>OV050030.1:373170058-375570058 GCA_920105625.2 Clusia tigrina
TTTTAGATAAACCAGGAAAAACCACTTTAAAATATTGCGCTCCATTCGACTTCTATTCATTTGAAAAGCATTACGAATTACTAGGAGAAGTGCATAGTTCAGTTTTGAGGAAAAACTTACCTGTATATTTCTACGATGGGTATTCTTTGGGTGTACCTATTGGAACCGCAGTGAAATTAGCCGCTACTTCATTGAAACATTTAGAAAGTATTGGATTCTTGAAAGGGTTTGAATCTACAAGTGAAATAACAGTGGATTTAAATTTCCGAAGCGTAAGTTCACTTTAACACCATTTTATAATTATATCAAGCTGGCAGTTCTAATAATTTTAGGCTACAGAAATGATGACAACCATAATGTATTCATATGTGAACTTGAGAGTTTTCACTGAGTTTTTGAACGGAAAAATAAAAAAGGCCGAGTTGAACCAATATTACTGGCGATTACTGGAGGAATATGCGGGCGTTGAGCCACCAGTCGATAGAAACGAAAACTCATTTGACTTGCCCTACTCCCTCTTTATGAAGATAAATGAAAACACTAACATTGTTGAAGAATTTACAAATACCATTTTGAGTTATCAATTCTATCAAACCATTTGTCTTCGCTTTGAACATATTGGATTACTGAATAATTGCGACTTCTCCAACAGCAAGGAAGTGGGTCCTATTTTGTCGTATGTGCTATAAATATAAGTAAAGTCTAATTACTAATTTAATTAACTAAATACCACCGTCTCTCTCAGTGAAATGATGTCAGTTGGGTCTTCAAAGTCGTTTAAAGAGATGGTAGCCCCACTGTTTACATCACATCAAAAACTTGATGCCAATCCTCTACTTAACTATTTTAAGCCCACCCAAACTATGGTGGCCGTCTGCATAAATAGCAGCAACATAACAGTCGGGTGGGAACACAGCAAGAAGCGTTAGTATTACTAGACTCTGAATACATTTAAGGCAACTGTTCAATATTATTTATCCAATTCAGAGCTCTCGAAGAAATTATTTACATCCGAAAAGGAGGCAGAAGAGTTCGTGCAGAAATCGAGCGCCGATATTTATAAATTTTATGACCAAATTGCTGCTGATCTTTTTGCGAGAAAAGACGAAAGTGAAGATTTTTTTCAAGTTGATATCGTCGAAAATGTCTTTTGGAAAATTTCGAAGAGCGCAGTTGCTGCTAGTCAACTGAGAGACATTTACTTAATGGCCAAAAAGTTTGATACATTGAACTTTGCGAATAAATCTTTGAGGAATGCAATCGAAAAATTGTCCAAAATTGCTGATATTTATGTACTGGGTGAGGAGTTGCAAGAATTTTTGCAGAACAAACAGAGATTATTCAACACTTCGATTGATGATGATATTCAAAAATATAAAAGCGACAACGAAAAAATGGAATTTGTGTCATATTTCCCAGACATCGTAGAAGTATTTGTGAATAGCAGTGATGTAAACGAATTGAAACACTACTGGCAAACATGGCGTCAAACTAATGATTTTTGGGCTAAGGAACAATTCAACGAAATGATAAAATCATTTAAGAAAGCAGCCCAAATATTAGGTGTGTCTCTCTGATAATCTCTCTCTGATTCAATTCTTTTGAATCGTCTAATGAGAATGGTAGGTTCCATTTCAGCAAAACAGACGATAGTCTACAGTTCCACGAAATAAATTTTGTATATAATCATATAATCATATATCTTTTTACAGGGAATACACACGCTCTTCAATATACACAAACACTTTGTATATACTAAGCTTATTGTGGACTATATGGAAGGTAAAGTTGCCGAAGAGGATATCACAAAACATTACTGGAAGCTCATGATCAAATATGCCGGTATTGAACCACCAATGGACTGCAGAGGATCTAATTTCGATTTTCCTTTTGAGTTCTACATCAATTTAGAAAAAAATCATCACCTGCAGTAAGTATATATATATATTCTTTTTTAGTAGTACAGAAGCTACCAACGTTTATAAACTCGTTTTCTAGAAAGTTCGTATCCGAGGTGTTGGGGTATCAAATGTACTTAGCACTTTGTAAAATAAGTGGCCATGACGGTGATTTAAATAATTGCGATTTTTTTGGTCATTTGGAAGTAGGAACTGCTCTGAAGTAAGTGTGCTCACGCAAAGATAATCGACCTGATGACTTATGCTTGGCATAATTCCAGAGAAATTATGAAACTCGGCTCATCGAAATCTTGGACGAATGTACTTAAAGTATTGCTGCCGGAAACACCACAGTTGTCCGCGAATGTTTTGCTCGACTATTATGCACCACTTCGAAAATGGGTGAAAAATACTATTTCGGATTTTGAACCTTCGGACAATTTTGACATTTCTTACAGAAGTAAGTGTGAAATTAAAATCAGTAAGGAAAGCTGGTAACGGGTTAGACCGACTTCGAGATACCCATTACCCTTAAATGTATTTGCGAGTGCATTCCTAACATTTTTTATTCATATATCATCAATAAGAGATAGATATGCTCTAATAATTATCCATGGGATGGGAGGGAGGCGTGACTCATATCTGATCGACCCCATTTCTAGTGTATGGCTTTATAGCCTCAATATGCAAATGCTTTATTGCGTCAATATGCACATAATATATATATATATATATATATATATATATATACGAGTATATATATATACATACGAGTATATATATATATATATATATATATATATATATATATATATATATATATATACTCGTATGTATATATATATACTCGTATATATATATATATATATATATATATATATATATATATATATATAAATATATATATATATATATATATATATATATATATATATATATATATATATATATATATATATATATATATGTCCATACCTGCCACGCCTCCTTCTGATACCGCACAAACTTATTATAATCACATTTCCATTTTTAAGGGTAAAGGATCCAATATATAATTATATATTGTGTACTAGTTTATTTTTGAAATCCACAATCCTAATGTGATTGAGCGATTATTCAAGGGGTTTTTATTGAATATCTCGACACTGTTTAGATAATTCGTATTTGAAAAACGAAAGTCAATTATTAAATACATAATGAAATCAACTGATTGAAGAGCTCCCTGGTGTCGTGCTTTGCTTTGGGATTAAACCTTAATTATATTTTCTATTACCTCTCTTCCAGAATTCTTGCGTGAGGAAAACTTTATTGACAACAATAAAACATGATGTTTGGACTACTCAAATTAAAGTTCACGAACAATATTTTCAATTTAATAAAAATCCAAATCATGTAAATTGTTTTTCTTAATTAATTAAAGTAAACGGAGTTAATAATAAACTAGAGCCAATTCGTCGTTCTTATTTGATAACAGTTCATGGATGTAGTCATCACTCATCAATCTCTCTAAGAATAATCTTAGGATGATGACAGGTTCACTCACAGGACACTGTATATATGTGGTGAGGATGGGGGTCACTTGAGAAGGGGATATAATTTTAAATATATATCCTATATAATATAATTGACGAAGAATTCTTCAACCGATTCAGAAATTATAAAAGTACATTTTACAGAGTTTTGAATTTGGTTGAATCAAAATAAGTTCTAAAACAAATATGTAAGCTTTCCATATTATTTATTTAAAAATTTTATAATGAAATGTGTTGAAATATTTTAAGTCATGGTCTACTCGTACATGCACGAGTTAGACTTCTACCCACTCTTCGTTACTTTGCTATACTGAACATGCTAATAACAATGAACGATTTTATTGGTGTTCATAAATCTACAGCAACATGGACAATTAAAATGGTTTCAACAGTTTCTTTGGGATAGCAATTTGTTAAATTGACCATGACTTACCTAGAAATGCAAAGTTGGTATGAAAAATGTATGAGTTGGAACGGTTCCCAACTGTAGAGTCCAGGTATGTTGAATATCTATGATCTCTATTATTCGTTAAAAAGTTTCGCCTTAACATATGTATTTTCCCAAAAATATTTCAAATGGAGACGTTTTTGTCATTTAGACAAAGGTTATGAACAAAGAAGTATATGACGCATTAAATTGCCCAGAATGTGGGGGCAATCAGCTGTACAAAGAAAGTCAGATCAGAACAAGAAATGTGATGGAAAGATTTTTCGGAGTTATAAAACTTCGCATTCCCATTCTAGTCACTGGCATAAAAGGAAATTTGTTAGGCAGTCCGTCTCTACCTATAGAACTCCACTTCGATCTTTTTCGAACGCTGTCCGTGTCAAACACCTGTGAAACCCACTCATTGTATACCGAATAGTATTGTAGAGAGTTTTCCGGCTAGTAAGCTAAATAATCAGAACTGTTTCTCATTTATCAATAATGAATGTAAGAATGTTTTTAGACAGAGCTTCGGAGAAATTATCTCCAACATAAATAACTTCTTGCCATCTTACGATAAGAATGCCCCAACATGTGTAAAAGTGGAGAAACTATTCAACAATTCAATCTCTTTATGTCCATCTGTTCCAATGGCCAGCCGGCAGAACCTTAAAGCCATTCATTGTAATGTGAATGTCATTAATTAGTTTAGAAAAGCGCAATATGTTTGATACATTCTTAAAGACATACAAACCAGACATTATGTCCATTTGTGAAACTAAACTTTCACCGAAATTTAATTTAAGTTTGAAAAACTACTACGGAAGACCAACAAGCTTCTTTGGATGTAGGTTTAGCCATCTTGATGAAAACAACATCTTATATCCAGCCATCCCTATTCCAATCTATCTATCTTTGATATACTTGAAGTGATGGGTATTAAAGGAGGGCAAAATATTGAATATATTTTCTCTCTAGAACCACAGCAATCGCAGAGGTCCATGTACAACAGATCTTGAGAAACTTATTCAATTGTCGGCATTTGACAATTTTATTTTAGCAGATGACTTTAACGCTAAGCGCAAACTCTGGAGTGATACCAAAAATTTACCAATGGGTTATTCAATTTGATTTATATGAATTGCCTTAAACATAAATTAATAATCTTCAACTTATCATGGTGGTACATCACATTCCTTTCTTGACTTTTGCATAGCGTCACACTCGATTCACACCGATTGCACACAATGCGGACACTTTGCCAAATGTCTTGATTATCCGTCCGATCATACAGCTTTAGAAATAAGACAACAAAACGTTTATTGACTACAACAACACGAACTTTGAGGTTTTCAATTCCATTCTAGCCTCTCATTTAGACCAAATAACTCTTCCCTCAAATAGAAGTTTGATACCAAGGGAAATCGACAATGTTATCGAAAATATGAATTCTTCTTTCAATCAAGCTATTGTGCGAAGCACTCCTAGGAAGGTTATCAATCATTCAGGTCTTTGTCCCCTTCCCGCACATATTTTGCAATTAATTCAAAAGAAGAACAAGCCTCGCCGAATCTGGTTCTGACCCAAATACAACCCCAACATGGTATATTTACGCACCGATATTCAAGTGTTGACAACAATTATTGCTTCTGAAATTAAGAGTTATACTTTATAAGTGTTCGAAAAACGATTGGAGTCTATTAAATTAGACAACAAAAGTTTTCGTCACATTAAAAACATGGTCGGAATAAGGAAACACTCCAAAATTCCCACACTCACTGATGAAAATAGCTCTAAAATTTCGGATGTCCAATCAAAAGCTGACGCCTTCGGAAAGTTATTTGGGTCACTGACATCAATAAATCGAAGGATATCGATAATAAAGTCTCTTCCATACAACCGATAGTGAATTTCAACAACCAATACAGAACAACTGGCGAAAACAATAGCCCAATTGACGAAAATTTCGTTACCAGTACACACACAGAAAAAAAATCATTGTAAAATCAATTAAAACGAGTTTAATTCAACATTTTTTTATAATGATTTTGCTTCATTAGCATTTCTTGTTAATTTAACATGATTTTACAATAAAACAAAAATTAATTTTTTTCAATTAAAAACAACTGGAAATCATGTAAAATTTACATTTTTATTCCACTAAAATTTAAGCGATTATCATGTAAAAATTTTGTTTAAGTCCTTTAAAATCAACAGTATAAAATGTAAAAACAACATGAATTTCATGTTGAATCAACATGAATTTAATTTTAAATTTACTATTAAATCATTTAGAATTAAAATGATGGCCATATTAAAATAACATGAAAACCTGTTGAAATAACATGAAATTTCATGTTAATTTGAAATGATTTCTATATTAAAATAACTTTAAAGCAATGTTGGTTCAGTAAAAAGAAATTTATATTTTATTCATTCATTTATTCATATTTGTTTAAACATACATAAGTATAACATAAATTTAATAATGTTTACAAAAATTTATTTCTTAAATATATTTTACCATTATTAATTCGGAAAATATGTAAAGGTGAACTTGTAAATTCATGGAATTCTTTTAAAAATATTTCATCGTTTAACTTGCCCACTTCATATGATTGGAAATGATCATCAAAGTTGCGAGTTTCAACTTCATAACATAGAACATATATTTTTGAATGAACTTTTACAATATAGCTAATTTTGTACAAACTTAAATATTCTCTTTTGATGGTTAAATAAGAATTTTTCTTATAAACTGTCCCTGAGAAAATAATTTTATCATAAAATACAACATTATCAAAATTAATTTTTAAGTGGGCAAACATGTATCTAAATTCATGAATGGGTGGAATTCCATTTTCATAATCCACAAGAAATTGAGCAAACCTTAATCCTGCTTTTTTGCATAGTGTTAAAGGGACATTAACTCTAGAGTTCATGTTATTACAATATCTTTTTCTGTCCTTGTGTTTTGCCTCAAACCTTAAACTCCAAGAAAACTTTGGTGGGCCACATTTTTTTATAAAAGTTACATAGTGCAGTAAAAAATTAGCTTTAGGTTTGAGTGGTCCATAGAGTTCAAAATAAATTTGGTTATGCTCGTAGACTACTGATTTAAGCATATCTAAATCCCTATCTGTATACTCACTTTTTAATAGACAGTCCATTATTTTTACAAGAGAAATTAAAAGCTTCCAATGGGGATTAATTTCTGGAACTAAATCGCCAATTATAAGAAGTATGAAATCTGTTAACGTCCATAATTCCCGAGAAGTCATTTTTAAGCTAAATGTTTCAAGTGCTTTCTATGATATATCAGGGCCTATATTTCCTGACTCATCTTCCCCATATGGAAACAGTCTTTTGAACACTTCTAGTGAAAATGTTTTAGAGTTATTTAGTGACTTTATTGCATTACAAATGTCATAAATGCAAACTCCTTCAAAAAGATCGTGCATTAGATCTAGCGATATATTTTGGCTGACATGAAAGGCTCTCAGTTCATTAAAAATACAATTAGTTTTTACGCCTGTTTCTCTAAAATCGTCTATTAAAAGGTCAGCGTTATAATTTTCCGGATTTCTTAACGAATTAGCCGCTACTTCATTCAAACATTTAGAAAGTATTGGATTCTTGAAAGGGTTTGAATCTACTACAAGTGAAATAACAGTGGATTTAAATTTCCGAAGCGTAAGTTCACTTTAACACCATTTTATAATTATATCAAGCTGGCAGTTCTAATAATTTTAGGCTACAGAAATGATGACAACCATAATGTATTCCTGTGAACTTGAGAGTTTTCACTGAGTTTTTGAACGGAAAAATAAAAAAGGCCGAGTTGAACCAATATTACTGGCGATTACTGGAGGAATATGCGGGCGTTGAGCCACCAGTCGATAGAAACGAAAACTCATTTGACTTGCCCTACTCCCTCTTTATGAAGATAATTGAAAACACTAACATTGTTGAAGAATTTACAAATACCATTTTGAGTTATCAGTTCTATCAAACCATTTGTCTTCGCTTTGAACATATTGGATTACTGAATAATTGCGACTTCTCCAACAGGAAGGAAGTGGGTCCTATTTTGTCGTATGTGCTATAAATATAAGTAAAGTCTAATTACTAATTTAATTAACTAAATACCACCGTCTCTCTCAGTGAAATGATGTCAGTTGGGTCTTCAAAGTCGTTTAAAGAGATGGTAGCCCCACTGTTTACATCACATCAAAAACTTGATGCCAATCCTCTTCTTAACTATTTTAAGCCCACCCAAACTATGGTGGCCGTCTGCATAAATAGCAGCAACATAACAGTCGGGTGGGAACACAGCAAGAAGCGTTAGTATTACTAGACTCTGAATACATTTAAGGCAACTGTTCAATATTATTTATCCAATTCAGAGCTCTCGAAGAAATTATTTACATCCGAAAAGGAGGCAGAAGAGTTCGTGCAGAAATCGAGCGCCGATATTTATAAATTTTATGACCAAATTGCTGCTGATCTTTTTGCGAGAAAAGACGAAAGTGAAGATTTTTTTCAAGTTGATATCGACGAAAATGTCTTTTGGAAAATTTCGAAGAGCGCAGGTGCTGCTAGTCAACTGGGAGACATTTCCTTAATGGCCAAAAAGTTTGATACATTGAACTTTGCGAATAAATCTTTGAGGAATGCAATCGAAAAATTGTCCAAAATTGCTGATATTTATGTACTAGGTGAGGAGTTGCAAGAATTTTTGCAGAACAAACAGAGATTATTCAACACTTCGATTGATGATGATATTCAAAAATATAAAAGCGACAACGAAAAAATGGAATTTGTGTCATATTTCCCAGACATCGTAGAAGTATTTGTGAATAGCAGTGATGGAAACGAATTGAAACACTACTGGCAAACACGGCGTCAAACTAATGATTTTTGGGCTAAGGAACAATTCAACGAAATGATAAAATCATTTAAGAAAGCAGCCCAAATATTAGGTGTGTCTCTCTGATAATTGTATTACTATATCTATGGATACAAAATCCGTAAAATCGCTTAATAATAGGGAACTCTAGTTCCCATTTCGTTCATAAGCAGCTACATTATGTAGGTGCATCTATATTATTTTGATTTAACTTTTCAAGATGAGTTCACATTTTTTAATAATTTAAAACTTTCATTCTAGAAATCCCAGTAACGCAGTTTCTATTCAAAGATTACAACAGGAATATAGTAGATCAAATGGAGAATGTCATAAATGATCTGAAACCATTTTATATGGAGCTACATCAATATGTAAAGCAAAGATTATTTGACAAATATACAGATGCTGAATTTTCATCCTATGGTGAAATCCCCGATCACTTATTTCAACAGCTGTTATTCTGAGTGCTTCCTCTCCCAAACACTCGAAAGCTATTGGATTATCTCAAGAATTTCAATATTTAGATTCAATTCTTTTGAATCGTCTAATGAGAATGGTAGGTTCCATTTCAGTAAAACAGAAGATAGTCTACAGTTCCACGAAATAAATTTTGTATATAATCATATAATCATATATCTTTTTAAAGATATATAATCATATATCCTTTTGAGTTCTACATCAATTTAGAAAAAAATCATCACCTGCAGTAAGTAAATATATATTCTTTTTTAGTAGTACAGAAGCTACCAACGTTTATAAACTCGTTTTCTAGAAAGTTCGTATCCGAGGTGTTGGGGTATCAAATGTACTTAGCACTTTGTAAAATAAGTGGCCATGACGGTGATTTAAATAATTGCGATTTTTTCGGTCATTTGGAAGTAGGAACTGCTCTGAAGTAAGTATGCTCACGCAAAGATAATCGACCTGATGACTTATGCTTGGCATAATTCCAGAGAAATTATGAAACTCGGCTCATCGAAATCTTGGACGAATGTACTTAAAGTATTGCTGCCGGAAACACCACAGTTGTCCGCGAATGCTTTGCTCGACTATTATGCACCACTTCGAAAATGGGTGAAAAATACTATTTCGGATTTTGAACCTTCGGACAATTTTGACATTTCTTACAGAAGTAAGTGTGAAATTAAAATCAGTAAGGAAAGCTGATAACGGGTTAGACCGACTTCGAGATACCCTTTACCCTTAAATGTATGTGCGAGTGCATTCCTAACATATTTTATTCATATATCATCAATAAGAGATAGATATGCTCTAATAATTATCCATGGGATGGGAGGGAGACGTGACTCATATCTGATCGACCCCATTTCTTGTGTATGGCTTTATAGCGTCAATATGCACATAAAATGTTTTCCACAAATTTTGTATGAGTCTAAAATTTTTAGCATGTATCAATAGTAGGTATGGCACTCAAAATGTAACGCCCATTTTTGTCTTTCATAGTAGCAATGTAAACATACTTGTGAAATTTCGTTAATGTATAGGGTTAATGAGTTTCGGTTAATTGTGGGCGTGGCAGAAAAAATAATCTGCCAATATTTTGCACATGCACGAGAATGGAGCCAATTGACATTACTGTTAAACTCATATATCATTAATATGAATTAGGTTATTTTTAAGTTTAATACCGAAAGTACCTTATATGGAAATTGTTGTAGTCTTTATCTGAACAGTACCATTTCTTGCAGAACCACATCTTTTTCACATACAAGTTCGTCCAAATATATCTTATAGATATTATTTTTCATTTTAAATAGTGTCTAATAAGATCTAAAATTGCCAAATATGGGAGGTGGTCGCCTACTTTGTCCAAATGGATTTATTTAGCTCTCTGGTTCAGTCTTAGGGTCCACGTTATACTTTTGCAAAGTTTCAATAAGTTATCTCCAACGGTATGGAAAAAAGTTGGGCACGGACGGAGGGATAAAATCAAAATTACTTAGAAGGTGATGATATATATTAGCGTGACATTCTGTTATATGGAAAAATTTTTTTTTCAAATTTTTTAAGTCTCAAACACCAAATCGGTTCTGTTTTATGTAAAAAAAAAATTACAAAAAAATTTCATAGCGATAAGTTAAGTTTTGGGCGTGCGCAGGCCCTTCAAAGTTTTATATGAGCCTTACAGTATGAACTATATTGATATTTTGGTCATATATTTTTAAAATGTCTTTTGAGCCTAAAATGGTATTATTATAAGTTGTACCTTTGATTTTTAAATTATTTAATTTAATTCTAGTCAAAAGGCAGCAAGATTTCAAATCATTTATAGCCCCCCTCCCCCCTAAAATAAACGTTATAAACGCGACTTGTATAAGTGACGTCTGCCATTCAATCTTTCCTATTGTTCTGACAAAATAAGATTACTAAAATGAGTGCAAGATCATTACGCGAAAAATATTATTTGATTGGCTATGCCTCTAATCAACTTACGTTCCAAGTTACCTTCAAAAAAAGAAGTAATAAAGGTGTTGTTTTTTAATTGGCGTGTTGTAAATATGAGTTTACGAGAAAGTGCTAAGTTGGATATTGAAGAACTTTTGATTTTTTGGGAAAAAGCCCGCATACCCACAAGAGAAAAGCAACATTGCATTGCAAAACTGGAAAAATTACATACAGAATTGACGAATTTAAAAAAAAGTTGTGGAAGAAATACAGATAACCAGAAAAACAAAGAAAAGACCAGGGTTGAAAGCTTAGAACAAATTTTTGACGTGGCGCATGCAAATGCCTTAGAATTAATAACTGTGGAGGAAGATAAAGCATTCTTGATAAGCCAGAGGCAGGAAGGCCGACCAGGACATATGTACGGAATTGATTATAAGACACTTCAAATGGAGATTCAAGCTGAACACCGCGAACAGATTAAGTTAAAGCGAGTTGAACGTAATAAACGTGAACAAAATATTATAAGTAAGATTAATAATGAACTTAGATTATTAATGAACTTTTCTATAAAAGAGGTATTTTTTTTTTTATGTTCAAGGTGAAACCGTGCAATTTCAGTCATCATCTGAAAGTGTTCAAAGTTTTCAAGGCACAGAGTCCCACGATGAAATTGTTAAAGTTCGCTCAAAAAATGCAAGAGTAAAACAAACAATTATTACTCCAAAATTAGCTATTGCATTAGATTATTGCAAAATAAGTAACAGAAATGCTGTTCACATTATTTCTGCTGTATTGCAATCATTAGGAAAAGACATTGCTGACTACATCATTAATAGATCTTCAATTCATATGGCAAGAGAAAAGATGCGTAAGAAAAGAGCGTTGGAACTACAAAAGAATTTTAAATTGAATAAACAAGACATTATAACATTACATTGGGATGGTAAACTTTTACCAGCATTAACGGGCAATGCAAATGTTGATAGACTTCCTATAGTCATATCTAGTGGAGAGATGGAACAGTTGTTGGAAATACCTGCAATGAAATGTGGTTCAGGAACAGAACAAGCCGATGCTGTTTATAATTGTATTTCCAAATGGGGTCTACAAAGAGAAATTAAATGCATTGTGTTCGATACAACTGCGGTCAATACTGGGCGCTTGAAAGGTACATGCACGTTACTTGAAAAATCCTTAAATAGAGAACATTTTTGGCTGCCTTGTAGACATCACATTTACGAAATTATATTAAAAAGTGTTTTTGAAACCAAATTTGACTGCAGTACAAGTCCCTTCGTAAAATTATTTGAAAATTTTAAAAAATCGTGGAACAATTTGAATATAAACAATTGGCAGGCTGGAATTCAAGATGAATTAGCTATGTATCATTTGCAAGGGTCAAAAACCAGAATAATAAATTTTGTAAATAATGTTTTGAGTGAGAAGCAGCCTAGAGAAGATTATAAAGAGCTTTTGGAGCTTGTCCTGATGTTTCTTGGCGAAAAATTGAACAAGTCCAAAGCAAGCGTAATGATAAGATCACCAGGAGCTTTTCATCATGCACGGTGGATGGCAAAAGCCATTTATAGCTTGAAAATATTTTTGTTGCGGAAGGAATTTGCTTTATCAGAGATTCAACTGGCAGGATTGCGTAAAATTTGTATTTTTATAATCCAAATATACATAGAGGCTTGGTTTTCTGCTCCTTCAGCCATAAAAGCACTAAATACGGACTTTACCTTTTTAAATAGACTTCATAATTTCGAAAAAATTGAAACAGATATATCGCAAGTATCTATAAAAAAGTTTTTAAATCATGTATGGTACTTAGGCTAAGAATCTATAGCATTTGCTTTCTTTGACAATAATGTTTCGGCTGACACAAAAAAAAAGAATGAAAGCTGCTTTGCAAAATGAAAATCCAAAAATAATAAAACGCGTGAATTTAAAAAAAGAAAGAATTGCAGATGTAATTGATAATGGACTTGAACAATTTGTTTCTTCCACAACAGCAAGATTTTTCGAAAGATTTAATATTGATAAATCTTTTTTGGAATTAGACCCTTCAATATGGCCAACCCATGAATGCTATCAAAGTGCATTTGTATATCTAAACAAATTAAAAGTAGTAAAGTCAGAAAGAGGAGTAAGTAATCAAAGGCAGAAAGAGGAGTTAAATTATAGAAGATTACAATAAACTTCTGACTAAAAACGAAGAGCAAACACAATTTCTTATGCAAGTTGTGACGGACTATCGCAAACGTTTCCCAAATTCAAATAAATCGACTATATCAAAAGTACTTTAATTTTAATAAACATTTTATAAAAAATGAATATAGAATTTTTTCTACTTTCTTGTAAAACAATTTAATTAAAAAAATAAAAAAAATTTGAACAAAATATCAATATAGTTCATACGTTAAGGCTCGTATAAAACTTTGAAGGGCGGGCGTACGCCCAAATCTCAACTTATGTAAATATGTGGTGAGGATGGGGGTCACTTGAGAAGGGGATATAATTTTAAATATATATCCTACATATCTATTAACTAGAACGCGAATTGACGAAGAATTCTTCAATTCAGAAATTATAAAAGTACATTTTACAGAGTTTTGAGTTTGGTTGAATCAAAATAAGTTCTAAAACAAATATGTAAGCTTTCCATATTATTTATTTAAAAATTTTATAATGAAATGTGTTGAAATATTTTAAGTCATGGTCTACTCGTACATGCACGAGATAGACTTCTACCCACTCTTCGTTACTTTGCTATACTGAACATGCTAATAACAATGAACGATTTTATTGGCGTTCATAAATCTACAGCAACATGGACAGTTAAAATGGTTTCAACAGCTTCTTTGGGATAGCAATTTGTTAAATTGACCATGACTTACCTAGAAAAATGTATGAGTTGGAACGGTTCCCAACTGTAGAGTCCAGGTATGTTGAATATCTATGATCTCTATTATTCGTTAAAAAGTTTCGCCTTAACATATGTATTTTCCCAAAAATATTTCAAATGGAGACGTTTTTGTCATTTAGACAAAGGTTATGAACAAAGAAGTATATGACGCATTAAATTGCCCAGAATGTGGGAGCAATCAGCTGTACAAAGAAAGTCAGATCAGAACAAGAAATGTGATGGAAAGATTTTTCGGAATTATAAAACTTCGCATTCCCATTCTAGTCACTGGCATAAAAGGAAATTTGTTAGGCAGTCCGTCTCTACCTATAGAACTCCACTTCGATCTTTTTCGAACGCTGTCCGTGTCAAACACCTGTGAAACCCACTCATTGTATACCGAATAGTATTGTAGAGAGTTTTCCGGCTAGTAAGCTAAATAATCAGAACTGTTTCTCATTTATCAATAATGAATGTAAGAATGTTTTTAGACAGAGCTTCGGAGAAATTATCTCCAACATAAATAACTTCTTGCCATCTTACGATAAGAATGCCCCAACATGTGTAAAAGTGGAGAAACTATTCAACAATTCAATCTCTTTATGTCCATCTGTTCCAATGGCCAGCCGGCAGAACCTTAAAGCCATTCATTGTAATGTGAATGTCATTAATTAGTTTAGAAAAGCGCAATATGTTTGATACATTCTTAAAGACATACAAACCAGACATTATGTCCATTTGTGAAACTAAACTTTCACCGAAATTTAATTTAAGTTTGAAAAATTACTACGGAAGACCAACAAGCTTCTTTGGATGTAGGTTTAGCCATCTTGATGAAAACAACATCTTATATCCAGCCATCCCTATTCCAATCTATCTATCTTTGATATACTTGAAGTGATGGGTATTAAAGGAGGGCAAAATATTGAATATATTCTCTCTCTAGAACCACAGCAATCGCAGAGGTCCATGTACAACAGATCTTGAGAAACTTATTCAATTGTCGGCATTTGACAATTTTATTTTAGCAGATGACTTTAACGCTAAGCGCAAACTCTGGAGTGATACCAAAAATTTACCAATGGGTTATTCAATTTGATTTATATGAATTGCCTTAAACATAAATTAATAATCTTCAACTTATCATGGTGGTACATCACATTCCTTTCTTGACTTTTGCATAGCGTCACACTCGATTCACACCGATTGCACACAATGCGGACACTTTGCCAAATGTCTTGATTATCCGTCCGATCATACAGCTTTAGAAATAAGACAACAAAACGTTTATTGACTACAACAACACGAACTTTGAGGTTTTCAATTCCATTCTAGCCTCTCATTTAGACCAAATAACTCTTCCCTCAAATAGAAGTTTGATACCAAGGGAAATCGACAATGTTATCGAAAATATGAATTCTTCTTTCAATCAAGCTATTGTGCGAAGCACTCCTAGGAAGGTTATCAATCATTCAGGTCTTTGTCCCCTTCCCGCACATATTTTGCAATTAATTCAAAAGAAGAACAAGCCTCGCCGAATCTGGTTCTGACCCAAATACAACCCCAACATGGTATATTTACGCACCGATATTCAAGTGTTGACAACAATTATTGCTTCTGAAATTAAGAGTTATACTTTATAAGTGTTCGAAAAACGATTGGAGTCTATTAAATTAGACAACAAAAGTTTTCGCCACATTAAAAACATGGTCGGAATAAGGAAACACTCCAAAATTCCCACACTCACTGATGAAAATAGCTCTAAAATTTCGGATGTCCAATCAAAAGCTGACGCCTTCGGAAAGTTATTTGGGTCACTGACATCAATAAATCGAAGGATATCGATAATAAAGTCTCTTCCATACAACCGATAGTGAATTTCAACAACCAATACAGAACAACTGGCGAAAACAATAGCCCAATTGACGAAAATTTCGTTACCAGTACACACACAGAAAAAAAATCATTGTAAAATCAATTAAAACGAGTTTAATTCAACATTTTTTTATAATGATTTTGCTTCATTAGCATTTCTTGTTAATTTAACATGATTTTACAATAAAACAAAAATTAATTTTTTTCAATTAAAAACAACTGGAAATCATGTAAAATTTACATTTTTATTCCACTAAAATTTAAGCGATTATCATGTAAAAATTTTGTTTAAGTCCTTTAAAATCAACAGTATAAAATGTAAAAACAACATGAATTTCATGTTGAATCAACATGAATTTAATTTTAAATTTACTATTAAATCATTTAGAATTAAAATGATGGCCATATTAAAATAACATGAAAACCTGTTGAAATAACATGAAATTTCATGTTAATTTGAAATGATTTCTATATTAAAATAACTTTAAAGCAATGTTGGTTCAGTAAAAAGAAATTTATATTTTATTCATTTATTTGTTTAAACATACATAAGTATAACATAAATTTCATAAAGTTTACAAAAATTTATTTCTTAAATATATTTTACCATTATTAATTCGGAAAATATGTAAAGGTGAACTTGTAAATTCATGGAATTCTTTTAAAAATATTTCATCGTTTAACTTGCCCACTTCATATGATTGGAAATGATCATCAAAGTTGCGAGTTTCAACTTCATAACATAGAACATACATTTTTGAATGAACTTTTACAATATAGCTAATTTTGTACAAACTTAAATATTCTCTTTTGATGGTTAAATAAGAATTTTTCTTATAAACTGTCCCTGAGAAAATAATTTTATCAGAAAATACAACATTATCAAAATTAATTTTTAAGTGGGCAAACATGTATCTAAATTTATGAATGGGTGGAATTCCATTTTCATAATCCACAAGAAATTGAGCAAACCTTAATCCTGCTTTTTTGCATAGTGTTAAAGGGACATTAACTCTAGAGTTCATGTTATTACAATATCTTTTTGTGTCCTTGTGTTTTGCCTCAAACCTTAAACTCCAAGAAATGGTAATGGTAATGGTTGTACGGGTTAGGATAAGGCCTTTATGCACTGCGACCAACTTGATATATTGTGCGCCCCTTCGTACTTAATTATTTAGTATACTTAGTATATCAAAGAATCGGACCAGCTCCTTTGGAGAGAGCATTTGAAGGTCTTCATCTTCTAGTATATAGGAACCTAAGATCCTGTGTCTCCTGTGGCCTAATGCATCACTGTTGGTGATTAAGTGTCCCACAGACTCCTCTTCATCACAGCAGAATCTGCAAGTGCTCGTGCTAGATATACCTATTTTGTGTAGGTGTTTGTTGCAGGCGAAGTGGCCTGTTAATGCTCCAGAGAGTGATCTAAGGCATTTTTTGTTTGAGGTAAGAGCGATTTTTGCTCTATTAGCGTCAAAGCTCAGGAGTTTTTTGGAGTAATCGAGGCCGTCAATGCCATTCCAATATTCGCTGATTTTATGTTGGATCCATTTTTTGGTCTCTTGTTTTATGTTGTTTTTATTAAAGCCAAAGAAGGGGGTGGGTCCAATAAATTATCCTTCAGCCCCTTTTTTGGCATAAAGGTCTGCCTTTTCGTTACCTTCGTGTCCTTCGTGTCCTGGCACCCAAATCAGAGAGACCTGATTGTGGATGGCCAGTTCGTTGAGTGCGTTGTTACACTCTATAAGGACTTTTGATGTAAATGTGTAGCTTTTAAGAGCTTTGAGGACTGATTGACTGTCTGAGAGTATTTTAATTCTTACTCCTTTAAGTCCTCTTTTAGATAAGATTTCCACTGTTTCCATTATAGCAAAGAGCTCCGCATGGAAAATCGTGGTATCTGCACTTAGGGTTATTGATTTGTGTGCTCTAGGTCCCACTATTCCTGCTCCTACCCCCTGGAGCGTTTTGGATCCATCTGTATACCATTTTTGCGAATCATCGTGTAGCCATGTTGGGCTATCGTTCCACTCCTCCCTTGATGGGAATATGACATTATACCTCTTGGTGAAATTGAGTACTGAGTCTGTGTGGTCACTTGCCTGGGTCATGTGCATAGCATCTTTGACCAAATTTAGAATTTCTAGGTGTCCAGTGAGATTTGCTGGTTTGAATTTTTCATTTGCATGGATTGAGAGTGCTTGCCTTGCAGCTTCCTCTTGTATTGCTAGGTGTAGCGGTGGTAAATTTAACAGCGCTTCCATGCCAGCAGTTGGGGTAGTTCTCATAGCCCCTGTGATGCTTAGGCATGCCAGCCTTAGTAATTTGCACAGTTTTATTTTGGCTGTTGTTTGTTTTGTTTTTCGCCACCATACCAATGCCCCATATAGTATGATGGGTTTAACCATTTGGGTGTATATCCAGAAGGTCATTTTGGGGCTCAGACCCCAGGATTTTCCCAGAAGTTGTTTTGTAGTCCACAGGTTTTTCATGGCTTTTTTTATTACCGAGTTAAGGTGTGCCTCCCAGGTGAGTTTTTTACCCAGGATGATACCTAGATATTTTACCTCTTCATGTAAGGGTACCTCTGTTCCATTTATTTTTAATGTTGGGATATCAAATGTCCTTTTCCTGGTGAAGGGGACAATAGTGGTTTTGGTGGGGTTGATTGATAGCCCCTCTTTCCTGCACCACTCCCATGTTGTGTCTAAGGCATCTTGCATCAGGTCTCCAATAGTCCTTTCATGATTGCCTTGGATTATTATAGATATGTCATCTGCATATCCAATTGTTTTGTATCCTTTATTATTAAGGATCTGTATTAGGTTATCAACTAGTATGGACCATAGCAGTGGTGATAGTACTCCCCCTGCGGACATCCCTTTACCGCTGTAACACTCATGTTAACTTGCCCTAAAGAGGCTGTGATTATTCTTTGGTTTAGTATATTGCTTACCCATTTTACTATTGCTGGATCTGCTCCCCTGTTGGAGAGTGCCAGTTCTATTGCTTGAAAGTTCGCATTGTCGAAAGCACCCTCAATGTCCATGAATGCACAGAGGGCTACCTCCTTTAGGCCTAGTGCCTTTTCAATATCACGAACAATTGTGTGCAGTGCTGTGACTGTAGATTTCCCTTTTTGATAGGCAAATTGTAGCTTATGTAGTGGAGTATTAAAGATTACCTCCTCTCTTAGGTAGCAGTCCAATATCTTTTCCATGGTTTTTAACATGAAGTACGTTAGACTGATTGGCCTGTAGGATTTGGGAGATTCGGGGGGTTTATTTCCACCCTTTGGTAGGAATATAGCCTTAACCTCCCGCCAAACCTTAGGAACATATCCCAATATTAAAGTAGATCTAAAGATTTGAACCAAAATTTGTATTAATCTCCTGGTCCCTTTTGAAAGTAGGGCTGGAAATATACCATCAGGTCCAGGTGATTTGTAGGGTTTAAACGAGTTGATTGCCCATTCAACCCTTTCAAATTTTACTATTCTGAAGATAGTAGAGTTTCTTGCCCTGTAGCGATTGTACGCTGACACCCCATGATCGTTGTCGCTGGTTGTGTTAGGCCGGCAATCAGGGAAATGAGTTTTAAGAAGAAGCTCTAGTGTATCATTAAAAGTGTTGTGAAAGTACCATCCGGTGCCTTTAGAGTGCCAATTGGATTAATTACCCCCTTGGACAGTGATTTTTGTATTCTGGCTGTCGTTGGGACATCTTTAAGTTCTTCACAGAAGTTTTTCCATGAGTTCCTTTTTGATTTCCTCAGTTCCTTGTTGTATAGTGTCAGGGATTTTTTATATTCGTCCCATGTTTTGTATTTCTTTGCGTCATTGAATTTAGACCTTGCTATTTGACGCAAATTAGCTAGTTCTTTGTTCCACCAAGGGACCCTCTTCGTTGAGGTTTTTGTCTTGAGTGGACAACATTCGTGATATGAGGATATAATGGAGTCAGTCAGAGCTTCAACTGATGCATCCAATTCCTCTGTCGATCTTATGTGAAGCATGCTTCTGGTTAGCTTAGTTTCTAAGCACTCTGAGTATTTATCCCAGTTTGTTGATTTAGGGCCATTCTCTTGTCGTATGGCATTTTCAAAGGTGGGTTTATTGCCCCTGTTTACAATAGCTATGTTAGTTTGTAGTAAAAATTCTAGGAGCAACTCACCTCTTGTGTTTGTATCTGTACTGCCCCAGATTGTATTGTGCGCATTTGCATCGCAACCAATGATTAACGTCTTGTTGTGTGTCTTACAGTAGTTCACTAGACCTATGATATTCGGTGGTGGTGCTTCGTTGGTGTCTCCTGGAAAGTAAGCTGAGGCTACGACAGCCTCTTTTTTCTTCCCATTTGCATCCACTTCGACGAGTACTGCTGCTGTGTCGCCATTCATAAACTCTATAAATGGCAGATATTTAATGTTGGTATCTATGATAAGTGCAGCCCTTGGTTTGACTGCACCCACGTCATAGATTACCTGTGTGTTTGGTGTCTTGAGGCCTACTATCTTGCCTCTATGTATCCAGGGCTCCTGGATAAGTCCTATGTTGGTGCTTCCACAGGAAAACCTTCTGCTAAGTTCGGCCGTTGCAGCCTTAGCATGGTGAAGATTTGCCTGGATGCACTTCATGTTGGTGCTACTGAGTTGGGATTGGATGGAGTACTTTCGTCCTCTTCTTCCAACTCCACAGCATCCATTTTATCCGCCAGCTCATCAGCATTGGGGGATGCAGCCTTTAGCCTGAGACTCACTTGGCCAAATCTAAAGTTGACCTTATCACCGGATTCCACAAGGCTGGCTGCTGATTTCTGGTCTACTGCTAGGACCAGAGTTACGTTAGAGCCTCTTTCAGCTCTTCGTAGTGTGCGCCACGACTCAACGTCGAGGCCTTTGTTCTGCCCCTGCAAAAAGTCCAGGATCCTAGCGGTCTCCAGGGACTGGGAGTTGGGAAAGTACCCCACAGCGATCCGCTGGTGATGGCCGCCTTTAGCCAGTCTGTTGACGCGCTATCTTTACAGTGTAGAACCATGTATCCTGCTTTGTAGATAGCGCTCAGGAACGCTGGTTTTGTAGCCTGTTGTTTTTCGGCTATGATTTTATCCAGGATGAGTTTCTGGATGGAGTCCATTTGCTCCCTTGTTAGGGGCGTATTGGGATAGTCCCTTGCGAGTACTGCCATTTTGATGCCTGTCACCACATCCTTGTAGGAGGCAGTGGCCTCTTCTTGGATGTATTTTCAATCAAATTTGGTGCGTCTGATGCAGATGTTGCTGCTTGTGCTGTTTTAATAGCCGGTGCTGCTGCTCCTGCTACGGCCTTGGAGGTGGAGGGTTGATCATCCCTTAGCCGCTTTTTATATGTGGCCTCTGGAGGTGTTTGTTCGTCCGACCTCTGCCTTTTGGGGCCTGGTTTTCCGCCTTCGACCTTGTTTGTGGGCATAGGGAGCATAGCTTTGGCGTATGCCTCTTCTCTGCTGAACCCTTTCTTGAGGAAGTAACTGAACCTCTTTTTGCCCGCGCCGCTGAGTTTTTTAGGCTTTTCAGCTGCTGCTTCCGTGCCTATCGGATTTTGGTGGTCGACGTTTTGGCTCGCGCCAATCGAGGGCTGCTCTGCTTCTCTTTGCTGAGGTGCTGTGGCCTCTTTGTGTGAGCTATTGTGGCTGCTCTCGCCATTCGGTTTTTGTTTATCTGTGTTCATTTTGTTCCCACGAGTAAAGGGGAAATATCGGTCCACTACGCCAGTGCCCCGGTAGCGTGGTAAGGCATGGATTGAAATGGGGCCTTGCCTGGGCACCCCAAGTTCGCTATTAAGCTTGGCTCTACCCCGTCAAGCAAGCCCACAAGCATAGCTGTTCCACTGTGGGTTTAGGGGGTTTGTTTGGGTCAATAGGCCCGTCCGCGCTCCAGACTGGAGATCCAGAGCGCGGGCGGACCCTTGCCCCAGGGAGTTTTCCTTCTCCCCGCCCGGCTATCGGCGGCTCAACCTCAGCAGAGACATGACCGTACTGAAAATGAGCCAATGGTCTGAAAAATATCCGCACTTCCCCGAAGGGTTGACCAATTAGCTAGCGCCAAGCGGGCAACCTAGCTAGCCCCTCAACGTCTGACCAGGAATCGTAGTTATCTACTTTCAACCTGTGCGTTGGTGGTAGTTCTTTGTTTATATGCTGGACTACATCCCAGTCTTCCATGTAACATGTTCCAGCACATCTCAAGCCCCTACACCGCGACAAGGTGACTACCTACGTAGAGGAACTCCAAGAAAACTTTGGTGGGCCACATTTTTTTATAAAAGTTACATAGTGCAGTAAAAAATGAGCTTTAGGTTTGAGTGGTCCATAGAGTTCAAAATAAATTTGGTTATGCTCGTAGACTACTGATTTAAGCATATCTAAATCCCTATCTGTATACTCACTTTTTAATAGACAGTCCATTATTTTTACAAGAGAAATTAAAAGCTTCCAATGGGGATTAGTTTCTGGAACTAAATCGCCAATTATAAGAAGTATGAAATCTGTTAACGTCCATAATTCCCGAGCAGTCATTTTTAAGCTAAATGTTTCAAGTGCTTTCTGTGATATATCAGGGCCTATATTTTCTGGCTCATCTTCCCCATATGGAAACAGTCTTTGGAACACTTCTAATGAAAATGTTTTAGAGTTATTTAGTGACTTTATTGCATTACAAATGTCATAAATGCAAACCCCTTCAAAAAGATCGTGCATTAGATCTAGCGATATATTTTGGCTGACATGAAAGGCTCTCAGTTCATTAAAAATACAATTAGTTTTTACGCCTGTTTCTCTAAAATCGTCTATTAAAAGGTCAGCGTTATAATTTTCCGGATTTCTTAATGAATTTTCAATTTCAGTATTATCTTTTCGCATGTCACAGCGCTCGCGACGGCAAATTCGGCAAAATCTCTTAGCATTAAATGATTTAACAAAACCCAGTATTGAATTTAATTCTAAATTGTCGCCTAAAACCAAACCCAGGGTGAAATATATTCGATGCGTTTTAAGTGGCGTTTTTATTTCGAGTCCTTCATCTTCTAGAGACTTTAATTCTTGTATTAAATAATAGAATATCTTTTCGTTTCCAAATGTTTTAATATCAGAACTGTTTATGTAACATAAATGGAAAATGAAGTCTAGCTTTGATAAAACTTGCGGTGGCAAAGAAGGCAAACTATAATATCCTGCTAAAATAGATTTTGAATGGGATCCTAAAGGATTATTAATTCCATGATCATCGAAATATATAAACAGCGGAATAATTTGCTTATTTTCAATGAGGTGACTCTTCTATATTTTTTAAAGCTATTTCTAAAATTTCAGGTATTTCAAAAAGTTTTGTTAATTGAAATTTAAGTGGCATAAAGCAGCAGGTAAATGTTTTGAAGTCTAAATCAGGATATCCATGCGAAATGCGTTCTGAAATTTGATTCGAAATGGTGAAAGAGATGGGTTCCTCATAAATTTGTTTTTCTTTTATATTTTAAAAAAACTTGTACTCTGTCAAAATGTCTGCGAATGGATTTTTTAAAAATTTTAAAATATTATTTAAATTTGCGCTTACATTAGTATTATCAAAAACTGCTCTAATGCATTCTTCGACATTGGAAAATATATTAAATAATAAACTTTGAATAGTCTCAATTTCTTTTCTCGGCATCATTGGTTCTGAGTGCAAATATAACGAAAAATTAAATGCTTGGTTTTTTAGATTGGCAATCTTCGAAACTAATTCAGATTCAGGGACGAAGGTACTATTTAAAGTAGCATCTTCATCATCAATAGACATATTATGAACTGTAGCAGAACTCAAGTTAATTGGGTGTTGAACACTATTACCATTTGGATTTGAATTAAGATTAAGATGCTTGCGATTAATGTGAGCTTTCAATGACTTGAGACACGAAAACTTTTGCAAACAATTGTCTTGTTTGCACTGTATTGTACTTGTGGAATTAAGAAAGTGATCAATTTGATAATGTTGTATTAAGTCTTTTAGAAGTGCTAGTTTTTTATTACATATGAAGCAAATAAACATTTTGTATTTAATTATTGCAAACTTAAAAAGTTAAGTAAAGCGCAAACACTTGGAAATTTATAATCATTGACAGGTTTAATTTCATAAAAATACTCTTGTATAAAATGCCATGGACCTTGACTACCTTTTGGATATTCCAAAGATAATGTGTGAATTATTTTAAAGCAAGTATCTAAGCATTGCAAAAACGATCCAAGTTTTAAAAGAGTTTTAACAAAATAGACGTAAACTTCTCAGGATTATATATACTGTGGCCTACAACTATCAAAAAAGGCTGAACAGTTAAGCCCCTATTGTAGTACTTTTCACGAAGTTCAGATATTACCTTTTCATAATCATTTATTGAAATAAGATGGACAATAAAGCCTTCGATAGCATCTGGTATGGAAATTATACAGTCTAAAGAATCTAGTAAAAAGGGCTGTGAATTAAAATAAAAATTAAATTATAATAAAAAATTTCTACAATACTTACTTTTGTCAGAAGTACCTTTTGAGTTTGCTAGAACTTCTTTAGATTTTTTTTCTTTTATATGAAGATTATAATAAGTGCCAATTTTTTCCATGAACACACTCCATTTACTGTAAAGAAGATGGGTTTTGTTTGGATGCAGTAGCTCGAAGTCTATATTAATCTAATAAAATAAAGAGGAGAAGTTAATAATGAATTACTTTTCTAAGTTAAGTAAAACTTACTAGTTCGTCAGATTTGCTATTTTTATAAAGTGGCCAATCGCTAAGAAATTCATAATTACTTTTAGATGTCTTCAGTTCCTTTTGTCTTAGTAAAAAAGTCCTTTGCCACTTATCTTTAACTTCATCCCAGTTGGAAAACTCCCTTGAGAGAGAAGCTTTTAAGGCTAGTAAAACTGGTTCATCAAATTCAGAACAAGCTTGATGGGAAATCGAACATGAATCTTCTAAAACTATCTTTGATTGAACTGATGAACGCACAAGCTTTGCCCATTGGTTTACGTATTTGTCCCAAAGTTTACCGGCAGGATTCGCTTTCCTTCCTAGTGGTATAAAGTAGTATTCCTAAAAGATTAGAATATTTAAATAAATTTTTGTAATTAGATAAAATACGTACTAAAAATAAAATACTTACTCTTATTTCGCAAGAAAAGTTTTCTATTATTTCATCTACTATTGCTGGCAAATCTTTTGGCGATAATTTTACATCGCAATAAAAAATGTCTTCCAATATAATATTTATTAAATCTCCACGAAACGAGTCGGTTAATTGACAATTTTTTTCATAGAAACTTGTAATGGATTTTCCTTTGAGGCTGTCTTGTAAAATCTGTTTAAGGCTCTAAAAAACATAACAATTAATGGTTACAAAAAATCCAAACCATGATTTCTTAGTTTACCTTAGATAGCTTGAAACTCCCATCTGATGTGCAAAGGGATAAAGTCGGAGTGCTTGTTATGCTAATATTAGGTTGATCTTGTAACCAAGAGGCTACTTTATTGGCAATCGATACAGTCAAGGTATCGTCATCAATGCCATACTGTAGCAAAATTAGGGAAAAGTTAGCCAAAAATAAACAAATACATTATTTAAAATTCTTCGTCCTTACCTCACTGTTTCTCCAAATAAATAATTTTTCTCGGAAACAAGCACGAAGGCCAATAGGTGGTATAGCCTCCTTTATGTCCTCTTTTGATAAGTATTTTAGGCTTTCAAATGTAATTTCAGCTCCTAAGCAATAATTTAGCTTTGGTTAGAAAAATAAACATAAATAGATTAATAGACACTTACTTGTCAAATAAGGCTTTACTTCACTTAAGTCAAAAGTTTCCAACAGTTCATCTAACTGGGAACTTTGATTTATACTTTGAACCACCGGAATGTTTAAAATGAAATTTCCGTCTAAATGGGAACTTTCATTTATACTTTGAACCACTGGAATATTGAAAATGAAATTTCCGTCTGCGTCGCTCTCGATATTGTAAGCATCTCTTAGAAGCACAATCTTGTTCTACACTTTCTATATTCTGATTATTGTTGTTACCCGCAGCCATTATCATAATTTTAAGAATAAACTTCACTTACTTTGTTAAGCACACAATACACAATAAGAATGTTTTTTTTCTCTAAAGTAGCGGTACTTTATGGAACTTTTTTTAGGAGTTTACATGAATTCATTTAATTTTAACATTTTTCGTATAATTTTTACTCTGCTTAGTTGTGATTTTTACTTGATTTTATTGTTGATTTTACTATCGTTAGTATTGGTTTTATATGAACTAATGTAAATTTTGCTGGAAAAACTTTAATTTTTACTACAGAAATGCAAATTAAAAAATGTAACATTGACCAATGTTATTTTTACCTTGAAAAAGATAAAAATGAATGCATACAATTTTATTTTTACTTGAACAATGTAAAATCAACGTTTTTTAATTTAAAATTAACATGTTTAACTGTTAATTTTATATGAAACAATGTAAATTTTAAATTAATTAATATTTTTTGCAGAAATTTACAATGACTTGAAATTAACATTTTTTCATGTTGATTTTACATTCCGGTATTTTTCTGTGTGCAGAAATTGTGAAAATTCTCAAGAGATTGAAAAACAAGAAGTCTCCCGGTTTCGATCAAATCACCAACCACATACTCAGAAAACTAAGAAGAGATTTGCACAGTTTGCAGCAATTCTCTTCAATCAATATTTTAACGTTTCCTACTTTCCGAATTCTTGGAAGATAGCCAACATTATACCTCTCCCTAAAGCTGGAAAATCTAATTGGCTCTTATTAAGTTACAGACCCATTTCTTTTTTTTCTAACATATCAAAGTTATTCAAAAGATGCATTTACAGCAAATTACAGGATGAGCTCGAAGATAAAGGCATTGTCAAAGACTTCCAAATGGGATTTCGGAAACAGCACTCCACTACACACCTCCTACTTTACTGTTCGGATAGTGTCGCTACCAACTTAAATAGAAGAAGGGCCACAGTGGCAGTATTTATTTATGTGAAAAATGTCTTTGATTCCGCATTTGTTAACGGTTTGATTTTAAAACTCATGAATTATTCGATCAATGAGAATCTGATAAAATTATTGAAGAGCTTCTTAGAAAATCGTCTCTTCAAAGTAAGCTGCGGTGAGGGTGCTTTATCGCTTAATAGAATAGTGTCAAGTGATCCCCAAGGGTCCATCCTTGCACCTCATCTCTATAATATTCACCATTCGGACCTTCCTCAACCCCAAGAAGAGGAAATCAATAGTTGCGTATGCCGATGACATCGCCGTCTTTACTTGTAGCAGCTGTATGGTCGAATGTCACGCCTACTCAATGAGTATTTGCAGGTCTTAAGTGAATATTACTTGAGCTGGGGTGTGGAAGTCAACTCGGATATGTCTAAACTTTTGACCATTCTGGGGGTGAAGTCTAGTTACAAAAACTGCACAAAACACAAACAAAAAATTGTTAAAAATAATAATCCTATTCGGGAAAAAACGCAGTGAAATATTTGAGTATTGTCTTTTACAAAAAATTCAAAAAGATTGATTTCATACGGGTTCCCGATTTGGTTTCAAGTTTCTAGTCATACAATGGAAAGGTTGAGGCTATTTGAGAGAGGTTGTCTCAGATATGTGTTGGGCAATAGAGAACATCTTGACGAATCAGGTAGGTTTAGATATACCAGCTGCAAAGCGCTCTACAGAACTGGAGGAATACGAAGAATTGACAAACACCTCATCGAACTAGGCTACAGTTTTTCAGAGAAAGCTGAATGTATTTCTAATATACTCCACCAAGAAGACTATAAAGATAGGTCGAACCCCCACAGTGAGCCCAAATATATTTCACCAAGATCGTTTCGGCTGATGTACGAAAATTGCATTTTCAACAACTAACGACTGGCAGAATGCTGTACTGCAGCAGAGGAAGCAGAAACAAAAACAAATTAACGAATAATGTTAGTCAGTAAGACACACTCTGTATATATGTTTATTTAGTTTTAGTTTTATGTTTATTTACTATTGTTAGTTACTTCTTAATTTTAAAATGAGTAAATATAATTATGGGTTTTTTTTTTTAATTTTCTACTATAACTTTGCAAATGCAATTTTGCCGATGTCATTGTAAAACATAATAAAAACTTTTCCTTATAAATATATGTAAATTAGATATTAATATGAAAAATTAACTTCGTCTTAATATATATAAACATAATCATTTAATATTTAGTTTCATGAACTTTGTATTTTTAATTAATATTAAATAAAGAAATTTGAATAATGATAGACTAACCACTGGAATAAATGATCATATAAATACAGCTGGGGGTATTATAGCTGCATGTAATTTACTACACAATATTGCTATTGATGCCCCACACCGAATTCACAAATTGATCCGGCTATTACTTATTTGATTCAACAAACCCTCACCGCTGGTACTTCTGCCTGAACGACACCACAACAGCACAAGGAAGATAGGAATACTGGACGCAACGAGAGAACATATTACATCACTTAAAAGGAAATGTATTCCCAGTAATTGAATAGAATATTATTTCTCCAATCTCATAATTTTTATATTGTTACGAAATCGCCCTCCTGACAATTTACTCTCTATACTCGGATTCGTACCACTGGATTGTGTAGTAATCAAACAATCGCTGGTTAAATTAAAATAACTAACTTTATCTAATTATTCCTCTTTACACACTTAATATTAGGCTTAAGGTTTACTTTATTACAATTTGCACTTTATTTAATAATTAATTTCATCACTTTACAAAATCACAATTACAAATAATGCTGCTTCGATGTGTAGCTACTTAGATTGCGCATTCTGACACACTTTTGAACCGTGAAGTATGTCCTCTTGCTATCCGATTCTGAGATGGATATGAAAAAATTGACACAATTACCTAAATGGTCCTCCAATCACCTGAATAATCGCCATCATACGGATGTTTCAACCCTTCCACATTTTAAAATGGATATTTCCTGGCCAACTCCAGTTGCAATATTATATGTTTTTGAATTCATTTTTTTTAATTTTCATACTTTAATTTAAACGAGTTCACATCTCTATAAGAATTGTCTCATTCATTATGTTCGTGATTTTACTTTCCATCACCATTTTTTTACTTCCAACTTCTTCCAAAAGATGATTTACCTCAGAGGAGGGAAAATTGGTAGTTCCTTTCGTTTGAGAAGTCAATGAATCCATCGTTTTTGCCAGTGTTTATCCTTTTTATCCAAATATTCCTCTGTGCTTAACTTTTCACATTGTAATTCTTATGCGAATCGAAAATATTTTACCTGGGAATCCTCGGAATGTCCGTGGCTGGGATGAGTTTAAGTCTCAGAAGGGTCTTTAATGAATGCTACTGAAGCCGAAACTTCCAAGCGTGCTTATTTGATGGGGAAATCTACGAAAATTGCACTGCATGAAGTTATTCGAGTTGTAGAAAGATCCCTTTACTTTGGGCGATTCATTCTGGACGCTTTCGTAGACATTGAAGGGGCTTTTAATAATATAAGGGCTAAAACGATTCAATCTACTCTTGACAGGACAGTTGTTGAATGACCGATTTGTAATTGGATCTCATCACTGCTGGCGAATACACAAATTATACCGAAATTAGATAGTGCTAGAGTTACGAAAATCTGTGCAGGGTTACATCCCAGGCCAGAGTCCTCTCAACTCTGCAGATTAACCTCTATCACTCGAAGGCTGCTTCTGACGTTGTCCTGATCCAAGAACCTTGGGCATACTGGGTCTGTGGATTCAGGACTAACCATTACAGCTTGCTATATACCGTAAGTGAAGGAAGACCCAGGTCTTGCATCCTCATAAGTAAAAATTTTAGATCATTTGTTCTGCCCAATTACAGCAATAAGGATTTGATGGCAGTCTGCCTGGAAACTGCCCGGAGACGATACTGAATGGTGTCGGCCTATGACCATGAAATCCTTCCGGAAGCCAACCTACAAAAGCTTGGTGTGGCTGCAAAGGCCCAACGGGTGGCTACTAGTGATGAGCAATCCAGTGATTTTTGAGTATCGCCGTTACCAGTGATTGCTATTTTTCAATCACCGTGATTTTAAACAGTGACTGCGATCGCTGTTTCCATTGCGTTCATGCATATAGATATGTATGTAAGCAGTCAACCAAACTGTTATCAAATATGCAAAGTAACAGCGAAAAACGTGGTTTTTAACAGACAGCCGTAATCCACAGTGATTGAAAATCGCTACTTTTAATAAAAGCGTGAGATAAATCAAAATAGTGATTTTTAACAGTCCGCTCTTTTTTCACAGTGATTGAAAATCGCTACTTTTAATAAAAGCGTGAAATAACAGCGAATTGTGATTTCACTACTTTGGTAACGAATGAATATATCAATCACTGTTTTTATCATGTTAGTTAAGTAAATTTATGTATGTAGTTGTTGCTGTTAAATTATCCCATTTCTGGAGAGAGTGGCACTTTATGCAAAGTTTGAATATTCACATAAATAAAATTTCGGTGAGTACATGGTTTGGATATTAAAAAAAAAACTTACAGCTCGATCTTAATATTGTTTAAAGATTCATCTCCTTTGTTGCTATTACATTCCACGTTTTCAGAAATAGAAATATCCAAGCATTCCAGATTTCTGTCTTCAGTTACGTTAACTTCAACCTGCCGTTGTTTTGCAGCATCTTCAGTGTAGGACTCCTTCAACAACGAATTGACAATCTTTTTATTATCCCTTTTTTCAATTCTAGAAGCCCGCTGGGCACTGAGTTCAACGTTTTCAAGCGAATCAATGTTGATCGTTAGAACTACTCCTTTTTTTAAAAAACGACGTTCGGCATAACCTTCAAGTAAAATAGTAAATGAAATCAAATGAAACTCTTCCTTGTTTTACATACTTACCCATGTCATACTGTAAACCATTTTCGATGTCCTCAGGTTTGAAATGCAGCATACAAATATATCTTTTATTTGGTTTAAATTGTTTTTCACGCCGGTAAAAACTAACCCATTTCTTTTTTAACACTGCGTTAGTCGGAAATATAAAAAGCTTATGTCGGACGATTTGTCCTCGGAAGTGCTATTGCAATTCGCTACAGAACACTTCATAGTTTATGTTTCTTTAAATAAATTAAATTTTTTTAATACTTATGTTCTTTATTTTTTTAGCATTTTTATTTAATTTAAAAATCACTTATTTTTTGATTCAAGGCCTTTTTATATATTATTACTTTTATCTTCTGATTAAACAACAAATAACATAAAAAACGATTTTTACAAATAACCAAAAGTATTATGTTTGTGAAAAAAATTAAAATTTTCTTTCATATGTTTATGATCAGTAACATAATCAATAAATACCTATCTATGTTTTAGTGCAAAAAATATGTGATATTTAAATTTTGTTTAATACTTTCAAACGAAAATTACAAATTCCACTTTGTATTCTTTATATTTCTATAAATAACTTAAATTTTCACAGTTATTTTTAAACACTGATCACAAATTCCAATTCACTTTCTTCACTTATCGAAGGCTTACAATTGAATGCATAACAAATTTCTGGAGATGTGACGTCATAGAGAGTGTGAGAGAATTCAACCAAACATAACGGACCTGCGCAATGCGTAATCTTGTATTCTTTCATTCATGGAATATTCATACGAATCGCTTTATATTTTAATACAAGAATAGACAGTTGATATGAATGTGTTTGTGCCAGTTCTGCTTGATGTATGTAGTGGTCAAAATACAGTGCACCCCCCTTAACTATAACTATCGTCATTCCTTAATTCACTTAACTTCTCAAAATAACTGAAAACACCAAATTCTGTTAATAATTTCTCATTGTCAATGGACCCTCAAGATCCACAAGTCGAAATATCCAACTTGCGTTTAAGTAAAAAAATTAATTCGACAAAATAAAAAATTGTTTTCGTCATTATTAAAGAAAGAAACACTACCTCTGTTTAATTAAAAGCATAAAGCCGTTTACTTAATTCTGCAAAGCTGCATTTTTCACCTATTTTGAAGATTTTTCTGAGATTATTGAAACTGTTGCTATATGTGAGAATTCTGTAAAAATGTTGATTTCTCTTTTGACCGGCAATTTCTTAATTTTCGTCTCTCTCTGTTCCACATTCTAATTCGTTTGTGTCTCTTTTACAGATTCATTAGTCGAGTCAACTCACCATATTTCACCACATCAAAGATGCAAAAATTGGTACTAAGTTTTAACAATGAGAAATGCAAAATTATTGCACATTATTTGTTGCGAAATAATCAATTTCGCGGAATTTTATGAAATATGCGCAAATTTAACTGGTTTAATAGTTTAATGGTATGGTGAACGCCTCTTCAGCTGAGTTTATTCTTACATAAAGTTATATCTATATATACATAGAATATGTTTTATATATACATATATAAAATAATCGAGTTGCCCGCAGTTTTCTTATCTCCACGTTGTCGCAGTGGCTATGCCCATTCAAATAGCCATTCTCATTGCCTATCGTCATGGCCAAAGCCGAAGTAAAAAAATTAGATTTGTCTTCACGAATGATTTAAATGTTTAAATGAAATGAAATAAATTAATATACACTCTGTATCGTATACAATTCATTAAGAAAATACATAAAAGTAAAAGAAAACAGGAAAATAAGGAAATTTCCCGATTCCACTTTCTTTTTTTTACAAACAAAATTTTCAACATTTGGATTCATCAGCTATTAGTGTATGGTAAATTTTTAGAAACTCTTATGAGAACAATCCAATCAAATATTTTTAACACATTGCTTATTGATAATTATAATTGTACATTCAGAACGAAAATATATATTATTTTGCATTACTCTATTTTTCTTGTATAAACCATTTCAATTACTATTGTTTCTACAATTGTAAACTGTAACGACCCGTTTTCGCCGGGGTAAGCTCGCCGGATTTCCAGGAGTCGTTTACAGAAAATCTCTAAAGTATTCAAAGCTTGTTTACGTTGATTTAATTATTTTATTTATTTATTAATTTTAAAAAAAGGCTAACTACTTGATACAATTATTTTTACTAAACTTAAATACGGACACAGTTGAACTCTATGTCCCCCTAGCTTCTGTAGCGTTTGTCAGTGTGGGTTTCTAGCAGAGAATCGATTATAAACCATAATCTCCCCTAGATTCCTCTAGCTTCTGTAGCGTTTGTCAGTGTGGGTTTCTAGCAGAGAATCGATTATAAACCATAATCTCCTCTGGATTCCCCTAGCTTCTGTAGCGTTTGTCAGTGTGGGTTTCTAGCAGAGAATCGATTATAAACCATAATCTCCTCTAGATTCCCTTGGCTTCTGTTGCGTTTGTCAGTGTGGGTTTCTAGCAGAGAATCGATTATAAACCATAATCTCCTCTAGATTCCCCTAGCTTCTGTTGCGTTTGTCAGTGTGTATAACTCTGTTTAGTACGATGCGTCTGGTCTGCCTGATGCTGAAAGAAAGTACCGTCTTGTCTGCTTGATGCCGAATGAAAGAAAGAGCGTCTCGTCTGCCTGATGCCGAATGAAAGAAAGAGGCTGGGTTGCCAGTTGTTCCTGCTTTTATGCTCCAGGTTTAGTGTAGATCATCCAATAGTTGTTGTTGTGCGGCAACTGTAGTTGGTTGTGGAATGTTGCTACGGTTTCCCGCATCGTTCTTCTCGTTTGAATTTGACCTTGGGCCACCTTCAGCACATTGTTGTTGTTTTCTCGCTGTTGTTCTTGTAAGTTTTTGCCCTTAGGCCACCTTCAATATTGTGTTGTTGTTGTGATGATTTACCTTGTTGTTGTTCCTTGTCTTGTTTGTTGTTGCTATTTGTCCTTAGGCCACCTTCAGCACTTTGTTGATATTTTCTATCGATGACATAAAATATTTAAAAATATTAAATATTGGATATTGAATTCTGCTTCTCCTCTTTATGCTTTGTCCGGCCTGTTGGTGTGCTTAGCGATCGGTCTGTCGTGTTCCACTTTGTGCTTGGCCTTCGTTTTTGGGTGTTGTTAGTGGGCTATTTTCCGAACTAATGCAGTCGGCAACTTCTGTCGCGATCTCTTGTAAATCTCTAACATTGCGTTAGGCACTGTTGCTGTAAATTCATATCAGTGCGTTGGGCATTGTTGTTGTAAATTCATATCAGTGCGTTGGGCACTGTTGTTGTAAATTCATATTATTTTAACTGTGGTCAGCCGGTTGCACAATTGTTTGTGTGATATTCTCCTGTGTTATCTTGCGTTGTTGACTTCGTTGCATGTTTTTCGTCGCTTATCACAGGGTTCCACTGTCTGACTTAATTGTGGCTGTGTCTTCTGTCCTCCCAACGCAGAGTATAACACTTGTTGTTGGTAGCATTACTATGGTGGGAGGTGTCTTAGACTCACTTGTATGATGGCTGCTGCACTAAATATGATGGCGGTTGTGTGTGTGGTTTTAGCAATGAAAGTGGGAGGTGCCAAAGTCTTAGGACTATTTACGTGTATATTTTAGGGTTGGTTGTTTAAGCACTTGGCCCCTATGTTAAATATACACGTTATGGCAAAATAAATATGTAGGAGCAAATTTACGCCAAAAAATTTGCTCCTCACAAAACTAAATGCTTAATTTTAAACAATTTCTTTCTCTTGATATGAGGTGATGTGTTCTGAAATTTATTTCAGAACCATTCTGTATATACGTAACAAAATGGGATTACTGAGAAGCGTTACTCTACACAATAACAGGCCACATTTAATTAAGCTGATTTATAGAACAATGCAACAATTGATTCATTTCTCATAACAAAAGTATGTACTTAAGTAAAATCTATTCAGTTGACGTATAATAATGCTGAAATCCACTTTAATGCAACCCTGTGCCATTTTTCCGAAAAGGTGAATTCCAAATATTTCACCAAATCTCATTTTCAATATTTACATTTATTGTGTGGAATAGTTTTTGTTTTACGACGCTTGGATTCACAACGAAGGTAATTTTTTAAAATATTGATATATATTTTATATTTTTAAATTAATATATTTCATTTTAAGATATATTAGAATAATGCCTCATACAAGGAAGTGCGCCGTTGGATGTATTGGATACACTATATGCTATAAATTCCCAAACAACATAAAATTGAGGTAGGTCATATATATTTTATATTGTTGTGCATCCGAAACACCATAATAATTGTAGGAAACTTAATTGATTTAGAGTTGTGAGGGAGATACTTTATTATTCCTAATTGCTCCACATTATTTTTTCTAATTGCCCTACTCTTTGGTTTTGCACATTCTGCAATTGTTTGCCAATTGACTTGCACACTTTTGGAAAGTGCTGCCCAGTCATTATAGTGAAAGTTAATTGTTAAATTGTCAAATGAGCGCCAAAAGCAAGCAATCGAATTTTACTTAATAATAAAATTTTTATTAAATTATACGTGCGCCTTATTATTTTGTTAAATAAAATTTTGTTAAAGAAAAAAATAATTAAATTGTTGAAAGATGTAAAAATCTTCTGAAAAAGTTTACACTCCTAACTTAAAAAAGAGACTTTCAATAACTGTCCTGTAAATGTTTCCTTTTCTCCCACTTCTCCATAATGAATAATAATGAAAGTGGGGGCCAAACTAAAGTTTAAACCCATGGTGTTAGGTATTGCAGCATTAATAATATATATTTAAACAGAGAAATAAATACATTTTGATATCCATTCAAATTTAATGATTTATTATTAATTTAATTTACTATGGACCGTGATATGAGTTGATATCCCATCAACAAAGAGGAAGTCGTCATAAAATAAAAATGTTTTCCCAGACATTTTTTTATATTCATCAGTAAGGTTTGTGTGAAACACTAATTGTTTAATATGTAAACTTTTTATTTTCTTTTTTGGTTTTTAAATATTTTCAATATTGTTTTTTGTTAGAGTATAAAGTACTTTAATTAGTTTTTTAAACTATATGGCAACGCTTTGCTTTTCTTGTTATTGACGTCTTGTAACATTCATTCTTAATTCTTCTATAATTCGCTGTTCCGTTCTTAAAACAAGAGCGTGTCGTTAAGAAATACAACTGCCATTGAATTCAATAAGCAATAAATTAAAAGTAATTTAAAACCACTGTGTACTTAATTTATTTAAATCTCTAATAGGTTATGGGCCCAGGCCACATAACGGGTGACATTTTTTTCGATAGTCGCGAAAAACGTGTATAAAAACGTGAAAAACGTGTGTGACAGAAGATGTCGTCCTTTGTTAGAATTGAGCCGCTTGGAGCGGACAATTACGACACTTGGAAGCTGCATATGAAAGCCATACTTATTAAAAATGATTTATGGCCATTTGTTGATGGAAGTAAGCCATACCCAACTGGTGGTGACACAGCGGCATGGAACAACGGTGACCAAAAGGCATGTGCAGAAATATTACTTGCAGTGAGTTCATCGGAGCTCGGGCAGATTTCTGAATGTACGACTTCGCACGAAATGTGGGAAAAACTAGCTGGAACATATTCTTCACATGGACCTGCAAGAAAGGCATCACTATTAAAGCGAGTAGCACTGGCCAAAATGCCAGCAAGTGGAAAAGTTCGCGAACACATCAACGACTTTTTTGATGCAGTAAACAAATTGAAAGAAATAAATGTTCCAATTGGTGATGATCTGTTGGCTATACTACTTTTGTACAGTCTACCCGATTCATTTGAAACTTTCCGTTGCGCATTGGAGACACGTGATGATTTCCCAAGTCCCGAAGTCCTTCGTGTGAAAATATTGGAAGAAGCCGAATCGCGCAAAGCAAAACAAGAAAAAGATGACGAAAGCGTGTTGTATGCAAATAAGAAGAAAAATTTCTGGAAAAAACCCAACGAAAAGAACACAAGCAACTGTCAAAGCGAAAATCCAAACGAATCAAAAGGAAAATAAAAGGGATGTTTTAAATGCGGCAAATTTGGTCATTTTGCTAGAAATTGCAAAACCAAAACAAAAAGCGAATGTAGTGCGAGAAATGCAGTCGAAAACATTAACTCTTTTCATTGTGCGGAAAACGCGTTAATATGCAAAAGTGAAACTCGATGGTGCTTAGATAGTGGCTGCACGTCGCATATGAGTGCTGATAGGGAAAATTTTGCAAATTTAGAAAAAACTGAAAAAGTGTTGAATTTGGCAAATAAAAACAATACAAAAATACAGGGTGTCGGTAAAATGCAAATGCTTGTAAACGTAAACGGTCGCGAAGATAAAATTGACTTAAATGAAGTAATGTTTGTTGAAGATTTACGCACAAATCTTTTATCGGTATCAAAAATTGTTGACAAAGGCTATGAGGTACGTTTTCGTCGTAATGAAGCTGATGTAATAAATAAAAACAACCAACTCGTTTGTCGCGCAGAAAGATCAGGCAATTTGTATTTCGTAAATGAAAGTCAGCAAAGTGCAAGCGCGGTCTGTACAAGTGAAATTGACGTTTGGCACCAAAAGATGGGTCATTTAAATGAAAAAGACTTGAAAGATTTATCAAAAAGCAATCTAGTGCATGGAATAAAAATAAACCCCAACCAAAATATGTCAGTCTGTGAAATCTGCATAAGCGAAAAACAAACACGTTTGAATTTTCCAAAACGAAATGAATGCAGAACAAGTGATGTGTTAGAAATCGTACACAGTGACGTGTGCGGACCAATGCGAAATGCATCAAATGGTGGCGCTAACTATTTTATAACTTTTATTGATGATAAATCGCGTTATTGTGAAGTGTTTTTCTTAAAGAAAAAGTCATAAGCCTTCAGCGCATTTAAGCAGTATAAAAATGCAGTTGAAAATTTTACCGGCAAGCAAATAAAAAATCTTCAAACTGATAACGGTACTGAATATATAAACGGTGAATTTAGTGCTTATCTAAAAAAATACGGTATTAAAAGACGGTTAACAGCTCCACACACTCCCGAACAAAATGGGATCGCCGAGCGCAAAAACAGAACATTGGTCGAGATGGCCAGGTGCATGTTGCAGCAAGCTAATGCTCCAAAAAATTTTTGGGCCGAAGCTATTAACACGGCGTGCTATATTCGAAATCGGTGTCCCACAAAAGCTCTTAACGGTGAAATTCCATATACAGTATGGACTAATAAAAAGCCCACAGTGATACATATGCAAGTGTTTGGTACAAAGGTATATGTTTTAGGCAAAAACAATAAAAGAGGAAAATTTGACTCGAAATCACAAGCACATATTTTTATCGGTTACTCTAATGAATCTAAAGCGTACAGATTATGGTCTCCGGAGAAGCGAAAAGTCGTTATAAGCCGCGACGTAGTTTTCGCCAATAAAAACGGGTTTAATGATGAAAAAAGTGGTGTTTTCGTGCAATGTAGTAGCGAACCGTGCGCGAAAATTCAAATCAAACAATTTGAAAATGACATTGTCAGTAAAAATTCTGATGAAGAATCAGAAGCTGAAGAAATTTGTGATAATCGAGGTGAGAGTGCACAACGTGGCAGAGGTCGACCAAAAATTATTCGAAGTGGTTCACGTGGAAGGCCTAAAAAGATATACAGCAGAGTACAGAGTAAAAACGAAAATATCAAAGGTGAGTCAGATACCTCCGATAATGAAAATGATCTTTTTGAAGAATGCGAAATGGCATTTTTGTCTGAATATCCTGAAACGATGGCAGATGCATTAAAAACTAGTTCTGCTGAATCATGGTACAAAGCGCTTGAGGATGAGTTTATAGCTCAACTAAAAAACAACACATGGGAGATAATAGAACGACCAAAATCACGAAAAGTGATTGGAAATAGACTTGTATTTCGTACCAAAAATGATGGTACCCCTAACGGTAAGACTAAGGTGCGACTAGTAGCTAAAGGGTTTGCACAACGTCCTGGTGAAGATTTTCAGCACACTTTTTCACCGGTTGTTAGGTCAACATCAATTCGGCTGTTGTCGGCTCTTGCAGCAAAATTTGATTTGCAAATTCACCAAATGGATGTGGTGGCAGCCTACCTAAACGGCGAGCTTGAAGAAAGCGTTCATATGGAAGTACCAGAGCATTTGATTGATATTCTGAAGAAAATTAAAGCTGGCAAACTAGTTGGATCAAGTAACAAAAAAGTCAGCGAGCATGTACGTAACACTGCAGAACGATGGTTGAAAACAATTAATAAATGTAAAGATCCAGTATGTTTATTAAAGAAGGCACTTTATGGCCTCAGACAATCAGGATTATCTTGGTATTTGAAATTAACTACAAAATTAAAGAGTTTAGGCTTAAACGCAACAAAACAAGACCCATTTATTTGTAGACAATAATGATGGAGACATAATGCTAGTAACAATCTACGTCGATGATTTGCTAATCGCGTCTAATAATAAACAACAAATTGAAATGCTAAAAACAGCTTTAACAAACGATTTTGAAATGAAAGATATGGGGAATGTAAATACTTGTCTGGGACTACAATTTCATCAAAATTTAGAAAAGCACCAAGTATTTCTGGTACAAAGCGAATACACCAAAAATATTCTAAAGCGTTTCGGTATGGAGGATTGTAAACCAGCACAAACACCAATAGAAGTTAATTTGAAGCTCACCAAACCAAGCGAGATAAACGAAGATGTGATGAAGCAGTACCCTTACCAGAGCCTTATTGGCGCATTAATGTACCTGGCAGTTCAAACACGTCCTGATATCGCGTACGCAGTCAATTCACTAAGTCAATTCAACTCAAATTATGGTGTCGAACATTGGAAAGCAGCAAAACGGATACTCAGATACCTTAAAGGTACATTGCACCATGGATTGCTGTACACAAAAAATGACTCGCATTTTTTCGGAGTAGTAGATGCTGATTGGGGTGCTGATATGGTTGACAGGCGTTCTTATTCTGGTTACGCTTTCTTGTTATCTGGAGCTGCTATTTGTTGGGAGGCACGTAAGCAACGTACGGTCGCACTTTCTAGTACAGAATCAGAGTATTTGGCTATGTCCGATGCTACCAAGGAGGCGCTATACCTGAAATCAATTTTCGAGGAAATCGGTATACCATGTAACACTGTTGAGATGTATAATGATAACCAAAGTGCGCAGAAACTCATCGATAATTTTGGATATCATCAGCGAACAAAACATATAGACATACGCCACCATTTTATGCGAAATCATGTCAGCGAGGGCTCAATAAAAATATCTTACATGATGACAAATGAGATGCCAGCTGATATCTTAACAAAGGGACTAACCGTGGCTAAGCATAATTTTTGTTCAATGAATTTGGGGGTATCAATTAATAGAAATTAAAAAAAAAAAAAAAATGTATTTACAATAAAAGCACTTTAAGTGGGGGTGTTAGAGTATAAAGTACTTTAATTAGTTTTTTAAACTATATGGCAACGCTTTGCTTTTCTTGTTATTGACGTCTTGTAACATTCATTCTTAATTCTTCTATAATTCGCTGTTCCGTTCTTAAAACAAGAGCGTGTCGTTAAGAAATACAACTGCCATTGAATTCAATAAGCAATAAATTAAAAGTAATTTAAAACCACTGTGTACTTAATTTATTTAAATCTCTAATATTTTTATCGTTTATTCATGATTTTTTTTCATCATTTTATATATTTAACTATTCGTATCATTTCACTTCGTTGCTATTTTTTCCGTTTTATTTCATTTTTAACAATTTGTTTATATTTTTCAAATTTTACTCATCCTAGTAAATTTTATTCCCTCTAATGTATATTTTCTTTCCATTGGAGAAACGAATGGAAACGCATTATGGGCATATATAGTTTTAATCTTTAATTAAATTTATATAATCTACTTATACAAATAGGTTTTTATTATTTTTATTTTAATAGTAATTTAATATATTGTAATGGGTGAAATATGCCGACAGGGGAACCGAGCATCCAAATGAAAAATTTGCTCGGAAACGCACCACTGCATACCCCCTGGGTGGTGTGGAAAGTGCAAAATTAATAATAAAATTATTTACTTTTAAAAAACTTATTTATTATTTATTTATTTATTTAAATAGTTATTTATATCAAATTATTTTCGCTTTTCTATATAGGCTGAATACATTCATGCTTTTTTCCAGCGTCATCTTTCATAACTGCCATCAAATTAGCAAACAGTTTTCAAAAATTAAGATTAATTAAGAATTCAAGTGTTTATTAAATACACTTTTTTAATGTACTGGATTTTACATTTTTTGCATATTTTCTCAGTCCAGAGTCCGCAATGCTTCGAAATAATATAATGCAGCGTTTCATTTGACACACCATCCACTATTTGTAACACTACTAATAATATTTTCTACAATACGAAATAATATATTCAATAAAATATTTTCTTGATTTTAGACCAGCAAAAAATTGTAAACAAAAACAGCTGTTTGTTATTCACCACTTTACTACACAAACATGGCAAGCCGCATGTGGTATACGTTACAAACAACACAATAAATTCACATACACTATACGTGTGACCAAAAATAATGGTCGGTACGGTAAATAAATTTGGAGGGAATTGAATTTTCTTTCTTTGTCTTCTTTGCCACTACCCCCACCCAGTTGTCGGGTACGCCAACGCAAGCAGGCTCTAGTTCCGCGCGCCATCTTTTAACACGCTGCCTCTGTCGCACAGCGTGTTTATGGGCAAGCTGAACTAGCCTGTATTGGCTGCTGAACAACACACTTCGTGTTTCCGGCCTTTCATTCAACCCTCTTTCTTTTTCGGTGCTGAAGCTGTGGTGAAGTGTTATAGAGCGTTTTGCGCAATTAAAAGTTATATTAATTACTGGATGGAACACAAGTTCCACGATAAAACAAATAAATTTGCAGGAACGTATTTGATCATACATTAAATATTACTGTTTTTTATTGGCAACGCTACGTTGAGTACGCGAGTAGCCAAATATATAATAGAGCAGTTGATAGATACGAGTATGTGGAAGAAGACGTAATAAAACAAAGTATCCAAATATTTCGATAGTAACGCAAGAAAATCTTTGCACATTGGCATCTTCCGTACCATTCGAACGCATTTTTTCGCATGCTGGACAAATATTAAGCTAGCGGCGAAATCGTTTAGGGGATGAAAATGTAAAAATGTTATTATTTTTAAATTTTAATTATAAATACTCTACTTAAACTTTATTTATAATAACATAACTTAAAATATCCACTACAATGTACAATCATTGAGAAATTCCATTATAGTTAGCTACCCTGTATAATTAATTTCAAAACTTTACTAATTATTTTAAGAAATTCAAATGAAAAATTTCCCTTTGCATAAAATTCATACATTAAAAGTAACAGCGATCAAGAAACAAACAGTGATATTACACAGTATGCTCTTTTTCGTTGTATTTTAAAATGACTCCTGAAATAATAGCAAACTGACCCTCTCTGTTGATTTATATAGACATAAACTTTCTTTAATGTTAAATGTGTAAGTGTGCATGAGTGTACCCAAAATTCATATAATACCATTCTCTCTCTGTCTCTGTATTCACTTAAAAAGCTCCACAGAAACAGTGATTTCTATCAAAGCGTGAAATCAATCGTAAAAGTAGCGATTTTCAATCACTTTGAAAAAGAGCGGACTGTTAATAATCACTCTTTTGATTTATTTCACGCTTTTATTTAAAAAGTAGCGATTTTCAATCAGTTTGAAAAAAGAATAGACTGTTAAAAATCACTCTTTTGATCAAAACGCTGTTACTTTGTATATTCGATAACAGTTGCTACCAGCGATTTTTAAATAACAGTGAACAAATCAGCGGCAGTGAAATTTTGCTCATCTCTAGTGGCTACCATCATTGGATGCGATGCCAATGTGCACAGCGACATCTATTACAGCACGCATGTCAATGCACGAGACGAGTTTTTATATGGATATATAGTTACGACTAACCTTCTTATATGTAAGTGTGAGAACACACTTCTATTAGTGCTAACAGGCCGGAAATCTTTGACATAACACTAGCCTCCGAATCAATTTTTGACTGGATTTCAAATTGGAGAGTTCTAGAGGAACACTCCTTTTCGGATGATAGGTTAATCCAGTTTGATCTGTTAGATGGTATACCTAGTCCTGCGACTATAATAAATATCAGGAAGGCAAACTGGGACCTCTACAGGTTAACTGTATCTAGACTAATACCTAAGAACCCCACGAACACAAGCTCGTGTGACGAATTTGATAGGTCTGTGGAAGTTCTTACGGATGCTCTTAATAGAGCTCTATCAGTCTCTTGCCCCCTCAGTAGACCCAGGGGGAAACAAAAACCCATGTGGTGGGGGGAGGAAATTAGGGGACTCAGAAAAAACTATAGAAGACTTATCAATGATGCAAAAAAGTTAGAGATAGTGCAGACTGGGATTTATACAAAGCAGCACTTAAAAAATTAAGCTTCGAAAGGCCCAAAGAGAATCGTGGAGTAACTTCTGCGGTGACGTAGAAGACATCTCTGAGACGTCTATGCTGAGGAAGATCCTATCAACTGCTCCAATGGTACCTGGTTGCGTGAGAAGGGGGGATGGGTCTTGGGCTTCAAATAGTAATGAGACTAGAGTTTCTTTAGAGACCCACTTCCGCGGTTGCTCGAGCACCACCCCGCGGAGAACGAAGCCCAGTGGGAATGTAGTTGAAGTCAACTCAAACATAGTCACGAAGCCAAAATTGCAATTGGCGCTCCATAGCTTCAAACCATTTAAAATATCTGGCCCAGATGGTGTAGCTCCAATTGCAATTCAGCAGTCAGAGAATCTTATAATATTGTGGCTGCTAAAGATCTACAATAGCTGTCTTGAATTAGCGTATATTCCAGACTCATGGAAGCATGTGAGAGTAATTTTTATACCCAAGGCCGGCAAAAGCTCACACACAGTTCCAGGGGACTTAAGGCCCATTAGTCTGTCCTCGTTCTGTCTGAAAGTCCTGGAAAGGTTGTTAGACATTCATCTGAGGCTCACTATAAGCAGACATAGGCTGCCAGTCTCTCAGGATGCCTAATTCAAGGGTAAATCGGTTGAGACCGCTTTATATTCTTTAGTCTCTGGTACTGAGTACTCCCTGCACTACAAAGAGTTCTCACTAGTGGCTTTCCTGGACATTTAAGGAGCTTTTAACAACATAAAATCAGACACAATAATCGGTGCGATGCGAGATTTGAAGGTGTAACCCATTAGCAAGCGGATTGAAAATATACTTAGTTGCAGGATAACCAATTCACAGCTGGGAACGGTGTCGGCCAAGAAATCCGTGTACACAGGCCACCTCAAGGTGGAGTTATTTCCCCCTACTCTGGAATCTTCTGATAAATGAGCTGCTTGATCGACTGGAAAAGGAAGGGAGCAAGGTTGCGTATGCGGATGATGTTGCTATTAGTATCTCGGGAAAATACATATATAGAGACTTAATGCAACACATGTTGAACATTCTCTCTAAATGGACTACATATTGTGGGTTGGGGGTTAATCCGACCAAGACTAAGCTGGTTCTCTTGACTAGGAAGTATAAACAATCCTCAATTCATTGCTCCAAATTGAATGGGTGTAGATTTTGGTATTGTAGAGGAGATATAAAGCTGAACAGGAAGGCCAATATAAGTGAGCGCATTAGGAACAGTGTTGCCGTGTTCACTTCGATCGAAGTGTTTCACTTCATTTTTAAGTCGAACACTTCCGAACTTCCCCTTTAGCAAAAACACTTCCGCGGAATCAAGCTAATTCTATATAATTGAAATATTTCAGTTTTTCTAATTTCTTATTAATATGGAATCAAATTAACCTTCTCTAATAATTTGTTTTTTGCATTCTTTAATTTAGTTGTTATATTTAATGGTGGCAACACCATATTCTTTCGAAAGAGTGAAGTTTAGTCCAGAGAACACAGAGAAACGATATTATATTAATCAAAAATAATAGAAACAAAGATTGCGCAGAGCGGTGTATAAAATTTTTTCGTTTTGTGCATTTACGTCATAGTAGCATGGTGGCAAAGAGAAATGTCAAACTAGTGTGGATGTTGTAAACAAAAAAGTAAACAGTGCGTGTAAAATTAAAAATAGAAACATATATTTTTTTATATGAAACATTTTTCGGCGAAATACATATATATAACAATATATTACAAATATATTTGCGCAAATATTAAATTTAAATTGCAATTATTTTTATTAGAAAACCGCAAAACATAAATGCTAAATTAAATAAATCAGTTGTGTAAACAAATGTGAAATGTATGTGTTTATTTTAATGTTTTACAAAATTTTCTTTTTTCTTTGGAAGAATTGTACAAGTTCAGCAATACGAATGCAATTTAAATAATTCAAATTTTACCCATTTGATACGAGGGCGGATTGATGTTGAAGCTACCTAGCGCTAGATGGCAGCACAAACACAAACATTTTTTTTTTAGAAATTGCGATCTGTCAAACGTCAGCTGTTAAAATTTCACACAAATTCATCGATTAGTTTATTTGTTGTAGTTGTCTGAAGTAAGCAACTTTTGTGTTTCGTGAAAAATGGAGAAAAGCGAATTTCGTGCAGTGATTAAACACTATTATTTGAAAGGGAAAACGGCGAATGAGACAAAAGAAAAGCTCGATAAACATTACGGTGAGTCTCCTCCGTCAGCTTACATGGTAAACTATTGGATTGCTGAATTTAAACGCGGCCGAACAAGCACTGCAACAATACCATCAACAGGAAGGCCAAAAGAGGTGGTTACTGAAGAAAATATCAAGAAAATCCTCGATATCGTTATGAATGATCGCCGAGTCAAGTTGCGTGAGATTATTCAAATGGTAAACATATCATATGAACGTTTGTTCAACATTTTGCATGAACATTTGCATATGAAAAAGCTATCGGCAAGATGGGTGCCGCGTTTGCTCAGTGTCGAACAAAAACCAGTTCGACAGACCACTTCACAGCGGTGTTTGGACATGATAAAGCGTAATCCTGTTGATTTTTGGCGTCGATTAATAACTGTTGATGAAACGTGGGTCCACCACTACACACCTGAAACCAAAAATCAATCGAAACAATGGATGGAAGCTGGTGGAAGTGCTCGGAAGAAGGCGAAGGCAGTGAAATCGGCTGGCAAGGTTATGGTCACTGTATTTTGGGATGCACACGGAATATTGCTCATCGATTATCTTGAAAAAGGATCCACAATCACAGGAAAGTATTATCGTGCATTATTGGATCAATTGGTTGATGCAATCAAGGAAATACGAAGACATTTAAAGAAGAAAAAAATGCTCTTTCTTCAAGACAACGCACCGGTTCACACAGCATTAAATACGATGCTAAAATTACGTGAAATACACTTCGAATTGGTTAAACATCCACCTTATAGTCCAGATTTAGCTCCTAGTGACTTTTTCCTGTTTCCAAACTTGAAAAAATGGCTCGCAGGAAAAAGATTCATCTCAAACGAAGAAGTGATTACCGAAACTAACGCGTATTTTGAGGGGTTCCCGAAATCGTATTATTCAGATGGTATAAAAAAGTTGGAATATCGTCTTACTAAGTGTGTCGAAGTAAAATGAGACTATGTTGAGAAATAAATGGTTTTTGAAGAAAAAAAAAATGTTTTTTTCCTACTTAGGTAGCTTCAATATCAATCCGCCCCCGTACTTCAAGCTATTTGCAAAGTCATCATTTGGGAAATGCTCCATGCAAATGAAGCTGGTCTTCGGATTGAAAACGTTTTCTCGCCGGCAAAAAGTTATCCACTTTTTTAAAACAGTCGGATCGGCCGGAAAGGTGAAAAAATTGCACTTCAACGTTTTACTTTCATTCCAGTTATTACAACCTGCCACCGCACATTTCATTTTTAATAATTATCTCTTCATTTCCTTATTTATTTTATTATTTATTAAAAATACACTATCCGCACTATATATTTATGGCTGCGGTGACGTCACAGCCCAGCAACGAAATGTCAAACTCAGAAGAAAATAATAACGGACCTGCGCAAAGCTATTTGCAAAGTCATCATTTGGGAAATGCTCCATGCAAATGAAGCTGGTCTTCGGATTGAAAACGTTTTCTCGCCGGCAAAAAGTTATCCACTTTTTTAAAACAGTCGGATCGGCCGGAAAGGTGAAAAAATTGCACTTCAACGTTTTACTTTCATTCCAGTTATTACAACCTGCCACCGCACATTTCATTTTTAATAATTATCTCTTCATTTCCTTATTTATTTTATTATTTATTAAAAATACACTATCCGCACTATGTATTTATGGCTGCGGTGACGTCACAGCCCAGCAACGAAATGTCAAACTCAGAAGAAAATAATAACGGACCTGCGCAATGCGTAATCTTCATATCTATCATTCTTGATACTTAGTCGTCAAATTTTCAAACGTAAAAAAAAGTTTTTTTTATCATTATTTGGCTATATGGATAGATTTGTTCATCATTGGTTCTGAATAAAACCAGCCACACTACTATCATTATGCACATGCGTAAAAATAGCAGTGGAACAGTTGAAAGAGTTTTGTTTGAACGATAGCACTGTAAACTCAGTCATGCTAATAAAAGAACACTTCCAAAATTATAATTTTTTGAATTGGATTCCCTCCAAAAATATTGTCACAATACAACAAACATTGAAGTATTAGATTTAATTTTTATCAAATTGTTTACGTCTCTTAAAACTGGATCTTTGAAATTTACCATGTAATATTAGTAAATTGATTATTTACTTATGTACCTAAAATTTTTTTTATATACATACCTGAATTTTTTTTGTTGCTCGAAAATGTAATTAATTTTTAAATTGTTACTTTATAAAGTCTCATAATCATTAGTTTTTAAAATACAAAAATACACCTATTCGCCAGTTAACGTTTTTGAACACTTCAAAAACACTTCACTTTTTCAGCGCTTTTCACTTCGCTTGCAAATTTATGAACGGCATGCTCAGGTATATGATTAGGAATGCTCAGGTAGCTCTGTACTCTTGCGAAAGAGTTGTATGCAAAAATTGGGGGTTACAGCCGACTGGATATACACAGCTGTGGTACGACCTGTCCTTTTTAATGTGGTGCTTGCTTGGTGGACAGCCGTATTTATAAGTGGCGCCATAAAATGACTCCAACGGCAGCTTTGGACGATATGCTCAATCTGCTGCCTATTAGGCTTTTTGGCAAAAAGAAAAATGGTGCAAATTCAGCTATAAGGCTAAAAGCTACACATCAATGGGTTGCTAGGAACGTAGGAAATGCGTTTATCTTAAGTCGTTTCGAGGGTACTCCTCACTCTTTCGATTACATCACACCAATTTATGCCTTCAATGGTATGCGCAAGATCTCCATTCCCTCCAGGGACGAATGGAAGGATGGCATCCCTCCTCATGGAAAAGCGATTCACATCTACACAGATGGATCCAAGTTACAGAGTAGGGTTGGAGGTGTTGTATTCTCAACAGATTTGGACATTAACATGTCCTTTAGACTGCCGGACCACTGCAGTGTTTTTCAGGCAGAGGTCGTGGCTATAGAGGCAGCACTGTAATGGCTAAAGAAGAAGAATATATCTGAACATGATATTTGCATTCTATCTGACAGCCAAGCAGCTTTGCGCTCCCTGGATTCGGTTATTATCACCTCTAAAGCCGTCAAGAGCTGCCGAAAATCAGTAGACAAGATGTCTAAGCAAACCCAGCTGCATCTGTGCTGGGTTCCCGGTCACAGAGATATTCCAGGGAACTGTAAGGCGGATGAACTTGCCCGTGAGGGTACTACCACACCAATTGAACCAGATAGGTCGAACTTTGGTATTCCTATTACAACATATAAGCTCTTAATTAATATAATATCCTTAGGCACAGCGGGCAGGCGCAGGTCTGAAGGTACAGGATTCAAAATAGCTTGACAAACCTGGCCAGAGATAAATGCCAAGCGTTCAAAGGACTTAGTGGCTCTAAATAGACTTAGTAAATTCGTATCCTGACGGGACACTGGACCCTGGGTACTCATGGTTGCAGGCCGAGCATTTCCTGCAGTTGCATGGACAAGGAGGAGCAAGAGGCCATTGAACACCTATTATGCACGTATCCAGCGTTGTCCAGAAGGAGGCGCACTTTCCTGGGCAACCACTTTCTGGACTCTTTGGGAGATATTTCCAACAAAAAGGTTAGCTCATCAACTGCTTCATTAAAAGCTCCAAATGGCTTGACCTTTAACAGGGATGGGGCCTGTGTCTCATGCGGTATCACAAGGGGTCAATGATGAACTAAGTGCGCCCTTTTTGGCGGCCGCTTTACCTACCTACCTACATTTCTTTCGGGTGTACATGACAGCCGGATATTGTGTCAGCACATGCATGGACGTCTCCTCTTCCTCCATACAGAATCTGCAGGAGCCTTCCGAGGTGACCCCCATCCTCACCATATGTAAGTTCAATTTACAGTGTCCTGTGAGTAGGCCTGTCATCATCCTAAGATTATTCTTAGAGAAATTGATGAGTGATTCGAATCTCTTTAGGTGGTATATCCCTAGGAGACTCTTTGATACCCTTAGGCCTGGTATTTTAACCCAGTGTTATGTGCCTATGGTGGGCCTAATCGATCCTAAGCTTGCCTTTGCCTACACCACAGAAGGGTTCTGGACCAATAAAGGGTGTTGCAGCCCCCTTCCTTGTTAGTTCGCCCGCAATCTCGTTCCCTTCTATGCCAGTATGTCCTGGAAGCCATGGAACTTTGTTGCGTGAGCCAAGAGCATTAAGTTTTTTGATGCACTCCCATACCAATTTCAAATTTACCAGATAAGAGGCAAGTGCCCTAATGACCGCTTAGCTGTCTGATAGATAACAATTTTCTTGCGCTCATAACCTTTTTCAATGTTGAAATGTGCACATCTGTCAATAGCGTGGATTTCCGCCTGGAAGATGCTAGTATACTTGCCTAGTGATTAATAGTATTTGTATCTTGGACAAAATACCCCCGCGCCAGAACCCTTTTCTGTGAGACCCGTCGGTATACCAGGTGATCGTGGACTGATCGAACCTGTAGGTTTTGCTGAGACCTCTCCATTCGTTTTTGTAGCTCTACTCTGTTTTAAACAACTTAGTGAAGCTGTAGCTTGTTTGTAAAATATTTCGATATACAAATGTCTGGAATGACCTTTGATAATGGTTCGACCATCTGACGCCCGATGTTAGTTTCAGGACCGTTTACGGCCCTCGTCTTTCTATACAGAGCCCTCTTCCCTTGTGTTTCCACGACCATGTACAGGGGTGTAAGTTCCAGTATGACGTTTAGGGCGGCTGAACGACAGGTTCTCATAGGCCCAGTTATAAAGAGGCCAGCAAACTTTTGTACTTTAGCTAGTGCTTGCGCAAAATTTAGTTTTCTTACTTTCTTAGTCCACAGAACCGCTCCATGAGTGATCATTGGGCATGATGTACATCCACCGCAGGATCTTGGGAATGCATCCCCAATTTTTCCTCGCGGTTGATCTGCATATCAGCGATGTTTTCGCTTTACTGATTGTCGCATTGATGTGAGACCTCCATGAAAGTTTTCCATCTATATAATACCTACAAACTTTACTTCCGATTGCACATTGATCTCCAATCCATTTACTTTAATGGGTTTAAGGTTTTTGAGTTTATATATCCTCGTGGAAGGGACAACAATAGTTTTGAGTGGGTTTATTTTAAGTTCCATCCTGCTGCACCAGTCACCTACAATTCTTAAACCACATTGGAGTAGTTCACATAGTGGACCCCCGAATTTTCCCATGCATGCATGTAATAGCTATGTCGTCAGCGTATCCCTGACAGCATACACTCAGGTTTGTTAATTCTCAGAGAAGTTCGTCAACCACAAGGCACCACAGCAGGGGAGATACACTCCACCATGCGGAAATCCTTAAACAGTATTAACCAATGTGGTTGCTGAAGTGAGGGATATTTCGGCCTTTCTGGTTTTCAGCAATTATTCTATCCAATTGGATAGGGTAGAATCGACCCCCTTACAAACAAGAGCCCTACTCACTGCCTCGTGTACTCCTAATAATTTTTAATAGCGGTTGGAAGATGAGATCGACCCCCTTCTGTACCAAGGCTTTTCACGGATGGCGCGAACGCCATTTTTTATACATTTTAACACACGGGTCTTTGTTTTGGTGGGAAGCTCTCAGCAAGGGCTACAAGTTCAAAAAACTACAAAGAATCCAACGCATCACGTACTTTGGAGTTACAGGAGCCAGTCGCACTTCCCACTGGGCTGTACTAGACGCGATTCAAATCCGCCCCCTATTGTGCTCTTCATACTTATTGCATTTCCGCACAAAGTGCGCTAAATCTCAGTGAAAACAACGAGAGGTCCGACGAGGTAGCACGAAGTGGATCGTCGAAAGCTGACGAAGTGTTTTCCTACATGGACGTAGGCGTTGCTCTAAAATATATATAATAACTTCCTTCACAAGGCTCAGGAGGAGTGGAAAAGAAGAACGAATAATCTTTCAATAATCCAAGACACACAATTAGCAACCTTATAGCTGTCTGCACGGGTCATGGGACAATCGCCACGCACGCTGAAAAAATGGGCATTCCCTTCAATAGTCATTGCAGAAGCTGTAAAACCCACAAGAAAGAGAAACAGTTGTCCACTTTCCTTGCCCGGCCCTCGCTCGCATAAGACTCAAATATTTCTGGAGAGTCTGGGGCATTGCTCTAGATCAGAAATTTAAGACCCAAAAAAATTTATAAACAATACAGGCTGGTTGTAATTTATAGCATATCACCATGTTTAGGCAAGCGAGGATATGGCATCAAAACTGCACTAGTGACAATTGTGAGCCATTATTCCTACCTACCTAGAGAAGAGGGAATTGAACATAACTCCCTCGAGGCTGTCGTAGTTGATTTATCCAAATTTCAACCTTTCTTATAGTTTGGATTGGTTTCCGTGAGGTAGAGCTCTGGTAGAATTGGTGGCTACAATGAATATCTCAAATGAAATAAGTTGAATTCGGTTCAACTTTGACTAATTTTCTAAAAATATCTTATTTGCATATAGAATATATTATATATATATATATATATATATATATATATATATATATATATATATAAATATATATATATATATATATATATATATATATATATATATATATATATATATATATATCTATATATATCTGTATATATATATATATATATATATATATATATATATATATATATATATATATATATATATTGCATAAAAACATTTCGAACTATTAATTTTACTTCATTATAAAATTATTTTAGTTCAAAAGCCAAATAACGAAACGGAACAAATCCACCGTGACTCTAGTTTCGTTTCAGATCGGATCACCAACAACGTATCAAATGTGTCGAATCAAAAGACTTGAATGAGACCAAGCATAACAAGGTCGACTTTCGAAAACTTTATTTTGCAGGGGAACTTGTTCAAAATGCGACACATCCGTATGTTCAAATATATTTGTTTTTCTACATGTTCTTATCTTAATTAATCTTATACAAGGCTTTATTTACTATGTATGGGGTTGAAAAAAAAAACATTTGAAAGAACCAAATTTTTTTTAATCGTTTCTTTCACCAGTAGCATTAAAATATTTAATAATGTATTACATAATGTAGATTGACGTGTGGGCTTTGTGACCTAATGACCAGTTCTTCCACAATATCAGATATTTTTTCAATGTTTTTTAAGTACTACAAATTAATTTTCATATTTTCTCATTAACATCTTTAAACCATGAAAAAGTTGTTAATGACTCGACTTCAAGTGTTATTTTTCTTTTTATTGAATAGTGCATCGATACACTGGAAGAAACAGTAACTGCATATCGATAGAGCAATAAAGTTCCAAACCCCGTTCATATATAATCCACGCATCAAAGAAATACCAACTTTTCCACCACTTATGAAGTACACATTTGCAAGAGCTGCAGGCATAAAAATTTGAGCTCCTAAGAGCGCACGCAGCCGCTGGCCACCACGTACACCCAATCGCTTATTGGCCCATGTAGTATAAGCGTGCGAGAACATTAGGACCTTAAAACACTTTTCCGCCACAAGACAAACGAAATTCAGTACACTCCAAATAAACACAAACGCATAGAATCCATGCAACACAAACACAAAGGAAAATGTTCCAGCAGTTGCTAATAATTTTATGCCCACGGACGATTGCCGGCTACAGAGTTCAGCGTATATGTGCCGGAAGAGAAATTCATAGAGACCCTCATCGAAATACTTCCACATATCTGAATAGTAGTGAATGTGTGCTATGCAGCGTGGTCGATTCGGAGGATCGAGACCATCGAAGCGAGCGAACGCAATGGCTACCCCATAAGACACCATATAGTAAAGGCAGAAGAATTGACCCATGAAGCAACCGATGGCGTGCTGTCCAAAAGCCGGTCTCACTAGTTTCACTGCCGATATATCAAGGGCAAAGTAATGTATGTACAGGAAATGTAAAACCACTTGTAGAAAAAGCCACAAAAAAGCCGCACGTAAAATCTCGCAAGCTAAAACTAAGCTGCGTGACCGAACGTCGTTCGAATACTGCTGCACCTGATGAAAAGCAAGATATCGAGGGTATGCCCAAAATGGGCCATGCACCAAATTTGGAAAGTATAAGGTATATCCCAGAAAGTTCTCCAGGGAGTAACCCAATACTTCATTGCGATGAGCACTTGTCATTTTAACCCCAATAAGATCCAAGTTAAAGCTACAGCATCTCAGCAAGCTCCAGGAAAGTATCAAAAACAATTTCGAGAATTCCACGTCGCTCAATGTATCTTTCCAGTACTCACTGTGCTTGATCAGGTTAATTCCGGCTATCCATAAGACAGATAAGAGCCATGTTAATGTCTTAGAATACTGCTGGGCAATAGCATAGTAGGAAAGCAATAGCGCCAAAATCACAGCAATAGAAATAGCTCGGAATGTCAGCATTAAAACCATTGCGCAGGCGAATATGTATCCGCAGCTTTGTCTGCATGGCCACCACTTGCGGACTACTACACTTACGACTAAATGTAGAACGTACCACGCCCAATTTGTCTGCACGAAAAGCGTGAAATCCTCCAGTTCACGATTAAATTGATCTCGTGGCCTTCCCAATATCCAACCGGGTGCGAACTTGAACTTAGCTGTCGCCAGAATATGGTCCCGTGCGTTAAACAGTGCCCATAGCCCAAAAAGCAGATACGCTATGTAAACGATGAAACAAAATATTATTTCATTCTCCAGACTGCAACGACGAAACCGCGTTCTACGAAATGCTAGTGTTGCGAAACCCGTCATCATTCGTCGCACAGACCAATCTGTAGCCTGTAATTTGCGGCATCAAAATTCTCTACCCATATAAAAATAATTACCATTCTTGCCAGACTATAAAAAATTTGCAAAAATATAAATAACATGAAAATACTTACATTTAAACATTTGATCACACTATTTGTTATTACCAACTTTCTTCATATAAGAAACTAAAACTTCTGCTCTCAACCATGAAAAATTTGTTAATTCAATGCTACACACACCAGAAAACACAAAGGGTGATCGAAAGGAAATTTTCCGGTATGTTCTTAAATAATATTTGTAAAAGCTATAATCTCATAACCAAGATATTAATGCTGCGTGGCTTTCAATAATGTTTTAGTTTTTTATAGTGTGTAGCGGCCTTCTAATTTTTCGTGAGATTATAATAAATATATATAAAATTATATAAAGAAATCAAAATTATTTAACTAATAACTAAATCAAGTGGCAACTCAGCTGAATAACTTAAAACAACCATTTGTATAGTTTACACGAAGGGTTATCATCGTAATTCCCGTGTATACAAAGTTGTTGTTGATTTGGTGTCCTTAATTTCGTATTCATTTATTACAATTTCATTATAGTCACAATTTGTAATTATTTTTATTATTATTTTAATTATTATATTTTTTAATTATCATTGGTGAACTCCATTATATAAAATTAGCGAATTAAATATTGCCAAGGAATATTTGAAAAATATTTTAAATTTATGCCAAGACGAGTCCATCATTAACTGATGTTACGGCCGTTGTTGCATAGACGAGAGACTTGTTGCTTGAAACTATCGGAATTAATGGATGAAATACTTCTGCTTTTTGCGGAATTATCCAAATGTCTGATATTTTCCTAGAATTTTGGAATGAGAAACTAAAAGAAGAAAACATTCACAATTGTAATGTTATAAAACTTAGCTGCAATGTTATAAAAAAGCATTAAATGAGATTAGATAAATATAATATTGAGAAAGTTAATGTCATAGTTATTGCGGCCTCACAGGATATATTAATACCAAAATGTTTGGATTTTATAATTTAAACCTGGGTTTGGTGTTATCGAGTATTATGGCAATCACTGTGAACGGTAATTATATGTCTTGTAGATAAAAGACATATAATTACCGTTTTCGAATCCTAGTCATACATTCGTAATAACACCGTACAAGCATTTGATCGACAAGTGTTTGCTGAATAAAGCCCCGCGAGAGCCCGATACGAGCACGAGACCTGTTAAGTCTACGAGTTCTCTTTCTACCGATGATATATATTCAGGTCACGGTGAATATTTTCATTTCTGCCGAACCATAGAACGCCGGTGATTGTTCTCAAAAATTTGGATTGAGCCCTTTGGATTATTTGTAAATTTGAAGCACTATTAGTCCAAATTGGCTTAATAAAAGCCTTGTATAGAAGCACTTTATATTGCTCGAAGAAATTTTCTAATTTTATAGATAAGTCCTTACCTTCGTGAAGAGCAGTCACCTTGTCGGGGTACGAAGGTTTAAATGATTGCAATGACGCAATGGGTTAGGATGGCGGAGTTTCGGCTCTTATGGGATTACCCTAGCCGGACTGACTACTGCGGAGTAATCCAACTAAAAACTGTCTCCCTCCTAATTCAGGGTGTTCTTGGGATCGTGCCCATTGGATGTTGTTTTGCAGCCAGGAGGTTAATTAGGCTGTATCCTAACGGAGCTCGCCTTCCTGACACCAGGCCGCCTCAGGTAGTAACGGTGGCCTTGCTGTGGTACGGGGCGCTGCCACAGTTGACCAACCCCTTCCCTTTTCAAATTTTTGGCTGCCTTAGCTTGATCAATCGAGCGGGTGGCCGTACGAACCAGATGAACAAATTAAACAAAAAAAAAAAAAAACTGACGTCTACGTGTACCTCCGTAAACATCGGCATTCCACTGGCAACAGCCAAGCTCGAAATCAAACGGAAATATCTGGCAGACGCCTACAAATCCTGGGTTGAAGAGGAATCCTGCCACACGGCTAGACTAACTTGGGCAAGAATGGACAAAAACAGAACCAATCTACTTCTTCGACTTGATCGCGTATCACTGTCGACAACTGTGTCGGTTTTGACCGGCCACTGCATAATGGGACAACACGCAGAAAGACTGGGCCTACCCTCAAATGACTTTTGCCGAGGCTGTGGCTTTGAGGAGGAGGACGAGACGGTTTTACACCTCTTATGCCACTGCCCATCCTTGAGCAGAAGTAGAATTCGCACCTTTGGTGCCCCATTTCTTACAAGCCTGAAAGAGCTGTCATCCATTAATATTAGGGACATAGCCAGGTTCATCAAAGTATCAGGATGGTTTCCTGAAATATGACGGGGGAGTCGTGCCTTTCCAGGCGCTGTCCTTGCGCTGACTATCACCATCCCAAGTATGGGAACTTTTTAGTCAGTGCTTGAACAGCGCCACACCGTGGTATCACAATGGGCCATTATGAGTGCTCAAGTGTGCTTTTTGGCAAACTGGGCGGCCACTCCTACCTACCTACCTACCTCCACTTTCATTACTGCTAATTGGCAAGAAGTCCTTGACATAACCCTTGCCTCCGAATTAATTTTTGATCGGATCTGAAATTGGAGGATTTTATGGGGAAACACTCCTTTTCGGATACCTAGCCCTAAGGCTTTTAGAAATGTCAGGAAGGCAAACTGGCACCTCACCTCAGGAAAAACTATAGGAGACTCTTCAACAGCTCAAAGAAGTCTAGAGATAGTGCAGACTGGGCTTTATATAAGGCAGCAAACAGAGCCTTCAAAATAAGCTTAGGAAGGCACAGAGAGAATCGTGGAGAAACTTTTGCGGTGACGTAGTAGATATCTCTGAGACGTCCAGGTTGAGGAAGATCCTATCAACTGCTCCAATGGTACCTGGTTACCTGAGGAGGGAGGATGGATCCTGGACTTCAAATAGTAATGAGACTCTAGAGCTTCTTCTGGAGACTCACTTCCCTGGTTGCTCGAGCACCATTCCGCAGAGAACGAAGCCCAGTGGGAATGTAGTTGAAGTAAACTCAAACATAGTCACGAAGCCAAAATTGCAATGGGCTATCCATAGCTTCAAACCATTTAAAGCATCTGGCCCAGATGGTGTAGCTCCAATTGAAATTCAGCAGTCAGAGAATCTTATAATATAGTGGGAATTAGCGTATATTCCAGACTCATGGAAGCATGTGAGGGTAATTTTTATACCCAAGGCCGGCAAAAGTTCGCACACAGCTCCAGAGGACTTAAGACCCATTAGTCTGTCCTCCTTCTGTCTAAAAATTCTGGAATTCGATGGAGACCATTTTACACTCCTTAGTCTCTAGTATTGAGTGCTCCCTGCATAACAAGGAGTTCTCCCTAGTGGCTTTCCTGGACATTGAGGGAGCTTTTAACAACATCAAATCAGACGCAATAATCGGTGCGATGCGGGACTTGGAGGTGGAACCCGCCATTAGCAGGTGGATTGAAAACATGCTTAGTAGCAGAATAATCAGTTCACAGCTGGGGGCGGCTTCGGCCAAGAAGTCCGTGTGCAGAGGCATACCTCAAGGTGGAGTTCTTTCACCCCTACTCTGGAATCTTGCGGAAAATCAGTTGCTTGTTCGATAGGAGAGGGAAGGGTGCAAGGTGGTTGCGTATGCGGATGATGTTGCTATTAGTATCTCCGGTAAATACATATCTACTTTGAGGGACTTGATGCAAAACATGATGAACATTCTCTCTAAATGGACTGCTGACTGTGGGTTGGGGGCTAATCCGACCAAGACTAAGCTGGTACTCTTCACTAGGAGGTATAAAATTCCTCAATTTATTGTTCCATTTTTATGGGTGTAGATATTGACCTTGTCGAGGAGGCTAAATATCTGGACGTGATCCTAGATAGGAAGCTGAACTGGAAGACTAATATAAGCGAACGCATTAGGAAGGCTCAGGTAGCTCTGTACTCTTGCAAAAGAGTTATAGGCAAAAAATGGGGGTTACAGCCTAAGGTAACCAATTGGATATACACAGCTGTGGTACGACCAGTCCTGTTCTATGGGGTGCTTGCTTGGTGGACAGCCCTAAGTAAGTCCACCTACAATAGGCTGATAACAAAGGTACAAAGAACGGCAGAGGTATTCATAAGTAGTGTCATTAGAACGACTCCAACGGCAGCATTGGACATTATGCTCAATCTGCTGCAAACTCAGCTATCAGGCTAAAAGCTACGCATCAATGGGATGCCAGGAATGTAGGTCATGCGTCCATTTTAAGACATTTTGAGGGTATTCCTGACTCTTTCGACTACATCACACCAATGTACGCCTTCAATGGTATGCGCAAGATCTCCATTCCCTCCAGGGACGAATGGAAGGATGGCATCCCCCCTCATGTAGAAGGGGTTCACATCTACACAGAGGGATCCAAACTACAGAGAAGGATGGGAGGTGGTGTATTCTCAGAAGATTTGGACATTAACATATCTTTTAGGATGCCCGACCACTGCAGTGTTTTTCAGGCAGAGTCGCGGCTATAGAGGCAGCACTGTCTTGGCTAAGGAAGAAGAATATATCTGGACTTGATATTTGCATTCTGTCCTACAGCCAAGCAGCTTTGCGCTCCCTGGATTCGGCTCTTATCACCTCAAAAGCCGTCAAGAGCTGCCGCAAATCTTTAGACGAGATAGCTAAGCAGACCCGTCTGCATCTGTGCTGGGTTCCCGGTCACAGAGATATTCCAGGAAACTGCAAGGCGGATGAACTTGCCCGTGAGGGTACTACCATCCCGATTGAATCAGATAGGTCGCAATTCGGTACTCCTATTGCCACATGTAAGCTCTTAGTAAATACAATATCCTTAGGAACAGCGGGCAAGCGCTGGTCTGAACTTTCAGGATGTAAAATAACTAGACAAACCTGGCCAGAGATAAATGTCAAGCGCTCTAAGGACCTACTGGCTCTAAATAGACAAAGCATAGGTCCCGTGATTAGCGTCCTAACGGGACACTGGACTCTAGGCACAGACGGGTGTAGGCTGGGGATCGCCTCTAACGACTTCTGCAGGAGTTGCATGGACGAGGAGGATGAAGAGTCCACTGTTCACCTGCTGTGCACGTGTCTAGCTTTGTCCAGAAGGAGGCGCACTTTCCTAGGCGACTACTTTTTGGACTCCTTGGGAGATATCTCAAAAAAAAAGATTAGCTCCATCAACTGCTTCATTAAAAGCTCCAAATGGCTGGACCTTTGAAAGGGGTGGGACCTGTTGTCCCATGCGGTATCACAAAGGGTCAATGTTTGCCTAAGTGCGCCCTTTTTGAGTGGCCGCCATACCTACCTGCCTAGATAAGTCCTTCATGCCAGACCTTCTCAAAGACCTGTGCGACATCTAGGAACATTTCTGAGCTGTACATCCTTTGTTCGAATTCTCGTCTTATTTCAGAAGCAATGCGGTGCACTTGTTTGATAGTTCCATTATGCTTGTGGAACCCAAATTGATGATGAGGTATAATCAAATTGAGCTTTCATGTCAGTTTTTCCAGCAATAACCGCTCAAGCAACTTAGAGAGGGTTGGCAGGAGACTTATGGGCCGATATATATGAAGATACTTAAGTAGTTTTCCTGGTTTTCGTATCATTATTATTCCGGATATTTTGCAAGTAGCAGGAAAGTGGCCCAGTCGGAGTATTGCATTTAAAATAGGTGTAAGATGCATCAGAGCTATTAGCGGCAATTCACTTATCATTGAAATTAATTCAAAACAATTTTTGTGTCATAATATTATTCACCCCTAAAGTAATAATTTTTTTAAATTGTTAATACTAATAAATATGTTTTATCTAGGAATGTAGGTATTGTATTTCGAAATAATATCATATTATTACGTCAATTCTTTTATTATTCCATCGCTGGATTGTGTCAAGTAATATACAAATTTTTGTTTGAATATTTAGCTTTAATTAAATAAGTTTAAATTAACAGCACTTCACTTAAATAATAGTGCAGCAGTGCAACTAGGTTCATCTTCTATTCTATACTCTTATCACTCTCAATTTCATGCAGTAGAACCCTCAAAGTATAACAGAAGTGGGCACCATCACTAATGATTTTTAGCATCATGACATATGTAAACTTTATAATTTGAATGTACGAGGTTTGTTCAAAATGTATCGCGAATTTCATGTTTTTTCAAGGATTATTTGTTTATTCATTAATATCTATTTTGTCTCCTTCAAAGTACTCCCCATCAGACATTATACACTTGTGATATAATGTCTGATGGGGAGTGATTTCCAGTCCTCGAAGCATTTTGAAAAATTTTTTGTGATCTTGTTCAGCTCCTCCTTCGATGCCGTCTTTATCTCCTCAATCGTGGCGTAGCGTCGTCCATTCATGGTCCTTTTCAGTTTCGGGAACAAGAAAAGTCACAGGGGGTGTGGGAGATACGGTGGCTGCGGCATTATTACAGTGTTGTTTTTGGCCAAAAATTCGCGCACAAGTAATGATGTGTGAGCTGAGGCAAAGCCAATTTTTGTTCTTCCACAAATCCGGGCATTTCTGGCGGATTGCTTCTCGCAAATTGCACATTACTTGAATATAATAATCCTTATTGACCGTTCTACCCTGCGGCAAGAATTCATAATGCACCACACTCCTGCAATCAAAGAAAACTGTCAGCAAAACCTTCACATTTGAACAAACTCGGCGTGCTTTTTTCGGTCATGGCTCATGCGTCAGCTTCCATTGGGATGATTGAGCTTTGGTTTCTACGTCATAACCATAGACCCATGATTCGTCACCAGTTATGACTCTCTGCAGCAAATTTTGGTCGTCACGGACAGATTCCAACAGCTCCTGAGCAATGTTAATGCGATGCTGTTTTTGGTCGAAATTGAGTAATTTTGGAACGAATTTTTCGGCGACCCGCCTCATGCTCAAACTTTTGATGATAATCGAATGACACGAGCCAATCGATATATTTAGGTCCTCAGCAACTTCTCTGACAGTGATTCGACGATTGGCCAATACTAGTTTCTTTACTTCATCAATGTTTTCGTCTGTTGTTGACGTGCTCGGGCGTCCGGAACGCTCTTCGTCGCTCACATCTTCTCGGCCCTCTGAAAGCATTTTGTACCACCGATAAACGTTGCTTTTTTCCAAAGTAGCTTCGCCATATGCAACAGTCAACATTAAGAATACTTCCACGCACTTTATGTTGTTTTTCACAAAATTTGATACAAATTCTTTCATCCATTTTTCGGGATAGACAAAAATCGAAGACAAGCTAAAGCACGTCCACGCACAATAGCTGTCAAAAACTGACTGAACATTCAAAATGGCCGAGATTGTCAACATAAGTGAGGGTCATGAGTACCAACATAACGCCACAAAAAGATCGAAAAGCGAACATCCGTAGCCCGCGAAAATTCAAAATTCGAACAAACCTCGTAGTTGTGCCTTAGTCGGTTATTCGTGTTTACTGAAATGGCTATTTCTTCAAATCTGTTTTTATGCATATATCAAGAGAGTGGATCCTTCGTTTAAAATACTAATATAATATTTTGAAATACTAGTGAATCAATTATTTTAAATATTTTGACCTCTTAAAACGGGAGGCTTTGTACCCAAAATTCCATAGTACGAAATTGGAGTAGTAAAAGCAAAAAAGGAACAATTAGAATAAAAGATGTTATCACTTTATAGTATTTCTTATTAGTAAAAGGGAATAATAAATAGACCCTCTAAAATTTGTTAAATAAAATCAACCGCAACTGTTAGAAAAAAAAAACCGAAATTGTTCACAAAAATTGTTAAATCAAATTATTCAAAAATTCATCTACTATATCTGAATTATCATTTAGAACATTATTGTACTGAATGACATTAAGCATGGCTAAATTTCATTCAGTCAGAGAATGACGTCTATCAGATAAAATGTATCGGTAAATCGAAAAGGATCTCTCAACATCTACTGAAGTCATTGGTGCATATTTGTATTGACAGGCAACTGTTCAAAAAAGTATTTGTCGGGATATTTAGAAAAAACTTTTTCAAGTTTTAATTAGCATGCACAACATCTCTAATTGTTGTTGTGTGCATCGATGGATGGCTTTTTCCACAAATTCCGAGCTCATCCTTCACAGCGGCGATTAAATTGTAGCAGAATTCCGTCATTTTAATTTTAATTTCTTTAAAAAATATCAACAAAGTAGCTGTTGTGACGAGTAGCAGACGTTTGCAGTTCGGTTCTTACGGAACCGATCGTCACGTCTAAATGTTTCGTTCAGTTTCGATCAAATACGTATGGCCATTTTGACTATTTACATTGATTCACATATGCTTGAACTTACTCGTTACGTTTCGTCTCGCCTATTTTGGTTAGCCCTTTAGTTTTTTCGGTTTTTTTGGTTTTTTTCAATTTCAGAACTGCCCCTGAGTCCGACTGCAACGCGAGCAGAAACAATTTAATGTTCCGCATAGTAAAATGCAGTAGTAAGCCACCTTTTCCAACGAATCTCGATCAGATCGGGAGGAAACGGGAAATTGCACATTTCCGAAAATGTTTGATGACGGGAATGTGTTTTACAAAGCACCGATTTCATGCCAGCGATTAAATCATTCATCTCGTCGTTGTCGTGCTTGATTATTTCACAAACTCTATTCAGTCCACACGTTATATGTCTTAGATTTGGAAATATTCCTTTCAGATCTCGCCCAGCTTTCAACATATACGAAGTTTGATCGGTTAGCAAAAGCCACAACTTCTCAAAACGTATATCTGCACCATATAATGGCTTTATGTACGCCTTGTTGCACAGTGGTGCTGTTAGTTTGTTCCAAAAATATAGTGCTAAGCAGCGTTGGATTTGTAACTGTTCCATCTAATCTTCCGACTAAAATATCTAATGCAAACCGCATCTGTAGTTTCATCGACAATTAAGAATATCGGATTATCGCCGGGGTAATCTTCAATATTTTGCGAAGTATTTTCATAAATGAAATTAATATTTTTGTAAAGTGTGTGACACTGGGTAAAACTTCATTTAGTTGCTGTACAAATAACCTTTTAATGCTTGGATGTCGCTGTTTCCATAAAGGACTTGAATTGAATTGTATGAATTTTGACAATTTGCTGAAAAATGCAATGTAGATAAGATTTTGTTCGATATTATTATTGTACGAATTTGTTATAATTAGCTAATTGGGTGTTTGTCAAATTAATTCGTAATAATAATAAATAAAATAACGTAATTACATAAACCATCAAATATATTTAGATGCAAATTAGTAATTAAAACAATACTAAATACATTGTTTAATGTAGACACGCTTTCGCAGGAGCATTATATTTGCATTTTCATCCACAAAAATCCACAAAAATTAAAAATTTAAATACTGCTTTTTGCATTGGAATTTTGTAATTTTACTAATACATTGTAATTTGTCTGGAATATATTTTTTATTCATTAGATTTAGCTATTAGTTAAAATCCATATGCCTTCAAAAATAGTTTTTTTAAAACAAAAACAAATATTTAATTAAAACTTGGTATAGAATTGCGTTGCTTTTTTTCTTTTATGTTTATTACTAAACATTTAAATTAAATGTTCGGAGTTTAACAACATAGTTTAATGCTGATAGATAAATATTTTGTTTAATTTTTTATACTTTTGTTGGCATAAGTTCATTAGAAAGAATAATTAATACAGGAATTAACTAATAGTTTTATCGTATTAGAATATAAAGTAGTGTACCTAATATTAGTACTGATCAAAATTATTAATCAGACAAACTATTGACGATATTGAATTTGGTACTTGGTACGAGAATAGTATTAGAATCTTAGCGAATGACATCCCCAAACAGTGGGACAAAAATTACCAGTAATACTATTGTATCTTCTGAATGTATAAGTAGGCGCAACCCAAGATAAATTACTCATTTTCTCTGATATCGGTTGTGTAGATCATTCAAAGCAGATTTCAATTTCTTTGTCAGTTTTCCTGCAAGTTTGAGTCGAAAGTCGGCAGAAAATGCATTCTGAAGGAACACTGGGTTTTCTTTGAAAAATACGGGAAGTGGATGTCAACGGTTTCTTTGGACCATTGAAAGCGGAATACGCTAGCTTTTTCTTTACTGTTGGTAACGACTTGAACACATACGTTATGTTAATTTAAATAATTAATTCCGGTTCTTTTATAGCCACAAAATCATTTGTTGTTAGCCCAAATTTTATTTAGCAGACTGTTGAGTTAATTTCTGCTGTGCATTCTCGCTTTGACTTGGTATGTATTAGTTCTTCTGGAGAGAGCGTTGGCTTTTTAAATCTCAGCCTATTTTTATTACTGATTCTCCGTTTAAGGATATGCCAGGATATATTCTTGTTATTAAGAAGTTCCTGTAACTTTGAGTTCCACCAGAGTATATTATGAAAGAAGTTATTATGGAGTTGGTTTTTTATGGATAAGCACTTTGTAGTATTATTTTATTATTGTTTGCAGCTTCTTTGAAATATATTATAATTATGCCTGAGGAAATGAGGGTTGAAACTAAATGAATTCGATTTTCAAAAAAAACGCGCGAATTCGATCCAACCTTGTGCCAAAACTTCAAGTCATTCGATTAATTAATACGCAGGCAGATTTTATATGAAGAAGAAGTAGAAGAAGAAATATATATATATATATATATATATATATATATATATTTATATATATATATATATATATATATATATATATATTTATTTATATATATATATATATATATATATAAATATATATATATATATATATATATATATTTATATATATATATATATATATATATATATATATATATATATATATATATATATATATATGTGTGTAGGGAAGAAGAAGAAAATAAGAAGAAAAGGGTAAGAAGACGCAATTAATGGTTAAACACCAACCCCACCAACTATCTTTTTATGATATCCTTTCACCAAATATCCAAATCAGGTTTTGACCCCCTACCCCTAACGCTATCAATGCTTGAAACTCCCCACCTATCTTTTTACTATTCCCTTTCACACAGCCAACTCGGCGTCTGAGCCGCTACCGGCCAATTGCACTTGTGCAAATATTTCGCAATTCAATTCCATGAACGAGATTCTTCAAATCCCTGCTACATGGCATGTTCATTTTAATCAATCATCGGTGTTAATCAAAATGGTAAATTAGTAATAAGTCGCTTTTTGTAATACTTTCAATAAAGTGGGAACAAACATGCAATAATGTGGACTTCCCCTAACTTATACTGTTCCTTCTGTGATAGTACCAATTTGCGATCTCTCAGCTATAATTTATGCTACTGTAAATTATATAAATAATCCTAATAATTTAATATCATGTTAAAATGAAGATTTAATGCAGTTTTGTTTTCCTATTCAAAAATTAAGCTAAATTCCAATGTAAGAGTTTCGAGATACAGTTATATATATTTAAAATTAATTTACGCAGCCTCCTCCTTAATGGCTTCCATTATTTGGGCGAATCGTCGCTTACTCGTCAACTTCCATGTAACGCACGCAACGGATGAAATGAAGAAGCCCATTCCTGAAAATATGGAAAACATTGATTATTTTAATCGAACCAGTAACACCGGTTTTTTCAATTTACCCATTAGAAGTATCGCTTCTGATGTTTGATTGTGGAGCGTTTTCGAAACCATACACAATAGTATTAAACCACTTAGTAAACAAAAAGAACCAATTACTGCAATCAAAGTAATAACAACTACGATTGGATCTCTGATGAAGTAAGTCAAAACGGACTGATACAGGAAAGGATGCTGAGATTCACTGCGTATAAATAAAATTGACAAAACAATTATAGAAGAAAATATTCTAGAAACACACCAAGATTGCGTGCAGATCGGAAGTTGAAGTTGAACACGTCTGATGTTCATATTGCAAGCAGCTACACTGATTAACGCCCCAATCGTCCTCGTGTTCAAGTACAAGTATCTCTAAATTCAAACTCTCTCTAGCTCCCCAAAACATACACAAAAGTATTTTAGGATCTGTCAGTTTAGAGTTTATATGGGAGCATGTGATGACACCGACTTCTAAATTTAAACACGTCGTTTTCTTGAAGCCACTCGACAGACACTTCAGAAAAGAAAATCCAGAAATAGAATGGAGCGCTCGTGCCGCGTCACTGCACCCACAGAATAACATGTGTCTGGGTAGCGTCTCAGTTTTTATAAATTTGGTAATAACACACAAACACATATTTGAACTATTTAAAGGCAGGAAGTGAAACGTAACGGTCCTCAACCATTTCTATGGGGATATAAACCTATGAAGGAGAATACAATAAATGTAAAAATAGATCATATGAAATATTTCTAATATTTGAATCGGTATTTCTTTCTTCTAAAGGAACGCATTTTATAACTGGATACTCGATACGGTTCTGAAAATATACTTTATAATGTATATATAAATTTACTTAACATGGTAATTTCTGTTTAACTAGCATATGTATGTTTCTCAAAACTTAGTGTTAGTTTTAGAGAACGTTACAAAAACATAAAAGTTTTATAACATCAGCCGATAGCCCTGGCAGCTAGTGCTTTTGTTTAATTATAATTTTAATTGTAATTAGATTATTAATAAATAAATAAAAGTTTTAGGAACGAAATTGTGGAGACCTGACAACACTATAGGCGGTTGCGAAGATATGGCAACACGGGATTGATTGAGGTTTTTGACAGATCTGGTAGAGGTCGAGGTTCGTGTGTAGATCGTGCAACGTATTGGTTGACTGACTTGTGAAGTTAATTTAATAAAGTTATTAAAACAATTTAAAATAGTGAGTTTCATTAAGCCAGGATATTAGCGGTCATTACAGTGGCGACGAGGATATACAAAAAGAAAAAGAGGAGTGAAATTAACCAACTTTAACTTCCAGGACAAAGTTGTGTGAGGTAAGATGTGTATATGTACGTATGTGCGTGTATACATACGTACAAGCGTGGTGAGATGGAAGGCTCTCGAAGGCGCGAGGTTATGGTTTTAGTTTTGCCTGTTGCTACATATGGTAACGAAATTTTTCCGTTTGCCATAGAGAAAAAAAGAAAAAAAAAACATTAAATTGTTTTACTTCTAGTTACAGGAAAAGACAGACATTAAATTGTCGATATTAGAAGTGGAGAGCTGCAAACAGAAGTGACATTAAATTGTCGACAAAGGAAGCCAAAGGAGACTACATTAAATTGTGGACCAAGAAAGCCCAAGTGGATTACATTGAATTGTAAACGGGATCAAGTGGTAAGGAACTTACCACTGAATATGTAATTGATAATTGGCTAAAGGGCATTAAATTGCTTAACAGGTGGAAGACATTAAATTGTGTGTGTGCAGCCTCAAAGTAAACCAAGATGAGTATGGCAAATATGGCACCATTTCTCTGCGATGCCATAGATAAGACACTTTGGCGTGCAGAATGGGAGAAGTGGCTTCGCGCATTCAACATTTATTTGGAAGCGGAAGAAATTGTAGATGCGACAAAGAGACGAAATAAACTATTGCATCTAGGAGGTACACAGCTCCAAGACGTAGTCTACGGTATTCCCGGGGCACTAGTCGTACCCGGGCAGGGACCGAAAGATGTCGATGTGTACAAAGTGCTAGTTGAGAAATTGAACGAGTACTTCTCCCCACAGAGAAACTCAACATTCGAAAGACATCTGTTTCGGACATTAAAACCGGAAACAGGCGAGTGCATGAGTAAATTCTTGATACGATTAAGAAACCAAGCTGCCAAATGCCAATTTGGAAAAACGGAAGAAGAGTCGTTGAACATAAACATCAAAGACAAACTTATCGACAACTGGGCACCGAACGAGTTAAAGAAAAGACTGTTGGAAAAAGAATACAGTCTCGTGGAAACAATAGAGATGTGCCACGTACATGAGCAAATAACCAACCAGACAGAATCGATGAAAGTGCCAAATTTACCCATTGGCGTGAACCAAATCGAGGCAAGACATCGACAGAGTGAATGCAGTAGATGCGGTCGTCGGAGTCATGCGGATGCAAATGCGGACTGTCCCGCTAAAAGCGCAAAATGTAACAAATGCGGATATGTTGGCCATTTTGCCCGGAAATGCAAGACAAAAGGTTTAAAGTGCAAGCACCCAAATTTTGGGCATATGGACGAAGAGAAAAGAAGATTTTCCAACATTAAATTTGTCTCGAACGAGGACATAACGGAATCAAAGCCTGGGCTACACAAACGGAATGAGCACGACTGTTTTCAAATAACAGAGCAATTAAGTGAACACAACATGGATGAGAAAATAGAGTGCTACATAGGAGGCCGGAAGATTACCATGATAATTGACTCTGGTTCACAGTACAACCTATTGAGTGAAGAAGATTGGAAGCGTCTACTTAAGCAAAACGCCACAGTTTGGAATACCCGAGTTGAATCTCAGAATCAGTTTCGTGCTTATGCTGGAAACGATTTACTGAAGGTGAAAGCAGTTTTCGAGGCGGTAATAGGTCTGGACCCAGTTTCAAATGCGATTTCCTCATTCTATGTAATCGAGAATGGGCGTCAATCGCTTCTGGGCCGAGTAACAGCCACCAAATTGGGCGTTTTAAGACTGGGACGTGACGTTAACCAAATCGAGGAATGCCACATTTTTCCAAAAATCAATTCCATCAAAGTAACGCTGACGATCGATAAGACAGTGAAACCGGTGCAACAACCATTACGTCGGGTACCAGCGGCCATAGAAGAAATGGTCAACAAGAAACTGGATGAAGCCGTAAAACAGGATATTATAGAGCCAGTAACAAAACCCAGTCCGTGGATATCTCCAATAGTAATCGTATTTAAGCCAAACGGGGATATTCGATTATGTATAGACATGAGGCGAGCGAACATGGCTATACTTCGGGAAAATTATCCGCTGCCTATATTCGACACCTTCATGACAAAACTTCAAGGCGCGAAATATTTTTCTAGACTAGATCTCAAAAATGCTTACCACCAATTGGAGCTAGAGGAAGACAGTCGGGAGATATCAACGTTCATCACGCCGAAAGGTCTATATAGATACAAACTATTACTATTATTAACTAAGACTATTATTCGGAGTGAACTCTGCCCCAGAAATTTTCCAGAGAATAATGGAGAGTATTTTAGCGCCGTGCAACTGCGCTATAAATTACTTAGATGATGTAATTATATTTGGGAAAACAGAGGCAGAACACGACGAAAATCTAAACAAGGTGTTGGCAGTTTTTAATAACGCAAATGTTGTACTGAATAAGGACAAATGTATCTGGAAAACAGGAAAGCTATCATTTTTGGGCCACATTTTATCCGATAAAGGCATTAATCCAGACCCAGAGAAAGTTGACACAATTTTAAGATTTCGTGCCCCAACAAACAAAGAAGAGTTAAGGAGTTTCCTAGGATTGGTAACCTACTTAGGCAAATTTATAGCGGATCTGGCCGACCTGACGGCATCGCTCAGGCGCTTAATAAAGAAGGATGTACAGTTCCACTGGGGTCCATGTGAAGATGATGCTTTCCTCAAACTAAAAAGACAACTAGCAAGAATTCCAACTTTGTCATACTTCGACCCCAAAAGGCGCACTCGTTTAATAGCTGATGCGAGTCCAGTTGCGTTGGGAGCGGTACTGCCACAATTTAACGACAACACTCCACAAGTAGTATCGTTCGCGAGCAAAAGTCTGTCGGAGACCGAACGAAGATACTCACAGACCGAAAAAGAAAGCCTAGCACTAGTTTGGGGTGTAGAACGTTTTTACTACTATTTGACCGGAATTGAATTTGAATTGGTAACGGACCACAAACCTTTGGAAGCAATCTTCAAGCCCACATCAAGGCCACCTGCTCGAATCGAACGATGGGTATTACGGCTTCAGTCATTTAAGTTTAAAATCATTTACCAGGCGGGTAAATACAATATTGCAGATTCACTATCCAGATTATGTAAGTTGGAAAACAACGCGTCTTTTGACCAACAAGCCGAAAACAATATATGCTCGATAATTGAAGAAACTGTCCCGAAAGCGATCTCAATTTTGGAAATTGTGGAGAATAACCGGTCTGATGCTGAACTAATGGAAGCAGTTGAAAGTCTTAAAAATGATACATGGCCGTCAAATACATCCAATAAATATTTCCCGTTTCGACTTGAATTCTGTACACTGGGCAATATTCTCCTACGGGGTACGAAAATCATAATACCCGCCCCATTAAGGTCAAGAGTTCTAACACTGGCTCATGAAGGACACCCAGGCGAAACAGTGATGAAGCGACGAGTGCGTTCAAAAGTATGGTGGCCGTTGATAGATCGAGATGTGGAGAAACATGTGAAAAATTGCCGCGAGTGTCTATTGGTTTCAAGGCCGTCTCAACCGGCACCGATGACCCGACGCGCTTTGCCAGAGGGACCATGGCTATGCCTGGCAATGGATTTATTAGGACCATTACCAAACCACGATTTTATATTTGTGGTCATTGATTACTATTCAAGATACCAAGAGGTAAAATTCCTAAAGAAAATTACTTCGAGCTCAATAATTGATTTTCTGGAAGAGGTGTTCTCTCGATTGGGCTACCCCAGGTCAATTACAACCGATAATGGTCGCCAGTTTGTTAGCAACGAGTTCAGAAGCTATTGTGCAAACAGAAACATCGAGGTCATGACGTCTCCACCATACTGGCCACAAGCGAACGGCGAAGTGGAAAACATGAATCGTTCGATTGTCAAACGCCTAAGAATAGCTCACAGCAACGGAGCAGACTATAAGAAAGAGATACAGAAATTCCTCATGATGTACAACGTCACGCCCCATGGAACAACTGGAAAAGCTCCAACGGAACTGCTGTTCAACCGTGTGATTCGTGACAAAATACCATCCATCTCTGATGTCGGGGAAAACGTGTTAAATGCGGAGGCTAGAGATTTGGACGCTTTCAATAAAGAAAAAGGAAGACAGAAGGCGGAGAAGGATCGCGGGGCAAAGCAAAACGAAATTCAATTGGGCGACAAGGTGTTAATGAAAAATGTAGTTTTCCCTCATAAGTTAATACCGACGTTTGGGCAAGAAGAGTTTGAAGTTGTTGAGCGGAAGGGTAACGATGCTACGATCTGTAGGGATGATAAAGTGTACAGGCGCAACGTTAGCCATTTAAAGAAATTGCCGACAGCGTCGGAACCGGGCGACAATGATCGCTGTACATATAGTATGGAGAAACCAATTGACCAGGAGCAGCCAAACCCAAGACTAACGCTGAAGCTGAAAAACATTGGAGGGATGTGGAGACCTGACAACACTATAGGCGGTTGCGAAGATATGGCAACACGGGATTGATTGAGGTTTTTGACAGATCTGGTAGAGGTCGAGGTTCGTGTGTAGATCGTGCAACGTGTTGGTTGACTGACTTGTGAAGTTAATTTAATAAAGTAATTAAAACAATTTAAAATAGTGAGTTTCATTAAGCCAGGATATTAGCGGTCATTACAGAAATAATTTCCGAAAAGTAGGTGCATCGATATTATCTTATATATCATTGTAACGATAAAGGACAAATGTACCTAGTCTGTCCTCGAAATGGAATCATCGGGTTTCGCAGTAGCCTCGAAATATTGGGTTTTTAAATCGGCGATCTGGGTAGCTAATAATTACTTTTGCCTTTGGTATCAGGATACCTTTACTTCGTACGTTGTTTGATTCGTGTCAGTGACAGAAAAGTACACAAAAAACAGTGAAAAATTTAGTGCACAAATTGCTTTCACATGTTGCAATATAGGAAGAATAAATGTCGGTTATTGTAAGCACAGTTAAATAAATTCAAAATCACGAGTAGTGGCATTCAAAAGGCTGCCCTGTCACGCGGTCATTCTAAGTCAAAACGTAATACGTACCACAAAATAGTAAATAATCTGGGCACATCTGGAACTGCGAATCGTGAATTCCCCATAGGCCTGCCTGTTTTTTACTTATATCATTTGCGAACGTAGCAAAAAAATTCGTTAATTACTGTCAGTTATGTCTTATATATATATATTATTATAGAATTGCGTCTTTTTACAGGGAATCCCAAAATTTTTATTATCACCCCATATAATCAACTGATTTCCTTAGGTGTGCTCCATTTATATTACTGCCGGCTATAGCCATTTGTTAGTAGAATTGTTACCACTATGATGGTGCTATAATTTCAATAACACGCAGAAAACTTTGAGTTGGAGGCGCTGAATTATTCATATTCAGGCAGCAATTTCACAATAAGTGGTTAAGTGAGCTTACCCGAAGAGCACTATCATTCTAACCTAGACAGTATTTGTTGATGGAATCTTAAATTAAAACGAGTAAAAAAGTCTGAAATCGGGTTAGACCAACTTTGAAATACTCTGGACGGACCTAATATATACTGCCAACAATTTATATTCATATACCATCCTTAGAAGCATAAGTGGGGTCCCCAAAGTTCATTATATTGGAACACCCATTTCTTGTGTATGGCTTTGTAGCGTCAATAAACGTATTAAGTTGAAATTTCGCCCAAAAATATAGATAGTAAGTTATAAAAATGTCTCAATAGTGGGTGTGGCTGTGAAAATAACCCGCCCATTTTTTGTGTGGTGTTTTATGTTAGTACCCGCAATCTTCCTATGCAATTTCGTTGATAAATCTTTAATAGGAACCTTCTGTCCGTCTGTGGGCACTTTTTTCTATACCGTTAGAGATATCTTAATGAAACTTTCCAAAATTATAGTCTGGACAAAGATACAGAACCAGATTTGCTATATGTGTCGATTTGGACAAAGACCACGCCTACCTCCCATATAAGGACATTTTTCGACCTTTTTGTAATGTCTATATCTATACCTTTGGTCCAATTGATGGAATAGTGACGCAATTTAGTAGTTATGTGGATGTGGATCGCGGTATATAATCACTGCCACTCCCACTATTAACAGATATTCATAAATTAAGATGTATTAAATATCTATTGACAAAATTTTATGAGAAGCAACTTGTGTTGAAAGCCTGCAAGAAATGGGGTTGATCAGAGAGAGGACTCGCCCACTTTCCATATTGGTTATAAATCGGGTGTAAAACTAAAATTAGTCTACTTCTGCTCGTATTGCTGATATATGAATAAAAATAGCATTCATGGATCCATACTAGTGTGAGTTCCAAATATGGGAATGTTACAACTGCTTCCACGCCCACTAATAACCGAAAATAATACTAGGTACCTATAAAAGATGGATCAGAAAAATGTCAAAGGAAGTTTGTGGGTACTAACATTAAACATCACACAAAAATGGGGGGCTTATTTTAACATTTTTAGAATTTACGACCAACACAATATTTTTGTGCGAAATTTTAAATGAATGCGAATATTGACTGAACAAAGTCATACACCACACATATGGGGTCGATCAGATAAATGAAACGCTTCCCTCCCATATAGTGTGTGAACTTTGAGAACACGAATTAAAATTACCCTAGCCGTGCTCCTAATGATCATATATGTATATAAATTGGTAGGAGTATGCATTAGCTGAGTACTAGCATGCATGTAAAATATGGGCAGGTGACAATTATTGATGCGCCCACAATTAACCAACAATCATTTCTGGAGCCCTATACAAGATTCATCACCGAAACTTCATACGAAGGTCCACAGTGCTTGTATAAAAGACAAAACTAAAAATGGGCGTCATATTTTGAGAGCTACCAACATACGTCCTCTACATGTTTAAAACCTAGAATCTATGCCAATTTTTGGACCAAATTTTATAAAAATTAGTATATTGCCGCAGCAAAGCCATTCACAAGAAATGGGGACGATCGAATAAAGGCCACGCCTCCCTTCATTGTACTCAGGGTACACTACCGAGAATTACCCTAGATATGCTGCTATATCATCATCTGAATAAAATGTACTTGTCGTTGCTTAACTCGCACGTAGTTTTACGGCAAATGGTATTTCGAAGTCGATTTAACCCGACTAAAGACTTCTATACTCGTTTCTCTCTACAAGTAGATTTTTCGTCATTTGTTTTTACTGATACATCGGTTTCTATTACATTTTATACAAATAGAAATATGAGTATTTTACATATGTAGAATACTTCGTAGAGCTTTGACCAAAGACAATGTACAATGTAAATACTTTTTGCTTTGACTCCATGTTCATTTCTCATTTTGTTCCGCTCATTATAAGCAATGATGTTTTACATTAGATTGTTTTTATTATTATAAAATTAAGCACTTTTATAGAAAACTATTAAGATTTCTAGGATATAATGTATTCTTTATGAATACACGCCTATTTTAATTGTAATAAATGTAATTTTACACGATTTTATACTTTAGTTTTTACATTTCCAAATTAAGCGCTGCTACTGCCTGGCAATCTGTTTCCCGCTATGTTAAGTATTAGAGCTTGCACTCTTATGAATAGATACACTTCACAGCTGATTTCAGTTAGCACCTTACAATGCAGAGTAGCAGAAGTGCCAAAAATATTAGGGTTTGCGGGCGATTTTAGTTCTGTGTTGTGTCTATTAGAAGTTTCTTAGGCCATGGGTCTACCATTCCAGCAACTTAGAAAACTGTGGTTGCTGTATCTGTTCCTACTTTTCTTTGCATTCTTTATGTTTGCTTTAAGCATCAATCTGTATGTAACCAGTCTACACAAATTCGATCCAGATCAACTGTGAGTTTGTTTATCATATGATATATTTATTGTGTTTCTTTCTGTTTACTAGTTAAGTGAGTTCAACAACATCAGTGACTAGAGTGATATTATAAGCCACGTACCCATCTTCAACGGACTTTGTGTGTTCGTTGCATAGTTTATCACCGGCAAAACAGAAACTTGTTTTCCTGAGTGTGGTTTAAGAAATATTTACTACTATTATGACTCCAAATTTTACAAATAATACCGACTTTAGTGGTGGCTAAATCACCCCCGTTGCCCCTGATCAAGATCTCATAAATGCATCGTGGATCGAACGCAATTTTTTCTCTATATGTAAGTAGGTCATTGAAGCGCCTATATTATTTTATTTTTTTATTTTGCCCCAGCCATAATCATCAATTGAAAACCCATTTATAGCAGCATCATTAATTACTGCATCTTCTCAAATACTATTGACGCAACTACATGTTTTGCAATGCAGAAATACTTCGCAACACTCCAACGGGCTCATTGCAGATGTGGCAAGCGGCAGTCATTACAGTTGAATGCCTCACCGTAATTACATTCCACTTTGTCTGCTGCTTCATTGCCTTTTTTGTTGATTACGTTAACGCTTCGTGTTTAAGTTTGTTTCATATAATTACTATGCAAATGGAGAATAAAGATACACATAACTATATAAAATTAAATATGTTATCACTTGAATAAATTACTTATTTCCTTTTATTGTTTGTGTGTACAGACAACCGAGGCCTGCGCCGCGTCGGAGTTCTCTGTTTCCCAATAAAAAGGTCGTAGTGGCCCATTACATTGGGAAAGGCGACATCTTCGGAAATATGACAGCAGGTATTTTGTACATGAGTATTTTAATACATTCAAGCATTATATATACATTAATTTTCATAGACGACTACAATTTGAATCAATTCAACCCTATCGAGGGTGAAGGTGCTAACGGCCGTCCTGTTATGGTGCCAGCTCGAGACAGTTTCCGCATGCAGCGTTTTTTCAAGTTAAATAGTTTCAATATTCTAGCCAGTGACCGCATTCCATTAAATCGCACTCTAAAGGATTACAGAATAGAGGAGTAAGTCCCTGAACAAGGCTCTGTGTAAAAACTAATATTTGCGTTCTATGTCCTTTTTAGGTGCCGAGAAAAGAAGTATGCGAACGATTTACCCACCACATCTATAATAATAGTTTTCCACAATGAAGCGTGGTCTGTGTTACTACGCACCATAACAAGCGTTATTAACCGTTCTCCAAAACAATTGCTCAAAGAAATAATACTTATCGATGACGCCAGCGATCGCAGTAACTTGAATTTGAACCAGAATTAAGCTTGTAAAATATTATATAATATTACAGAATATCTAAAAAAACAACTTGAGCACTACATCAAAGTTCTGTCTGTGCCTACGCGACTATTGCGCATACAGAAACGCGGTGGTCTAGTGAATGCACGTCTTTTGGGAGCTGACTACGCCAAAGGTGACGTGTTAACATTTCTGGATGCACACTGTGAATGCACTCGTGGCTGGCTGGAACCGCTACTTGCACGCATTAAAGAGTCCCGTAGCAGTGTAGTTTGCCCCGTCATTGACATAATATCCGACGATAACTTTAGCTATATGAAAACGTTCGAAAATCATTGGGGTGGATTTAATTGGCAGTTGAGTTTTCGGTGGTTTTCCACAAATCGAAAAGGAGCGGCATCGAAAAAAGATGTGGATCCAACGCATACAGTGGCATCGCCTGCCATGGCTGGGGGTTTATTTGCAATTGACAGAAAGTATTTTTACGAAATTGGCTCCTATGATAAGGAAATGAAGGTACATTAACCGAGTCTATTATACTGATTCATAAGTGGTGATTAAATTGCTAATTATCTACAGATTTGGGGCGGTGAAAATGTTGAAATGTCCTTTCGTATTTGGCAATGTGGTGGCCGCGTGGAGATAAGTCCGTGCTCGCATGTTGGGCATGTGTTTCGTAGCAGTACACCATATACGTTTCCCGGTGGTATGTCTGAAGTACTCGGCAACAATTTAGCTCGGGCAGCCATGGTTTGGATGGATGACTGGCAGTATTTTGTGATGCTATATACCTCTGGTCTCACCTTGGAGACTCCGCAAGCAATTGATGTTTCCGAACGCCGGGCTCTACGTGAAAAATTAAATTGCAAACCTTTTTCTTGGTACTTGGAAAATATATGGCCAGAACATTTCTTTCCCGCACCCGATCGCTTCTTTGGAAAAATAATTTGGTTAGATGGTGAAACAGAAAGTGCACAAGCGTACACCAAATACATGAAGGATATGCCCGGTCGTTTATTGTCGCGTGAATGGCCGCGTATTTTCGAAGAAATTGAGAAAAATGCTGCGAATTTTTTATCGCTCTTTGATATAGATCGAGACAAATGTTTGCGTCCCTCTAAAGCGGATGCACCCCGCACTGCAATGCAGCCGGTGACGGTTGGCGACTGTAATGTTCATCCGCAATCGATGGACATGTTTGTTATTACACCGAAAGGCCAGATAATGACCAATGATAACGTTTGTCTAACGTATAATGAGCCCAAGCAAAGCTTTATAAAGATGCTGAAAAACCGCAATGCAACCAGTTCGAATGTTCAATTAACACAGTGCTTCGATGAAAGTCGACAATATTGGAATTACAATATGGATGTACGTACATATTTGTTTTTAATTTTTAGAATCACGTTTTATATCAATTTCCTTTGACTTGTGTTACAGACTCAACAAATCACACATCGGGATTCCACTTTCTGTCTCACGTTGAAGGCGGCTAAAAATGCGCGCACACAAAACATCGAGAAAGTTGTCGTTGCCATTGAATGTAATTTTAAAGATATTACTCAGAAATGGGGTCTCATTTCACTGCCATGGAGAATCTATTTTTAAGTATGAAGTGTACGCAATATTCGAACAAATTTAAAGACATAAAGATCAAAACCGAGCACCAGCGAATACTTCTTGTGATATTTTTAATTTGATTTTTACTTTTCTTCTTACATGTACACCTCTATTTTAAAGTCCTACAGTATTCTCGGTACTTTTATTTTTTACTTATAAAATACTTCAAATTCGTACTTAAGCACCTACTTGTATTTATATAACATCCTACAAATGTGTTAGTGACTACTGAAACTTTTTGTATTCGACTTTTACGACATTTGAAGTCGGCGATCTGTGCAATATAATAAATTTTTATAAAAGAAAGCTTTAAACATAGTACCTATCTTACTTTCCCACAACACTTCATGGATACCAGGGGGCAACTTTTATTTCTCCTTTATCTTACTAAAATTTTCCATTGATTTATGTAAGAGCAACCCTAGAAATGTTACGAATTCGCTATTCAAGGATTTATTTCATAGGTGAACTGGTAGCTATGTTTCTGTTACAAAGCCAACCATATTTCTTAAAAAACTATTGCTGGGACTATTCGACAACTTTATTAATCTATCTTAGCTAAATATTATAAATAATAGATTAAATACGCAGCAAAAAACAAGCAAACGACCTTTCGTCTGTTCTACAAGAGAATGCCACAAAATAAGTATGAAGCGACCACAAATGCAGTATGGAATACGTCTCCTAATCGTCGATAGGCCATTTTGAAATGCTGTTCTCAGTCAATAAGGTAAACAAATAAGACAAGCGCATACTAAATTATTGAACCTATATACATACATCTACAAAATTCAAAGGTCGTTTCGTCAATCTGCTGTAAGTACATAGAAGATTTGAGTAGAAATTATCTATACGACACCAAATTTTGGCAAAAGCAATACTGGAATAGAATCATTTATTTATAAATAAATCGCCGTTTTAACATTTCATTTGCTGCGAAGTGCTAGAAAGACTTGAGATTTTGTTCGAATTTAATTAGAAGCGCGATTTTCATAATGAGTGTCGTATTTTCTACTCTGAAATGCTGTGTTTTCGGCTTCAATATAATATGTTTGGTATGTAAAATTCGTTCGATTCCCATGAAAGGTATCATGATTTCGCCTTTGTCTCCAGATACTGGGCATTGGTGCTATTTCCATCAGCGCCATCGGATTGGAGAGTGCTAAGCCAGGGTCTGACGAGCACACTAACTTCATCGTAGGCATCATACTCGCATCTTTAGTATGCATGACGACTCTGTTTGGCTGCTATGGTGTCGTGTGTGAATTGCTTGGTGTCACTGTTATTGTAAGCAGAAAATTATGTTGTTTATTTTCTTGGCTTATATTATCAGAGTGTTTTAGTTTTTTTCAGTTCAAAGTACTTTGCCAGTTAAAGTTTACATATACTATTTATATAGAATATTACGGCTACAAAGGGGTCACTTATTTCAAATTAGGGGCCGCAATAACTAGCGTATAATTCTAATATCAAATGTACACCCAACAAATTCTTGTTAAACTAAACTTAGTGGAAACAGTGAATTTGGTATTTCCTCAACGGATAAATTGGATATTACATATAAGGATAACATTGGTTATCATTAGTATACGGAAAATAAATTTGGGAACAAGGATGGAAATCGTCAGTGGCAACTAACTAACATAAGAAGGGGGAACGTAAAATCCAGTAGTGACATCAAATCGACAAGGAATGGGTTTGACGCACCTTTAAGTGAGTTACTTTCTGCGACACAGCTATTTTACAGTTTTGTTCTTTACTGAAATTGGAGGTTTTTATTACACCTAGAAACGAGGAAGTTTGAAATTTCTTTTTCCAAACATACTTGAATTTGCGGGTTTATATTTAAAATTATGATAGTATGATTTTCATCTTGTGAGAGCTATCTCCCAGATGTGTATAGGGGCAAGACTACTAAATTTGGTTTCTTCCACGGTGCTTTTGTACTATCCAATAAAGTGCAGATGTTGATAAAATATATATCGAGTATCAATCATTTTATAACTAAAAGAACTGCGGTGAAAGCTACAAAATATTATATGCTCCAATATTTAAATTCTACCGAAGGCGACATACATATTTCGAATATTAATATTTATTTTTTATCATTTAAAAATTCTAATTGTTTTTAATCCCTAATATGCAGCCGATGATCTTGGGAAAGCAAATTGTAGTTATTCTGCTAAAATTACACTGGCTATGATCCTGGAATTTGCGGGACTAATACTTATCAATTTGTGAACTTGTGGCGATAGATACTCGAACTAATGTTGCAGGTCTGCCCAGAAGTGAGGACGTGGTAAAGAGAAGAAACCTTTTGGAGTTCTTTGGATGACTGTAAATGATGTCTGTTATCACAAGGCTTATCCGTTGATCAAAGAATTAATTCAATCCATTGATGTAGAGCAGCTTTTTAAGAGCGCAACTACATTTTTTTAAACATATCAAATTGTGAACGGAAAAATGGTTTAATTTGAGACGTTATTTTTAGTTTAGTATTAAAAGACATTGTCGGATATACATCATATATGAATCGTATTCAGGAGGACCAAATTTAAAACATGTTTTCGATTTCCTGGCGTTATACATATAAGGCTAATAAAGCAGCCAGTTTTGACTTCCAATTCAAAGTCTATCGTCGTTACCCACAATAAATAGCTCAGTGATGTTAAATCGAGTATAATCGGTGCCCAATTGCCTCTTCCGTTTCGTAAAATTATGTTATCACCGAACTGCTCCACCAATATCTCCATAGTTTTGCAAGAAAATACTTTTAAGTACTATACAAATATTTATATATTCTCAATTCTCTTTTTTTTAGTATTCCTTCTTCCTGCTGATGTTGCTCGTTGTACAATACTTGCAAATGAAAACTTTCAGACCTCAGGTGTATTACAGAAATGCCGTGCAGAATTTGGAGGATGCCTGGCGTTTGTTAGAAACGGAGCCAGGCCGTATGCAAACTTTGGAAATTGACGTAAATTTAGCTTACATCCAAACAATACTTGAAATTGTGTATATCTGAGTATGAACTGTTCTATACCCTTTCAGTATCATTGTTGCGCTTTGCACAATTCGCGAGATTACAATACTCTGCATCTTAGTACCCCATTCAGCTGCTTTCAACACCAGGATGTAAGTGTACCCGACGAGCTATACACGCGCGGTTGTTTGGAAGCATTGCAACTGACTCATCAATTTGCCGCACATCGCGACAAACTTTTCACTTGGGCCTTGATTATAGTAGAGGTATGACTGCAAACTTTGCTATGCAGCTGATTGCTAATGCTGCACATTTCAGGGTATTGCCTTCCTCTACTCAGTGGTCCTAGGCATCATTCTCTTCAAACATGACAGTTCGCAACGCTTGCATCTGCAGCCGGTGCGCGGATTTGTGGAACCCCGCACCAATCACGTCAATTCGCGTACTCATCTGCTGTCCAATTAAATTTTAATTATAATTGCTGGGTTTTATTCGCATCCGGGAATTTGAGAACTGTTGTGTGTAAATTGTATATACATACTTATCTAGTTACATATTTACATACACGTATGTGTCACGCTATCACGCGCCTCTCTTGTTTAGCCTGTGTAATTGCACTAGAAGCATATACGGAAAACATACCAGAGAACATTTTTGTCGTCTGGCTGAATTTAATAAAAAAAAAAAAGGAAAAAATACATATTTCTATCAATTCGAAATAAATATACATTTTATTGTGTTTAAAATAGTTTATTTAATTGGATATGTAGCGAATTGCCCGCTGATGACGAAAGTTATGAGCTAAAATACAGGCAAATAGTAAAGCAACAACCTGGAACAGAAGGAAGGAAACAATGGTATTAAAATACTGAAGCTCCAACTACACTATAACGTTTGACTTAATTCTAGCAGAATAAGAAGTTTGCTTCTTTGATTAGTAGTAAAAAATGCAAAGTAATTTGGTAAATCTTCGATCATTTTTACATGGTAATGTCGAAGTACTCAGAAGATAATATGGGTGCAAGCATAAGAAAGCGTCCATCTCTCTTTCTTTTATACTTTTGTGTGCTTCACTTACACCATTTCTAAGCTCTCTTTCAATTCTTCTCTCTGATTTTAAGTGTGAGTAAATGATAATCAGATTCCATTCGCACATGACTCATTTTGTAATGAAAACCGAGCATTCCAACGATCTAGGATATCTCTGGGCAATTTGTAACTTGTAATGGAAAATTGACTTGATATGTAAGTCTGATTCATATTATTAGCCAATATACCAATTAAATGCTTTAAATTTTGGGTAGACCGATTTTAGTATAAAACGAAGGCCATAAGAAAATTCATTCAAAGTTAGTCAAACGCTAATAGAGTCCCAACAGTTCTACATTTACCTCAGTGGCAGTTAAAAACCAGTTGATCGTTGTCACCACTTTGCCCAGATAAGAAGCCACATTCGCCAACTTCTCTGAGCAGCCGATCTTGTAAACGAGTTTGGGATCGGCGTTATCACTATCCTCATAGCAACAAGGCGGCACAGTCAAATTCATAGCAGGATAATCGCTCCAGCTGTGCAGGCCACAGCATTGGAACTGAAGTATATATAAGGACAATAAATGATAATAAACAAAGACTGCTAAGCAAGTGGGAAGTTAGACAGCGCACCTGTTCTTCTATGCCAGCCATTACCCCAGGCTTCTCGACTTCCTCCTCCCAAAGTTTATCCACACCTTCGGTAGTAACCTCGACGAAATCGTGAGCATGGAGGCTCATCATCGCCGCCAGTTGTATAGCAAGTAAGCATATAAGGGCGGTGGCGTACTTAGAATTAAAGAAATTTTTAGTTTATGGCAAAGGATCGTTCTTCTCTTATTACTCACAGCCCACATCAAGCAGGGAGATTCACGCTGAGCACCACAGCAGCCAAACAGGGATATCACGAAAGCGATAGTGCCAAGCGCGACGCCAAACATGCAGAAAGTCAAGTGATCATTGTGTAGGGATCCTATTGCTAGGGCGCACAGCGCGGCAGTGACCAAGCCGAAAATCTGTGCACATACATTTGGGAATGGGATGACTTTAAACTGCTTCAAAGCGGCTGCCCTTACAAGGAATGGTGAAATTCCCTAGCAAACAACTTACCGCGCAAATAGTATTAAACACCAGAACGATACATTTGATCGTTGATAAGGCGCAATTCATTTTGATTCTTTAATTGGCGGAATCAAATACTGAATATGTAATTAAATTTTTGTCACACTTCGCTGAGTTTCAACTGGAGCTTAAATCTCTTTTGGCACAAGGCAATTTTCTGCTGTTCAATCCGTAATTTTAGTCAACATCTACCCACAAAGTTCGCGATAACACTGAATTCGAAAACTCCCATCGCTGGAATTTATAGACGGGTGAATCTCGAATCCGTAGTTGCGATTTTGTGGAGTTGCTTTTTTATAATTTCATCATCGAATTTGCAGGGCACATTTAAATAGATGAAAATGGAGACTCGACAACATCTCTTCAAAGCGTTCGAACTGCTGTTTCGATTTAAATGCGTGAGGCTGTTCATTCTGCGCAATGATTTGAAAAAACCTTGAATAATTTCTAATAAAATACGACATGATATTTAAAACTTCTGAGTTTAAAATAATGGGATTCTAGTTCCAAAATATCCGCTGGGACGATATTTATTGATGCATATAAAAGGGGACTCATTCCATTTCATGCTGCACCAAATACGAGTTGGGTAACATCAGCTATAAATGACACAGTTCCATATTTAACATTAATCCAACTTGGCACAATAGAAATAAAAAACCCATCACAGATTTTCGGTAACTAATTGCTGAGTTTTGGCCATTAAATTTTCTTAAATTTGGCAAATTTATTTTAAAGAGGTTTCCCTTTTCTATGTCTGAATTTGCGCATTTAATAAAAATAGCCAGTTTGCAAAATTTTCAAAAATTTGTATCTCCAATGAAATGACAATTGGTGGCATGAATATTTGGAGAAAATACTGTTCACTTAACTACAGCGGCGGTGCTGAAAGGCGCACATTAGAGAATTATCGATGCCATTTTATCACAACTTTCAGCACTACCTGCCAATTCAATGTCCTAGGTTGTCCCTAACTTATTGAATCGTTCTTGACTTACCAACACAACGAAGATATTAAATAACATAAAAACAATAAAACAATAAAAATTTAACATAACTCCACTCAAAGTGCCTAAGGGTGTTGTGGCTGCCGACGATTATTACTTCTCTTGCGTGGCATACTCAATAACTTAATATATTGTTACGTAATTGCCTTTCAGAAAATGTTTACTAAACTCAATACTTGGATTCGTATCGCTGGATTGTGTAATAAGCAAACAATTCCCTCTTCAAATAGAAAAATTGGCTTTATTAGTATTCGTGCAACTTACTACTCGCTTTAAAAGTTTGCTCACTTCTCCTACATCGTCTTTGCTAAGGTTTGCTTCAGTTAGTCAGTTGTTGCACCACAATGTTTTACTTACATCTGCTTCAACTGCCCGTTGCTCACGCTGATGCTGCCACTCTTAGGTTTCGGCTATTAACCTTTTGCCACTGTCACTGATTAACTGATCTGCTGCTACGATGTTCACTTTCGGCTACGGTCACTGTTGCACTGCTGCTGCTACTACTTGTTCACTGGTTCACTTTCACTATTTACTGATCCTGATGTCTCGTGTGCAGTCGCTCTTGCACACGAGAACCCCAACCAGCATCCGAATGCAGCTTTGCAGGCCTTCTCGCGTGTGCATTTTATATTTGACTATAATTGTATAAAAATTTTATTATATGATTTTGGGCACGAAGGTGGCCAATTATGTTGAAAATGTTCATCAGATTAAAAAGAGCATTTCACAATTAGAACAACTGTTCAGAGCAAAAGCAACGAAACAAGAACGCAGTGAGGGTAAGACAGTGTATTATGAATTTATTTTACAGAGATTTTGTTCCAGAAACTAAAATATAGCTTAAAAAAAGAAGAAGACAAACATTTTAGGTGAGGTCTTAATCTCTAAGGTACTTGTTATTTTAATTGCTTCCAATTGAATGACTTTTACTATATTAGGACGAGGGATATTGGTCTGGAAAGAGCAAGAGGAATTAAGGTTGAAAATCGTACTATACCAGTATAAATTAGCCCGATGGTTTTTTTATTTTGATGAAATTAAAAACGAAAATATTTGTTATATATATATTAATTTTATTTGCAAATTAATAATCATACATACAGCAACCTACTTAATTATAATACCTGCGCGTCTTCGCCGTTAACTTACAAATCAGCACTGTCGACAATAAAATCCCCAAACTCTACAAAGTGTTGTGTTTTGAAATTTCAAATTATTTTCTGTAAATATACTCGTATGCTTCTGAAATAAACTTACCTCGAAGCCAATTAATCCCCAGTGCGCCCATTTCTCGTACCGATACAACTGCAAGTAAGCTCTTTTCACAGCGGACATGCACCCCTCGGTGATATGTACGACGCTGGTTGCACCATCCTCAGTACGGTAACAACTTTGCGGCACCTTCAGTTCCAGACTCGTATAATCTATGTAACTTCTTTTGCCGCAGCAATCGTACTAGATATGGTAAATAATAAATATTTAGTGAAGTCCTGGCGAAATAGGAATGCGTTATTTCTCACCGTCTCCTGAAGTCTATTCATTGCTCCTGGTTTCACTAATTCCTCAATCCATGTATAAGTTACCATCATTTCCGTGATAGCCAATTGTTTTGTTTCATTGTAGCGTAGTAACTTCCAAATATGCATCACTATCAGCCCCACGAGTATAGCAACGAACTGTTCAAAATTAATTGGAAATTACTTAGAATCACACATGGAACAAGTTGTCTACTCTTTCGATCCTCCAACTCACCAGACATAGAATCTTTATCGAACCGTTCACAGCACCACAGCAGCCCACAAAAGCGGATATCACCAATAAAGACGCTGCAACCAGTTGGACAATTTTATCTGCGCATTCTGCGGAGCCATCAGTGCATTTTTCCAATTCATATACTCCCGCCACAAGAGCCAAAATGCCCAAAATCTGCGAGGAAAGTTTGAAAAATATTTAAAAATTTAGCTGGGTAGTATCAAGTGCCTGGACGTTTTTCTAGATCAAAGATTTTTAAATACAATCCTTTTGTTTCTTTGGGAGGGGCAAAACGAATATAGTTATACCAACTTTAATTGAGACCCGTGCATAAATTTTCAATTGGACAATTTTGGTAGAGATGCACATCGATTGTTCGAGCAAAATTATTTTGTCGTCTCTTCCCATTATATGAAGTTTCGTTCGGTTGCTAGCATTTAATTAATTTTCCAAAACTAAGCAAAACCAAAATGAAACCAGGTAAATTATCATTATTATTTAAAATACCCCAAATGGCCATCATCTTACTTACTTCACTATTTAATGGCTTGTTGCGTTTAGGATACTTTCCTAATGCCTGGAAAGTTTCAGTAATCTCAATGATCCCGAAACCAGGAAAAGACCTCTCCCAATCGTCATCATATAGACCGATTAGCCTCCTGCCTATCTTATCAAAACTCTTAGAAAAGCTTTTTCTTGCAAAACTAATGCCGCATATAAACGAAAAACGCACTATTCCCACTCACCAATTTGGCTTTCGCGAACACCATAGTACATTGGAGCAGGTTCATCGAATAGTGAACGAGATAAAAAATGCATTCGACAAAAGGCAATATTGTTCAGCCGTCTTTTTAGATGTGGCGCAGGCGTTTCACAAGGTCTGGCACGAGGGGCTTATTTACAAAATCAAAAAACTGTTGCTCACAAAAGTACACCAAATATTGGAATCGTATCTGAGCGGCAGAAAGTTCAAGGTAAGGTACAATAATGCTTACTCTAAATGCTATGCCATTAAAGCTGGTGTACCACAAGGAAGCGTGCTAGGTCCGGTGTTGTATCTACTATATACCTCAGATTTGCCTACCAATAAATACTTAACAACAGCAACTTTCGCCGATGATACGGCTATCTTTAGCATTCATACAAAGTCCAAAATCGCATCCCGTGACTTAGATGATCATCGGTCCTAGTAACAAATTGGTTGGCTGACTGGCGTATTAACGTTAACGAATCAAAAAGTACGCATATTACCTTTACTATAAAAAAGGTACATGTCCAGCCATAAATCTAAATAACGTTCCTATTCCACAAGCAAAGGAGGTGAAGTACCTAGGAATTCATCTTGACTCACGTTTGACCTGGAAGCGCCACATCGAAGCCAAAAAAAAAAAAACCAAATGACTTTGAAAGCAAATAGCCTACACTGGCTCATGCACAAAAATTCCAGGTTGTGCCTAGAATACAAAACACTTCTGTACAAAGGCATTATAAAACCAATTTGGACTTACGGTAGCCAGTTATGGGGCGGCGCAAGCAACTCTAATATAGAATTGATACAAAGAGCACAGTCCAAAATTCTAAGAACCATTACTGGCGCACATTGGTTCATAAAGAATACCAACATTCACAACGATCTGAACATTCCGCTCGTAAAAAAGGAAATCGTCGACGCCGAACTTAAAATATGCACAAAAAATCAAAGAGTATCCAAATCATCTAGCTAGTATACTAGCATGTAACAGGGTTCCAAGTCGTCTAAAACGTAAGAAATCACCAGCACAACTAACATCGACACCTTTATTAATTATTTAGTTTGTAAGATATGCTTACTTATTGTTAGTCTAAGCTTAGAAGATACAATAAATAAATATATGGACAAAAAATAAATAAAAATTTCAAATAAAAGTGTGTTCGAGTTTATAATGACATCTTCATAATCACATCTACTTGGAAAAATATGTTAATTAAAAATTCTTTAAGTAGGAAAGTGGTTTACCCGAAATAGTTTTATGATCTGCCAAATGGTTTTCAATAATTCTTCATCTGATAACTAAATTCTCGAAATGTATCGAAAGCTGTTCCTCTCAGAGTAAGTAAAAGCACAAGCTACTGGTAGTTGCTTATGGTATTTTACCAGCTGGTAAAACTGGAACTGGAATTTTTTGTTTTTGTTTTGTGTATAATTGGCAATACCACAAAATAACAATATGATCGTGATGTTTTTTGGTACGCGTATTTGATTATCTGTTTGTAAAATTGAAATTTGAAAAAATTTAAAAGCAATTGTAGCGGAAAAGAATTATGCCAAACAAGAAGATGCAACTCGAGGAGGCAAAAATAATGAATTTTCTTAAGGGAAATACTCCATTTGAAGTAAGTACAGGACTTGACCGCTACTTTCTCATGCAATCAAAGAGAAAGCTAAGTCCCCAAAATAAAAATACTAACCAATCAGCAAAAATTGTTAAAACAGCTCAGGTTCTCACACTACCACAGCCAAGTCATCTAAACCACCAACTGGTATATATTTGCGAGAACAGTTCACAAACAAGATATTCGCTTATCTAAGGTGTCTAGTAGGTAGCGACTTATACATCGTCTCAATACTTAAAGATGCCATAAAGGAGACTAAGATCCAAGCAGCCACTGAAATCAGCTTGCGCAAAATTATTCCTCATTTTGAAGGTAGCAGCAAAAAATTCTATACTTATCAACTGAAAGGTAGTAGAGGCTTATGTGTGGTGATTAAGGGTAATGGTAGCAATGTTTACTGCAACGAAGTTAAAGAGGCATTGAAAAGTTCAGGTTTTACAAACAAATCTGTCCTCAATATAAAAAACAAAATCAAAATCCCGCAACCGCTATGGAAAATTGAAACGCCAGAGACAAAAAAGCCACAAACCCCGTAAAAGGGAGGATTCAGTGCAGTGTCTCAATTGCCAGGAATGAGGCCACACCAAGTGGTATTACAATTTAACAACACTTTGTGTAGTTTGTGGGGATCTACACCCAACAGCTCAATGCTCTCGTAACGAAAGTGACACTACAGCAAAAATATGTAGTAATTGCATAACACGGCCAACTATCGGGGTTGCCCCATCTTTCAAGAAATAAGGAGCAAATCGTCTCAAATGCATAGACCAGAACGACGCTTCGAAGAAACCCCTTTTCAATGCGCTCCAGCTAATATCGCTCCAAACAGCACATTGGCTGGAAAGCCATCATATTCCGAAATTGATAAAGGTATGCCAAACGAAAAAGCATCTTTCTCTCCGCCGTTAGAAACTCTCATTACCAATTAAACGTGCAGCGACAATTCATTCAAGAATTTGTCGAATCGCAAAATCAGTTGATGCAATTACTTTTATCAAAAAAATTTACCATTTAAAAATATGTCATTGGAATTTACAAACGCAAAAACGAAGTTCAAAATTTCCTGGAAACAAATGAATTTGACATACTGCTGCTATCTGAAACTTATTTAACCTCAAACAACTACATTAAACTATCAGGCTATAAATTTTACAACACCAATCGGCCAGACGGTAAAGCACATGGTGGAACAGGAATTCTAGTTAAAAGCCATATTAAACAGCATGAAATCGAAGAATACACAAAACATAGTACCTAGTAGCAGTGCTGGGGCGAAGAAATTATAATAAGCGCAATCCTTCTTCAACACTCTCGACTCAAAATTTATGGCAGCAGGAGACTTTAATGCCCAACATACGCTTTGGGTCTCGACTTATAAGCCCAAAGGGAAGGCAGCTGTACTCTGCTGTAATTAATACGGCAAGTAAACTGGATATTATATTTACTAAACTCTAAACCCAACTGCTGGCCAACTGATTTTAGCAAAACTCCGGACCTAATCGATTTTGGCATCACTAGAAACATTGACCGACACTTCATCTCAGCGGAAGAATGCTTTGATTTATCGACAGATTATTCCCCTGTTATAATTAACTTGCAGAAACATCCCATGCGTAATGCACAGCCAATGAAAATAAAAACCACAAAACCAGTTGGCTTAAATGTCGTCAATACATTAGCAGCCATCTAAAGACTGATATGGACTTCCTTGTGAACGAACTTAGCGCACTTCTGATCTCGGCAGCCGAGCTTTCAACTACTGAAACTAAGTCATCTTCATACTCTAAAAGAACTGACACTTCCTTAGATACTGATGCGCAAAAGAAAAGAGACGTATTAGAAAAGAGTGGCACAGGGCTCGATCACCCCTGTTGAAGCAAAAACTAGCTGAATCACCAAAGAAATACGCAATGCCTTTGAGTCTAAGCAGTTCTGTTCTTAGACGTAGCGCAAGCATTCGATAAGATTTGGCACGACGGACTCATGTCCAAGTTGAAAATAATGCTTATTAGATGTTAGGATTTGAACACAATTGTCTTGTAGAATATACAATAAAAAACTGAATTGAAATAAACAAAAAAAAAAAATAAAAAATATATATATATATATATATATATATATATATATATATATATATATTCCACATATCCATTGTTCCTTTGTCAATATAAAATCAAATATACTTTCATGTCCAAAATACTTGACGTAAAGTTATTTAATTTACACATATATTATATTTATAATAATAATTAAATCATTTTTCGCAGGGCCAGGGGCAAGGGCAAGTACAAAATGTGTGGATTTCCTGAGCTCGCTAAATCCAGTAAAAGCAAGGTTATGAAAACAGTTCGTAACCTTTGTCCAAAATATTCTGGGCAAGAAAAGGGTAGAAATGCACAAGCAAATTGTCCCTGCTTATCTTGCGATAAGAGATTAAAATTTATCTATAACCGTTTTCCACCTTTGTGAAGAGCAGTCACCTTTTCGGGGTACGAAGGCTTAATTGGGTAGAATGCAATGATGCAATGACGCAATGGGTTGGGATGGCAGAGTTTCCGCTCATATGGGATTACTCTAGCCGGACTGACTAGTGCGGAGTAATCCAACTAAGAACTGTCTCCCTCCTAATCCAGGGTGTTCTTGGGATCGTGCCCATTGGATGTTAATTAGGCTGTATTTTAACGGAGCTCCCCTCCCTGATACCAGGCCGCCTCAGGTAGTAACGGTGGTCTTGCTGTGGTACGTGGCACTGCCACAGTTGACCAATCCCCTTCCCATTTCAAATTTTTGGCTGTCTTAGCTTGATCAATCGAGCGGGTGGCTGTACGAACCAGATGTATAAAAACAAAACAAAAAAACTGACGAGCGGTCTTTAAACGCTAATTCGGATGGTAATCCAAAATCCCCCGCACACTCTGCGGCGGCTATTGCAGCTGCGGACGACGAGCCTCTGCACAAGCAATGTCACGTGCTGCGTGAGTGTTGCTAATCTGAGAACCAAAAGGTTCTACCAAGAAAAATGGGCTGCTCTCCGGACGGTGGAACGCTTGTCGCGGATTCCAGAGAAGGAGAAGACTGTGAAGCAGAAAGGTATCCCTCGGGTGGGCGACGAAAGTCGTGGAGGAGTCTCAAGCTCCAAAACAGCAGGCTTCAAAACGTCAACGGTCCCTAGAAGAGACCACCCACCCGTACCCAAAAATATTTAAAAAGCGCGGTACTGTCACTACGAAGTCCTTCAGCGAAGTGCTGAAAGGACACCAGGTCATGGCGATCATAGATCGCAATGATGCGGATGGGAGTATCTCTCCTGAGTGCTGGAAAAAGGTAGAAGTCAGCCTTTCAAGGCTCTACCTCGAGCTTATGAAGGAATTCACAGGTGGTTTTCCTTCTTTTCGCGACAGCGGATGGCATTAGGGCCACTTGAGGCTGATTGCCTGCGCGGATCAAAGGTCAATCGACCCATATAAGATTGCGATCTCCAGGTTGGTGAAGCCTTGCCAGGCGCAAGGCTCGAAGTCATACGTAGGCAGCTGACCCCTAATAGACCTAGGGCACGCGCTTGGATCCCAACCGAACCGTCTGCCGCTGAGGCTATCTTGGAGATATTTAGGCTGAGCAACCAGCAGCTCCCGACTAAAAATTGGAAGGTGAATAAGGTAGAGGAACCAAGAGGGGATTCCAGGTCAGTAACCCTTGTGGTGAACGCCGAATCTCTGGCGACTCTGGGTGAATCCAATTGGGTCGTGCGCTATGGTTTCTCATCGACAAGCCTCAAAGTCTACAAAAAGGACGGGCAACCTTCTGATATAAATCAACTGGGAGTGAATCCTTTAGGGGTAGCTTCTGATCCTACTGCTGCTGAGGACTCCGCCATCCACCAGACACGCAGTGACTCTATGTCAACTGTGGGGGGTTTGGAGAGTCTCCTAGGGACAACCACGCTCAGTGAGGAGGAAGTCCTTCTGGAGTCAGACTAGGTCTGAGGCTGATCTCACCGTGGTGGAGGTTACCAGAGCTACGAGTAGCAGAGATGTTACGAATAGTTCAGATCAACCTCCATCACTCGAAAGCGGCGTCTGCCAGCCTTCAGCTCCGTCTTGCAAAAGGCGGAGTAGACGTTGTCCTGATCCAAGAACCCTGGACATACGGGGACTTGGTCTGTGGTTTTAGGACTGTTAATTACAGCTTGCTGTATACCGTAAGTGAAGGAAATGTATCCTCATTAGGAATAATGTTAGCTCATTTATTCTCCCCAATTATAGCAACAAGGATTTAACGGCCGTCTGCCTGGAAACTGGCAGCGGGCGGTACTGGCTGGTCTCGGCCTATATGGAGCATGACCATGAAATCCTTCCGGAAGCCAATCTACAGATGCTTGATGTGGATGCAAAGGCGCAACTTGTGGCTGTAATTATTGGATGCGATGCCAATGCGCACTGCGACATCTGGGGAAGCACGAATGTCAATGAACGCGGTGAGTCATTATATGAATATATTGTAACGACTAACCTTCTTATATGTAATAAGGGGACTGACCCCACTTTCAATACTGCTAATAGGCAAGAAGTCCTTGACATAACCCTGCCTCCGAATTAATTTTTGATCGGATCTGAAATTGGAGGATTTTAGAGGAACACTCCTTTTCGGATACCTAGCCCTAAGGCTTTTAGAAATGTCAGGAAGGCAAACTGGCACCTCACCTCAGGAAAAACTATAGGAGACTCTTCAACAGCTCAAAGAAGTCTAGAGATAGTGCAGACTGGGCTTTCTATAAGGCAGCAAACAGAGCCTTCAAAAGTAAGCTTAGGAAGGCACAAAGAGAATCGTGGAGAAACTTTTGCGGTGACGTAGATGATATCTCTGAGACGTCCAGGTTGAGTAAGCTCCTATCAACTGCTCCAATGGTACCTGGTTACTTGAGGAGGGAGGATGGATCCTGGACTTCAAATAGTAATGAGACTCTAGAGCTTCTTCTGGAGACTCACTTCCCTGGTTGCTCGAGCACCATTCCGCAGAGAACGAAGCCCAGTGGGAATGTAGTTGAAGTCAACTCAAACATAGTCACGAAGCCAAAATTGCCATTGGCGCTCCATAGCTTCAAACCATTTAAAGTATCTGGCCCAGATGGTGTAGCTCCAATTGCAATTCAGCAGTCAGAGAATCTTATAATATAGTGGCTGCTAAAGATCTACAATAGCTGTCTTGAATTAGCGTATATTCCAGACTCATGGAAGCATGTGAGAGTAATTTTTATACCCAAGGCCGGCAAAAGCTCACACACAGCTCCAGGGGACTTAAGGCCCATTAGTCTGTCCTCGTTCTGTCTGAAAGTCCTGGAAAGGTTGTTAGACATTCATCTGAGGCTCACTATAAACAGACATAGGCTGTCAGTCTCTCAGGATGCCTAATTCAAGGGTAAATCGGTTGAGACCGCTTTATACTCTTTAGTCTCTAGTATTGAGTGCTCCCTGCATAACAAGGAGTTCTCCCTAGTGGCTTTCCTAGACATTGAGGGAGCTTTTAACAACATCAAATCAGACGCAATAATCGGAGCGATGCGAGACTTGGAGGTGGAAGCCGCCATTAGCAGGTGGATTGAAAACATGCTTAGTAGCAGAATAATCAGTTCACAGCTGGGGGCGGCTTCGGCCAAGAAGTCCGTGTGCAGAGGCATACCTCAAGGTGGAGTTCTTTCACCCCTACTCTGGAATCTTGCGGAAAATCAGTTGCTTGTTCGATAGGAGAGGGAAGGGTGCAAGGTGGTTGCGTATGCGGAAGATGTTGCTATTAGTATCTCGGGTAAATACATATCTACTTTGAGGGACTTGATGCAAAACATGATGAACATTCTCTCTAAATGGACTGCTGACTGTGGGTTGGGGGCTAATCCGACCAAGACTAAGCTGGTACTCTTCACTAGGAGGTATAAAATTCCTCAATTTATTGTTCCATTTTTATGGGTGTAGATATTGACCTTGTCGAGGAGGCTAAATATCTGGACGTGATCCTAGATAGGAAGCTGAACTGGAAGACTAATATAAGCGAACGCATAAGGAAGGCTCAGGTAGCTCTGTACTCTTGCAAAAGAGTTATAGGCAAAAAATGGGGGTTACAGCCTAAGGTAACCAATTGGATATACACAGCTGTGGTACGACCAGTCCTGTTCTATGGGGTGCTTGCTTGGTGGACAGCCCTAAGTAAGTCCACCTACAATAGGCTGATAACAAAGGTACAAAGAACGGCAGAGGTATTCATAAGTAGTGCCATTAGAACGACTCCAACGGCAGCATTGGACATTATGCTCAATCTGCTGCAAACTCAGCTATCAGGCTAAAAGCTACGCATCAATGGGATCCCAGGAATGTGCGTCATGCGTCCATTTTAAGACATTTTGAGGGTATTCCTGACTCTTTCGACTACATCACACCAATGTACGCCTTCAATGGTATGCGCAAGATCTCCATCCCCGCAGGGACGAATGGAGGGATGGTATCCCCCTTCATATAGAAGGGGTTCACATCTACACAGAGGGATCCAAACTACAGAGCAGGGTGGGAGGTGGTTTATTCTCAGAAGATTTGGATATTAACATATATTTTAGGATGCCCGACCACTGCAGTGTTTTTCAGGCAGAGTCGCGGCTATAGAGGCAGCACTGTCTTGGCTAAGGAAGAAGAATATATCTGGACTTGATATTTGCATTCTGTCCTACAGCCAAGCAGCTTTGCGCTCCCTGGATTCGGCTATTATCACCTCAAAAGCCGTCAAGAGCTGCCGCAAATCTTTAAACGAGATAGCTAAGCAGACCCGTCTGCATCTGTGCTGGGTTCCCGGTCACAGAGATATTCCAGGGAACTGCAAGGCGGATGAACTTGCCCGTGAGGGTACTACCATACCAATTGAACCAGATAGGTGGAACTTGGTATTCCTATTGCCACATGTATGCTCTTAGTAAGTACAATATCCTTAGGCACAGCGGGCATGCGCTGGTCTGAGTTTTCAGGATGTAAAATAGCTAGACAAACCTGGCCAGAGATAAGTGTCAAGCGCTTGAAGGACCTAGTGGCTCTAAATAGACAAAGCATAGGTTCCGTGACTAGCGTCCTAACGGGACACTGGACTCTAGGCAACACGGGTGTAGGGTGGGGATTGCCTCTGACGACTTCTGCAGGAGTTGCATGGACGAGGAGGAGGAAGAGTCCATTGCTCACCTGTTCTGCTCGTGTTCAGCGTTGTCCAGAAGGAGGCGACTACTTTCTGGACTCTTTGGGAGATATCTCAAAAAAAAGATTAGCTCCATCCACTGCTTCATTAAAAGCTCCATATGACTGGACCTTTGAAAGGGAGGGGACCTGATGTCTCATGCGGTATCACAAAGGGTCAATGTTGGCCTAAGAATGCCCTTCTGGCGGCGGCCTTACCTACCTACCTACCTACCTATAACCCTTTTCCAGCCCAATTTTGAATGTTTTACTATGCTGAACTTTTTCACAATATCACAATATAAGATAAACTGAATTCGATACATGCTCATTTAGTTATCCTGGTACTTTGTCGTGACAGAAATCGTGAATCCCTTAATCGTCAAAAGAATCATTCAAACATTTAAACATAATAAAAAAATTATTGCTAACTTTATTTAATCGTTTTTAATTGATCATATTTGGATTCAGAATACAATTTTAAGTGGGAATACATAAATTCACACTTAAAAGCAACGTTTGTATGATATAATAATATAGAAAGAAATTAGAGTAATGTAAATACAATACTATTTGGCATTAGAAAAGCGTTAACGAATTGATATACTCTCATCTGACTCTATTTCCATATACTTCAATTTCTCTTCTTACATCAGCAGTAAGTGATCGAGACTCGATAAAAGTCATCATTCTTCTTGATGTACTTTGGAACAAACGAGACCCTGTAAACTAGCGAGCTTCATCTGAACTGGGAGTTAAATTAATTATAAAATTTTTACCCTAAGCCTATTAAATTTTATCAATTAGTTTATGAAAGAATACGAGATACCGAAATACGCTTAAATTATGAGTTGGCCAATGAAGCGATCTTATATGTGTGCAATTAAAGTAACAAAATAAACTATATTTCGGAACGTGTGTTGCAAAATAGAATTAAAACTCTTTCATTTGTGGATTTTCTATAAACGACGCTGTACATCCAAAGCAAAGCCGTTAACTTTTAATTACGAGTTCTGCAGCTGATTTTTGTAGAATGAGTCACAATTAAATGACAAGAAGCATTGCGAAAAACATCTGTAATGGCAGTGCTGAGATTTCTCAATAATTTATTAAAATGGCAACAAAAATTGATGAGGATGCGAGTAGGTCGTGGCACTGGCATTGCAATTATTATGCAATTATTATGGTGTTCTACCCAGCGATCCATTAATCTCAGGACGTGTCTGAAAGCCTTGTAACCAAATCAGCCTAGCATGCTTTCCTTCAGTGTTCCGCCGAATTGGACACACATGTAATTGAAAAATTAAAAATGTATCCGTGTAGGATTCTGTATCGCTGCTTCAACCCATTGGAATTAACCTAACTGATGATGCAAATAGGGAAAGTCAAACTTGATATCTACGAGTATGCTATAAAAAATCACAAAGGGTTCCAAAACAATTTTGTATTTGAACTCTGATGCCAAGAAGAGCTGGAATGGGTTTACGAGTATTGCTGCTAATACTTGTATATTCTTCCCTTTGATTCAACTAGGTAAACTTCTAAAATTGAAAGCTTATCTGCAACAGAAGTGTCATCTTCTCACGGGATATCTTGGTATTTCGGCGTTGCCTCAAAATTATCTCTCCACTGTTGATTTTCTTTTGAATACTCGGGCACCAGTCACATCAAATCTCTAAAAACTCATAAATACTTTAACTAACAATGACATTTAAGCAAGCGAACCGTTTTTAACCACGAGTAATCCTGTTGTGACTAGTTTTACGTTCAATGAATCTAAATAGAACAATCTGAACTATTTACATAGGACAGTTAACAATATTCACTGCTGGGAAGTTTGCTTCGGTTTGGTATATTAAGAAAATTGGGAAATTTTGTAACCGAGAATATTTTGCATGCAATGAGCTATTGTTAAATGAGATGAAGAATGTTTTTGGAGAATTATTATTAATTTCGCATCTTTATTCATTCCACAAGTCTGGCAGAGCTGTCATCCTTTTATATAAGGGGCATAGCAAGGTTCATCAAACTATCAGGATGGTTTCCTGCAACATAATAGGGGAGTCGTGCCTTTCCCGGCGCTGTCCTTGCGCTGACTATCACCATCTCAAGTAAGAAAACTTTTTAGTCAGTGCTTGAACACCTGTGGTTTCACAATGGGCCATTATGTATGCTCAAGTGTGAGTTTGGCAAACTACGCTGCCCCTCGTACCTAACTACCTACCTATTCATTCCACAGAAATCCAAACAATCAAGTAATTGAATAAAATTCATTTTGAATTAGAAGTTAAACCTATTGAAAATATGTAAAATCGCGTTACTTGCTTCGTGGAACCATAAATAAAATTTTAAATTGTGATTTGGAAGATATGAATTATTGTTCCGATTCATGGTCCTTCCACAAATTATGCAGTTATAATTCATTCACATCAATCTCAAATTTCTTTCGATAATAGAATTTAGGCTTTGACATTTAAATCGAACTCAAAATAAAATTTGAAATCGAATATTGGGACACCTACAACAAGTATGATTGTAATGAAGCAAAGATAAAAAATATTTGATAGTTATATATGGAGTAAACTCTTTCGAATTTGAAATTTCAAAATAATTGGAGGCCTTAAAATGTATTAAATATTTAGTGTGAACATTTTTTTTTACCTTGGGTTTTCAAGAACAATGCTGAACGCATGCTTTGTATAGTAGCCAATAAGTGGAGAAATGAACATTGGTCTTTTGCTCAGTGATCTCAATTTTAGTCCTCCTATTAGAAATACAAGGTGTTTCACTAATTTATATCTGGTCCCTGGTACTCGGAACTATGAGCTTTGAGCCGTAGTTCTGTTTCCTTACAGTGCTAGTAGCATAAGAATGAGAATTTGAATTTGTTTCACTGAATTAATGCAAATTCTAAAATGTATTTGATGAATTGTAAATTCTAGTTCAAAATATTCGAATTATAATTGATATTTCAGAAAACATCTGATCAAGGACAGTATTCGATGAGGATCGGAATTACAGTTGGAAAATGTAAATGTATGGCCGTTTTAATTTGCCAGTTTAATTCATTTTTCAATTCAGTATAGTGAACTTCTTACGCAGAATAGTTTATATATAATAAAAAAATACACTGCTTTTTTATTTTATTGTTAATATGATATTTTTCTTCATTCATCTGGACGCAATTTATAAACATTTATTTGTTTCAGCTGTTTGCAATTTAAATGATGCGTGAAGTGGTGAAAGGCCTACAAAGAATAGCAACAAGATCCAAGTAAAATGAAATTTGGCTTCGTCCGAAACTGAAAATGAATGAAAAATAAAAGTGCCTGTTTGTGTCAAAGCCAATTTTGAAAAATTTCCAAATTATGGACGGAAAAGACGAAGACTCAGCCGTGGTCGGTCGTTTCGAAAATAGATTTCTCCATGCATTACTCACTCTCTCGTCAACAGCAGATACTATTTTAATATGTAAATGAAACATTTCAACATTTGTATATATTACTCTTTAATATGGAACATAATTTTAACACCGGGTCTCATTTAAGTAATTGCGACTTTTAAAATAATTACGATTTTTACATATAAAATATTAGTAATCACTTCAAATTGTTCTTTACCTACTGTCGAAAGGACTTACCACGCTAAGTGTGTTAAAAATTATGACTGTCCATTGCAAACAAATTCTTCCCGAAGCCATGATTTGTTATAGTAAGCACAATATTTCGAAATTTGCGATGTTTTGATGAGTCCGTAAATCGTCACAACCAAATAATTCCGTGTATTTTGCGTTTAACCGTTAATTTGACATCAATAAACTCGCATGGTCACGTCGCAACTGATTTAAAATTTTCTAATTTTCAAATTCTGAATGAGTTTGTAGAAGTAGCTGATCATTTCGAATACCCTACATGCAGGAAAAATGTGCGATTAACTACAGAAGTGAGTTTGTACCAGATATAAGGAAATCTGGATAAAAAGTACTGGTATATGAGCCATTTTTGCATGCTACTTCAGTATTTATAGACTCATATATTTGGCTATGTTTAAGATAGTATATTTAGATATTAATGATAAAAATACTATGCATATTTCTTTAAAATCGGGTTTCAAATTTGGTTTTTTTGCGGATGTTTTTTATAAGGATTTACTTTCTGAGTATTGTGGTTTAGAAATTGTTCTGAAAATTTATAAGGTGGGTGTCGTAGACGATAGGTAGATGCCTCGTGATATATATAAGAGTTATTCCTGAGTCTTATAAACGCCTGAGATAGATAGCGACTACACTACGACAGATTACACATTAGCCGATATTTATATATTATTATTATTACTATTATAATATCTTACACCATAATTAATTATGATTGGAAGGTGTTGGGGGAATGAGTACTAGCTACAGAGGCCTTAAACTCGAAGAGAAAATGATTTCTTAGAAAAAAGCATTTTGGAGACCATCCCGTGGCAGGATTTGAACCTGCGGCCCTCGCGGTGTGAGTCTAGCATGCTTACCGCTAGACCACAGAGTGCGGCATGATATTTATATAAACACTAAACTCAATGAAGGCAAAAATTATGCTAAGAAGGAATTATATTGACCTAAATTTTTAATGTAATTAAAATTATGTTTTCGCTATTCTTTCTTGGCATGCTTCACATTTTTTGAGTTCGAAAATCATTTGAATGGCGTAGAATTGTAAGATGCACTTGTGTTCTATCACTCGTTACTGTATAAAATATTTGTAGTCCGAAGTAAATACTTTACTATTTAAGCAACCCATCAAAGTATGAAATCTTCTCTCTTCAACGCTTGAAGGGTGGTACTTGAAGTATTTTCATCAGTGAACCTTTAGAATTTCGTGCCGGATTAGTATTTTACTTACTCAATCTACTCACTACTTTCTATGCAGAGCTGTCCAAGCAACAATTTTATATCAAGATACTATAATATTGATATTTTAGCACTGCCAATGTTATAAGTTAATCAATTTCAGCTCGGAGCAAAGTTTATGGTGAGTATTCTGAAAAATCCTTTCAGATGGTCTGCTATATAGGTCAAAGAAGCCACATAAGTCCTTTTAATGTCAAACATTCTATATAAATCATTATAATTTCATTATAAATAATAACTAAAAACAATTAGTTGTAAGGGCTTATGCCATTTTTAGTAAAGCCTCAAAATCTACAGATTTATAAAGTTAGTAGCACTAAGCAATAATGGTTTGATTCGTACTATTTCTCGTACTTTTAAAAAAATATTGATTTTATATCTTTCTACATTATGTGACTTTATTCCTTGACTGTAGCTATCCACCAATATGTAGCTATCCGCTAGTCTGTAGCTGCAGCCATTAAAAAAAAGAGCATTTGTTTTGTCTGACAAATGCTCCGACCGCCCATGTTTGCAAGTATATCCACACTCGTTTGGTTGACGACTAATTCTCATAGAAAATATTAAATGTATGACACTTTTTCATTTTAATTGGGTGCCGAAAATCTCATTCGGCCATCTCAGTCGAGTCGTATCAGATCAGGTCTCTTCAAATAAACTAATAGTGTTTTGTTTTAAAGATCACATTGATCATACAGTCATGGCCGATTAGTGTATAAATTTGTGCACAAAAGACTAAGTACATTTACAAAAGAATTTATTTATGTTTAATACATAATATTTCAATAGATATGATATTTTATATAAACTTAATATTTGATAAACAAAAATTAACTAAATTAATTCCCAAATTGCTCTCTTCGTTGTTTGTTGCGAATCGTAATGCCCAGCAGTCCAACGACTCCAAGCGCTACCAGCTGAAAAAGCCAAACAATTATAAGATTGATTTAAAATAGCCAAATCGCCCGCTAAACATAATTTATAAAGACGCATTTCATAAAAAAAAAATAAAGTTTTACACGCGGATATTCTCTTATCTCTGACTTGTACGTCCATAGCTCAAGTGAATTTCTGCGTTTCATTTCCTTTCTTGAAAATGAGATATTACAGAAGTGAATTATCATTGACGATGAAACCAGCAGTTTCCCGCAATTTTCGTAGCAAACCTTTTTAAACTGCTGTAGTTGAGAAATTTAGGAAAATAACGCCCCGGAAGAATAGATTTACCCACATACTAAGATCATAAAATGGGTCAAACTGTCTAAAATGTACGATACTTTGCTAGATTGTGAACAGATCTAAAGACAAAATAAAAACTTCATTAAACAATGGAAAGTAAAGTTGGTGGGTTCAGAGATTTTTTTTTATTTTTGCAACTTTTCCTACGTTCCTAAATTCCTTGAACTAAAAAGTTGCTTTCATTACTTTGCGACTGTCATTTATCAGGCTTGGTGAAAATCCCTTCCTAGACTTAAGGTGTTGTCAGAGTGCCAGCTCAAAGCGGAGCTGAGCGCAAAGCGGAACTTCAATCGAGATACAAAATCAGGGGTGTCGAAGTGAATGCGAGAAACGGCGCTGATATTGCTTTTCGTTTGTTTTTTGTTCTTAGTATTTATTTTTCAGTCTCATAATAGATTTGTGTTTATGAAAGTGAACTGAAAAGTAATGGATTCGTCTGATGAAAAGTATTTTGCTTCTTCCAGTGTTTTAAATTATTTTATGAAAGAAAAACTATTTGGAACGCACCCACTAAATTTAAAAAGAAAAGAGTTTGGAGAATTTTATCATTTATATGATGACTTACGAAAATATCCTAAAAATTTTATCAATATACGCGAAGGAGTGTTGATACTTTCGATTATATTCTCGAGAAGATTGAATTTAAACTTAATAAAAATTGGACCAATTTCATTAAAGTACCAATAACACCTTATGAGCTATTAATTCTTACAAAGTAAGAAAATCTAATTATGTTTTCGAAAAATTTTATATTATTTTATTGAGCAAAATTACTTATACATTATGCATACTAATTCTATTGATAAAGCTGCTCGAAGTTCCTGGCACGTTGATAATTTCTACTGTATTAAATGTAGAAGGAGGAAAATTTAGGTTCATGCTTAAGTCCAACTTTGTCAATGAGAGAAAACACTTTGAAACTGTTTTCTCGCCTTGAATCTGTTTCACTGATGCACGAGAGAGCAATAAAAAAGTACTCTCAAATTTAAAAAATGTTTAAAAAACACCAACTACAATTATTATTTTCACAAAATTTTTTGCTGTAATGTAACTGTTGGACATTCTGGTACTACAAATAAAAAAAAGTTTATAATACTTTGAAAACAATGAAAAAGTACTAGTACCAAGACACCTGTTCTTTTTATGCGCCATACAAAAAGGTACCCTAAATGGTACGAAAGTACGTAGTTGTGCAACAGTGATCTGTTTTGCTTTTCGCTCCGCTGGGCTTGCAGTCTGCCATACCCACGCAAATTTCTATGAAACTGTATGCACTGAGCTTTCTCGCATTGCTCCTTGCAATGATCAGCTTTCAGCTCGGCTCCGCTCTGCTCCGCTTTGAGCTTGCACTCTGACAGCACTCTTAGCCTCGTTTTACACCACACGGCAACGGCGCGGCTTTGCATATCACGACGATGGTAAACATAATAAAAATCCACAACAAAGTCCCAAAACCAAAAGAATATTAAAAATGCGATGCCGTAGCCGACTCTTGTCAGCTCTTTATGAAATTAGTCGCCAAGTGCGACACAATTATTTTTCACCAGAAATTTAAAAAAAAGGTCTGTCTCGTCCGCCCCCGCCCCCCCCCCCCCAGATACTAAAAAAAAAAACGAAGAACATTCAAGCAGAATTGCCAAAATAAACAACAAAATCGTTGGACGGTTGAAAGTTTCCGCCGGCAACTATCCGAATTGCGCTGTATTGCTTTGTTTTGATTTGGGATTTTTGTTGTGTTTTGTTTTGTTTTTCAGCCGCAATCGTAGATTGCCTGATCGTGTGAAGCTCTTGGTATGAGTACACACACTTCGCCGTTGTTGTGAGTTTTGTGTAGTTTTGGATTTATTTACCATCGCCGTGATATGCAAGGCCGCGCCGTTGCCGTCTGGTGTGAAACGAGGCTTAGGGATGGTGTTTTTTAATAGATGGCTGGAGTGCCCGCTATCAATTCAAAACTGGTTGAAAACATCACAGCAATAGCACTTTTTTTAATTGAAATCTATTTTGTTATTGCTTTCAATACGATAGTAATTGAAGGTAATTTGGACAGCAATATGCCGGATATATAAATAAACTTAAATGAGACATCTCTGAAAGCTGTTTTGGGAACATCTTTCATATTAGAAGGAACGTTTTTATTAGAAATAATAAATCTATAGGAATCGATTGCAGACTCGCCAGTGTGACACCAACAGAGCGACAATTGAAAAAATGGCTTTCAGACATTTTCTTATATATGACATTTCCTTTTTTATGCTACATTCATCCAAAAAATACTAGCTTCATGTGTTAAAGCACAAAGATATATAAATACCGATTAGTAGACCATGCTCAGAGGTGCAATCACTCCAGTTTTCCGCAGGCCTAGTGTAATCAAATCTTTTTTGACTCAAGCAACAATTTAATGTGTATTAAGCATAAACGTAGAACTTTAGTTCTATGAGGGACGTTTATGTTCTATAACAAATAAGTACCAATATAAAATTTGTACTTATTTTCTTGTAAAATTATCAAATATATATTACAAAACATGACTTAAGTGCATACGGTTCACTTACCTCGATAAAGAATAAAATCCATTTTATCATCAGGCCCGTATGACCGCTAGCAGCCGCATGCTGTTGCACCGCATCAAGGCAGCCATCGGTGAAGAGGTGCGCAGCGATTCTGTCGAAGTTTCCGTAGCAGCTATTAGGTACCGGCTTGCCGAGGAGTATATAATCCTGTGTACCCACTTTGCCGCAGCAATTGTGCTGAAAATACGCATCTCGTTCGATTATCTACTTAAATATTTAATACTTCCGATACCTTTTGCTCGACTTCACTAATGTGAGTGGTACTTAAGGTGCCATTGTTCCACCAAGCATTAAAGTCAGTGGTGGCATTCAACACATAGTCGGTGGAGTAGGCGGCAATGATTATGTATATTTGGAACGCCAGTAAAATGAAAAGGCAAATAGCATACTACCAAATGCAAAGGCAGAGTCACAAAACCAATACAGAAATTTCAATTAAATTTTGGTTAATGAGCACAATAGGCAAACAATATGCTTACGCTCCATGTTAGGCCCATCGACTCACGGCACGTGGCAAAACAGCCCAGAAAAGAGGTAAGTATTACAAATGAACCAATGAAAATTTGAACCACGATGGCGATGTGCTCAAAGGTACCCGGTGTGGAGCTATTCAACTCGTAGACAGAAAGAGCAATCAAACCAATGCCGAGGATCTTAATGATGAAATTGTAAAAAAAGGCCCATGTTTTACAAATTTTAAAATATAATAATTGATTGTTGCTCATACGCACCGATAACACCGTGTTCAAAACGGATAAAATTGCTTTCAGTATAGACATCTTGCAGCTCATTTTGGTTGATTCCTTGTTGCTCTTTAGATTTTTAATATTTCCTGAAAGTCCTGAAAGTTTCAGAGCACTTCTGTCTACAAAAAATCCCTATTCACAACACTCGCAAATCAATACTTTTGTTATTTTTATTTGTGTACAATTAATTGTGTCCTGTTAAATGCGCCTCGTGCTACTGACGCTCCACTTGCCTCTGGTCTTGCTTGTTCGCACAACTTCCTTTCCAAACCGCTCGCACAGCACTAATCGCGCCAGATATCAAAAGCGTTTTCCTTCTGTGTGTGTTCGCGCGTCTATGCGACTACGTTATTCGAATTTTATTATGTTGATGGTGCGGTTGTTTTGCCCCCCATTTCTTTTAGTGTTGTTAAAGTTATTGCTGTTTTTGTTGTCTTTGTGTAATGATGTCATGGTTTAAGCTTTATTTCCCTTTTATGTGCGTGCTTTGCTTGTGGAGCTTTCGTTTGTTTATATTCTTTTCAATGATTGTTTTTGTTGTTGTTATTGTTGTTGTTTTGATATATAGTCCATCGCTGGTATACGTTAAGGAATTTCGGGCATTTTCGAGGTCACATATTAAATACTTCGTGCGCTGTTTGTTAGACGCCACATCACTTCGACCTTCCTTTAAACCATACATATGTACATATGTATTTCTATTAATGTACGTTTACATATGTATAGAACATGACAACTTTTACTATTTAAGTATACATCTAGTAATACTCACTCTTTTGTTTTCTATAGTCCTGTATCCCGTATGCGTGTGATTTTTTTTTAACTATCTGTATTATCTGTAAGTGTAGTAAATTAAACTAAAATTTTTTCAGCGAATGAGAGTGGGAATCGAGTGCATTCGTTTGAATGTAGAAAGATTGCGAGTTCTATTCCTTTTGGCCCCGACCAAGGCTGTATTAGATAGAGCGCGATTAGCTGCTTGATGATAAATTTCCATCGTGATTAAAAATAAGGTAATATCGTGGTAAAAATAATGTACTACTTTGTGTATTCGCGTCAGCCAAAAACGCAACGTAAGCTGTTTATATATAGAACACAAGTACTTTACTTATTGTTCACATTGTTATATTGTAAACATCCACTAATAAATATAGAGGATAGAGATATGAGTACTGGTATACTGGGCATAATAATTAATAAAAATTTTGCGCCTCTTAATCAGAGCTTCAAAATACAGCAATGGGCAAAGAAAATAATTTGAAAGTCCACATACGAGTATGTATACTTGTAAGTGTAGGAACTACTATTGATAATTGTAGTCCCAGAAATATGAACATTACATTGTAAATACGATAGATAAGTGTATTCCTTTGAAAATATTAGTATAGAATGATGATGTCTGGGTATTTCATATATGACTACATGATGTTATTGTCTCCTAATGGTCATAGTCGTATATCGGATATCAGTTATTAAATGGCATGCGTGTCACCTGTTGAGTGCAGTTGTGACTTGAACAACAAAGTGTTGCTTGTGAAATTCAGGAAGTGAACAAAACATTGTCAACTTTTAAGTGAACTGTTATTTTATTGAAGCTAAATTAAACAATAAAATTGGTATAGAAAGAAAGTGTTTATAGAAATCAGAGTTCGTAGTATGGAAGTGGCCGATGAGGGATGTTAAAATCAAAATTGCAAGCAAAAATTGCGGATGGTGTTTTCCGTGTGAGCCTCGATATAAATGCATGGTTTCGCTTACCAGACTATTTCAACGTCTTCCATGTAGAAATCAGAGCTACCAGAGAGAAAAGACCTGATTTCATCGAATGAAATTAATATTTTCATTTAAATTCTGGCTGTAAACACCGTTTTGTCGCTTATAAGATTAACAACTATATCATCGGTACCCCTATGTCGATAATGGACACATTTGTTTAAAAAAAAAAGTGTTCTGTTCCTTGTAAGTGGTGGAAGACTTATGAAGGAGACAACCTCTTTGTAGCTCTCAAATTTGTTTTCAGTCTACGGTATATATTAGTGAGGAAACTAGTTGGGATCTCGTGTTATCACAGTGGTATTTACTGATCTAAATGTGCATCTTCCACTTTAACCAAATTTAAATAGGCAATTTCCGATGAGTAGCATCGAAGCTTCTAAGTTAAGGTTTAAGCCAATTTCAAGATTAAAAGTGTATGGCTTAGCAATACGAAGGATTACAGCCATTGGTGTTGACAGAAAATGACTTTTGCGAAAAATTACGCAACAGGTGGTTGCTCCGAGTAGCATCGAAAAATATTCACGGAAATTTTTATGGCGCCTGCGGTCAGTGGCAATTATTTACAAGCTTTTACACTTTATACGCAGCGAATTTTCGTCAATAGTGAATGCGATGATGGGCGAGGGAGCTTTCCATTTGACATATGAACAACGCTTTTTTACAAGGCATTTCAAAGGGAAGGGTGGAATATACATAATATGCCTAAAATGTAGGACTGCTACAAATCGTCGTGAATTTGTGGTTCTTTTGTTATATTTATATTTTAAAGAAGTGGGCTGGTTGATGGATTGATTTATTTATTTACTACCATTGTTTGTGGTGGTGAAAAAAACCTCCTCCTAATTGAAAAATATGCATACATACATGGGGATATTTCTTCGTACCACAAAGCGATTGTTACACTTTAACTTTTTCTTTAAATTAGTGTAAAATCAGTTGTTTTGCATTGTTGTCCTGAGTCCTCCTTAAATGTATACTTATAACAATAGAAGACTCGTTTCCCTTTAAGGTCTGAGAGTAACATTTGAATGCACATAAATATAATTTTTTTCGTCTTTGTCCGATTTATAACTAAAAACCGCTCAAAATGTATAATTCATATTGATTTAGTTAACATTTTTTATATGAATGAAATTTCATCAACTTTCTTTACGATAGGGCTCCTTATTATTGTTTATCAATAATTTTATATAACAGCAGTCCATTTACATAATTTAAAAGAGTTACTCACTAATACTACTATAGTTATGAAAGAGATACATAAGTATAACTGGTGTAACTGTAAGAAATATCACAGATGTTCTCAATTTGCATATAAATGTAAATTACCTATCAATAATAGTATTTGGCGATGGTTTGCGAGTCCAAAAATTTCCATGGACAATTTTTTTTCTTTCTTGGTACGACATAACTATATTGCTTGATACGGATACAAATTTACAGCATTCTTTTGTCAATATTTCATTTTCGTTGTACTAATCGGTGTGTGCAGAATAATATGTTTTTATCTGATGGTATTCCCAGGCATTATTCGGAAATTTTCAGAGTCATACCTTGGTTGATTCTAAGTCAGCAGGTTACTGGCAATTGATGTTCTCACTCATTGTCGAGGCAAAGAAGGTATTTCTATAAGATTGATAGAAATAAACAAAACTGTCACATACCAATTTTGAAGCAATACTACTTGTATTATGAATTATAAATCAACAAACTTTATTTTTTGTATGGGGAAAATCAATAATTTTTGTTAACAAGCATGCAATTTCATACCTCACGCACTTCTGGATATTAACAAATATTCAATGGTGATAAAAATGAATGAATCGATACCATGGCCTCAACACTTCTGGCTGACCAGATACAAGTTATTTTTATATCAATATATATGTGGATCTGCATTATTTATTTATTTCGGGTTCATTATCAGTAGTAATTTGGTTTATTAAGTATCTAAATTTTCTTCATTTGCTAAAGTGTTGCTACATACAATGTTGTCCTACAGTTTACATATAATAAAAATGTATAAACAATTCTGTACAAGATGGAGATTACAAGTATATTCAACTCAATAATTTGTTTACTGTTGATCAACCTTTAGTGCATGTATTCTCGTGTACTTTTCCCAGCGGCATGTGCAAGTACCCATTAGGTACGGGTTCCTATTTGCATGCAGTGTTACGGAATGTATAGTGAACTTGGTTGAAGTTCAACACGCATTCATGCACTCACATGAACATAAGTGCATTGCTCCAGTTATTATGCTGTGCCTGCCACAGTGGCTTCTGAAGTGGCGCTAATAGGCGTACGTGAGTTCAATGTCATTGACTTGACCTAACTTGAGGCAATGGGCATGCAAATAGGCATTAGAAGTGTGGATATCCAATGTGAGTTGTTCATATGCAATTTGATTATATAGCGGATGTATTTGTGTGTTTGTATATTTTTTGTATGCAATGGATGTCTTTTCTGACTTAGCTAGTTATGTTAATATCCAAAATTGCTGCATTGGAGTTACATTCATCCAAAAAAATGTAAAGAGGGTAAACTTACATTCACCTTTTAGTGTGATTTACATGCTGATAACGAAGTGCACGTCGTACATCTTCAAAAAGAAAGTCGGAGCTCCCGTTATGGTCAAAGGTGATCGTCATCGGATCATGATTAACGCACATTTTTCCCACTTATAGATGACATTGTTCAGAACGAGAGGTGATTTTCATAGGGTGACTTCATGTGGCTCACGGCGAATGTAACAATCGACATATTGAATAAAATTTTTCAAGAAGGTTAGAGAAATGGACCTATCCAATAGACTACAAGTTTCTGCAGAAGACACATTTGGATTATTTGTTGTTGGGCGCGAAATAATATGTGTATGCTTTAGAATCAAACATTGACGAGTTTCTTGTGGAATATGGTCAAGAATAACAAGTAGCGGTAAGTTCATGAGTGAAATCATCTTCAGACAATAGAGAATAAAATCTTTGTAATAAAATATCAAAATGTAGTGTGTGATTGGAAATAGATTGAGAAACACAATGTATAGTGTGTGGTATTCCAGTTTCTTCACAAAATAATGCTCTAATATATTCCTTTAATGACGATCAAAATAATTGACTTTATATTACAAATTACAATCCACATTTAATACCATCATCTTATCTCGACATAATTTATACAACCGTTTTCGGCAACATCAATTCCTCTTCATTACTTGAAGTGTCGACCTCCGGGCTATCTTTGGATTAAAATTTAATAAATATTGCATTTAAAAATTGCTTCCAGACTGGCAAATTTTTTATAATAAAAAACCACTCCACAATACTTGTGAAAAACCTTTCATTTATGCTTCTTGACTAAATATTGATGGACTGAGCGAGTATTGTATTTCATCATTCTGGATTCTTTTTTATTATTATCCAATATTTCAATTAGTTTCCTAGAAAATAGAATAAATACAATTATAATTTCATACAATGAACATTTAAAAAGTTTCGCTCATTAAACAAAGCCGAAGGGTTCAATTGAATTAAAATTTATTTTCAATCATTTCTTAAATCAATCATAATACATTCAATATAAATTGGTGTGCGAAGATGAGTATATCATATACATAATACATCATACAAGTACTTAGTAGCGCTTGTATAATAGAGATAATCTAAATTCCTTCCTGCAAAACACATGAAAGTGATCTAATTAGGCGGCAAGTACAAAAAGGGTACAAAAATGATGAAATTTCAAGGTGCATTTTACTAATTTAAAATAAGTTTTCATAAATACTTCCAATGACATTTCAATTTAAATTTTAAGTGAATACTAAATTAAAAGTAGCTTTGTTAAGGCAAACCAATTAAATCATATGAAACTAATTTGGAACATGTTGAGTATTTTAAAGGCTACTTTATAGAGATTCAGATAAATATCTTATAGTTATGTAGGTACGGGCAAAAATCTAAATCTGCCACTTTTGAGGATGCCGACAAACCAGATTGATAAAATGAATCCTATTACCTGAAATGTAAATTCAATCATTGAAAAAAATACTTAAAATATAAATAGAATAGTTACGACACTCACCTCAAATGCCCCTAAAAATAATGAAGTATAGAAGAATAGGGTTTCTTCTGTGTGGTAGTGCTCCTCGAGTTTAGAGCTGCAACCTTCAATGAAGAGCGCCTGCGAATCGTTGGCTTTCTGATTCGCATAGCAGCTTGGCGGTATTTCCCTGCCCAGCAAGACATAGTCCTGAGCGCTGTCCTTACCGCAACATTCGTGCTCCAATTGGAGTGCGTTCATTTCTTTGAAGTCCCAAGCAGTTTCTACCGTGGCAATTCCACTTCGCGAGCCACGCTCAATCGAATCCAAGTAAATGACCGCACCTTGTAGCATGGCGAGTATCAGTAGAGCGAAAGCACACTGTAATTTGTAATAAATTTATTAATATATTCAAATTACTGATATAATATGATAAATTATTTACCGTCACTATCAAGCAGACTGATTCACGTATAGCCCCATAGCACCCAAGGAGGCCAAAGACTAATATAAGGGCACACAAAACATATTTGGCCAGTTCTTCACGGGAGCTCTCTGCATTGAATGTTATAAATAGCATTACTCCGATTCCAATTAACTGCAATAAGCAAAGTTTGTTATAAATATTGTATGCATGCTAGGGGCTTCTGAGAGGTGGGTGTGGCTTATGTGTATAGCTTAGAATAGATTCGCTTAACTTTTAAAATCTTAAAGAAATAAATATTATTTCTTTCGAATTTATTGGCAGACAAGTTACACGCGGCAGATGCAAACCACCGTAAAAATTGTCAGAAGGAGAATTATTGACACATTTTGGCAGATCTTATAGTTATTTCGGACACGCCACTTATCCTGATCAGAGATCTTTCAATGCAAGGCAATTATCCCCCAAGTATTTATTATGCCTGAAAACCAACAGCAGGCCAACTATGAACCCTCCCAGGAATCGAACCTGGGCCTTCATCTATTGTATTCTGTCCATCCAGACAACTACGCCAACTGCAGGTGGTGAACTCACTGACTGACAACTCTGTTCTTGTACAGTCTCAGTCCACGGCACTTCAAACTACTGTGTCTCATTATTACCCCTCATTTGTTTCGCTAAGTCGCTCTCTCTCTATTTATTACATTTCAGTGGTGTCAGAGCACATTACTTATTCAGTGGATAGGCTAATTAAGCCTGATCGACACGAACATTTAGGGCACGTTCCATAAAGCTTAAAACTTCTTGTGAACGTTCGTTATTAGATATTAGATATCACCATTTGGCCGTTTTCCGCCTTATTTGTGAAAAGAACTCAGTAGTCGTCAATTCAGTTGAAAATTAAGATTATTTCTTTGTAGCAGTTTACGAATTTTCTAATTGAGCATTAAACTAGAGATCTGCTGACAATTTAAAATGTACATAGGTGGTGTATGATTCACAATATCACTTTTCCATTAAAAGTATTTTTGAAATACGCTCGGATCTTTAGGGTAGAAAGTGGATATAAACTGAACATTTGTAACTTACATAATATGTACATATTGGTCCTATATCATACTAAAATTTAAAGGAGGCGAAAATTCTAAATAATTAGCCACTAATAAATATCATGTTACTATGTATGTCGCAGTTACCTGTTAGTTTTTATGTGGTAGACACTAGAAACTGTACTTCATGGCATGCACCAATTACGTCGTGGGGTAATTACTGCGTTTCAGCGTTCATATCCTACACCTACAGCTAACATACAAATTCAACCCCTAAGCGAACTTAGCCCTGCTTGCTGTCCCCACAAGTTTTCCTTTCAACTTCCACTAAATTTTTTGAAAAGAAACCTTTCCAGGGCGTTGTTAACACAGTTCTTGAAAATAATACCATCGCGCTGAACACCACTAAAATATTTTCATAAAATATGAATAAAGTAAAAAGTGTCTAGTATAAGTTTTGTTTGATTGTCATTGATTTGTAGGGAGTAAATTCAAATAAAGTGGTGAAACGCGGAAAGATGGAGCATACGATAATATGTGTGTGTATTTTAAATGCGCACCTGCTTGGATGAAAATGTTTACACGAAATTATTTCACATGCGACCAAAATCAATAGTGTCAATATAATAATATAAGTATCTAAGCCCTTGGGGCGAATAGCGATTTCACCCATCTTCAGAATACAAGAAATTTTTACATAAATACGGTGCTATTCTATGAGAAAACAGCTTTTAGAATCAGCTTATTCGTACTTAATTTTTTTCAATTGCAAAATTTCAAGACCGGAATTAGTTACTCTCTATCTTGAACTGCTGAAATAAGTCTAGTTCCATACAATTCTCTATTCAGCTACAGCCATAAGACTTGATTAGTGAGTGACTGCATTCAAACTGGTATTTTCATAGATCATTAGAAATGATGTGCCTGTCGTTTAAGAATGCATAATGCCGTAATAAAATTCTATACAAAGTGATCTCATTGCTTTAGAAAATCGTTTGAATGCCAGCAATTAAGCATTTCAAGAGTTCCATTCCAAAAAAAGAACACAAATTAAATATTACATATCTTTGCACATACGAGTATCTATTTGAAAATATTTCAAGTCTATTTTATACTTGAATAATTTTCTAAAATAAAAACAAATTATATAGTCAAGAGTGACATCATGCTTCATTGCTAATTTATTATAAACTACCAGAGATTAGTCAATATATAAAGACTTCTCGGATTAATTTCAAGCATACTCATCTTGCAGGACATAATGCTAGTTTTTATATTTGGCCTTAATTGAATCTGTTCATTCCCAGAAACCTTATACACGTTGTTATCATAATAATATAGCAAATGTTCACTACAGATTGAAAACTTACCGCCAAAATCACATTATAGACAGTTAAGAGTATTTTAACAGGTGTCACAAGGCCCATTTTTGATTTTGAGTATTGTCTCTTCCCAAACAATGGTGGCACTATTTTGAAAAAAAAAATCAAAATTAATTATGCAGGCTTTCCACAAAATGGTTTTGAGTGATTCAACATGATTTTGTTCACCTTATTATTTATTGAAATTTTTTGATTGTTTTTTTGTAAAAAAGTTTTCACGAAAATCAAAACAAAACTTTTACGTTTGACATTCACCCACAAACTGAAGCCAAAGTCTGTTTTCTTTTTCTTCGCGCTGAAAGTGCGTCTGGCTGCCTGTCTGATATACCCATATACTCAAAACAGCGAACAGACCGAAAGCACATTTTTCTCTTCACTGACACACTGATGACGTCACATTACCGTTGCGTAAACGTTCGTAAATAAACAAAATGACAACCCCATTCCTACCGACCAGCCAACTATACAAGTTCACACGTGAGTGAGAGCACACGAGGCGTATGAGTGTGTGTGCATGTGTGTTTGAGTATGGCATAAATTATTATGCTGCGAAGAAGTTTGTTTGTGTTAGCAACAGGCAACAAAAGCTTTTAGTCAATTAAGAGATATGTCGAGCAGCTAACTGTACTGGTTTGGCGCCACGGAATTGAATCGATTAGTGGAACAATACCAGTCCAAAATGTCCCACTTTGTAGTGAGTCCAGAAAACATGTTCAGAAAGTCCATTTTTTACAAGTGATTTGATATTCTACAGGTAGACATGTTAATAATGAGTGATGTAACTCTGGTGGTTCGGGACTCGTTTTGTTGTTCTGCTTATTTAACTTAACCCAGTGAATCAAAGCAGAACAATGTAATTGTCTTTGTTCTGAAAAATGTATATACATACATACATACATATGTATATACATATTATTGTGTTAAGACATTATGGTAAATACATACCTCATATACTTGTCCAGACGTCTTCTGGTGTAAACAATTAATGTAATTTTCAGAAAACATTTGTCACTGTGAGCAGTTCAGAGTAGGAAAGAAGACAAAGAAGTATAGCATTAGAGTTCGTAGTTTGGTCACTGCACTCGTTATCAGGTTATCTGTCACGTTCTTTACTGGAAGATGATATGAGAATGAAATAGTTGAAGTCAGCGAACGAGTTGGAGAGTAGTATTTGGAAGGAAGAAAATCCTCAAGGGCAATGGTACGAGTAGCAGGCGAAACTGAATTTAAAACAAAAAAGCACAGATTATTGCAAAACACAACAGAAAGTTATTTAAAGTGAGACTGCTCGAAATAATTTGAAAGTTAAATAATAATTGGGATTTCTCCGCTCGTGGCAGTGATATCAAGTACCGCCCCATCTCTGCAGACCAACTTTGGGCCAATGTGCTTAAAATGAAAACACTCAGCGCATGTCACGCTACTATTATGGACACACAAATCATATACTCGTAATTGTCTGAGTTTATTCTAGATTTGAGAATCAGTGAAACAATTGGGAAGAACCCCGAATAAAGTCACGTCGTTTCTGCCAAATCGCTTGCGTGTTCTTTGAAAAGTTCGTGACATATTTAGGGGAATCATTCAAACTCATTCAAAGTTTCTGCAGAGACCGGGAGAGTCAGTTTTTTTAGGTTTGCCTTTTGTTTCAAATTCAGAACTTTCTTCTCGGATTGACGCATCAAGTGCCTATTGTCGAGATTCATTCGCCGCATGGGGATACCGCGAAATGCATAATAATAAATGAAATCCCAACAAACACAGAATTGGATACAACCCAGTTTTTGTGACGGGTTGCGCACGCTTACTTTCGCTTTCTTTCGGCACAAAAATATTAAATTTCATGACATCCAAGGAAAGGAATAGCCACAAATATGCCGTCCCAATGAATTCTCACGCAGCGAGTTTGTAATTGCACCCTAGTTTCTTTAAATAGTGGAATGGGGATGAATTGTCAATGCTGATATTAGCAATTTCCACAACTATAATCTTTTGACTATTTACACTTTTGGGTGTATTAAAATTATCGTCATATACAAACATAAAAGATTCCCAAATTGAATTCTAAGTTCAACTTTAAAATGAAAAATTTATATTCTATTGCAACAATTAAGTATCTTTAAATTTCCTGCAAGATAGAATTATCAATGAATTGTGATTTTCACAAAATTTAGGTCAACTCAAACACGGCCTAAATTACAAACTTTTCAATTATTTTAATTTACCTGTTTTTCTCCTAAAAAATCAGTTTCCTGAGAAAATCCGTTTGATCCTTTAAATTTTATGTTTTATTATATTTAATGATTACTATTCTCATATAAGAGAAGAAAATATGTTGGATACGAGGGGTACTATTTATATTTCGGGAATAGCAAATAATAACAAACATTTTTAAATGAAAATGGCTTTATTATTTTTCAAAATATTCCCCTCGATGATCAATACACTTTTGCATTCGTTCAAACCATTTGTCATAGCAGTTTTTCCATTCCTCTTGAGACACCTACAAAACATGGTTTTTGAACGCTTCAACTGCTTCTTCGGCGCTCGTAAATCGTTGACCACGCAGTTTACCTTTGATATTCGGGAACAAGAAGAAGTCATTGGGTGCCAAATCAGACTGTACGGAGGATGAGTCATCAGTTCATTGTTTTGACTGCTCAAAAATTCACCTGTTTGACGAGATGGGTGAGAGCTCGCATTGTCATGATGGAGAATGATTCGTCTTTGACAGTTGGTTTTACGAATTTCTCCGAAGACTTCCGGCAAACAAATGGTCGTATACCACTCAGAATTGACCGTCCTACGTTGCGCAAGCGGAACAGTGGCCACATGACCAGAAGAAGCAGGCGACCATTTGCTTCGCTGTGCTTCTTCCACGAACAACTTTTGTTGGTTTTGGCTCTCTTGGAATACCCACACGGTCGATTGTTATTTTGTTTCCGGCTCATACGCATATATACATGATTCGTCACCTGTCACGATTTTATACACGTCTTTTGAAGCAACACGCTCGAACTTTTTAATCATTTCCTTATCGTCATACAAAGAACTGATTTCATCGACACATTCTTGTTGAGATAATCCACGTCGAAAGTTGTGAAAAATAATCCAACGAAAACCTTCTCTTGAAATTTCCATTTTTTGGCCAAATTGATTTTCTTAACTCACTGTAAACAAAACAAAGCAGTTGTACATCAACACGTTGTGAGTACGTTTATGCTAAAAAATGCCAAACTTTATTATGGTGTTGCCAGATTTTATCTATTGACATTGGTGTTGCCAGTTCCCCTAAATATAAATAGTACCCCTCGTACAAAACTAAATCGCAAAATAATTCAATCACATTATTATTTGAATATAATTTCGGATTTCTGTATACCGCTGCTGGATCTGATATTCAACATTTCATTAGTCCAAATTGTGTGTCACTTTCTATGCAATAGCTTTATATCATCAATGTCTCTATTTATGATGGTTTCTAATGCAAGTAATAGAATGAACACCTTTGGAGAATTAGAGGTAGGATAATCTTCGAAGTAAAGCGGTTAAATGAAATCGAGCATCTTTGAAATTCAGTATATTGTTATAGTGATAATTCCTACTCCAAATTACATTTTCATATCTTCACATTTTTTATAGCACACTTTCTGGTAATATATTTTTAAATGTGTTGCCCCTACGCATATAAGTATAATAACATAATTTTTTGAGTGTAAATTTGAACTACTCACTCGGTCGATTCCACAAACAATAGTGGTACATGAAAGCGCTTCAGCTTTTCTTTTCTAATTTCACAAGGGAATACTCACCGAGTGAGAAGCGAAAGCTTCACTACACGAAAAGCTGTTTTACTTCATTTAATTTGCCGGCCGGTAAATGCGAAAATTAAAGTTTGCAGGTGTCAATGACGAGCTTTTTGAAAGTTCCTGTTTCACATTTTCTTGCGTACGAAACGGAAAGGCATCCCAATGAACTTTCCTTTTCATATTTGGAAAAATGCTAGCCTAAACCAATGGAGGCCAGAGATTTTATATAGGAGTTATATTTGAATATCAAAATGCAAAAAATAGTTGGAGGAGTTGAATGAAGAATTCATAAAAATATGTACATATACTCGCACATTGTCTAGAAACAAAATTCAATGTATTCGTTACTTCACAAAACTGGTGGTCATGAAATTGTATTTTTTGAATCTGTTACGAATTGTTTAAATATACGAGGGCGGATTGATATTGAAGCTACCTAGTGCTAGATGGCAGCACAAACACAAAAACTTTTTTTTTTAGAAATTGCGATCTGTCAAACGTCAGCTGTTAATTTCACCCAAATTCATCGATTAGTTTATTTGTTGTAGTCGTTTGAAGTAAGCAACTTTTGTGTTTCTTGAAAAATGGAAAAAAGCGAATTTCGTGCAGTGATTAAACACTATTATTTGAAAGGGAAAACGGCGAAAGAGACAAAAGAAAAGCTCGATAAACATTACGGTGAATCTGCTCCGTCAGATTACATGGTAAAATATTGGATTGCTGAATTTAAACGTGACCGAACAAGCACTGCAACAATACCATCAACAGGAAGGCCAAAAGAGGTGGTTACTGAAGAAAATATCAAGAAAATCCTCGATATCGTTATGAATGATCGCCGAGTCAAGTTGCGTGAGATTGTTGAAATGGTAAACATATCATATGAACGTTTGTTCAACATTTTGCATGAACATTTGCATATGAAAAAGCTATCGGCAAGATGGGTGCCGCGTTTGCTCAGTGTCAAATAAAAACGAGTTCGACAGACCACTTCACAGCGGTGTTTGGACATGATAAAGCGTAATCCTGTTGATTTTTGGCGTCGATTAATAACTGTTGATGAAACGTGGGTCCACCACTACACACCTGAAACCAAAAATCAATCGAAACAATGGGTGGAAGCTGGTGGAAGTGCTCCGAAGAAGGCGAAGGCAGTGAAATCGGCTGGCAAGGTTATGGTCACTGTATTTTGGGATGCACACGGAATATTGCTCATAGATTATCTTGAAAAAGGATCCACAATCACAGGAAAGCATTATCGTGCATTATTGGATCAATTGATTGATGCAATCAAGGAAAAACGACCACATTTAAAGAAGAAAAAAATGCTCTTTCTTCAAGACAACGCACCGGTCCACACAGCATTAGATACGATGCTATAATTACGTGAAATACATTTCGAATTGGTTAATCATCCACTTTATAGTCCAGATTTAGCTCCTAGTGACTTTTTCCTGTTTCCAAACTTGAAAAAATGGCTCGCAGGAAAAAGATTCATCTCAAACGAAGAAGTGATTACCGAAACTAACGCGTATTTTGAGGGGTTCCCGAAATCGTATTATTCAGATGGTATAAAAAAGTTGGAATATCGTCTTACTAAGTGTGTCGAAGTAAAAGGAGACTATGTTGAGAACTAAATGGTTTTTGAAAAAAAAAATGTTTTTTTCCTACTTAGGTAGCTTCAATATCAATCCGCCCTCGTATCTAGTGAAATCCTGAAGTAAAATAGTATTTTAAAAAAATGTGTTTGGTGTGTGAATAGTACCTGGCGCTCCTTTTCTAGGACTTTTTTTCGACTGGGCTTTGTAGCGAATCTGTCTAAAACATCAATGATTAAACGTTCTGTAACCCCAATTTCTGGTTACTCGTATTATATATCTTTTACTTCCAATTGAAATGTAGATTTTTGTAAATGAAATTCAAAACAATTATTTCTTATTTAATTTAGTGTAGAAGCTTGTTTGCAATATAACTAATTTTATGATGTTTATTTCAACATTCAGTCTTGCGTTCAAAAGATTAAATTTGATTAATTCTTGATTTCTATATTCTTCAAGGAAACACTAATTTGAATTATATATAATCCTTATGTGAGCAATAAAATTACATTTTTTTGGCCAGTAAAGTAATAAACTTCAGAAAGTAAGGTTTATTGAAGACTGCAGAAATAAAACAGGTGGGTGAGGAAATGTAATTCGTTTAATTATACAGGACCAGAAAATGTTTTTTAAATAAACTAGGAAGGGACTCGTTTTGGAAGAAATATAGATTTAAATTCAACAATTTTAGATGAAATATTTATAAACTGCAAAGAAGGAATTTATCTTATTTTCATTTTTGTCAGTTATTGTCAGATACATAGTTTTGTGAAATAACAATCTACTTGCAGTTTCATTGAAATATTTTCGATTCTCAAATTAAGCAAGGCAGTTTTCCTTTCTGCCTACACCACTGTAATCTCCCCCATAGCGATATGGTGTAATACGACTTGGCTCTAATAAACTTATTGTCATTATTTTAGATATGAAATATCAATGTTAAATGTGTTCTAGCTACATTAAACCTTTGCTGGAAATCTTCCATAAATCATACAAAATCTCATTGCCGTTACAATAAAGTTTTTATTAAAATTAACTAATATAATGGTAGTTCACTTACTTGAAATACTCTATATCGGAAAAATAAAACTTTTTTCCATAATGAATCTTTTTCATTATATAAAAATACTGAATAACATCGTTGAAGCTGTACTGACCGACAATGTTGCATATACATTTAAGTAATACTTCTATATTGATAACTACCATTCCAGTCACAAACCATTTGACAATTAATTTGATTACATTAAAAATTGAAGCTTGAGACTTTCTTATAGCAGAATACAAAACTATATAAAAATCTGTAACGAGGTCGTATGTAGAGTCGGACCGACCCTTTAAGGCCCTTTAAAACATGGCAGTGGCGAACGCAGGAAAAAATTTTGGGGGGGTTTTAGTTAAAAAGACAATGTTTCATTATTTTATTTACAAATTTAAGTCTAATCTTCTTTTATTTTGGGAAGTGAGGAAAACGAGCGTTCACTTGAAGCGACAGATATAGGTATTGTTGCTCCAATCTTTAAAAAACGATGCACTGTTTTGAAAATTTTTGCATCGCAACAATTCAACGCGTCTAAAAAAGTTTTGGGTTTATTTGTTTGATTTAAACAGTTCCTGAAAATATATTAAAAGTTTTAGTAAGAAAATCTAAATCTAAAGAAAAGATTTTTTTACCTTTTCCACATTTTAAATTCAGCAACGAAATCATCGGGATCTTCTACATCAGCGGACCATTGCTTTTCTAAAGCACGAACAGTCTCCTGCATCTCAATAACGTCAAGATTTATGCATTTATTTGGCAAAATGTTTTCAATTTTGGAAAGCAGCTCTCGATGTTTTAAAAATCGTTCATTGATTTGGTCCAAAAAATGATCTAAAAACGGTATATAAATTGATCTGCGAGAAATATTCTTCCGGTTTGCCTTCATAATTGTCGCGATTAGTTTGCCGTTTCGCCAAACGTGGAATTTTGATTTCTAAATCTAATTCTGCGGCGATTGTTTTAACTGATTCAAAAATTAGTTTAAACGATTGTTCAGAATCCTCACGCATTTCACTAATTTCAGCATACAAATTATTTGCATAATCAACGCAGCTGCTCAAATCGCAGTCTATTTGCTGCAAACATAGGCTTATGTGTTTTGATAATGCAAAAATTGGCTTTAGTATCGTCATAGCAATCATAAATTGAGGTGATTGGATTGCAGTCAACAAAGCATGTGGCTTTGATAAATCACTTCTTAAATTTTCATTATCAAGCTCTTCCAACGCTGTACAGATCAATGGGAATAAATCGTTAAATAAAGAAAGAGATTCTAAATGCTCCACCCAACGTGTTTCGCAGAATTTAAGTAACCTCACTTGCTTTGAGGTTGGAAAGGATTCTAAAATAAGATTTTTGAGCAGTGTGCCTGCTTTAGTTGACATCCGAAAAAGATTTACGGTCTCTTTCATGGAACCAATACAATTTCTTATAGCAGGTATTTTGCAAGTCGTTGCGATGGCTAAATTCAAGCTGTGATTAGCACAGTGCACATAAAGAGCCGCTGGATATAAATTTTGGATGACACTAGCACAACCTTTGACATGTCCACTCATCGACCGCGCTCCGTCATAACCTTTAGAAAAAAAAAATAAATAAATTTAACTGTCCCAAAAATAGAAGAGTTGAAAACTCACCTTGACCCCTTATGTGTGCAAAACTTAGTTTAAGTTCTTTTAATTTATCAATCAGCACATTCGCAAGACCGCTGCCAGTTGCATCCTCAATAGGAACAAAACATAAAAAGTCCTCTCTCAGTTTTTCCTCATTCTCAAAACGATCAACTTACCGTATACAAATTGAAAATTGCTCAATGCCACTGACATCCGTTGTTTCATCAGCAATTATTGCAAAGCATTGAGATTTATTAATACGGTTAATAATTTTTTTTTGCATTATTTGTCCTGCTATTTCAATAATTTCATTTTGGATGCGCCAACTGAAATAAGTAGCATTTCGTGCTGCAGTTTCAACATGCTTTTTTAAATTTTCGTCGCCACTATATATTGCTAAACGCAAAAGAGCCCTGAAGTTCCCGTCGTATTCAGCAGGCATTTCTAAAGAAAGATTTCCTTCGTCACGATGGCCTCGTAACGCAAGTCCTTGCCTCCCGCAGACAAGCAAAACACGGATTATGGGTTGTAATTTTGCTCGATTTTCAAGCTGTTGCTTTTTGCGGCCATGATCAATTTCTGTTAGTATATCGTTTTTTTATTTTCAAAAATCAGCTTGAAATTGGCTGCGTCTTCCACTGCTCTGCGGTGATAATCCTTCTGCTGATGTTTCTTGCATTTCTCAATTGCAATTAACACCCAAAACCTCCCCCTGTGTTCGCCTCTGAAACATGGCGTTATCAGATATAAATGACTTAATAGTAAACATGACTCCTTTGTAGGAAAACTTTCACTCTGCAGAATTCTATATGGACTCATAAAATCATAATCTCTTTTGTACCTTTATAGAAAATTATATTCATTAAATACTTGTACAGATCGACGATTTATGCATAATATTTAATAGTGGGCGTGACACTGGAATTAACCCTACCATTTTTGTAGTGTTTTATACTGATTCTGTGACCCATTATATGTAATTTCGTCAATTAAAACTTAATAGGGTCCATATATATCTGCGAAATGTGAGCGGGGTAGTAGTCGAATTTAGCTCATTGATTCGTATGCATCAATAGGAGTATAGCTAGGGTCATTTTAATTGGATTTCCGAAAATTTACCTGTTTGAGTCCATTTTCTGCATGAAATGTGGATATGTTTAGTCACACAAAATTCTATAATTTGTATCTTGCTTTTGTGGGTAGGCCTCCCTCCAATACTCGATCAATTTTTCAATGTTCAATGTTCAATGTTCAATGTCACTACAACAATGGTAAAGTTAAAATCAAATTTTTTCTTAACTTATGATTTATTGACAATTACTTAAATAATTAACTTACAACTAAACAATTATTTATTAAACTTCAAATTAAGGTACACTTGACAATAAAGAAAGAAGTAGCCTCCTATCAAGGCTGCCTTTAAGTAACACGTGAATGCAAAGCACTGTTTGCTTAGTTGTAGGCTAGTAATTAAATCTGCGCTTGCGATTCGTAAAATGTATTGCCAATATCACAGTCAGACTTAGAAGAATTAACTGTAAAATTATAAAACGGTTCAAATTAAAATAAAATTTTTTATAAAAAGTGTCAAAATACTCACATCGAAGCCCAGTAAACCCCATTCATAGATTTTTGTTGTTAACGCCTCGTCTGCAAAAGCTTCCTCTACTTTGGTCAGGCAACCAGTAAGGTAGAGGTTTAGAGGGTTAATACAGTTACTGTCTTTACAACAACTCGACGGTGGAATGCGTGCAATTCTAACGTAGTCCTCGGCGGAACTGCGACCACAACATGAATACTGAATAAAAGAAAAAATAAATTTTAATATAAGGTTCAATAAGCAGTTATATATTCATTATCTCTCTCTCAGATAATACATTACAGAAACTTTCAATTGTCAGACAAAAGATATTTTTGCAATAAGTGTATAAATAGCCAAATAGAGACAGATTTATTATCTGACGATTGAAAAATTGATCTTCATGTATACAAAATATGCATAACGTAAATTAACACATACTGTTGATTGGATGGTATCCATACCGCCTGGACGTATAATCTCCTTGCTCCACATGTCTTCCACAGTTTGCAAAGCGTACCGTTTGAATACATCCGGCGTGCTTAGGCACATGAAGACAATAATGAGGATCAACAGCACAATCAGAAAGGCGGCATACTGTGAATAGCAAATTGAATATAGAATTGGAATAATTACACTGGAATCATTGAAGTGTAAGCGGGTCTTTGTGCAATGCATAGAATAAAAATATGATGGTACAGATTCTCAAAAATATCACCTATATATTTATGCAAGTTTATACATACCGCCCAGAGCAAGCGCGCAGATTCACGCATGGCACCAAAACAGCCAAACAGCGATATGGTTAGTATAATTGCGCCAAATATTAAGGTGCCGATGGCATATTTCTGTGGCATCGCATCCCAGCCAAGTGCACCAAAAAGTATAACAAGAATGCCCAAAATCTGCAAAACGAGATTGTCAAAGAAATTAGAATTTCTGTACAAGTCAAAATATACAATAGCACATAAGCATTCTGCCGTCTAAAGCATGATTTATGGACTTCTTCTTCATAATGAAGTCATTCTCTAAATTTCCTTCAGATGACAGCACACATTTCATTAATTTTTAGCGACGCAAGTACGGACCAACTTCCAACAATAACTGCTTAAGTTATGCACAGACTATGTAAATTTTAATAATGGTTATAGTAGATTTCATATTTTTGCTATATAGAGCTTTTGTGACAGACACATATATAAAAAAACAATGAAACAATAGAATGTTTAACATAATTTTTATGTTTTAGGAAATAAATTAGATTTGTTTATATACAGAATATTTAAGATTGAAAGACTTCCAAAGCTACGATTTTGAAATTGTATCTATCAGACTAAAAACGAGTATCTACATTTATGGGAGCTACTGGATGGAAGAAGATGAAGGCAAGAATTATCGCTTTGGATGCGAACTTTGTTGAAGTTATTCGTGAAATATGATCAGCACTACTCGAAACAGTATTCTAAATGAATTTTAATTGAGCTTCATCAGGAACCGTTGCTGTCGGTCGTCTTATCAGTGAAATCATCTTCAAATGAGATTGATAATAATTGTAAAAATATTGATAACAAACATACATGTTTATTATATAAGTATTTTTTTTTTATCGACGTATCCCACGGGCCCACTTACCAACCCAACTGACCGAGGGGCACGTCCGCATAACTTATGGAACTGGTGACGGATCAGCAACAGTCCGGACAGTCCTGAACACGCGATCGCGACCACGACAACGGGATGTGAATCAATAAAACAACGGCAGATTAACTAATCAACAGCCGTGGGGATGAATCAAGCAATCAACTATTCAAATATCGAACTATTAATAACAAATAGGGGAGAAGAAAAATCAAACAATGAAAAGTATTTGTTAAACTCGTCAAGCATACTACGGACTGGATCAGATAATTCATAATTAGATATACACATATTTATTCTAATGGGACTATAATTTCTTGACGAACGAGTATAACTCAAGAATACAGATGAGATGGTTTGACCACTAAGCTATTTTTCTACGAAACAGAAATTAATTATTACCCTTCTACTTTCTAACTTATGTAATTGAAACGATGTTCGTACGGTGGAAGACTAAGCGATGGATTCCATTTGAAGGAACGCAGAGCAAATAACAGAAACTGCTTTTGAACATTTATTTTATATAATTTGTTTAAATTATAGTTTTATCCCGCTAAATAACACCTTATATTATTGGATGATATCGTCTTTCTTTTTTAAATAGTTTCTTACTGGTGAATAATTTTTCTTTACTTTTTAACAAAAGCTGTCGATTGCAATTTTTTTTTGTTTATTTCTTCAATTAGCATATTAAAACATACTATTAGACAACTATATTACTAGTGATAATTGCCAATAATCGGGGACATCTCTATAACATATTATGCATATATTTCAGTACTGACTGGACTAATTTCAAATATGACTTTTTTTCTAACCTACTCATATTTGTAAGGATATATGATGTTATATTTTAGCATCACTAGTTATTCTAGAGTAATAGAGAAATAAATATTAATTGAAATAAATGAGTTTGAAAGAAAACAAGTTTTAAAAAGTTTTTGTAGGTTCTATACAAAATATTCAAGCCAAAGCAATCCGGTGAAATCTTCAACAATTGTATTTGTACTAATATGCTTGTTCACACAATTCCAAAAAGATTTTATTATGTTTTTATTGATTGATATGTAGACACATTAGAAATCAAAGAGGCAAATAAAAATTCGACTTTTGCAAGTAAAATTTGTAACATATCGAATATAAATCTTGTATTTTATAATTGGAGTTGGACCAGTAGAAGTTTGAAGAATGGAACATTTTGTTATCTTATTGTTTATATTCTACTGTACTAACAATTTTATAAAAGCTGGCGACATTGCTGACTTTTATAGAGGCATATCATGTTTTGGAGTAATGTAAGGAAACATTTTCTAAACGTGCATTTCTGGGAAAATTTTAAATCCACTTTTCGGGCCGCTTTGGTTTAGTGTTAAGCATACTAGACTCACACTCTGTGAATCCTGTCCTGAATATGGTCTAAAATATGTTTCTTTGTAAACCTTTTTCTCTGCGAATCAAGAGCCTCAGTAACAAGTACCTAAACCCTTGCAGAAAATAATAATAATAATTCCAATTAAACTATTTTCTGAATAACAACAAAAGTATTTTCTCAAATGATATTTAGTAAGGGTTAAATGTGGATAGAGATAGGTATGCCAGGTTTGTTGTGCTTGACTTTGACACAAGCTTTCATTGATTTTATTTGTCACACCTCACACTGAAAGTAACGTTATTATAATTCTGCACACGTTTCTTTGTTGTGACTGACCCAAACGTACTCGTTTACACGTGCATATTTATACATGTTTATAATTTTAAAATGACAATGTGTATAATCTTAAAAAATCATTATTAAAAAGCAGAAATATAAAACTTAATTAAAACAAATAGTAATTGTATTGCATAAAAATTGTTAATGAAAAAGCCATACAAAGCCAAAACCAAACATGGAGATAGAGAAAGAGAAGGTTTTATTCAAGTATGTATGTACATACATATGTTTATTATATTAACAATAAAATGCCCCAGTATAGCAGACTGAAGACGGCACAAAGAGAAAAATATCAACACGCATATTCAAGATGATATCATCTGCAAGGCTAGTTAGCAGTAAAAAAGAAAAACAACAATAACAAGAACAACAATTGGAGAGTGTGGTTGGAGCGGTAGGTGTACAGAAACAACCACAAGCGATAATAGGAGATACTTTAGCGAAATAGTTTACTGTTCTTGGCCTGCCTTATTTTCTTATATACTGGATACATCTACATTTACACCACCACCTTTCTACACGCACGCAAACTACATATAAACTACATATTTACTTAGAAAGCACAGAACGAATTTCTAATGCAAAAATATTTTAATTTAAATAAATAAAACTTAACATTTTTATATTATATATTAAATAGGCCGCAGAATAAATAACAATATAATTTGTCTGCTTTATAATCTATGAGTGCGAATGTGGCTGCGCTTTATAGGTAAAGTTTTGGAAGGTTTTCTGCAGTTAATGGTGGTTCCTTACTGTACTCCGATCAAAAGCAACACAGTACCATACAATAAATAGTTTTATTGCTGGGAAAACCGGTGAAGGAATGTCTAATTGTTATATACCCATCTTTAAAGTTTAAGTACTTTAGCCCTCTAAAGTCACAAATGTAAATGAACCAGAATTGCCCATACAAATTACTCATTATTATTAATAAGTTAAGCATTTTTGATATTCTCAAAATATTTCACATTTACTAATTGTAACATTTTGAATGATTTCGGGATATCGTCGTTAATATTGAAAAAAATTGCATGAATACTCATATAAACATCATTAAGATCTAATTTTCGATAGATGTGTGCACTAGTGTGGGGTCATCAAATAATATCCGCAACTCCGACTCCCACTACTAAAAATTTCCTAACACGTCTCCGCCTTCTACTCCGACTTTAAACCGACCTTAAATACATCTGAGCATACCTAATATACACGCAGAAACTATTGCGTAGAATAATAGAATGAAATTTATTTAACCAACCAACCAACCATACAAATGCTTTTTCTCCAGTTTATATAATTTATTGGAGTCGGAGTCGTTAAAAGTATTCCGACTTCACCAAAAATTCAGCAACTCCAAGACTCCAACTCCAACTTCGACTCCACAATCCTGATTATGTGAAACAAACTTTTACATTATTCTTCCTTTTTTTCAAAATAGCTCTAGTTTTCATTCATTTGTATGTATTTTGCTATAATATTTTCCTATAACTGTTGCATATTAATAATTTATAAAAATAACTGGAATCTACATGCCTTCTTCGCCACTTTACCAATATATTTTGTATTTGATCGAAAAATATGCATTAAAATTTTTTGAAATGATCTTTGTTTACTTACCGTCCAAAGCGTATTGAAGACGAATAAAGCGTACTTTACAGTACCGGTAGCGCAACCCATGTCAGTGCTCGAATTATTTCAGCTTGTCAAAAATGCTATAAACGGCAAATGGAAATAAAACTGATTGAAAACTGAATTGAAGCACGTGTGAAATCTCGAAAACCAATCGCCAAAATACCCAACCCTCCCGTCAAATTTCGAGTACATACAATTATAAACAACACCACACAACTGCCAACAGCTACAACCAACTTCTAACTTCCAATGGCCACGGTCACGAACAAACTAAATAGCGTGACGCGTGTGGCTACGATCCAGGTTTGCGGTGTGGCGTGGTGTTGACATTAGCCTTTTTGCTCGTATTCATGCGAGTGTGAGCTCAGTCTAACAAGCAAACATTTGAATTTCATTTGAAATTTCAAAGCAGCAATAAAGCTCCACACTACGCCAGATGTTTCTATGGCTGGCGGTTTCCATGGAGCTACGCAGTGAGTGACAAATTGTGCTTAGATAGGTATTAATGTTGCTGATACATCGCACAGTGTGGCATGTGGAGCCAAATAGCAAAGAAATTTTATGAGAAAACCTTCCAAAAATAAATATTACCAATATAATGAAGCAAATTCAAAACAATTCAAGAAGAACCCGCTTAGTTCAGTCATTCCAAGCATTCCAAATTGATCACTGTGGAGTAATCAAAAAACTGAATTTTATCAATTATTGCACTAATAAAATGTACCTTAATATTAAAAACCACTATTATACAGCTTTTAAAAAACCACAAAAATTTAAGAGTCCTTATACTATTACAAAGATATGCAATCACGCACAATAATAAATATTTTACAGCGAAGTTCTAAAGTAACTGGGAAAAAACCGAAAAGAAGGAATACAATTTTATATCTCAACATCATAAGCAGATAACCCTGGCAGCTAGAGCTTATATAATTATTTATAATTTTAATAAAATAAAATGAAATAAAATAATTTTATATATAGAAATACATATAATTTTGGTATATTGTCGGATGACTTCAGAATGCAATGGAATTATCTGTCAACACATCCTGCAGTAGAGTTCTGATTTCAAAAACATTTACACTATAATCGACTTAGAATATTGTGAGAGATACGAATACTATTAATACTATCTATATCGGCATATATGGCAATTTAATATGTTAGATTAATTATGAACCCATTAAACTGTTTCTTATTGAATTGTCTTTTTAGCTCATATATTTTTTCATAATTCTTTCGCAAATTTCCGAAGTAAAAAATTTTGCAAGCTTCTATTTTTGTCACATGTGAATATTCCTATTTGTTTCATCGACACGAATATAAGACAGTCAATGCGTATGAGTAATTTATTAGTTATTTCCTCTCAAATATGGTCAAGTCGACATTGGTCACTTAAATTAAGGTGAAACTGCCGGCTGTCTACAAATGCTTATTTAAATTTTGAAATAGGTGATCTCAAATTCTGTGAAAGATGAAATTTCTAACAACCCCTTCTATTTTTCTCTAAGCTTGCTGCACTGAATCGATACACTGTGCATCAGGCCGTGTTGTAGGCCGGCAGCAAAGCAGTTCGAATGTGTTTACTTTACTTCTCAAACATTACAAATGCAATATTTCGCGTGTGTTTACGTCATTATTACTGATTCATTTTTTTACACCATCAAAGCGTGGGTTTCATTGAGAAAATGCTTACATACTTCTTTGGGAATGACGGCCGCAGCAGCACGTTTTTCTTCAGAAACAAGCTAAACTGTTAAAACTCGATTGCTCCGAAGGTTGCAAGTATGCCTGCGGCAGTTTCGGTGCTGGATTCATTCATAGGAGTGAGTACGTATCTAAATAAAGCTGCACCTGTCAGCCCGTTCAAAGCTTTCTCTTAAACTTTTTGTGTGGGTTCATGTGGTTTGAACAACAAATTGATGTGCGCCTCAAGTTTCGCATGTTCACTAAATACTCAATAATTTCTCATTTTTACTTTTGGTACTTTAGAAGCGCGCATTCGTACTCAGTAAATAAAAGCTCAGATGATTGAAAATCACAGACTTAATGGAAGTGTGCATCCGCATGCACAACTGACGACGATGAAATCGAAAATCACAATATTTTCCGACCACTCCGAATAATGATTGTTTGGTGAGGTTAATAATATTTCTTCATAAATACATGTAAACAATGCCATTAAAATGTTATATTTAAAAAAAATCTGAATTTTCGACTTGTTATCTGAAGTAGCCAAATTAATTAATCGGTTGGGTTAATAAGAGTGGGAACCTTGAGGAAAGCGTAATTAAACCAAAACGGTTAATTGTTCTTGTTGCTGAATATCAGTCTCTTCATTCACTGTCAATTGAACTTGTCCTATGTAAAGATTCCATAATACTAATTGTCATCATTGTTCACCCGACGGTCCTAGGTGAACCTTGACCTCCTACAATTTTTGCCTCCAGACGTCGCGATCTTTGGTAATTGTCTTCAATTTCATAATACTAATAAAAGTATTTCTTTCTCCACATTGGAGAACGCGGAGGACATACAAAATGCTTGATTTATTTTCTGTTTATATCCATAAAACTTCTACCGAAATTAATTGAGTATAAATAAATTATGTCATCTCGCTTGATACCCGAATGACGAATTATATTCCCCAAAAACTATTCTCTATTTTGTATATGCAGTGGTATCAGAGGGTGTATGTGACTTTAATTAGTTTACATCTCTCGCTTTATGCATTAACTAAGTATTGACAAGGACATTAACTAAGTATGGACGAGACACCAGCCGACTAACGGCGGTTTTTACAGGTCACTGGCTAGTAGGTACGCATGCGGAGAAAATGCATAGACAGTTGAACCCCTATTGTAGAAGTTGTAAAGACTCGGACCAGAGGGAAACAATAACTCACTTTCTTTGCAAATGCCCAGCTCTGGCGGAGGTAGAGCCCTGGGAAACTATTTTCTAGCAGGACTATCCGACCTCTCGGCTGTAAAACCGAAGGATCTTCTAAAATATATAAATTCCACAAAGTGGATCTAGATAACAACCCATCTTTTTCCAGCATTTAGGAGGAATAGTGGTTAAAAAACGGCGCTAAGGCGCTTATTGTGATTCATGGAAGGATTTAACTCCAGATGCTCTTACTATCAGTGTAGATGCCGACAACCCTTGATGATATCGGATCCGGTTCAACAAGTCCAGAGTATTCTGGATTCGTTTGACCTCTGATTGTAATATGGTTTATTTCTCATGTAAAGGAACTATTTATCTGTATATCTGCTCTCACTGATACACCTGTTCAAATAATCAACACTTTTTCCAATGGTTCAATTTTATTTTCCAAATCTATGTCATGGTTAAAGCTACCAAAATACAAAATACAATTAAAATTATTTCATACTAATAGCTTTTATAATGAAACTAGAATGAACCAAACTAAATATATATATATATATATATATATATATATATATATATATATATATATATATATATATTTATTCTTCTGTACGTGTGTATATCAAAGAACTCCATTTAAACGGCTGCACCGATTTTGATGAAATTTTTTGTGAGTGTTTGGGTGGATCCCGGGATGGTTTGGATTCACAATTGGACTCGGTAGGTGGCGCTGCGATCAAGTTCTAGGAATTTTTTTTTGCCCTCTCAAAATCATTAATTCAAAGTCGGATCGGTAATCATAATGGTGCGAAATATAAAGCACCCCCGTCTTTGTAATAGCACCCAGCTGACGGTGAAAAACCTGAGGAACAAGGTAATCAAAGTAACAATTCTTAAAGGAAAGTACAATACAGAAGACGTTTTGACACCACGCATCTTAATAATTCCGACCGACATGGCATTCGACTTTAAACGCTTGCAATTGTCGGTACGGCTTGCATTCGCAATGACAATAATCAAATCACTAGGGCAGTCATTGAGTGTTTGCGACATTAACCTTAAAAATCCATGCTTCTCGCATGGTCAATTGTATGTCGCCTGTTCCCGTGTCGGAAAACCATATGCCGTGTATTATAAAGCATTACAATAAACAACCCGCAAGGTTCAAAGTCGATCACATTCCAGGCAAATCACACATTTCAATGCATTTCAGCGTTGTACTGCCGATAGAATTCATCTATACTATGAATAAATAAATGTAACCCGGGCAACGCCGGGTAAAATGCTACTGTATATAAATACGATTTTTCAAAACAGTGTCAAACAGAAATACTGCTTTAAAATATTTGGAATTCTTATTTTCACTATATTAAAATTAAATACGTTGTGGAAATTATTTGCATACAGATATTTCGCTGTAATAATGTTTAACACTTAAAGACTGTTCACACCGGATCAATATTTGTTTTCTAACCGGCACCATTTATTTTTATAATGCCATGGACATTCATCAATGACTGAAATGTCCGCTACAAGCTTCCAAAGCGATCAGATCACTATTTTCTAAAAATAATTCCACCGTATGCTAAAGCTTTGAGACAAGTCCGATGTTGCTAGACAAAATCGATCGAAATAATAGCATACAGGGTGGGTCTTCAAGTGCATCATTTGTAAATATCTGCAATAGATTTTCATGGTATTTATTAAGTATCAAGATAACCTTTTCGTATTCGGCACTGAAACCTTGAACATTTGAAACATTCAGCGGATTATTTCCTTCACTTACAAAAACATTTCTGGATCACTGCAACTTGTTATCTGGAATGGAGATTTGTTAACATAGCTTCTAAAATAAAAATAACATTCCTAAAGTTAACTTTTTAGTCTGGAGGTGTGACACAAAACACAGTTTCTTTTTATTTCTTGAAATGACTGCAACCGTCTACACTTTCTAGGCTATGTAAGTTATATATTATGGTTCCGGAAATTTTGTATAGGGGTAAAAGGCTTTTGGATTCGCTGACTTCAATTCAATTCGACGAAAAGTACCCATTCTCTGAGTGATGAATAAACTTTTGGTGATTATACCCTTTACCTTTAAAAAAGGTAAAAAGGTATACTAATTTTGCCCTTTTGAGAGGGGTTGCAATTTGAAGAAGGAGGCGTGGTAGGTATGGACATATATATCTTTCAAAGCAATTTTTATTTTGTCCGTCCGTCTGTCCGTCTGTGGCCACTCTTTTTCTACACCGTTAGATATATCTTAATGAAATTTTGCTAAAGTATAGTCTCGCCTATCTCCCATATAAACAACTTTCCCACCTTTTTTAAAATGACTATAACTTCGGTCCAATTGATGGAATAGATACGCAGTTATGGAGATGTGGGTCCTACTCAACACTGTGAAAAAAGTGGGCGGTATATATTAACTACCACGCTCACTATTAGCAAAAATTCATAACTTAAGATCTGGTAGAGATTCATGGATGAAATTATACGGGAAGGAACATGGGGATATTATAAAGCTATCTGCAACAAATGAGGTTGATCAGAAAAAAGACACGCCCACTTTTGATATAAGGAACTTTCGGGTTTAAAATTAAAATTAGCCTACCTTAGTATTGACGCCATCGGAAAAAAAATTGACAGATATATACATGGGGCGTGATAATAGTGTGTGTGTAGAATATGCAGATGATAATACTACTGCCACGCCCACAATTAACAAAAAATCATTATTAGGTTCCTATTAAACATTTATCAACGAACTTTTATAAGAAGGTTGCGGGTACTAACATTAAACACCACACAAAATGGGCGGGTTGTTTTTACAGCCACTGCCACTATTGACATATTATTATAACTTACGACCTATACAATATTTTTGGACGAAATGATATTAGTTGACCCTACAAAGACTTATGCAAGAAATGGTGTCGATCAAGGTATCGAAAATTACGGTAGATATGCTCCTAATGATGATTTATGAAGAAAACATCCCCATTGAACTCGCACGCACAAGGAAAGGTAAAGGGTATTTCGAAGTCGGTCTAACCCGACTTCAAACTTCTGTACTCGTTTTTAGCGTGTTTTCAGTATTGCGAGTGTTAATCAACGATAGGGGTTGGGAGTTTTGAAAAGCTTGTTTTCTTGATCTATAGAATGTGGGGCATTTAGTGACGAGGTGAAGGATATTGGTAGAGGTGGTAGAATTACAGAAGGGGCGGGGGGATTTAGTGATGTTGTTCATTAGGTGTTTAGGAGATTTTAGTATGTTCTAACCGTGGGCATATAAATTTTGTGATATCTGTTCTGGAGAAATTGTAGTCGGCATTGTATTGGTAATTGTTAAAGGACATTTCTTGTGGATTAATTTGTTTGTACCATTCGGAGGTGGATTGCCATAATTGTTTATATTTGCTTTGGATGTTAGCTTTGATGTATTGAGTGATGTCAGATCTGTGCATATGGAATAGTTGTTTTTAGTTATAACGAGTTGTATTGCATCACTGATAGCAATAATTTCTGAAGAGAATATCGACCTACGAAGGGTTGCTATCTTAATTATTTGGTTAGTATTAGTTATGCTGTAGCTGGAATTTTGTTCATATTTTGAGCCATCGATGAAGATGAAAGAATAGTCACATATTTTTTCCCCAATTTCTTTGAATAAAGTTCATAATATTACAGAGGAGTTACCGGATTTTGCAAATTGATGAAGTGAGGTATTGATTGAGGAGTGTTTGAAAAACCATGGAGGATGGAAATAGTCTGTGGAATTGAGGGGAGAGTAAGGTATGTGTGCGTTCCATCTATTTGTTATTAAAAATAATACCCAGGATTCTTAATTTCTGTACTTCTTCAAATTTGGTATTTCCTGATGTGAATGTTGCAGAAACAGTTACGTTTCCGACAGAAATAAATGTGTTTGCATTTTGTGGGGGACAGAATTGCTCCATAGTAGTTGCACCAAAAAGCAATATCCCGGAAAAGTTTGTCAAGGTTTCAGTTATTATTCAAATTGATTAATAACTGGAAGGCATCGGTGTAGACACAGTAATTTCTTTCTTTATGAATCGTAATTATATCGCATAGTTTGTTGTAAGCTATAGGAAACAAGATGACCGAAATAGGGGATCCTTGTGGGATGGCATTTTCTAGTGGACGGTTGGCTGAGAGATGTTTGCCAATTCTGACTGCAATATTTCTTTTAGTCATAAAGTTTAGTATGTACTTGATAATTTTTTACCCAATTTTTCATATGTGTAGTTGATCTATTATAGTGTGTAGCTGAATATATATTTCAATGCATTGTAAATTGGCAGAGTTTATAAGGGCCAGAAAAATAGCTGATAATGACATTAAGTCTTACATACCCATTTGAAGTTTGCCGTATATCAAAATCCCTACCTCTGATTGAAGTAAGAAACCTGATGCCACTACTACCAACATTATACGATAGACCCAGAATGAAGAGTGAAGCTAAAACTTTTCATGTCAACTTTACGCCAATAAACCAAACTCAGGAATTATCTATTTTCATAGTAATAAAGTTCCTTTATCGAATAAATCTAAATAAACTTGATGCTGAGCTTTGATGGAAAGAACATATACACAAATAACCTACTTAACTATACTTTGTTAAAACTTGTACTGCTAATCAGCACTTGCAACGATTTTTTTTCTTAAGAAGAATCCTTTAGCTTCACTTACTTGACTAGTTTCATATACGAATGGCATATCAAAATTGGTGTCATGCCTGACATCACTCATTCAAATTTAATCAACCGACTAACAAGTAGACCTACGCACACCAGACCAAACAGGTCCATTGTTATATAATGTCCAGATAGGTATGTCAGAGTGCCTACTAGCTACATATGCCAAGTGGAGCTTTTGAACAAAGCCTATGATAATGAAAATTTTTTATGACGCATTTGTCGAAACAAAATGTCCATAAAGTTTTATTTGACTGAAGTGAGAAGCTCAGATTTAAGGAAGCGAAGTTCCGAAAAAAGGCGTTTGACGCTCACCTGTGCCGTAAATAATATTGGGACTACCCAAGCGGCACCCTGCAGAATTTGAAGGAAACATTAATGCATTTAATTTTCTGGATAAATTGGTTGCATTATCCCTTTTTACTATATTAATGATTCAATTTGAGTAAGACGAACAACACATCTCTTTTAACTCATTCGTTAAAATCCACATGATTTTCGAACGCATTAGCATCATCTGAATAGGATAGCGACTTCAAATTTCAAAAGTTTTTATAGCCGTTTCGGAACAAGGACGGGAGGTTTCGTTACTACTTCAAGTTCAGCAGTATTCTTACAATGTTACATCATTAAATATATACTGCACTATCCACTGTATGATCGTTTATAACTACTTTCCAACTATCGCGTTTTATGTGATTATCCACTTTGGAATTCTAGCAGCCACAACATAATGCCCTATTGTGGGCTCAAAATCTTTTAGTATCTTATAAGCACGACTGAAATACAATTTAGTCAATTTTGTAGTCGGGATAAATATTGTGGACACCCACTCCAACGCAGACAAAATAGCAATTACTTGCAGACACCCCATCCCCAGCTCTGAGAATTATATTACTATATATATAAATGCTGATTTTATATACTTTGACATTAAGAATTTATTTTCTTTATTAATTTTTGCTATTTATTAGAGTTTTATTAAAATGTCTGAAATATTTTTATAATCTAAATTTTCATAATATTTAAAATTTACTTCAGTTTTGCCTTCGGCGCAACTTTATCCCGCATACATAGAACACAAATTTCAATGGATTGAACAATAAAGGGAGTTTTAAGAAATTTACAAAACTAGTTTTATTCCGTAATGACAATTTGCTCCATTTTCTCAACCTGGTGTTTCACGCCTTGGCCCAGATAATATGCTGCAACCCCGCCTAACACCTATGAAGATTACGATGCAATAATAAAATATACTTAAAATATAATAATCTATATTAATAATAAATATAAAATAAAGCACCTTCAATATTATTAATCCCAAAATTGTTAAAATAAGGTAATCGCTTTGATCATCGATGAAGTTCACTGCGGTGATCGCACAACCCTTCGTGTAGATATTAGTATCCTGCGAACAATCTTGTAAGGCACAGCAGCTCTTTGGTAATACATCATCATCGTTTAGCAAGTAATCTTGTGGACTGTCTTTACCACAACAATAATACTAAAAAAAATAACTTAAGCACATTGTGGACTAATTTAGTTGAGTTTTTCAAGTAACCACATACTTGAAATTGTACATTATCCATGGCACCAGGCTGCTCTGCTTCTTTTTCCCATAAATCATTGATGCGCTCAGCGGTCATGTCCATTAAAGAATCCTTTTTGATAGCGAAAGCGATCATGAAGATAGTGTGCGCGATGATGCTTATTACGGTTAGCACTAAATACTGAAATTGGAATACAATAGTGGGCGATTTATATTATGTTCGGCGGAATGCTCTGCACATGCTCACTTACTATAACACACGTTACATACGATTCCCGAAGGGATCCCCAGCAGCCGAGGAAAGCAATGCCCATAACGAAACATCCCAAAGAAGTTACAATGTAGGCTCCCGTCACAGAACCCGCACCACCAAGTGCAACAACACCGCATGAGATCACTATCAAGCCCGCAAGCTATAAGTAAAGCGAGAAGATAATTTTTAATACAAATATCCTTTTAGTATTGAATTCAAAACGTGCAATTCTCCCTTTTGAAATTGAGATACATACTCGTATGTTGGCGTTATTAATTATTAAGTGTGAGTATTATGAAAAAGAAGTTCATATATTCTTGCTTTGGATACCCGTATTTATATTGCAAAGGCCTAAAACCTTAAAAGTAAATGCCTGTGAATTAAGTTTATTTATCTAATAATAAATAATTAATTATTCTTAGAAAACCTAAAAATACTAAATGATATTAATAATATTTATTACTTTTTGAATGTTTAATTAAATATTGAAATTATATTGCGTTTCATATTTTTCAAGAGATTCATTTTCAGCATTTATAGCAACTCTCTTATCAGAGTAGGTAAAGGTCGTTTTCAAATATCGGTCCAGTTGATTGTACAACCTCACTTTTTTGCGTAAAATCTCTGTGGGAATATCAACTGAGTTCTTTGAATTGACATTATGATAGAGAATAGTTACAATATTGGGGTGTCCAGACGCGGTTTATTACTGGTTGGCTTTCGAGTATTGTTTTTTATTAATGGCTATTATTTTTTAATTTGTAATCTCGTACCCTACATTATCTGGGTCAGATACCTGTCCTAGATAGCATACCTCTGCTGCTTGTGGGACACGACAGTTTGACTCGAAAATGTTAACCTGAATCCTCAATTCCCTCAACCTACTTCTGTCAGCTACTTTAAAATGACACTATTGCAGCTTTATTGTTATAATGCTTTATACTTCATAACTGTACATAACTATAACCCCATATGAGGACAGTTTAATAGTGTGTCCAGCAACTTTTGTTCATAGATCTCGAAACACCGTATAGAAGCATCACAAGGACAACGCTTTCTTCTAGTTCACTGACCACTCGTGTTCTATTCCAGTAGATTATGCGGAAAATAACGGGAAGCCAAGTTTTAAAATTCAGATAACTTAAATTAAAGGAAAACCTAATAATAAAAAGGGTAAATAAAATCTTAAAACCAGTTTTGGAAAATTACCATTAATCATTAATAATAAATAAATATTGGATTAGGAAGGCAGCATTATAATAGCTCGACAATCTCCTACAGTGATTGTCGAGCCATTATAATGCTGCAAAGCAAAGCTTTTATAAAGTTTACAAATCTTTCTACAAACTCTGCAAATCTCCATTGCAGCTTTATAAGGAATTTTATTGTTTCTTATAAATCTGTGACGTTTCCAATGAAGCACTATAATCCCATTTTATGGTCTTATCGACAACATTTTGCCACTCGTGAAAACCTTGTAATGGATACTCGTCTTAGAAAGGGGCTTCCAATAGGGACGGGTAGACGTAAAAATTGCATAAAATAAGTTATGTGTGAGATATCGTAGGTTTTTAATTTTTTTTTTTTTTTTTGAAAGCCCTATCAATGACTTAATTTGTGGAATATGACATCGTTCAAATGGCCACCGCGGCTGTACAAATATTTATCACTGCAAAAACGGACACTGTCGTTATGGACATTACCGTGTATATCTGTGTTTTTGAGTAAAACAAGGCAAAGCTTCACAGATTTTAAATTCCTCCAACAGTCCTCTAGTTACATGCGTTTGAAGATATATCAGTTTTTGTTAACGTAATGTTTAAAAAAGTGAAGCGGGGGAAAATCGAAATATCGGTCGTACAAACACTAATCAACTATGTAAGTGCACCAATTTATTAATTATATAATACTTGGATAACAAATATTAAAATATATATTTAAGGTGTAGATAGTGCGGACTGCCAGTTGCCGTTCACTAACTGAAACCAGGAGTGATCCGAAGTGATGAAGAAGTAATAGTAAAACTTGTGAAATGAAATTAAAATGAATTACCATCAACTTAAACCTTCATTATTAAAGATAAATAATCAAATTAAGGTTGTTTTGCTTGACACAACCCAGTGGTTCAAACAAAACTTTTTCTATTGCATTATACAAGTATATCACTTTCTCAGTTGATTCAGCTTTGTTAGTCAGCTTGTATGTCAGGTTTAGTCCAAGTTTTAACACTAGCATGGTGATGTGTAGTTTTTGGGGGAGATTCGACTACAAAAACTCCCGAGTTCCCATATCCCTATAGTCTTGAAAATAATAAAGAATGGCTAAAATTTTATATGTAATCAAGTTTGAGCCTCCAAATTAGTTGTAGAAATCTTATTGAAAATATGCGGCTATTGTTTGTAAGCACATTTCCTTGAAAAAATAATCATCACACAGCAAAAAAGAACCATGAACACATCCATAATCGCATTTTCTTGTAGCGTGCAACGTCTTTCCATGCCGCTTTGTACATACTAGATTTGCCCACAAATTTCATTCATATAAAATTAAAAAAAGAGGAAACTGACGGGGTCACATAAGTGTGTAGTGTATTTGTAATAGTCGGTACGACACTATAAACATTATTAATTTATTTCTCGACATGTTAACTTTGAAGATTTTCCAAAAGTAAGGAATTTTGGATGAGGACTCAGAACATAGACATGCTTCATATATAATTCTTCCATATTTCTTCCAAATTTCTGGAAAAAAATAATTTCGTCTGCAGTTTCAAATGTAAACTGTGGCAACCAATTATCTCACTAATAATTATGTACGGTGTTAAAAGCAGTGTTTACTTTATAAATGTGTGTTCTGCACGTTTTAATGCCTTTGGCCAAACCTAAAGGAAGGAATGGCAGCATTTAACTTCCAGTAATGAAATCATGTAAGAAATTTGCAAAATATCGTCAGACACAAAACTTGTTTGTTTGTTTTCTTTGCATGTTGGTTGCGAGCTCATAAGAAAGTATGCCAATTTTAAAATTTATTCATAAACAATGCAAGCCAATCATCATTCGTTGTTTCGTTTCACCTGTAAATATCTTCATTTAATCCTATATCTTCTGTTTCGTTTTCCTACTTGAAAATTGGAAAATAATGGTTTGCATTAAAATGGGTTACCATAAATTTATCAACAAATTGGTTTGAAGTCAGTTGATATTGATATTATGACTATTCAGCAATTGATTTTATTTTCAAAGGTCACTGGACATTCATAACTCCATTTGACATCATATCCCTTAGAATTTCGACAGTGTAGTTGTAAAAATAGTGATAATGTGAATTTCGGAAAACGAATCTCGTACTCGAAATAATTTAATATTTCACGTTGCGGTGTATTTAATAAAAGTTTTAACGAATTTGAAAATTAAATCGTTTATTTTTTTCAAGTTCAATTTGAGACCAGTTTTGTCACGCATATTTAAACGTTCGAAAAGTTTTCATGAGTGAAAATGTGAAATTATTCAAGACACTTATTTTGTTTGAGTTGAGTGAGTGCCGTTTTTACTCTTGTTTGGCACTTTGACATAGTTTTTCTATGTATTTTACAATTAAAATGAAATACTGCAATAAATAAATATAGTTGGCTAATTACTGTGAAAATAAGTCAAATCTAATCCTAATTATTTGCTTTATACGCCCTACGCGAAATGGTGACATATTATGCTAATTTTGTGCAGACATTCGAAACACCGAAAGAGAGGCATGGCAGGTGCGGACATTTGCATTCGTTTTTGATCAATATCAATTGCTAACACGATTTAGTTATAGGGCAATGATCAGTGAGCTATCAGGTTCAGAAATCGACAAGGCTAATTTTTATTTTCTGAATTGCGTATGTTTAAAATGATTGAATGAAGAACATGGAAGCCTACCTCCAGGGCTTCATAAATATTTCATTCCAAAGTAAATCCATAACGTATCTGCCAGAAAACTCTAAATTAGATAACTACATTGTGAAAGCCCCCACCCCTCTCCCCTAGTTACAATATTAAACTCCTGGACAATATAGCGTACCCAATTTCTTATACAAATCATCAATAACTCTTCAAAATCTGACCATTAGATACAATATCTAAAAATGATGGTAATCTACTCGTATAAATACCTAACTTAAAGCACGCTCTCATAACAAGACCTTTATTGTAGAGGACAATTTGTTACATTCTTCCAAGGTACGAGTTAAATAGTCGCCATAGGCACACTGTAGCTGCAGTGATTAAGGATTTGACGCCCTGTTCCATTTATACAAACACATTTCAGTTGAGTGATAGGCTATCTCACAGTCGTTATATACAGACTTCAGCCTGCTTAACCAATTTTTTTTTATTCTTCTTTTGTTGTACTAGTATGTATACAATTTACAGTGCAGATGCTATTTTGAGTGGAATGAGATAAAATTTGATCTCGAGGCTGAGACTGAAGTTCATTACTCACTGATATAAAAGTGCACAATGCTAGGAACGCATATTTCCAGATCGTGGTAGAAAATGACATTTCCATGATGGCAGATGCTCGCAGTCTATCCCTCGGTTAATTCGCTTCGAGTACCCTGCAAGGTAATCAAAGTAAATACACATTTTTTATTGCAACAATGTCTCATAAATTTATAAATATTGGAAAATGTGCTCGAGTATTTATGACATTCTCGAGCAGTTCAAATATTCAAAAATATTTCTACACAATTGAAATTTCGCATAATTTCTTTCCTTTGTTTGTTTCAAATATGTTCTTAGTGATTTATTCACTGTTCGTTTTTTCGTTCTTTTAATTTTTTAAAGAAATTGTTCATATATATTTAAATGTATTCTAAATTATGTACATTAAGAATTTGTACGAATATGTGTACGGATACATATGAACCACGCACTTTCTGACAGGCACGAAACTATTTTCGCTTTTGTTTATGTCCGCTCCTCACGCTTTTAATTAAAGAAATGAGATGAAACGTCTTCAAGAGCACCGGGGGAGCTCAATTTTGACCACATTCGTTTTGTGGTACGTGCACAACTGTGACGGAAAATGAAAAGAAAATCATATAAAATTGCGAAAATTACTTGAAAGCAACAAGTCGCTGTACAGGGTAGGTGTGTATATGATCATTTCCAACTGAATCTTATTTACATACTCGCATGAGATCGTCTGCCATAAGAATGCTGACAACAAATACAAGGTAGAATACGCCAAAAATTTGTCCATTCGAGTAATTTTCCATGTATCCTCTTCGTTATCACCAAATCTTCAACCAATAACCAGAATAATATGGACTAATTAATATCAGTTTTGCTCATGTTTTCAAACAATGAATTCCAAAAAATATATCAATGTATGTATATGTACAGTGAATGTAGTGAAATCTAATTTGCTAATTGACTGTTCACTAGGAGAAAAACTACCCATGAAGCAATTTTCACTCAATCCATAAATATACCAAATTTTAAAAAAAATCCATTATATAATATTTTATTAATTTTTATATATGTATATTCTATTAGATTTGTAATTTCAAACCGACATAGATTAGCTCTTCTTCTTATTCAATTCACCTAAGAAGAATTTTTTCGAATTAATTGTATAATACGTCTTTAGCTATAATCACAATTTTTTTTTTATATTAGTACTAAGATATTTCATAATTGAATGGTTTCAATGCTTGAAATAGTCTCCACATTTTTAGTGAGCAACCGACAACAAGTTTTGGCCACATTATTAAGGGTAGGAAGATTAAATCCCAATAATTGAGTTAAATAACTTTTTTGTTCTTCCATTTTATTTAAGTAAAATATTCAATAAATCGTTGTAGAAAATTAATGCTCCGCTTATCTACGCAAGAGTTGAAGTTCATGTACAATACTACATATTGCTATGGTATGATTGTATCAAACTATAAACTAAAATCCCGAATATTTAATAAAACTCTCATACAAAATATTTTATGAACGAAATTCGCAGTTAGATAAGTCGAAAAGACACATTGGAATATCTTAAAGCGAGAACTTAGAATGTCAATTCTTTTTAGCAGTAGTTAAGTTCCAAAACGTATTTGTTTGCTTCAAACACAACCCAAATTGTTTGAAATTTGATCTTCAATTCTAACTTCCAAAGAAATCTTAACCTTGGCATTTGCTACTTCACTTGATTTTCATAGAAACTGTTGTTGATGCAATGCTTGAGTTACAATATTTCAAAAAACAGTTCAATCGCACTAACTAAGGTAGCAGCGAATGGATAATTTTGAGAGATTCCACATACGAGAATAGTACGCGAACAGACAAAATTATCTTTAACCGGATATTAGATAAATGTTTATCCACATTTCCCACAAATCTCAATTTTGTTAATTTTCAACTGCAATACTCTTACGGCGAATGCAAAGTGAAAGAGTGTGTGTTTGGAAGCTGCTACCTTCTATGTGGTGTACCCTGAGACGGATAATATTTGCCAGCTTCATAACGGTTGTTCGAATTAGATTTTGTTTGGCCAATAGTGGGTGACGCACAAATATCGTTGAGTTCAGTTGACCCCAAAAATATGTTCCAAATTTGTTGAAATACCATAATATAACAGTCATTTATGCCTCAGAATATCACAGAAATGGAGTCAGCATTAACAAATTTTCACTATAACATGAGGGAATGTACCAACAGCAACATATACCAATGAGTCTAGACATAATGTGGATCTGACGTTTATAATTTGAATGTAATATTTTTCATGTTTATAAATGAATTCTGAAAGACATATTTCATATCTATGCCTGATATTTGACACTTTTCCTTTCGATATTACAAGCACCACACAGCCGAACAAAGATAGTATATACTATTTTACCAAAGTGAATAAGCAATAAAAACGCGCGCAATACTCTAAAACTTTTCATTTTAATGTTAAGGGAAAAGTTTTAATTGGTGGCTAATTATATTCACAAATTTTGCAGAGGACAAACTTTAAAAAAATTGTATATGTATACAGATATCTATTCTATGTATATTGATATATATTCAGCATCTCATAATTGTTCTTCTGTTGATATGGATCTTAATGTGAGGAAATTATATTGTCTTTAAAATAGGTTTTGTAATCGAAAACATTGCAAAGTTCCATTCCATGTCTTAAATTCGGTGTCTAATAAATGCTTATAATTCAATTACTTATAAATATTTTGCTATTTAACAATATAATAATGAAATGCGATACGCTCGGAAAAAGAACCTTATCATATCCCATCCAATAAGCTTAAAATAAAGCGAACGGACAATGCATGCGCTTTAATACTTTGAACATTTTACATCTCCTGCTCTGGCACAAAGAAACCATGTATCAGTATTAAGTCTCGAGTCTCGTTCTGCAGGGCTCTCCTCTTTCAGTAGTTTTATTCGTTATTATAGTTTTTTTTTCAATTATACTGACTTACGAACAATTAAAAAAAATTTCTGGGAATTGCTTTTGATAAGTGCAAAACTCTCCACATATGCACGAAACATTCACGTAATCTTTGTAACTTTCAATATAAAAATATAAGCATTGTTCATAATGATATTTTTAATTTCCTTAGAATATTACTTGATAACAAACCCAATTTGAAAGAACATAGCTGCTAGGTTAAACATAATTAAATACCTCTCTTCAATGCATAAATCACTCAAAAACAGTAATTAATATAACCAAATCTTGAATTGTATGAAAATTAGCATACAGCTTAGAAATATATGAGTATTTCGCAAAGAGTGATTTAAAACTTATATCACCCGCTTACCACGTCACTGCTCCAAGCAGTATACGAGCATACATCACCACCTTGGCGACACTGGACATCCTCATTTCATTTTGACCTTAAAGCGTATTCGAAAGCCAATACGGACATAAGAACTTATCAATGCTTATTCAGAGAATTAACTCAACCCCTTCTATCCTGGAAATGCCACTTCATAGATTCCTCTTCTATGGATAACAATTGGTCTTCTACAACACATTGTTCTGTAAACATATCTGAGTTTGTAGCAATTCTTCAAGTCTCCAGCTCTAACTGCAAATACTTGATTTGCACGGACAGCCTGTCGTCAGCACCTGCACTAATTAACTATGCGAACAAAGTACCCTAATAATAAAGATTCGAAATATTTTAGATCATCATATAACTAAAATAAGGGTTATGTGTTCATGCGGGAACCATTTGAAATGAAAATGGTGACTAAAAGGCGATATTAGCCAATAAACATCCTGTGCACCTCATACATACTATAGAACAAGAAGATATCTTTAGAATAACCGATTTTAATATACTCGTAAATAGATTAAGACTTGACAAATGGCGAAACTTTATGAATCACTATATAAATATGAACATAGATGGTATGAAACCCCTTTACCCTCTGAATAGTTCCTGAGACCATTTAAAAGCAATCACGAGCCTTCGAATCGGACACACAAACCTCACACGCATCCTCTTGCTTCTAGGCTCTAGAATACATTCAGGTTCATATTGCTTTGACAGTAACTCGCCTTCTCGATGGCTGCACACATTTTTCCACAATACGACTGAAGAATTCTCAGCATCATCCCCATCTTCCCCACTTATTAAAATCAATCAATACTGTAAACATCTTTAAATTTAACTATTTTTTCAAACAAACACAAAACATTTACAGTAATTAATTATCACTTTAGGTTTGTTCCGTCTTTTTAAATTTTTTATAAGTATTTTATATTTAGTAAAACAACTTAACATAATGACTATATGTACCAGAGAATGACTATATGTACCAGACACCTGGCGGCTAGTGCTTTTTTATCACGTATATTAATTATAATTATATAATTGAATTCTCATATGAATTACTTCGAGCATCAGTTGGTAAGAGAATCCGACGAACATGGTGAACTATTTAATCCGACTTGTACACGTATTGAAGAACGCTATACTAGAACGGGAAGAATATTCATCCTCTTATAGCTGAAATATGCTGGACATTGTTTGACAACGAGCTAAAAGAAAAATGTAAGAAATAAATGATTGATTAAACACCCAAATTTGTACTCATCTTTTTATTTATAGATATTATATGTAGTGCTATCTTCTGTATGGTGACTTATAGTGAAATTTTACGTATCATATTTTGTTCATAAAAACTAACCCTCTAAAATCCGTTTTGTGTGACATTTTTAGAGCAATTCTGAATAAGTACGACATTAACCCTCAAACACATTTTAATTTTCACTTATTTCTGGCGTTAAAGTTGAATTTTGTGCTTTGATGTATTCAGAGAATTATAGTAGAATTTTATGACAAATATTTTTGTGGCACATTTTAACTCAATATATCCCTATTTGATGGGTACTTTTTGCCCTTTTTCACAAAAGACAAAAAAAAGAGAAGTTAGAGGGTTAGCATACTCCACAAAAATGTTCCTCGTATAATTTGTTGCGAACACCCCTTGTCATGATACAGTGTGGTGGCCGCGGCTAGCTCACATCAACGGTCGTGGTTCTCAACCCGCCACACTGCATCGGGTGGGGCAACACTAAAAGGAGAGAAAAGGCATCCAACTCACCATTGTTTTGTCCAGCCGGGCATCCTCCTCCTCGACGTCAAGCGAGCATGCCCTATCGCTTCCGCCTTACATAAATTTACGCTACACACTATACGTTCTTATATAACTAACATATACCTTTCATTTTTAAATAAAAATTACTTTATACTTATGACTTTGTATGAATATAACATATACTAAAACTTATCTTTTACTCTCTCGAGATGGGTCGGGCAGCCCCTTCTCTTGGCTCCAGTGGGCTTTTACTCGATTCGGGAATCTGATGGACTGCTTCCGATCCTATTACGTACTCGTTAACACTCATAAATTATGGGAATCTGTTGTTTGTTATTGGCGAATAATTACTAACAAATGGTACACAGAAAAAAAAATTAATAAATATATATATATATATATATATATATATATATATATATATATACATGTGTGTATATATATATATATATATATATATATATATATATATATATATATATATATTGTTACGAAATCAACACGCCATCTGATTGGCTGCATAGTTTTAGGGTATGCGTCATTTTCAACCCCTAAAATACACACGCGAGAAGGTATGCAAATCTGCGGTCAAAGGCTAGTGGAAGTTCTGGTATACAAGAAGTATATAAGCGGCTACACAAATGTCACCGGATTAGTGAACAAGCGAAAGTGGTAAAGTGAAAATCATATGAGTAGCAAAGTGAACATCAATAAGCAGTTAACCAGTGTGACAGAGTGGCAGCAAGCAGAGCAAGCATTGTATTGACAAGATCAGTTAACCAGTGACAGTGGCAAAGTGAGCAGTGATCGTCGCAGAGCGGACATCGTGTTAGCAACGGGCAGTTAAAGCGGAAGTAAATAAAAAATTGTAGTGCAAAGTAAACTTTAAGCCGAGATGAAGTGGGTGAATAGCAATAAAGCAAATTGTTCTAATTTTTACCGTCAGATTGTTTAATTATTACACAATCCAGCGGTACGATCCGAGAGTAAGAGTAGTACAAATTGTCTTTAGGGCAATTGGCAATTACGTAACAATATATATACTCGTATAGAACAGTAGCTACATGCATAAATATATTTACGACACTTTCATCGTGACAGTTTTTTTTTAAATTATTTACATTGCATCATCAGACGCAAACTAGACCAACTATAATTGAATAAATGTACATTTTTCTATTAAATCACTTGCACCGAAATGAATCTAAAAATTTCTATAACATACAAACAACGGTCAATAATTTACTCTGTAGCCGCAAAATTCAAATATTAACAGGACAGGAATATAATTTTGTTATAACATTCATTACATCACTTCAATATTTAAACATATTGAGAGTATAAGTACAATGAATAATATTCACACCAATACTTATCTAATGCAGAGGTAGCATTATTATACAATTTAAACAATGATACTTGTTACTGTTAATCAATAAAATACGATATATATTTTCAAAACAGAAGGAATTCCAATAATTTTGATGCTGCGTCTGATTAATGATCAATATATCTGCAACAATTGTTACAATAGTAAAAAGTTCTCAAATACTTTGAAATTCAATATAAGACTTTAGAATTATTAGAGAATAGAATCTATACTATTGAGTCAATTGTCGTACTTTTAACTATGAATGCATATACTTCCTGAGTACTATTCCCACATTTCGTTCAAACTATTTAAAAGCCTATTTGTGAAACATATGCATAACTCGCGAACTCGTAAAGCAAAATATTACTAAATAGAATACAAATTATATTATATATAATAATAAGAAAAAGTCATAAGAAAAGAAAGAACAATAAAATTAACAATATATACTCGTATATATATATATATATATATATATATATATATATATATGTGGCGACACCACTACCCCCACCCAGTTGTCGAGTACGCCAGCGCAGGCAGGCGTTGGTTCCGCGCGCCATCTATTAACACGCTTTCGCTGTCGCACAGCGTGTTTATGGGAGGGCCGGAACTGGCCTGTGTTGGCTGCTGAGCAACACACTTCGTGTTTCCGGCTTTCCATTTTTCTTTCCGTTCGCAGCGCTGGAGCCGTGCACACGTTCTCATCTGTATCTATTCCTGATACTGTACTTTTATGTGAAAGCTTGACATCATAGTATATTTTAAATATATTAAATTAAAATAAGCATTCAATTTTATTTCTTTCTCTTTTTATTGGATACGCTACACCCGAGCGTAACCAAAATTGGTGACCCCGACATGATCTAAACACGCATAAGATGCTCCACTCGCCAACAGCCTCAGGACCGGCGCCGCCGGCACCACCGGAGCAGCCGCCGACTCGAGCAACGTACGCTCCACACCAGCAGCCACTACCACCGCACGTGCATGCGCAGGCACAGCTGGCCATGCCCTCGCCATTGCTGATACCGACACACCACCTGCCGCCACACCGTGCAGAGGAACCTGGGGGACACGCCTCCTTTTTGTCGCCGCCCGCGATCGAGGCGGTGAGCAGCTGTCGGCTCCCACCTTTCTGGAGGAGTAACCCCGATCTGTGGTTTTACCAGATCGAGGCCGCGTTCCAAGTACACCATGTGCGCAACGACAACAGCCGCTACAATCTAGTAGTTGCGGCGCTCGACCCGGAGACTATTTCCGAGGTCGCGGATGTACTCCGCACAGTGCCGCCCGTGGGCAAGTATGAGGTGCTGAAGGCAGCAATATTAAATCGCCTCACCGACTTGGCGGATCGACAGCTCCACAAACTACTCACCCAACTCGAGCTGGGGGACAGGAAGCCGTCCCAACTCCTGCGACAGATGCGCTCCCTAGCAGGTGACCGGGCCACGGATGACATCATCCGCGTGAAGTGGCTCGACCTGATGCCGCCGTCAACGCGACGGCTACTCAAAATCCTGAAAGGCACCAGTCTGGAGGAGCTCGCAGAGGCAGCTGACGAGCTGGTCGACAACGGACCTACAGTGGCAGCTACGTCACCTCCACTCTCGTCTCCGAGACCCCGCTCTCCATTCGCGAACAGATCGTCGCACGATTCAACGGGTAACTCCGTGCACGCAGAGCTTGCCGCACTGCACCAGTCAGTGGCACAGCTCGTGGCACTCACGCGGGAGAATCAGGAGCTGCTGCGTAAAACAACGCCCCCACTTCATAGGGGTCGCGCTGAAAGCCGCAGCCCCAGCCGGCATCGAGATCGCTCTACAGCGCCTGGCCAATGTTGGTACCACCTGAAGTACGGGGCGACAGCACAGCAGTGCCGACCACCGTGTATCTTTGCCGCCGCCGCCTCGACGCCGTCGGGAAACTAGCGCTGCCGACGCCGACTTGGGCGAACGACGCCGGCCGACCACCAACCGAAAAACGCCTACACGTAATGGATCGAACGACATCCACTCGCTTTCTCGTGGACTCGGGTTCAGTGGTCTCCTTACTGCCGAGGGGAACGGTCGCCCGCAAACTACAGCGAAACAGCCTCACGCTGTACGCCGCCAACTCGTCGCCGATAGCCACATACGGGCAGCTCACGCTGAAGCTGAACCTCGCCCTGCGTCGGGATTTTACTTGGGCGTTCACTGTGGCCGATGTGCAAACTGCCATTCTCGGGGCGGACTTCCTGGCATACTATGGGCTCCTGGTAGACTTGAGGGGGCGACGCATCGTAGACCCCCTTACCAATATCGCGGCAACGGGCCGCATGGACTCGGCTCGAATCTACGGCATCTCCACAGTGGCTCGCATTGATGCACCTGAGGGACCACATGGCAACCGGTATAGAGAGCTCGTCCAGCGCTTCCTGCAACTCGCTTCACCAGCAGGGGTCATGGCCACTGTACCAGACTTGCCGGTACAACACTTCATCGTCACGGAGGGCCCTCCCGTTTTCGAGCGCCCCCGTAGACTCGTCGGTGAACGACTCGCTGCTGCCAAAGAAGAGTTCGCCGACCTCCTCGACAAGGGGGTGGTACGCCCATCATCGAGCCCATGGGCCAGTCCGCTACACATGGTACCAAAGACGAATGGAAGCTGGCGAGCCACTGGCGACTACCGCCGCCTCAACGCGTGTACCTTGCCAGACCGATATCCTCTACCGATCATCGAGGACCTGATCCAGGAGAGCCGGGGAAAAGTATTCTTTGTACATCTGACATCCCGAAAACGGCAGTCACAACACCTTTCGGCCTCTTCGAGTTCGTGGGTATGCCATTAGGCCTGCGTAACTCCGCGCAAACGCTTCAGCGGGTAATTAATCACCTACTGAGGAAACTCCCCTTCGTGAAGGGCTACGTAGACGACCTGCTCATCGCATCAGAGACGCATGACGAGCACCTGCATCATTTGAGCCAATTGTTGGAGATGCTGAGAGCGGCGAACCTACGCATCAACTTGGACAAATGCCAACTCGGTGCCCAGGAAGTTACATTCGCTGGGTATCGAGTCTCGAAAGAGGGGTTCTGGCCCCCGCGCCCAAAGATCGCGGCGATCGACGCCTTTCCAAGCCCGACAGACTCTACCCACCTGAGACGTTTCCTGGGTATGGTTAATTACTACCGCAGGTGTATACCGCACGCCGCGGAACTACAGGCCCCGCTCAACGAGCTTCTGAGGAACCTAACGAAGAAGAAGGTGGCGATTAGCTAGACGACGCAAACGGAGCAGGCATTCCAGCAGTGCAAGGCGAGTATCGCAGCAGCTGCAGATTCAGCCTTCCTCTCGCCTACCGCGCCAATCGCTCTCTACACCGACGCATCGAGCACCGCCATCGGAGCGGCACTCAACCAAGAGCAACCCGATGGGACCTGGAAGCCTCTGGGGTTCTTCTCTAGGAAGCTCAGTCCCCCAGAAACTCGCTACAGCGCCTACGACAGGGAGTTGCTCGCGGTGTATGCCGCAGTCAGGCACTTCAGGAGGAACCTGGAGGCACACGCCTTCACAATCCACACGGACCACAAGCCGCTCGCTTACGCCGCACAACAACGCTCGGACAAGGCAACGCCGAGGCAGAGCCGACGCCTGAACTACATCCTCCAGTTCAACACACGATTTGTGTACGTTCCCGGGGGAAAAAACGTTGTGGTAGACGCACTTTCGCGAACCTGTACCGTCTCGATGCCTTCCATCCTCGACGAAGCCACTATCAGCCTGGACCAAGCCTCTGACGTAGAGCTGCCTCACCTGCTGGGGAATCCGCGCATCCAACTGGATCGTCTCGCTTTCAACAACAGCGAGATCTACTATCTGGTTACCGATGGGGCGACACGGCCCTATTTGCCATCCAACCTGCGTCGAACGGCGTTTGGCATCGTACACGGATCATCCCACCTGAGTGGTCGAGCAACGGCGAAACATCTGGTGGCCAAATACTTCTGGCCAAGCATGCGCAAGGACGCACTCCGCTGGGCCCGTGAATGCCAACCATGCCAACGCGCGAAGGTCCATCGCCACAACCGCGCCGAGTTGCAAAGCTTCGGGGAGACAGATGACAGGTTCTGCCACGTTCATGTTGACCTGATCAAGCTACCGCTGGTGAGAGGACTGTCGCACTGCCCGACCATCATCGACCGCTTTTCCCGATGGCCGGTGGCTGTCCCACTCCCGGACATTCGAGCTGTGACCGTCGCACGAGCGTTCTTCCACAGTTGGGTCTGCACTTTCGGCACGCCACTCACCATCACCTCCGACCAGGGGGGTCAATTCGAGGGGGAGCTATTCACGGCTCTCGCGAAAATGACGGGTGCTAACCATGTTCACACAACGCCTTACCACCCACAATCAAACGGCATGGTGGAGAGACTACACCGCACACTAAAAGCGGCCTTGATGTGCAGTCCAGATACATCATGGCCAGACGCCTTGCCAACAGTGCTATTGTGCCGGAGGAATTCTTCGGACAACAAAACGACCCTACCGCCCAACCGGTTTTCATCGAGCAGTTGCGCAAGCTGGTAAAAGCGATCAAGACAGTACCAGCGTCCAACCACTCGAGACAGAAGCCGTTCGTCTTCAAAGAAATGCGCACCTGCACGCACGTATTCTGCAAGCTGGACAAAATCCGGAGGCCACTCGAGCCGCCATATACGGGCCCCCATAAGGTAATTCGCCGGGTCAACGACAAGAGTTTCATCATCGACTTGAACGGCGTCGAGAAAGCCATCTCTACGGACTGCTTGAAGCCGACCCACCTCGAAACGAGTGACTCAACATCGTCGCCATCGCTGCAGGCATCCCGATCATCATCGCCATCCCGATCGCCATCGCCGCAACCGTCGTCTTCGTCAGCGACAAATGCGTCTTCGGCAGCGACACGTTCTCATCTGTATCTATTCCTGATACTGTACTTTTGTGTGAAAGCTTGACATCATAGTATATTTTAAATATATTAAATTAAAATAAGCATTCAATTTTATTTCTTTCTCTTTTTATTGGATACGCTATACCCGAGCGTAACCCAAATATATATATATATATATATATATATATATATATATATATATATATATATATATATATATATATATATATATATATATATACATATATATATATATATATATATATATATATATATATATATATATATATATATATATATATATATATCACAGTACTACAACGACCCAATTCTGGCTTAAGTGCGCTTGTTAAACATCCACTACTAACTAAATAACTATCGGAAGAAAAGTATCACTACAAAATAATAAACAAATATTTGTGTAATATATAATTTAATAAATGGACCAGTTTCAACAATTGTTATAACATAATCAATTCCAATAACTGGTGACAAGCAGCTACTTCCGAGGAATTCCCAACAACCAATTTGTGGGAACTCACTTTTCGGTGTTCATATCGAAAAATATCATATTTCCATCCGCATTCCCAACCCACGCATTTCATTGCCCACTTTAGTTAAACATATAAAGTATAAAAGTAATTTTCTTTTGGAGTCGGTTAGTCCTGGCAACTACAACTCAACCAATTCTAGCTATAACATTTTATATTATCCTTAAAATTAATAAAGATATTAATAGAATAAATAGTTTTAATTTTGGTCAAAATTACAATTATAATTGTTAAATCTATATTCAAAATAAAAAAAGTCTATCATTTTTTTTTTTATATTATACTCGTATGTATATACATACGAGTATATACAAATGAGTCCAATTAAAACGTATCTAAACACGAATGTTTTCCTGAAATGTAAGTATCCCCTACCGAATATATTCGTAAATACTTTAATGCAATATCCACTGCACAATAAATGAATTGCTCAACATTACAGCTGCAAAACTTTTTATCCCGGGCTAACAAGTAGCTGGCTAAATATTAGTTGATATGTTTTTCTCGGTCCAAGATTTTATTCGTGTATAAAAATGATTTGTCATTAAATAAAACGTTTAAGAAGTTTGGTTATTTCCTTAATAATATTTGTGAATGCAAATTAGTCAAAGCTTGTTTCAAGGAATCCTGCCAAAACAGCATTTTACATCCAACTGACATTAGCTCGACGCCTTTGATTCTTCAGACTGCTCCACAGCATAGTTCCAAATACGATACCGATTATCTGCAAAATGAAATGTGTTCAATTCAAGTTTAAAGCATTCATTTCTCTGACAAAATAATACATCCTTACGGGGATATTACTTTGAGATTTACAGCAGCATAGCAGCATAATTGTTTTTTATTTAATATTGTATTCAACGTAATAAATATATTTACCTCGCCAATAATCAGTACCCAACTGGCAATAGTGAATGTCACCATTTTTCCCGCCAAGTATTCTTCGAATTTATCCTGGCAACCCTCCATATATATGTTCTCCACAATTCGGCAGTTATGTTCTTTACAGCATGATTTTGGTATATCGTGTTGGATGCGATGATAATCATCGGTGTTGTTAACACCACAGCAATGCAACTTTAAATTGAAATTAAAAGTAAATCAGAATAGAAATCAAAAACCGAAAAGAAAGAAATACTCACCCAATCCTCGTAGTATGCTAAAGCACCCGGTGTTTCCTCCTCAATTTTCCACAGCGAATCGAAGCCCTCCTTTACGCTACCCGATATGCCGTCTTTAGTACCCTGCGACGCCATGCTCATCATGGTCAGTTGCACCAGTAACAAGATTACCAAGGAGCTGATATACTGCAGTCGTTGGGAAAGAGATTTAAGAACTTGCACGTAGAATATAATGATGGATAAAACTTACTACGATCAGTTTAATGCGTGATTCATGTATAGCCGCCAAGCAGCCAAATATGGCAATCACTAGTATCACTATGCCTAGTGCTATTATTAGCCCACCTGCTAAGTTTTCGCCATGGTCCACCTGATTTTCCTCCCCGCTCACCAGTATAAATATACCGAATCCTATAAATATGAGTCCAAGCAACTAGGACAAAGATTTAATGGAACACATATTAGGGCATAATAAATAATCATGTCTGACTTCTATATAAAAGCGAGAGTAAAGAAACGTGTTGCTAAATGTAGGATATTCAAAATAGGGATAGGGTTGGATATTCAAAATAGGGAAGTTTGGCAACTCGAAGTTCACACCCTATGAGTATGTTAGTTATCATTACTAGTGGTAAATTATTAATTATTATTATTAATCGAAATAATTTAAAAATAATGTTTCAAAACTATAAAATAGTATAAAAAAAGATGTTTTAATAATTTTTTATAAAACTTTGTTATAAAGCTACAATAGTGATTGCAAATGTGTACATCGGGTATTATGAGCGCTTACAGTGCTCCTTTAGAATGTTTGGACCTCCAAAGCATAAAATCCATCGTTTAAAAAATTTTAGCATGAAAAAGAAATTAAAAATTCACGCCAAATACACGCACTGGGGTTGAAGACTTGCTACACCGAAAAGTAGGTTACTCTTTGACGCAATGATTCGAAACCGGATTATGGGTTTCATTTCGTCTGGAAAACCTACATAACGTTATTAGCCGTCTGGTCGTAGCAAAATGCCAGATTTAGTATTTACTAAAAATTAAAGTCGTTTCCTAATTTCAGCGGAAGCTTGCCCTCTTCTGACCATTCGCCAGTTATCTAGACGCTCACATTTCAGCGTCAATTAGAAACCAAAACAGACAATTTACCAATCGATTAACAAACTGATTGAAATTCAGAAAGTATGTCAGTTCGCATATACAACTAAACATAGTCCTTAAAATCATACACAATGTCGACGAAAGCTGCATACGTTTACCCAAATCTCGTCACTCGCTACACCAGTTGTCGAAAATGCTTCTAATCGGTTTAAGAGAACATCAAATGACATTCAAGTTATGAGAAAAGAAAAGCGGAAACTTGGACTAGAATGAGAAAAATTCAGGTCCCCTTGACTACAACAAAAACTGGCAAGTGTCACAAAAGAGCTACAACACAGTTTAAAGAGGGAAGATGAATGATACAATGCAATAGAGCAGATCCATAGAAGATCTGCAATAATTAGAGACGCTTTGGAGAATAAAAAATATTGCTCCGGGATTTTTCTCGATGCTGCACAAGCGTTTAATAAGATATGCCATTAGACCACCTATTGGCTCCTAAACAGCAGGTCAGCATTGAGCATGGAAAATAAAATTCTTCCTTACAAAGTAGTCATTAAACCCATATGGACCAATGGCATTTTACTGTGGGGCTCCGCCAGAATTTCAAATACCGACTACATACTGATCTAAACATTCTAACTATCCACGAAGAAATTATGAATTACCAAAGCGCCCACAACATAAACTACTCTCCGACACTAATATTCTAGCTAAATACCCGCTCAAGGAACCTGATTCATTACGTCTTAAACGATTTCAAAATTTAAACTGAATTTATTTTTAATTCAATATTTATTCATTTATTTTTATAATAATCCATCTCCATGTACTCAATTTATATATACTAAGTACTGGTTAAGGATTAAAGATGAAATGTGGTTTGCAAGATTTAAGGATTTATTGTTAGTTCTAATTTAGAAGATAGAATAAATAAAGTAAACGGTAATGAGAACGGATAGGATTGATCCAAATGGCTGAATTGTGAAATACGCTAACGCGATAACAGTTCCAATCCAGTTGAAAGTAATTTTATAATCAAACTAGCGAGTTGAACAATTTAAATGAACATAACCAGCGCGTAAACATGTTAAATCACCCCCAATTGTTATTGAAAACTACTCAAGTTAAACATGAAAGTTTGCGGGGGATAGTATAAGAAAGCTTTCTATGAAAGTATCAGAAAGCTTTCTATGAAAAAGCGTTTTTCAACTAAACACTGCTCCATATAAAATTTGTAACATTCGTAAAAGCCGTCAAACTAAATTTCATTTACTCAGTGTGGACGGACGGTCCTGATTTAAAGAAGCTATTTTTCTATCTGAAAATATTAAGTTTTAAAGTTCGCAAAACTTTGAATCAAATAAATAAATAAAAAATAAATTGTTATTAACAAACAAACAAAAAAGTACCAGAAATCAAAGTGATAAAACTTTAATTCATTCCACAATCAATAACTTCTTACATAGTTAAAACCATAGGGCCGTAACTTAAACGTCAGATTTTTTACCGTATGAAAAAAAACATATACACTATGTGTGAGTTCACCTCGAAAAAACGGGTGCCATTGTACTAAAAATTTCATATTTCGAAAGAATTTTTAGTAGGAAAAGAAAAAAAGGAACAATCGGAATAAAAGAGTTTATCACTTTATAGTATTTTTTATTAGTCAAACAGAATAAAAATATAATACAAAATAATAATAATAAGAAAAATTTGTATGCAACAATATTTAAATTTTTTTTTGGGCCAGATCCATATATATTAATGCAAAGTTAGTTTTTTTTTTATACATTACATATCTAAAAATAAATCCATTGATTTTAGTAAATATAATGCATTGTTGGTATAGAATTTCGTGTTAAATTTAATGTTCTTATATCAGTATCGTGCTAATTAAATATTTTATAAAATTGTAATAAAAGTACACAAATTTCGAGTGAAAACTTTGTATCTGAAACTGGCTCACAATTGCCCTTCACCACTATATCTACATATTGTAGACCCCAACGATTTTGAAATATGCCTAAAAATGATTGAGGCGTAATTCTAACAGAATTCCTCCCCCTCTCCTAATATCAGCAAAAAAGTTCACCAACTTATCTTGGCACAGTTTTCTGGTCATAATATATTCAAAGCCTTTTTGTGAAATAAATTTCTACAGTCTAATTAAGCTTTTAATATTTAATAACCAATTAATATTTAATCACTCTCAATCACTACTTAACCCTACAAAATATTAAATGCTTTAGTTTCCGATTAAGGCACTGGGCGCCAGATTCGAAAATGGTGAACTTTTATTTTTATTGTGATATTCAATTGTTTGATTTTTATATAGTTTTTTGATGAATTCTGAAGCAGTATTTAACTAAAAGAAGTCGACGTATTAATTTAAATGTTTCTTGCAAGACTATAGTAATAAAATTACTCTATATTATAGTATTGTTTTCATACACGACACTGAGCGATTCATTAAATTGTATGAATTTTGACAACGTTTTGAGTAATTCCATGTAGATAAGATTTTGTACGCTACAAGGTATTTGTTTTTTTTAATTTGTAATTTAGCTAATTGGGTGTTTGTGAAATGAATTCTCAATAATAATAAACAAAATAACGAAATTATATAAACTATCAAATCTATTTAGATGCAAATTAGTATTTAAAATAATACTGAATACATTGTTAAATGTAGACATGCTTTCGCAGAAGCCATATATATATATATATATATATATATATATATATATATATATATATATATATATTCATTTACAAAATTTCGCAGAATTCATATATTTATATACTGCTTTCTGCTTTGGTATTTCATAATTTTACTAATACATTGAAATTTGCCTAGAATATATTGTGTATTCATTAGATTTTTAGCTATGAATTGGAATTAAAATGCCCTCAAAAATAGTTGTTTCAAAACAAAAACAAATTATATAACATTTATTTAATTAAATATACGTACAGAATTGTGTTGCTTTATTCTCTTATATTTATTATTAAACATTTAAAGTAAGTTTAACAACATACTTTAATGATAATAGATAAATATTTTATTATAATAGATAAATATTATCTTCAATTTTTTGTACTTTTGTTGGCATTAAGTTCATTAAAAAGAATAAACAAGCCAAAAAAAATTATAAATTAATATAAGAATTAAATAATAGTTTTAATAAATTTATTTTAGAATTTAGAGTAGTGTACCTAATATTAGTAAAGATCAAAATTATTAATCAGAAATAGTATTCACTTAATTGAATTTGGTACTTTTTGGAATGAGAATAGTATTAAAATATTAACGAACAACAACCCCAAATAGTGTTTTTTCCGAAACTCACCCCAATGTTTACATCCAGTGGGGAATGAAAAATTGCTTTGTTTACATCCAGTGGCGAAAAAATTGCCGGCAATACAAGTGTATTCTGTGAAGTAAGTTTCATTTCTCATATTCTCTGGTTAAAACAACGCCTTAACAAAGTTTCCAGAGATTTGATAAAATGCCACTATCGGGTCTACCCTCATTTGGAGCTTTATAAGAGCTTTCATTGCTTCTTATATATCTTCAAGCTTTCCACAAAGCATTTTACAGACATAGTTTTGCTCCTCAAAATGTTGTCACTTCTTTTTCCTTAAGCACATCATATTTTTTATCCGAACATTTCGAAAATTTTGAGTAACTCCAAAAAAAATAGTCTGACCGGGTCCAAACGGTGAATAATTATTGCCAAATTTTTAATTTGAACTTCCATCGAACTAGTCATTCAATTTACCCGTTGAATACAACCTGTCTACCCCAATTTAATATATTCCAATTTTGTCCTACAATCATTCGCCTATAGCGGCTTCATTGAATTCAATATTGGGCAATTTATAATTTTCGAAGCAGAACTGTCCGATGACTTCACCCGTCCAAAAATGAATATAACAAGCATTTTCTCTTGGATCTCTTAGGGAGTCTACCACCCAAATGCACCTGTTTTGCCCTTTAACGTACCGTGAAGTCGAAAATGTGATTGATTACTCATGATTTGGCTTCCATCTTTTTGCTGTACTACCATCGCAGATTTGACAATTTACGATTTTAATGCGAGTGGATCTACGATCCATTCTGTTAAATGGCACTCTTTCAACTGACTAAAATGCACGAATGCAAAATATTGTGACATTTATTATATAAATCCAAAAATATAAGCAACAAAATACATTGGCCAGATATTATCTGCTGAAAGCAATAACTGTCACAAATCCCAAAAATAATCCAACCAGAACGTTGGCATTTTCAAAGTTAGTATTTCGAATAAAACTAATGTTGCTGTTATTCGTGGCATTAAAGGTGTGCTGTTCCTCATCCAATGGCGGTCTGGACTTTTTCCAATAAGGAATTTGAATTCTACATTTCTGTGAGTAATGGAAAGGTCTTACAAGTATTCTTGTATAACTACAAGTACATCGGTCAAAGTACTACCAACTCACCAGCTATTGAATTTCCATATTTTTCCATATTTAGTAATGAAACACTTTTAAATTTTCCCTCTGAATCCGCTCACACTGAGTGAGATAGCGTTTTCTGAGATATAATAGATGCAATTCATAATGTCTTGCAAAAGATTTCTGTACTAAAATGTTATTTGATCAGTCCAATAATGTGAGATGTGTGGTACTTTCCCTTAACTTTCAAACGAATAAAAAGTTGAGGAGGGGGTTTTAACACAAAAATCTTTAAATAGATCCAATGCGACTCCATTTTTGGATATATCTGGGAACTGTTATTGTTGGTTAGTCGAAATTTGTGTTGAAATGTGCATAAGTCCCCCTTAGGGACGTTTATGAAAAATCAAATTATGCATTTTCTTTGGAATGTGCACTTACCGTAAATATAAAATTCAAGAGCAGCAGAATATGTTTGATAGCCAGAGTAGCTAAACCCATATTGGCTCAAAATGGCTTTGGGGATAAATATTTGATATTTCACGAAAATTTCTGATAAATTGGTGTGGGATGGTCCCTGCCTGTGAAGAAGAAAATGATGTAATTTTGAAATTCACGTTCAAGCGTTGTCGTATTCTTATAGACAAAAATAAAAATATTGTTGCTGCGGCGATTTGGCAAATAAGGCAATAACAATAATAATAACAAAACCACAAAGCACAACAATCGTATCTAATTTGCGTCTCTTATTGATGATACATTTATTTGTCACTTTTTGTGCATCACCTTCGGAAAGCGTTTCCAATTTGCAATTTTCAAAACTATTTATTTAATTTTTCGAATTTTGCACTTAGTTTTGATTTTCTCTCTGTTTATTCCGCTGACTTTTTGTTGTTTTTGTCCGTACCGCAGCTCTTGCTGAAAAATACTGAAACACTCACATTGAAGAATCTACCAAGTTGTTGTTTGGCTTTTTGAAAATTTCAGCGGAGCGCAAAAGTTGGCGATTGCGAGCGAGCAAGTGTATCGTGGAATGAATATATTGAAATCTCGTGTTTTCGAGATGTTGAGTAGGCTGCTACCGGTTGCTGCTGAACTTGCGCCGCTGTTGTGGCCACCTACATATATATTTTTTTTCATTTTAGCGACCATTTCGGCTATTAAATCTTTTCCCGTCGCTATTTTTTTCACAACAGATTCGACATTCCGAGATGTATTGCACCTGGGGCGCGTGCGGGCGTTATTTATTTTTGAACAGGTTTCGCAGCAAGCAATGTCACCGGGTGATTACGAATAGAGTGATAGACAGCGCAAAAAAGTCGCCTTTCATCAGAATCTGCTATCCAGATGATTGCAGTTTAATAAAAATTGTATATATGAAACTAAGCATGTGTATCGAATAGTCAGAAGCATATTTGAGGATGTGCTTCAATAACATGGCATCAGAGTCATCATCAATAACTCCACAATTCAACAATAATGGAAGTTCGAGAGAGACGAATTCCACAATGGTTCTGTCAAACAAGAGAAGTATGATATGGAAACTTAAATAGCAAAGCGTCGAAATAGATTTTATGGGGATGTATATTGTAACGACTCTATTTAGTGGGGTAAAACTCACTCGAGTTCCAGAGATCGCGTACATAAATTTGTATGCGTTTGTGTAAAAGGTTCTATTTGTAATCTTTATTTATTTTGTTAAGAGATTGATCTCACATGTGCATAAATTATTTTAAATAGATAAATGAAAAAATAAATGAACTCTTTAATATTGTACTTGTTTATATAAATCTACTCTTGCACTAGGATATATTTGTTTGTTCACATTTGTGTTCGATTTTCACACTGGTCTCCACGAGAAAACCAAAAAAGTCGTGGTTCTGTCTAGTATATGTAGGTCCAAGGGAGAGGCGGTGAAAACCATAAATCCTGGCTCTGTCTAGTTTGTATGCAAGTCCCAGAGAGTCTCTGTAAAAACCATAATCTCCTGGCTCTGCCTAGTATGTACGAGTCTGTAACTCCTAACGAGAGTCAATGAATGGTAATACTTTACACTAAGCGATGAAACTTATATAGAGGACAACTTCTTGAGTTGCCACAGAGGTCAGTGCATGGTGTTGTTGTGGGTGTACCTTTGTGTTGTCCCATCTCCGTTGGACGGCTTCGCCTGTTGCTAGGGCGTGTTCGTTGTTGTTGTGGCCCAGTTGACCTTACGTCATCTTCAATTCATGCTGGTCAACCACCTTTTTGCAGTAGTTTCCAGTTGTCCGGAAGTGTTGTTATCTGCAGTCAGAGTGGCCCAAAACTATAGCTGGTGGCTGTAGTGTTGTTGTTGTCGCATTGTTAGTGTTGTAACGAATTTAAATATTTTCATTTAAGCTCAAGTGAGAATATTAATATTCTTCTGTCTTCTTTGTGCTATGTACTTCGTAGTGGTATGCACAGAGATCGTTCTGTCGTCGTCTCTCTTGTGCTTTTCATTCGTCATTTCATGTTGTTCTTCTTCTTAGGCGGCCATTACAACCCGTGGTTACGGCCGATTTCAGCACCTCTTTCCAGGCGCCTCTGGTTCGCGCGCCCCTTCTCCAATTAGTCACACCAAGCGTGGTCAGTGCTTCCTTGGTCTATCCAATGGAAGCACGATCTCCCTCTTCGTCGTCGACCTTCGACTCTCGCTCCGAATAACTTTTTCGCCGGAGCTCGTCCATCTATACGATGGACGAGCGTAGTCGTTGAATGTTTAAACGCTGAACTATGGCAATGTCGGCGTAGAGCTCATACAGCTCGCGGTTCATTCGAAGGCATTAGTTGTCGCCAACTCGCACAGGACCAAAGATTTTACGAAGAACTTTCCTCTCGAAAACCCCAAGAGCGGCTACATCTGTTTGCGATACCAAGAATCATAGGTAGAAAGAGCGTCTTGTAGAGTATCAGCTTCGTCCATCGATAGAGGGCATTGCAACCCAATTGCTTACTGAGCCTATAGTAGCACCTATTAGCAATTGATGTTAACGGCGGTGCCAAGATGTGTAAATTCCTTGACTACTTCAAAGTTGTAACTACAACTTTGAAGTAGTCAAGGAATTTACACATCAGCCCGCTGAAACATTAGACCCTAGACGCCGCGCTCCACTAATTGCAGACAGCATATACTTCGTTTTGCCCTCGTTTAACCTTCAAGCCCACTTTGGTTGATTCCTTAGAAAGCAGCAGTAACATCTCTCTTAGTCCGACCGAGAATATCGATATCATCAGCGTACGCAAGGAGCTGGACACCTTTGTAGAAAATGGTGCCATTGCGATGCTCACCGGCCTTTCGTAGGATCCCCTCCATGATGACGTTGGAGAGATCGCAGGATAACGGGTCGCCTTGTCTGAAACCTTCTTCAGTATTAAAGGTTTCGGAAAGGTAACCTACCTTGACGGAGCTGCTCGTTTTAGTCAACTTCATTCTGCAGCGTCTTAATGTCAATCAGCTTTGCAGGTATACCAAACTCAGACATTGTTTTGAATAGGCAATTCCACATCGGGCTATCTAGATGATGGGTGTCGATTTCATTTTCGTGGGTCTTTTCCAGGATTTGACGTAGTATGAAAATCTGGTCTATGGTGGATTTACCAGGTCGAAAGCCGCACTGATAAGGTTCAATAATTGTTTTTGTATGCACCTTCAATCTTTCACACAGTACGCCCGACAGGACCTTATATTCGACGGAAATGAGACTAATACCTCAATAGCTGGCGCAGATTGTTGGGTCACCTTTCTTCAGTACAGGACAAAGCACGCTGAGATTCCAATCGTCGAGCACACTTTCCTCTAGCCATATTTTGCTGACGAGTTGATGCATACACCATTTCAATTCATCGCCGCCGGCTTTTAACAATTCGGCTGGCAGGCCGTCAGCACCCGCCTTGTTGTTTTTGAGTAGCTGTGTAGCAATGCGAACACCGGCTAGATAGTGGAACTTCCATTCTGTCCTCGTCGATTGGTGGTATCGCACTGCATTCCTCTTGCGGGGAATTGATAGAATCGTCACCCGTAAGTAGATTTGAGAAATACTGTCTCCATACTCTCAGTGCACACTGCATATCCGTAACCAGGTCTCCATTTTCATCTCTACAAGTAGATCCTCCGGAATTTTCGTGCATCCTTCTTTCCCTGATTAACGCCCTTCCTGCATCCTTCTTTCCCTGAGGCGCCTCTATTCCTTCCTCTTTTCGTGGTAGGTTTCTCGCACGACTCGCGTTACAGCTGACTGCAGAGTCTTCTCATATGCGGCGTTTTTTGCTGCACCCGCGTCGCGACACTCCCGGTCGTACCATTGATTTCGGGGTTGTGCGCGCCGGAAACCAATGACTTCCTCCACGGCAGAGCGTATGGAGTGGGAAATGTGAGCCCAGAGTCCACCGGCGTCGTTGGGTCCAGAGGTTGGCTGGTTGAGCTTAACCGAGAGTTGAGCAGAGTAGGTCTCTACAGTCCGTTGCAATTGAAGCTTAGCGGCATCCAGCACTCGTTGCATGCCTATGCGTACATTCTTCGCAATGCATAACCGCATTCGGATATTGCCTACATCAAGATAATGGTCGGAGTCAATGTTGACTCCCCGAAATGTATGCACGTCCAGCACACTGGAAGCATGCCTTCCGTCGATCACAACATGATCAATTTGATTTCGCGTTTTTTGATCCGGGGACAGCCAGGTGGCCATGTAGATGTGGAGGTGTTGAAATCTGGTCCTACTGACTACCATATTTCGAGACGCGGCGAAGTCAATCAGTCTCAGACCGTGTATCGAAGTGGTCTCATGGAGACCGAACTGACCGACTGGGGAGCCAAAGACGGCTTCCCTTCCGATCTTCGCGTTAAAGTCGCCGAGGACTATTCTTACGTCGTTGGCCGGGCAACGATCATACAAGTCCTCTAGACTCGCGATGAACGTATCCTTGGCAGCATCGTCCTTCTCCTCCATCGTGGAGGGCGCGGAAATCAGGCTAATGTTGAAGAACTTCGCCTTGATGCGGATCGTAGCCAACCTTTCGCTTAGCGGTGTGAACCGGGAAACAACGTGGCGCAGTCTTCGGCTTACAAGGAATCTGCATCTAAATGCGCATGGCAACTATAGTAGATATCGCAGTCTGCTCGTTTTGAGCACCAAAATGCTCAATAAGGTGAAGATTGGGCGGTTAAAGAGGTGAACATGGTTTTTTTGGGCATTGTTTAGTAGCAACAGCCGTAGAATTTCTGAACTGTGGTTCAGCTCGTTGTCTTGTTGAAAGTAAAATTGACGTGGGAAACCAAATTTTTAGCACTTTGCTTCATATTTCTTATTAAAATATTCAAATTATTCAAGTCTGTTAATTTTGCAATCAACAAATTCTATACTTCCTACTCCATAATCAGACATGCACACTTACAAAAGTACTCCATAAGTTGGCGAAAGATAATTTGCATATTCAACAATCCAGAATATCTGGATTAAATCGGTACTTATAAATAGTCTGTTTTTAACTGAAAAATACACAATATTTTTTTTACTATGATTCAATCATTTTTATTTTTTAGTTATAAATATAAGAATACATATTTTCGAAATAATAACTGAGCCTATAAAAACAATTCGAAATAATAACTGAGCCTATAAAAACAATTCATTTCGTTTACCAATTTACCATCTACGCACTCTAATTTAAGTAATAAATAAGTTTGAATTCAAACTTAAAAGTAACCAACAACAATTTGTACACAAATACAATGCGGATTACTACCAATTAATTTACAATTCGCTAAATTTATACTAATAATAACTAAAATTCTTTGAAATCACCCAACTAGTTCAGTTGTAAAGTCGTATACGGTCTCTGTGATTTCGTATGCTGTCGACCAGAACGCATGCAAAAATGGAGCCAGTAAACTGAAAAAATATAAAGAAAAAATAAATGTTACTCTTTTAGAAAGAAGCGTTATGATGTCATTTTTATGGTTACATTGCACTAGGCACGATTCATTTAGCAGGGTAAATAATACGCAAATAAGTTGGCTTTCATTTACTCTTCATAATCAGTTCCGAAAAATCAAATTTCAAAAGTAGTTGGTCACATTGATATTCCCTACAATAATCTTGTGTCACTTTCTTCTTAATGATGTTTTTGACCCTTTTCTGGATGACTATTATCGATACTGTTTCGCAGATTCATTTCCAATCATACCGGATGCAGCTTTCCATTAAAGAAAGTTTAAAGTAATTACAAACTTTTTTTAATTTTTCTATTAATCATGAAAAATATTATTGTGTCTGCGTGAAATTATCAACATTTTTATATCGGATTTAAGGCTATCAACAACATTTTAAATACGCTGGTCCAAAAAACATATACCTATCACATTCTTCTGGAATTTCAGTAGTAACTAATCGAATACACTGAAATAATTGATAAATAGCAAAGTCACTGGTCGTGCCCCATGAACTAGAAGAGTCCGAGTTCATTTTCGGCTCAATTTGTTCAGTTCAATGGCGATGCGGGCAAAAAGTGGAGAAATGTCAAAAACAAATGTGAACTAATTGCATTACAACTGATCACTCAAGATCTGAATATTAGCAAATAATATATGTGATGATAATCATCTTCATCATTAAATCCATGGTTTTCATCTTACCTGCGTCTCTCCCATATAAATAAATATATATATATATATATATATATATATATATATATATATATATATAAATACATATATATATATATATATATATATATATATATATATATATATATATATATATATATATATATACAGATTTCCAACTATATAAATTTGTTTTTCTCACTATAAATTTGATTGACTATCAATGCACTTCTAACACCGTTCACACGAAAATATATATTTTTAGCAATGTTGTTGTATTCTGACTTTTTTTATGTATGGAATATTTTTGTATAATACTTGTAACTCTTTAACAGATGCAACTAACTACTATCTATCTATCATCTAAAAGAGTTTCATCTATTCTCTGATCCCTACTATGTATTGAAAAAAAAGAAAATAGTTCGCCTGTTGAGCGCCACAGTCCACAAAAAACTATTTACCTCAGTGAGAATCAGCAACCAACTGACTGTATTGAAGTTGGTTGTCTTGGCTCTGACATATTCCTTGAATTTCCGCTCACAGCCATCAACATATAAATTCAAGACATTCGTGCAATCGCGTTCCTTGCAACAACTCGACGGTGGGATCTTATCCATTAGAAAGTAATCCTCTGCACTGCTCTTCCCACAGCATTGTAACTGGAAGCAAAATGGCTAGTAAATAAATAGCTGCAAAGTCAAGTAATAAAAATGCACACCCATTCCTCATAGTATGCCAGTGAACTGTTCTTATGTTCCAGCCTATCCCATAATTCATCGAATCCTTGCTTGAGTCCGGGGGAGAGGCCCTCAGTAGCGGCTGCGTAGCTTATGCTGACCGAGATCAGTTGTATGACCAACAGAATTACCAAAATGACGGCATACTTAAAGAAAAACGATATTTCGAAATTATGTGAGATGACACAGGCGCAATTTACTGAATGTGGCTCCGCTTACCGTAATTAACATGCTCTTTGACTCCATGTATATGGCCACACAACCAAATATCGTCATGAACAGCACCACTGCACCCAACACAATTACAAATATCGCGGCTAAATTTTCACCATGATCGACATTTTTGACATCTTCCTTGTTGCTCTTCAGGAGCCACACGCCAAACCAGATAAGCACTCCGCCCAGCAACTGTAAACATAGTGGACATAAGCTTCCATTAAATAAATTTTATTGTATAATTTTCACCAAACTAATTTTAAACGCTACCAATTATTTTCCACCTATTTTATTTTTTATTTATTTTTTGTTGTATAATTTTTGAATTAAAGTCAATCTTAGTGGCATGCGGTACATCCTAACTCAGAACCAGCCGTTAAAATCTCTTAAATCGATCCTCCTTCGAACGTTTGTAAGATCAACTAAGAGGAACAATAGTAATGTTATCGTTTTGTGTGTCGCAATTTTCAGTTCTTCCAAGACTGGCGTTTCAAAATTATAGTACAGTTATTGCAAGTTGGAGAACAAATTGGAGTGGGAGTTAGAGTTTGTTAATTTGGAAAGTTGTTTGACGACTTTTGTGGTCAGAACCACGGTTGCCACTGGCAAAAAATTTTTTCTACCAAAATTTGACCAAAAAGCTACCAAAAGTTACCATTTTTGAATTTTATTGATAAAAACTTAAAAAAATTCAGTACATATATATTTTTATATTATATATAATTATAATCACTTATTCATATATTAAAAACAAAATAACATAACAAAAACATAACATTACTTCAGGTATTCTACTTCACATTTTAACGAAATAAGAAAAAAAATTATTTAATATAATCTTTAGCTGACCAAACATAATGTTGGTCTTTGGAACCAGCCAATTCCTTTGCCAACATTATGCTGTTTAATGTTTCATATTCTAATTTATTTCTAAGTTTGGTTTTAATTAAACTTAAATCAAAAAAATTTCTTTCAGCGGCTGCTGAGCTATGAGGCAGGCACATTAAATTAAATATAAAATCAGTCAATTCCTTAAATATATATTCATTAAGCCCATTTTTTTTTAAACTTATATTTTCTCAAAAAGAAGTAATATCATCGTTTTGATCATTTGATAACAAAGTAAGAAGACTCCATTGAGTAAATTCAAAAAGTTACCAAAATCAAAATGAAGTTACCAAGTTACCAAAGCAAAAAAAAGTTACCAGTTTTGGTAGAAAATTACCAAAGTGGCAACCGTGGTCAGAACTACTCGTACAGTCGGAGCAGTTTTCCAACAACAGCTTCAACTAAATACTGATTTACTCAAAGAAAGTGGAACAAGTTCAAATTTAGAAGACAGAATGTAGTAATAAAAAGAGCGGCCTCTAAAAAGTTCCAATTATGGTGGTGTCGCATGTAAGTATAGTATAGTCCGATGCTTTTGTTTGTGTTACTTTGTGTGCTTGTGTACCTCACCGAGCAACTACGTTTATGATTGAGTTTCTGGTCCCTTCGAATAGTTTTTATCTTTATTGATAACATTGTGTTTGAAATTACTACACCATATGATACCAACTAGGTAATACCCTTTACTCTATGATAATTACCAAATACGGTGTTATCGGCAGGAAAGATGGTAGCTATCGCTTTTTTCAAAAAGCATAATCTTTATCAACTATTTGGAAAAGGGCAACTGATCACAGGTTAATATCGTTCTCTCAATTGTTGGTATAATTGATAGCGTATTGAAGATAAAGCGCCATATTTAGTCGGTCTTTTATCGTGATAGGTTACGTTAGGTTGTCGTGGTAGCCGGTGTACGGACCAATTCACTCAGACCACCATGGATCCATTGTGATACCACCGCATAACAACGCGCCTCTGATTTACTTGTCAAACCAATTCGAAGCCCTAATAAAGCACTGGATTTGTTTGACCTTCGCGCCAGACACTTCTGTAAGAGAATGAAAAGCGTAAGAGCCCGCTCTGCTTCTAGCCAGAGCGGGGCACCTACAGAAGAGACGTTCCACAGACTCCTCCTCCTCTTCATCTCCACAGATTCTGCAGTATTCATGAGAGAATACTCGCAGCCTTAGACCATGCCTGCCGCATAGCCAATGACCAGTTATACAAGTCACGACCTTAGAGATATCTTCTCTCGACAGGGCAAACAAGTCTCTAGATTCCTTCCTATTAAGCTAAGCTCCGCCCACATTAGCCTAGTCGTTCAGCAAATGCCCTCGTGTGCCCAGGACCCATTGGCCTTACCTTATCCTTCAGCATCAGTTCATAGGTGGCAATTGGTATTCCAACCTCGCATCTGTCCGTGCATAAAGGAAGGTTGGTGTCCTGTCTGACTATCTCATCAGCTCTACAGTTCCCTCAATATCCCTGTGTACCGGAACCCAAATAAGGAGTACCCTGGAAACGGTACTGATATCACTGAGTAACTTTTGATTTCAGTGCTACCGAGTTCATTGACTTGATGGCCGCCTGGCTATCCGAGTAGATATTTATAATATTCTTTGTTACAGCAAGTCTATTTAAATACGGCTAACTCCTTTATGACCTCTGCTTGATAAACACTACCATGGTCGGGGAGACAGAACGAAAGGTACAGTCCCAGTTCTTTTGAGAAAACTCCAAAACCGACTCTATCGTTAAGTTTGGATCCGTCGGTGTAGAAATTGAGTTCCCTCCTTCTCCATGGAATGAGTGTTTGCCACTCTCTTCTAGACGGAATATGTGTCTGGAAGTACCTATCAAAGTTGAGATTAGATATAGAGTGGTCAATGTGTGGGATAAAACTACTCCAGGTATGCACGATAGTTGAGTGACCAATCTACCGATCATGCCATAACGCCGCACATTTCAGCCTTAGTGCTGATGCGGCGGCCACTTGTTTCCCTAGCAGCTCTAATGTAGGTAAGTTGAGTATCCCTTTTATTGCTTTAGTTGGAGTGGTCCTTAAAGCACTAGAAATGCACAGAAAAGCCGTTCTTTGGACTTTGCTCAGAAGCTTCAAATAGCTTTGTTTCTGAGTGGCTGGCCACCATACCAATATTTCATATAGCAATATAGATCTGACCACAGAAATGTACAGCCAGTGCATAATTCTTGGGGATAGCCCCCACCGGATTCCGACCGCTTTTTTACAAGTGTACAAAGCAATATTGGCCTTTCTAACTCTTTCTTCAATATTGGGTTTCCAGGTAAGCTTCCAATCTAGTACAAGTCCACAAATATTTGACTGTCTCCTTCTTCGGAATTTCCACACCTTTGTTTGTTAGCGGGGAGACCGTTGGAGATCTATTTTTCTTAGAGAAGAGGATTAATTCCATTTTATCGGGGTTTAACCCTAATTGCCTTCTTTCCGTCCAACCAATAAGCGTGGCCATGCTAGAGCGCAAAATATCCTTAAGAGTGTTTGGATATTTCCCTCTGATCATAATTGCCAAGCCGTCAGCATAGGCGACGACATGGCAACCCCCCTCTCTAGGGCTAGCAGTAATGAATTTACTGCCAAATTCCAGAGCAGGGGGAGAGAACTCCTTCCTGAGGAGTACCTCTGCAGACCTGTCTGCTTAAAGTGTAGGTACCTAAGCTGGCAGTTGCCTTTCTGCTGACGAGTATAGTCTCTATCAGTGCAACCACATTAGGATCAACGCCCAGAGCTTGTAACGCTCCCGCAAGGCGTTCGCAGTTATATTGTTAAAAGCGCCTTCTATATCAATGAAGGCTGCCAGTGCAAAATCCTTCCGCTGGATGGCTTTCTCCACTATACCAATGAGTGCGTGTAACGCCGTCTCTGTCGATTTGCCCTTCGTGTATGCGTGCTGTACCGAGGAGTTGGTATAACTTCCCGTAACTGTGCATCTACCAATCTCTCCTCCAATGTTTTTTAGGAGGAAAGGCGTGAAGTCTTTGGGATTTACATGTGAGGACCTGCCCGCTTTGGGTATGAAGGAATCCTTCGTTTCTCTCCATCTTAGCGGAATATAGCCCAGGTTAAGACAGCTTCTAATTGCAGCCACACTCCAGGGGGTAATTATGTCCCGTGAATTTCTGCTGGGTAAATTCCATCAGGACCCGGAGATTTTTATGGACCAAAGATGTTAATGGACCACTCAACTTTCTTGACTGTAACTTCGCATTTCCTATCTCAGACTGTCTTCCCATAAATGTCAAGTTATTACCCTCCACCGTGCTACTACCTGGAAAATGCGTATCTAAGAAGAGCCAAAGATTCCTCACTCGATTCACTCCACACTTCACCCAGACCTTTTAGGTAGCCCAGGTTGTGTGGTGTCATCGCTAGGATTCTCCTTAGTCTGGCTGCTTCCGATGTTTCTTCCACATCCCTACAATAATTTTGCCAGGACTCTCGTTGCGCAGTTCTGATTGCTTTTTTGTATATTTTTAGTTCAGCTTTATAGGCTTCCCAGTCCGAGAGCAGACCCGAAGTATTAGCCCTGTTGAATAACCGCCTATTATTCCGGAGAAGGCCTAGATCCATCGACCACCAAGCAATTTATTCTGGCCTCTCAGTCTTACAACCGGGCACCCGGCTGTCAGTGAACTAGTCAAGTCCCTGGTTACCTAATCAGCCTGTCTAATTCCACAGGATATTTTATCGTGATAACGAACTAGTGTACTCATCTGGATATGTACGGCAATATAGTTTGAATTAGATTACGAATTTCTGCAACAAATGCTGTATTCTGCAGATTTAGCCTCCAGTGCCATCTTATTTCCTAACATGAAAATATAACTTGGTGGAAAGGATTCGTATCGAACAAGGAGCTCTTCAGTGAAACTGAAATATATTTCTTAGAGTTCGATAAATATGGATGGATCGAAATATTTGGATTAGCGTTGTGTCAAATGTATCGAGCTAAAAGGGGACTATGTTGAAAAATGTATCTAAAATTTGTCCAAAAAAATGTTTTTGTCAACCGAACACGGGTACTTATCAATCACCCCTCGTATACCGTAGGACTATTCCTATAATAGACGTAAGTATGTGCTATACTACGATTACAATATTTTTGGAATTATTTTTTTAAATCTTTGAATTTAATTCAATCATGTTATACTAACTTCAAACTGACGAGTTAAACATGTTAATTGGGCTTCAACAAATTAAGTGAAGAACCCCCGTTCGTAATCATTTTAATTTACACATAATTTATGTTGGAAATGAAATGTGTTAAACAAGTTGTTTTAAAACAAGTTCAGCGCAAGGTTGTAGCAGAAAGCTTTCTATTAAAAAGCTTTATGTTTGAACAAAATACATCCTCATATGGATATGTATATAAAATGAACATGCTTAATATTTACATGTCCTTTTCTTGTGAGATTAAATTGCCTTTAATGCGCTTATTCCGCATCGGCTGCGGTATATTGTTACTGCAGAATGAAGGCTTTGGGAAAAGTTATTACCAATGGGTATTCTGCGCCCAATTAACCGGTAACGATAAGTTCGCAGCCAAGTAGGTTGCAACAACGCGGTAACAAACAAAAAGCATAAAGAATAATTAAATACCATAGCACAAACATGTTTATCTCTATATTCACACCCATTAATTTTAGTACTATTTTGCCAGTAATAATAATAATTAAATTTGTTTTAAATAATATATTTCATTTTTATTTTAATTTTATCATTGGTGGCAAACATGTGACTGTAGCTTTTATGCAGTGGGTTTTATTCAATGCATATGAAAAGAGCTTTCTTAAACTTTGGAATCGTTACCACGCTGTACGAAACCTATTGACTGGTCAAAATTAACCCGGTAACGCTTTTCGGGTTTGGAAGTTTTGTTTTCGGTAACAAAATAATAGGTCTATATAATGACTAGTCTAAAAGTGCACAAGCAAAGCAATGTAGAGTAACGCGGAGCAAGTTTAAAAAAGCTCTTAAAAGCTTTTGGAGCAGAATAAAGCAATTCATAACAAAAAAGTCCTTGAACGTAAAAAATACAAATATATCAGATCAACCGGATTTGTTTTTATCACAACAACAAGTCAATATCCATTGTACTATATTTGGCGTTCCATTTTTTTTTCAACCTGATTTTTTAACAGATCCAGAACGACCTTCCTTCTTCTACTAAAGATAACTAGATTGGTTTCAATCAAGTTTACCGAAAGTCCATTCGTCTCACACCATGTGTCAATTTTATTCAGAGTATATTGCACTTTCCTTCAGACCAACATAAGAGAGATTCCTGTTATTACGCAGGCTATATCATCTGCTTATGCCTGAGCGTAGACATCAGAACCATTTAGGGAGACGAGCAAATAGTCAATGACTCCCCTTCTCTCACAATACAATAACGCTATTGGCTAGCATTGAACAAATCCAATTAACCAGCATAGTATCTACATCGTGACAACGGGCAGAGCTGTACATACTGTCAAAAGCAGCATTATCAAAAGCACCCTCATTGTACACAAAGATACCCACAGCTTACTCCCTCCTTCCGATGGCATCCTCACTCCTGCTAACAAGACTATGCAACGCAGACTCGCAAGATTTTCCGCTTTGATAAGCATGCTGAAATGGAGACAGGAGGTGCTTTTTAAGCGATAATTTTCGCACATGATTAGTTAATCGTTCCAAACCTATTAACAAAAAAGACATCATAGTAATAGGTCTGTAGTTCGTAGGAATTGAAAATTTTCCTCAATGCAGGAATAACCAATTCTATACTCTGCTTCAGCATGACTGGATAAATGCCATTCAGACCGGGCGAGCCAATTATGGCAACAAACAAGTCGCGCCGAGAATTAGTCGCTATTTGCAGTTCGTGCTGAATATAGAGAATCTCGAGAGCGGTCCTTCTGAAAGATTTTAACTAATCTAGCCGTGTCACCAAGTGATTCGATATTACTACAAAAACCTTGAAAAGATTTCCTTTCGATTTCCTCTCCGTTATTCGATATCGGTCCCAACCCACCTCAAGATTGGTCTTGATGGGCCTGTTAAGTAGTTTTGTCGCTTCCTTCCTCAAATTATGAAGCTCTTGGTTCCACCAGGGTACCAGAGTCCGGTTGAAGGGACGACACGACGGACAGGCAACATTAAAGCTGATATCAAGCACTGAGTTGAGTTTCTCAACCGCCCCCTCGCCGTCTCGTTCGTTATATAATTTTGTTGGCATTACAAGGGTTCCCAGCGATACGTCCCTAAACTTATTCGGGTCCATTTTCAGTATGTTCCTAGTGGGTAATGGCTGTAAAATCCTCTCACCACACCTGAACTCAATGTACCTGTCCGATAATAAGTCTTCGATTAAAATCGACCATCTCACCCATTTGTTGGATAGAGTCATGTCTATTACCTCCTGCCTCCTAGCAGTGACAAAATAAGGTGGACAAACCATGTATTGAATATTATGGGCGAAGGAAACGACATAGTCGAAAAGTATGAACCCACGCTCAATGCATTTGCTAGTACTCCAGGATCTGGGGCCCAGATGGTATGCTGGGCATTAGCATCACAACAAACTTCAAGTCCCAGATGTCTTTCCTCACAAAACTCTACTAAGTCCACCACCTCCAGGGATAGCAGAAGCGCGTCATAGGGAAAGTAAGCAGAGGCAATCACGAAGTGCATCCCTACACGAATGTGTTGGTAGCTTAATTACTTTTAAAAAATCATCTCTTTAGAAATAATTTGTACATTACTTAATTCAGAGTATATATGTAACTAAATCATGTAATTTGTTCTGCTCTAAAAAAAAACAGTATTTTTGTTACAATAATCACAGCAGAAATACTTGTTTTGATTTGCTTCAGAAAAAAACAGGACCAGAAACAATTTCAACTTCGAGCAAATTCACTGCACACAACTCAGACTAATTTAGATAAATTTAATAAAGCTTTCTACTCCAATGAAGACTTTTTTTGTTATTTTCTATTCCAGATTGGAGATAGAGCAGTCATTATAGAATTCATCATATTTCAATGCTTTACTTCGTTCAGTAAAATAATAGGTGTAGTAAAAATAAATCCGTAATTTTTCCAATAGATGCCTTTTGTAATCTGTAAGTCGCGTTGTATAAGTGCGATCGGGTTACGCTAGATGGAGTTAAAAAGATAAGATTTCGTACTTCTCAGCTGGTTTTGTGATTTCTTGACTCAGATTAGTTTGAGCGCACATCAAGGATGGAAATGCGAAAACGGAAGGCAGGCGGCTAAAAATATGAATAGTGTTTATGGTCCTGATACTGTAACATGCGCAATTTTGTTTTTGTTGATTCCGTTCCGGTAATTTTGATGTCAAAGATGCACCACGCTCTGGAAGGCCAATTGTCGAAAGTGTCGATAAAATCATGGAAATCGTCGAGTCCGACCGTCATGTTAGCACTGTTTCGATTCCCCAGGAGCTAAACATTGCACAATAAACCGTGAACATGGAAACACTTGAATAAGGCTGGATACAACAAGAAGCTCGATGTATGTATGGGTGCCACACGTGACACGCAAAGAACCTCATGGACCGAATTTTTATCTGCGAATCGCTGCTGAATGGCAACAAAATCGATCCATTTCTGAAGTGGATGGTGACTGGTGATGAAAAGTCGGTCACTTACGACAACGTCAAGAGAAAAAGTCGTGGTCGAATCGCGGTAAGCCGGCGTAAACGGTGGACAAGCCAGGATTGACGGCTAGGAAGGTTTTGGAGTGTGTTTGGTAAGATTGGCACGGAATCATCTACTATGAGTTGCTCCCCTCCGGCAAAACTTTTAATTCGGGCCTGAACTGTCAAATATTCGACCTTCTGAAGGAAGAAATCGTCCAGAAGTGGTCAGCTTCTGGCAATAGGAGAAGAATTGTGTTCCAGCAGGACAACGCCAGGCCACACACAACGATAGTGACTAGCCAGAAACTCAGGGATCTTTGTTGCCTTATAGTCCGGACCTGACACAAAATGATTACCACCTGTGCCTGTCTATGGCGAAACATTCGCCTCAAGAGAAGTTTGTGAAAATCGTCTGTCCCAGTTTTTTGCTAATAGGGACGAGGCTTTCTATGAGAGAGATATAATGAAATTACCTTCAAAATGGCAATAAATTGATTATTTCATTAAGTGGCTGGATGTGTATACTATATCGAATTAAGAAGCCAAGATAGTAAGGTTATTACGGAGAACCGGTTTTTATGTTCTGAAGATTTTTTAGAGTCCACTCTAATCAAATCCGAACTTGAAGCCACCGACGTTTCAAGAAATCAGCCAGAAACTTGGGCTAACTAAAACACAAATTATATCGCTACGTCCTTAGTGATAAGTAACGCATGCTGATGTTTTTTGTTTGCAGATCACGACTATAAAAAGCTTAAAAATTCTGCTCAGAAGCGAATTGAAAGCTTCAGTAATAAAAAGTGAAAGTAAAACTGGACCACTGTTGTAGTGAACAACAATTTAAGTGAATTCATGTTAATTTAAATCACCTTTTTAAAGACAAATTATTGACAAAAAATATTTGTATTAGTTGCCTTAATCCAGTGGTCCAACTAATCCAGAAACAAATTTTCGCAACAAAATGTCTTATCATTTAAATTTATATATTTTTTATCAATCTATTTATCTCGTAAAAGTACCTATCTGCGTACTAGACTGGTGTGATGTTCATTATAACCACATATTTATAAAATAATATATACATACAAGATGTATAATAAATGCTCTACTGAACTGAAAACAGAAAACATTTCACTGAAGAGCTTTTAAGGATATAAAAGAGCAAAAGTGTTATAGCAACTATTTTGGTTATAAGGGCAAAGCTGATGTGGAAATGCAAAGTGCGTATATTAATTCTATTATTGAAAGAGTTGCTTAAATCGGTAAGGTAATGAAGTTAAGACTTAACTGAAAAACATGACAAGCAACTGAATACATTTCTAACCATAATTTATTTTGTTTAAATGCAGCCATAGAAACTACAAATATTTATCTTCAGCTCTGAAGCCGGAATTTCCTGTACTAGTATAATACTTTTATAGAGCTCCTGAGACGCGCTTACAAAAGGAAAAGGCATAACTCACGAACTTCTTGAAAGCCGTCAATGTCATGCAAATTATTATAAATAAGACTTGAAAGCAAACAATAGCAACCGCACATGCTAAGAATTAATATTAGCAAAAACAAAAGTGAAATTTTGTTTAGCACATTCGACGAGAAATACGACGAACACCGTTGGGTTCCCGCAGTGGCGCACGCGAAGCAAACATACTCGTAAAGTTTATTTTTGAATGGATGATGCCGCATATGACTAATTTATGTCATTTTACGTGTAAAGTTTTAGCGAGATGCAGAAGTGCGCCAACAAATTTTGCAAAATAAAATTAATCATTTCAATCAATATTGCACTGTAAAAAAATCTGTGGTGGAGACCGTGTTCTTGGTGCGGGTACCTCCAACATGCATATGAATTGTTGTAGCCATTTATACCCATTATACCCTTGCCACTTTGAATCTGGAAATATATCAGAATTTGGAAAAAGTAAACCACTCTTTCAATCCGGGAATATTGCCGCTTTCATTATCATTGGTTGTTGGATTGCCATTATTGTGAATGTTTTGTGTAGTAGAATTGGAAATTTGGTGAGTTGAGGATACAAACAGTCCTCTTTCTTGTAGCTGTACTCGTATACTTTGGTGTCTGCTGATACCTATTTTGCTGCGTACACACAAGTTTAGTTTCCTATAACAGCTTCTCAAAGTATTATTCAGTCCTTGCTGTTGAAATGTAGAACTGATTTTCTTCCTTTTTTGTTGTGACTTTTTGAATTTTTTTGTATCCTCTATATTGCCTCCCTACTTATATTGCTGCGTACCCTTCCTTGTTTATGTTTTTGTCAAATTGACGCGTCCTTTATGAAAATCACACTAATGAGAGTGAAGTTTCCACAACTGTTGGGTGTGGAAATTATAATTTGAATGAAAATCCAATTTTAATTCTCCGCTGAAATTTGCAAACCATTTTTCAACACTAATGTAGAACAATCTACGCAACAAAATAAGAGCTCGGCAATCAGTTGTGACACAAACACCCTTCAAGACTATGCACTTTGAAATGTCTGAGGCGCCAGTTCTGCAGAGATTGCTTTCACGTGTACCTCCATTATTCCTAATACTACTGGGAATTGATTGTCACCACACAAGTTACACCTAATTGCGATATTAATGCATTCCGTATCACGGAGAATCCCCAACATAATTCACAGCTCGTAAATACTCACCGCACATAACAAATTAAATAAAGACACAATATGTTTAAGCGTTTTCGTTGTGCAATACATTTTGCTGTTGTTGTTGTTTTTCTTTCAAATCCACAAAAAATGTTCAGATGTTTTTGTTTCTTTTTAAATTATTAGATATTTATTTTAATTAGTTGTTCGATTTTTAGCACACTTCGCCAACAGAATGTTTCCCGTATTCGCGCTCGATAAGTGCACTCTAAAATATCAGCATACCCCGCCGACACAGATTCGTGAACTCTTAAAATTATACTAAAGCGTGCGAACGTTAATAGTACCTTGGGCGCCCATGGTCGACAACGAAATATCATGAGGAATTCTCAAAAATCTCATAATTTCGGTTATATTGCTTCTTTTGTCGCTTTGGCAACAACATGTGTTATTGTCGCTTGTGTTGTGGTTGTTGTTGTTGCCTCTACGATGTTACCGAAATGCAATATGAATTGAAATAAAAGCAAAAAAAATAAAATAAAATGAAATAAAAATGAAAATTCAAATAAAAATTAAAATAAAATGTCGAAGAAACTCATCTCCTACGCTTTGACATAAACAACAACAGAAACAGAAACAACCCGAAGAACAACAAAGCGGAAACTGCGGGCACTCATTTGGGCCATACGAGTAAATGCTGTGGCCAAAAACAACAAAAATTATGTCAACAATAACAACAGCAACAATATGATCTTTATTTCGCCAATAAAATCATTTTGTGTGTTTGATCTGAACTGAGATGACGACCTGTTTCGGATGTTCTCAACTGCTTCGACTGACGCATGGAGTGCTCGCTGAAGACAAGCCATTGTCCAGCTCATTTTTCTAGCCCGCCTCGCTCTCTTTGTGCTTCTTAATAAAACACCGCTTTTACGAAATAAATAAATATAACTCCATTCATGCAGGTGATTACCATATTCATCAGCAGACATTTAAGAATATCGGCGTTTTAGATAAGTAAACTAGTGAAGCTAAATATAAATTTACCTCATCTCTTATTTTACCTTAAGACAACAAAATCGAATAGATTTATTGCACTTCAACTGACGAATCGGTGTGGCTTTTAATAGCCAAACATCTGGAGGAGCATTTTGCAACAATAATTTTCCATTTGCTCTGCGATTTCTGGTATTTTTGATCTATGACCAGATCAAACAGTCTGCGCACGCTTCTGCAATTCGCCGATTGCATATTTAATATGATTAAATATATGCATTTTACGCACATATTAAATGCTATGCTAAGACAAAATTACTTCCAAAAGTTTTGGAAATGAAGTATACTAGTTACGACTACGGCAGTGACGTAATCAATGCGAGTTAATGACTCAAACTTACTGGGAATAAACCCGGAAAGGTTGTAACACAAATAGGGTCATATAGACCAATAAGCCTTCTGTCAACACTCTCTAAAGTCTTCGAAGAAGTGCTTCTCCATAAAATTACTCCACTGTTGGAAAAAAAGGAAAAGTGATCCCTCAACACCAATTTGGGTTTCGAGAGAAGCACGGTACAATAGAGCAGATCTACAGTAACTAGAGACGCTTTGAAGAATAAAAAATATCACTGAGATTTTTTTCGATGTTGCACAACCGTTCGATATCAGGGTCTCATATACAAAATTCAGAACCACCTTTCCGAATATTGTAACATTTTGAAATTCTACTTCTTTGATCGGAAATTTAAAGTCAAACATAAAACCCATCTGACAGACAACGCGAAAATCCTAGCTGGAGTACCACAGGGGAGTATACTTGGACCGCTTTGATACCTCTTTTATACCTTTTATACCAACATATAACCAGGTAACTTCATCTATATTTGCAAATGATACTGCAATTTTATATTCACACATAAATATTCCAACATTGCCTCACAAAAACATCCGACGTGTAGAAGAATGGTGACTACAATGAAGAATTCATGTTAACGAGTCGAAAAGCGTTCACATAATGTTTACCTTCAGACAAGAAACATGCCCTCCTTTATATCTAAATGGTGTAATGATCCCACAAGCAAGCGATATGAAATATCTTGGCATTCATTTGGATAGACGTCTCACCTGGCACAAGTAAACCTCAAGACTAGTACACTCTATTAGCTTCTAAACAGCAGGTTAAAGTTGAGCATGGAAAATAAAACCCTCCTAGATAAAGTGATGATTAAACTCATCTGGACCTACGGCATTCAACTGGGAGCTCCGCCACAATTTCAAATATAGAATTGATTCAACGATTTCAATCTAAAATACTACACTCAATAACAAATTCATCGTGGTATTTTAAAAATGAAAGACTGCATACGGAACTGAACATTCCAACTGTTCAAGAAGAAATCGTAAATTTTAAAAGAGCCTACAAACTAAAATTACACTGCCACCCGAATATTCTAGCTAACGAAATGCTCAAGGAATTGAATTCATCTCGTCTTAAACGATTTAACTTTTTAAAATGAATTTATCATGAATTTAATATTTTATTCCTTATTTTTTTATATATAGTGTATTAAATTTATTTACCCTCAGCACTGGCTAAGAATTAAATATGAAATGTATTTATGGAAGATTTAAGTACTTATTGTTAGTTCTAATTCAGAAGATTCAATAAATAATGAAATGTTTTAAAAAATATATATATAGCGATAGCCTGGAGAGAGCCATTAGTGGACCACACTGACCTTACATTGGAGTTTCCGTTCTCTTTATTTTGCACTATTTCAAGATCTTCTATTGTGTAGGAACAACATTTGGAAATAGTTCGTCAACATTTTGCTTCATAGCACTCAGTAATCAGTAAAACATCGGTGAAAGTAACTTCAAAAATACACAATTCTTAATAAATTACCTGTTAATATTTTTATTATTATTATTTTTTTTTTGTCAGTGAGTTTACCACCTGCAGTTAACGTAGTTGTCTGGATGGACAGAGTACAATTGCTGAAGCTCCAGGTTCGATTCCTGGGAGGGTTCATAGTTGGTGTGCTGTTGATTTCTGAGACATAACCCTACGTCTCCACGGGCAATTTTTGATGGCATGCCATTGGCAATTTCAAGCAAATTGCCAATGGAGACTCCAAATTGCTTCATGTTGGCAATTTATGTTATGAAATATGTTATGCCATAAATTGCCAACATGCTGTGTTGCAATCAGTTGTCATTTTGTTTGTTTGACAGCCATTTTTCATTTTTTCGTGCCGCTCACAGTGGAAGCATCGTCGGACATTTTCGTTTTACCGCATCTATTAAATTAATAAAAACGCTAAAATGAATGGAGACTGTGCATTTGCATTCTTTGTAATAAAGGATTCACCCAGAATTTCGGTTTCCTTCTTTTTTCCTCTTCATCGTATAAATAAAAAAAAATTTCAAGCGCGGCACAGCGAACTAGATTGCTTGACGACATTTTCAAAATGACGATGGCATAACATCGCAATGCCCACCATTAAAATATTGCCAGCCTTTGCAATCGATTTTGACAGATGTTATGCCATCAAAAATTGCCCGTGGAGATGTAGGGTAATATAAAATGTTGGGAAAAAATTGCCCTTCATTGAAAGATCTCTGATGAGGACAAGTGGCGTGTCTGAAATAGCTATAAGATATGTCAAAATGTTTCAATATTTCTTCTTCTGACAAATATTACGATGACATAACCACACATACACATTTGTACTTGACTTGTCAATAAATTCGCTGAGAAATAATCTTAAAAAAATGATATTATATAAAGTTTATTTTTTAGTCACTTTTATTTATACGTGTAATCATTAAGTGTTGATGCCAAATCATTAAGTGTTGATTTTATTATTATATGATTGATTTACTTTATAAAATAAACCTGAGTAGATAAACTATTTGGATGCATCAACAAGGAATGTTGTTGAATGTGTCGTAGTACTTACTTTATTTTTTCCAGAATATATCGCATTGGTGAAGATATGCTTCAATTTCTCCTCTATTTTCCCATTCATAAAGTTCTGTATCTCTCTTAATTGTATTCTTTGCTCTGAAATTTCTACTAATTTTAAGGCCAGTGTCCTCAATATTTTCAAATACTCCCCAAAGTCATACAATCTATTAACATATACTGATAGTCTGTCAAAGATAATTGATTGTGGAACTATATTTGAATATATTATTCCATTTTCGAATAATAAAATTGCCCCAAAGAAATTAGCCTCGACTTAATGTATTTCACACTACTTCATTGTTTCCTATAATATCTATATATATATACGGAATATATAATGTATGGTAATGTAATGCTAAGGGTTGGGCCATCGCCCTTAGGCACTGCGACCCAGAGATCTATTGTGCCAGCCCATTCAATCAGTTATTGATTACTGTGCTCAGGAATTGAATCAGACCAATCTGAGATGTTTGCATCAGGTCGTCATCTCCGAGAAAATGTTTGCCGAGGTGCCTTACTCTTGTTCGTGCAAGAGCCGGGCAACTGGCGATTAGATGTCCCATAGATTCATCGTCTTCTAGCCAAAATCTACATTATTTTGTATCAGCGAGGCCCATTCTGTGCAGGTGCTCAATGTTCATTTCTTCTCAGTGGTAGGGCCAATTTAGCCTCTTCTGCGTTGAAACACAGGAAAGTTTTCCAGTGCCTCAGACCCTCTAAGCTGTTCCAGTACTCAGTTTTCCGCTGCGTTGTCCAGTGTTTTAGATCCAGCTTAAGACCATGCTTATTGAATCCGAACATTGGACATGGTCCTATGTAGGGGTTGTCTGCCCCTGCCTTAGCCCGTATGTCCGCTGCTTCATTGCCTGCGTGTCCCTCATGGTCTGGAACCCACACCAGAGAAAGTCTGTTGTGTGTCGCCAGTCTGTTGAGTACACAGTTGCAGTCCCAAAGTGTTTTGGAAGTGTTGGAATATTTGTTGAGTGCTTTTAATGCCGCTTGACTCTCTGAGAGTATATTGATTTTAATTCTTATAGGTTGACTGCTGTTTATGATTTTCACCGCCCCCAGGATCGCAAATAATTCGGCCTGAAACACAGTCGCATCATTGCATAAGGAGAGTGAGATGTCTGCTCAGGGCCCACTATTCCCGCGCCCACGCCCGTAGACGTTTTTGGTCCATCAGTGTACCACTTTTGTGACTCATCGTTTCCCCATGACGGACCTAGAGCCCTTTGCTGCCTTGTTGGAAACAGGACAAAAGTCGATTGGAATTTCTTGACAGACCCAATAATCAAACTATTTACGAATTGAAATTACATCACAACAACGAACTGAGTAGCATATCAGCCGCACCGTACCATGGCACTCCATGGATAGGCAAGGATGAAAAAATGCAATTTTGGCGCCTATTTTATCAACTCATTCAGTTTAGATTGGTTTTGTGCCCGAAGCGTATTTTTATAAAATAATTCTTTTTATAAAGGTTTATGGGGACTTGGGACACTGAACAGGTATAAACTGTCTCTAAAAAGATGGAGACAAAATAAAGCGCCACAGCCGTTCGATGCAAAATTACGCTATTGACCAAATATTGTATTGTATCATCCTTGAACAGGATCACTTCATGACTTCAAAATCTGAGGATTCCGGAAACTGGTCTTTTTGATGTAAAATCAACCCAGACCACTTTTCTTTTCGGCTCCCAGTATTTCTTTAACAGCCGCCTAGTGATTACAATCCATCCAATATACTTAGTATATTTGAAGTTAACTGTGATCTTTCGGGAAATACCGTGATCCGTCAAATGTAAGAAAAAAGAGTAAAACCAGTATTAATAATTTGACTTAAATACTAACGATTTTATTAATTTATATCTTAAAATATTTAACATTGTCTATAATAAGTAACATTAATAAAAAATATAATAAAAAAAGGTTTTCCAGTTTTGTTAATGTGTGCACTCGAAAACGAAAAGCAATGAACATATTTTTACAAAATAAACGGTGCGACAGAAATAAAATCAAAAATCGGAGTTGGGAGAAATAATTTCCCGGTAACTAAAACATAGCTGCGTTAGCAAAGTTAATCTTTATTTAGCCTATGACTATTTAAAGTACATTTTTAACCCTAAAATTTGATTGAAATTGGAAAATTTCGTAATCTCGAAGTATTCTCGACATTCAGTAGAGAGTTGAACACTGGTTTTGGCACTTTCATAGCGTTTTCAAACAGATGGTCCGAAGAGGTAGACTAGCAAATTCCAACTAGACCGCAATTAGAAAATTGAGTCCGCTGCTTTTCTAAAATAATTGCGTTTAAGATGAGAATTCTTTGGCCTGCATGTGAGTGAAAAGTATTCTTCACTTATTTGGGATAATATTTCGAGCGACGCCAACGATTCAAAATGCTGTTGGCCAAAACGTAAGCTAAAACAGCGCAAATCAACTGAAAAGAGAAGAAAATAGAGTAATAGGAAATATTCGTATAGCAATCTTACCTCAACCACCACCAAAACAATGGCGAAGATGTTGAACGCCGTCCAGCGATCGGAAATGTAATCCAAGAACTTCTGACGACAGCCGTCGAGGTTTAACTTTTCGTTGTGGTTATAGCAACTGTAGGGCGGCAGTATGTAGTCGGACGGGCCAGTGTTGCCGCAACAATCGAGCTATCAAAGGGGGCAGTTGAAGTAAGTAATTAAAAATTAATAAGACAAAAGCGGAGGCCCGCTCACCCAACGTTCCAAGCTCGCAATTTGACTGGCGTTTCCTGGCTTTATCGGTACGGGTTGTTCGCGCCATAATTGATCGAACGTTTTGTCGACGTTGATCAGTAGCGATGTTTTGAAAATCCAGAAAAAGCCCACTACCAACACATGCAGCGTAACCAAAATGACCAAAATAGCAGCGAACTATAAAAGGCAATGGGACATTAAAATGTTCACACAAATATAATTTAATTAGGCATGTATAAATAAAAATGAATCCACTCACGGCTTTCGATAAGCGGCTACTTTCACGGGCCGCCGCCAGAGAGCCAAATCCAGCGTTCAGCAGTACTATAAGCCCTAAACCAATGATGACGAAGGCAGATGAGTTAAAATGCTCAAACTTGAAAATAATGTAGATGCCGATGCCAATAACAGCGCCACCAAGTATCTAAAATGTAAGATAGAATAAATTTGATTAAATTAGTGAAGAAAGCACAGCTTTATGCAGAATTTTGTGAGGTCAAAACACGACCTTCAACCAAGGTAATCAAAAGTGTTTCAGTGGGAAATTCCTTAACTTATAGATAAGTTTCTCAGTCTAATAATTGATCTGATCCACTTGTACTCAATCAAAAGGTTTAGAAGTTTAAATCAGGGGAAATTTATTTAAATTATTTTGAACAGATGTCTGTAATATATTGTTATTGAGAGCGGCCTACGGCAGCATTTATAGAATAAGTACAGTTGAAGGAAGTCTGTTGTAAAAATATTTCGGGTAGAAACACAAAAACAATGATTTTTTGTGATAAAATGCTTTTACAAAAATTGAAGCAATTTATGAAACTTATTATTCATTTTAGCATAATTTAAGAAAAAATTTAAATTACACATACGCAGCGTCTGGCGATATTCATAAGCCCTGACATCACAATAGGAACATTATACCACCCTCTGTTCAATATATGCTCCCGTTCATTTCAATCCATTGTTTCGAATTTCAAATATGGTCAGATAGATAATAATATTAAAAATATATAATTTTGCTACAAAATGAGGATGATTTTCATTTTTTTGACATTATTGTAGAATCCCTAAAATGTACATACATATATTTTTTCTTTCTACCTCTGCACTGAACACATCTGCGTGTAAAGTTTCTATTTCATTAAAAAAAGGATTTAAGAATACAAACATTAACAAAATGATTAAAACTCATCAAGCTTGAGCTATTCCAGAATTGATGTTTACTTTCCAAATAAAAAATATTCCAGCTATCGAAAAAACCGCAATTTTTTAAAAATTATGTAAAACTGCAAAATAAACTGGTTAAAGTGCATTTAATTTGGAGTCTGCCTATTAAATCAGTTTGCTACAACAGAAGTGTTAATTAAAGTTCAAACCGAAACCCCTCAGGCTACCACCAATCCAATTCAATTGTAACTCCAATACAGCAAAGATACATCAAGTAGAAAGGACATTGTTTTTGTACATGAAAGAAGACAAGGCCAACAAAGTTCATATGATTATACTAACAAAGCCATTAGTAAAACCATATCTAACAATAATAAATATTGCAATACAGAAGTTGGGGCAAATAACTCTCTCGTATACAAAGGTATCTCAATGATCCTCTTTACTAAAGATGTAAAATGCGAACAATTTTTTCGAAAATTTACCTCATCTTTCGAAGAGCTGAAATCGAAGGATTGCCAGTAAAAACCACTTCTGACATTGTGGGTAAAATAATAGGTGTTTGTATGGGTGTATGTGTGCATGTCGCCAAATCCGCAGATAATATTACCAAAGTGAATGTGGAAGACGCATAGACAACCAACCCTTTATCACAATTGATAAAACAAATTTGTAATAACCACTGAGAAAGTAAACTTTGGCCATATTAAATATTTAAAACAACAAAAGCAACAGGATGCCTATGGAAGTATCTATGTGATGGCTACCAAAATAAACTATACTAACATTTTCTATGTTTTTGGCATTATTTTTTGTTCGTTTCACAAATTTTGTTTAGCTTTTTGTAAAAATTTACAAATCGGAAAACGAAATGACAATTGGAAGTGTGGGCCGCTATCATTGGAGATCATAGTTTTCTCCCCAAAAGAGTTTAGAGGGGAGATTGGTGGTACTAATATGAGGATTGTAAATAATTTTCTCGACCGGGGCACAATTGAACGAAGGAATAAGAGAAATTACACAGTTTGGACACGAGAAACGATTGCTGCCGTAACTTCTACCAAACAAATGAATCGTTCGATTTTGAATAGAAAGTCATATGTTGAAATTAGTATCACCACACAATCTCTGCACTAAATTTGCCATAACTATTTCAACTTGTTTCCATAAACTATAATGCTGAGATACATTTTTTTGTTACAACTATTTATATATATATATATAATGAACTGGTTCCATAAATGGAAAAGTCTTGACGAAGTCTGAGATTTTGCCAAAGAAATATTCAAATGTCTGTAGATGCCTATAAAAAAAAATTTGTTTGTCTGAAGGAGTTTCCGCATATGGGTGACAATTATTGAGAGATGCTACTTGAAATGCAACTGTGGTCAGATCGAGTCGAGTGGTGTGAAATCTCATTAAGGACCTTAAGGTCTCGAAGTAAACGGTAGCACGAGAAACTTACTTAAAAATGTAGGAAGAACTTCCTTCTTCAGAAGTACGATGAACACAAACCCTGCATGGATTCAATAAGATGCTCAACTTCTCACATCACTAGACGCAATTGAACCGATTTATGATTCACAAACAAAATAATCTCGTGGAACCATAGATTTCTTTAACCCAAGACCATTCGACCTTAGCGCGCCCGATTTTTCTTTGTGGTATTATTGTAAGCAAGACGTGTATAAAACCAAAACGAACAATTTGACCGCCCTGGACCAATCACTTTGCACAATAATTGAGGAAACTCCTGGTTGCTAGTTTCAAAGCAGCTACAAACTTCTTTTTGTTAAATATTAATGAGTGAGGAGGACATTAAATATCATATATATATATATATATATATATATATATATATATATATATATATATATATATATATATAAATATATATATATATATATATATATATATATATATATATATACTCGTATATATATGTGTGTGTATCGGCTTAGATGTATCCGTCTGTCTGGCTTACATTTTTATAAAGAGCCTACCCCAAGATCGAAAAGAGTTATTGAGCTAAACTTGTACATGAAGATAAAGTTCAACACTTATATGAGCTGCATATATTTTGAGGCACCTTCCATGAGCCAACGCACATATTTCAAGTACCAAAACAGCTATTTTGCGAATATTTTAAAGGAAGTCAATCATCAATAACCATATGAGCTGAGTCCAATTTTCTGAAAATTGGCCCACGTTCTAAAATCATGTTTTTTGAAGGAATAAATCTTATCGTATATTTTCTTATAATCGTTCACAGGATTTCTACAACCATATGGACCTATACTATTCTGACACACTCGTAAATTTTGGTCTTATCCAATTATTGCAAAGTTACAACAATTAAAAGAGTATTGAGGATATTAAATGCATACATAGGTGTTCACCGACTTTAAATTTGTTGTAACTCTGCGTTGTTATCCCAGTGTTATCATTTACTGTCGCTTCTTTATTCCCTTTTTTTCATTAACCGCTTATATAAAGGAATCGTTTTTTATTTTTATTTTTACTAATTTTATTTATTTTTGTTTGCTAACTTGCCTTGCACCCGTAAATTTGCACTTGTAATTAACTTTTCTGTGTTTATATTATTTTAGTATATTACTGAAGATCAGTCGACAAACTTGAAATCGAGTAAAATTCCAAAAGTAAATATATTAACAAAATTTTCCGGTTACATGTTTTAAATACCTCCTTGGTAAAAAGGTTTACAATAAAACTGCGTAAGTCTAAGAACTAAGTACTGCATATATATATATATATATATATATATATATATATATATATATATATATATATATATATATATATATATATATATATATATATATATATATATATATATATATATATATATATATATATATATATATATATATATATATATATATATATATATATATATATATATATATATATATATATATATATATATATATATATATATATATATATATATATATATATATATATATATATATATATATATATATATATATATATATATATATATATATATATATATATATATATATCGTGTGTACCACTTCGCATACTTATTACTATTGATAGAGATATCTATTGATCTAGATTTCATTGGTATATGGACTATATCCCTATTTTAATTATCAAATTTTACAGTTATATGCCAAGAATAAGTGTTCTTCTCTTACTATTTGAAATGATAACTAACGATTACTTTCATTACGGTTTCATCAGAGTTTCTACTTATTTTGGTCAAAGTGACAGCTAGTTCTGTATCGATCGTAGAGTAACAAAAGTTTTTAACGATTGAATATATTCAAAAATGTATTTTGTTAAAAATATATCGAATAATTTTCTCCAATATCCTGAATAGTTCGAAAGTTACTCCCAAAACATAAATAAACAGTACATTTTATACGCTTCTCTTGGAAGGACCGGGCATATCGATAGATAAATAATTTGAAGTGTTTTTGTTTTATGTTTAATATTTTTTAATAACGCGATTTTTGCTACTAAAATTATCGTAGAGCTCAACTACACTTAATCGTTAAATCAAGCTGCAATTTTCATAAGTTAGCGACGTCGATAATAGCGGAATCCCGATAGACACCCCAATAATTTACGGATGATGAATTAGAGGCGAAGTGTTCACGTTGAGTAACAAGATCCGAATGGATTTTCCATGATGGTTTTAAGGTGAGCGTCGATTTAAACCCTTAAAAATGAACACGAGAGAAGGCATGCGAAGCTGTGAAGTGTGGAAGGCGATTACGTAACAGTATTATTTATAAATTTTTAATCATAAATATCGAAATATGTGTTAATGAATTTCCTCACGACTTATAGAAGAGCTGCTTAGTAATGGCAACGCAACTGCAGAAAGTGGCGAAGTCTAGACTAACGTGTTTATAATGCAATTTACAGTCTTTCAGAAAAAATGACTCATTCCCTATACCGTTAAGACGGCCTCTCCTATTTATGTACACATAAATTCGCAAGCATTGCATATTGTTTTAACACACACGCGAATACACCGCGGCTGTCTCTCTTCCTGCAAATACAGATTGGCACACTTTTTGCTTTAAGCGTGTGTGCGCTAAAATATTTTTACGTTCAAATATTTTCTGCGGCAATTAACAGTTTCTAGTCCGAAATATTTTCAAAGCGAGTTTCCTCGAGCAGCAGGCGGTTTCTTCTGCACTACGCTACAGAGTTGTGCAGTGGCAGCGCGCTGGCCTTTTGATTTTCCATTTATTTACGGCCGTTAAAATGAATTAAACAAATAAAATACACAAATGAATTGCAGAGCCGTAAACAAACGTGCCCAACGCATGACAATGCTCGGCCAATTGTCGCACAGTGCGCCGTGTACACTCGTACGCATCTATGACCACACTTCGGGTTGTACTTTGGCCAACTGGCATTTGTCCCGATGCGCCGCTCATATTAATTTTGTTTCTAACAATTTTACACATAGATCCAAAGCTGTCTTCAGTTGTTGCCATTGTCAATGTTGTTGTTGTTCAATTATGATCGATTTGTGCTATTAATCATGCCGGTTTATGTTCCGGCTCGAGGTATACATTTACTTGTAGTTTTGTTGTTGTAGTAGTTGTTGGAGCATGTTAGGCATTTGTTTAATTTGTCGCTAAGTTTACGTGACCATACTGGTTGGAAAACAAATAGTAATGTTTCAAAATAAAATTAAAATTGCTGTTTAATATTTCCATTTGACTGTATTGCATGGAATTCGAATAAAACGGAGGTTTCTACAACACGTTTAGAAAAAATAATAAAGTTTATGCAAATGAATTGTGCAACAAATAAAAACAATGCCTCTAGAATTGCCGATAAAGCTGCATATACGAGTATATTTAAGTCATAGACTTTTTTCCGACTTGTGTTAAATTGCCGCAAAATTAGAATATTTAAAATATCTTCTGCCCTTAGTCAATCCGTAACAGTCACAGATGCCCTTAAAACCCAAAAAAAAGTCTAGTTTAGCTGTGCCGCGACTCGCCCCACTTTTTGAGCTTTGTACAACTAATGTCACTATAATTCGGTGAATGAAAATCAATACAAAATTATATCAAACATTAAATTTGTAGAAATGGCTGCAAAAAAACGCTATTAAGAATCGTCAAGGAAGGTGCTGGCCGCGAGAAATTTTATAGTAATAAACAACGAGACAGCATTATTGCCACTATACCCCTCGCGGACCTACCTAGAGACGAATCACTTCAAGATATCCTAAAAGATCATACCATCAAGTGGTTCACAGATGGTCCAAAAACAGAAAAAGGGACAGAAGCTGATATATTTGGGCGAGGGTCCACCACTCCGCACCAATGGGGAAATCACCCAGCTTATTCCAGGCAGAGATGCATGCAATTCACCTCTGTGTTATCTTTAACCTACGACGTAACCTTGTGGATCAAGACATTGCTTTCATGTCTGATAGCCAAACAGCTATAAAAGCACTCAATTCGTACGAGATTCATTCTAAACTCGTATGTGTAGAACTTTTAAATAAGTTAGGAAGCCTCAATAAACTGTCCATAATATGGGTACCAGGACACACTGGGATCCCTGGAAATGAAAAAGCGGTTAGTCTTTCAGGAATGGGGCAGCCACACCTTTTATTGGACCTGAACCATTCTTTCGCATATGGGCAAAGAGCATAACAGATAAATTAAGAAAGGAGAAAAATCAAGAAGATCACGCTACTGGGCCTCACTACCAAAACTTAGACAATCCAAGCTCACAATACATCTCAAAACATCTACAGCTAAGCAAAAACAATTTAAGAAGTCGGACAGGTCACCTCACAGGCCACTATTGTTTAAGAAGGCACCTGAAGCTGGGACTCTCACCAGTAAACACGTGTGGGTTCTGCACGGAGGCAGAAGAAACACCAGAGCACCTACTAATGAACTGCGAAGCCTTAGCTCGCAGTAGGAATACATATTTTGGGCATTACTGGCCCGAGGGCAGAGACATTAGAGCGTAAGCATAAGTTTCCTTAGAACTATTGGACTAACAGAAGACCTTTAATAGGTACATGCAGGTGGAGTACAATATATCAAATTGGTCGAGGTACATTCCCCTCTTTAATTCATTCATTCAATTCCATGAAATTGTTCAAACAATTTTTGTAAACTAATTATGTTATTACCCTACATTCCACTTTCCGATATACATACGAGTATATGAGTTTGCAGGCTTCAGTTACAGGCGAAACAAATACAATATTGTAAAAATAAATGTGGTAAATAAGTACGGCATATACTTACTTATATATCCAATCTTCCGATTTGAATGATACAAAAAATTAAAACTTTAAAAAACGCCACACTCACTGTTGTTTTACCATGGGAAAAAAAAACATTTTCACATATGTATAATTGTACTAAGTACCCTGTATTTAAGTTAAAGGATTACGAAATACGGAATTTGCAAGAAAATAATTTGATCTATTTATTAATAGACGGCGGATGCATAATAAATAATAGTTTGATTTCTAATGTAGAGAAACCCCGAAATCGTAACAAAAGTATAAAGAAAAATCCTAATCCATATGGGAGTGAAATCGAATGTGATCGGCGCTTGAATGACACGAACGAATGTAAATTTCTAGTTTCTGCCATTTTTTCAGCACTGAATCATGTTTTCAAAAATACTTAAGTAAAGTAACGTATTAACGTAGTTATTCCTATCGTAATCAATAATATCTCGTTGTGAGGAAACTTTATCTTTGGTATATATTTTGAGAAGATTTAAATGTCCTATAGTTCACAATAGTTCGGCCCTTCTGCTTAAAATGTAGTAAAGTGAAAAATATAATAAAATACTGATTTTTCGTTTTTAAAAAGTAGATACAAATAATGTAAGTTATATGTTCTCGTAGGTGTAACGCTACTCATGAACAATATTTATATGATCCCCCGAGTAAAGCTGTATTTAATTAGAAAATGGATTAGCTGAATAAGCCTGGGCATTGATTCAAGAGAACCATTCTAAGCTGAATTCATAAATATATTTGCTAATAACATTTAACGTAATTTTAACCATTACGCGAAATAATAAAGAGTCCATAAAATTCCACTCAGCCCGCCATAATAATTCACCAGATATGGAACCACATGGCCACTTAGCAAAGTTACCACAGCATTCAATGCTAATTTCAAAGATAGTGCAGCATAAAAGCATTGATTCTCGGAAATTGTAAACACAGCGAGTCCGTACAGCATGTACATGTGCACCAGAACCGTCTGACCACATGTCAACATGCATTTCAATTTGTGGTTAGAAAAGTCAAAACAAAATTAAATAAACTTCAATCACAAACTGATAAGATAAATATTTGCCCCAGAACACTGCTAGTAAACCAAGAGATGGACGTACGGACGCACGCCTAGCTCAATAAAAAGTTGGTAATTGCTTAGAGCAATATTGAGTCCGTCAAAAACAAAACTGCTTGGAATGTGAGCAGAATCCATAAGGGAAAGACCAAGCCACATATGAATGAATTGTAGGTAAATAGGTCACCTAGCCTGCTACTGATCTGCCAATACACTCTCACAACTCTATAAATACTAATTAAACATTTTAATCTTTGCGGTTTTTTGCACGTACTCTGCGTACATGCAAAGCAGTTTATAAACGAAAACATTTTTATTTGAAATAATCATAAAAATAAATCACAAAGTTTACTCGAACGGAACCATAAACCTAGAAAGTCGGGTGCGCAGATGTACAAACGCCAAAATTTTTGCATCAAACATAAAAGGTTATCGTCTTAAATAGTAGAAAAAAACAAATAGACTGAAGTAACATAATAAAAATAAATGAGACGGAAAGTCAGATAAAGTCAGACAGACCCACAGACCGCCGAACTAACCGAGTCACAGAGAGAGGCAAACCAGCCGACTGACGAACTTTCGACTTTCGAAAATGACATCAACATTTTCCATTTCAGAAAATAGATTTTCTATAAAATAAGGCGAACTATAATTTGAAATATTTAATAAATAAAATCCACATTGAAATGTTGAATTTGGCGGACGCTACCGCAAACAGCGTCTGTTTGGGGCGAGCTGAGGCAGCGTGGGTGCCTAGCTCGTGAGACACAGTATTTTAAAGCTGGTTGTGCTATTTCAGATAGAAAATCACTTTAGGGGACAGTCACTATTTAAAAAATAAAAAATAAAACAAAACTAAACTACTGTAAAGGGTGCTCCAGCGGCAAGCCCAAAAATCGTTTGTTACGAAAGCACCGAAAATACTTGAAACGTTTTATTTTTATTGGCATAGGTTAGAAACAAGGGAATTTTATTCGTTGCGTTTCGATAATTAAAATTATCGCTGTGTTTGCGCACGTGTATGTCTGCTCAGAGCTTGTTTGTGTGTAATAATCCCTTCAGCAAAATGTTCTAAGGCACGTTCACAAAAACCATAGCTATGCCTCAGCATTAGACGAATTCAATGTTACCTCTCGGGTCATGAATGTTTTGTCTATTGTTAGAGAATATCTCAAATATTTAATACGAAATAAATTCTATGCTGAGTTATGCGCCCCACTTTTTGCCTAGCAGATAAATGCAGCTGGATTTTCAGGTATTTGTGTAGTAAACAGAGCTGTCACCCAGAGTGGTAATTTTCATACTGAATTAGAGGGACTCATTTAAAAATTCTGTGGATTAAAAAATTTCCCCAGACTAGAATCTGTCAGGGAAATGATACGTATAGAAATTGGTTATAGCAGGAACCCCGAGTTATTTGTTGGCTCATTAGAAACACAAAGATAAACATTTAAAGAGACAAACTCTGTTTTGTTTCCATTTACAATTTCTTCCACAGATTAGAATAGAGAGGAAACTATTCTGGAGAATATTACATCGATTACCAAGGTAACTTTTGTTCTACATTATGAATAAAACTAATATATACCAGTGGAAAATGGTTTGAATTTGATTCCAGTATATATAAGTGGTCTGGAAATCGAGTTGTCATACCTAGTAAATTAGCAAATTTCATATTGAACAGAATGCGAGGATATGATATCAACCAATTTTTTAGCTTTTCTTCCATTGCATTAGAAGTTCATATCAAAAACACACACCTGCTGTACACTCAAATCATATCTGTCTATAGTAAGAAATCACATTCATACTCGTATTAATCTATAATGAACGCAATAGAATAAATCATCGTCTACGTAAGACCTGGAACACAAAACCGCAAGAACAATATTAGATTCATGATTTTGTGGAATTTAAAATTATAACGAAAGTATATGCAAATATATATAGAGCCAGAACTAAAGATTAAGTTTTAATAGAGTTAAACAATTAAGGACAAAGGTAAGGAGAGGGAGAGTATGGATCATTTGCTTATTTTCTGCATTGTATATTCTATACTCTATTTCTAACCAATAAACTAATTTGTTTGTTTTTTATTTGTTAACATTTAATTTCTATTTACTTTTTTTATTATATCTGATATTTGATATTTTTCTTTTTTCATATTTCTGCCTATCTCACTCACAATCTCATTATATTACACAATATTTTTGAAATGAAATCTTTGCTAGAACCTGATTAGAACCCGCGTCTCGTGCAATATAACAAGCAAACCCACTCTACCGCAGCTGCCATTTGAAATAGTTTTAAAAACCTATTTAAAGGTTACCTACTAAAAAGCAGTAGTAAAATATACGATTTATTCATAAAGATATATACATTTAGTCAAAAACATAGATTCCGAAAGAAGATTACATTAACGAAATATTTCATATTTGATAGACAACAGTTTTATTGTTATTTATAAATGGAGTGTGCCAAACATGGCTCTCTGTGTCATTTGCTTTGTTTATTTATCTAAATACATCTCACAATCACGGAACTATCGCAAGGGGCGTATACGTAACATGCAACATGAAAACAAACATATTAAAGAATGTATATAACATAAAATATAATACAGTTTAATAAAAATAACATCATATACCATTTTATATTGAGTTTCGAAATATAAATAAATAACCATATTTAGTCAGTAAGTTTAGTTGAAGATGTTATTATGTTGCTTATTCGCTCAAAGCATTGCACATATATTTATTTATGACATAATATTAAACTTATTAATACAAATAAATATGTACCCACTTAAAACAACACATAAACCTAAAGTAAACTTTAAAAAATATGCTGTTTGTACACTAAACTATTAAGAAACCACAAACTTTTGAAATTTTCGAATGTACAAGTACCCGAAAACTTTGTGGAAAAGCATCTCAGATGAAAATAAACAAAAAAAATTACATTAAGTCGATATATTTGGCAGTTTCCTCCATTTTCCATTCGTCTTCGGTTTCTCTGTGGTATGCGTGTAAGTGCAGACACTTTGTACTTTAGCCCCAGCAGCAGCGCCACTCAGCCATCACAGCTAAGCACTTAACACTCGGTTCCAGAATGGGCGCATAAATTATGCGCATTACTCAATAAGCAATAAGCAGTCAGCGCACTTGACTCACAGTCAATAATGATAGTGATAATAATAAGAAGAAGCACTCAACAATTAATATTTTTCATTTATTTATACTTATCGACAAGTTCGAGTCCGAGTGCGATCAAGGTGTTTGGATACTCGCCTTTGGAACTGTTTTCCAATACTCGTGGATGTGTGTAGAAAATGCGCATTTGAAACTCTAAACGCAGTTCGGGTTCATGTTTTGTTAGTTTGCTCATCGATTCGAATACTTGGAGCAGTTTAATTGGAATTTGGTGGTATCAATTGTTTTAGCGCGGACGTGCGTCGTTGTAACTTTTTGTAAACGCTTTTTCCGAAAATGCCAAACTTTGCCTTATAAACACGTTTATAAGCTTATTTAAGGTGCAAATACGCAATACTAAAATCATATTTCCAAATTACTGATCGACTTTGATTGATGAAATTCAAATATGATTTACAAAAGTAGCTTTGAGGGCGCTCAAAACTTGACATGCCGCTATTTAGAGACATTTATATGTGAGGATGACAAAAATTATATTTAATTTAGGCAGATTTGACACGACAGGTAATCTACACGTATGCGTTATACAAGTCAAGGAATTCATTGTAGACAAAACAAACAACAGAACAGTTTGGAAACAAATAATAAATAAGTAATTAAATAAATTAATATTGCTCATACTGCATACTTCAATATAAGAAACTTAATAGGATTAATGATTGTCCCCTTTTTTTATGATTACTATGACAGTAAAAAGGGGAACGTGTTCTTGCTATGGACTTGGTAACATATTCCTGGTTCTCATTGCTTTCATTTATTTTATTTTCAGTTGCAAATGACTGAAACAATCAAGTGAATCCAATAAATATATTTCCATCATAATATATACAATGACCGAACTACCGAAACATTTAATTATAAATATTATTCCTTACACAGCAGTACAAAACAAAATTTAAAGGTTTTATACGTTTTAGACAAGACTTGCTAAAAACCGCATTTCACTGTGTGTATCTGTATAATATTTGCATTATGTTTTACGAAATATTCCATCGAACATACAAAATTGTAAAAATAATAAATAGTAAAACCATTTTACAGACTAAAGAATTATTGACCTCACAAAAACATTGCTCTATGACAAATCAAATTAAAAATAAGACTAAGAAACTGTTAAAGATGGGAACGTGGTGGAACGAGGTGGGGCGCAAGAATCTATAAAAAGCGCAACTTTTCTAAATGATGGTCACGAAAGTAACGGGAGATAACGTAAATAGCAATTGCATTTTATGTCATATTCCATGAAACATTTGTGCTAATGTAGAACGATACGTAATTTTTTAGCACACGTCCTTGAACTGCAGATGATCACCAGCAAAAACAATTGATAGTTACCAATATCCAGTCACGTATGACTTTCAGTTATTATTATATTATTTTTGAAATACTACTAAAAGGTTTTGTTTTTTCAACTTACCGCGTAAATGACATCCCAAATCAATGCTAAAATTTTCAGTGATTTCGTTGAGCACGCCATTTTTCAAAACTTAGTGTATTCAAAACCAAAAATTAAAATAACTAAAAAAAACGCACTTTAAATGTCAAATTCCTGCACAGAATTTGGCTCCAGTTGCACCAATTTCAAACAAAATAGCAACGATTTTATTTGTTTTATTTATAAAGTCTCGCTCCTATATTTCAATATTCGTTTTTCTCTAGTTTTAAAGTAAGTTTGCTGCACTTTTTCGCACACACCGCACGCGCATAGAACTCTCAACGATCGACACTTGACTGAAATTGAATTCGAATTTGAAGCACTCCAACCGCCTAACGACGCTTTCAAACCGCCACACACTAGAAAACTGAAATCGCTTTAGTACTTGTTGATAAAGTCGCAAGTTTTCTGAAAATACAGAACTCTGTTGAAACATATTGGAATGAAACACGCGAAACAAGGTGGAAACCGGCAATGACAAAAAGCTGCTACCCCAAGCACCAACAACAAAAATTGGCATAGACTTCACATAACATAAATGCTTTTGGCTTTTGCTAGCAATTTGTGCGCGTTCTCTTAACAAAATTGCTGTGGAAGTAGATTCGAAAGCAGTAGCTATACGTGCGTGACAGGCTGCTGCGACTGTTAAGTTTGTTGAAGAATTATTGGGGAATAAATAGATATTAGACTTAAAGAAAAATTGCGAGGTGAAACCGGAAGTGCTGTGCTGGTATAGTTGCATCTATATCATATAAAATCTCTTCTTCGATTGATTGTCAGATTTTGAATTATCGGCATTCGTTTACTGTGTCCAATTCCACTACCAAAGTTCACAATAGTACATTATCTTTACCACTATTTCAGATGCTCAGATTTTGAATTCAAAAAATCTTTCGTTGGAACGAACTCTGATCCAGTGGTTAAATACTAAAAACAAAACTATTGAGAACGTCAAATTCAAATGTCTTTATTTAATAATATTTAAAAATACATAGTTTATGAAACTTAATATTCAATTGTTATGTTAATGTACATTAAGGTTAGGTTATTTATAAGAAAAAATTTTTTATTTTTACAAAGCCATCGACTGGACGCATCGAAGGGAAATATATTTCGGCTCAATGTGATAATTGAATCTACAGTGTTTGCTTAAAGTGCCTGTGATGATTCTTAATTTACTCCGAAGCATGTTTATTAACTTTTTAGATCTTTTAGGATTAAAATTCCCCATAAGAAATTCTGTGCAGTTTTTCAATAGATCTCCAATAGTGTTGGATGATAATCCACAGAAGGGTTCAGGGCCGTTGAATGAAGACGCAGCTTTCCTTGCTAAGGTATCAGCTTTAGCCTCTATTCCTATGTGACCCAAAATACATTTACCAGGTATTATTAATAGAAGACCCCTCCCAAATGTCATTATCTCTCATTCATAATAAGTGTCAAAATGAATAAACAATGTTGCTTCTTTTGTAAATTTTGGCCGCTATTTTCGGGTTTTGCAATTTTTGTCGTAATAAGTAAAAACTCAATTGCCCTTTTTTTGTTTTTTCCTTTATTATTATTTACAAACAAAATTATACATACACACAATAACAACTGATACAATTTAAAATAATATTTTTAATAACTTACTATTGCCTATTATTCTCTGTTTTTTTTTTAGTTGCTAACTTTTTATTTAAAAATTTAATTCTAAAATACATTCGACATTTAAAAAAAAATTGTTTTACCGCATTTGGTAAATTAACTTTAGTGCTTAATTCTATTAACTTTTCACGGAAATTCCTGCAATGCACAATTTTATTTCCGTTGAACTCTGTAAAAATGGTCTGTAATGATTTGATGAGACACAAAAACATTTCTGAAGGCTTTTTAAGACCTCCTTTTGAGACCACCCATGTACAAGTGCTGCCTTCAAACTCATGCTCATTATGCTTAAGTCTTCGAATAATATAGCCTGCTATATACTCCAACGCGTCGTCTCGTAAAGTGTCTTCATTGTCACTGAAAACATCGAACTCGATGGGGAACTCATTGCCGGGCGGATGGTTTTCAGAATCCGTAAAGTCTACAGACTGAGTAATGAATGGTCTCTGACAAATTTTGGAAATCATAGAAATTTTCAAACACATTGTAGCTAAAATTTACCTAAATTTACGCATCCTGTATTTAAATTCCTTTGGACTTGGATGATCATGCAAGCCCCCTTTACTGCGGATTGCACCAAAAAAAATGCTCCAGCAAATCCTGGTTGAGTCGATTAGTAAGTATATATTCCATACCATATTTTTCTATTACATACTCTAACAGTAGAGTAAGGGCACACGGTGTTTAAATTCATTACCAAGAAAAGTATTACATCAAGCGAATTGGACACAACGCATTGGAGATGTGTGGCAACTGACGTGTCGAATTGTAATATGCAGCGTCCTGAATCAAGAAAATGATTCCTAATTAATTTAAAGAGGTGTGGAACGTCAGCGAAAACAAACACCTTTTCCTCTGGATTTGCTGGGTTTTGGAACCAGGTTTTTTTATAGTAAGTTACATGCATAATGTTAATGAAAATATATACATATATTAATATTTATTTACAAAATTACCTGCTGTTATGTTAAGTTGTTTCCACAGTATTTGGTTAGTGGATTCCATGTCAGACACAATCCCAACCACTGGATAACCTGCTTTGTACAGTGTTTGTAATAATTCGTATAAAATGGATTTCGACATTTTAGTGTCGAACCCATAAAACACTGGCTGTTTCCACGATTCCTTCAATCCTCGACTTATTGCAACTTGAACGTAGTCACAAGGAGCTCTGACGAGATCAAGTATTGGATCATGCTCATAGACGGAAGCTGTCTTCATTACATCAAATGAAAGGATACAGATTCTTTTATCTACTGATAGATCAGCAGTTTTTAAGGAATCTATTACAAAACTGAGTATTCCTTCCTCAAATTTGACATTTTGTGCCCATTTTGCCAGAATGTCAGTAGATGGCAGGGAAAAACCTTTCTTATACATGTGCCTATATGCTCTAGGCCCGGCGGCATGTAGAGTAATTGCATTGGAGATGTCATTCCAATGCCAATGAATCATTTTATAAGGATTCCTTAAATGTTTGTAAGAAATTTAACATTATATATATATTTTTAAAATCATTGCTACATACCTCAATTTTCGAATTTGACCATCTGTGAAGATTTTGTTCAAAGCTTCAGTTATATTGATGGTTTCTTCCTGTTGCTGCTTTAGTTTAAAAACTTCCAATTCCAGTTTCTTTACTTGCTTTTTCAGGTCCATGATTTGCAGAATTTCACGACTCTTCAAAAAATCATTGCTACACATAAGAAAAAGAGAATTATAGTTGTCACTTTAATATTTTTATGTGTACAGCAATTTAAATAAAAAATGTACTTACTCGGTTTGAGTGCAGCAATCTACATTAATAACTGTAGTACACAGTTCCTGAGTATTATTTAAAACTGACGGAACTGGACACTGTGAGAGTCTGGGTCTTCTAGTCACTGGGCCTTGCTCAATATTGCACACATTTTCCAATGAAGAAAGCGGCTGCAAAACTGATGGCACTGAACTTGGAAATAGTAGCACTTTTTTAGTTGTGGCGGCGTCCGGATTATTTATAAAGTCACTATTTACAAAATGTTTCTCACACACTTTTGATTTTTCTTTTAAATCAACGCCACAAGCCACGATCCACCGATTTCGCTTTATTGCGTCTTTAGGAACGCTGAAAAATCTAACTTTTTCCTTTCTCCATGTATTATTGCAAATAACGCAACGATAATGCACCATTTTTCTATTTATTATTGTTTATATATATTTTTAAGTTATCTCATTACACTTTGGAAGCTGACGACAATAATTTACTTGTTTCCAATCACTATTTCTCTTTTTTAGTTTGTTTTCGTATACAACATTCATTAAGAGAGCAGATTTGACACATATTATGACTGTTTTCCTCTACTAGAGAGGTGAGTTTCCCAATACAGTTCCATTCAAGTTTGGACCTCACAAAGGGTGACCTCGATCACCCTGTCTTTTTCCCCGATACACAATGTCTTTTTCCCCGATACTTCCTGTCAATGTTGAACTGGGCACACATTTCAATAGAGAGAATATCCGCTTGTAAAATGCTTGGGAAAGAGTCCGTTGGTTCCCAGTAGTTGGATTTAGGCCCAAATTCTCCTGCCCCAGTTCCTTCCATAGTCTTAGCACCGTCTATATATCATAAGATGGACATTTCTGTAATTTTATACTTTTCAGTTAGACCTTTCCATTCTTTTTTGCAATTTAACTTTGTGTACAAAGGTGAATATTCCTGTCATAAATTCCTTATGAGATTTTAGTATACCGTATTCTTGAGATAAATTGTTACTCCATATGCTTTGGGTGTAATTTGATTCCGTGGAAATAATTTTGTTTGTATGCTAAGAGATTTCCTAGCTTAGTCTTGTATTACTAGATGTAAGGGTGTTAAATCTAGTATAACTTCCAATGCTGCCGTGGTACAGGTGCGCATAGCTCCAGTGATGGCAAGACAGGCAAGGTGTTGTTCTTTACTTAAGGCAGATTCCGCTATCTTAAGTCTGACTCAATTTGACCAGGCTACAAAATTGGTCTCACCATCATGGTATACACCCAGCGAACGATCTATGGCTTACATCCCCAAGATTTACACGCAAGCCTTCTACATATCATTAAAGAAATTGTAGCCCTATTTGTGGTTGCTGTCAGGTGAGCCTTCCACAATAAGTTTTTGTCGAACACGACCCGAGGTATTTAGTCTCAGAGCTAATATCGACATGCCTACCATTTAGGAGAATAAGTCTCATATATGGTAAGGATCTTTTATCGAAAACAGCACAATGGTGGTTTTCGAGGCATTGATTTTCAAACCTGTTCCCCGGCATCATTCATTAGCTGCTAATAAGCCCCTTTGCATATCACAATGGTTGCTTCAGACTTTCCTCTATCTATTGTAACATGGCATGATATGCCTAGATTTGTGAGTTTTACCAGAAGATCATCAACTACTATGCTCCACAAAATGGGTGCCAGCGAACATCCTCTAGGCAGCGCATCCATCTGCGAAGATGGCGGTATATGGATCGAGCTCCCAGGAAAGTACACAAAAGGAGAGTGCGATCGGCTTCATTCGCCGTGAATGTTCCATCCTCAGATCTCAATGCCAGCTTTAAGTCGACTCTGTTTCTCGCAAGAGTTCAATGGAATCGTGCTACTATAGGAGTCGATACAACACCTTCACAAACTGATTTAAAGATAGTCCTTTTGACATATCTTATCTCTTTGCTATAGATCGTCAAATGTTTTTATACCCTTTACATTTAAAAAACTACAAAGGGTATACTAATTTTGTGCTTTTGAGAGGGGTTGCTAGTAAACACTATGCAAAAAGTGGTATATATATACAGCCACGCCCACAATTAACAAATATTTATAACTTAAGATCTATAAGAGATTTACGGACAAAATTTAACAAGAAGCATCATTTGGACATTATAAAGTTAACTGCCAGAAATGAGGTCGAGCAGGGAAAGGACACGTCCACTTTTTATTTAAGGAACTTTCGGGTCTAAAAATTGCCTGGTATTGATGATATCGTAAAAAAACATTGGCATCCCATATTACCCTTGTACCCCTAAACTCTTGAATGAACACTAGCCCCTCCCAACGACAGCAGAAGCTGCTCTGACATGATGGATGTTTGCCTGAGCCACTTTTAATCTTATCATCCATGGAACGGGTTGTGACGGATTTTGCCCCTGCAGCAGCAGAAGTGGATGGTACATCATCGAAAAAAAGTTTCCCGATTCCTGCACCACACACCCTGTCTACTGCCATTGGTGGTCCCATAAATCCACCCACTGCTTTGGTCAGGGATGAAGCTCTCCGTTCATTTACCGCAGCAGCACTTGATTTGGGTTCAGCGGGTGATCTGGCCCCACTAATTATTGGCTCATTAAGGATTCTCTGCTCCAATTGATTTGCCAATCCCTCGGAATTTTTATACCCTTTACCTTTACCTTTAAAAAAGGCCAATCCTTCGGAATTTTTTATTTAAATATGTTTTCTTCAAATAAATTATTTTTTACGGAGAATTTAAAGACCACTCGGAGAGTTCGTTTCCAACCCCTAAAAATGCACACGCGAGAAGGCATGCGAAGCTTCGTTCGGGAGCTGTTTGAGGTTCTCGTGTGCAAGAGGTGTATAAGCGACTGCAAACGAGACATCGGGATCAGTAAATAAGTGAAAGAGACCAAGAGAACATCGTAGTATTAGATCAGTTAAGCAGTGACAGTGAAACAGTGATCATAACCGAATCCCGGACGAGCCCCCAGTGAGAAAGTGATCATAGTCGAATGCTGAGAGTGGCAGCAAGCAGCGTGAACGTCATATTAGCAACGAGAGTTAACAAGTGATCGTCCCAGAGCGATGTAAATAGAAAAGTGTGGTGCAACAACTGACTAACTGAAGCACACTATAAGCGATGACGAAGTGTGAGAAGTGAAGAACCTTTCAAAGCCAATAGTTAGTTGGACGAATACTAATAAAGCAAATTGTTCTAACTGAAGAAGAAATTGTTTGCTTATAACACAATCCCTACGATACGAATCCAAGTATTGAGCTTGGTAAAAATTGTCAGAAAGGCAATTACGTAACAATACAAGGGGTACTATTTATATTTCGGGAATAGCAAATAATAACAAACATTTTTAAATGAAAATGGCTTTATTGTTTTTCAAAATATTCCCCTTGATGATCAATACATTTTTGCATTCGTTCAAATCATATGTCAGAGCAGTTTTTCCATTCCTCTTGAGACACCTCCAAAACATGGTTTTTGAACGCTTCAACTGCTTCTTCGGCGCTCGTAAATCGTTGACCACGCAGTTTACCTTTGATATACGGGAACAAAAAGAAGTCATTGGATGCCAAATCAGGTCTGTACGGAGGATGAGTCATCAAATCGATGTTTTGATTGCTCAAAAATTCTCCTGTTTGACGAGATGAGTGAGAGCTCGCATTGTCATGATGGAGAATTATTCGTCTTTGACGGTTGGTTTTACGAATTTCTCCGAAGATTTCCGGCAAACAAATGGTCGTATACCACTCAGAATTGACCGTCCTACGTTGCTCAAGCGGAACAGTGGCCACATGACCCATTCGGCCGAAGAAGCAGGCGACCATTTGCTTCGCTGTGTTTCTTCCACGAACAACTTTCGTTGGATTTGGCTCTCTTGGAATACCCACACAATTATGTGGGATCCAACGCGAACATATCCTTTTTACAGCCAAATCTTCATGCAATATTGAATGTATGGAAGTGGAAGTAATACCCAAGGTGTCATCTATCTCACGATGTGTCACATGATGATCTTGCATTATCAGTTCACGCACTGCATCGAAGTTTTGTGGTACAACAACAGATTTTGGACGACCTTCACGGAGATCGTCGGCACCGAACTACGACCACGATTAATTCACTATACCAGCGATATACTATGTTTTTGATGGTTCTACAAATAACTGAGTTCATCGAAACATTCATGTTGAGATAATCCACGTCGAAAGTTGTGAAAAATAATCCAAAGAAAACTTTCTCTTGAAATTTCCATTTTTTAGCCAAATTGATTTTCTTAACTTACTGTAAACAAAAGCAAAAGAACTTGTACATCAACACGTTGTAAGTACGTTAATGCTAAAAAAGTCAAACTTTATTATGGTGTTACCAGATTTTAGCTATTGACATTAGTGTTGCCAGTTCCCGAAATATAAATAGTACCCCTCGTATCATAAATCAAGATTGGAGTGATTTCTAATGAAATTTAGGCAGAAAGATTTATTTTAAAATTAAACTGTAAAATTAAAATCTATTAAATAAAAAAAAAATTAAATAAAAAAAGAGCTGCATTTTTTTAATGGAGAGTGTAATTGAACCGGTTATTTGAGAATCCCCATAAGTGAACTGACCTAAGTTTTTGACAAGTTAAAAAAAAATTATTCAGCGCCATACAAATTTTTTATTATCTAATTTTTTAAATGGAATATATCCATCTGGGCTGATTACATGTTAAACGCATGTTAATATAGCGATTTTCAATTTGCCATGTCTTATGCGGCTTTCTCAAATACATTGGTTAATTAGTGCAAAAAACAATTTATTGTAGAAATGAGACAATTATTTTACATGTATGAAAAGCATAAAAAGTAAAAAACGGCATAATATCACTCATCTTCATCACTCATTGTGGTGGTGGTTGTGGGCCAAATGGATATTTGACTGTAAACTGATTGAATTTTATCATCATCCGGTAAAAAACTTTGTAACTTTTGTACATCGGAAATTTTTTGTAATACATTGCTATTTTTCCACTGGGGTACGACAGTAATTCAGGCAGTTTTAGTGGGTGTCTGTTGCTGTTGGTTAGCCTGAAGGTGTGTGTGATTACTATAACCAAGTTTTTATTCTTATATGAGTGTAGAAAATGCAGAAATTGACTAATTTTTAGCTGAACTTTCAGCTCCCTTGGAGGGTTTCTAACACCGGATTCTACAGACAACGGATTCTACAGACACCGGATTCCCTTTGTAGTACTGAAGGCGCCAATTTTTATAATCAACCACCTCTTCGGCATTCACCCTTACCACAGTAAAACGGTTATTTTTATATGAAGAATTTATCAAAAGTTCATACTCCTCCACCGTATTTATCCGGTCTGTTGTTTTTATTTTTCTTTTCAATAAAGCAAAGTCCTTATCACAAGGCAGCAACGAATGTCCTGATAGGGCAATAATGGTCAATAGTCTTGAATTTTTCCAAAAAAACCAAAGCAGAAAAAATCGAATACTGGATAGGAAACTTACCTGGAAACCCAATATTGAAGAGAGAGTTCGGAAGTCCAATATTGCTTTGTACACTTGTAAAAAGCGGTCGGAATCAGATGGGGGTATCCCCACGAATTATGCACTGGCTGCACATTTCTGTGGTCAGACCTATATTGCTATATGAAATATTGGTATGGTGGCCAGCCACTCAGAAACAAAGCTATTTGAAGCTTCTGAGCAAAGTCCAAAGAACGGCTTTTCTGTGCATTTCTAGTGCTTTAAGGACCACTCCAACTAAAGCATTAGAAGTGATACTCAACCTACCTATATTAGATCTGGTAGGGAAACAAGTGGCCGCCGCATCAGCACTAAGGCTGAAATGTACGACGTTATGGCATGATCTAATATGGGTTCCAGGGCATAGGGATATTGAGGGGAATTGTAGGGCTGATGAGCTAGCCAGACGGGGCACCAACCTTTCTTTATGCACGGACAGATGCGATGTTGGAGCACAAATTGCCACCTGTAAACTGTTGCTGAATGATAGGATCGTGCGTGAACCCAATGGGTCTTTTGCACACAAGGCCACTTGCTTAACGACTAGGCTTATGTGGCCGGAACCTTATAGGAGGAAATCTAGAGACTTGCTTGCCCTGTCGAGAGACGATATCTCTAAGGTCGTGGCTTGGATAACTGGTCATTGGCTATTCGGCAGGCATGCTCTCAGGCTAGGAATATTCTCTCATGAATACTGCAGAAGCTGTGGGGATGAGGAGGAGACTGTGGAACATCTGTTCTGTAGGTACCCTCTGGCTAGAAGCAGAGCGTGCTCTTTGGGCAAATACGCATTTAATTCTCTTACAGAAGTGTCTCGCGCGAAGGTCAAACAAATCCAGTGCTTTATTGGGGCTTCGAAATGGTTTTACGAGTAAATCAGAGTTGCGTTATTACGCGGTGGTATCACAATGGACCCATGGTGGTCTGAGTGAATTGGTATGTAGTAGTTTCCAGAATTGGTACAGACAGTAGTTTCCAGATAGAATAAGAAGTAATATATTTTAAAAATTGAGAATCGACTAAAAATAAATATGACGGTTAGTTTAGATAACTTTGAAATTATATTTACGCATAAGGCAGAGACAGGACCATGGAATCATGACTTTTCTTACATTTTTTGTGCATAGCAGAACAGACCATTTGAATAATTTCGTCTAGTTGGTTAAAAGAGTGCAGTGACTCAGTTAAATACAATAAGTAAAATTTTAAGGTAAATAGGAGAAAAACAATTATTTTGTCATATTTACAAAAAATAAACAATTTGCTATAAAAAATAAATAAAAAGCTCGCATTTGCTCATCTAAGACCGCAATGAAGTCAAATCCAAATTAAATATTGGTGTTCTCTCTTCAAAATAAATATGTGGTAATGATAAACAAAATATTTGTAACTAAAAAATCGCAAAGTAAAATTAAAAGTATTTGAATTCCATATTTATAGAGAAAAAATGGCCAATCACAAAGAATGTGGCCAAAATTTACAATAAAAGCATTCGAGTTTTTGGGGACATAAACGACTATCGGCCTTGAAGGACTTACATTTGGAGGGCGATTTCCTAATATTAGTGCATAATAAATGTATGTATCTTGATCCATGATACAATGCACATACAATATAATTAATAGAAGTAGAGCATAATAAGCTTTAAATCTAAAGAAATCTCGATTAACGGGAAGAAGAAATAAAAAGTATGAAACTGCTTTTGGTCAACAACTTATTTGGTTATTTTATTAGGGCCATATTTAAAGAAGTACTCTGTTCTAATATTACCTATACTTGTACTATAATTGTGTCATAGTTTAATATATAGTGTAATTTCCAATTAATCAATATACATTTATGCTTATGCAAACAGAATGATGTATAAGGATAACGAGCAAAATGACACTCCTGCTTTCTGCTTTGTTTAATTGCAATTCTAAGCTGTCAGAACCGGGTCCATCTAACATAACTTCGCTTCGGAAAGGCATCTAATATTACTTCAACTTAAGATACTTCTTGAAGTTGGCCTAGATGTCAACCCTTCCAAAACTGAGGTTATGCTCTTCACCAGGAAGCACAAAATACCAAGTTTTGACTTACCCAAACTTAATGGGAACTCGCTTAGCCTAAGCAATAGCGTCAAATATGTAGGTCTGATCCTGGACCCTAAGCTCCATTGGAAAGCAAATTTGGCGGAGAGGGTACAGAAAGCCGCGTGTGCTCTGTACTGTTGCAAGAGAGCCATGGGAACAAGATGGGGCGTTCAGCCTCGGTTCATGTCCTGGCTCTATACAGCGGTGGTGGAGCCGTACTTTCTCTACGGCGCTGTTTTCTGGTGGCCCGCAGCTGATAAGGCGGTGAACCTGAAACCTCTTGACAAGGTCAGAAGAACAGCAGCGGTTCTGATAACAGGGGCTCTGCGTACCACCTCTACCAAAGCTCTATTTGCATTCCTACATTGGCTGCCCACTAAGCTTCTGGTCAGGGAACAAGCAAAGTGCTCGGCAACCAGACGCAATGCTATATCTCGCTGGACTAGGCTGAACCTGGGCCATGCCAATATTCTAATGCAGGACACGCCCGTAGATGGACGTTGACTATACGTGCTCTATACCTAATCTAAACAACGGGTTCGACACTTACATTAACAGTATAGAGGAATGGTCCAACAAACTAGTGGTCACTGGTAGTTCTATTGACATATATACGGATGGCTCCAAACTGGAGAAAAAGGTCGGTTGCGGCATCTTCTTCAGAAAACTTGCCATCAAGCTCTCCTATCGTCTCCCTGACCATTGCAGCGTCTTTCAGGCGGAAGTAATGGCAATATTCCAAGCGTCCAAGTGGCTTATTCGCAATAAAGTATGCGATGTGAACATTCGGATATTCACGGACAGTCAGGCGGCAATCAAGTCCCTAGCTGGTGTATTCACTACCTCTAAGCTTGTACTCGATTGCAGCTCCTCCCTGAACGTCGTCCCGGGTAACTCACAAGTTCACATATGCTGGGTGCCTGGACATAGCGACATTCTAGGAAATTGCGAGGACGATGAATTGGCCAAAATAGGTACGCTGCTCCCTGACATCTCCCCCTCTTTTGATGTAGGTGTCCCACTGGCCACGGTCAAATGGGCCATAAAACATGACTACCTTGAGGCAGCTAAAAGAGCCTGGTTAAATGAACATATCTGTAGTGTTGCCAGACAAACCTGGAGCACTATGGAAATTAGGCGTACTAGTCAGCTACTCAATATTAGCAGGAACTCTATCAGCACTACAATAAATGTGCTCACGGGACACTGTCTGATCGGGAAACACGCTGAAAGACTAGCACTGCCCCATAACGACTTCTGTCGCAGCTGTGGCTCTGAGGAGGAGAAAGAAACAGTACTTCAGCTCATGTGTCAGTGCCCAGCTCTGGCCAGGCGAAGATTAAAATTCCTAGGCTCACCTTTCTTCACTACCTTAACCGAACTATCTTCCATCAACATCAAGGACATAGCCAGGTTCATTTCGGAATCACTGTGGTTCCCAAAATTCTAGACGGGGGAGTCGCGTCGTCTTAGTGTGGTACCACAACGAGCCATTGTATGTGCTTAAGTGTGCTTTTGCGTCGAAGGCTGCCACTCCTACCTACCTACCTAAGACACTTCGCCATCTTTTGACAGTCCTTTTTATAAGAGTATATTAATGATTACAATTAAATATTTGTAAGTTGTACCAATACTGATAAAATTAATCACGAGGTAAGAATAGAGAACATTAATTCACAAAAAATTAAAAACTTACTGGCACATTATCTCAATGCTCACTGACTCTCTCTCCTAGTCCTACAACTAAAATCAATAATGACTCATACTGAATTAAAAAATAATTTATTATGTCATAACAATTTTATAAAAATTCCAAAAATGAATACAAATATACAAATACAAGTTTACAATAAAACCATAACAAATTTATATTAAAAAGACGTCACAAGTTATAAATACAATATAAATATTTGTTAAATACACAAATATAGCATATTTGTTTGTAGTTTTAACAATTTTTGATTTCGATTAACACTAGCATACTTGTACGAGACATTAATAGCTGCCCCCACAGGAAGGATGTTTACTTGAGAATACTTTCAAAGCACTTCTAAATTATTTATACTATTTTTATTCGTTAGCAATTCGAAAATCTTTATTCAAGGCATTTCAGTTAACAACACTGCTGTCGAGGTAGTTATAGCACAAATGTTAACAATTACAATTAGTTTCACAAATAACAATTGTTTGACTTTTACAATTCAATGAGCAACATACGGAGTTCAATTTTAACACTGTGCATGGACTAAAGTTATTTAAAGCTTTGCCAATTATGGACGAACGTTTTAGTTTATTAAAGTATATAAATTTTAACAATAATTACACTTAGTTTAACAAATGCTTTTTCACTTTTTACCAATACGTATTGTAATTTCAACAATCATTGCCTAATGGTAAATATGTCACTTAGAAGTAAGAACGTCTGTGGTCATTACGTATGCTGTTGCACAGGCAACAAGAAATAATGCTGCCAACGAGCTGTAAAACAAAATATATTAATAATATAATTAATACAATATAATATAAAAGGTCAACTTTTAAATTAAACGTGGGCTAATATGAACGCTCATGAGAAACGGAATACTTATGCCATCCTTATAAGGCAGAGGCTGCAACTCAATGCTCTTTTAGGGTGTTTCGTCTTCAGTACCATTACCCAGTATACTAAATATTTCGGACCCATGTTTGACATATATTTAATTCTTCTTCACTCCTAGAGCAAGACGTTGTGGATTTTCTGGCTACTTAGCGAATACATGTTGCCAACCATTCTTTCCCAGAGACCTACCAAATAACTCCGATTAAAAGCTAAGAGAGGCCAATAAGTATGAAATTAGCTCCAATTAGTGGAACAGTAAAATATATGTCAGGGATCTATTTAATTTTAATTCTTTTTTACCCTTTTTACGGAAGAACATATTCAATTATTGTATAATATACCAAGTTCTGTTTACGCTGAATAAAACGTTGAAAATGAACAAATGTCCCCCATGGAACAGTCTCATGGTGTGAAAGTCAGTATTAACACATCCAAAACACCTCCAACACTTAAAACGCCTTTTACAACATCTTAAGATTTAGGTCCCTTTTCTCATTAACGATCATTGTAAACCTCACAACAACACAATGCAAGTGATCTATACTCAGAGATTTTTGTATTTGACCATCTTCTTAAAATATATATTGGAAGAGAGATGGAGACTCAGAGAGAAACCTTTTAAGTAGAAATTATCGCGCATATATTTCTTTGCAGAAACAATTCTTCTCTGACATCTGATTTCTTTGTACAATTCCAGTGGTGAAACCTACCTCCAAAGCTATCATGATCCAGGCAAGTATGTTGAAGATATGCAACAAATAAATCCAATAATTTTCAAACTCAACACGGCAGCCCACATCAATCAAATGGTCGCTCTTACTATTATCATTGTTTCGGAAGCACGTTACGGGTGGCAAGCGTTCGTTAACAATGTAATCCTGGGGACTGGCTCGGCCACAACATTTAAACTGCAAACGAGTGTAGAGTAAACTTTGTAAACTTTATGCAGTGTGTGTATGAGAACACTTACCCAGCTTTCGTAGATCGACATAGCTCCAGGACTTTTGAGTTCTTCCTCCCATGCAGTATCCAGAGAATTCGATAAATTCGATGCCACTGACGTCTCACTCTTTGTCAATAAAAATACCACCGCCAGCTGTGCTATGATCACGACATACAGCAATACAATAAACTGAAAAGTTAAAGAACGGTTTAATGCAATGCAATATTTAGTCCATTGAAGAAGAAAACTACTCACTATCACTGTACAGCACACACTCTCTCGTGCCGCTCCAAAGCAGCCAAGCAAAAATATCACCAGTGTAGCAGCGCCAACGCCTATGTAGGCATATGCAGCCATGGTACCCACCTCATTTGTATCATAGGAGCAAATCACATAAATGCCAAAAGCTATCAGTACCAAAGCAAAGAGCTGAAATAAATGAACGAGAAGGAGTCATTAAAATGATCATTGAAATCTGAAAAATTTAATATATCGTTTAAAAGTGTGTGAACTTATCAATTATCAAATTATCAATTATCAAAAAATATTTTTTTCCGAGAAGGAATTAACTACTTTTTATGGATCAAATTCTAGGATAATATTCGTAATGCCCAGCCTCCGTAGTCAAGCAAATCTCATAGTCGTGAGGTCGGCAGTTCGAGGCATGATTTCCTCAATCCTTTGCAGAGATAATGATAATGGTGGAAGTTATAATAATATGGTAATAAATAATAATATTATTACATAAGTTCGTTTTGCTAATAGAACGATAACTGGATGGTGACAAGTGATTCAAAACACTTGTTTGACAATTTAGTTTTCAAGTAGTTTGATTTAATAATAATTCACGTGAGCACAAGTTAATTTTGTGCTATTTATGACTTTTCACTAATGGCTAATTTTTATAGATATGAACATTTAACAATATCCGGCCATAAATGAGTATTTTCGTCACAGCATTAATTATAATTGAAATTAAGAAATGGCAATTTTAATATTTAGAATTGGGCATATGGGAATAAATTGCACTTGGTAATTGAAGTTTAAAATGTCTCTGTATTGGAATTGCTCACATATTTGAATTCCATTGTAAGAATTACACTTGATTTATTTATAATGGGAGTACGGGCCAGTAAGATACAGTCGCTAAGGTCGATAATAGAGAGGAAATAAATAAAAAAGAAAAACTAATGTACCGTCGTTATATTTCTTCACACTGCACTTGGTGAAACCAATTATTGAATACACCTTTTCGACCATCTAAACAATCTGCATATTGAATGCAATTTTGAATCCTTTATCACTCCCAAATCCAAAGATTCTCAATATGCCGATCATAGTTTCTTAGTTTGTACTGAGAGGTTAATGCCGACCTTCCATCAAAAGTAATTTGTTTGCATTAGTGATGAGCGATCCGGTTATTTCAGAAGACCGCCGTTATCGATGAACGTTATTTTTAGTTAACCGTTCTTATAAGTAGTGATAGCGCTTTCGTTAAATGAAAAAATTACTTTTTTTTGGGGGAACGACGTTCTCAGTGTGAATGTATGCAAACGATAAGTGCGAAAGCTCCACATAAAAATAAAGAGTTCACCAATTTCAAAGCTAACATGCGAAGCGATAGTCAAAAAAGCTTGCAAGTTGCGAGCACGAGATAAATATTTAAAGAGATAACATTAATAATGTTTATGAAATAACGAGATAAATAACTAAACAAATGTTCCTATCAGAGACCATACAGACGGGACAATTAAACGTCAAATTTTCTGACGTTTAAAAAAAACTGTCTTTTTTTATCATTAGTTGCCTATATGGATAGGTTTGTTTATCATTGGTTAACCAGAATTCTGAAGAAAATCAGCCACACGACTACAGTTTTGCACATGGTTTAATGTGCGCAAAACGAAGGGTCATATCTCTGTATTCTCTGGTACCTATATTGAAATAAGTGAAACCAAAGAACGTTTATTAAAAGAGCGGTTCAAATATTCGGTAACTGTCGCTACTAGTTATTTTTCAATAACCGTGATTAAATCACCGGTACGGAAATATCGCTATCACTAGTTTGCATGTCTGTAATTGAAGAAGAATGATGAAGTAATTTATTTTCCCAATGGAATGTAAATGGAAGTACAAGTACTTTATTGAAGTGGAAGGGAATCAAATTCAAAATTAGTTGAAATAATGAATGAAAAATGAAACATTAAAAAATCCACCGGCATTGAGCATTGATGGAGAATATAATATATTTCCAATATGTGACGAAAAGTTCATTTCAATATTGTTGAGTAAAAATGAATTAACTCCAAAATACAAGTAGATAACACAGGTATCGTTCAGTTGTTCTCGCCAATAGTAGGCGCATTCGATTCGCCATCTTTGGATTTTGTTTTTTGGGTTTTAACAATATTATTGTATTGAATTAAATTATATTCAAATGATAAGTTTGTATAAAATATGTAAAGAAAACCAGTTGAAACAATGCTGCCAAGTGTACTTACTCGTGTGCTGTTTTATTCGCACAAATCGATACGAGCTCGATACAAGTTACGAATCGAATGCGTCTATTATGTCATTAATTAGCTCGTTTCTTTACTATAGCACTATATTATGAGTCATCACTGATGCTATCTCTTTCTGTTTCACATGGGCAATGTTTCAGAACGTTCTCGACTATTTCAGATCAGTCCCGAAAGCGCAAACATATTAAAGACATAAATACTGACTGTTCAGTTGGGAGTTTACTCTTTTAGCGATAAGTCTAATTTAAATTAAAATGAAATTTCTAAAACTGTTTTAATCAGAAATCATTTCAAATAGTTTTTAAATTGAATTCTGTTAAATTAAATTACTTTCACTAAAGCTTTTTGTATTAATTATCCAATGAAGGGAGCTATTACTGTACATACAATTTCGTAACAATATACATACATATATAAAGTAATTAAGTAGCACTAAAAACTTCATTAACGAGTAATATTATAAGAAAATATAAATTATTACTACTAATGATATTTCTATAATCAATTCTAATTGCTTAAAATTAGCTTTCAAGATGATAATTTATTTACTGATGTTTCAATTGTACATAAAATATCTGCGATTTCAAATCCAAATAGTCAAAGAAAGTTTGTATTGAGCCTTTGCACAACCGTCTAGTCTGCTTTTCCAATAATGTAACGTTTTCATCAAAAAGCTGTCCGCCCAGAAAGGTAGGCGATTTATATTTGGTAGTACAAACTATTTTTGTCTGGAATGTGGACCAGTTCGAAATGAAAGCTGCACTAGATGAATTCTTCAGGGGAAGAAATGCAACACATTTGCACAGTCATTATTGAGAGGTGTGCTTTTAAAGACTGTCCATAAGACCTTCAGAAGCAAGAAAAGTAGCTTTACTACATTTTGTAAAATTGTTCGAACAATTATTTTTTACATGTCGGAAACAGTATAATTCAAATATATAAGAAATTCTAGTGGCAACGCTGTTACTCTCCCCTGGTGTTGATATGACGTCATTTCGAAAATTCCTACGGCAAGAGCCAATACCAATCGGAACAAAATTCACACGACATTTACATATTGTTGTTGTTGCTGCTATGTGAAAATTCAAATATCTTTCAAACAACGATAACAGCGCACAGCAGAAAAGAAGAGAAAGGCGCCAAAAAGACCGGTCAAAGTGGCGTCACGAAATACTCAAACCAACAGAAAATAGAACATTTTATGAAGAAAGCATAGAAGCAGAACTTTGTTGACGTTGGTAGCGAGTGGCCTAATTATGGCCAAAATCAAAAACGGATACACAGCATAAAAAAGACGCCTGTTCATGGGTTATTGTTAGGGCAAGAGATTAGAAGTGAAGTTCATTCTAATTCTAGGAGCATTCCAACCGAAATACTCAATTCTTATTAGTTTATGGTCCACAATCATTTTGTATTACTGTTACTTTTGAATATAGTAAAATAATCCAGTGGAAGCCACCCTCCCTAATCAGAGGCCTTTAGTTATACGACCTTCAGCACGAATACACTTTTATATTACGGATAAGTTCCAATATTTTTTACTTATAGACTGACGCTTTGTGGTTAGATAGTTTGTCAATGTCATCGAACTAAGTACCTAAATTAGTAATGCGTGCTATTTATCAATATTGTATTAGTTTAGGAGCCAACAATAAGCTTGTAGTTCATACGTCATTATTTCTATATGGAATTACAAGTTATTTATAAATTAATCGGTTTTCATTAGCAACCACCTACTTGGCAATCAAGTACAATGCAGCAATCGTCGAGTGTGCCAGAGACGATGAGGTTGGAATTTTATTTTTAAATTCAGATGTCAGCACTCCTTCCATTCGCGAGTGTGGAATTCCATATGGTATAAACACACTTTGTTATTTTACTCTTAAGGCGTCAGGTCAGTGTAGTGTTTAATTGCTATAATTTCAATATTGCTTATTCGAGAGTCAGTAAATGTGATAATATTACTCATCATTAAAGCCCACATCTATGCAGTTAATGAGAGTATAGAAATGTTTTCTTTTGTCCCTCGATAACTAATACAAATAGTGAAAAGTGGGCACGACAACGTGTAATAGTTACCATATTTGTGTTGAATTTCCTACATATGGAAAGTACAATACTTATACATACATACTCGTATGTAGATAGACAATATGTACCAAATTCATAGAATGCAGGGGATGTCGAATAGTGGAATACATGGCTACAATTTTTACTTTTTCAGACGAAAATACGTCCGCTTGTGGAAGTCCCTATACCCTTTATATAATTTATAATCCACTGAATATCTTCAATAAGCCACATCCACAAATTTTAATGAGCTCCAATTGCATCTCTCGTTCGCACAGATAACCAAAATACATAGAATACCAAGGATAATAATACTCATAAAAGTAGTTTTTCCCAATTGTATTTGCCAATCAGCGAAGAAGTAAAGATTCAATTATATACGAGTATATGTATATCTATCTTTCAATGAAGCTATATTTTGCATGAAAATTTATCAGATAAATAACCAAAATACGTTTTTCGAAAAAAATATTAGGATAAAATTGTAAACAGTAACACAAGTTATAACTTTTGAGTTAAACTAAATAAATGTATTCAAATATGTATTATAATAAATTGGAGAATCATAAATTAGAAACATTTTAGAAGTGTTCCTTTTCTACCACTGTGAAAGGCGGGCCAACAGAGCAGGGGGAAATGATCCTCCGAAAAGAGGGTAAAACGAAGGCCGACAATCTTCCTCATAAAAAACAGCTGTTATGAGACCCACTAATGAGCCTCGGATGAAAACGACACGGCAACGGCACAAGCGACGAAAAATGAACACACGATTTGGAACATGGCACACCCTCTCTTTGTACAGACCTGGAGCGCTAAGGACTCTAATTGACCAATTGACAAAGTACAAAATGGACAAAGGTGCACTACAAGAAACACGATCGACAGAATCAAAAACGTTTAAAAGTGGAAAGTATACAATCTACTCCAGTGGCAGTAAAGATAAAAACATCATTTTGGCACACTTTCTGTCACCTCAAGGTTCAACTAGGACCGCCGAGCCAACAATGATGATGATGATGAATGTCCTCTAAATATTGCCAAAAGATATCATTCTGTAAGAAATTTCACATAGTTATAGTTTGTATTAAACATTTTTAATTTATTTTAAAATATTTTCAAACTTATACAAATAAAATTTGTTTTGGCTTTTTTGTGTGCATTTTTTAGCCTATTCTCTATATTTTTAATATTTAATATTTATATTCAGAAATAACTTGTTTTCGCTAGCACTTTTATCTATACTAAGGTTTCCATGATAGAAAATACTAGCATTGCGCATAAATCGGAGCCCAATACGTAGCAGGGATTCAGAAAGGAGCAAAAAGTCGATTCAGTTTGACAAACCTTGTTTTCAATGTACAAGAAATACTGCGAATTAAATCTGATCTCAACTTCACTTTTAATTCCTTCCGCCCTTTAATTTTCATATAAAATATTAACTGTCTTATCACTATTTTTTCCTTTTTCTAAAATGTTACGTACGTACGCTACCAAGGAACACACAAGAAATCTTTTTATATCCACCAATCTAAAAGCTTATATTTATAATAAAATTAATTTATCCTTTTCGCATTTTAGTAGAATTTTAAATTATATCCAGCAGAAAATTATTTTAAGGGACAAGCTAATTATAAAATATTGCATATACATATTACATTATATTCAAACATAAATGATTGCATACTTTTAGGATACCTCTATTAAGTTCAGTTCACCACGAGAGAGAAAAGCGTACTCTAGAACCTTCTTAAAACTTTTTCGAAGCGTAGATAATATTCTCGAATGTTCTACTTCAACATACGAGAACACACAAGTCAAGTCGACACAGTTGAACAGCAATCGTAGCAGTGTGTACATCGGGCATTTCAATCGTAACAGTAATAGTATTAAGATATAATTAAGTGATTAAATGAATTATTAAATAAAGTGCAAAATTCTATTAAAGTAAATTTTAAGCCTAATATTAAGTGTGTAAATTGCAATAATTAAATAAAGTTAATTATTTTAATGTAACCATCGATTGCTTGATTACTACACAATCTAGTGGTACGAATTCGAGTATTGAGAGTTACAATAAATTGTCAGGAGGGCAATTTCGTGACAATTCATTCCAAAACACATTACTCTCAAGTGGCTTTGCATTTACACTGTCATAAGTCACATACATACGAGGGCGGACTGAAATTGAAGCTACCTAGCGGTAGATGGCAGCACAATCACAAAAACTTTTTTTTTAGAAATTGCGAAACGTCAGCTGTTAAAATTTCACCCAAATTCATCGATTAGTTGATTTGTTGTATTCGTTTGAAGTAAGCAACTTTTGTTTTTCTTGAAAAATGGAAAAAAGCGAATTTCGTGCAGTGATTAAACACTATTATTTGAAAGGGAAAACGGCGAAAGAGACAAAAGAAAAGCTCGATAAACATTACGGTGAGTCTGCTCCGTCAGATTACATGGTAAAATATTGGATTGCTGAATTTAAACGCGGCCGAATAAGCACTGCAACAATACCATCAACAGGAAGGCCAAAAAAGGTAGTTACTGAAGAAAATATCAAGAAAATCCTCGATATCGTTATGAATGATCGCCGAGTCAAGTTGCGTGAGATTGTTGAAATGGTAAACATATCATATGAACGTTTGTTCAACATTTTGCATGAACATTTGCATATGAAAAAGCTATCGGCAAAATGGGTGCCGCGTTTGCTCAGTGTCGAATAAAAACGAGTTCGACAGACCACTTCACAGCGGTGTTTGGACATGATAAAGCGTAATCCTGTTGATTTTTAGCGTCGATTAATAACTGTTGATGAAACGTGGGTCCACCACTACACACCTGAAACCAAAAATCAATCGAAACAATGGGTGGAAGCTGGTGGAAGTGCTCCGAAGAAGGCGAAGGCAGTGAAATCGGCTGGCAAGGTTATGGTCACTGTATTTTGGGATGCACACGGAATATTGCTCATCGATTATCTTGAAAAAGGATCCACAATCACAGGAAAGTATTATCGTGCATTATTGGATCAATTGGTTGATGCAATCAAGGAAAAACGAAGACATTTAAAGAAGAAAAAAATGCTCTTTCTTCAAGACAACGCACCGGTCCACACAGCATTAGATACGATGCTATAATTACGTGAAATACATTTCGAATTGGTTAATCATCCACTTTATAGTCCAGATTTAGCTCCTAGTGACTTTTTCCTGTTTCCAAACTTGAAAAAATGGTTCGCAGGAAAAAGATTCATCTCAAACGAAGAAGTGATTACCGAAACTAACGCGTATTTTGAGGGGTTCCCGAAATCGTATTATTCAGATGGTATAAAAAAGTTGGAATATCGTCTTACTAAGTGTGTCGAAGTAAAAAGAGACTATGTTGAGAAATAAATGGTTTTTGAAAAAAAAAATGTTTTTTTCCTACTTAGATAGCTTCAATATCAATCCGCCCTCGTATATCCTTACTATTCAAACGATAATGTGGAATAAAGTATAAACTGAACGAAAGTTGGAAAATAAGGAGAAAAACTTAAAAGCAAATCCTTTTCTGCCTTGGTGGAATTATTCTATTATATATATATATATATATATATATATATATATATATATATATATATATATATATATAATTATATATATATATATATATATATATATATATATATATATATATATATATATATATACGAGTATATATATAAAATTTCACAAATGCCATTAAAATTTCTTCCGAAATATAACACACTAAAAATCTGTATTTTTTTAAATGAAAAGATAGGATAAAAGACGGAAAATACACAGAATAGAATCGAAACATGAGTGGAATACGGTCCTTTATCCTAAACCTACTGATGTGGTACTTTACCTCACAATCTACCCAAATAGTGAATATCATTCAATGCAAAGAAAGTTGACGGAAGTGGGCAAATGCGTGCCAGAAAATTAGAATCCCAAATTTGAGAACTTTCTTTATTTTATTTTTATTTTGTATCACCTCCATTCCTTTTGATGCAATAATAATGAAAAGCCCCTCCCCAACTTGTCACAAATATCATACCAATCTACGTGAAAGATTGAAACTGAGATGAGCATATTTAAGTAACTGTATAATTGAGGCAAAATGTACTTTTAACAGCTGGTTTCAGCAACTGGTTTCACTAACTGGGTATTAACTATTTGCTTCGTATGGATTTTAATCGATTAGTATACAACTTTTATACCATAAATGACGTCTGAAGAGATGATAAGCGAGTAACTTAGCCTGCGTAATGAAAACAGTATGAAGCAAACTTTTAACTCGATAAAAAAAGTGTTGGACATATGTATATTAGATGTTAAAGAGCTGAATGGCGTTACTTCCCGCCACGCAAACGTGTTTTTGATTTGCTAATTCGATTAAGTCGGTAATAGAGATTTGCAGAAAAGATTGCCAGAGCATGTGGGACTTGATAAAAAAAAATCGCTAAAACTGAATTGACTGAGACTTCAGTTTGGATGGTTGTTATTATTTATGACGTTTATAAGGTTTAAGCACGTAACAACTGTGTCAGAGTCAGATATTATAATTCAAACTGCCAATTTCTAGCATACGGCAGAGAAATCTAAAAATAAAGACAAAATTCTGATGTCATAAAAGTAGGATTATTACAGAAGTGATTTGTGTTTAAAATAAATTGGACAATATTAACTGTGCGCCAGTATCACTGCTGTAAATTCTGCTAGAAAACAGCATAATAAAAAGCATTTATCTTCAATTCCATTCACTAAAAATATATATTTACATCTCGTACACAGACTTCAGATAGATCTGTATTTTGGGAAGGAGTTTGAAGAACAGTGAGAGAGAAGTTAACAGCCAACAAACGTTTTCAAAAACTTGACGAAGCCCCTCTCCGTAGGGTTTTTTGCGATTGAAATTACTCATAATTTTGGTCTGAATAAAATGCGAAGACCGGAGTTAACACGTTTTCAACTTTAAAGTATTGCTTTGATTTCGCATCCCTACAAACTAAGATCGTTTGGGTTTTCTGTAAGGTGTAAAGTTGTGTTGCATAAGAATTGTATCTTCAGCAAATCGACCGCAAGACAGATCATTAGTGGAAGTTGTGGTGCGTGTACATAATTCGAAATTGTTTTGATATTAATTTGCGTAGCTTATTCAACAGGTTATTTCATTAAAAGTACTAAACTTTCGTCCGACCTCGACTCTTTAAGATAATTATTGAAATTATTTAAAGAATTACATGATGAATAAATAAATTTGTATTTTACTATTTTGTACCATTTTCCCAATATCTCTTTTTAACTATAAATGGTGCCATACAATCCTGCCCTACGGAAATTTCATTTAATTCTTATAAGTTGTAATAAGGATTGTAACGCCCCATATGCTTCTTTCAATATATCCAGATTCTCCTCATTCAGAGGCTTCAAACTTGTCGGAACCTTAACGAACTGTCACTTGAAAGGATGTAGTACTTTAATTCTATTTTATATATACCACAAAGCGTGTGTTTTATATATATCACTTACAGATTTAAGTAGCAGTTCAAGAACCTCGCTTCTTTGGGCATTCATATGCCCAATAGGAGAAAATGGTGTGAATTATTCTAGGCCGCATCATTTATTACATATATAAACAACATTTACTGCGATTGACTGGTAATACAACGAAGTTGGAAAAGATATTGTATAATCGAAAACATTTTTTGTGTGCAGTTTATAGGTTATGCCAACATTGATCACCAATTGATCTCGAGTCGTGGATATACATAAATGGTGGGCTTGGCAGTGGCCGCACCCATTTTTTGTTTAGTGACATACAGTGGAATTTCGTGAATAAATGGTTTATACATCCCCGGTTAAGAATCTGTTGAATTGTGGGTATGGACCTTTATATATTATGGAGGGTACTAGATCCAGGGAAACTAATTTACAAGTCATTTTATATTAAATCTCGTGAGATGTTTTTATGAAGGCAAGAGTATGATTTGACCGATCACCGTTCACTATTGCATACGCTCTTTCATTCCAAAGTTTGTCCATAAATCTTGCATAACGGTCAAGTTATGGAAATTGCGCATAGTGCTCCACACATTTCACATAGTCGTTATACTAATTTCAATGAGATGTCAACGTTTGCATATATGTGTGTGATAGGCATGTCCTTAGTCCGATTTTGTTCATATAGAAATCTAGTTCTGTCCGAAGTTCGAGTTTATATTCGTGTGAAGTTACATTGGAATTTCATATACAAAAGTTTGAAGGAAACTGCACACAAATGATAGAAGGATATGACTAAATCGAAACACGAAATGAGGCTGATCAAAAATATGCGAGTATACTCGCCACTCCTCTTCTTTTCATACCTTTTCTACTCTTTTTTAGGGTATCTGGAAGACCCGTTTTAAATAGAAATTCAATATTCGAATTATTATAATGTATGCAAAACCTCAGTGTATGCGTATTTAAACTTAAAGTCTGCAGAGAATAAAGAACAGATATGTACTAAATTAGTTTGTGTTGTCAAAGAGAATAAACGAGTAACGACAGATAGCCAGAGAACGTCCAAAAATGCCTTAAACAGCTGCACGTGTCATATTTATTTTCGTTTCCTGCTGTTCTCCAGTCAAATTCAAAATCTTCGCAACAATGACCAAGTTTTTCAAGTTTAAGCGAATGTATCTGAGGTACCAACAGGGCTGGATTGATTTTAATATGACGAACTTGAATTAAATTAGAAAAAAGTAACAAAATCAAAATGCACACGTTTAACGTTATTTGCGTATTGAACACTCTTCGAAGACACAAGTACATGTATGTGTGTGATTGTGTATATGAACTTATTCGGGCACGTATAAAATACACTTCAATTAGCAGAGTAGCCCTGCGTGCATCCAGACTAGTGCTCTACTGTCTGCTATCTGCATCCTTGATGCATTTCCCACGTATGTGCTATCCTTCATTGCCCGTTTTGATTTTCTAATGATGAAGTCATGCACCATCAAACAATGCTCACAGCCAACAATCTTAATGGAAAAGTGGTTCCGAACTAGAGAAAACACTCGTTCTCAACTTATTATCAAATGAATATGCATACTAGAAGTGAATCAACGACATTCGTTCCCTATTTGTTTCCAACTTGGTTTATATTTGAAAAAACTTGAAAACGTTGGAAATCAACTTAGAATTCAATGTTCCCTTAAATACTTGGGAGCGCGAATTGTCATAATGTTGCATTACGTTTTTTGAACTGTTTTTCCATTCGTTTCTTACCAGATACTGGTCTGATGCCTCATTCCCTAAAACAAGAGCATATATATTATATGTTTTCCTTTTTTGAAACGATTTAGTAATATCCGTCTGTGGTTTCTTTTCTTCCAAGTTTTTTTTTCGTGAAAATTTGCCTGGAGAATATTTATATAAGTTTTGTGAGGAATAAAAAGTTCTGCATCGCCCGAAGATTCTTTGTTATATTTGATATATATTTAAATATTGACGACTGTATACGCTTAGTCTTTCGAGAGTTTTACTGTAAATCAATTTAAATCTGTTCTACGACGTGCATTTTAAAATTCCTGTTGATATGCTTCTGGTTTTCATTTATATTGCAGTAAATAACAGTAGTTTTATTTGGTATGTGTTCTTGTAGAAGAAAAATGTATTTAAACAACATTAAAATTATATTTCTTTAGAAGCTAAAACGCTTCAAAAGTTCTTCCTTCCACTTGTAAACAATATTGCTATACGATTACAAGTTTTCTGACGCATCTTTAATTGGATAGATCTCTTCTGTAATGATATTCGAACTTGACTAAACTAACAAGTCATTCTATTTACATATTTTTATTTCTAATTTACTCACGTTAGTTTAATATTACTCTGTAATTTCGTGAATTGCAAACGGTATTTTTGGATCTTGTTAAACAGCTCACAAAAATCCCGTCAATTAGATGGCGATATAAACTATACGAAAATATCTACACCTGTATTCCCTAACACATTAGTTCAATCTATAATACATTCCACAATATTAAACTTTATATGTATGCAGAACTTAGAAGAATGAGTACCGTCTACAAAGACCTTCGACTTTCCAAATAAGGCGAGTTAGGCATTATCATATTTATATGTCCATCGACAACCATGTTAAAGCAAATATGATAAAAATGAATTAATGTACGAAAAAATTACGTCCATGTACACAAAAATATGACAAATAATTAGCATCATCCATGACATGTACGTGCACAAACTGCCAAAGATTAAAAATTGCACTGAATGCAATATTATTCATACATATTAATTGTATTTTGAAAATGGGCGCCTAATGTTGTGCAAATATGACTTGCGATGTGTGCTGATCAGATCCATTTATCATTGTATGACCGTGATTTGACTTACTTATTGAACACCACTTTTTATTACTAAGGCATTTCTTCTCAAATTCCCATCAACAGCATTTCATTTGAAACCTGCTTGTTAATATTTACTTAATTTGATTTCGTTTTTCAATTTTATTGGATCGTTAGTCCTTTTTATTCTTCCAACAATATTTCCCAACGTTTGAGTTCAACAGCATTCGCAATTCCGGCTAACTACTTGTAAGCGTCTACACATACTTCCACGTAAGATGGATGTGTCCCCGGGTGTTATATTTGTTCATTCTGTGCGTATGACGTCCTTAAACGAATTCTTTGATGTTACGTGATAATTTCGTATTTTTTCCAATAAGTGCCAAATGTGTTCAATCATATCTGCGACTGTCTACCCCTATCTGCCTCAGTCGGCGTCGCAGCCTCTGTCAGCGTCTCTGTAGGCGTCTCAGTCGTTGCCGCTGTCGATTGGGGGGTCTGCTGCCTTCTCTATGCCTATATCTACCCCTATCTGCCTCAGTTGGCGTCTCAGTCAGCGTCGCAGCCTCTGTCAGCGTCTCTATAGGCGTCTCAGTCGCTGACTGTATTTTAAATTGTTTGCAATGGTATATTATCCATTCCTGCACAAGAAACGATGTATGCTTCAGGTCGTTATCTTATTGGAACATAAATAGTTTCCCATCCAACCCCAACTTTTCACTGGGAACTCAATTTTCCTCTAAAATACAAGTGCTTGTGCATTTTCTCATCAATAAAGACGAGATTTCCGACGCCAGATGCAGCCATACACCCCACACCATAGCATTACCACCGCTATGTTTTACTGTTTTGATTACATTATTTTCTTGTTGGTTTTCGCCAAATTTTTTGTGTGCCATCTGAGCCAAATAGGTTAAACTTTGATTCGTCACTAAATATCACGCTATTCCAAAATGATTCCGGGTGATTAACATTGAGTTTGGCGAAATTTAACCTTTGTATTTATTCGCAGCCCAAATGAATTATTTACGCCGAGGAACTTGTCCATGATAACCACTTCTTTTCAGGTGTTCCGTATTGTTTGGGGATCAAGTTTTCTCTAAATCTTTGCTGCATTTCATGGCATCATTTGACAGCCAAAATCTTTGGAATTTTAGCCACTGCAGCTACTACAATCCGTTCCTGGTATATTGTAAATGTTTTTGGGCGTCCAGATCTCCTCTCACGCTCTAATTTGCCAGAATTTATGTAATGCTTTATAATGTTTCGTACACTCGAATGTGGCCTCTGTACAAAACTGCTAATTTCCAAATAAGATTTTCGCTGGTCATGAAGATTTATTATAATTTTACGGACGTCTACCGGAATTTCTGTACGACAGCTAATGTTGCTCACTCTATCACGAAATCAAGATCAAAGCTAATTTAAAACCTTTAACAATTAACTACTAATTTGACCAATTAACTACTGCGCAATTATTATGAGGAGAAAATCAAAGATTACCGTTATTTTAGAAAAACAAGACACACAAACTTTTGTGATGTCCTTTTATGGACTTTTTCCTACATTTCGAGGTGTAGATAAAGTAAATGGACATTTTTCGTGTGTTTCTGGGAAATAAATATTGATACTAACTGCATCAAAAAAGTCCGTCGAAATAGTCATAACTGGATATTTTGATACACTTTGTCTTAAAAACGTTACCTGTGCCCAAACTTTTTTGATTCACTGTATATATGAGTAGTTAAAAAATTCTGAGATCGATCATGTGCCCGCCATATAATTGTCAGTTTGGTCGTCAAATAACCACAAAATTTACCATTTCTTATCACTAATTGTCTTCGGCTATTGAAATTCCAAATAACGGTGTATACAATGATGAATTATTCAATGGCCTTGTTGAAATTTTCCTCTCATCTGTACTTCAATTGCCACTGATCTGATCTCCTCTTCAATATGCAAATACAATTTCCGCTGAAACTCACTTTCAAAAATTCGCTTTTGCTCAATTTAATGCTGTTACAAATTATTTACAATGAAAGGAAATAAACAGACTAATTGGCTAAACTGCTAGAATTCTCATTGTTAGGCTATTTCACAGCTTAAAAATGCATAAATCAAATCTGTTTTGTGTCAGAAATTAATTGGCAGATTTGCAGAATTATCTGGCAACGCCCGACGAGCTTATTGAAGCAGTTGGAGCGGCCCGCATTTGAAAAAATGCGCGAAAATGAATACATATGTATATGTACACATAAACGCATAAAACCGCGAGGAAAAACCAGCAACATTGCCTTTATTTATAGATAAGATACGTGCACATAAAAATAGCAGGAAACATTCGGATGAAACTACTAAAAGTGGAGAATAAATTATAAAATAATAGCAGCAACTCTCACACGGTCAATTGTGCAAGTGGCGAATTGTGAATTAATGATTTATATGAAAGCAGTCCACAATTGCAAATTCTCGGCCATAAATATTTTGAACAAAACAGATTGCGGCAGATCGAAATGTGATTCAGATTTGAATTGCTGTTTAATTGAAATTTAAACAACACTTTCATTAAATTTTATTATTTTAACAAACCAACACACAACCCCACAGTTGTATACACTAGCAACATGTCCAAACATGCACACATATGTACTTACATATATGTATATCTACCTTACGCATTAATAAACAAATAAGAGAAATCGGCAAAGAATCTAAATCCGAAGAATTGTTTTCTACTTACAACGCATATCAAATTGAACGCAAACACAAACTTCTTGGTGCACGATGTCGAAGTCATTTTGTGTGGCTAATGTGTAGTCAGCAGTTCCCAAAGATGTGTCTCGCTGGTGCAACCAGAAACGATTGGGCGAGTTGAAGGATGAATTGGCGTAGTTCAAAAACTGGAATTGTATGTAGAATTCGAGAATTGTGGGAGAAATTAATGAAGCGCCGCGGTATATCTAGTATAATATTCAGGTTTTTTTTAGTGTTTTTGTTATTTTCTACTTTACTCATTTGTTGGTGTTGTTATTGCGTGAATGGTTGCACTGTATGAATCAACTAAAAATGAGATCATACTACGACTGCAAACATATCCCAACCTTCAACATACGAATTTATTTTTATTGAAACTATGTATAAACATTATTCATTTTATATATTTCAGGCAAACATATTATTTGTTATTATTTAATTCATTAATATGGTACACCTATATATTTATTGAACAATCTCTCATTCACAGCTCGCTTGTCATTATGTGAATACAATTCAAACAACCAATTTTAATTCAAACTCACTCGCAGAACTCAGCTCGACCGCTAGACGCAAAGCAATCTAATCAACTGTGCGAGAGTAGAATTTTTGAAATTTATTCCGTGGGGCATTCGTTCGTTATTTTCGTTTTTATATGTATTTTTTCTCTTCAACATGATGTTGAAAAAGACGCTACAACATATGGGAAACAGCAACAGCACACTCCGCTTATAGAGTGTTAGTAATTGTTAGCCATATAAATAACTTTAACATGATAGTTTCGCAATATAGTGTGCAAGCCACGAGAGCTTTGTTTGTGAATCTCACTCGTTCTCTCATTCAGTGATGTCAGATATGGGTGACTATGGAATACAACCACGAAATGGCAGAAAGGGATTTCGATTCTTGTCGTAGGCTTATCCACCACTCAAACTTTTGGGACAATCATTCCAAGTTTAAATAGTTCAGAAATAAACTGGAAAACTTGAAAATCCCGATGAAATATGCGGTATAAAAAATTCATCGGACTTCTCAAAATTCGGAATAATGAAACTTCCTGCATTCATCCCTCGTCTCTCAATTAATTGTATACTTATATTAGTCAACCAATAACTTCTTGTTTTATACTAATTTTTTATTTTGCTCTATATAAACTCAAATATTGAAATATTTCACTTTTATATTTCAGGACAATTTTAATAAGCTTAAGCTAACTTTGATTTTTATTTGAAGTTCTTATTGCTTTAGGCATTAGTTTAAAGGATATTTAATTTATGGTAAATTTTGTAGTTTCATATACAAAAATCGGGGTTATCAAAAGCACAGTCTGACAACACTACTCTCGTTCATTCGTTAACAGTGTGCACCAGTGTGCATTAAGAAGGTGGCCGCAAGCAAAGGGCCGTAACTTAAACGTCAGATTTTTTACCGTATGAAAAAAAACGCACACTATATGTGAGTTCACCTCGAAAAAACGGGTGCCATTGTACTAAAAATTTCATATTACGAAATTGTAGTAGAAAAAGAAAAAAAGGAACAATCAGAATAAAAGAGTTTATCACTTTATAGTATTTTTTATTAGTAAAACGGAATAAAAATATAATACAGAATAATAATAATAAGAAAAATTATTTTCCCGGAAAACCCGCGCCCAAAATCAATAATAATAAACAAAATAACGTAATTATATAAACTATCAAATCAATTTAGATGCAAATTAGTATTTAAAATAATACTGAATACACTGTTAAATATAGACATGCTTTCGCAGAAGGATTATATATATTTTTTTATTTACAAAATTCCGCAGAATTCATATATTTATATGCTGCTTTCTGCTTTGGTATTTCATAATTTGACTAATACATTGTAATTTGCCTAGAATATATTGTGTATTCATTAGATTTTTAGCTTTGAATTGATATTAGAATGCCCTCAAAAATAGTTAAAAAATAGTCAAAACAAAAACAAATTATATAACATTTATTTAATTAAATATACGTACAGAATTGTGTTGCTTTTTTCTCTTATATTTATTACTAAACATTTAAAGTAAGTTTAACAACATAGTTTTATGATAATAGATAAATATTTTCTTTAATTTTTTGTACTTTTGTTAGAATTAAGTTCATTAAAAAGAATAAACAAGCCAAACAAATTATAAATTAATATAAGAATTAAATAATAGTTTTAATAAATTTATTTAACATATAGAGTAGTGTACTTAATATTAGTAATGATTAAAATTATTAATCAGAAATAGTATTCACTAAATTGAATTTGGTACTTTTTGGAATGAGAATCGTATTAAAATATTAAGAACGACAACCCCAAATAGTGTTTTTTCCGAAACTCACCCCAATGTTTACATCCAGTGGGGAATGAAAAATTGCTTTGTTTACATCCAGTGGCGAAAAAATTGCCGGCAATACAAGTGTATTCTGTGAAGTAAGTTTCATTTCTCATATTCTCTGGCCGCAAGCAGGGCACACCTAAAAGGTAGCCGCAAGGAAGAATTTCTCTTCTTCTTGTTTTCGTTTTGACGTTTCCTCAAAAGCTTCGAAGCTTTTATTTGAGATCAGGGTTGTAAACAAAGTTTGAAACAGGGCACATCTAAATAGTTAGTGCACACTGCTAATAAGAAAACAATGTTATAAAATAAAAAATTAATACTTTATTGGATATACTCTCTTGTTGTTGCACTTCTACATATATTCAATATTGGGGGTATTTTCACAAGAATTATTGCTTTAAATGATGCAACTTTACTGACATTGGAAGTGGGCCCTGCTGTCTATTTGTATCCGTATTATTTATAGGTATCCAATGCGTTTGAACTGCGTTTTATTTGCATGGGCTCTTGCGATTCCGGCAGTGTATTGTTGCGCTTCTGTGCATAATCCTCATAGTTGTTAACTGTAAGTAAAATATTATCAAAAAATTAAGCTGCCAGAAAATTAGCAATTATACCATTTAGTTGCAGCTCCTGTTGGGGGGTTGAATTAGGATGCCGCATTTGCGTTAAATTGAACAAATAAATTACATGTCTGCTTTTCCTAAATAATAAATAATTGTAAAAAAGGTTAACATTTTTATAAGAAAGCCATTGGTTACCTTTGGCCAAGCATCTTCTAAAATTCACTGCACATGCATATTGCTATTCACTGCCGCTGGCGGGTGCCCATTGTCACTTGGTACACAATATTGTGTACAGCGGGAGTAGTCGGGTCACTTGCTTCCACTGATCCGCTAGTAAACACAATATTAAACAATTTTTCATTTACATTTCCACATAATTTAAACATTTTCACTTTTGCACATAATTTAATTATGCAGAAATCTCTGTTTTACATTTATTAAATTTTATCTAATTTTCCTCACTATCAAAATCGCAAAATCTTAATTCAAATTCAAATCCAGGGTACACCGATTTGTGCTCCCTGTTCGAAGCTAAAATTGGATTATAGGTTGTCAAAATCGAGAGCTTTTTCACTCCACTGACAAGCCAAAATCAAAAATTTTTTGTTGTTGTAGAATTGTTGTAGCCTTGCGGCCAGTGTGCAATAAGAAGGTGGCCGCAAGGCTACAACAATTCCACAACAACAACAATTTTTGGATTTTGGCTTGTCAGTGGCGTGAAAAAGCTCTCGATTTTGACAACCTATAACCGGCATTCAACCCCCCAACAGGAGCTGCAACTAAATGGTATAATTGCTAATTTTCAGGCAGCTTAAATTTTTGATAATTATTTTCTTACAGTTAAGAACTATGAGGATTATGCACAGAAGCGAAACAATGCACTGCCGAAATCGCAAGAGCCCATGCAAATAAAACGCAGTTCAAACGCTTTGGATACCTATAAATAATACGGATACAAATAGGCAGCAGGGCCCACTTCCAATGTCAGTAAAGTTGCATCATTTAAACAATAATTCTTGTGAAAATACCCCCAATATTGAATATATGTAGAAGTGCAACAACAAGAGAGTATATCCAATAAAGTATTAATTTTTTATTTTATAACATTGTTTTCTTATTAGCAGTGTGCACTAACTATTTAGATGTGCCCTGTTTCAAACTTTGTTTACAACCCTGATCTCAAATAAAAGCTTCGAAGCTTTTGAGGAAACGTCAAAACGAAAACAAGAAGAAGAGAAATCCTTCCTTGCGAGTACCTTTTAGGTGTGCCCTGTTCGTTAATTTCAATGTGCAAGGAACTTTAATATTTCTTCATAAGTGTTGGCAGCTCTTTTTAATGAAAGCTTTCGCGAGTGAAAAAAGCTTATCCTATTTAATTGAAATTGCAGACTGTCAGCAGAAAATACACTATATTAGTTTATTTTAAAAATGCTTGTTTTACGTTTAAAGTGCAGATTGTGTTGCTACTCAATTGAATAATTTCTCATTTCTGTAATTTTATTTCAATCTTCAATCCGTACAGAATATTAATTAAAATGCTAACATCGTCGCCGAAGAAAGATGAAGACTTTTTGAGGATCTAATGAATACACAGGAAAAGACGTTTTTTTTTCTGCGGCATAAGTTTTGTGGGGTCAATTTAGAAACATACATATGATTATGAAGTACTCAGCCTATAAATTATTTGTTTAAATTGACTTTGGTTCACATGGCAAACCGTTCTAAAAAAATACACGTTTTTTACTCATCTACCCTCATTAGCGTATCTTTTCCGTAAGGTAGCAACAACAATGATTGCGCCGAGACCACGACAGCAATCGAGAGATTCCCGAAAATCTCGGTCACAAAATAGTACCTAAGCTTCGCATAAGGTAAACACTGAAAAATTCGTTCGAATTAATAATTTTCAATAAAAAAAATGGGAGAGAAAAGGAGAGTGAAATAGGGAAACTTAAAAAAATTGAATCAGTGAACTTAAACATTTTTAATTTATTTGGAGAAAATTTAATTTCATCAACATCAGCGATGAGTGTGTGGAGATTTAAAAATGGTAAATTTTTTGAGTCAGCAAAGCGGATACACTAAATTTTCCTGTTTTCTTTGTCTGTGGGACAGTCGTGCGAAAAATGAATACTGGAGTAGGAGAGACTGGTCGTCGAGAATCAACATGACTGTAGGAATAGCTAACATCCTTCATGAACCGAAAATCATTATTCCGCCACTACATATTTAACTAGGACTTATAAAACAGTTCGTTAGTGCTTAAGATAGGAATGGCGATTGCTTCAAATATATTTGTCAATCATTTCCTGGTTTCATTATAGACAAGTCCGTACTCTTATAAACAGCAATGATTTCAGAAACCACATGATTTAAGCTGAATTGGAAACTTTGTACCAGTTATAAAAAGTTTTTTGGGGAATCACAAATCTAACGAATATTCCAAAATAGTAGACAAAATGCTCCAGTAGTTCAAAAAACTATAGAGCTAATATGAGTGTCAAATTGCATTATTTGCACAGTCATTTAAATATATTTCCTGACAACCTGGATAATTATAGCGAATAACATGGGGAACGGTTTTACCACAACATAAATTATGGAGGAAAGACATCACGGCCGTTGGGATCGCCATATAATGGCAGACAACCGCTTGAACTTGCAAAGAGACTGTCCGGACGAAAAACACCATAAAAAATCCTATACAAAAGGTTTTTCTTAACTCTTATGGATATGCTTTTGTTTTTTATGATTAGTTTTATTTTTCTTTGTATCATTTATAGCACTTTGTTTGTTTGAAATCATTTGATACTTTTAAAGTAAACGTTTTAAAAAATATTCCCTTTTTTAATATTGAACTTCCAGTATAAATGCCTTTATCTCAAAAAGTAGAGTATTATTATTTTTGTATTCAGCAGACCAAAATCACCTAGAATTGGCTAATGACAGTGTTCCCCTGTGTTATCAAAATAAATTCCTTAAAAATATGAAATATTACGAAAATGATCTTCTTGATAATAATTCGATCACTGGATTGTGTGTCGTTAAATCCAATTTTGTAATTAAAGTAGTTAAATTCACCTCATAAAATTTTCTTGAACTTTAATTCATGGGTCCACAAGTTTTACATATGTATAAAATAGACTTATCTCTGAACTTTGTAGAAAGACAGTGGCATCCGAGCGTCAGTCGTCCATGCTTTATGGTGCACGAAGTGGAAGACGGAAGTTTAGGATCTGGTATTTATGGCCCTAGATTCAAAAAGTCATCGCGATGGAAAGGCTAAGAACAACCCTCCAGGCCGAAACCTATGCCATAGCAGCCAGGCATGCACAAGGGAATGCTTAAACTGGAAAATCTCTGGTGCTCATATATATGTACAATCGGACAGTCAAGCGACTTAAAGGTCTGTGAACTACCAAAAGGAAACATCCAAAAGTTGTAGACGAAATGGGTAGATCGAAAATTTGCAGGACAATGGACAAGTAATATAGGAAAACGTCAGGCTAAAAGATTTTTGTCCCAGACAATACTCCTTTGTCTGGGACAAAAATATTTCTAAAAATCTAAAAAGCTCCTCATCCTAGCAGAGAGGACCTCAAAATTCTCACAGGATACCTGACATTGAGGTATAATCTGAAAAAATTGGGAAATTCCTCCGCGGTTACCTTATGCAACCAGAAACTGGAAACCTCTGTGCAGGTTCTCTGTGAATGCCCTGAAGTCTGCAGAAAGCGATTCCTCCAAATTGGGGCGGCTAAAATAGAACCCGAAGTGCTAAAATTCATAAAGAGCCTTTGGGTGGCTAAATAATAGCTTTGCACAAAAGATTAAATTGGTCGCGGTGCACAATAGCTAATGATAATAATAATAATAATAATAATAATAATAATAATAATAATAATAATGCCAATCTGGACACGTGAATTAAATTAGGAACGTATAAAAAGATGACTTTTATAGCGTGACTATAAAGAATGTGTGTACAGGCAAGTATGCTTCTTAACCGATGCCTATTGAAATATATAAAGTGCGTGTCCACACACGCCGTATTTCAAACTCTATTGGTGATATCGATTTTCATACAGCTGATCTAATATATATACACATGGTAAATGTATATAAAATAAGTTGCATATTAGGAGGTGAATCCCTTTTTCTTCCACATACAAATGAATTTAGCGTCACTTTAATTTAATTGAAAAGTTTCGTAGTATTAAATTATAAATATATTTATAAGTATATATTTGATGGGAGATACAAGCATCGGTACTAAATGAGTACCAAATCAGGGGGAGTATATCTCCATTGAATTTATCGTGCACGGGATAGCCAAAGTTATAAATAAATATTTATATACTCAGACGTAAGTACACACAATGAAAATTGGCGTGAAACTTGAAACCCAAATTAGAACCAATAACGGAAATGATTGTTTGCCCCACATGCCATTGCCATGGCAACCGAGGGGGCTTCTAGCGCACGAACACTGCAACAGTTAATAAACGCCGGGCTTTCAAATGTACACAACACACATACAGACCCAACCCCAAACAAAACACACACATATGCACACTTAGCAATGGGGGCAAAATTCAAAAGGATATCGCAAGCCTACGATGAAAGGTGTTTAGCATGGTAAGGAAGGCAGCGCACGCATTTATCAGCAATTTAATCGCGTGCGTTTCGTGGAGAGACGAAGCAAACCTAATTGTCGAATTAATATGTTATCCTTCAAACGACATGTGTAAAAATGTTAGCCTGATTAAATTTTGCTGATTATCAAAACTTGGCAGTAATTTGTGAAACGTTTCGAGTTGTTAATAAAGTGCCAGATAAGATAATTTTCCAATTTTTACGTAGGTCAAAAAGGAATTGCTAAAATTTCTTATGCATAATGTTGTAATGCAGATTTTTACAGAAATACTTCAATTTTCTGAGCAATGGTCGAATATTTATATCGTTTATCCTCGATCGACGTTGATTGCCCTTTGGGACTCTGATTGACCATCTCCTCACGCTACTTCCCCAAAAATAACTTCAGATTATGCTAGCTTATATGTGTATGTCTAAAAGTCTTTATTTTTTTTCAATATTTGGATAAAATTTTAAAACTGCCTTCAGTGAGGACCCAAAATGGGCAGTCGCATTGCTAACAGTACCCAATATTGACACGATTTGCTCGACGTTCTTTTCCCTGTGCATATTCATGTCGGGCAGTAAGCACTATCATTTGAGTGTCTTTCGATCGATGATTCGAAGATATGTCTGACATCTTTAGACCAGCTTGGAATGTGTCAGTGCTCACCTATTTGCAGAGCTTATCTATAGTTTCTCCTATTCGGAAGATAGAACGTGTCCAAGCTGGTTCAACCTAGTATATTACTATGTTAGCTCCAGGTTCTGCAAGAGTGTCAACACTTTTATTTCCTTTGAATATCTGCTGCCTTTTTCAATCGAGCATTACATTTCTCCGAATAGAATATAATGAGTTTTTGCCCATTCATGTACTGATTACAAGTTCCAACAGAAGTCTTCTGATCCTCGCTCATTTCACAAACTCGGTTGAACTAATATAACACTCTTATGTTTTTATCAACATATGACTTTCAAACCATCCACCTAGATTTCAGATATCGATTGCTGTAAAAGTGGCTATCTTTTTCTGCCTGGTGAATCTAATCGCATCTGCTCCGTTAGCGTTAATCATCAAGCACTGTTCCGCAGCACCGAGTTCGTTACTCATAACATCTGCAATGACTCTCATGAACTTGTATCTTGCCATCAGCATGCCTCACAACTTAATACAAAAAATAATACGATGGAACCGCTCTAATCCCCTCGATCTGGCATCCAAATCTGAAGGGATAACCGATGTCATTATACTATATTCGAATTGGCGTCAGGGATAGAGACTTGCATGCCTAGGCATTACTGAGTGGTGAGATCTGCATCACAAGCAGGACTGGAGAGCCTACTGCATATTCTGCCAATCGATCTATACATTCAGAGTCCAGCACCAAAAGCAATTCTTAGAATTAGGGAATGCAAACTGCGTAATTTCTCAGGACACTGCTCTATTTTGGGGAAAACATATAGAATCTCTGTGATAAAGACACGGATTATAGAACACTCAAGATAGGTTTTAACACAACCCACCCCACAGGGACAACCCTTGACCTGACCATTTTCACTGAAGGGTCAAAGATGGACATGGGTACAGGTGCGGGAGTCTATTCAGATGAACTAGACCTTTAGACTGCCAAATTTGTGTAGCGGCTTACTCCCTCGACAATAATCATCTGTGTAGATTGTCAAGCAGCGATCTAAGCACTAAACGCTTATATTGTAAAATCTAAGTGTGTAGAACACTGCAGGAAATCTCTATTTGCGATCAAGCATCACAAGTTAGAGCCATGCTGCGTCCGTGGACATCGGGGTATCTGTGGCAACGAAAAAGCTGACGAATGGACCAGACTCGGATCGGAACTGGCGGAAGAGAGGCAGGTTAAGGACATCCTTCCACCTCTTGTGGAATTCACAAGCAAGATCGGAACAACGTTAAAAATATTAACGAATAAACGGTGGCACTTAACCGCCGACTATCGAACATCTCGATACGTGTGGCTAAAACTGAGCCGCCAAAATAGGACTGACGTAATTCTTCGGCTCAGTAGAGGAGAAATCAGGACTATCGTGGGGGTTCTGATAGGGCACTGCCTCAGGTACGGTGTTCCTTTCAGAGATTATTGTGGGAGGTGTGGAGATGAGAAGGAAGAGGAATCAGCGAAACATCTGCTCTGTGATTGCCCGGATCTTCAGAGGAGGCGAGCCACAGATATGGGCTCAGCCTTCTTTGAAGAACTACAGGAATTAGCCGAGCTGAAAGTAACTGATATTCTAGCTTCTGACTGGTTTAAGATCACGGGGAGCTGTGGGTTTTTTGTGGGAGAGGGGAGGGGACTGGTTTCCCCCTAAAAACAGGTATCACACATTGGCCTCCCAGTGTAACTAGCGTGACTCGCAAGCTACCTAGTAAACCTAACCTTCGAATTTTGCATTATCGTAGCAACCGTTGATGATGCCAGAACGTGACTGCATTGGCATGTTTCCGACTACTTCTCACTTTCCTTACAGATTCTGGGGGGCGACTACATATTGACCTCATGAAATTTAGTGGTAGGTTTGAAGGCGTAAACTTGTCAGTCTCATTTTGTGTCCCTGGGAGTATTACTCCCTACTACTAAATCTAGATATATATAGTGAAAGTACAATGCTCCCCAAAAAAGCGCGGTGTAATTAAAACAGTCGTAAGCATCTCATCAAGATTATGTTCAAACTAGCGAGTTAAAGCAAAGAATTGGAACTTAAACGTATTAAACGATTTGACATGATATAAAACGAGTTCAGCGCAGGATCGAATCAGAAAGCTTTCTATGAATAAGCTTTTTGTCTTCTACATCTGTCATGTTCTTGTGAGAGTAAATTGTCTCATGATTAAATATTGCAAAATAATGTTCGAATCGAAAAAAAAATATTATTTAAATAATATCTCCCAACATCTTCAATACTTTCATCAGGGATGTCCACGCCATTGCTCTTTGAGCTCGCGATGCTGAAACCCAGTTAGAATTCCAACAATTGGCTCTTTTGAGCTCGCATTACTTTAGAATTTGGCGCCAGCAAAGGCAGACAAGCTTCCAATTTCCTCGCTCAGAAAACAAAAACAAATGGTTATTTGGGTCGTTTTTGAATTGTTTACTATTTTGTGTTTCTCACAAATTTTTATTTCTGCGTGCACTGAAAGAAAACATTGAGCTATTTCTAATTTTGATGTTTTATCATTTAGTGCGGCAATCTGTAACTTACAAATAACTTTTCAGTTATTGCAGCTAATTTAAGCGCAGCACATTTCAGTGCTATTTGCTACATTCAAAAATAAAAAGTTACATTTGAAATAATTCAATTAAATAAAAAAAAATAAAAAATTACGGTGTACCTTTAATGCAGTCGTCATGAGGCTCTGCACACACTCTTGTGTTTAGTGAATCGGGTTAAACCAGACGAAAGGGCGAATGATGCATAAGAAAAAGTGGGGGGAGGGGGTTGTGTAGAATCAACTATCTTTACCGACACCAGAAAGCTTTTTGCGGTTAACGGAGCCAAATTAAAATCTTCTGTTTGTTGTTTGAGTTCACAACAAACATTTTTAAGGCACCCCTGCCTTAGATGGTTCACAAATATATTGCAAGATGACTGTCAAACTAAATTTAATTAACCACTCAGTGGAACAGTTCGTGGGTAACAAAAGGCTCTGTTTTTAACCAGTTGAATTTTAGTCAGTTTGAACATAATATATTACTTTTTCGCTATTTGAATTCCATCGTCCAATTAATAATCCCCTAAGCAGACCAGGACAAAGCAATTGCCTAACACCAAAAATTCTTTCCGCCACCATCTGCCTAACGGCCTCCAGAACTCATAAAATTTCATAACATTTATTCAATAAATGGGCTCTACATTTAAGACTTGGTCTTTTAGAATCAAGCCAAGAGAATTTAGTCTTAGTCGACAATCTACTAATGCAAGGAGGCAAGCTGCTACCAGAGTAGAAGAGAGTGAAGTACAGCGCACACATCGAACACAAGAGGATCGAGAATGCAGTGCGCGGTCACGTTCTGGGTTATGAGAAGCAAGGAACACTGATAGTCGAGCACATATAAATTTCCATCGTGCTGCATTCAACTATGATAGTCAAGTGGTTAGTTCACAAAAATCAGTGACCGTTCGTTCAATGAACAAAGTTTCTGAACATTTCAAAGCACTCAAATTCAGCACTGAAACATTTCTTGAAGTGGATACCATTTCTTGAAGAATATTCAAGCATTAAATTCATGTTTTCAAATGACTTCGTTTGGTGCAACAAATATTATCAGAGATAATTTCATGCCAATGTTTAAGGTAATCGAAGAAATAAACGACAATTGCAATGTTTACAAAAACGTTAACTTGACATCTTTTGATATCAAGATTGAAGGTCAGGTGTACCACAGAGTCGGATCGTTATTGCCATTTGCAGATAGTTCTCAACAGTTTTTTGAAATTTATTTTCTTGGAAATTCCTATGATGAAATTGATCAACGGTGTTCAATTTCTCCGAACGTACGAAGAGAAATAATTGTTGTCTTACAAGATTATTTTCATCAGCTCAACGAGTTGGTGATTTTGTTTAAAATGGCATTGGACAGAATGCCGTCGGATAATAATAGAATTGTCATAAGAGCTTACAAGCGCTCGCTGGACAGCACCCCAAAAGATACAATGTACCAACAATACAGGATGTAGCAGTGGTAATCGTAGGAGAAGAATTTAATGCAAGAGATATCGTCTTTCATCGTAGAAATGATCAGCCTCAACGTGCCTCTGAATCGCTCTTATGATGCTTTGCAATATCCGATTTTGATTTCGCAAGGGGAAGACGGCTATAAAATTAACATTAAGTTGTCAATCAGTCAACTGGTTAGTGAAATTCATTCTCACAAATGGGTAATACAATTTTTACAAAAGTTTAAAATTCAATTACAGGTGTGGAAATTCCAAATAAAACAGTCAGCGCAATCAATTATTATGCGAACAAATTGATGATTCGTCAATATCAGGACAATCATATTCTGAAATGTCAAAGACTTTTCACCAGAATGGTGTCGACAGGTATGCGAAAATCAAGACTGAATGTTTGAATTACATTAGGTTCCATCCGAAAAGGCTATGCGCTGAAGAGTACATACATCTACGTGATGCCATTAACAATGATGGCAGCCAGCGTGTCAATCCAAATGACATTGGCCAAATGACGATATTGCCATATTCCTACTCTGGTAGTTCGCGTCATATGCATGAGTATGCACATGATGCGATGGCATATGTTCGTTCTTATGTTCGTCCAGACCTGCTTATCACTTTTATCTGTAATCCACAATGGAGTGAGCTTCGAGAATACTTATTGCCCGGACAATCGCCAACAGATCGTTAGGACATAACGGTACGTGTCTTAAAACAAAAGCTGGTATCATTTATGGTTTCATATCGAAGCGCAATGTTGGATGTATTCTGTCGAATCGCAAAAAGAGGACTCCCTCACGCACACATATTGATATGGTTGGTTGGCAAAATACGACCGGATCAAATTAATGACATCATATCTGCGGAAATTCCAGATGAAACCACCGATCCAGAATTATTTAAAGAGATCACATAAAACCTGATTCGTGGTCCGTGAGCTCACCTTTCATGATTGATCGTTCGAAACGTTATCTCAGAGCATTGATTTCAAACACGGCGTCGCCGGTCGAGGATAACAGAAAATCAACAACTATCAAAATGAGAGATCAATATGTTGAAGTTGATAATCGTTAGATCGTGCCATATTCACCGATATTGTCCAAAACATACAAAGCCCACATTACCATGGAGCATTGTAATTCGGTGAAGTCCGTAAAGTACATCTGTAAATACGTAAATAAAGGTAGCGGCATGGCTGTGTTTAGTGTACCTGATCCAAATAGAAACGACGAAATCACTTCAATTAAGGCGTTATGTCAGCAGTAATGAGGCGGTGTGGATGATTTTTCATTCCCAATTCATGCGGGACATCCAACCATAGTTCATCTGGAAAATGGTCAATGCGTCTATTTTACCGTTGAAAACGCACAGCAAATAGCAGCGACACCACCATCCACAACATTAACCGAAATTTTGAATTGTGTGCATCAGATACTTTCGCTAGCACGTTGTTATACTCAGAAGTACCATATTATACTTGGAATATGTTTCAAAGTCGCAAGCATGGCTACACAAATGTGTTCTCGACAGATGCTTTGGGACGTATTTACACAGTTCACCGCAACACTGGTGAGTGATTTTATTTGCGTTTATTGTTGGTTAACGTTCGTGGTCCAACATCATTTCAAAGCCTTAAAACAGTTGATAGACTATTGTGTGCAACATCTCGTGAGGAGTGTCAACGATTGCTCGCATACTGGGAGGCTACCCTTCCCGATGCTGCAGTTTCATCTACTCCTCACCAAATAAGAACACTATTTGCAATAATTTTATCATCATGTTTCCCATCAAATCCACTTCAACCATGGAGAAATTATCAACATTTCATGACGGAAGATATTTTGAGCAGACTTCGTCGTAGTACGTTAAATCCACACTTGCTGCTTACACCGAAAATGCATAATAAAGCATTGATCATTATTAAATACATTTACTTAGCAATTGCAAACAAAGCATTGGCACAACTTGTTATGGTGTCACCAAATCGCTAAATGCATGATCTGTTTAACCGCGATTTGCAACGTGAACGAGATTACGATTGCAACGTATTGGATGCGTTTGCCCAAGCGAATATTCCAAAATTGAACATTGATCAAAAGCATGCATAAGACACGATTATGCATGTTGTTAACGGTGAAAGTGGTGGAATGTATTTTTGGACGCGCCTGGAGGAACTGTTAAAACATTCTAAATTACGTTGCTACCAGCAACGATATGATGTAAAATAGCACTGGCATTGGCTTCTTCTGGGATTTCTGCTACTTTATTGGATGGCGGCTGAACAGCACACTCTGCACTTAATCTGCTAACAAAAAATTATTAGAAGCATTGGATAGAACAATGAAAGATCTACGAGGAAATCAAGATTTGTTTGGCGGTGCTTTGATACTGGTAGCTGGAGACTTTAGACAAAAGTTACCAGTCATTCCTAAATCTACTGCTGCCGATGAAATAAACGCATGCTTGAAATCTTCAATTCTGTGGAAAAATGTAAGAATACTCATACTAAAAACAAACGTACGCGTTCAATTGCAAAACGATCCATCAGCAGCTGAATTTTCAAAGCAAATGTTGAAAATTGGGGATGGTACAATCCCAGTCGACAGGAATACAGGTATGATAACACTACCAGACGATTTTTGCCTTTTCACTCAATCAAAAGAAGAACTCAAACATAGCACAACAGTACAAAAATCATGCTTGGATAAGCAAGTGAACAATACTGGCCGTAAAGAACAAAGATGTCAGTGATCTTTCTAAATACCAGGTCCATTATTCACACTCAAATCAGTGGATACCATCATGAATCAGGATGAGATGGCGAATTATCGATCAGAATTTTTAAGCGCACTTGATTTGCCAGGAGAAAAATTGGAGCGCCAATTATTATGCTTCGCAACATCAACCAACCAAAACTTTGTAAAGGCACCAAGTTCGCTGTCAAAAAAATATTGAGAAATGGCGAAGGTGTTTTGATTCCTCGCATCCCAATGATTCCATCTGATGTGCCATTTGAATTTAAGCGTCTTCAATTCCCTGTTCGCCTTGCACTCGCCGTTACCATCAATAAGTCGCAAGGACAATCTTCGGTATAAATTCGGAAAATGCAGTTTTCTCGCATGGCCAACTTTACGTTCCATGCTGCCAAGTCGGAAAACCATCTATTTGATTACACGAGCGATGGTGAAAAGAAACCAAGAATGTTGTTTATCTGAAGCATTGCAATAAATGTTTTAATTTTATTCAAATTGTTGAAAAGGTTTTTTTTTGGCTGGCGAAATAAACTGCAAAAAAAACTGAAGCTTGTAATATATAAAGGAAGAAATCAAAAATAAATAAAAAAATAAGAAAAAAATGAACAGAAAAACAGTACAATAAAAGAGGAAAGTAGAATAAAAAAACATTAAGAGAAAAATTACATTTAATTATTGAAATATTGAAATACTGCCGGTTTGAAGCATCTTTGATTGCTTTTTGACTTAATCGCATTTGGTAGGGAATTCCAAAGTTTAACAGCACTGTGAGATAATTTGGAGAAGGTAAAATTAGATTGCTTGTACGAGCTGATCGAGCAAAACATAGCTTTCTGTAAATGTTCTGTGGATGTTTGGTATATATTAACCTATGCAAGAAGACCATATTACGAAAATTCAAAAAAGAAGTGAGACTACAGTTGAGTATCTTTACAGAAAATTGGGATATATGATCAAATTTCCGTTTAGAAAATATGTATCTGCGGAGTTATTCGCCTTATTGGGAGTTCCGTGTGCATGACATTTCGCCCGAAATATTTCCCTTTCTCACTTTTCCCCTTATCATGAGTTTCGCCTGTAAAGCGACCCTTAGATGGTCAATCGATTGAAGGGAGATTTCGTAAATGTAGTAGTGAAATATGGGTGTATGCGTCACATGGACACCGATTGGTCAAGAATGATAAAATAGAAGATTGCGCCATGCGCAGGTCCGCTATTCCTCTCTCGACAAAAACTCAGCACAGCTGATTGGCTGTGACGTCAGGTAGCACTTCCAAATATTTTGAGATATGAAAAATGCATGCGCAAAAGCAATAATTTGTATATTAAAAGCTTTTTAATTATTTTGAATTATATATAAGTTAACAAATGCACTTGCAAGTAAGCGAGTACAAATTATTGAAAAACTCGTTCGATAAAAAATACTTAAGCAGCGGATTAAGAGGATTTTCATGTACCAAGAAAGAAAAAGTGAATTTGTGTACTGATTTAATAAATATGAATATATTAATATCATATAAATATACATATATTTAACAAATATACACATATTAGAATTTCATTTTCCATAATTTTTTCATTTTATATTCCCATTATCGCACCAAAGCAGTAAATAACAACGTTCACGGCACAAATTTAACCAACAAATTATTGAATAGAACAAAAATTTGAATGCCAAATCAATTGAAATATAATATTTCATATTTATTTATATAAATATTATCATAAAATGCGATAAATATTAAAATATTTAATATTAAAGACAAACTATAACATTTGTATGCATTTTGGCTGTTCTCTCATTTTGTATGTGCCTAGTTACGAGATGCGCAGAGAGAGGAAATTTTCGTACCAGCATTGGCGCAATCTTCTATTCTATCATTCTTGCCGATTGGTGAAGAATCAAAACTTTTTGAGATTGATTAACGCGAATGAGAGTGGAAAAGGAATAAACGGAAAAAGTCCCGCGATTGCTCATTTGAAATCGAACGCCGTACAGTAAACCTGGTAGCGGATACAGATGAATATCATTTCTCAAGCTTTCGACGAAACGAACACATGAAAAAATTGATATTCGATAATTTATCCCTATTTTTAAAGGACATTTTTCAACCAAATGCGTTTATCCTTATTTTTAAATTCGTTTGGACTGCTAGTGCCAAGGCAATATATCAACACAATTATCCGTATCGCTCATGATAAGTCTGTTCACCGCAACAACGTGAAGCAAACTAAAATTTGACTTCAATCGATTGAAGAGTGTAAGGTGTAAGGACAAACGTGAAATACACATACGAAATTTCCCTTCAATCGATCGACCGTGTAAGGGCCGCTTAAGATTTCGTTGATCGAAAAAATTTCGTTGATCGAAAGCTTATCGGCAACAGTTATTTCGGGCTTGTTTTTTGTAGACGAACGAGAGAACATCGTAATGTAAGATTATAATTGATTTTTGCTTTTATTTCAGGAGTAAAACAACAAATAAAATTCAAGCGATCCTCTACTAAGTAGAATGCAGGAAAGCCCTGTTATTGCCAAAGAATTCATAAAAAAAACCCGTGAAAGGGTGACCGAGTACTGGGAGCAGCTCAGTTTGGAGTTGAACAGTGTATGCCCGCCCACCAGTTAAAAGTAAATGTGGGTGGAAGAACCTAAAAATGTGTTTATATTATATGTCGCCCATTATAACGGAATTATTTTGTAATTAGGTTTGGACCGACGAAAAGCGCTATTTGCGAAAGAAGGCTGCTTTAAATAAAATACATGACGGGGAACAGGGAGGTGGACCCAAAGTAACTTTATCGTTTTTACCTACTCCTTTTTGGTATCCGACCTCAACAAAAAAACACAAACAAGCGTTGAGTTTCATGATGGGCGGAGTTCCAAATGTTTGTATTGATGATGGCAAAGAGGTGGAAAGCAAATCCAATAGATACATAAACGCATGTTTGTTCAGTCTGTAATATTATTGAAAACTAAAAAACATGCAAATTTAGTAAAAATTTTTTCTAGAAAAGTTTTTCAATCTTACAATGGTTCGCGTATCTCGAAAGGGTCTCTTAAATGCCCCCGAACAGCTCGTTCCTGAATAGTTTCCTCTTCTTCACACAAAAGTCGTTCCGATATACCAGCATATTTAAAAAAATATTGTATCTCTATGCTTTAAAATATTAGTATTTTGAATTTTTATTAAACTTTTAATACTTTTGCAATTTATTATTGCCTAAATTTAAAATGGTTTCGTTCGAATTCGCTTGGCGGATTCAAAGTGAATTTTATTGGGGCGAAATATTGAAAAGGAATTTATATTTCTGGTGAATAATAAAATGCGAGGCGAATAATTTTCCACGTAGAACCAGAGAACATAGAGAAAGAAAAGTCTTTTTCTCTGCCATTGTCCGTAGCGGACACACCATGATTTTGAGTGGATTCACCACGATTTTGAGTGGATTCACCACGATTTTGAGTGGATTCACCACGATTCTGAGTGGATACACCACGATTTTCAGTGGATTCGTGTACAACGTCCGTCTGCTTTATTTCGCTGCTTTGCCGTTTGACGTTTAAGTTTCTTTTCTCTGTGTTCTCTGCGCAGAACTCCCTACAAGGCCGATTCAGTGCCAACTGTAGCTTCTGTTTCGATGCATTGTCCAAACTGCAATATACAAGTTCACTGTATGTTATACCACTTGGTACTACAAATGTTCTCACTAACTTTCATTCCGTCTCGTGAAAAACAAAATCAGCTGAATACCACAACTTTCTAAGAACATAGAAAATCTTTGATCTCCTACGCTCGGTAGTCACCTTGTTGCGGTGTAGGGGCTTACTGTGTGCTGGAACATGGCACATGAAAGACGGTGGTATCGAACGTCTCGTTAAGACCGCCGGATCGCCTAGACACTAACTAATTGGTCAGTCCTTCGGGGAAGTACAGCAATTCTTTTTCAGACCAATGGCTCACTTTTAGTACGGTCATGTCTGTTGGAATTTGGTCGCTGATTGCCGGGCGGGGGAGAAAGAAAACTCCCTGGGACAGGGTTCATCAGACCTATTGACGCAAAAAAAACACCCTAAACTCACGGTGGCACAGCAATGCCAGTGAGCTTGCTTGACGGGGTAGAGTCAAGCTTAATAGCGAACTCCGTAGGAGGTCCTGCGAACCTACGGTTTCAATTAGCCTTACCATGGGGGCGCCCGTGGGTGACCAAAACGCAAAAAATAAAATAAAATAAACTATATGGAAAATTTAACGCTATATGAAAAAATGGACTGCACACCTTCAAATGTGCATAATGTGGCTACAAGGAGCCAACAGCCATCATTGGTCGAGGGGGCACCTGTTGTGGGGGGGGGGGGGGCATCCGGTCCCTTGTCCGACAGGCCGGATGAGATGGATATCCCAATTAGCAAGGAGTCGGCTGGGATGTCTATCTCCTCGGAACAAGAGAGAAATCTTCTTGAACCTGCTCCAGAGAAGAAGACTCCAAAACTTAGGGTGAAGCTGTCCGGCGCTGGACGTAAACGGTTTACGGCTTTGCTTGCCAGGGGCATATCGCTGGAAACAGCTCGGTCCTTGGCGGCAAACTCTGCCAACATCTCTGCGCGAATGACTCCTAAAAGATCCCGATCGGATGGCTCCACGCCGACATCGAGCTCCAGGCCGACAAAAGCGGTTTGCACAAGAGGGCAACAAAAATATTGATAAATTGTCAATAGTGCCCCCAGCTGACCCGCCGGTTTGTGGTGAGATGAAGGAAGTGCATACCTTACTTGGGCGCGAACCTGGTCCCAGAAAGAAGGTAGCGGTGGTCTCTGAAAGACATGGCGTGCAGCGTGCCTCCTTGGGGGTTCCCTGTTCAAAGCCTACTCTAGCGGGGACAGTCTGTTCCAAAAAGATAGTGGTTATACCTATCAAGGGCATATAGTCCACTGAAGAAATTGGGAAGGTACAAACATGTATTCTCGATAAGATGTTCGAGACGCGTGTGGGCCCAGTGAGCATCACTTTGCAGGCTGTAGTTTCAAGCCTGGATGGTTGACGATCGACTATCTTGACGACGAAACCGTAGCCTGGATTGAGGAGATGATACCAGCCATGAAGCCATGGGAGGGGGCTAATTTGAGGGTAGTGGACGATGCAGAAGTGCCAAAGCCCAAGATCTTCGTTGGCTACTTTCCCGGCTCGGTGTCAAGACACCGAATGTCAGAATTTTGGGGCAAGTGGAGTCGCAGAATTCGGACATTAGTGTCAGTGAGTGGTGGGTGCTCCATCGTCTACAAAAAGGAGACCAGGTCGAGCTGGCAATTGCTCTGGACCCCATGTCGTCTGAAAGTGTCGAGAAACTGGGTAACTGGCTTTGGCAGTGCCCAGCTGAGACCTAGACTGAAGGGGAACAGGGCAAAACCTGCTGTTGTTGGTGAAGAGCAACCAACAACATCTGTTGCAGCGCGGGCAAAACAAAGTATTCAGAAGCCGAAAACGGGACCTAATTTCTTAAAGCCAGTACCGGGAGCGGAGAGAGGCAACACTCGTGCCCAGCATCCAAAACCAACTGCACTCTCTGGTAGGCTCAGGAAATGGGAAAGAAAAGACCCGGAGGCTGCGGGAACTTTGCGGAGCACAAAGAGTGGTAAGCAAGGATCGGCCTGGGAAATAATGTCCCAGGTCCGATCACGAACGCAAAACTCTTCTTGGAAGCAGCTTCACTGTCTCCAAATAAATCTCCACAGGGCTATAGCAGCCTCTTACAGTCTCAGTGCCTTGGTGGAACAAGTGTCTGGACTTCGTAGCCATTCAAGAACCACGGGCCACAAATGGGCGCATAAATGTTCTACAGACAAAAACATGTAGCAATGTTGACAGACCGAGGGCAGCGATGATGATCAATAAAAATATTAAATTCCTCCCAATTTCAGAGCTTCTACAACGTGATCTGGTGGCAATACAGGCAGAAGTTCCTAGTGCCAAAGGGAAGAGAACGATATTCCTGGCCTCCATGTACCCACCTGTCGACACAGAGAACGTGGTATCACGCGAGTACTGTCGCACTCGTAGCCTACAGTGGGTGATGTGCTGCGATGCAAACGCGCACCACACGGTATGGGGAAGTACGGACACGAACGCACGAGGTGAGTCACTTCTTTATTTTATTACTACTAACAATCTGGTGGTGGTAAATAGGGGTAACGAGCCTACCTTTATGAATGCGATAAGGGGGGAGGTGTTAGATCTCACCCTAACTAGCGCATTCATATCAAATAACATTTCAAATTGGAGGGTGCTTAATGCGGTCTCCTCTTCAGACCATAGGTACACTTACTTTGATCTGGGAGGGGGAAATTGGAGGCACCTTCGAAATAAGAAATATTAGGAAGATCAACTGGTCGATATTTAACTTTTACTTAGAGCAAAATATTGCGTGCCTTAGTGAAAAAATAAGTAAATCTCAGGAACTAGATCTTGACCAATTAACAAATTAAATAATATAATAATTGAGGCTTTTGAAAGTAGCTGCAATCTAGTTGTGAAGAAACGTTCTAGGAACGTACCCTGGTGGAGTGGAAGCTAAACATTTTGCGCAAAAAAGCTCGTCATCTCTTTAATATAGCCAAATCTAATGGTGGCTGCGCATCCTATAGAAGTGCCTTAACGGTCTATAATAATAATTTGAGAAGATCTAAGAGAGACTCATGGAAAAGGTTCTGTCAGAAGATTGAAACTCTCCCAGCAAATACTCAACAACAAAAATCACTCAATAAAGATCACTTAAATTGCCTTTCTACACTCAAGAAAGCTGACGGACATTTTACGGAGAGCCTGTAAGAGACGGAACAGCTTTTGTTGGACACTCACTTTCCAGACTGTGCCACTAGTGGAGAGGATAGTGAAATCATCGAGAATACTCGTTTCTTACGGAGGGAGCTCTCACGGAGGGAACTCTCACTGGCTCGCAGAATCTTTACCGTCAACAAAACCAAATGGGCTATCTCCAGGTGTCGATAATATACAACCGTGCCTACTTCGGCAAGGTGTTGATGTATTGGCACCTGTGTTAACAAACATTTTCAGGATAAGCCTGGATATAGGCATATTGCCTAAACCTTGGACGAAGGCTAGGGTGGCTTTCATACCGAAAGCAGGCAAAAAGGCGGACCACACGCCAAAAGCCTACCGGCCCATTAGCCTAACTTCATTCCTGCTAAAAGATATGGAAAAAATTCTGGATCAATATATCAGGGAAACTTATCTTAAAGATTCACCTCTTCATATTGAACAATATGCTTACCAATCAGGCAAATCGACTGAGACAGCCATACATAGCTTAACGAGCAAAATTAAAAAGGCGTTTGAAGGTAAAGAAATAGCTCTCTGTACATCGGTTGACATTACGGGGGCTTTTGACAATGCTACTTTCAGATCAATTGAGGAGGGGATGAACAGGAATGGTATACAAAGACTGATCATAACATGAGTTCTCAATATGCTGAAAAACAGAACAATAATCTTTGAAACAGGGACAGAAAAGTTAATTGTCAGGTCAACTAAAGGATGACCCCAGGGGGGCGTCCTATCACCACTCCTATGGTTATTGGTTATCGATGAGCTCTTACAAACTCTCAATGACCTCGGATACGAAGTTCATGGCTTCGTGGATGATTTGGTAATTATGGACAGAGGCAAGTTTGACTCTACCATAACATATCGCATGCAACTAGCTCTTGGCATCACGCAAAACTGGTTTCAGGAGAAAGGACTATCGATAAATCCGAAGACAAACTAGGTACCCTTCACCAAAAGATGGAAACTGAATCTGGGGACCTTAAGTATAGGGACCACGAACTTAACAATGTCCAACGAAATGAAATATCTGGGAGTAATCCTAGACAAAACTCTAACTAGGAAAAACCAATTATCATACATAACTAGTAAAGCCTCAAGAGCAACCTAAGTTTGCCAGAGGCTGTACAGTAAAACATGGGGACTACAGCCATATAAAGCAATAATAGTACCAATGATTACATATGCTCCTTTGATATGGTGGCCAAAAGTAAGTCAAATAAAGGCTCAGATAACCCTTATTCACCGAATAGCATGTTTGAGTGTGACGGGAGCAATGAGAACGTGCCCCACACTAGCTTTGGGAATGATAACTGGACTGACTCCTCTACACCTTGTAGTTAAGATGATGACCAGCGCGGCCCTAAGGCTACCTTAAAGAAGGCAACCTATCGGGACGCGCAAAGATTCTGGACACTGTCTGGAACTCTCCGTGCCTCATGGTCTTCGACAAGATGGACAGAAAATTAGACTTCTCCAAGAACTTCAAAGTGGTCATCAGTGACCGTTCAGCTTGGAGAAACAATGAAATAATAATAAAACAGGACTCACAGTTGTGGTTGACAGATGGGTCCAAAATGGACGATGGCAGTGCTGGAGCTGGAATTGTAGGGCCAAATTTCCAAAAAGCAATTGCAATGGGAAATACAGCTTCCATTTTTCAGGCGGAGTCCACGCCTTAGCGTTATGTGCTAGAGAATGTCTACGAAGCGGTACACGCAACACCAAAATATGCGTACTCTAAGATAACCAGGCAGGTCTGAAATCATTAATAAACTTCTCATTCCAATCAAAGCTGGTCTGGGAATGCTCTAAACTCCTCAATACTCTAGCAGCGAGAAACTCTGTTACGCTAATGTGGGTACTGGGACATGAGGACAACGAAACGGCGGACTCTGGCAAAAAGGAGCGCAGGCACTACCTTCATAGGTCCAGAACCCTTCTGTGGGTTAAACAGTAGCTTGACAAATAACTTTTTGTGCGAACAGGAAAAACGAAGTCTGCTAAACTACTGGAGAGCCCAAAAAGGGATGCAGCAGTCGAGACTACTCATTGATCCTGAACACATCAGGGTAGATGCTTCTTTGAACCTCAGCAGAAATGACATCAAACTCTATACTGAACTTTTATCAGGACATTGTAGACTAAATTACCATCTGAAAAAAATAATAATAAATGGCGTGGTAGAAGACGAAACAGCAGAACATATTCTATGCACTTGCCCAGCGGTGGCAAGACGCAGACATAACTACCTAGGCAGTGGGTTCTTATCTCCAAATCATTTAGTTAAAATTAAGCCCACAGCAGTTACGAGATTTATAAATAGTCGAGGATTGTTTTAGTTGGGTACGAGGCTGCAGAATATATCTTTTAGGTCACGGTGTTCTTTTAGCCTTCTAATAATATATTATATCTTTGATACAGTATAATTAACATGGTCTGAGCAGCTGAAAGTAGGTTTAAATTTGTAGCCAAGACTGTCAACTCGAATCTAATTGGTGTATTTCCCAGGACCAAGTGTGGGAGACAATCTTTTACATATTGCGCAATAATTATAACCTTTGGTTTCAGAGGTATTTAATTTTAAATTATGGCATCCCCATAAGTAGGTCGCATTGAGGTCTTCCGTCATTCTAAAAATTAAATGCTCGAATAAGCCGATTGGTCGAGACATAAATCTGATCATCATCCGCGTATAGGTGAATGGATACACAACTGCAACTATTTACAATGTCATTTATAAAAATACTAAATTAAACTGGTCCAAGTATAGATCCTTGTGGCACCCTTGACTCATGTTTTCTAAGGTCACAACTTATGTTTTTAGTTACTACTTTTTGCAATTTTGTTCCCACATAGAAATGAAAATACCATTTAAATTTTGGCAGGAGAATATTGTGTTCAACAGTCTCAAAGGCCTTAGAGAAATCCAACAGAGTGAGAATGGTCAAATCACCCCGATCAAACGATGGCCGAATGTCCTCCAAGACCTTTAGCATTGCAGTGGAGAAATTATGGCCACCTCTATATCCGGATTGATAGTCCGAGAGTAGTTTATCAGATTGTCAAGATATCTAACAATCTGTCTCGTCACAAACTTATCAAAAACCTTCGATAGAACAGAGCAGTATACTTTTCGAAAATCTGATGGGGAATTGGTGGCTGATTTTTTAGCAATTGAAGCACCCAGTGCAACAACAATATAACTCCACTTTTTTGCGAAATAGGTTTTTTAATGCAGAAATAAAAAAAAAAAAATCTGCGTTGTTCGGTGCACAAAAAAGACATCTAACTTGACTCTAGGATACGGAAACTCGCTTGATTTTAAAACGAGCTTGGCTCCGTTTTACAAAAAAAACAGTCACGAACAAAGATTATATTAAATGGACCATTTCAAAATATCGAAGATTTTGCTACAAAAAAGAACAAAATGTCGCAAGTATTTCAGCTTCTTGTAATCACCATGGGCCATTAACAAAATTCGATATAGCAATGAAAGCAAACTTCCAGGATAGCCCCTTCGAGCCAAAACTTTTATACACAACTAATCTAGCCCTCAACCCGAAAAAATATGACGATGTTATGAACTTGGCTCAAAAGTATGTTCCTCCATCGGATATACATTTTTATGATAATTTAATGTCGCAGCAGTCTATTCAAGAAGCTGAAAACACTGACTATGAAGATGACAACGAAGGACCCCTTTAATTTTTACCAATATCGGTGCAAAAAAAGGACAAGTCCAAAAGCAAAATTATTTTTTTTTGCTTTAAAATACAACTTTTTAATATGTTTTTGAATTGAACAAATTTGTTTTGATTATTTCTTTTCAAAATTAAAAAATATTTTGCAATTCTTTTGGTTTCTTATTTTTGAGAAAGTTTTTTTTAATTTTCTCAACATTTTAAAAAGTGGAGTTATCCGGTTGTTGCATTGGCTGCTTCAATTGAAGTTACATTGGCAACTTCCTATGGCCAGTCAGTTGAACCATCAATTGATTAAATATAAATATAAATATTTATTTAGGTTTTATTTTAAAGCCTTTATTGGTATTTATAGCATTAAATTCAATTCAAATATATTTGCCCTGGTATGTATAGAGATTCAAAAGTAAAAAAACGGTTAATAATAATATCATTCATTCATTTCACAATGAAATTGCATATAATACATACAAAAAGGAAAACAGGAATATAACTTTCAAGTAGTAAATACACAGATTATATACACTACTAGACACATTTAATACAAAAGTCGCACGTATAGAAATACGTTTCTGTGTGCATAAATTTATGTAATATAAAGTAAATAACATTATTGTTCGTATTAGAGAATGTTTTTTCTCTCTTGTTGTTGTCTTGTAATCATTTGATTAAATTGTTGTACAGTAAGTTTTGTTCTTTAGTTCATTAAGAATATATTATATTTATAATGTTGCGTTAATATTAATTATGAATTTTAATTTAATTTGTGTTTTAGTTTCTTATTAATAATTTAAACATGAAAAAGTAGAATTTTCTCTCAAAAATTAATTTTTTTGTTTGTGAATGTTTACAATGCATTCTGTAAATGATAAATTGGCCTTTCTTCTTTGTGTGCCTTTTACGACAATATTGAGAAAATGAACAAAATGTTGTGTAGAGATGAAATATCGATATCCTGACAAGCCTTAGTAGGCATTTCGTCGCTTGTAGTTGCGAACATTATTGGCCAAGCAGCAGGCGAAAATAAATCCAATGAGCTGAAAGATAAAAGAACGGAAACTTGTAAAATGTTGTTCCTCCAGAAGGAGAGCACATTTGTTCACTTACCTCAACAACAATAAGGCCCAAACCAACATACTTAGCAGTTTCAGTGCTACCCGACATGAAATCCACGAATTTAGCACGGCAACCGCCATAGAAGTTAAGCGGATTGATGCAGTTGTTGCCCTCGCAGCAGCTCGGTGGGGGAGCTTTGAGAATGAGAGCATAATCAGCAGCTCCGTTCTTGCCGCAGCATTTCAACTAGAATGTTAATGAGCAATTATTGCAAAGATAAATTTAAAATGCATTACCAAATAGCTCATACCGATTCCTGAATAGCATCGAAAATGCCCGATTCACGTGACTCACGTTCCCAAGCCTTGTCGATAACCTCGCCCATAGCTTCCGCGAACTTTTCCTTATTAGTCCACAGCAAAACCACAATTGTCATCTGCAAAATTAGCAGCACCAGCATGAAAACGGCATAGCTCATAGTCATGCAAACCGACTCGCGTATGGCGCCACAACAGCCCAGGAACGAGATAAACACTACAATCGAACCGAGTGTGATCAGGACGATCGGCACAGCGGCCTGCGGTGGGAAACCGGTGCTGCCCTGGACCTCAATCGTGCCAATGCTATTAAGTATAAGCACGCCATAAATTATACCCAGTATGCCAATAACCTGGAAGAAATTAAAGAGAGGACTTAATTAAATATATATTTTTACTTGGTTGAAAGTGGATGAAAAATTTATTTTATATTTTGTTGCCAGTGATTATTCCTCATGTGGGAGGGGAAATGTAAAAATACAAATCCAGAAGCAGTTTTCAAACTCTATTACATTGCTATTCCATTATATTGTTCTGGGCTTTTTTTGACCAATCGTGAAATTCTACTGAAATACTAACAATGATCTAAAAATTGGCGCCATTTTTCAATATTGATCCCAAATCAAGGAAAAATTGCCATAACAAACTTATACACAGGACAGTGCTCTATTTTTAATAATTTGGCACCATTGTATTCCAAGCAGTTGGTTGCGACATATTCAATCTTAACAGAACATGAATTCAGCGACTGGTACGTTCTTTGTCACTTTATTCTCAATAAATAATATCGCATATTTTTAGATAGACAACTGTTTTTGTGTAACTGAAACCAAGATCATTATACGCAAACCTCACTGAAAGAATCATATAACTGGTGTCGATTTCCATACTAGGATTGAATAGTCAAGGTCTGCTCCGAAATTACTAATGTACATAAACAAGCCAGGAAAGGGTTTTTCAAAATGTTTCGAGGAAAGTTTTGTTGAACAAGTGCTTTAATTTCACTTAAACGAAATAAACTGAACTACTTTTTGTCAATTACATTTGTATAGTAAAGTAATGGAACCAAAATAACAATGATATCATCGTAAAATTACAGATGATGGTATACATTTTCAGTATTACTACTTTCTATTGAAAGAAACTGGCGTTGCATCAATTGTTAATGCAATACAAAGATGTCGGGAGAGCAAGTGTGTTTCCATGTAGATGGGTATTTCGTTCTATAAGATCTCTCCATCTCGTATCAGTCCGCCATGTACTGGATTCAAACTTATGCAAATTCGGTGGTTCGTTCAGTTCAGCTGATTAATAAGTATTTTCTTATTATTATTTCATTGTAAACAAATAAATAAACAATGGCCAGTATCAAATTTCGTACTCGTGGATTTGGAATTCATTGAAATTGAAAAAACTGGTATCGAAATTCAATTCCCCCAATAACACAGCCACAACTCACTAACGACCGATGCTATTTCAGATTGCACGTACTCACCCGCCTTTATAGAAAACGTTCGTTTCATACCAGTGAATACGCTGAATGGAAATCTGAAAGCATAGAGGTGGGGCGGGGCGGAACGGCATACACCCGCATTCGAGCGTGTTTTTCTAATTTATATTGAAACAGAAACAAATCTCGTTGCTGTACACTGTGCACACACCACTAATCAGAGTTCGAGCGGAAGTTATCGCATTTCATGCGGCTGCCGATGTGATTTTGTGCAAGCGACAAGTGTGCAGATTTCAGTCCAGACGTAATTATCCCGGCTGGCTACCAAGTGGTCGAACACGGGGAACCACAGCTCGCAGTGCAGCAACAGTTTCCACTGGTATGCCATGGGCAAAGCACCAAATATGACGAACAACACTCATTGCGAATACCAACACGCTCACTCCAAGCTGCCATGACCCGCAAGTCTCCTTGTTTTAAATTAATCAAATTTGAATGAAATGAACAGTAGTTTCTACTAATATTTATGCCCTACATCCAATGGTTGAGTTAGTTTAGTCAGTAGACATACATATAATACTAGGAACTGCATACCTGATGTCAACATATTCCAGATCAGCCTCATCACTTGCAAGATGAACAGACCTAGAGTGATTAGCATGTGGAAAGAGAACAGTGATACTCTGATACGGCTCGATAATAGTAGAGAATACATGGGGTATTTATTTTCTAAAATTTGGTAGATGGAAATAATAAAACGCACGCCTACTATAAGAATGGTTTTTCGAACTATGAACATGCAACGTCGACAACCGCTTTTTCACGACACCGGGTTTGTTACGACCACCTTACAAAGTGAATTATAGAAAGTAATATTACTAGTGGAATGTGTGGTTATTCTTACTGATTATTCTTCAGTTCGCCTGCACCCCCATTTTAGCAGATTCGACAAGGGAGAAACAAGAGAACATTATTGTAGATATTTAATCTTTAGCACAGAATATTCCGTAGTCGGTGTAAACTGACTTGCGATCTTCCCTGCCGATTATTTATTTGTTTAATTTTTCGTTTAAGTAAACTCATTGAAATTTTATTGAGGAATACCATACCAAACACCTGTAAGTGTGAGCTAGTGAATTTATAATTTTATTGCGATACCAATACGAAGCTGTAAATCCGCACACGCACACCAAACCGCACGCATACGTGGAAACTACGGAAATGTTTGTTGTGAGGTCTTCCGCTGACCAGACTGCGATGATATGAGCAATAAAATGAATAAAGAAGAGGTAGGAAAAGGAAAAATACCCAAACTGAAATTACAAAATTTGAAATATTTTTCGAGGCAAATGTTCACAAATTGATTTTGTGCATCACTAGCACAACGTCGCTCAAAAATGGGCCATTCCCAAAAGTTTATGAAATGACCTTCAGGGGTAATGTTTTCAAGTAGTTTTCATTTTCAAGGGACACTTGGAAATTTTCAAAGACACTGGTTGTAGGAGTCTTCTGAAGCATATATATACGACTATACTCTCTTCAAAGAAATGTTGAACTTGGGGATACTAGAATGTCCACTCAGTAGTCTGTGGCAACTTATGATAATTGACAAATCGAATTGTCAAACATCATCTCTACTTGGTTTCGGAAAAATGCAATACCACCACTACGATATTATTGCAGAACTCAAACGCTTAATTTTTGGAAATTTGCTATAAATTTAGTAAATGCCAATAGGAATTGATAGCGTTTCCTGTTACTACCCGAGTTGTTCGTTAAATCTGAAAGATAACCGCAATACACCTTGAAACCTTTATATGACAGATGACATCCCAGTGCGAGGCCGGGAATTTATTGGACATTCCTCGAGATATTATATAATCTCTCTTATTCAAGTGAATGTAATTACGTTAAATAAGGAAACATATTAATTAACTCTGTGCGCACAAAGTCAACACTCTGTGGGGCCAGGTCATGGAAATATTTAATTTAAAATAATGAACTCAAAAATTCAAGCGACCACGCCAAATTGACGCTGACCATGCAACGAGATAAATGGACAAATGTGAATACTATGCGCTGTTCAGACTACTCTCTATGCGCAACAACAGCGACGACAATAGCAGCAACAACAACAACCACAATGGGAAGAACGCGTAATTATAATTTAACCACAACCCCTGGGATAACCTAATAACGACCTTTTTACGAGCGCACAACTCCAGCGAGAGAATCGTTAAAACGCCATCTCGACGGCACTTCCAGTAGTAAATTGGTAATAAAACGCAAAACAAAAATAAATAAGGTCAGTTCTAAATATGAAATTCTACAACTAGACACAGAAGCCTACAAACATGCATAATTAAAAAGAGAGTGGAAAAAACTCTTAATTGCACGCTTAAACGCAAAAAATTGTGCGAAGCATTAGCTAAGGCAGCCATTATGGCAGAGCTAGTAATTAGTGCGTACACATGCACATGTATATATGCACATGACACACCCACTGCCACGTATTCTACAATTACGAAATTGTACTGCATGCAAATGTGCCACAAAAAAAGATATAAATAAAGCAACAGATTCAGTGGCCTCTATTGTGAAATTCGATTGACTATTGTGAACTATCGAAATAATGATGAAATTGAATACCAAAATTCACATTAACTAGATATAGAAGATTTCTTTTTGGGAAGATGACTTATTTCAGAAGCTGTTTGGACCCAGGTGAGAGTATGGATCGCTGCGCAGCAAACAGAGACGGTGATGAAGTTGGTATAAACTAATATGAAAATTGAAAAGCACCACAAGCCCTCAGGGAATACGAATGGCGGGTGAAGTATATAAATCCAATTGTGCCTACACTTCGCCCTATTGGACCTCTACACACACTTTATTGCAACTGCAGAACTATTTTAGTATCAACCACGAGCGTTTAGCATATCATCAAACAATCATTCGCCGAATCAGGTACCTACGCCGAATCAGGTACCTACCAGAATTCAGGATCAAAATAACAGATCGTGTGTAACTTTTTCAACCAGAAGGAGTTAAGTGGATTGAAAGGACATTGGCAAAGTTATGAGATAGTGCTGATATCACCAAACTCGCCGTTATTTTTCATAATTTGGATGAATTAGTATTCGTATGCCAAATAATAGATGTTGAAAAGAAACAAAACATTTTATGCGGAAACTGACGCATTGAATTCACTGGTGGCAAGAGGATGATACGAAAGAGTATAGATAAATAGAGCTCGAAATACGAACGAAATTATTGTTTGCAAAAATTTTGTTCGAGGGGTTTTCTAGAAAACCGCTCGAACAAAAATACATGCATTGCATCTCGCTTTCCCTTGACGCTCACCTTTTTTTGTGAAATCGCTTTCACTTCCATTTCACAAAATTTTGAGTAGTTCAATCTCTTTTTATGTATACCCTCAAAAGAGATGACAACTGGTGGTTCAATTAACAATAAAATCCATGATGTCATATTAGACGATAATACATTGCGTGAACTCGGTAACATGATAAACTTCTGATGTGAAGTTATCTTATATGAAAGAAAAATACTTCCTAACACGTAGAAAAATTGTGCGATGGATAGAAATTTGCATCCGAAAATAAAGGAGTAGATGAAACATATTACTCAGGCGAAACACATTAAAATGTTCAACACCCACCATTAGCATCACAAGACGAATGCGAGAAATTAATGTTGTTAGCTTTCGCATATAGTATTGCTACAATAAAAATCATGTATGAGGAAGAATCGATTAAAATTTGTTTTCGAACAATTTTAATCGATTTTTCCTCAATAAAAAAAGAAAGCAACAAACATTAAAAGTATGTGAGAAAGATAATTTCGCTTCGTCCCTCTGGCGTAAAAAATAAAATGCAACTGAAGGCGTTTTTTCATAAAAACAATAAATAACACACAAAAAACTGAAGTTTGAAAATATTTTGCCCAGTGCGTTATGATTCATCATCATCTCGCTCGTCTGAAACTCGTAAATTCAGCGTTGTTTTCTTGTCATGCTGATAAATATGTGAACTTGTATAATTTCAGATTGTAACTATTGTTATTGCTGCTGCAGTTACACTAACTGCGGGCAATAATATCATTCTGTGGGCTGATCACTTATATAAAACACAGATGAAAACTGGCTTCGTGATACAAAAGGTGAGTCGAGTTTGCTGAAGCTACAAAATGGCTGCAATTTGCGACACAACGCCAGCCAATTGCATTCATTGTGTGTGCTGTTTCGCATGTCAATGTTAAATTAATAATGAAAAAGTCTCTAATGACAATACAGTAGAATTTCTGGCATTATGTGCAAATTGTTAGTTGTTGCAGTGTTCTTGTTGTTGTTGTTATTATTTTATATTTTTTAGTGTTCAGACATCCAAGGCAAAAGCGGAATTTAGATTTAATCAGTGCTAAGTTCAACGAACAAGTACTGCACAACTACTCTTCCTACACCATATCAACCGTGTCGATATCAAGTCCCGTGGTGTTTCGAGACTTCTCTGGAGAAAATTATCGAGTTGAGTTTTGGAGGTAGTGATACCTCAAGATATCGAAATCAATGCTATATAGATTTATAATGTGAGGAGTCAGTATGGAATACGAAGTATTGGAGCTGAATGAGCAGTTAAAGAATCGCAAGGGTACTATCAATTATCAATAATTTCCGCATCCCTAACTCTAGCTGCGATGAAAAATAATTTAATTAATAGATTTAGCATAATTGATTTTCTTTTATTAAAACCGAAAAGAAACACAGATATTAGAGTTGTTCTAAAATAGATTTATGGATTAAAAAAACATTAAAAAATGACATTAAATTACATAACATTAATTAAATGAAAGGCAGGTGTAAGTCTCCTAAACAATAAACATTCGTAGACATCCCAGCAAAAATTTGGGAAAACTCCCCCTGGGGAGTACAAAGGGAGAATTGATATTGCCATGCAAATTTTATTGTAAAACTTTTCGCTCTCAATAGCTACTGCGTATTGCTTTTGCTATCAAGCTTCTTGTGCATGGATGCTACATTCCTTCTTTTCTACTCTCACTATATAATTTAAAGTTTCTATTTGCTCAGTGTGTTTTTATTCTTCGGCTTTGAGTGTCTTCGGAAAGCGAGTGTTTGGTAAAAATTTATTTTTTATATTGATTTTAATACCAATTTTTGTTTTAAATATTAAATAAAATGTTAAATAAATTAAATTGGTTCATTTTGTTATAATTTTTGTATAATTTGGAAACGGCCTGAAAATTGAGATTTCATTGGAGTAATCTATGTTGAGATGAAGCATTCCCTTAATGCTCCCAAAAGATGTTAAAAGGAGTACTCCCCTCCCAATGACATGCCTATGTAAAAAGGAGGCCAAAGGGAGTATAAAAACGAGTACTCCCTTTGTGTTCCCAAAGGATGCGCTAAAGGGAGGTCTCTCAGACAAAGCAGCTTTTTCGCTCAGAAAAAAAAACTTTTTAGCTTTTCGCTCTGACCTCCCTCTTTCAATGACATGCCTATGTAAAAAGGAGGCCAAAAGGAAGCCTCCAGTGAGCAATGGTATCTCCCTTTGGAAACTACGAGGAGTACTCCTGGGATGATCCCATTTCCTGCTGGGGTTGTAGTGATCAACAATAAAAAAAAAATCAATAAACACACATCATTCACTGCTCAAGTAGTTTGTCATAATTTCATTTGCATTCCATGAATTTTGGCATGAAATGGATGGATACTTTTTTATTTTAATGTATGTATTTAAACCAAATCTGAGCGAGCTTATTCGAGGTGGGTGTATATGTATAGTACGCAAGTGTATTGTGTGGGGGACGCAGGAAATCATTGAAATATTTTTTTCGTTATTTTTCTTAAATATGCAACACTTCAAAAAATTAATAAGGGCACTTTAAAATACACCATGGAAAAACCGGGTTTGAAACATTTCACAAATTTTATAAAATTTTATTTATGAAAAACTGTATGTTTTAATACTCAGCTACACATATGTAAAAGTAAAGTCCTTTAGAAAGGCGTCTGCTTTCAGTTTCATTTGATATCCATACTGAATGCCTTGATGTTCTATTTGGAATCAACATACATACTCGTACATACATATGCCATCATTTAATCTCATATACATAATTCGAGATAATGTTTGTGTGTGTGTGTGTGTGTGTACATTCGTATATCTGCTTATACAGGGTGGCTGATGAATATTGCTACATTAAGAAACTCAAATAACTTTTTTTTCAGTGTGTGGAATTCATTTTTCTTTTATTAATGTTAAAGCTCATTCAATTTTATTAAATATAGCTTAATTAGTTTTAAAAATAATGGAATTTAAATGCCCCCCTGCTCGTTGATGCATGTGCGGCATCTTACCAAAAAGTTATTCATTACTGCTTGGAGAGTTGAGACAGGAATAGCCGCAATTGTTTCTCGAATGGATTGCTTTAGTTCGTTCAAATTTGTTGGTTTTGCTTTGTAGACTTCCTGTTTGCAATAACCCCACAAGAAAAAGTCAGGTGCAGTAAGGTCCGGCGACCTGGGGTGCCAACGGAATGTGGAGTTTCTGGATATCAGCTTATTGGGAAGGCCGGGCTATGTGAGGAGTTGCACCATCTTGCTGAAACCACACTGAGTTGAAAGCAATTCTCATTCGGCGTAATTCTGGATAGAAAAAGTCTCTCAACATGGCCAAGTAACGATCTCCAGTAACCGTAACGGTGTGACCGTTTTCTTCGAAGAAGTAGGGCCCGACAATGCAGCGTGATGAAACTGCACACCACACTGTAACACGAAGTGGATGTAATTCCGTCTCCGGGTTGGAAGCACTCCATATTCGACAATTTTGTTTATTTATGTTGCCGTTTAAATCGAAATGGGCCTCGTCAGACATAAAACGACAGTTGATCATGTTTCCGTCCTCTTCCACCATTTGAAGCATTTTCTGGCAAAATTCCAAGCGAATCGGGAAGTCTGCTGCGTTCAATTTGTTGGCCATTTGAATTTTATATGGGAATAAGTCCAAATCTTTATGCCTAATTGACTGCAATGACTGTCTGCTTATACCCATTTGAGCAGATAAGCTTCTTGTCGAAACTCTTGGATTATTTTGTATGGCAGCAGCTACTGCAGCGATTGTTTCCTCCGTCCGAACTGAAGGGTTTCGATGTTAAGGTCTTCTGTTGACTGTCCCATGCTCGGCAAAATTGTTTACAAGTCTCATTATGGTCCATCTGCTCGGTGGATTGCCGCCAAACGTGCGCCTATACTCCCTTTGAATCGCAACTACGGACTCCAGTGCGTGATAGCGGAGGACAATCCAAATTCTTGTTTCAGTGTCCCAGTTATCCATTTTTGATAAATCTAACAATCAATCTCCAAAATAAAAAAAAAAACCAGATTCATTAAATAGAAAAAAAGTTATTACATTTTTTTTTTGGTAGCGGCTTTCATCAGCCACCCTGTATGAGTGAATAAACGGCTGAACCATATAAATAAGTAAGCAAGTAAGCAAGTGAACTATTTTGTTTAACAGATCTGAACTAGTTCAGTTAGTTCAGTTCAGTGAAACAGATCAGTTAGTTCGTTCGGTCGTTCACTACCCAAGCCTAATACTGAATCATAGAGGTCACTGCTGAATTACTCTATATTTGTAAAAATGTATATATGACATTGTCCAAATCTTTCAGAGATTGTCAACTTCAATGTTCCTGCTTCTTAGATGCTTAAAACTGGTTTTATTAAACGTCCCATGGTATGGAATTGTTCCGAAAAGTATTCTCAGTTCAATTATTTATAGTATTTATTTTTCTATCGTTAACCCAGTTGGCAATGAATTCCCGCCCATTGAAAAAATATATATGAAGAGACGATAGAACTTTTAATACCGCAATAAAATGGTTTTAATGAAGCTGCTATGTGTAGTGCAATAAAATGTTTATAAAAGTATACAACATTTCCGGCAGAAACAAATTTACTGCTGGAACAATAAAAAATAAAAACAGAAATATGCATGCATTGGGAAAAATCAAAGAATGCAATATTGAAATTGCTCAGCAAGAGCCTTAAATAATATATTCAAATATAGGGCGTAAAATTTTCCACAATTGAACCGGATTTACTGATCTACATTTAGAATGTGCAAGGCTTTCGTCTAGAGCGCCACAGAAGCTATTTCTACCAATTATCTTAATAAGATGCAACTGTACGCCGACTGTTAGCAATGTGGCGATCAAGGACACTTTTTGGCGGTTGGCGGAATGTGACTTGCAGCATGTCTGCCTGATAGGAGGAAACTACAATTTACAAAACACCGGCATTCTCGTTTTGAGACAATTTTAAACTGGGTTTTTTTCTTTTATACTAACAAATGTGTGTGTGTGTATCTATATATTTCTGTATTAGTGTGTTGTTGCTCACTTTGAGTGTGTTTCTGCATACGTGTATATTATTTACTATTTTTTTATACATTGATCAAAATTCTCCAGTTAATTTTCATTGCCTTTTATTTTAAAATATCAGAGCGAAGAATACCAATTGTGGATAGCTTCTTCTGGATGTAATAAGAAGAGATGTAAACATATTGAAACATAAATGATTGCATACTCTCAGGATCCCATTTGGAGTTTGAGAATGAGTGCACCGCACCACCCTATGTATTTAAGCGAAGACACGATCTATTCGGAGAAAAAGTTTACTCAAGAACTCTCGAAGTGTAGATAAATTCGAGAATGTTCTCGAATTTCTACCGAAGTATAGGGACTATTCTAGAATTTACTACTTCAACCATTAGAAAGGTATATAGCTACCAGCAATTCAAAGTCGAGACTCAGCTGAATAGCAACCGTAAGAGTGTGTACGAGGTCTGTTCCAAACGTATCGCGAATTTTGAATTTTCGCGGGTTACGGATGTTCGATTTTCGATCTTTTTATGACCCTCACTGATGTTGACAATCTCGGCCATTTTGAATGATCAGTCAGTTTTTGACAGCTATTGTGCGAGGACGTGTTTTAGCTTGTCTTCGATTTTGTCTATCCCGAAAAAAGGATCAAAGAATTTGTATCAAATTTTGTGTGAAAAACAACATAAAGTGCGCGGAAGTATTCCGAATGTTGACTGTTGGGTCTATGGTTATGACGTAGAAACCAAAGCTCAATAATCCCAATGGAAGCTGCCGCATGAGCCAAGACCACGCCAAGTTCGGTCGAATGTGAAGGTTTTGCTGACAGTTTTCTTTGATTGCAGGGGCGTGGTGCATTATGAATCCTTGCAGCAGGGTAGAACGGTCAATAAGGAATATCATCTTCAAGTAATGCGCAATTTGCGAGAAGCAATCCGCCAGAAACGCTCGGATTTGTGGAAGAACAAAAATTGGCTTTTGCATCATGATAATGCTCCTGCTCACACATCATTACTTTTGCGCTAATTTTTGGCCAAAAAGAACACTGTAATAATGCCGCAGCCACCGTATTCCCCAGACCTGGCCCCCTGTGACTTTTTCTTGTTCCCGAAACTGAAAAGGCCCATGAAAGGACGAGGCTACGCCATGATTGAGGAGATAGACAAAAATCGAAGACAAGCTAAAACACGTCCACGGACAATAGTTGCCAAAAACTGACTGAACATTCAGAATGGCCAATTGGCTTTTGCATCATGATAATGCTCCTGCTCACACATCATTACTTTTGCGCTAATTTTTGGCCAAAAAGAACACTGTAATAATGCCGCAGCCACCGTATTCCCCAGACCTGGCCCCCTGTGACTTTTTCTTGTTCCCGAAACTGAAAAGGCGCATGAAAGGACGACGCTACGCCACGATTGAGGAGATAGACAAAAATCGAAGACAAGCTAAAACACGTCCACGCACAATAGCTGTCAAAAACTGACTGAACATTCAAAATGGCCGAGATTGTCAACATAAGTGAGGGTCATGAGTACCAACATAACGCCACAAAAAGATCGAAAATCGAACATCCGTAGCCCACGAAAATTCAAAATTTGAACAGACCTCGTACATGGTGCATTTCATTTGTGGCAGTTACAGTATTAAGAGGTAAGAAAGTGATTAAATGAATTATTTAAAAAAATGCAAATTGTGTAACAAAGTGATTAAATGAATTATTAAATAAAATGCAAATTGTGTAACAAAGTAAACTTTAAGCCTAATATTAAGTGTGTAAATTGCAATAATTAAATAAAGCTAATTATTTTAATTTAACCAGCGATTATTTGATTACTACACAATCCAGTCGCGCGAATCCGAGTAATGGTAGTTACAGTAAATTGTCAGGAGGGCAATTTCGTAACAATATAAAATAAAATTCGTGTTTCTGAAAATCTGAAAAGTAAAATTTGAATAAGAAATAATCTTGATTTTTTTAAATGCATCCATATCTGTGATAAATTGATTTTTGTAAATGTATCCATATCTGTGATAAATTGATTTCACCCCAGCAACACCAGACTTAATAAGTCGTAATTACTATGTATTTCAGTCGTATCTGCGTTTCTGGTAGGAATCGCAAATCGATGAGTGTTTTTCTCTCAGTCATCGAAAATCGCAGAAAAAATGGAGGCGGAAAAAACAGATTTCACCCCATAAAGAAACAATACAAATTTATTAAAATTCAATTGTTCCGCTATTATACGAGTATATGTACATTTATTTAATATTAAAATTTTTCGACATACATTCTTGGCCGCACCACACTTTTCGTCGAGCTGTCGTGTCAAAAATTGTACAATGGTAGTAGGAGTGCTAACTCTGGGAATAATAGCCTTACGAAATAATGCTTCAGATTTGAAATATACTACGTACGATAACGAAATATATATAGATGTATTCATCAAATATGTACTTGTGTTGTATTTCACCGGATCAACTTCTTTCAACAGTTTTTGCTTCCACCGAATGACAGCATGTCAAACCGTACTAAATTGATTGCGAAATTTTTGGCTTATTAAATATTCATAAAACTATATTTAAAATATGCATTATACAATATACAAACAAATTTACGGTTTGCTTGTGGGCGTGAGGCCGAAATACATAAAATATACGAGTATCTATCTATAAACACTCACAAAGGACAAAGGAGGATTCAAGGAAAATAACTGCGCAAAAAGCAGAAAAGTGAAAGTGAACAGAATTCCAGAAATTGTTTGCATCCTGCACATACAGATATAAGATGGAAGAAACAAACAACAACGAAAATTGCGCAGAACAGTCTTGCTGAGAATGTATTGTAACCTTGTTTATATTTTCTTGTCTGCGTACAGTTGCTCCAGATAAATCTGGAGCACAACACAAAAGCTGTTGGAGTTGTTGTTGCCACATCTTTATATATGTATGTGTGTTTTTGTGTGTGTTTTAAGTAGTAAACCCGCACAAAACAATCCGAGTGGTTGCGGATACTTTTCCATAATGACGTCAGCGAATAGTAATCCCAAATTATATCGCAAATAAAGGCAAATTGTCAGTAGCAAAATTGCTGAAAATGATGTCAGTCAGTGGCGCCAAAAATAAAATGACAAGGATTTGAAATACAGCGTACCAAACAAGGATAGCAGTGGTGATACCATGCCATGGCGGCGAATAATTAAGAGCAATTTGCAAACATTAACGGGCGAGTGGGTGCATTCCCAAAAGGACACTAAAATACTTTGCGATGCCCTCCCCGCACCTTTCTAACAGTCGCAGAACTAACTGAAAGGAAAAAGTGAAATTACACATAAAACACGTTGAACTCGACCACACCCAAACCGTTTCTTCTACATAAATAATACAAATACAGCGCTGTGAAATTAAGATAAAAAACTGTATTAAAATGTTATTGTCAACACTTCGGGTAAAAAGAAGGGGGAAAACCACAACCAAAAAAGTGGGGCATTATTTAACGTTGTTTGCTTGTGTGGCTGTTTGTTTGTTGCTCGGTTTGTAATTACAGCAAATAACGACTTTAATGATAACGGCACGGCCGGCAAGCATGCATGTTGGTATGTGTAGGGATATAGTATAATATATACAAACGTGTGAGTGCCCTGCCTATGCCGACTTGTTTTTCTGTTTCATATTTAGCACAACAGGATGTTTCTGCTCCTTGTTGAAGTGCAAAACTGGCACTACAACTAGGCTAACGGAAATGAATCCACCTGTGTACGTGTAAGGCTGTGTGTACTTCCTATGAAAAGCGCTTAATGATGTTGTCGCACAAAGGAGATAAGCAGCAAAGGAAATGATTATAACAGGAGTAAGTTTAATGAGAGAAAGTGAAAGTTATTTAAATTTCGAATCTATTAATTTGATATGGGGTCAGGGAACTCCTTTGCAACATACAAACTGTTCCACTAGACAGAAGACGGGCCTGCCTTCTTTTCAAAGGGAATTTTGGGCCCCAAACAATTTCTTCAGAAACTAGTTCATTTTCTGTTATTATTTATAAAATGTAAAATGTAGATTATATGCGGCAGTGTTTTTGTAGTGTATATTTTATTTACCCCAGGTAACAACAACAACGTAGTAGTATTTTCATCATTTATAAGAAGTCCTTAGTAAAAGATAATATAAGTGTTAAAAAAGATTTCATTAACATTGCAAACTTTTAACTATTTATGAACATAGTTCTGGAAAGTGAGCGTAAAAGAACAAAAAAAAAATAAATAAAAAACAAGATTCATCCCGATGCGTGGGTGCAGTTGTTAATTGAAAGCAGAAGCGAATTTTGAATTACTTGACACCATCCAGTTATCGAAGAACTATTAGCAAAAATAGTTTACTGAACATTACTATATAAAATTAGTGAAGATTATTATCCTCTTCCATCTCCTCATGCCATGTACAATTTCGCCTAGAAATTGGATATGCACATCCCTCATTTTTCGCATCCATCCAGACAACTGTTATCGACGTTGAGTTTCTCCAACGATGTGTAATCCAGACGATATTTTGCTAACCAACAACATTCTAAACTATGTACTGTCCTTTCCTCCTCCTTTGCTTCTCAGAGTGTTTCCCATTCGTTTTTTTCATTATTGTAATTTGTATCCTACTAGTACTAGTTTCCTACTTGTATTCGCACTATCGTTTCTCAAAAATAATTTTCAAGATTTTTGGGACTTTTAATATTTCTGTTCTACCGATTACGTAGGATTTCCTCAAAAACCGTTACTAAGATTTTTACTGTTACAGGTCCCGCTACCACTCCTGTAAAATCCTTGACTGCAATATATGCATAAATATGCTCATGCAAAGGTACGCGCACGTACTCGAATACAGAAGTTTTAGTTTTGTGCCATATAATTGAGCTGAGCTAATTGACCTAATATTAATTGAAATTAAAAGCAATTCATGCTGACCTCAATAGCATTAAAAATGAAATTTATCAGATAAAACATAAAACTGGTCGTGATAGAAATCATATTTTGAAACACATTTTTCAATTCTAGTAATAATAATACAAGGTTATTTGTATATAGGACTTGTCCTTGTCCCTTTAAAAATATCGCTTAATGCACTTTTCTGATAAAAAGTGGTGCAAAAGTGAATATTATGGATTCAGCTCAATATCTCGACTAATTTCTGTTAGATGAGATTCACCACATTAGATGAGATTCACCTCATTAAATGAGATTCACCTCATTAGATGAGAAGCACCTCATTAGATGAGATTCACCTCATTAGATGAGATTCACCTCATTAGATGAGATTCACCTCATTAGATGAGATTCACCTCATTAGATGAGATTCACCTCATTAGATGAGATTCACCACATTCTTGAAAAAGCATATCTAATGGACCAAGGGTAATTCCGCAGAAAAGTTTATGTGAAGTAGAGCGTATATGTAAAGTTTGGAACAATCGGATCAACCATACGACCATTTTCTATACAACAAGATTTATATATTTTTGTGGATAGGATTATAGCACACCACCTCCTTTGCGAATCTGGAATTTACCTATTAATTCAAATTTTATCGAATTTTTGAACATTTTAGGCAAAATTAAACTGTGTGTTTGTTTTTACGACCGACTATAAACATTCCTCATTGGCTTTTTTTTTCCAGATATTTAAAAATTACTTTTCCACTTGTAAAAATAGAATAACAGACGTGTGGTGCAGTAGATATGATCATAATGTACACCACTTAAAAATATTTTCACAGTTTGGGTAACTGTGTTCTCTATTAATGCCTTTCAACACATCGACTTAGAAAACAGTTGAAAAAACACCAACAAAAAACATTTAATAAACGTGGATTAATTACTATTAGAATACAAATACATTCTCCTAGGGGCAGATCATACAATATTAAAATTTCAAAACGAATCTAGACCAAATCTTATATATTTTTTATTAGTTTTATAGATAGAATAGAATGACGTCATATTTTTTGCAAAAGTATGTCAATGCCCGTGAGGTAGCTAGTTCTAATTCTTAATATGGTAAATCGTACATGAAATTTTTGAATACACATCAGGAAAGCACAAAACCTGAGCTCTGATACAAAAACAGCCTAAATAAATTCCAAATGCAATTGACTGAGGTGGTAAAAGCATCCACCAAAAGTTGGTGTGAATACTCCTAAGTAATATGATTAACCTTGAAGATGCCACGGAAATCAGGGTTATTAGTTGAATTCTGCAGCAGAGCTCGGCACACAACAGACAATTTAATTGGTTAATTACTCTTATGAATTTGTAATGAGTAATAATGACTATAATGATAATAGTAGTAAAACCAAAGAAACTGGTGCGTCTAAAATTGTGGCATTTTTCTTGTACGCGCAAACGAAGCGCATATATTTAAATAAATTATAAATTCTACTATAAAGATTGAAAGAAAACCTATATATTTGTATATAGTATATATATTCACTATATGATGAGGGATTAGGAAAATATATGAAATCATGGGCTTTAAAATAATATCTCAAAGTGAACAAAAGAAGCACAAACAAAGAATGACAACACAAAAACTACGACAACCAACGAAAAAAAAAACTTCGGAAACCGGCAGCTACGAGTGCTCTCTTTGAAGAATTGAATAAATTAGTTATAATGGTACCCGTACTGCTCACAGGCGGCATAGAAGCGCTAATGGCAATAGAATACGAGTATATTATGTACAGACACAAGCAGAATCTGACAACTACAACTGCAACACGTACAATATTTCACACAAAACACAAAGTATCTAAGCGATAGAAGGGGCATGTCTGCCTGATAGGAAACTACAATTTAGAAAATTCCGGCATTCTCGTTTTGAGACAAGTTTTAAACTGGGTTTTTTCTTTTATATTAAAAAATGGGTGCGTGTGTGTGTGTGTGTGTGTGTGTGTGTGTGTATCTATATATTTCTGAATTGGTGTGTTGTTGCTCACTTTGGGTGTGTTTCTGTATACGTGTATATTATTTACTATTATTATTTGTTGTTATATGTAAAAATGCTGGTTTCTTCTCAGTTATTCATGTGGTCTTAATTCATTTCGAACTTTTCGGAAACGTGTTTTGTATTTCGCACTTACGTGTTTATAAACTTAACCTGTGATTCACAAACAGACGACAGACAATGAATTCCGTCGTTTTATTTATTTATTTATATTTTGTTTGTGTTGTTACTTAATCTCAAAAAAGTACTTTACAATTTAATTAGGCAGAGTTTTGTTGAACTCGTTATTCTTGTTGAAATGAAAGGTTCACTTTTGAGGTTAAGTGCCAGTCGCTGAGAATTTATTCAGAATTACAATAAAGAGGGGCACAAAATTATATAGATTTCGTATTTAATTATATGATTCCTCAAAATGGCCAAATTGTATGAATTAAATGTTAACCATCATTTCAATGACAATAGCCTTGTCTGTGTGGTATTTTCCGCAATTGTTTTTGTAATCAACAGGTGACAGGTGTTTCTTCCCCTAATCTCAAAAAGCTATTATTTGTCTTCAGTCACACTTTCCCTACAATGGTACATACTACTTTTTCATTAAGTAAGTTAGTATCCTATCAAAGAGTATAAATAGAGCTCGCATGACGAACGAAATTATTGTTGCAAAAATTTTGTTCGAGCGGTTTACTAGAAAATACACGTATTGCACCTCGCTTCCCCTTGCAGATCTCCGATTTTTGTGAAATCGCCTTCCCTTCCAATTCACAAAATTTTGAGTGATTCAATCTCTATTTATGTACATATACTCTTTGATGCAATGCTCTATGCATACACGGTACATTTCTCTTCATTGCTCAGGTATTTTATAAATTTTCCCACTAAAGCGTAGATAAGAAAACAAAGACTTAAACAACAAACTTTGCACTTACAATGAGGCGTTCATGAAGACCCAAGAAATTTCTAGCCAATTTTTTTCGACTTGTGGATGCATATTCTACTCAATCGGTTTGGAAGTAACTTAACTAATATGTTGCATAAACATATGAATAATATACGCTGTGTGACAACTGCCATACAACAAAAATTTGTGAATATTTTTGGGACTGAAACATGACATTTGGGTTTTGATTATCAAGTTGAGTTATGCCATGCCGTCCGTCCTTCCGTATTTGTAATTTTTATTTTTGTCTGCAAAATATCGCTTTAAATCCTGATACTGTAATAAAAGTAGATCATGGAAGATTTTTAAAATGGCTTCACGCTGGTAACAGAACTTCACAGGGTTGGTTATTGTCGTCTAGTTGTAATTTCTGTTTATGCCTGCCTACTTGAAGCAGAGAGAGACCATTGTAATTATTACAGATCAGCATTGTAATTATAGTAGATCAGCAAAACTTGATTAATGGTGTTATAAAGTTGCACAATTGCAAAAAGGATCAGGGGAAGATAAGCCGTAATCCGAGTGATGAGGAACGTATAAATTACTTACAACTGCATAAACCGATATAACAAAAAGTACGGATAGAGATACATTAATATGTAGTGATACCACCATATTATACGAACTAAGTACGTAACGAGTACGAAACTGATATTGTTACTATATTGCAATCGTACACAGTAAGTTATAGGATACATTAATACTATTGGAAAAATTGTGGAAGGAGTGATTCCAATAGACCCTACAAATCTCTCATTTATTATATTGAAGTAAGCTTTATACCTGTGGCTCCGGTAGTGTTACCGAAATACACCACCAGAAATATTCAAGAGAAAGCTAAAAAATCGTTTGCAGTGGAAGAAGAAATTCATACACCGATTTTGTGATCCTAGATTTCTGCCGCTGCTGACTGACCTATGCAGTTGGGACGCTTTTCAAATTTTGTTTGGCTAACTATAAAACACGTTTGGGACCCTATAGATACAGCCTGTTGTTTAAATTTAACAAGGCAACAACCAAAAGTACACCGACAACTTTTGAAAAATTGTATTTCTACGTGATTAGACTTAAAATTGCCACGATTAGTTATCTAACTAAAATTCAAATGAAATCCGCAACATAAAATAATTGAATGACGCATTGCTGTAATGCCTGTGTTTTTTCTAAACAAATACTCACAAAATCATTCGAACGATTCAAATGCCACACAAATGGCATGCCAATGCGTCACCCAGAGGCCTACTTAAATGATTGCTATGGGTTATTTGAGAGATTTCCTGAGAAATTGTTCTAAAAAAGTGCTTGTAATGAATCATGGCACACTGCAGTTACTGCAATGCAGTTGTCCTAGTTTGCGTAATCAAATAAATATTACATCAGGTTTAAGGCCATGGCATCAATAAACGTAACCTGAGTGAAATTCACATTTAATTGGGTAGCAGATCTCCCCGGTTAGCAAATTCCAAGAAGATTACAAAGGACCTGGTAAATACATTGAGCAATAAAATATAGTACAAATTTAAGCCGTTTCAATTTATTCGGATGTTATTTGAGAAGTTGATTTGCCGAGTTATAAATTGTATCTTTATTTATTAGAGTAAATTCGTTTTTGGCGAAAGAAAATAGTGATATTAATATCAAAAATATAATTCAGTTTCAATGACAACAACACACGAACTGAAATTCGACCTACAGTCGCAACAGATATTTTCCGGATTTTCAACCCATCCAATAACCTTTTGATCGCAAACCTGAAAAAATATGTTGGAGACTGTGGTTAGGCGAATGTGGTACGCAGATAGGGCGCTGTAATTGTGTACTTTTAAGAATTGGACTGATTGTTCTACAAAAATGTTTGAACGAATAATGGGCAGATATCTTCTCCAAAGCCTATTCAGAAGCATTTCCACTTTTGAAAAATATAATACAAATTAATTCGACTAAACACAGCATAATTTGTAGCACTTCTTGTAGGAAAAACTTGACTGGAGTAAAGTCAAAAATTCCAGTAATTTAAGTCACGCTTCCCCGAAATCGACATTTCAAAACTTAATTCCAACATACGTACGAGTGACACAATAACACACCATACACAAATATCTCGCTTACATTTTGTTTACCACTTATTAATTTAATATCAAAACAATACTCTTCCACAAATTGCCAACAAATACGATATTTCCCTGAAAGTGAAAACAAGTTGGAGACTGCACGAAACTTCAATTTACAAACAAATATTCAAGCGCAACTATGGAAGGGAAAAAAATTAGAGAAGCCATAACCCATAACAAAGCCATACTATGTTCGAATCGTGGAGGAAAGTTGAGATACAAAGACAAAAATTTATTACACACTCTGTGAGCCGCGGATTTGTTTCTGTTGTTTATTGTTTGCTTTTCTATTTTTTCAATTTAGATTTGGATTTTGCTTAAGCAGAGTCAAACTTTGATGATGTCATGAGAAAACCACAACCGCTGAGACTCGCAAACTCGTAAACTCACAATTCATTCAGTCGAAAATCAACAAGAACGGAATAATATTGCATCATTCATAGGAGTAAGCGACTACGTACACAAGAATTCCGCACTGTGTCGGAGATATAAGATCTTCAAATTAAGCAGGGAAGTGAGCAGGAAAGCAGGCATCCAAACAAACATTAAATGAAATATTATTATGACCAATAGAATAAAATTGTTGGCCACACTCCAGCACGTTTCACTTAAGTGCGTTTATATCTAGTTGGCGTTACTCCTTTGCACAAGTACACCACAGTCCTGTATAAATGCCCCCACGCACTTCCTCAAACTTCGTTTGCTTTTGTGGTGTCAGCTTGCTTTGTTGTCTGGACGACGCGCTTAGTATAAACAAAAATATTGCCAAGTCTTGTGAAGTGTAAGGCCCAAAAACACAAACAACGCCTTTCTACCCAACTCCAGAGATGAAGTTCAAGTTTCACGAAACGTTCCAATGAATAAAGCACATTTTATAGCCGTTTTTTTAGCTTGCCAAGTTATGCCGCCAGTTTTTGTTACTCGTTTCAATTTACTTTCTGCTGCATACACAAACCAGTATGTATGCACATATTTCTTAACCATGTTACTCCGCCGTTGTTTGGTTTTGTGTTTTGACGGTTACGAGAGAGTGGAGCAATGCATGGTTGTAGTCTTGAGCGCTCTAACGGGCGACTGTTGACACCACTGATTGTTTCTTAATTCGATTTATATGTAAATTGGGAAAACGTTTTGATTGAAAATGAACGACGTTATGTAAGTGAATCTGCGCTTTTGGATTATATTTATAAATTATAAGTAACGATACTACGATTTTAGAAATATTGGGGGTGTGAGAGTACACCTATTATGCAATTCAAATTGTGTTTCAAGTAATTTAGGTTACATATCTGTGAGAAAGGATGGAACAGCCGCCGCAGTGCGTCCGAAAGTTTCCGACCACAGCATACACAGGGCATACATATATGATTATTGTTGGAGTTTATAAATTAAAGAAATTTTAATTTCTGAAATAGAGCCAAATCTTTGCACCGTTTTATTGAAGATAAGTTTAGCGAGATTATTAATTATTTTCCTGCAATGTCAAGAAAGTCGGAAGAACTCATATCTGATCCAAAAACTTAGGGTTTCAGAAGTATTTGTAATTATTCATCAAAACCTTCGTTTTCCCTATTACAGTCTCTAATGATATCGATCGCAAAAAGCAATTCTTTTCTGAAAATACTTGTAGTTTTAGGAATCGTTAGTGACAATGCTGAGAAAAAAGAACACAAGGAAAACAAGTTTCTATGTTAATACCAGTTCCTCGGGGAAATAAATGCAAATGGTATTCCACTTCAATGGGCTAACTAGATTTTAAATGCTTTTTGTTTTAGCACTCGTACTCAAACAACGGAATCGTAGTCCAGTGAAAGCACTTCGTACAAACAAACCTGTAATGCATTACAATTCCGTTTACAAGTTGAACAATTAAATAAACAAATTGTGAACAAATTGTAAAAATATAAAAATACACGCTCTCTCCCTTCTGCCCTCTATACCGCAATGATTATAGTAATCATATGGTTGCTAAATCCGGGAACTTTCTCAAGCACTTTTATTGTTCAACTTCTTTTTGTGTTTGATCAACCTCTTACGAAGGCAATTCTGTTTTTGCTAGTTATTTGCTTCTCTTTTCTCCATATGCATAAGACGTATACATTATTCTACATTTGTTTTAAATAAACAGATACAATTGTAAACAATGTGCTGCTAGTTGTTAAACAAACAAGAATTTTTTAGAGATTTATCTCATACAATTATCTATTTTTGCGTTTTTGAAGTGTAGTAATGCCGCACACAAGAATAGCACAGGCAAATAGTCTCATAATAACACATACAATACATCGGCTGGTTGAAAAACAAACCTTTCTGCGCCGCACAATGAAGTATTGCTGAGACGCCCTTACTTCCAGGTATTCATCATAACTTTTAAGGTCGTAAGAATGTACTATTCAAGTAGTCTATATATTCACTATAATATAAAAAAGTTTCTGCATGTTTCTTACCGATACTAAAGTATTGAATAGGAAGAGTATGTATTTAACCATCGACGTGCCGCAATCCATTTTGGCAAATTCTTTCGATCTGCAACTCAAACGATATATGTATCTGCAAATTGAAATAAAAAGTATTTTATTGTAGCAAATTTATTATAATAACTAATAAATACTGTGAAATATGAAACTACAAATCAGTTGTAACAGAACTTGTGTAAATCATGTTTGCTGTTTTAAAGAAAACGTTACGGAAAAGTACACTCTGCTTAGCATCAACGTTGAAAGATAGATTCCACGGTTATTTCTGCTTTCTAGTTTTCTGTTTTTTTTAATAGAATGTTTCAAAATGTTATTTTGGTTAAATTTAACAGAATTGAATAGTAAAGATGTGTGTGCATATGTGAGGAAAGATATATTGAGTGCCAGTGGAAAAGTACTCTTGCCTCGTAATGTCGGCATCCATATAATATGAAACTATATAATATATACTTGCAATCGTTAAAAAAAATTAAATTAATTTACATAATAGACTTGAAGAAACCTGCTATAATAAGACAAACTTTGTTCTCAACCTTCACACGCAAATTTAAAAGCAGTTAAAAGAGGCAGACAACTAAATTTGGTAATCAATCATTTGTTTAATAAGTATTAGTTAATTATAATTATAGTCACATATCTTCATCGAAACTAAAAAAAAAAATATTTGGAATTGTGTGCATTTATTTATTTATTTATTAAAATAAATAAACTATTTTCTGATTTTAGGCTTGAATTCTTAAGTTCAGTTTTTAAGCTTCAGTTGATTTCACGTGTGGTCTTTCTAAAATTCGAAATTTAAAATTAATAATCTTGTTTTAAATAGTTTTTCAGTTATTAGAACCATATAATATACATATATATGTATGTACAAATCCATAAATTATAAAAATTTTCAAAGATCGCGATTTACAGAAGCGAATTACCAGAGAATACAGAGAAGGGACACTTAAAAGTAAAATTTTCTGACGTTAAAAGTCTTTGTTTATCATTAGTTGCATATATGGACAGGTTTATCATTGGTTCTGAAGAAAATCAGCCACACTACTACAGTTTTGCACATGTGTGTGTGCGCGAAACAAGGCATTCTCTGTGGTTCTCTGATTATACGTCCTCATACATCACACGTGCGAACAAATTAAAACAGTAAAAATTTATGTATACATGTTTGAAGCCTTTAATGCCCCCTTTTGTCCTTTTTCGTACTATTGTGGAACGACCATTTCTTTTCAACAACTGTTTCGCCCATATTTAAAATATAGTTTTATAAAGTTTTAACCCCAATAGCGTGAACGAAAGCATACTTCTTTCTCATGTGCGTTCTTTTTCAAGTAATCCTACGTTCCCTGTTTCTCCAAATACTTCTTTTCTTAAGCGGTCAAGATACAGCCAATCTGATTGGCAAGCATCTTGTGTATGTATGATTGACGCTCGCAAAATGTGCGGCCGACGACAATGTCTCATGCGGGCAACATTCTTGAAGTACTGTATTAAAAAAATAGAATAGAAAACGAATTTAGATGCCAGAGTGGCACGAAAAAATGGTTTTAAGCACAAAAGTTTGTAAAACAAACTGTAGTCTTGGCTTCCAACATACCATAGCGCTGATAAAAGAAAACTGTACACTTCCGCAACTCAATTTTTTTTCAACAGTGTCCGCCACCTGACACGTCCGTTCGCTTTAAGTTTTTGTTTGAAATTCGTAAGCGCGCCAAAGAGCTGTATATCATGGCGAAAATCCTACTCATTTGGATTTTGGCTCATGTTGGCTTCAAGCAAACACCATATTTCACTAAACAAGTAAAGTTGCTAACCAGATTGACCGTGTCTTGTACACTTTAGGGTAAAAGTCAACCTATAATATCCAATGCCAAATGAATTTTCTCACCAAAAAAAACAATGTATTTAGACCTGCCTGTAGAACTTTTGGAGGGAAAGTCCCGCAGTTATGCCGCAGCATAAGAAGCATAAACTCTAGAATGGAATGGTTGACTGCACCGCATAATGAATACGGAGAAGCCAGTTCTTACAGTTTTTGCGGGAAGCGTTCCCACAATGTGTCAATCTATTCATTCAAGCGAATATTTTATATTTTACTGTCAAAGTTTATAAGAAGCCATTTAATAAAGACGCTCTTCCTGGCTGACTACTCTAATTCGAGGAACTAAAGATTAAGGGATATTAAGAAATCAAAATGATATTCCAGCAGCCTATTTCCGTATTTGCATTAGGGTAGGCCTAGAATCCCCCTTGCATTCTAATTTGGAATTTATAAAGTGTAAGTTTCGCCCTTTTTCCCTTCACATTTCTTTCTCGCTTGTGTTATTGTGCCTCAGCAGCATCTTCCCTAGCGTTCATTGACACTTGCTCACCAAAAACCAAAAAAAATTGTCAAAGCATATCACGCACTTCAAAGCGCTTTTCTTTTCTTTTACTTTAATTTTGTTCCGTTATTTTTTAAGTGTTTCACAAAAGTGCCACTTTAACATGATTTTTCCCAAGGAGAATCTTGGCAAATAAATTGCGTCGTAACTTAAGTCTTTATTTGCCAGGAATTGCACCATTCTGTTTGTCCTTATTTAAGAAAATATCCTTAAAAATTACTTCACATTGCAAAACGATTTCTTTTCCGAAAATTTTTAAATTCAATTTTATAAACACCAATGGCAAAGCTTTTTTTCGTTTGTTTCAGTACGATATTTAAATTATCAAATTTGTTTTTACCTTTCAGCTTTAAAAACAGCCTCCTCCGCAATTACATAAAACTAGCGCACGCAATTCCAATTCGAAAGACGTTCAAAAGCAAACTGAATCAAATGAAACAAACACGCATTGCTTTCGTTTCCTTTCGTCATTATTCGAATTGTGATTTTCAGTGTTACTCGAGAGAAAAATAAAAAAGTACTCTTATTAAAAAAAATATATATATGAAACCGAAAAAAAACCCCAACTACAATTTTTTTTTCTTGTTTATATTTTAGATCCTCTTTGTAGATTTGTTAACTTCAGTAATCTTTTTGCAATTTTTTTAACTTTAGAACCTGTCTTTTTTAGATTTACACACAATCATAATTTGCAAAAATAAAGAGAAATGTGCCTAGTAATCGCAATAGAAAAAAGGTACTCACAATAATAAAAAGATAACCTAAATCAGAGAATACAGATATGTATTGGTGCTATCATATCTCCGGATACGGCTGCTCGAAAAGTCCCAAAAGCAGCAAATTATTCCTTAGGCCAAAACAATTTTCAAATTGTAACGATTGCCCATGTCAAAATAAAGTGAAGTTGGGCATAGATCACAAAAATGTGAATCCACTCAAAATCGTGGGTTGTCCGCTAAACTATAGGAAACGCACACAAACCAGAGTATACAGAGTAAAGAAACTTAAGGTAGGACCAAACTAGACGAGACGTAACGATAGCCATTGGACGAACGTCTGCAATCGTAACGTCGATTTTGACATTTAACCCAAAATATGACGCATGGATGGATTGCTTTTTACATAAATTCCGAACTCATCCCTCACAGCGGCGATTAAATTGTAGCAAAATTCCGTCATTTCAATTTTAATTTCTTTAAAAAATATAAACAAAGTAGCTGTTTTGACGAGTAGCAGACGTTTGCAGTTCGCTTCTTACGGAACCGATCGTCACGTCTAAATGTTTCGTTCAGTTTCGATCAAATACGTATGGCCATTTTGGCTATTAGTATTGATTCTCATATGCTCGAACATACTCGTCACGTTTCCTCTCGTCTATTTTGGTCGGCCCTTTAAGCAAAGAAGACAAAGAAAAGACATCAATTCCCTCCAAATTTATTTACCGTTCCGACCATTTTTTTTGGTCACACGTATAGTGTATGTGAATTTATTGTGTTTGTTGTAAAAATATTCCATATCCCTGTAGTGAAAATTATAGGCAGTCTTCAAAATGTACTACTAAATTTAATAGTAAAAAATCAAGTGGTTAATTCACTAGTTCAAAAATTATTTATAAGTCAACCAGTTACTGACTTTTGCGGCACTTCATTGCCGTGTATACTAAATTTTTCCTTTCATGTCAATTTAATAAAAAAGGAAGTAAAGACAAACATTAGAATTTGAATAAAAACAGTTATTTTTATAATTTCAAGCACTTTTTGTAATTCCTCAATTTAGAGATAAATCTTCAAGTTAACGCGTGTTTTAAAATATCCGTAAAGTTGTCCGCAAAGAAGAGTGGAAATGTGGCACCATGAATTAACATGCTGAATTAATGTCGAGTACACATTATTATATTATGTACATACATACATATATATGAATTTTACATATAATTATGAGTTTTACTAGTATTTTACATGTCGAGTACACATTATTATAAGATGTATATATGAATTTCACATATAATCTGAGTTTTACTAGTACTTTAACTAGTTGGGTTCACTGCTGGGATGTTATCTAAAATAGCGAATATTCGGAGAAAAAAATCAGAAGAAATCAGGGCTACGTTTAAATTAAACTTTTAGGGGTCACTTCATTTGTATTTTAAAACGAACTGCGAAACTTCTAAAAAGAAATGGTGATAATGAATCAAAAAAAATTGTATTATATAATTTGGAGTTGAAAACTCAAATGTTAAGAAGTTCATTTAATAAAGTATAACTATTCTTAATGTAAAATCTGATCCAATTGCTTTCCATTTGCACTTCTGTTCACTGTAAACGCACCATAGTAATCATAAGATGTAGAATAATAATTATTTGGTTTTTTGACATAATATTATACTACTAATAACTAAAATAATTAATAAAAATTCATTTATATTAAAATGGGGTCCGACTGCCCCAGTAGTACCCCAAGCGTGGCTAAATATGCATGGCCATGAACGAATGAAAGTGCACAGGGGACAGTAAAAATATTAGAATTTGGAACAGAAGGAGACAAAAATTAAGAAATTGACGGTCAAAAGAGAATTCAACGTTTCTACAGTATTCTCACACATAACAACAGTTTCAATAATCTCAGAAAAATCTTCAAAATAGGTCAAAAATGCACCTAAACGAATTAAGTTAACGGCTTTATGCTTTTAATTAAACAGAGGTAGTGTTTCTTTCTTTAATAATGAAGAAAACAATTTTTTATTTTGTCAAATTAATTTTTTTACTTAAACGCAACTGGAATATTTCGACTTGTGGATTTTGTGGGTTCATTGATAATGAGAAATTATCAAAGGAATTGTATGTTTTCAGTTATTTTGAGAAGTTAAGTGAATTGAGGAATGACGAAAGTTAGCGTTAAGGGGGTGCACTGTATTTTTACCACACACACATCAATTTTAAAAACTCCTCTCAGTAGCAGAACTTGCACAAACACATTCATATCAACTGTCTATTCTTGTATATTCTTTGCTTTAAGCGTCAAACAGCAAAGCAGCGAAATAAAGCAAACGGATTTTGTTCACGATACCACTCAAAATCGTGGTGAATCCACTCAGAATCGTGGTGAATCCACTGAAAATAGTGGTGTGTCCGCTACTGACGCTGGCAGCGAAAAGGATTTTACTTTCTCTGTGTTCTCTGCCTAAATGGTGCGAAAGTACGTACTTGTGCAACACTGCTGGTTAGTTCGGTGTCAGTGTTGTCATCGTTGTAATCTACTTTTTTGTGGGAAGGGTTTCACAGTACGATAATATATCCATATACTAAATTTTGTTTAATTTCAAGAAAGATATAATTGATATGTTTATAAACATATATATATATATTAAAAAAAGGGAATGTTCAGCAATGGGAGGGCTTACTAGCAGTTATAAATAAACATTTACTCTGCATACTCTATAAAGTTTCCTAAAGTATGCTAAACTTCATTCAATAAAATTAAATTATCAAGCCTGGTTTCTCTATTATATTGTGCTCTGAAGCATTTTATGTTTAATTATATTATTTGTTACGATCAGGTACGTGAAAAAAAGAAAATAAAATATACCATTTTATGGTGATTTGAATTGCTGACGAAGTAACAGTCAGCTGATCCCAATGTGAACTTACTTACATGGTGACTGCAAGAACAAATTTTTTGAACCAATTTTTCCGACGTTGCTGTCAAAATTGAATTTATAGCAAAATGCGATCAAAACAAATATGCAAACAATTACAAATAGTGTTTTGATTTGAGTGAATAAGAGATTTTTAATAGGTGTTTTATGAAGAAATTTTATATAAATTGTACCACTTTAAGCAGCTCTTATGCATTTCTCCATTCCTCTCAATTTGGTTTATTTTCAAGAGTTTCTAATCGCACATTGCTTATGTGTGACAATTCCGAATTTACTCGATAACTTCTTCCACACAAAAGTCTGTCCTATTCTCAATAGAGATTTGAATACTATAGTCTTGCAAGAAACGTTTAATTAAATACTTTGATTACGAAGTTTGTATACTCTTATTAAAGTTTTATAAAATATTTAATTAGAATGATACTGATATAAGTCCATTAAATTTAACACGAAATTGTATACTAATAATGCATTACATTTACTAAAATCAATGGGTTTATTTACATCAAATACTGTAAATAGAATATATATAAGAGAAAATCAAAGAATTAGCATTTCAATTCAAATTTGTATATGTTAACTTCTATGATTCCCTATTAATATACGAGATTATGAATGAAAACACAGAAGCGCATACAATTGTACGAAGGGAATAGCAAAATAATTAAGAAAATAAAAATCAAAATAACAAGGCAAATAAAATCCACATAGAAAGGATTCCAACGTGTTATAAACTGTACTGCATTCACTGGCCAGAAATTTCAAGATTGCGTAGAAGACCATTTTGTTGCACACATTAAAGTAGCAATGGTCTCCCCCAGGCTAATGGTCAAGTGGAACGTGTGAATAGGTATTGCGTCCTTTGCTTGGCAACTTATCTCGTCTTGGCGATCGTTCCGATTGGTCACTGCATGTCCATGCAGCGAAGTTAGCTCTAAACAATATCATTCACTCTTCTAATGGAACCTCTCCCTTTTAACTTCCCTTTGGTGTCAAACAGCGAGGATGTACTGTTGATCTGGTAGCAGACGGCTTGGATATCGTGTTGACATGACGCTCATGAGGTGACAAGCTCAGCGTCTGCATTGAATTAACCTTTTTTTTTTAATATTTATTAACTGGATTGTTCTTAGTTTAATTTTTTTTTATTTATGATACATCAAAGGGTTTAATTTTTATTAACACAATCCAGTGATTTGAATTATTCAAAATTACATTAATTACATTACATTACATTAATTATACAAAATCATTTTTAAACAAATTTTGCTAGAGGAATAATTGAAATAAATATTTGTGGAATTTATTTGCATAATTAAAATTTTAAAAAAATTATAATTAAGAAAATATTGATTAACAATGTTAATTTTCGGGTGTGTTTTTTTATTGCGAATATTAAAAATTGAGTTTCATTATTAATTATTCGTTAAAACTTCGATGTACATATACATAAGTATATATATGGCTTACAAATGTGCCCAGGTATAAACAGCACATTAGTAGTTCGCTCTTCTTTGGTTGTTGCGTACTTGGTTGGCCAAGCAACAGCCGAAAATAAAGGCTACCAACTGAAAAAATTAAGCTTAGTATGGACAAATATTAAATTAAAAAAAACTTGATATGTATATACCTCAATTCCAGCAACTCCGAGACCAGCGTAGCGTGTGATATCTGTATTCTTCTCCCAGAAAGATGCGAAGGCGCGGGAACAACCTGGCTTCGTCATAGCGCCAACAACGCCGCAGGATGTGGCCTTAGCACCACAACAAGATAAAGGAATTTGTTCGCCAGAGAGGGGGTAATCAGTGAAGTCCTTCTTTCCACAACAATTAAACTATTCAGAAGCAATAAGTAACATAGTTAAAACCTGGCCGATCTCTTATTTTGAGATGTCAGAAAGTCTATCGAACTTACGCTTAACTGCAAAGCATCCATGACCTTTTGATCTATTGTGTGTTGTGCCCAAATTTTTTGCACAATCAAATCCATAGTTTGTAAGAATTGGGCGCGTTGACTCCAAACATAAGCGATCAATGTCAATTGGCACACGAAGAGTACCAGCATGAAGAAAGAATACTAAAAGTTTGAAAAATTTTGCGATTTTAGCTGAATTACAGCAGTTCCCAACTGCGCTAGTTATAGTTACCGTCATGGTACAGCAGGAGTCTTCACGAATGGCGCCGCAGCACCCTAGAAACGCTATAATGAAGATTATGCAACCAAGCGCCAATATAACAATCGGTATACTATTCGCTTCAAAAGTCTGCGCCACATTTCCGAACTCTGTCATATGCGAAATCATAATGGAACCGAAGACGATCAGCAAAATACCACATACCTAAAAAAACATGTGAATTCATAATAATTACAATTAATAATTAATTTGAATATGTAATGTCAACAGTGTGTGAAATGATGTTCGCAATGTCTCCAACATGATTGCGGTTCATCCTAAAAGTGGGCGTAAATTGTATATTTTTGTAAATTTCCTGTTAGGTTTGAACCATACAACAGAGAAGGCAAGAATCATGATAAAATTGTGCAACAATTGCCTTAACTTTATTCAGTTAAAGATGAAGACGGAGAGCGAAAAATGCATGTCCTTATAAAGAAAAGTTTTTCTACAGCCTGCACTGCAAGAGTTTCGAGAATGAGAAAGAAAGCTAAAAAATTGTTTTTTGTTCGAACGGTACGAAGCGTTTTACTTGTTTTCTTATTCGGTATGATTATGATTATTTTTTTGCCATTCTGTTGCTTTCGAAATGTTTTTGTGGAATTGTTCCTGCTTGAAAACTTTTTTCGTGTGCTTTCAGCCTTATTTGACATAAAACTTCGAATACACTGCATCAAATGTAGCCTACCTTTAGGGTGCACCATTATCGTGTATGCAGTGTTGAATTAATTGTTTCCCTTTTCTGAATGATGCAAGTGCAAATAATCGAGGGACTAATGATAATCTGGGTAGGCTAAGCCTTTATTGAGAGTATCTGGGTAGGCTAAGCCTTATCTGAGTTGAGCTTGGTGAAGACGCCAGAGCGATCTCTGTTTCAAACATTGGCAAGTTGACACACAGCCTCCACGCGACGCCACCTGGGTAGCTATCTCAGCAGCCTCTGAATAGTGAGCTAATGTGTCCAGCGAGTTGTCCCTGACGCCAACTGGGTTGTGCGCAGGGTTTGGGACCCGCCACTAAAACAACTCCAGTGAAGAAAAAAATAAGCCTCGGATCCCTCTTAACGTTGACGACCACCGCAAAATGAAAAAGGACAATGATTTAAGGATATGCACCTGGAATGATCGGACCTTTAATAGGGAAGGTGCCTTTATCCAATTGGCGGACGCCCTCGAAAAAATAAAGGCTGATGTTTCCGCCATCCAGGAAATGAGATAGACAAAGGCATGGTTGATCTAAGCGAGCGAGCTACGATATTTACTTTAACTGCCTTGCGGAGAAGTGCGAATTCGGATGTGGATTTGTAGTACACGGCAGGCTTCGAGCAATGGTCTCCAGGTTCACGGCCGTGAACGAACGGCTTGCCACTATTCGCTTCAAGGCTAAATTTTTCAGCAGTACGTCCAGGTCTGTCAAGGTACGACGCGACGTGGCCTCCGAACCATTTAATATACACACACTGTCGTGAAAACTCTTCAATTTCATCATGGAAGGGGTATTGCGGAAGGTCGGTGTACATCCAAATGGCATTATTTTCTACAAAAGTGACCAGCTCCTCGCATATGCTGATGACATCGAAATCATTGGGCGCTGAAAGCGCGATGTTACTGCTACATTTTCCGCCATTGAAAAATAATTAGCGAAAGTGGTTATGACGGTGAAAGAGGGCAAGACGAAGTATGTGCTGTCCACCTGCAGGGATACTCATCGTTTAGGATCCCATGTTATAGCGGACAAGTACAGTTCTTAAAGTTGTCAAGGAATTTATATTTCTTGGCTGCGCCATTAACACCGAAAACGACGTTAGCCTGTAGATTAAACGAAGAATCACGCTTGTGAATAGGTGTTAATATGGTCTCAGGAAACAAAACTGACACTCTACAATACACTCATTCTACTCTATGGCGCAAAAACATTGGTTGTGACGCAGACTGATGCAGCCACGCTTGGGGTGTTCGAGAGGAAAATTCTTCGTAAAATCTACGATCCTGTTCGTGTCGGCGACGACTACCGTATTCGGATAAACCTCGAACTGTACGAGCTCTACGCTAATTATTGACGTAGTCCGACGCATCACTATACAACGTGTGCGCTGGCTTGGACATTTCGTGCCTATGGCCGAAGAAGCTCCAGCGACAAAGGTGTTCGAAGCGGAAGCCGCTGGACGATGGAGGATGACCATGCCTCCGATAGAAGGATCAAGTCGAGGAAACCCTAACCACGCTTGGTATAATGGATTGGAGAAGACGCGTACAAAGTAGAGGCCTGGCGAGCCCCGATAAGTTCGGCCGTAACTCGATAGCGGGTTGTTTCGCAGATTCTGTGATGCCACGAAAGTATATCTTATATATATATATATATATATATATATATGTATATATATATATATATATATATATATATATATATATATTATATATATATATATATATATATATATATATATATTATATATATATATATATATATATATATATATATATATATATATATATATATATGTATATATATATATATATATATATAAATATATATATATATATATATATATATATATATGATATATATATATATATATATATATATATATATATATATATATTATATATATATATATATATATAATATATATATATATATATATATATATATATATATATATATATATATACTCATATGTGTCTTAAATCTTAAAAGTTCACTGCATTTAATTTAGTTCCAAATAAAAACTTATAAGCAAATCACACTACGAGTAGATAACGCTCACACCTGTAGAAAGCATGATTTTCATAGCTGTGCTAATGGAACTGTTGGCAGGGTTATGTTCAGTTTAATATTTAACCCGCATGTGAGTGAAACGAATCCTATTATAGAGAATTTGTTTTGTGGATATTTCAACAGTTACAATTTTTATTATAGCTGTTTAAAGTGTTTAAACAGCACTGAATGAACCAGCCATGTCTTGTGTGGGGCGTACACAAAGGAGTTATAACATTCAAATTGATATAACAGTGGGACGAAAAAAAAGCAATGAAGGAAAGGAATTTGATATGTTATATTATGTTAAATTAATTTATGAGCAGCAGTCATCTATCCCTACTACTGTGTTGGTTTTGCTATGTTTCTACGCACAATCTAATAGAACGACTCCGCGGCACCAATTCTGATTAAACATCTCCATTTTTTATTATGACAATATAAATTGGAGGGCATTATAAAATAGATTCAAAAATGAAATAAATCACAAACATCTTCATGCATTTTTGGCGATTATTTCGTATGAAACATTGCTTGAGTTTTTGGGTAATCTATTTCTTGGTAATTATTTCTTCCGGTTATTTCAGAAGAACGTAGTTATCGGTGAACGTTCTCTTTTGAAAAGCATTCTTTTAAGTCGTTACCGTGATAATGGTTTCGTTGAATGAAATAATTGTTTAGACGGTTTCGACTACTGACTTCTTATCCTTAATTAGGCTAGAGTACATGTTTGTTCTTGTGCTTCTTTTCCTTTTTTTAATACATATGTACTTCCAGGGCACTGTGTACTTCCATTATGATAAAGTACTTTGCAGAACAATTATTCAAAATATAGCAATTGCATCCAAAAACAAATCGGTATGCAAACGATTTTAATGAAAGATTCATATTTGAACAAGCTCTTTGCTTGCTTGATCCACAAAAACCAAATCTACAATGCCTTATTAGCAAAAAGCTTGCAACTTGCAAACTCCAAGAGAAACGAGAGAAATATTTACCACACGCCTCCATGGGCAGTTTTTGATGGCATAACAACTGTCAAATTTCATTGCAAAGATGGCAATATTTTAATGGTGGGCATTGCCTGTTATCTCATCGTCATTTTGAAAATGTCGTCAAGCAATCTATCGCAACACCCTCGTACTGAACATAAAAAGAATCGAGGAATGCGGTAATGTACCAAAAAGCTCATCAACATTAGCAATAATAATAAAAAGCTCCTCTCAAATCAACCTGGCGGATGCCCCACGATTCAACTTCTTCCGACCTGACATTTAAAGCCAGCAGCAATCAATTTCAGAAATACAAGAATTCATAAAATTCAGTGCACTTCCTTCACAGTTTCGATCCTTATTTTTTGAGCTAAAGGATCAATTAATAAATCATTCCATTATTTATACCAACGGTTCCAAAACACATGGAATTACAAGCTATAGCGTCACTGACGAAGCCAAAATTACCCAACTGACAAATCTCCTGAGTTATTTTCTGTATTTTCAGCTGCAGTAATTGCTATCTACGAAGTTATAAAATACGCAAAAAGTAGACATGGCTACTGCGCCTATATGTACCAACTCCCATTCATCTGTTCACGTTATTCTAATATTCAAATTAATGACTTCTATGTTACACAAGTTAGAAACGTTATGTTTGTAAAATACCCAACTATTACCATCATTTGGATGCTGGGCCATGTACAAATAGAAAGTGAGTGGTTGGCGGATCGCGCTCGCTCTTCTACTGTGACTTCTACAGCTAACTACAATTTCGCTGACATCAAACACTTCCTGAAAATAGTACACCAACAAAAATAACCATATTTGAAACGTTACCTCTAGCTGGTATAAATGCATAAACCCAAAAGCAATCTTACCTGGACATCATCAAATTACTAAGATTAGGTCACTCAAGAATTTCTCACGGAAATTTGACTAGAATTGCATCATAGAGTAAAAAAATAAGAGTCACATTCTCGAACAACAAACGTTTTGTATCGTGGGGCTGCTAATAGCGCCAATTACTCAATAGCTCTCATTTTCAAATCGCAGCGCCACTCTGATTACTACCCCCGACCGATATTTTCTATGTCGAAAAATGAGTGACATTTCAGATTGTGACTCTTATTTCTTTACTCTATGATTGCCTTCAACGGATTGCCCAAACTCCAAATATTCTCCTATCCAATTACCTCCGTGAATGTCTAGAACTAAACCGCTTAAGATATTTTCTCTGTCACCATAACGAACCCTTAACCCTTCTCTCTATCCCACCTCAACTAATATTAAACAAATCTAAAAATTATTAAAAAGATCAAAACTATCTTACCTAATTTAATTAGTATGTCTCCTTACACCACTGCAGCTGAAGACCATTGTCACTATAGCTGCTATATTTAGAATTTAGTTTATATACTAACTTATCAAAAAAATAATTAAACATATTCATTGCAATAATTTGTCGTATGAAAGAACTTAATTGAGAGTGAAGCGAAGACTAAAATTTAATAAATTTCAATGTTAACAATATCGTCAAAGGGTTCAATAACGTAACTATGCCCTGATGTACCACTAGGATGGAGTAAACTAAATATTAAGCAACAATCAGTTTGGTAAATAATAACAATTTAATATGTTCATATATCTCAGAAGGGACTTCGGTGACTTTCAATATCAATAAATTCGTGTTTCTATGGTAAATGTATTTAAGTACTCGAGATAGCTCTAATATCGATCATGTCGTTAAAACTAATTCTTTCATTATGTTTGATAAAGTTTTCTATCTTCTCAATGCCAGGGCCGGTCAAAAAAAAAAACAGATATAACCGAAAGCAACCAATGCCAAAAATAATTACAAATATTACAAATATTATTTATTTTGCTAAGTGCTCGAATATAGTGTGTATATAGCGAATATAGTGATCAAATACAGTGTGTCTGATTGCTAAAAATGCAGTGTATCCATTTTAAAAATATATTTGTTAGAGATGTATTCCCTTCGGATACTCAAAGAGAAGTATTTCAGGCAAATTTCTGAGAAGAAATTATATATCCCTAAATTTTATGAGATTATTTTATCAATAGCCTTGTATCTTTAAGTATTGAAAAATGATATATGAGCACCTTATTATATCAAAACTTCCTTTATAAAGAGCCACATGGAGTTTTTAAGAGCAGGAAGAATTAAATTCTGCAATTTATTTTACCATTAAATTCAATATAAATGGTATATATTTATTAATACATATTTATAAAGTAATGTTTTGACAAAAAAAAAATTGATTAAATATTTCTTTTTTCAATTAAACAAATTTAAAGCATATGTAACTGTATCATCCATATACTATAATATAAGAAATTAGTGTGTACTTTAAATATCAAGTAAAATAAATTGTTTATAGGAGTCCCAGAATATAGATTGGATTCATTTCGAGGAGTCGGACAGACCTGCGTATATCCATCAGCATTTTTAAAAATCCATACTCTTATATTTATAATTTGGACAACAAGCATTGGGAGGGTTGAACCTGAATGTGGTCTGAATCTTAATAGAGATTAATTAGATTTATTTGGTCTACTGAGAGGCAGATGAAACTTTTTCAACATACAATTAATCAATATCTGCGAATATATATATATATATATATATATATATATATATATATATATAAAAATATATATATACATATATATATATATATATATATATATATATATATATGTATATATATATATATATATATATATATATATATATATATACATATATGTGATTTTGATTATATATATATATATATATATATATATAAAATATATATATATATATATATATATATATATATATATATATATATATATATATATATGTATATGTGATTTTGATTCTGCCTATATTTCCATGTTTTGTTTATTTACATACTTATGTATGCGTATCACATTTGTTTTAAATAGTAAACAATTATTAGTCATCGAAGACCTTGGCATTATACAAATGCTCAAACAAAACCGGGTTATCTCTCTCTACAGAAATTTATGAACTTATGACACAGGGAAACCTACCCATATCGTTAGAATTATTAGTCAATAGCGTTACCCAGAGTCTATAAATACCGATTTGTAGAATACGTCTGTACACTTTTCACGAAATAGAAACATATTTCAATATAGTTTATACACACTTACTCATATTTTGTAAGTGATTCGTTTGTACAGTGATAAGATAATAGCAATGGAACAATCAATTACGTACTGAAATGAAGAGATTTATATTCGCTTTTGGTTTTTTAGGTTTCTATACCATTTAAGATAAGATATCTAAAAAATGTTCAACCAAATATCCATACGTAGGTACAAATTTCAATTTTCGCTAAGTTACTATGCGAAAGTAAATAAATCTCAACAAAAATAAAGCTTTTTACAAAAACACATCCTTTTTTATCGAAAATCCTACCAATTGGCGAACATTACGAAAGGGGACACCAATTTGCTTCTTACCACAAAGAGTATGTTGAATATGAAGAGCACATATTTGACAAACATCCCACCGCAATCCATTTTTGTTTTCGTTCGTCTTCGTTTGATAATAAATTTATAATTATTCGTTAATTGTGTCAATGTCACCAGGTTCTACTCGTACTCAGCAATAAGTATTTTGAAGTGCGCGATTCCGCCAGCTTTAAGCGACTAAACTCTGCTTCCTACTTGCAGCTCTTTGTGCTTCAGTGCTTCAGCTTCCTTATCAGTGCTTTCAATATAAAATATACCAGGTATTGCTCGCCTTATCTTATTTGCAGAGGCCCTACGACGTTTTCTGTAATTTTGTTGTAGCTTCTATGTATAGGGAGCGTACTTGTTGAATGCATACTTTTAGGATGCGAAATAATACTTAAAATTAGCAACATTATTTTCGTTTTATTAGGCCAAAAACTAATGACATGACTACGTGACTACATTTGATTATAATCATAAAATCAGTGACAACTATATTGTTCTTTGATGAGGTGGAAACTGAATATAATAGCGTCTTTCGTTTAAGCGAAATTAATAAAGGATATTTACTAGCAATAAAGGAGATTTACTACCAAAAATAGTCATAAAACCGTTAAACCAAAACAGAAAAATTCTCGCCAAACGATAAATTCTCGGCAAGGATCATTCCAACAGAACCTTTGTAAAACGTACCCAGTGTGGGCAGAATCGGAGACGGAGGCATTGAAGATTCTTGTGGATACTCATTTTCCAGACTGCACTGAGGATTCAGAGCAAAGTAGAACGTATGCGTGTCGAGAACTCGTACCAGATGTATTGCTGGGGAAGATTCTGTCTGTGGATAAAGTTGTCTGGGCAATGTACAGTTTTTCACCATACAAATCCCCAAGTCCGGGCGGCATCATGCATATTGAAACGTGATTGCATACTGAAACGTGATTGCATACTGAAACGTGATCCATAATATCTGAGTTACGGAAAATTTTCACTGCGTGTATTTCTCTAAACTATTTACCAAATAGGTGGAGGAAAACTCAGGTGGCTTTCATTCCGAAGATGGGAAAAAGGGGGCCTGAATTAGCGAAAGATTTCAGACCGATTAGTCTTACTTCCTTCTTTATGAAAGTCCTTGAGAGAGTCGTCGATAGTCACATTCGAGATCTCTTTGAGGAGCATCCACTTTATATGGCGCAGCATTCGTATCTAGGGGGGAGATCTACAGAGATTGCACTGCATGAAGTGGTGCGAGTGGTAGAAAGATCCCTTAATTTTAAGCTATTTACTCTGGCTGCTTTCGTAGACATCGAAGAGGCTTTTAATAACGTAAGGGCTGAAACTGTTAACTTGGCCAGGGGTAGAAGGACCGATTTGTCATTGGATCTCATATCTGCTGGCAAACAGACAAATCATAACTGAATTAGGTAGTGCTAGGGTTACGAAAAATGTGTGCATAGGTACACCCCAGGGCGGAGTCCTTTCCTCTGTTGTGCTAGTACCTATAGATGAAATTCTCGCTAAACTGGAATCTGAAGGAGTCAAAGTGGTAGCGTATACTGACGACGTGTCGGTCCTGGTCTCTGGAGCCCTTCCCCACTGTGATGAGAGACATCATGGAGGGTGCGTTGTGCAAACTTAGTAGATGGGCGAACAGGTGTGGCCTGAGGCTTAACTTGTTGCTCTTCACAAAATAATATAAGCCTCCATCCTTCAAACTGCCGAGGCTTAACGGTCAGCTGCTCTCACTATCAGATATGACACCAGGGTAAAATATCTTGGTGTCATATCGGACGCCAAACTTGGTTGGAAAGCATGCATCGATGAGTGAGCACGGAAGGCCTTTCTATGCTTGCAAGTCGATGTTTGGCAAAAAATGGGGTCTTAGACCAAGAATTCTCCTCTGGTTGTACAATAAGGTTGACATACGGCCCCGTGGTTTGGTGGGAAGCTCTCAGGAAGGGCTACAATCACACGAAACTGTAACGAATTCAGCGCACCGCGTGCATTGGAATTACAGGAGCCTGCCGCACTTGTCCGGGGGTTGCTTTAGACGCGATTCTAAACCTCTTCCCTATTGATCTTCATACTTATTGTATTTCCGCACAAAGTGCACTAAGACTTAGGGAATTCGGTAACTGGAGGGATACCCTGTTTGGTCATGGTAGCATATTGAGACAACTGACATAGTATCCTCAAAAACCGACTTCTTCGTTCGCAATCTGGATTTTGCGGAGTGTGTTAACACAGTTCTACCAAGTAGGAATTACTGAAGAAGGGAAAGGTGCTCCGGAAAGGGGGTACGCCTATTTTCACCGATTGTTCCAAGATGGAATCTGGGCTGGGTGCAGGAATATTTCCAGGACCTCTAAATTTTCTGCTCTCCTTCAAATTGCCACCGACCAAGTGTCTTTCACGCCGAGGTCTTTACAATTTGGCAGGTATGCAGAGCGTTGCAGGGGCACAAGCTGATCAAAAATATATTCATTTACTTCGACAGCCAGGCGACAATAAAGGCGCTAGCGTCACCTTTTCCCAGCTCTAAATTGGTCGGCCTCTGCATGGAGGAGTTTAAATTATTATCAGGAAATTGTATAATATCCCTTGTCTGAGTTCCGGGACACAGGAACTTTGAGGGCAACGAGAAGTCTGATGAGCTAGCACGAAGATTCTCATCGGCAACTGATCCAGTATTTTCCTTTATGGACGTGGGCGTCCCCCTAACTGTTTTTAAGGGGAAATATTTATAATCACTTCCTCCGCAAGGCTCGCGAGAAGTGGAAAAACACTGTGACATGTGCCACTTCTAGAATGATTTGGCAACAAACCAAGACATAAAACTAGTGACCTTATAGCGGTCTGAACAGGTCATTGGACTATTGACACAAACGCTGAAAAAATGGGCATTTCGTTCAATGCTCATTACAGGAGCTGTAAAGACCCACAGGAGAAAGAAACAGTCGTAAACTTTCTTTGTGATTGCCCAGCTCTCGTTCGCTTTAGACTCAAATATCTCGGAAGTCCTTTTCTGGAGAGTCTAGAGCATTGCTCTAGTTTAGAGCATTGCTCTAGTTTAGAACTTTCAGACCTATCTAAATTTGTCAGAAACTCCGGATGGTTGTAAATGTACAAAAGTATATTACCATTTTCTTTAGGCTCGCGAGGACATGGCAACAAAACGGCACTATTGCTATTCTGGTGATAGACAGAGCGATTACCGATGCATTTTGCGTGAAATGAAATGATGCTTGAAAATTCAATCAATTGAGTAGGCATCTGCCCAAAGATTTTAAACTCGGAGCATCTACCTGTAGAAAAGAAAATGGAAATCTGCATATGCAGCTGACATCGATATCCTTGGATGTTGCAAGCGAAATGTTACTGATGCATTTTCCGCCATTGGAATAGAAAAGTGGGTATGATGGTGACCGCGGGCAAGACAAAGTATATGCTATCCACCAGCAGGGATACTCGGCTGGAGCCCATGTTAAAGCGAAGCGAAATGAAGAATCACGCTTTGCTAAAAGGTTTTACTATGGGCTCAGCGAGCAAATATGTAGATGAGTCCTCTCTCGACCGACAAAACTGACAGTCTTCAAGGCGCTCATCCTACCCGTGCTGCTCTATGGTGCAAAAACATTGGTTGTGTCGCAGACAGATGCAACCGCGCTTGGTTCGAGAGGAAAATGCATCGTAAAATCTACGGTCCTGTGAGTCTCGGCGACGATTACCATATTCCTGATGAACCACGAACTATACGAGCTCTCCACTGATATTGACATTAGTCCAACGCATCTCTATACAATGTCTACCCTGGCTTGGACATGTCGTGCGTATGGACGAAGAATCTCCAGCGAAAAAGGTGTTCGAAGCGGAAACCACTGGACGACGTCGTAGAGGCGGGCCATGCCTCCTATAAAAGGACCAAGGCTTTGTATAAAAGACTGGATAAAGTAAAGGCGCCTGGCGAGCCCTGTTAAGTTCGGCCGTAACCCAATAGCGGGTTGTCTTCACAGATTCTGTGATTAGGTCACAAAAGTAAGAAAGGAATTAATTAATTGGCAAATAATTGCTCTTTTTGACTGAATTTGTATTCTACGCCTTTTTTAATTTGGTTAACATTGGTTTCCATATTCTCTTTAATAATTCAATTCTACTTTTTTAAGTCCAATGCAGACTAATCCAATATATAATATTTAATCTTTTTTATTCCAAAGCTTTTGCCACTCCCAAACTTTTCAGCTAAAAATGGAGTCTCTTTGCTTGATTTTCGTTCCTTTTAACCTATTGGATGTTATTCCCTTTTATATTATTTATAATTGTAGAATCTCATTGTATGATAGATTATATTTATTTTTCACGTCATTTCTCTTCTTCAGCTGCTGCTTCATTCCTATTTACAGACTAATATGTCCAAATTTGACTACTGTTCAACAGCCCCATAGACCTGTTATTTTTCTTATTTATTCTGCTTCAAAAAATTCACAATCAAAAGTTTGTAATTTTTGGATTTGTTTGATTTGAGAGACATTTATCTAGAATGTGAGCGCCATCCACTTTTGCGTTTGTTCACACTAATCCCGATAGTATATTTATGTTGCTTCGCAAGTAAAGTTAAATCAAAATTAACCCAGGATAATAAACACGAGTGAGATGATACTGCGAACTCTTTCGGGAGTGTTGGTTTACCTGTTTAGCTCTCTATCCAGCAAAAGTCCCAGGTATCTCGCCTGTGCCTCGGTTGACGTCGAAAGATCTTTTAGTTGTTTCAAAGCTTTATTGAGAGACAACCGCACAAGTCTGGCACCAGAATCGGTGAAAAAATACATGGTTGGTAATTGGTTTTATAAGAACAAAAATATTGAATGAAAGCTTGTATTTAAGATATCAGTTAAAAATACAAAAATACATTTTTTTAATGTTATATTAAAAGATTCAATGGTGATATATTGTGCAGGAGAGACGTTTGTGCTTGCCGCTGCCGGTTAGATTTTGTGATTGGTGATGAAAATACAGCCGTTCATGCTGAAATACGCAAATTCGACCAAGGCAAGGTGCGCGTATTGATCTTAATTCGTGTGAGATTCGTATTCGCCATAATCGCGTTTTAATTGGTATTAGATTAATTGGTGTTTTTTTGCCTTTTGTGCGGTATTTTGTGCAAAACACTCAATTGCTGTAAATAACAACTGTCAAAGACAGTACAAATCAACAAACAACAGCGACTCATGTCTTTCAAATAATGGGGTATTTTTTGGACAGTAATACAGCGGCTACAATCTCTGTTTAATAATTGCATTACAAATTTGTGAAGTCATCACAATAGAGGGGGCTATCCAAAAATTGGTGTGTTTCATATTTTGATAATAAACCCTAAAAGTAGGCAAACTATTTTAGTTTTAGATTATTTATTTACACATTTTATTGCCAATAAGATTATTAAAATAAATTCCAAACTGGCGTCGACAGATAATTCTTACAGTAATGGACGCTGATAACCCTTTTAGGCTTAACTCCGTGCTGCAACGATCTCCCAAAAATAAAAAAATATATATACAGTCTTGAAGCGAAAAGGAGTTCTACGTCTCCAGATATACCCACAATGGAGCTCTCCAAAATTACTACAATACCCAAATCGACGGTTTCGACCGACGTAAGAACAGTGCTACGCAGAAGTAAGATGGTACTCCAACTAAACATGTGAAAAACCCACACAAACTGGAATGGATAGATACAAAACCGTAGTGAAACGGAAAAAAGCCCTACTACCGTACTAAAATCTGCTAAAATTAAAAAGAGTGGTGAGTCGAACGAAAATCGATTTGCACTTTTATATAATGAAGATCAGCAAAATGAAGTGCAAACAATAAACAAAACATATAAACCACCTCCAATTTACTTAAGAGAAAGAAACCATAGCGCATTGCTGGTGAAAGCAACTTTCCTGTGATTCCCTTAATAGAAAATACACAAGAAACCAAAATACAGATTTATAATGAGTCAAACTATAGAAAATTGATTAAAGAACTAGATAGCAATAAAAACAGCTACTATACATACCAGCTTAAAAGCAGCAAAGGAATTCTAATAATCATCAAAGGCATCGAAAGCAATGTTGATCCTATTGTAATCAAACGCGGTATTAAGCAAACTGGTTTTCGTACTAAATCTCAGCATACAATATTAAAAGTAAAAACAAAATACCACAACCGCTGTTCAGAGTCGAACTAGAGCCTGAAAACCACAAACTAAAGAAAGGTGACACTCATCCGATATACGATCTGCGGTATCTATTGCACAGAAAGATCACGGTCGGGAGACCTCACAAGCGAAGTGGACCCATACAGTGCGTTAACTCCCAAGAATATGCGCATACAAAAAGTTACTGCACACTACCAAGCGTTTGCGTAATTTGTGGTCACTTGCACGCATCTTTCACCTCTAGCAAGAATGAAGATAATACTAAAGTCAAAAAATGTAACAACTGTGGCGGTAACCATACTGCGAATTATAGGGGTTGTCCGGTTTTTATAGCAAAGAAACAAAAACTTATACCACAAATTAAATTCACTTCCTCAAATGAACATCCAAACGTTACACACTTTAACACGCTACAACATCAAACAACAGACGCAGATATAGTCAAAGCAGCCCAGCAGCAACAAAATCAAAAGGAACCATTGAAAAATAGCTTTGAAGGAACCCTCCAAACGCTTCTCAATAATATTAATCAGTTTATGTTTGGAATACAAAACATGATGCAAGGAATAATGAGAAATCAATCACTGCTTATGCAAGCGCTCCTATCGAAACCATGATTACCATCAAACTTTGCCACTAGAATGCAAACGGCCTACGCCAACACAAATTGGAAATCGAAAGCTTCCTCAATAGAAATCAGATAGACATAATCTTGTTCTCCGAGACGCATCTGACTCAAAAGAATTAACGGCTACAATTTCTACGACACAAAACATTACAAAGTAAAAGCTTGTGGGGGAACTGGAATTCTTATTAAGAGCAGGATTAAACACCATGTTCTAGACGATGTTAGTGAAGACTATCTACAGAGCATCTATCTACTTAGAAGAATTTGTGGGCAACATAATAACTGCCGCCATATATTGCTCACCAAAATTCACTATTACGGAACAAAATTCCACAGACTTTTTCAATTCTATTGGTCACAGATTCTTAGTAACAGCCGATTTCTTCGCGAAACATAAACACTGGGGATCTAGGTTGATCACGCAGAGAGGCAGGAAACTGCAGTCTGTTGTGGCAAACATGGGGTTGGACGTGATATTTACCGGTGAACCAACATATTGGCCTTCTGGTCGACAAAAAACACCAGATATAATCGACTTCAGTGTTTCCAAATATCTAAATCGAAACCAACTACCGGCAGTTTCTTCATAAGATCTATCCTCGGATCACTCACCAACAATAATTACAACAGATTTTAACGCAACAAACTGCACCTCCTTATTGGAGCAAAAAGAACGTCACAGCAAAAAGAACATCAACTGGTTAAACTATCGTAAGTACATAAGCTCATTTAAAAAAGGAGGCCGATATAAAGGTAGCGACAAAACACTTTGCAAACTTACTTACTGTGTCCGTTAACCTGCCAGCATCAACAGTAAAAAAATATTAGGACAAATCACTTCGGTAATGCTAGTATTAATGTGCTTATTAATGACAAACGACTCTGGCAAGAACACAGATCCCCAATATACAAAAATCTACTAACAAATTAAGATTTGTCATAAAAGTACGTAGTGAAAATGCATTTGAAAATTTCTTGGAGAATTTTGCACCAAATGAAAATACAGACTACTCACTGTGGAAAGGTACTAAGCATCTTAAAAGGCCAATCCAGTCAGAACCACCCATTCGACTGCCTGGCAACAAATGGGCAAGGAGCGATACGGAAAAAGGGACAGTATTCGCAAACCATCTGAAAAAATTATTCACATACACAAAGCACTAGGAGTGCAATTGCCAAAGTTAAGTAAAAAGCTACAGGGTCATTCGATTGTTTTTAAGCTTAAACAAATTTTATATACTATAAAGCATGCGATAAATCTCAAGAAAGCGCCGGGCCATGACCAAATTACCCCGAAGATGATTATTGATCTACCAAAAATAGCGGTAGAGCACCTAATGCACATTTTCAACGCAATTCTTCGCAGTGGTCAGTACCCAACTACCCAACAATATGAAAATTGTCACAGATCAGTAGTACTTCTAAGCCAGACAAGGACGTCACCAAAGTAGATTCTTATAGACCTATAAGCCTTCTACCAACTATATCGAAAATATTTGAAAAACTGCTGCTAAAAGAAATTCTACCTACATTGGAAAACAGAAAAATAATACCACAGCACCAATTTGGTTTCCGAGCCGGACACAGTACAACGGAACAAGTGCACCGAATAGTTTCTGCCATAAAAAATCCTTCGAAAAAAAGCAATACTGCGCTGCGGGTTTTCTTGATATAGCACAAGATTTCGATAAGGTCTGGCACGACGGTCTAATTTTCAAAATTAAAATGCTTTTGCTGTCAAATATACACAAACTGTTCCCAAGTCATCTAACAGTAAGGAATTTACAGTGAAATATAAAACTTACATGTCGGCCAACTACAATATATGTTCTGCAGTTCCACCAGGAAGTCCCTCCGTCCAATCCTTAACGTGCTATATGCATTTGATATGCCCACCGATTCAAAGACAACAACCTCAACATTTGCTGATGACACGGCAATCTTAAACGTTCACACTAAACCAATAACAGCAACGAGGAATCTACAAATACACATCGACACACTAATTAAATGGTTAAACAAATGGCAAATAAAAGTCAATAAAACCAAATATGTTCAAATAACCTTAACACTAAGAAGGGACACCTGCCCAGCTATAAATATAAATAATCACGCCATTCCCCAAGACACCTGCGTGAAATATCTTGGGATTCACATAGATCAGCGATTAACCTGGAGCACACATATAGAGGCAAAAGTTAAACATATAAAACTAAGACTATAGTCACTATTCTGGTTGCAAAATAAGAACTCGAAGTTCCAATTGGAATACAAAGTGATACTGCATAAAGCAATAATTAAACCGATTTGGACATACGGAATACAGATGCGGGGTGGTGCAACACCTACTAATGTAAAAAATTACCGAAAATGCAATCGAGGATGCTTCGAATAATTACGGTAGCACCTTGTTATATAAAAAATTCAAATATCAACAATGATCTCCGAATTCCAAGTGTACAAGAAGAAATAGGCAGACTAAAGAAAGTTTACCTTCTGAAATTGGAAAACCACCCAAACGAGGTAGCCCGAAATTTGCTGCTGCATCCAGGATCCAAACGCCTAAGAAAGAAATATTACATGAATTAATTAATTATAAATTAACATCTTCTTTCAAATATTTGTTCTTAGCATTGGCAAAAGAACAGAGTTTAATATTAGATTCTATAATTTCAAAAGTTATTGTTAGTTCTTTCGAAAGATTCAATAAATAATAATTGGAAAAAAAATATTTAAATTACAAGTGGATTTTTATCATTTAACTGAAAAATTTTTAATGCATTTTTGCTTTTTATAAATTTGTATTTGCTTTTTTTTAGTTTAAAATCCGGGCCTTGGTCATTACGTATGTGAGCAACACCAAACTCGGGTGTCAGAAAAGTCTATCGACAGAACGCAGTGCTTATGATGCTGAATAAATACGAGAGAATCGTTGAAGCAACCAATGCATGTTGCTCCCCCTGTTACTCCGTGTGTAGCTTTGTTGCTCATTGAAATGCATGTTGCCGCAACCGTTGACTGAAATATCAAAATATTTTGATATTCTGTGTTGCTTCAACGGTTGCCTCGTGTGTATTTAACATGAGATAAATAACATAATGCTGTTGTATTTTGCAATTGTTTAATCAGAAACATAAATGAAACATTTATGTTTCTGGTTTAATGTTAGCAACACTGGAAGAATAAAACAACCATCGCTCCACAAAAATAAAGAAAAGCAACACTTTCTATCAGCTAACGCATGACAAAATTATTACTAGGTAAACATAGCGTAACATCGGATACGTCCTGCAGATAAATGGCTGCAGTGTGAGTAAAATAATTTTGTAAGCGTGTCAAAATTAAAGCAAACACATTTAACAAAGCAACAATCGAACGTGAATAGAATTTGGTTGGATATATTAGTCTCAACGAATTGTACACATTTGAAATTACAAATGTCCCATGGGCTGTTACCTAGTAGCTTTTTCAATGATCATACCTTTAGATATTTTTACATATGTATGTATATAAAAATGTCAAACGTCGGAATTCCTCTTTCTTATTGTAATTCGTCAACAAAAATTGTGATCATTTAGATATTTGCGATCAAGTGGAACATTATTATAAAAGTTATCAAAAAATTAGATTTAGAATTTGAAGAGGGCGTAGTGACTACAACTGGGAGAAACTCTTTGAGTAGTGGGAGAATTCATCTCCGCTAAACGAAACTCTTAACAAATATATAAGCAGAAAACCATAAAATGGAACAAATTGGTCGTTTTTAAACTAAAATCGTGACAATTTAAAAATTGTGCTTTACATAAAAATTGTATGAAGTGACTAATTCGATTACTGAAGGGTTTGATTTTAAATTCACTACAACAAGGCTGCATCTAGGCTTCCATCTGTGCACAATTATAAAATAATGGTGTCCTAGTCTTAGTTAAAAGTGAGTAATCTTTATGTTACAGATCCCTTTAGGAGCCAAAAATTCAAGTAAAATGGCAGACAAAGCATACTTCAAATTAGAATATGTTTTAAATTAACTGACTATTCGTCAGTTTCTTTGCCACAATTACCATTGCTTTTGTTTATTATTTATTAACCAAAAAGTTCTTTGATGGAAGTGACTTTCATTCAATTAATGGCCTCAGCTTTTGGGAATCTAAATTCTAGGTTGATTGGTTATAGTGGCTGATTCAAGTCAGTCCTCACATGGATCACAATTATCGCCTTAGCGACGTTTTGATACCACAACCTCTCCTAACGCCGGAGAAAACGATGGATTATTCACTAAATCCACTTTGTGGAGTTTAGGTATCTTAAAAGATCTTTCGGTTTTACACCGGAGAGATCGGATAAACTCGCTAGGAAATAGTTTCTTAGTGTTCTATTTCTTGCGGCCGCCAGAACCGGGCATTCGCAAAGAAAATGGATTAAGGTTTCCTTCTCTTCTGAGTTTCCACAACTTCTACAATGGATATTGTATGGTCTCTGCAATTTCTCTGCATGAGTATCCACGAGCCAGTGACCCGTAAAGGCCGCCGTGAGGCGGCTGGTGTCCCTGCGGTCCTTGTTTATAAGATTAAGATCCCTAGATCTCGCTGTGTTGAAGGCTGGCCAGGTCGCCCGGGATGTATTACATGTTGTAAGTGTCCTCCATCTATTGCCCGTACGGGAGGTACGAGAGTGCATGTAGATGCCCCTCTTAATCGCACTCATGGAAACAGGTACTAGTTCCACATGAGTTAGATCGAGAGAGGCCCCTCTGCGCGCCAATTCATCTTCCTAATTTTCTAGGAGTGAGTTGTTTCTATTGTTTGTTGTCTATGTCAAGCTCGATAGTTCTGGATGAGACATAGTTCTTAAAAGAAATATTAATAGGGGTTCTTCCATTTATAATTTGTCCATTTTGTGACTATGTTATATCGGTTGTGTGGGTTGATTCCCTGTATTCTAAATATCTAAACTGACATCATGTCTAATAATATTAGCATCACTTACTATTATAAATGCAGTAATTCAATTTACACTCTCTGCCACAGTTGTCAATTAAGATGAACCCTTGGACCAGAGAGCAAACTAGAATATTTATATCATTACTGAAGCAGTGTCCTTGCATATACAACACTTCACATCCGGATTATAAATTGGAAAGTGTCAAAAGACAAAAATATAATTACATACTAAACGAAATGAAGGAATTCAGACCGAATATTTCACCGAAACTCTTAAAAATGAAAATGAGAACGCTACAAGGGCAATTGCACAGAGAACTGTTGTATTTAGAAACTCAAAAATCCAGAGGGAACGGAAGAGAGAAACATAGGCCCAGGCTATGGTGTTATGACGAATTACAATTTTTGAATTATAAAGATACTTTTACGGATCACCTAACAACAGTGAGTTTTTGCTGTCTTATATGTTCATTTATAAACTATAATTAATATGTTTCCTTCTAGCTGGAAACACTTTCCACTGAACTCAATAGTGGAACATCGTGTGTAAGTTGAATTTATTATAGAATTTTAATAAGAACCATGTATGAGTGACAGGATCATAATTGAATAACACATTACTTTATATTATATTTGATTTAATAGTACACCGTATTACGGATTCTTTCATACATTTACTACAAGACGCAAGGCTATTAATTGTGTTGTGTGTTGCTTGAATGTTCCCGCTAATTACCCATTATAGCGCCATTATCTTATATATCCTTATTTTGCTTTTTTTCACAGAATGTTAAAGATGAGGATCTGGAATTTGTGTACGTTAAGGATACCGGTGTGGATGTTATTCACAATTTAATCTCTGAAAATGATGAGAACTCCAGTAATGGCACTTTCGAACAAAGCGACTTTTATGAAGACTTAACAAGTATTGACCCAGTTCCAGTTGAGCTGAAAATGGGTCAAGATCTACTAAGCTCTACCGTGAGTTTCAACCCATTTGGTAAAATATATTTAAATAGATTAACGTGTACATAAATTGCAGAGTTCTCATCAAAATCGTAATGTGTGCTCAACTACTTATGTTTCAAATGAAAATGTAGCGAATGATAAATGGCCTGGAAGTAGTTCACAAATCCAACAGCTCTGCGAAATGATCAAACTTGATTTACAGGCTGTATCTGAAGAGTTATTCTATGATGCTAAATGGAAAATTATGGACATACTGCGCGACGTGCAGAAGAGACGTTTGGATCAAAAATGTAAATTATTGAACAGTGATGCACGGGAAGGAGCTAGTGTCTCCTCTAGCAATCAGTGATATTCATTGAATTTAATTTTTTTTTTTTTTGTATTTTATATATTTAAAGCTGGGGGTTAGTTTTTAACTACTTATAATCAATCATTACTGATATTTATATTCGTGGGCAAATTTATATATGCCTCGAATATGTGAGGCGGAATTTATATATATTAAAGAGATTCACTCTGCTAGTATCTTCTTAAATCCTTAAAGAATGCTATTAACTGTAGTTATAATGTTCTTGGAATATCCCAAGTAGAACGTACAATCTAAATTCCATTCCACAAGCGGTGCTATAACTTCCGATCAAAGTAAAAAAGTATAAAATAAAGGCGAATTAAGAATAAGGAAAAGAAGAAAATGTAATGAAATAAATAAAATATAAAATGTTAAAATAATTCGCGTTTATATTGGAAAAACCAAATCTACCGAGAAAATATATGCTAAGAAAGGATACGTTTCTTAATAAAAAATTATTATTAAACTTATGTGAATACTTTAGTTGTATTCAACAGTTCTTCTACATCAGTGGAGCCGTTTGTGTCGATTGGTTGGAATAGATTCCGTTTCGAGATAGTTCGTCCATAGGTTTAGTAATGGTTGCCACTTTAGCACCTGTGAGTAGGTTCCACTAAATAAGAATTTTATTACAAACGACTGAAAAAAAAATTTTGTTAGATTGAAAAATTGTTTAATTACTCTGAATAAAAGCTTTTTATCAATTAGCATTTAAAAAAAATTGTTTCTAAGATTCTCCACAATTTTAGATGCAAATGTGAATGAACATTAATACAATAATAAATAGGACTCATCGCAAATATACATAAGACGGATACTATACCAAAGGACATACAAGAATAGACAGTTAATTTGAATGTATTTGTGCGAGCTCTGCTACTGAGAGGAGTTTTTAAAATTGATGTATGGAGTGGTAAAAGTACAGTGCACCCCCCTTAACTCTAACTTTCGTCATTCCTCAATTCAATTAACTTCTCAAAATAACTGAAAACATACAATTTCTTTGATAATTTCTCATTCTCAATGAACCCTCAAGATCCACAATTCGCAATATTCCAGTTACGTTTAAGTAAAAAAATTAATTCGACAAAATAAAAAATTGTTTTCTACATTATGAAAGAAAGAAACACTACCTCTATTTAATTAAAAGCATAAAGCCGTTAACTTAATTCGTTTAGGTGCATTTTTGACCTGTTTTTCTGAGACTATTGAAACTGTTGTTATTTGTGAGAATACTGTAAAAACGTTGAATTCTCTTTTGACCGTCAATTTCTTAATTTTTGTCTCCTTCTGTTCCAAATTCTAATATTTTTACTGTCCCCTGTGCACTTTCATTCGTTCATGGCCATGCATATTTTTCCACGCTTGGGGTACTATTGGGGCAGTCGGACCCCATTTTAATATAAATGAATTTTTATTAATTATTTTAGTTATTAGTAGTATAATATTATGTCAAAAAACCAAATAATTATTATTCTACATCTTATGATTACTATGGTGCGTTTACAGTGAGCAGAAGTGCAAATGGAAAGCAATTGGATCAGATTTTATATTAAGAATAGTTATAATTTATGAAAAGAACTTGTTAACATTTGAGTTTTCAATTCCAAATTAAATAATACAATTTTTTTTGATTTATTATTTTATTTTCTTTTTAGAAGTTTCGCAGTTCTTTTTAAAATACAAATGAAGTGATCCCCTAAAAGTTTAATTTAAACGTAGCCCTAATTTCTTCTGATTTTTTCTCCGAATATTCGCTATTTTAGACAACATCCCAGCAGTGAAACCAACTAGTTAAAGTACTAGTAAAACTCAGATTATATGTAAAATTCATATATACATAATATAATATTGTGTACTCGACATGTAAAATACTAGTAAAACTCATAATTATATGTAAAATTCATTTATATGTATGTATGTACATAATATAATAATGTGTACTCGACATTAACTCAGCATGTTAATTCATGGTGCCACATTTCCAATCTTCTTTGCGGACACTTTGCGGATATTTTAAAACACGCGTTAACTTGAAGATTTATCTCTAAATTGAGGAATTACAAAAAGTGCTTGAAATTATAAAAATAACTGTTTTTCTTCAAATTCCAATGTTTGTCTTTACTTCCTTTTTTATTAAATTGACAAGAAAGGAAAAATTTAGTATACGAGTACACGGCAATGAAGTGCCGCAAAAGTCAGTAACTGCTTAACTTATATGTAGATAAGTTTTGAACTAGTAAATTAACCACTTGATTTTTTACTATTAAATTTAGTAGTACATTTTGAAGACTGCCTATAATTTTCACTACAGGGATATGGAATATTTTTACAACAAACACAATAAATTCACATACACTATACGCGTGACCAAAAAATATGGTCGGACCGGTAAATAAATTTGGAGGGAATTGAATGTCTTTTCTTTGTCTTCTTTGCCTTAGCTGCCGACGTCTTTCAATTTTTTCTTTTTTGGAAAAGAGGAGCGCAGCTAGAGCAAGACCAAATTCTTCTTCGTCCATGTTTTTATATTTTCACAATCACTTTATTTTAAATTTCACTCACTTCACTCTCTGCAGTTTGCAAACAATTTCTTTTTATTTTTTATTTATTTCACTGTGACCTGCTATCGAGGTAGTCACAATAAAAATCTCATATGTCACTCAAAGAGCTTTCAGTTTTATCTATGAATAGCTCTGAGTCTCTACTGACACTCGGCTGACACATGTGCCTGTGTTGAGTTTTGTGACTGAGCAAGAATAGAGGGGTATATATTTTATAAAATTGTAATAAAAGTACACAAATTTCGAGTGAAAACTTTGTACGGGCAACCCCAAACAAAAATTCACCTTTCATAAAAAATAACAGCTGGAAAAATATAAATTGTTAATTTATTTTTATAAATTGGTATCTTCAATTAAAAAAGCAGTTAAAGTAAGTATAAAATCGATTATTGTATAAAGAATTTCCAGTTATTAGTTTCAGATACCTACATGAGGTAATTAAGTATAGAATTGCTGTTTTGACGAAGATCTGTGCACTGATGGCACTGTGTTGAGGCGATGTCGGAGATCTTTGGAAGTTGGCGAAGCAGCTATGTATGTTGCTTAGGAGAACATTGCGATAACGAGTTTATTTCAACTAAGGACATCAAAAATATCTACAGATGGAAGAGTTTATATATACAATGAAATTATTAATAAAAATTTGTATTGCAGTGTTGCTGAAATGGAACATTCCCTTGGCATTTCTTTATGTTCAGTGACATGTTGTTGTAAATATGTACATATACTAACTTACTCATAACTCCAGAATTGTACTTTATCATCCCTGCTTTACAAATGTCAAGCAATTGTCAATTATTCTCTCTCTTTGTTCTTATGCGAGAATAAAACCTTCACTTCTTCTTTGGCACACGATAAGTAACAACGTGTTTTATTTTAACACATGTCCGATATAAAGGAATAAGCTTGTTTGGAAAACTTGGTGGAAATAGTGAATGTAAATGAATGTAGTAGCATGTTTAGTTTGGGATATTCCAGAGTGTTTTCAGATAGTGTAATTTGTTGATCTATAAAAGCATAAATGTTAAATCTATAAAGTATAATAAGTTGCGATGTGAAAAGTAATCATATTTATTTAAATCATATTTATATTAAATCATATAGTATTTATAATAATTGAGTAGCATTTTCCACACCACCTTTGAGGTATGCTAATTGGGGCGTATCTGATTTTTCAAGGTGTTCGGTTCCCCTGTAGGCATATGCCACCCTTTATAATTCATTATTTTTATTCAAAGTTTAAAACATTATATTAAATAGCGTTATATAATTCAAAGAATCCAAAATAAATCTTAAAACATAAAATAATTCAATAAATTAAGAAACAATAATAAAAAATTGAGAACAGTTATAAATAAATAATAAAAATTTTTATAAAATTTATTTAAAGAGAATTTTTATTTTTTTTTTTATTATTATTATTATTTATTTATTAATTACAATAGTAAATAGTAAATAAAGAATATACGGCAATGGCCTTAAAGGTCGTCTGCCGGAATATGCGATCTATTTTTCCATATCACTTAAATTCATTTACAATTAATTCTCTGTACTTCAGAGCACCAGTCAGGGCACACCTAAAAGGTAGTCGCAAGGGAGAATTTTTCTTCTTCTTGTTTTCGTTTTGACGTTTCCTCGAAAGCTTCGAAGCTTTTATTTGAGATCAGGGTTGTAAACAAAGTTTGAAACAGGGCCCACCTAAATAGTAAGTGCACACTGCTAATAAGAAAACAATGTTATAAAATAAAAAATTAATACTTTATTGGATATACTCTCTTGTTGTTGCACTTCTACATATATTCAATATTGGGGGTATTTTCACAAGAATTATTGTTTAAATGATGCAACTTTACTGACATTGGAAGTGGGCCCTGCTGCCTATTTGTATCCGTATTATTTATAGGTATCCAATGCGTTTGAACTGCGTTTTATTTGCATGGGCTCTTGCGATTTCGGCAGTGCATTGTTTCGCTTCTGTGCATAATCCTCATAGTTCTTAACTGTAAGAAAATAATTATCAAAAATTTAAGCTGCCTGAAAATTAGCAATTATACCATTTAGTTGCAGCTCCTGTTGGGGGGTTGCATTAGGATGCCGCATTTGCGTTAAATTGAACAAATAAATTACATGTCTGCTTTTCCTAAATAATAAATAATTGTAAAAAAGGTTAACATTTTTATAAGAAAACCATTTGTTACCTTTGGCATCTTCTAAAATTCACTGCACATGCATATTGTTATTCACTGCCGCTGGCGGCCGCCCACTGCCACTTGGTACCCCTCCCACACAATATTGTTTACAGCGGGAGTAGTCGGGCCACTTGTTCTACTGATCCGCTAGCACACGCAATATTAAACATTTTTTCATTTAAACAGTTTTACAATTCCATTTAATTTAAACATTTTCACTTTTGCACATAATTTAATTTTGCAGAAATCTCTCTTTTACATTTATTAAATTTTATCTAATTTTCCTCACTATCAAAATCGCAAAATCTTAATTCAAATTCAAATCCAGGGTACACCGATTTGTGCTCCCTGTTCGAAGCTAAAATTGGATTATAGGTTGTCAAAATCGAGAGCTTTTTCACGCCACTGACAAGCCAAAATCCAAAAATTGTTGTTGTTGTAGAATTGTTGTAGCCTTGCGGCCACCTTCTTAGTGCACACTGGCACCAGTTATGTAAGAAACCAGCTTTTTCCAAGAAACATCATTTTTTCCGTTCAACACATTCACTATATCATGATGTGTCAAAGTTGTTTTTTTGGAAATTGACAACGCGGAATGTTGTTAAGATGGGGCATCTCCCGATAAAATGTTCAACGTTTTCTAACTCATTTAGATTGCAGAGTGTACAATTTTTATTATATATACCATTTAATTTCAAAAGATTGCATCTTGCTTTAAATATTACCGAGATTTTATACCTACCAACTTTATCACTGAAATAAGTTTGACCTATTTTGAGATCTAAATATTTATATATTCTCCCCTCACTTTTTTGGGACCGTTCCCACATATTATCTCGAATTTTGTTATTTCTCATCATTATAAGCGTATCTCTTTTCATTTGCCAAATATTTGGGTTTAGATCTCTATCATCCCATCTTAAATTGAAATCTATTCCTATTTTATTTAGTGACTCAGCCCAGAATATGTTTGATTGTCAGATTGTGTGGCAGTCTTTTGTTGCTGTACTCAAATATTGTTCTTTGTATATAATTTAGATGTAACGCTAGAGTATAAATGTGTCCACTTTCCATATTCGATTCCAACATTATGGCATAAGTAGGCGAACATTCCGGTAGTCTTAATATTTTTTTAACAAAGTAAATTTGAAGCTTATCAACGTCTTCAAAAAGAGTGTGACCCCATATTTGAGCGGCATAACTTTGAGTGGCACGGCATACAGCTTGAAACATTTGCCATTTGGAGCTGAGATTTATATCTTTTTTAGAAAAGAAGCTTGACCAAGCCGAATTTATACTAGTTTTTGCGAAATGTTACGTTTAATAAAATGTTTTTGAAAGTTCATTTTAGGGGTCAGTACTACACCCAGATAACAATACTCATTTGTAATCGCTATATTTAAATCTTTGAATTGCCATTTTTCCCTACATTTTTCCCTACACGATAATTTTCCGCCCTGTCTAAAGACCATTATCGCTGATTTATCCAAATTCACCTCCATATTCCACTTATTGCAGTAAATCTCTAACTTGTGTATCATACTTTGTAACACGTCAACTTCATCTGCCATTATCACTATGTCATCCGCATATAACAGCACTCTAATATTCATGTCATCGATATATAGACCACCTCCTATCTCTTCATTTTTGTCATTTAAATACAATGGGAATGAAAGCGGCGACAGCAAACACCTTTGTCTTACCCCTGATAGGGTATAAAACTCTTCCGACACTTCATCATTCTCCTTCACCACGCATTTTGTATCCATGTACACTTTCTTCAAAAAATTGACACATTTAGTAGATAAACCAATTTCATGCAGCTTGTAGAAAAGTAGATTTCTCGGTACCTTATCGAAGGCTGCTTTAAAGTCCACGAAGAAAGCATACACCTTCTTTTTCTCACTAAATTTCAAATTTACTATTGACGCAATGTTAAACACATTGTCGGCTGTAGAATACTTTTGCCTAAACCCGGCTTGAAACTCGGTCAGAATCTCATTCTCCGACACCCATCTAACAATTCTTTCATACAAGACGCCCATCATTATTTTCGCCACACAGTTCATGAAGCTAACTCGATAATTTGATACAAATTCCCTATTCCCCTTTTTAAATATCGGACAGATTATGCTAGTCTGAAAAGAACTTCCTGTTTCACCCATATTGTATAGGCGCGTAAACTCTACGGCTAACTCGTCTAGCAACTCCCGCGGGCTATTTTTAAAAAATTCGTATGATACACCATCTATTCCTGGGGCTTTATTTGGCTTAGTATTTTTTAACATTTTTTCAATCTCTTCCCTTGTTATTGGCTTATCCAATTCGTATATATCAATTTTATTTGGAGCATAGAGCACGTCTCTAGCATGTTGTACAGGGTTTAACAATATCTCAAAATAGTTGTTAAAGGCAGAAACGTTAATACTTGATCCGAGATTTCTTTGCTGCCCTCTTATTTTGGAAGCCAAGTTCCACCACTGTTTCGAGTCTTTTACGTTATTAATTTTTCTTTCGAGATCTATGTAATAAGCTTTCTTACTCTCTCGACATATTCTTCTGAACTCCTTGTTTGCTTCTGTATACTTATTTTTATCATTCGGATCAAGGGTAGCGCTAAATATACGAAGGCAATCAAATGAGATTTTTCGCGCCTTTTCGCGTTTATAGTTAAACCAATCTTCCTTTTTATTTAGATTGCTCGTTTTTTTCTGTGGAAACGATTTGATCATTAATTGCACTAGATCGTCTAAACTCCATCCTTTATGATTTTGTTTTGCACAACCAAGACTACTTTTTATATTAGCGTGAAATGCATCTGTCTCTGAATCTTTCCATATTAATTAACTAATTAAACAATTTTTGTTTTCTCTGACGTCATTACAAGGAAATGTCATATATAAAATAATCGGCATGTGATCCGACCAGATCTGTTTGTCTACTTTAAAATTATCTACATAGCTCAAGAGGTTTTGATCCACTGCGCAAATGTCATTTACAGAGCTGCCCATATTGCCTATGAAAGTTAAATTACCTTCTCTATCGCCATCTGTTATTCTAGATAACAATTTAAATCATATGTAGATTATTTGGTTCGGTTACACATTAGTGCTATAAATAAATAATATTCATATTGCGTATCCATATTGCACCCACTGAGTGATTGGCACTAAAAATTATCTATTACATGATAAAATATTCACAAGTGTGAAATACAAAGAATCTTATTATAACCTTTACCTTTAAAAAAGGTAAATAGATATACTAGCTTTGTGCTTTTGAGAGGGGTGGCAATTTCAAGAAGGAGGCGTGGTAGGTATGGACATATATATATACAGATATGATCAGAATCACTTTCTAAGCAAGTTTTATTTTGTCCGTCCGTCTGTACGTCTGTCCGTCTGTGGCCACTTTTTTTATACACCGTTAGAGCTATCTTAATGAAATTTTGCAAAAGTATAGTCTGGACAAAGATACAGAACCAGATTGGTATATGGGCCAATTTGGACAAAGACCGCGCCTACCTTCCATATATTTTTCACCTTTTTTAAAATGACTATAACTTCGGTCCAATTAACGGAATCGTGACATTGTTTGGCAGTTATGGAGACGCGGGTCCTACTAAACACTGTGTAAAATTGGGCGATATATATTTACTGCCACGCCCACTATTAACAAATATTAATAACTTAAGATATGGTAGAGATTTACGGACGAAATTTTACGGGAAGGAACATGTGGATATTATAAAGCTATCAACAACAAATGGGGCTGATCAGAGAAAAGGCACGCTCATGGGGTCCATAATAGTATATGTGTGCAAAATATGGAGATCATAATACAACTGCCACGCCCACAATTAGCCAAAAATAATTACTATGTTCCTATCAAATATTTATCAATGAAATTTCACAGGAAGGTTGCGGGTACTAACATTAAACACCACACACAAAATGGGCGTGTTATTTCTACAGCCACGCCCACTATTCACATATTATTATAACTTACGACCTATACAATATTTTTGGACGAAATTTTACATTAGTACGTATATGGACCCTACAAAGCCATATACATGATTCGGGGTCGATCAGAGGAAGGATACGCCTCCCTCACATATAATGAACTTTGTGGACCCCACTTGAAGACAGTTACCCTATCTATGCTTCTAGTGATGATATATGAAAACAAATTGGTAGATGTATACACTGGTCTGTACTAGCATGCATTCGAAATATGGGCAGATTATTACTACTGCCACGCCCACAATTAACCAAAAATCATTACTAGGTTCCTATTCAAGATTTATCAACGAAATTTTTCAGGAATGTTGCGGGTACTAACATTAAACACCGCACAAAAAACGGGGGTTTTGTTTTTACAGCCACGCCCACTATTGACATATTATTATAACTTACGACCTATACAATATTTTTGGACGAAATTTTAAATTAGTGGTATATTGACACTACAAAGCCATTGATAGATAGATAGTTATATTTAAGGGTGTTATACACTGCGACCTGAAAGATCTATTGTGATGCTCCTATTTATTTGAAAGATGAGGATAGTCTAATCTATAAATCTTCTGTCAGGTTAATTTCCGACAGGAATTCATATATGTATGCTGGAGGAATCAAGTTGAGGGATCTTGCTCATATCTAAGATATATTCTCCAAAACACCTGTGTATTTTGTGTGCCAATGGTCCGCAGTCTGTGATCAGGTGCAGTGAGGTTTCGTCACTTTCTTCACAGAATCGACAGATGGCATCTGAAGATATTACAAAGCCATACACAAGAAATGAGGTCGATATAATCACTTCAAGGTACCCTACCGCAAATTACCGTAGATATGCTCCTAATGATGATTTATGAAGAAAACATCCCCATTGTTGAACCCGCACGCACAAGGAAAGGTAAAGGGTATTTCGTAGTCGGTCTAACCCGACTTCAGACTCCGTTACTCGTTTTTAAAATTAGGTTCAGTTGCATCTCTATTAAAAAATTTTAGGAGAAAGTAAATTCGAATTCTAATAAAAAGAGCTAACATGAGAGTGGTTGTTCAATTGTTGCAACGAATAAAGGGGTCTATATCTAACATTTGCTCAAAAACTAATTGACTAACTCCATTTCTATGGCAAACCTCATTAAAATGTGTAGGAAATTGTTCCTCTAATTTATCTATGTATGCAATGAATGCTGGTGGAGGCTTCACAAGGCTACAATTATCAATTTGCTTTTCTAATGTGAAGAGGAAGTCGTCTGAAACTTCTTCATCTCCAAAATAAGGTAGGGGATCTAAGCAATTGTGGGATTTGAACAGCTTTAAATAAAGGTACCCACAAACATAAGCGAAGCATTTCTATGCATAAAGATTGATTCATTAATGTTGCCATCAAACTGAACGGAGCTAAGACTAGAATGTTAGGAATATCTTGGGAACTTTGCCAAGATAAGTCTTGACTTAAGTTTTAATGACACACATTTTGTAAAGCGGAAACAACCATTGGATCATTATTAAAATCTGAAACTGGCTCATAATTGCCCATCACCACTATATCTACATATTGTAGACCCCAACGCTTTTGAAATATGCCTAAAAATGCATGAGGCGTAATTCTAACAGAATTCCCTCCCCCTCTCCTAATATCACCAAAAAAGTTCTCCAACTTATCTTGGCACAGTTTTCTGATCATACTATATTCAAAGCCTTTTTGTGAAATAAATTTCCAGTCTAATTAAGCTTTTAATATTTAATAACAAACCCTTAATGAAAGAAAAATTATTTTTGATATTTTTACCTGTCTGATCCTCAATTTTCATTTCATTTAGAATTCTCTCAGATTCCCTAGCTCGTACACCAATGTTTATCGCATAAATAAATTGTTTTTCCCGGAAAAACCGCACCCAAAATCTCCATCCAATTGGCCCTCCTATTTAAAATAATGAAATTTCTTAATTTGTAATAATCTGCCTATAAATGAATAACTATCCATAAACATATAAACGAAGACAATTGTTTCTATGGGATTTAAGGTTAGACACGCACAATTGGACATCAACTAACTTAGTTTACTGAGAATACTTTAATATGTAGCACTTTGTAGCAGTTTTGCCATCCATTGCATCGAAGGAGATACTTCCGCTGGTCAGACATCTAAAATTGAGTCCAATATTTTCTCTGTAATAATAAGTTTATCTTCAATTATAAATTTATAAACAATTCATAATTCTAACTCACTGCTTCTAATTACACTTGTTAATTACCACTTTCAATCACTGCTTCATTCTAAAAACAAAATATTGAATGCTTTAGTTTCCGATTAAGGCACTGGACGCCAGAATGGAAAATGGTGAATTTTTTCTCCGAGCTCGACCTGGGTTACCCATTAAGATTATTTTTCTTAATTGGTTGTTAAGAATTTTTTTATTTTTATTGTGATATTCAATTGTTTGATTTTTATATACTTGTTTGATAAATTCTGGAGCAATATTTAACTAAAAGAAGTCAACGTATTTAATTAAATGTTTCTTGCAAGACTATAGTAATAAAATTACTCTATTTTATAGTATTGCTCTCATACACGGCACTGAGTGATTCATTAAATTGTATGAATTTTGACAACGTGTTGAGTAATTCCATGTAGATAAGATTTTGTACGCTACATGGTATTTGTTTTTTGTTATTTGTAATTTAGCTAATTGGATGTTTATGAAATTAATTCTCAATAATAATAAATAAAATAACGTAATTATATAAACTATCTATTATTTAGGGTTATGCTTAAAACGTCTTTATTCAAGATAAAAGCAAAAATAAGTAAGAGTGTGTGTTTAGAAAAGATCAGATTACAGAGTTGCACCCGTTGCAGGGTTGCATGAATACTAAAATGGAATGTACCAATACTCCTCCTTAAGCTGAGCTTCGAAGTCCCATAGCGTTTCGGAATAACTCAAATTTAATTTTGTCCAGCGGTTTTGTAAGAGCATCAGCGACTTGTTCGTTAGTACCGACGTAATCCAATTTAGTTTGGCTTTGCCCTAGAATGTCCTGCACAAAATGGTGGCGAATATCGATGTGTTTCGTCTTAGGATGAAATCCACTATTTTTAGCAATTGCAAGGGTGCTCTGATTATCTCAGCATATTTTCAAGGGTTGCTGTTGCTTACAAAGTTGAGCGTTGATACCGTTCCACCAGAGTCCTTCCTGCACTGTGGCGGAGAGTGCCATATATTCTGCTTCGCATGATGACAATGCTACAGTTTGTTCTTTTTTTGAACACCAAGATATGGCTCCACCTTGAGCTATAAAGAAGTAACCAGTTGTTGACTTTCGATCGTCGATGTTTGAAGCCCAATCAGCATCCGTATATCCGATTAAATTATTATTTCCAATTTTGTTAAATTGTAGTTTGAGTGATGATGTTCCACGTAAATAGCGTAGTAAATGTTTGACAGCGAGCCAATGGCGTGGTCCAGGATTTGAATTAAAACGACTGAGTTTGTTTACTGCAAATCAAATGTCTGGCCGTGTACATTGACACAAATACATTAGACAACCAATTGCCTCTTGATACGGAATGTTTTTCATTTGTTCAATGTCATCGGGTTTTAGTGAACAGTTTTTCTGTGACAACTTCTCGCTGGAATTCATCGGTGTTTTGACCGGATTTGCGTCCTTCATTCCAAATTTTTCGAGAACCTTTTCTACGTATTGTTCTTGGTCCAGTCCAATTGAATCGTGTGACCGGGTGATACGCATTCCAAGAATATGTGTAGCAGGGCCAAGATCTTTCATGTGAAACTGTTGATGTAGCTTTGCTTTTATTGCGTTGATCCAGGTATCGTTGTTGCAAAATATCAACAAATCGTCGACGTATACAGCTATAAACAGGATGTTGGCGTCTTTGAGCTGGTAATACAAGCAGGGGTCGTACTTAGATTGTTGAAGTCCAAAAACTTTGAGTGCCTTATCCAATTCATGGTTCCAGATTCTGCTCGACTGTTTCAGCCCATACAAAGCTTTATTGAGATGACATACCTTTGCAACGTTGTTTTGTCAATAAATTGTGGAGGTTGTTCCATATAGATTTCTTCCGATAGCTGACCTTGCAAAAATGCTGTGACCGCGTCCATTTGCTCGATTTTCAAATTCAGTTGAACGGATAGTGCGAAAAGATATCGCAGCGAACTATGACGTACAACGGGAGAATACGTTTCCTCATAATCCACCCCCTTTCGCTGAGAATATCCTTTTATTACAAGTCTTGCCTTGTAGCGATCAATACAGCCTGTCACATCACGTTTCGTTCGAAATACCCATTTACATTTAATGGCCTTGGGAGTATTAGGTAATTCTGACAGTTGTTACCGCACCACTAGAATGATGCAGTGTGGTGGCCACGGCTAGCTCACAGCAATGGTAGTGGTCCTTAACCCGCCACACTGCATCGGGTGGGACAACACTACAAAAAAAAAAACTTCAACTCACCATTTTGCCGGGCATCCTCCTCTACGACGACAAGCGAGCCCGCCCCATATTTGCCGCCTTAGCCTAACATTTTCAACATAAAATTAAACATAACTAAACATTCTACTTGCACTTAAATAAATAACATACATATACGCGTATACTTAATAACTTAAATAAATATATAATTATCTCTAGGGGGCGGGCGGCAGCCTCCTTTTTCCTCCGATTCTCGAAAGGGATGGGCCGGAAACAATCAGTTATCCCTCTATTCAGCACAATCACAACATTTTAATCCGGAAGAAGTATTTGAATTCAAATATTTGAAAAGATTCAGTTTCTCCGACACTTCCACTAGCCACTCACTTAAATGTAAAACCGATCTCTTTGCTGAACTGCACTTATAAGCTGAACTTTAGGCAGCCCCCGTATTGGTATTTACAAAAGTATAAATTATACGAAAAATAATAATTAAAACAAGAACCAATTTTTTTAACCTTCGATCTTGAAGATAGAACGAAAAAATAAACAACAAAATATGGAAAATGCGGAACGAAAAATTTGTTCGACACAACTTTCTTCCTAAACACTTAACACTCTATAGAGCCCGTTTTTTCTCTACCACTGCCTTAAATGATTTTTTTTTCTTCTCTCCTGAAACCGTACCTTTTCCATTTCCTCGGCCTCTTCCGCTATTCCATCATTGACCTCTCCAGCGGTCGAGTCGGTCAGTTACCTTTCTTTGGAATTTTTATTATTCTGAGGCAGCGCCATCTCTACCTCAGAATCGTCTGGTAGGTTTTAGCCTGACCGCATTCACTAGTAAAGCGGACAAGTGGAAGGAACAAAAGAAGGAGGGAAGCAAAACAAACATATAGACGGTAGACGCCAAAAACAACGATCGCAACACAGTGACCACGTTTCGTTATCAAGTAGCGACTGGTATTCCTCTTCCATGGCGAGTCTCCAATGGTCCGCATCTGGACGAGACGGTGCTTCGTCTGGCATCACGGGATCATCCATGTGTTGCTGTGGAAAATGTATAGCAGTAGTATGAATCAAATTTTGCGAACGTTCAGCATACTTGCCTTTAGATATGCGCCCCTCATCGCTGAGCTTAAACACTTGCTGGTTTGCAACCGAGCATGGTCTATTGTTGTACGATGGAGGCGCCACTTGTCCTGTAAATCCAGACGTTTCGAAGAAATTTTCGTTAGAATCAGAATCCGAGCTTCGATTTTCTTCCATGTTTCCTTCACTAGATACTTCGGGCGAATTATCGGTCTCAACGACGAAATCATTGTACTTGACTGGTAAACGGCGCTGCCTTTCACTGTGTCGTACCGTCTGCGTTTGTGATTGTTGAAGGACCTCATTTGAATTCGTTGTGTTTGATTCCATTACGTCTGAATCATTAGCAGTTTCTTCAGGATATGAATCTTCCAATTTGATTGTGACACGTTGTGATCCATTGAGTTGTTTAGGATTTGGTACGTTTGACACGTTCTGCTTTGAAACTTCAGATGCAGCATCAGCAGCGCTACCAATTTCGTTGATGAATGTTACGTTACGGCTTTTGAAAATAACATTTTTCACCGGATCATACAGACGATAGCCTTTGGTATGTTCATCAAATCCCGTCATGATGCATTCGTGTGCTTTTGCATCCCATTTTTTGCGATTAGCTTTCGGTACGTGTACCATTGCTGTAGTTCCAAATACTCGAATGTGTGACAAATCTGGTTTCTTTTTATTCCATGCTTCCTCAGGAGTCATGCCTGTTCCTCTTGAAGGAGAACGATTTAATAAATACACAGAATATGCAACGGCTTCAGCCCAAAACATCTTTGACATGTTGGCATCGGCTAGCATGCATCTAGCCTTCTCAACGATTGAACGATTGTTTCTTTCGGCAAGTCCGTTTTGTTCTGGGGTATGCACATTTGTTGTTTGATGATTAATTCCTTTCTTTTTTATTAGTTCCTGGAATTTGCGGTTCAAATATTCTTTTCCGTTGTCAGTGCGAAGTGTTTTTATTTTTTGGCCACTTTGATTTTCAGCAAAGTTAAAGAAATCGTCAAACATTTTTGAAACTTCCCATTCAGACTTCGTTTTTAAGAAATATACGAATATTTTGCGCGATTTGTCGTCAATCATCGTCAGAAAATATTGGCTTTTACCAAGAGACTCATCTTCCATCGGGCCACATATGTCCGAGTGCACCAGTTCGAGTAATTGGCTAACCCTAGTGCCAGTTTTGTTTAATGGAAGTCGTATTTGTTTTCCAATTGGACAAATTTTACAATCTGGATAATTTGTATCGACAATTTTGATTCCAGTGGCCAAGCCACCATTCAGTTTGTCTAAACTGAATTTGTTGAGATGTCCCATTCGCCGATGCCACAGTTCACGACTATCTGTTGTACCACACGCAAATGCATTGCCTGACGCCGTTGAATCGAAATTGAATAACCCATTTATATGAGATCCAGTAGAAATTAACTCTTGCTTAGGGTTTAAAACCTTTACGCCATTATTATTGAAGACAACAGTGTGACCGCGTTTGACTATTTGACTTACAGACAAGAGATTTGTAGCCAATTTGGGAATGTATTGTACATTGTTAATGTCTATCGAAATTTCATTGCAAGATGGCTCTAATGAAGTTGTACCACAAGCTTTAACTTGCATTGTGCCCTTGTTCGCAGCTGTTACTATACCAGTTTCTGCATGTACTTCATACAATAAATCGCAATTTAACGTCATGTGTGACGTGGCTCCGGAGTCAAAATACCAATTGTCTTTGTTTGCAACACCAATTGTTAACAGAGCAGCATTAAATGCATTATGCTTCTTTCCATTGTCTTTGTTATTGTTTGATCGACAATTTCTGGCAATGTGCCCGAAACGTTCACATTTTCTGCATTTTGGGCCTTTTCGTTGATCCGCCTTTGGTTTGTTTTCCCGACATTGCTGATCGAAGCGCGTGCTCATATGAAACGCTGAGTCGTTTGCACCATGTCGTTTTTCTTGCAATAATTTTGTCTTTATCGCGTCGCCTGTAATTCTGGTTCCTGAATTTTCCAGTGCCATTATCATTGGACGATACTCTTCAGGCAATCCGGCCAATAATAGCGTTCCGATCCAATCATCATTAATCGCAAAACCTATGCCGTTTAATGATTGTGCTGTTAATATGATTTCCTTTACATAAATGTCCATAGTACCGCAATTCAACAGTGATATGGTTATCAATTTACGCAAAAGGCCTACTCTTCGTGTTAATCCACTATCTTCGTAGGCGTCTGTTAATTTTTGCCACAACTCTTTTGCTGTCTTTGCATTCTGAATGTGCACGTAGCACACGGAATCTATAGTAACTATATAGCGTCAACTTTCTCCTAGCTCTTCGGTCTTTGTCAGGATCTATGGCATTCTTGGGAGCACCTGCGACGTCTATTTCATAGTCAATTGTTGTTACCCAAATATCTTCCAAATCCAGGTACGCCTGCACAGCAATTTTCCAAGTGGGATAATTTTCTCGCCCAAGCAGTTTTTCGATAGAGAGCCCACTCATATTTACTTCCGACTTAGACATGCTTGTCCTTGCATTTTTTTAATATAAATAATTTTTCACGTGGGCTGGGCCCATAACCTAGTATTTAGGAGACTCCAAATTGCTTCAAGTTGGCAATTTATGTTATGAAATATGTTATGCCATAAATTGCCAACGTGCTGTATTGCAATCTGTTGTCATTTTGTTTGTTTGACAGCCTTTTTTCATTTTTTCGTGACGCTCACAGTGGAAGCATCGTCGAACATTTCGTTTTACCGCATCTATTAAATTAATAAAAACGCTAAAATGAATGTAGACTGTGCATTTGCATTCTTTGTAATAAAGGATTCACCCAGAATTTCGGTTTCCTTCTTTTTTCCTCTTCATCGTATAAATAAAAATTTTTTCAAGCGTGGGCACAGCGAACTAGATTGCTTGACGGCATTTTCAAAATGACAATGGCATAACATCGCAATGCCCACCATTCAAATATTGCCAACCATTGCAATCAAATTTGACAGATTTTATGCCATCAAAAATTTCCCTTAGAGACTGGTGGAGACGTAGGGTTAGAAAAGATCAGATAACAGAGTTGCACCCGTTGCAGGGTTGCATGAATACTAAAATGGAATCTACCAATTCTATCAAATCTATTTATATGAAAATTAGTAATTGAAATAACACTGAATACATTGTACATATATACATTAAAGCCCTGCAAGAATACATTCTATTTTATTACTGCACTACTGCATAGTATTCTCATAGATTACCAATAGATACGCAGCTTGCCGAATCCAACAACAAAATCAATGCAAAATGGATTGCAATAGTATGCGAGAATTTCTTTTTTCACCGAGGTCTGTTAGCACAAACTACTTATAAACCATTTTTACTTCTTTTACAAAAGTGTGTTACCGAAGTACATAATTTTGTAGTAGGTTGTATATATATATTACTATCAATATACTGAAATATTAATGAAAAAATATAACATTAAATGAACTCAGTACTACAATTCAGCTTATTATTTGTCTTTTCTAATCAATTAAAACTACTTTATGGTTGCGAAAGACCTTCCATGTATAGAAAAAAAAATGTAAGAACCTTTTTTGTTATTGTTAACTGTTATTTATAACTGTATCGAATGTGTTTGTTTATATTGCGAAATTTTAAATAAATATTGCAATTTTATATCTAATTTAAATTATAAGAGAAGAATATGTGATTTTATCTCAAATTGACTTTACGTAGGCAAAATGTGTCTTGAGACAGATAAAGTTTTCAATTTTATTATTGTTTTTTTACTACTTCAGACAAGAAATAGGAAGTGCTAAGGACGAGTGATAAAGAAACATGTTTCAAAATTAAAAAATGTTGTCTCACAATAACGACCTAATGCAAAAATCTTCTTTTGTAAATCTTTTTCTCTTCATCTATTCCAATATTATCTGAATCACTTTTGAATTCTCCTAAATATAAATAACAGACCACACTATTTCACAAATAATTTTCATTTTAGTTATATTTTATTTCATTCGAAATATAAATACGCTAATAAACTTTATTTGAGAAATAAATTTTATTTATTACACACAAATTTATAGTTATAATAATTAATTCATCCATTTTTTTTGTGAATTTTCCACCGCTGAATAATTGTAAGTATTCACCACTAACATTGATTGGTTATAAATTGCCGAATTCTAAAAAACAAACGGGAATTGCCATATAAACAACCAAAGCTAAGATACACTAAGTGTAAGTAAGGTAATATCTTTAATATGCATTTATTTAAAAATTTGACAATAATGGCAAACACCAAGATTGAATAAAAGAGCTACATTATCTTTGCCTTAAAATGGAAACTTTTTACTAAAGACAGAATGTGTGTCAAAAGGCTTTTACCTTCTTAGTGTTTCCTGATCAAGTTTTATATTATTGGTACTTACAACGAAATGTTTTATTCTCAAAATAGTTGATTCTTAAGCGTTCCGAGTGGCAACATTGACTTTGTAAACCTTCCGTAGAAAATATTCAAACTATTTTTAAATTTTTAAAATAAAATGTATCCACAAGATTAATTTAAACAAAACTCGATCTAAGATTAATTTAAACAAAACTCGATAGCCCTGGTAGCTAGTAGTTTCTTAATCATAATTTTAATTGAAATTAATAATAATAATAGTTTTCTACCGTCTAATGATTCTTTTTTATAGTCTGCCACTTCTAATAACCAGGAATATAGTTCGCAAGTTTTGAAATAGTTTCATATTATTAATATTTTATATTATTATAGCGTTATTATCTGTGGTGTTGTTGTTTCCCATACAAATTGCCCACAGTTTAATTGTAAAATAGGTTTAAAATATAACTTCAACAATTTGTAACACCAAAGTTGACGAATTGTGAACAGCCCAACTGTTTATTTATGCATTAGCTTTTGAAATAGGCCTATAGGGGAATCGAGCACCCAAAAATCTCTCGCAACATTTTGTGTACCCCGTGGGTGGTGAGGAAATTGCAACAAATTTTATTTTTTATATATGTAAACATAAGAATACTTTACAAAATAATATGTATATAACCGGTTTCAAATTCAAAGTAATTTTTAATTCTTACGCCACGAAAGTCTAAATTCTACTCCCATGTTTAGCGTCAGCTGAAACAAATTTTACTTTCTCAGCATTGCATGGCCGCTTTACATTGTGTTGTTATTGTTTCACACGGATAGGGAAAAAAATTGTTTTTCAACAGCTGATGGGGAAGAAGAAGAGTTGCGTATCTATATTAATCTATGGTATTGTCGAGTTTAGTATAATGAAGAAATACAAAAATCAAAACAAAGCTTACAGAGGAGATCAGCGTAACGAATCGACTACTGTCTTAAACTGAGAACAGATTAAACTACATGAGAGGAGAGAATAGCATATTGTTCATGTATTTTGTTAGAGTGCAATTAAAAACGGTAAGCTTTAGTAGGAACAGCATGTACACCAAGAAGTTTTGTTTCGATATTAATAAAGCGACACATTAATAATCATTGTCTTGTTGTGAAAGGCTAAAAAGTTTCATAATTATTTAAAAATAAAAAAAACAAAATGAATATATTTAAAAAATTGATTAAAATGGAAATCGATGCAGTAAGTATTTTTAAAAACATTAAATATAAAAAAATACCTTTTAAATTTTCCTTTTATTTAAGATTTCAATGCAATTTTTAACGTCTTCGACAGAATAATACAGCAGCACATCAATTTCATCCAAACTCTTAAGTGGTGAATTTAATATTAGTGACAAAAGAGGAAGGAGCAAGGTATGGGAAGTTTTTGGCCGTATAACAAATACCAATGGCGATGAAGTCCAACATTTCGTGGGTTGTAGAATATGTAAGAGAGTTCTTAAGTACAGTAACCAGTCAACATCAAATCTTATCAAACATAAATGCTATGTGTTAATTTGCGCAAAAAACGCAGTCGGCCCAAAGGTTGAAGTTGACGAGGCAATAAAGAAACACGTAATTAAGGCAATGACCAAATGGGTCATATGTGACTCCAGACCATATAATCTAGTGAGAGATAAAGGGTTGCCGGAAGTTTTGAACAATTTTTTATTGATTGGAGCCAAATATGGAGTGAATGTGGATTTGCAAAAAACAGTCCCACACCCAACTACAATTTCGCGTAACATTGGCAAAATTTATGAAAAATATTTCGAACAAATCAAGGCCGAAATAGCATCAATTAAAAGTAATGGCTTCGGCTTAGACAGACTTGTCGACGGACTTTTTAAAAAAAAGCTATATTGCATCGACTATGTATTATGTTCGAGATGGAAATGTGAAAATTCGCCTCTTGGGTCTCAAATCAATGGAAGACGCACCAGTAAGTCTTTTTTTGTAAATGTTTACTCTTATCTCTTTTACCGATTGTTTTTCGCATTTCAGGTGAAAATGTATACAAAAAAGTCTGTGGACTCTTGCAAGATTTTGGATGTACTTTCAGCTATAAATCCATCATTGTTACGGACAGAGGTGCAAATATGAAATGTGCTTTCCTCTCAGTTCGGCATGTATTTTGTATAGATCACTTGCTAAATAATACATTGCAGAAAGGAAGTTCCCGAGGTTTCCGAAATCACCCATTGGAAAATTAAACTGGTGAAATATTTTAAGAAATCTGGTCTTAATGCAACATTAGAGACATCCCTAAAAGGTTTTTGTGCAACTCGTTGCAATACAATGTTTTATTATAATTAAAATTCTCCAAAGTAAAAATGAGCTACACAGGGTAAACTGCATCAACATAAATAACATAAAACCATTGTTAAAACCCTTCTTAGAAGCCTCTAAAAATTTAGAAGGTGAGAACTATGCAACAATGCACTTGGTGGTACTTTACATTCACCAATTGAAACAAGTTTGTGCGCCTGACAGTTCCGACTTTGATATGATACGGGAGCTAAAATAGAAATTTAAATATTATATGGACACTTTATATATATTATACATTTTCATTTACAAAATTCCGCAGAATTCATATATTTATATACTGCTTTCTGCTTTGGTATTTCATAATTTGACTAATATATTGTAGTTTGCCTGGAATATATTTTGTATTCATTCGATTTTTAGCTATGAATTGAAATTAAAATGCCCTAAAAAATAGTTGTTTCAAAACAAAAACAAAGTATATAACATTTATTTAATTAAATATACGTACAGAATTGTGTTTCTTTTTTCTCTAATATTTATTGCTAAACATTTAAAGTAAGTTTAACAACATAGTTCAATGATAATAGATAAATATTTTATTATAATAGATCAATATTTTCTTTAATTTTTTGTACTTTTGTAGGCATTAAATTCATTAAAAAGAATAAACAAGCCAAACAAATTATAGATTAATATAAGAATTAAATAATAGTTTTAATAAATTTATTTTAGCATATAGAGAGTGTACCTAATATTAGTAATGATTAAAATTATTAATCAGAAAAACTATTCACTAAATTGAATTTTGTACTTTTTGGAGTGAGAATAGTATTAAAATCTTAACGGACGACAACCCCAAATAGTGTTTTTTCCAAAACTCACCAATTGGTTTATATCCAGTGGGGAATGAAAAATTGGTTTGTTTATGTCCAGTGGGGGAAAAAAAACACAGCAGACAGCCTTCGGCCACGGATTGTCCCTGCAGGCTGTGTCAGAGACACGGCCATTAAGTTTAACGTAGAATACGCCATCCGATAAGACAGAAAACATATATAACAATAAATGATAAATAATATAAGCAAATGAATTTATTTATTTGATAGTTACTTTTGATAATATACATAAGCTTATGGTAGGAAAAATAGGATAAATATGTTTTTAAATTAAAAGAGCAAGGATAAATGATAAATAACAGATGCAAATCAATTTGATTATTTGAAAGTTACTTTTGATAATATGGGCTTATGATAGGAAAAATAGGATAAATATGTTTTTAAATTAACATTCAAATTTTTCGCAAAAACCAAGTCAATGGTTGTGTTATCAATAGTTGTGGGAGCATCGTTTCGAATATAATCCAAATTAAATGTATCGCTCATATATTTCGCCAATCTGGTATTTGAAGTTATATCTGTGTTAAAATCACCACCAATAGGCATACTGACATCTGTATCAACGGGGAACTCTCTGTTGATTTCCGTAGTTAAAGGGGAATATTTCATTAATGTACTATACAGCATCATTTCCTTGTCTACTTGAGAAACATTTGGATGTTAAATTCAAATTCACATTTAACATTTTGTTTCACTTGAATACATAAATAAGTAAATATGTGGCGACACCACTACCCCCACCTAGTTGTCGGGTACGCCGACGCAAGCAGGCGTTAGTTCCGCGCGCCATCTATTAACACGCTGTCGCTGTCGCACAGCGTGTTTATGGGTAAACCGAAACTAGCCTGTATTGGCTGCTGAGCAACACACTTCGTGTTTCCGGCCTTTCAATCAACCTCTTTTCTTTCGCAGCGCTGGAGCCATGCACACGCTCTCTCATCTGTGTCTATCCCAGACATCGTGGTGATATTTTAAATATATTAAATTAAAATAAGCATTCAATTTTATTATTATTTCTTTCATATTAATAATTGTTTTTTAATTGGATACGCTACACCCGAGCGTAACCCAAATTGGTGACCCCGACGTGATCGAAAAACACGCGCCCCATACAGGGGTATAAAACATGCCTAGGATGCTCCACTCGCCAACAGCCTCAGGACCGGCGCCGCCGGCACCACCGGAGCAGCCGCCAACTCGAGCAACGTACGCTCCACACCAGCAGCCACTACCACCGCACGTGCATGCGCAGGCACAGCTGGCCATGCCCACGCCGTTGCTGATACCGACACACTACCTGCCGCCACACCGTGCAGGGGAACCTGGGGGACACGCCTCCTTTTCGTCGCCGCCCGCGATCGAGGCGGTGAGCAGCTGTCGGCTCCCACCTTTCTGGAGGAGTAACCCCGATCTGTGGTTTTACCAGATCGAGGCCGCGTTCCAAGTACACCATGTGCGCAACGACAACAGCCGCTACAATCTAGTAGTTGCGGCGCTCGACCCGGAGACTATTTCCGAGGTCGCGGATGTACTCCGCACAGTGCCGCCCGTGGGCAAGTATGAGGTGCTGAAGACAGCAATATTAAATCGCCTCACCGACTCGGCGGATCGACAGCTCCACAAACTACTCACCCAACTCGAGCTGGGGGACAGGAAGCCGTCCCAACTCCTGCGACAGATGCGCTCCCTAGCAGGTGACCGGGCCACGGATGACATCATCCGCGTGAAGTGGCTCGACCTGATGCCGCCGTCAACGCGACGGCTACTCAAAATCCTGAAAGGCACCAGTCTGGAGGAGCTCGCAGAGGCAGCTGACGAGCTGGTCGACAACGGACCTATAGTGGCAGCTACGTCACCTCCACTCTCGTCTCCGAGACCCCGCTCTCCATTCGCGAACAGATCGTCGCACGATTCAACGGGTAACTCCGTGCACGCAGAGCTTGCCGCACTGCGCCAGTCAGTGGCACAGCTCGTGGCACTCACGCGGGAGAATCAGGAGCTGCTGCGTAAAATAACGCCCCCACTTCATAGGGGTCGCGCTGAAACCCGCAGCCCCAGCCGGCATCGAGATCGCTCTACAGCGCCTGGCCAATGTTGGTACCACCTGAAGTACGGGGCGACAGCACAGCAGTGCCGACCACCGTGTATCTTTGCCGCCGCCGTGGCCGCCGCCTCGACGCCATCGGGAAACTAGCGCTGCCGACGCCGACTTGGGCGAACGACGCCGGCCGACCACCAACCGAAAAACGCCTACACGTAATGGATCGAACGACATCCACTCGCATTCTCGTGGACTCGGGTTCAGTGGTCTCCTTACTGCCGAGGGGAACGGTCGCCCGTAAACTACAGCGAAACAGCCTCACGCTGTACGCCTCCAACTCGTCGCCGATAGCCACATACGGGCAGCTCACGCTGAAGCTGAACCTCGCCCTGCGTCGGGATTTTACTTGGGCGTTCACTGTGGCCGATGTGCAAACTGCCGTTCTCGGGGCGGACTTCCTGGCATACTATGGGCTCCTGGTAGACTGGAGGGGACGACGCATCGTAGACCCCCTTACCAATATCGCGGCAACGGGCCGCATGGACCCGGCTCGAATCTACGGCATCTCCGCAGTGGCTCGCATTGATGCACCTGAGGGACCACATGGCGACCGGTATAGAGAGCTCGTCCAGCGCTTCCTGCAACTCGCTTCACCAGCAGGGGTCATGGCCACTGTACCAGACTTGCCGGTACAACACTTCATCGTCACGGAGGGCCCTCCCTTTTTCGAGCGTAGACTCGTCGGTGAACGACTCGCTGCTGCCAAAGAAGAGTTTGCCGACCTCCTCGACAAGGGGGTGGTACGCCCATCATCGAGCCCATGGGCCAGTCCGCTACACATGGTACCAAAGCCGAATGGAAGCTGGCGAGCCACTGGCGACTACCGCCGTCTCAACGCGTGTACCTTGCCAGACCGATATCCTCTACCGATCATCGAGGACCTGATCCAGGAGAGCCGGGGAAAAGTATTCTCTGTAATCGATCTGCAGAAAGCCTTCTACCAAATCCCGGTTGCCAAAGCTGACATCCCGGAAACGGCAGTCACAACACCTTTCGGCCTCTTCGAGTTCGTGGGTATGCCATTAGGCCTGCGTAACTCCGCGCAAACGCTTCAGCGGGTATTTTATCACCTACTGAGGAAACTCCCCTTCGTGAAGGGCTACGTAGACGACCTGCTCATCGCATCCGAGACGCATGACGAGCACCTGCATCATTTGAGCCAATTGTTGGAGACGCTGAGAGCGGCGAACCTACGCATCAACTTGGACAAATGCCAACTCGGTGCCCAGGAAGTTACATTCGCTGGGTAACGAGTCTCGAAAGAGGGGTTCAGGCCCCCGCGCCCAAAGATCGAGGCGATCGACGCCTTTCCAAGCCCGACAGACTCTACCCAGCTGAGACGTTTCCTGGGTATGGTTAATTACTACCGCAGGTGTATACCGCACGCCGCGGAACTACAGGCCCCGCTCAACGAGCTTCTGAGGAACCTAACGAAGAAGAAGACGGCGATTAGCTGGACGACGCAAACGGAGCAGGCATTCCAGCAGTGCCAGGCGAGTATCACAGCAGCTGCAGATTCAGCCTTCCTCTCGCCTACCGCGCCAATCGCTCTCTACACCGACGCATCGAGCACCGCCATCGGAGCGGCACTCAACCAAGAGCAACCCGATGGGACCTGGAAGCCTCTGGGGTTCTTCTCTAGGAAGCTCAGTCCCCCAGAAACTCGCTACTGCGCCTACGACAGGGAGTTGCTCGCAGTGTATGCCGCAGTCAGGCACTTCAGGAGGATCCTGGAGGCACACGCCTTCACAATCCACACGGACCACAAGCCGCTCGCCTACGCCGCACAACAACGCTCGGAAAAGGCAACGCCGTGGCAGAGCCGACACCTGGACTACATCCTCCAGTTCAACACACGATTTGTGTACGTTCCCGGGGGAGAAAACGTTGTGGCAGACGCACTTTCGTGAACCTGTACCGTCTCGATGCCTTCCATCCTCGACGAAGCCACTATCAGCCTGGAGCAAGCCTCTGACGTAGAGCTGCCTCACCTGCTGGAGAATCTGCGTATCCAATTGGATCGTCTCGCTTTGAACAACAGCGAGATCTACGGTCTGGTTACCGATGGGGCGACACGGCCCTATTTGCCATCCAACTTGCGTCGAACGGCGTTTGGCATCGTACACGGATCATCCCACCCGAGTGGTCGAGCAACGGCGAAACATCTGGTGGCTAAATACTTGCCCGTGAATGCCAACCATGCCAACGCGCGAAGGTCCATCGCCACAACCGCGCCGAGTTGCAAAGCTTCGGGGAGACAGATGACAGGTTCTGCCACGTTCATGTTGACCTGATCAAGCTACCGCTGGTGAGAGGACTGTCGCACTGCCTGACCATCATCGACCGCTTTTCCCGATGGCCGGTGGCTGTCCCACTCCCGGCCATTCGAGCTGTGACCGTCGCACGAGCGTTCTTCCACAGTTGGGTCTGCACTTTCGGCACGCCACTCACCATCACCTCCGACCAGGGGGGTCAATTCGAGGGGGAGCTATTCACGGCTCTCGCGAAAATGACGGGTGCTAACCATGTTCACACAACGCCTTACCACCCACAATCAAACGGCATGGTGGAGAGACTACACCGCACACTAAAAGCGGCCTTGATGTGCAGTCCAGACACACCATGGCCAGACGCCTTGCCAACAGTGCTATTGGGGATGCGGACAGCGTACAAAGAGGACCTCAAAGCAACTCCAGCCGAGATGCTCTTCGGCACCCAACTACGCCTGCCGGGGGAATTCTTCGGACAACAAAACGACCCTACCGCCCAACCGGTTTTCATCGAGCAGTTGCGCAAGCTGGTAAAAGCGATCAAGCCAGTACCAGCATCCAACCACTCGAGACAGAAGCCGTTCGTCTTCAAAGAATTGCGCACCTGCACGCACGTATTCTGCAAGCTGGACAAAATCCGGAGGCCACTCGAGCCGCCATATACGGGCCCCCACAAGGTAATTCGCCGGGTCAACGACAAGAGCTTCATCATCGACTTGAACGGCGTCGAGAAAGCCATCTCTACGGACTGCTTGAAGCCGGCTCACCTCGAAATGAGTGTTCGGTGCTATATGTTCCTGATCATGTATATCGCAAAGCATATCTAATGTACGGTTGACTAAGATAGGTCGGGCGGAGGGAGTAAACCCTGGAAAAAAATTCCCCTGGCGCAAGGTGTTATGCGACCCGTACCTATTAGATGATTTGCAGCCAGGGGGCAATACCGGCTGTATTTTTACGGAGCTACCTCGATACCGGGTCACCTCGACGTATATTCATGGCCTTCCCGTGGTATGGGGTGCTGCCACGGTCGACCACTATGTTTCCCCCTTTAATTTGAAGATCACCATGTCTGCTACAGTGGACGGTGATAGTAAGAAACTGATGCACCGCAACAAAATTTTAAAAATTTCTTTAGGCAAGCAATCCCGAAATTCAACGGGAGCTATTGCCAATCATACGGCGGAAACTGGGGCTACGGAACCTAGTGGAAGTGGTGGTACAAACAAGCCAAGCCCGGCTAGCCCATCTCGGGGACAAGCCTGGTTCCAGTTGAAGTGGCAATACCAGAAGAATTATCAAGGCTAAGAAGTCTAAAACTTATACGACGGATTCTGGGATTGTCCCTGGTAGACGTTCCGTATATTAAAGTCTAAAACGACCGATGCTTCCTCGGTGGAAGAGCCTACACAGCGTAACTACCAGGAAAGACGCACTGCTTTCAAGTTGCTGGAACATTTTAGAAGCATCCCTCAGGGAGATCGGTCAGAGAAGCAGGAGTCCTATTAGCTGGGCAACGAGGGTTACGGAGGCACTCTCACAGGTTCCGAAACCGAACCCGCCGCCAAAACGTCAGTTGTTCAGAAACCCCAGCACAATAATGATGCCTCGATATCGTGAGACTTCACCTTCACCAAAGACCTTCAGCGATGCTGTCAGGGGTCAGCAATTAAGGGCTGTTGTGGATAGGAGCAACCTTGACGGCACCATTTCGGGTGAGAAAGAGTAAGCCAGGGTCTCGAGCACATTTTTCCAGATTTTGAAGGAGCATCCTGGCCCAGCTCCTTTTTTGTTGCGATAATGGATCGCATCAGAACCACATCAAACTTATCGCATGTGCCGAACAGAGATAAACGGATCTATATCGAATATCCATCTCCAGAATCGGTGAACTATCGCCTGGGTCTAAGATTGAAATAACTTCAAGGGAGGATGTCCCTAACCTACCAAGAATGACGGCTTGGATACCAGCTGAACCATCTGACCCTCAAATAGTTCTGGAGATGTTACGGGTATATAATTCTGAACTCCCGACATCATCGTGGAAAGTCACAAAAATGGAGGAGCCAAAGGGCGAGTACCGCAGTGCCACTTTTGTATTGAGCAAGGACTCGTTGGAATCTCTCGCGCATTCTGATGGTGTCGTGAGCTATGGATTTTCGTCCATAACATTAAGGGCCTACAAAAAGGGCGTGAATGTCTCCAACCTGTAGGAAATCAGGGAGATCCCGTTGCGTCTTCGCGATGAGCGGATGTGGCTTACGTCGTGCTACCTGTTCCTCGATCACGACGAGCTACCAAGCTAATTTTTTAAGGATCTGGTGGCGCAGTCCCAAAGGCTAAGAGCTAAACTGATTGCAGGTGCAGATGTAATTGCGCCTCACATGGTGTGGGGCAGCACGGACACTAATGTGAGGGGTGAGTGCGTTTTCGATTATTTGCTTTGAACTTACCTGCAAATCTGTAATAGGGGTGTTAAACCTACATTTGACATAAGCAAAATCAGAAAGTAAAATACACTACTTTTGCCTCTGACTCTGTTATAGGAAGAATAAGGGATTGAGTGTTGTTAGATAAACACTCTTTCTCTGATCATAGATACATCTCGTTTGAGATTAACAAAACTCTACCAAATCCTAAGCCTGGTAGGAATATCAAGAAAACAGACTAGGAGAAATATGTAGATCTAGGAATAACCTAAGTGCCTGTCTATCTAGTGTGCCAGAAAGCATAGAAGGGGTGCAATAAATGGTTGGCACTGTTACTGATAGCCTAAACGCGGCCTTGGCCGAAGTCTGTCCGATAAGGAAGATGAGTGGAAAGCCAAATCCTCGGTGATGGATGGAAGAGCTAAACAAGCTTCGGGTAAATAGTAGGAGAGCTTTCAAAGAGGCGAAGTATACACGTCTGGATTGGAAAGGGTATAGAAGCTCTGAAGGTCTATAAGAAGGAAGTTGGAATTGCTCAAAGTGACTGAGCCTTCCAGACTCCGTAAGATATTGTCAAGAAGTTCTCAAAACTGGGAGCTGCTACAGAAGGTGGATGGTACATTCACTACAACCAGCAAGGAGTCTCTAGAGCTTCTACTCAGCACGCATTTTCCAGGCTGTTCAGATATCACTGAGCACGAGAGGGAAGATATATCGAATATTCGGGAAGTTAGGATAGACGCTCTATCTGAAGATCGACTCTTATTGCCCATTGAAATTTTCAAGTCCTTTAAATCCCAGGGCCCAGATGGTATTTATCCAGTTGAATTACATTAAACCGCTGGATACCTGAAAGGCTGGCTTTTAGCAATTTTTGAAGGATGCCTTAAGTTTGGATATATACCTCTTCAATGGAGACAGGTTAGGATAGTATTTATTTCAACAGTTGGAAAAAGTTCACTTACTCATCCAAAAGACCGATATCTCTCATCTTTTCTTTTAAAAATGTTAGAAAGAGTGATGGAAATCCACTTAATCTTAACTTTAGACAAGAATCTAATCTCATCGGCTCAACATGCCTACACTATCGGGAGAAATCGGGGAAATCATTAGAGACTGCGCAACACATGGTGTGCCGCAGCACGGACACTAATATGAGGGGTGAGTGCGTTTTCGATTATTTGCTTCGAACTAACCTGCAGATCTGCCATAGGGGTGTTAAACTTGCATTTGTCATAAGCAATAGGCAGGAAGTAATAGACGCCACCTTTGCCTCTGAATCTATTATATAAAGAATAAGGGATTGGGTGGTGATAGATGAACACTATTTCTCTGATCAGATACATCTCGTTTGAGATTAACAAAACTCTACCAAATCCTAAGCCTGGTAGGAATATCAGGAAAACAGACTGTGAGAAATATGTAGATCTAGTTGGGAATAACCGTGTGTCTGTCTATCTAATGTGCCAGAAAGTATAGAAGGGGTGGAAAAAACGGTTAGCACTGAACGCGGCCTTGGCTGAAGCCTGTCCGATAAGGAACATGAGTGGAAAGCCAAAGATTCATTGCATAAGCAGGTATTCACTCTGGCTGCCTTTCTTGATATTGAAGGAGCCTTTCATAATGCCAAAGGGGAGGCCATCACTATAGCACTCACTGAACTTTTGGTGGACATGGACCTAGTAGGCCTCATTGGTAAAATGCTGAAAAGAAGAATCATTGAGGCGAATCTAGGAAGATTAGAGGCGGTGGGATGCAAGGTGATATCTTATGCTGATGATGTTGTTATTGCTGTCTCTGGACAATTCACATCTACACTAAGTGATTTGCTGCAAAATGATGCGGTCTTGGAGTAAATCCGAATAAAACTCAGCTCATTCTGTTTACTAGGAAACATAAAATCCCTCATTTAGATCCAATTATGCTTCAGGTGAAAGCTCTAGGGATTTCAGAAGAAACGAAATATTTGGGTTAGAAAGGAAACTTACTTGGAAGTCAATTATCCTAGAAAGAGCTACGAAAGCTGGGGTGGCTTTATATACCTTCAAAGGAGCTATAGGCAAAACGTGGGGAGTTAAGCCTAGGGTAGCTCACTGGCTTTATACTGCAGTTGTCAGGCCCATTCTCCTCTATGAAAATGTTTTCTGGTGGACTGCAATACACAAAAAACCTTACTGCGAAATGTTTAGTAAGGTACAGAGATCAGCAGAATTAGCAATTAGCGGCACCATGAAAACCACGCCAACCTTGGCATTGGATACTATATCTACCATCCTTATATCACTTCGGCATGCTCCGCCATTCGGTACAAGGCGAGCTCACAATGAAAAGCAGTTCTGTAAGGACATGCTACAAAACTAGAATCCTATACGGACATACCCAGTGATTTTGATTACCTTCCTTCTTTTGTTTGTTTCGAAAGGGATTCTTCGGTAAAGATCCAGGCAGGAATGGCTCGAGGAGAATCCATCACCAGACACTCCTATCAAGATATTCACAGACGGATCAAAAATCAATACCGGTGTAGGATCAGGGTTTTATTGCGAAACGCCCTCAATCAGTGAATCCATCAAAGTAATGGATCACTGCAGTTTGTTTGAAATAACCGCTATTCACGAAGCCTTGAATTGGTTGAGGATAAACGAGATAACCGCTGGGGATATCTGTATTTTCTCAGACAGCTAAGCTGCACTAAGGGATTTAGATGCATTCCAATTAACATCAAGGAGTGTCTTAGACTGTCGCCGATCTCTTAATGAGATGGCTAAACAATTCCATAAACATTTATGCTGGGTACCAGGGAACTGCAAGGCTGATCAACATGCGAGACAAGTCACTTGTATGCCAAATGTTAATAGGCAAATGGGTATACCTCTCGTGACTTGTAAGCTTCTCATAAGGGAGACACTGAATTATTCTACCCATCAAAGGTTAATTTGTGCCAATACTTGCGAATTCGCCAGGCAAACATGACCGAGGCTAAATCTATCTCTATTCAAGGATATCATTAGACTCAATAGACTACAAATGGGAAATTGCCTAATAGAAAATAATGCCAGAAGAATTTCTGTCGCAGCTGCCGGAACGAGGAGGAACTGGAAACGGTCCAGCGTATCTTCTGTACATGTCCAGCTTTTGCTACAAATAGGGAAAATTTGCTAGGATCCCACTTTTCAACAAGTATAGATAATCTATGCCAGTCAGGTGTTAACAACCTTCTTCGCTTTATAAAAGGCTCAGGTTGGTTCAATCTGGAGGGGGAAGCGTAGCCATGCCTCGCATCCGCGGTTCACAACGGACCCTACTGGTGATCTAAGTGGCATCACTGTTTTTTATGTGATGCGGTTGCCTAACCTATCTACCTACTAAGGCCACCATGAAAAATTTTACATATGAGAAATGAAGCCATAAGGTGCTATTTCCATTCAAAATTGAAATTTTTTCGTTTTTCTTCATTATTTTTGTTGTTGATATTATTCCACGAACACTTTGAAATATGATTATGATTATGATTATTATATCTTACACCATAATTAATTATGAGTGCAAGGTGTTGGGGGAATGAGTACTAGCTACAGAGGCTTTCGACTCGAAGAGAAAAGGATTTTATAGAAAGAAGCATTTTGGAGACCAAGCCTGTGGCAGGATTTGAACCTGCGACCCTCGGGGTGTGAGTTTTTCGTTAGTACTTTATTTTGTTTATGAACTTATTAAAAGAGAGAGAGAACGGGGGACTGTATGCTCATGGAGAAGTGTTCGTTTATATCAGTATGTTTTTTTTTTATTACATGCCGTTATCAATTCAATATATAATCCGCGTGTTACAACAAACATTATCAAAAAGTTAAACCAAAAAATAAAATGGAAAGGAACTAATATTTCAATATGAATTAATACCTGGATTTGGCGCATCCAGAAAATTATTATACATAAAAGATGAAGAACAAATATTAAAATATACTCGTAAAGGCAGCAAAGCTAATATGAAATATTATTATTGAGCTCTTCAAGGCAGTGTGCTTGGACCACTGCTGTATTTGCTTTTTACAGCTCACATGCCAACTTCCGATCACACGGCTATATTCACATTTGCCGATGATACCGCCATACTGAGTACAAAAAGCTCCAATCTTGAATCCTCGCAATGGCGACAGTCACTTACTGTCTATTGAACAGTGGCTTAACAAATGGAGAGTAAAAGTCAACGAAGCTAAATATGAACACCTAAGATTTGCCTTAAGGAACGACACGTGCCCCCCTATTCCCATCAATGGTCAAAACATCCCACAGTACCTGGGAATCTACTTAGACAGACGATTAACCTGGACTCAAAGTGTGCTAAGATCAAATTGAAATTCCATACCTTGAACTGGCTACTAAATAAGCATTCAAACCTTGCTTTAGAATATAAGGTTCTAATTTATACTAGTATCATTAAGCCTATATAGACATATTGGATTCAATTGTGGGGCACCGCGCGTCCGTCAAACAGGGAGAAACTCCAACGCCTCCAGTTGAAAATTTTGAGAATGATCATCGGTGCTCCATGGTACTTGAGGAACATAAACATACACCGTGACCTGAATATACCTGAAAATGAAATGATGGACACCTACAAAACCTACGCTCTTAAATTGAAAAATCACCCGAACTACTTGGCGAGGAGCTTAATAAAGCTTTCCTCTACAATACGCCTCAAAATGATATATACCTTAGACCTGTTTTAATAACGTCTTGAGTGCTGTGAAAACACTAAATAATCGATGCAGTGGCTGAGGATGGTAGGTAGGTAGGTAAGGCGACCGCCCGAAGGGTGCACTTAGGCCAACATTGACCCTTTGTGATACCGCATGAGACATCAGGTCCCATCCCTTTCAAAGGTCCAGTCATATGGAGCTTTTAATGAAGCAGTGGATGGAGCTAATCTTTTTTTTGAGATATCTCCCAAAGAGTCCAGAAAGTAGTCGCCTAGGAAAGTGCGCCTCCTTCTGGACAAAGCTGGACACGTGCACAGCAGGTGAACAGTGGACTCTTCCTCCTCCTCGTCCATGCAACTCCTGCAGAAGTCTTTAGAGGCGATCCCCTACACCCTTGTATGCCTAGAGTCCAGTGTCCCGTAAGGACGCTAATCACGGAACCTATGCTTTGTCTATTTAGAGCCACTAGGTCCTTGGAGTGCTTGACATTTATCTCTGGCCAGGTTTCTCTAGCTATTTTACATCTTGAAAATTCAGACCAGCGCCTGCCCGCTGTGCCTAAGGATATTGTATTTACAAAGAGCTTACATGTGGCAATAGGAATACCGAAGTTCAACCTATCTGATTCAATCGGTATGGTAGTACCCTCACGGGCAGTTCATCTGCCTTGCAGTTCCCTGGAATATCTCTGTGACCGGGAACCCAGCACAGATGCAGACGGGTCTGCTTAGCTACCTCGTCTAAAGATTTGCGGGCAGCTCTTGGCGGCTTTTGCGGAGATAATAGCCGAATCCAGGGAGCACAAAGCTGCTTGGCTTTCGGACAAAATGCAAATATCAAGTCCAGATACCTTCTTTTTCCTTAGCCAAGACAATGCTACCTCTATAGCCGCGACCTCTGCCTGAAAAATACTGCAGTGGGCGGGCCTCCTAAAGGATATGTTAATGTCCAAATCTTCTGAGAATACACCACCTCCCACCCTACTCTGTAACTTGGATCCATCTGTGTAGATGTGAACCCCTTCTATGTTGAGGGGGGATTCCATCCTTCCATTCGTCCCTGGAGGGAATGGAGATCTTGCGCATACCATTGAAGGCATAAATTAGTGTGATGTAGTCGAAAGAGTCAGGAATACCCTCAAAATGTCTTAAAATGGACTCATGACCTACATTCCTGGCAACCCATTGATGTGTAGCTTTTAGCCTTATAGCTGAGTTTGCAGCCATTTTTTTTGCCAAAAAGCCTAACAGGCAGTAGATTGAGCAGAATGTCCAATGCTGCAGTTGGAGTCGTTCTAATGGCACTACTTATGAATACCTCTGCCGTTCTTTGTACCTTTGTTATCAGCCTATTGTATGTGGACTTACTTAGGGCTATCCACCAAGCAATCACCCCATAGAAAAGGACTGGTCGTACCACAGCTGTGTATATCCAATAGGCTACCTTATGCGCATTTTTTGCCTATATCTCTTTTGCAAGAGTACAGAGCTACCTGAGCCTTCCTAATGCGTTCGCTTATATTAGTCTTCCAGTTCAGCTTCCTATCTAGGATCACGTCCAGATATTTAGCCTCCTCGACAAGGTCAATATATACACCCATAAAAATGGAACAATAAATTAAGGAATTTTATACTTCCTAGTGAAGAGTACCAGCTTAGTCTTGGTCGGATTAGCCCCCAACCCACAGTTAGCAGTCCATTTAGAGAGAATGTTCATCATGTTTTGCATCAAGTCCCTCAAAGTAGATATGTATTTACCCGAGATACTAATAGCAACATCATCCGCATACGCAACCACCCTGCACCCTTCCCTCTCCAGTAGGGGTGAAAGAACTCCACCTTGAGGTGTGCCTCTGTACACGGACTTCTTGGCCGACGCCGCCCCCAGCTATGAATTGACTATCTTGCTACTAAGCATGTTTTCAATCCACCTGCTAATGGCGGATTCCACCTCCAAGTCCCGCATCGCACCGATTATTGCGTCTGATTTGATGTTGTTAAAAGCTCCCTCAATGTCCAGGAAAGCCACTAGGGAGCACTCCTTGTTATGCAGGGAGCACTCAATACTAGATACTAATGGGTGTAAAGCGGTCTCAACCGATTTACCCTTGAAGTAGGCATACTGAGAGACTGGCACCTTCTGTCTGTCTATAGTGAGCCTCAGATGAATGTCTAACAACCTTTCCAGGATTTTCAGACAGAAGGAGGACAGGCCTTAAGTCCCCTGGAGCTGTGTATGAGCTTTTGCCGGCCTTGGATATAAAAATTTCTCACACATGCTTCCATGAGTCTGCATATAATTCAAGACAACTTTTGTAGATCTTTAGCAAATCTATTATAAGATTCTCTGACTTCTGAATTTCAGTTGGAGCTACACCATCTGGGCCAGATGCTTTATATGGTTTGACGCTATGGATAGCCCATTGCAATTTTGGCTTCGTGATTATGTCTGAGTTGACTTCGACTACATTCGCGCTGGGTTTCGTTCTCCGCGGACTGGTGCTAGAGCAATAAGGGAAGTGAGTCTCTAGAAAAACCAGATACCATTGGAGCAGTTGATAGGATCTTACTCAACCTGGACGTCTCAGAGATATCTTCTACGTCACCACAAAAGTTTCTCCACGATTCTCTTTGTGCCTTCCTAAGATTACTTTTGAAGGCTCTGAGTGCTGCCTTATATAAAGCGCAGTCTGCACTATCTCTAGACTTCTTACCGCCGTTGAAAATTAACCTACAGTTTTTTTGGAGTCCCCTGATTTCCTCCCCCCACCACGTGGGTTTTTGTTTCCCCCTGTGTCTACTTAGGGGCAAGAGACCAATATTGCCTTATTAAGAGCAACCGTTAGAACCTCTACAGACCTATCAATTTCGGCACACGTGCTTGTGCTTGTGGGGCTCCGAGGTAGTAGTCTAGCTAAAGTCGCCTTGTAGAGGTCCCAGTTTGTTTTCCTGACATTTCTAAAAGCCTTAGGGCTACGTAGACTATCTAGCAGATCAAACTGAATTAACCTATGATCTGAAAAGGAATGTCCTCTAGAACTCTCCAATTTGAGATCCGATCAAAAATTGATTGGGAGGCAAGGGTTATATCAGGGACTTCTTGCCTATTAGCAGTAATGAAAGTGGGTTCTGACCCCTTATTACACATAAGAAGGTTAGTCGTTACAATATATTCATATATTCATATGACTCATCGCGTTCATTGACATCCGTGCTTCCCCAGATGTCGTGGTGCGCATTGGTATCGCATCCAATAATTACAGCCACCCGTTGAGCCTTTGCATCCAGAACAAGCTTCTGTAAATTCTGGAAGGATTTCATAGCCATGCACTATATAGGCCGAAACCAGCCAGTACCGTCCCTTCCCAGTTTCCAGGTAGACCTCCGTTAAATCCTTGTTGCAGTAATTGGGGAGAATAAATGAGCTAGCATTATTCCTAATGAGGATACAAGACCTAGGTCTTCCTTCACTTACGGTATACAGCAAGCTGTAATTCTCAGTCCTGAGACCATAGACCAAGTCCCCGAATGTCCAGGGTTCTTGGATCAGGACACCGTCTATTCCGGCTTTTGCAAGACGGAGCTGAAGGCTGGCAGACGCAGCCTTCGACTGATGGAGGTTAATCTGCACTATTCATAGCATCACTGCTACTTGTAGCGCTGGTCACCTCCACCACCGTGACAGTAGCCTCAGACTCCGAGTCTGACTCCAGAAGGACTTCCTCCTTACTGAGTGTGGTTGTCCCTAGGAGGCTATCCAAACCTCCCAAAGTTGACATAGAATCACTGCTTTTCGGGTGCATGGCGGAGTCCTCAGCAGCAGTAGGATCAGCTGTTACCCCTAAAGGATTCACTACCACTTGATCCATGTCAGACGGTTGCCCGTCATTTTTATAGACCTTGAGGCTTGTGGATGAGAAGCCATAGCCCACAACCCAATTGGATTCAGCTAGAGTCGCCAGAGATTCGGCGTTCATCACAAGGGTTACCTTAGTCACCTTCCAATTTTTAGTCGGGAGCTGCTGGTTACTCAACCTAAAGATCTCCTCAGTGTCAGACGGTTCGGCTGGGATCCACGTGCGAGCCCTAGGTTTATTAGGGATCAGCTCCCTAGATACGACTTTGAGCCTTGCGCCTGGCCATGCTTCACCTATCCTGGAGATCACAATCCTATATAGGTCGACTGACCTTTGATCCGCGCAGGCAATCAGCTTCACGTGGCCCTGATGCCATCCACTGTCGCGAAAAGAGGGGAAACCACCTGGGAATTCCTTCAAAAGCTGGAGGTAGAGCCTTGAAAGGCTGACATCTACCTTTTTCCAGCACTCAGGAGAGATATTGCCATCCGGGTTATTGCGATCTATGACCGCCATGACCTGGTATCCTTTCAGCACTTCGCTGAAGGACTTCATGGTGACAATACCGCGCTTTTTAAATTTGTTTGCGTCCGTGTGGGTGGTCTCTTCTAGGGACCGTTGACGTTTTGAAGCCTGCTGTGTTGGAGCTTGAGACTCCTTCACGACTTTCGTCGCCCACCCGAGGGAAACCTTCCGCTTCACAGTCTTCTCCTTCTCTGGAATCCGCGACAAGCGTTCAACCATCCGGAGAGCAGCCCTTTTTTCTTTGTAGAACCTTTTGGTTCTCAGGTTAGCAACACCAACGCAGCACGTGACATTGCTTGTGACAGGCTCGTCATCCTTAGCTGCAATAGCCGCCGCAGAGTGTGCAAATCTCTTCTGTAGGTGCCCCGCTCTGGCTAGAAGCATAGCGGGCTTTTTAGGCAAATACGCTTTTAATTCTCTTACAGAAGTGTCTGGCGCGAAGGTCAAACAAATCCAGTGCTTTATTAGAACTTCGAAATAGTTTGACAAGTAAATCAGAGGTGCGTTGTTACGCGGTGGTATCATAATGGACCCATGGTGGTCTGAGTGAGTTGATCTATAGACCGGCTACCACGATAACCTAACCTAACCTATATTTGCCATTGTTAAAAGCAAAGCCATTGCAGCATACCAAAACCAGATGCAATGGTTGCAAAATATATCAGAAAACTATTTTCAACCTTTCATCAAATATTTTGAATTTTACTGGATGAAAAAAGTATATAAACAATTTCACAGTTTAATTTATTTCAATAATAATATTTAATTTCTTGTTTAAGGTAAATCCGAAAAGATCCGAACAAGCAATACAGCAGAAAACTTCCATAGCCAGCTTAATATGGAGCTCCCAAAACATGGTAATTTTTATAGATTTCTGGATTTAATAAGCGATTTAAGTCAAGTTATTTTTTAAAATCCATTTCTGGATGCACATACAGAGAAAAAAAGCGATATCAGCTACTAGGGGGGAAAAAAAACACTAAATACCTTTCTCTCACAGTTCTCTAAAATGAAGAACTGCATGATTGAGGAAAGTTTCATTAATACAATTAACAGCAATGACGACGAATCAGATGCAAGTGGCAGCGTAGCATAAAGCACTGACACTATACTACAAGAACTATATTATCTGTCATGTATTATTTGTTGTGAAAGGGAAAGGCAAATATTGTTTGATCCATGCAAACATTTCAAACTTTGTCAACCATGCTACCAACAAATGAAAGAAAAAGCTGAGGAAAAAGGAACACAAACATTGGGCCCACTTTGTCGTACTATTATCAAGGATGGCACATTTATATATTGAAACATAAATGATTGCATACTTTTAGGATCCCATTTGGAGTTTGAGAATGAGTGCATCACCTTATGTATTTAAGCCAAGACACAATCCATATAGATAAAAACTTCCTTCGATACTTTTAAGGTACCTCTATTAAGTGCAGTTCACAACGAGAGAGGTGTATATAAGGCCCGGATTCACAGTCATTGGTTAACCATAGTTAACTAAAATGATGACTAGAGTTTAACTAATGTTTCATATTCACAGTGCTTTGAATGAAGCAAAAATATGGCAACACTCTTCAATTTGTGGATTGTTTTTGGTAGCACTGTTCAAAATATATGTTTTCTGTTTACATTTATTTCAATAATTTGAGTTTGAAAATGGAAACCGTTCGTGCTTCGAATTTTAGCATTGATGAAATTAATATGTTAATTAAATTAGTTGAAAAATATAAATAACAGCTATATGATGTGACACCAAAACGATAACTCTCGAAACAGACTGAGATACACCAAAAACAGCAGCATTCATTCGTTGCATGCAGCCTTAAAGTGTTATTAAAAGCATTTGCTCCGGCAACAGTGCGATATTCCTAGGAGTAGTTGCATGAAAAATTAATTCAAACCACAGCTGAAATATATGTATCTACCGGTTAGTTTTGCCTTCAATATGAGGTCGTATACATTGCAAAATTTGCCACGCCACTTCCTTACGCAAACGAAACCTGTCACGAAAATCTTTGGCATCATATTCTTGGAAAAATTGAGGTCAATTTCTAATATTTTTTTTCGCGAGACATTTTTATATATACCACAAACACAAATGTGGATTCAATTCTTTAAGCATCAGCTGTTGTTTAACTATTAGTTAACCAACAGCATTTGGGGGTTTAACTAATGGTTAACTAAACACTTAAAATAAAAAATTATTAGTTAAACCCTTGACATTGGTTAACCAATGACTGTGAATCCGGGACTAAGTCAAGACACGATCTATTCGAAAAAATCTTGCGCAAAAACCATCATGAAACTTCTTTATTGTATAGATAATATTCGATAAGCGTAGAGAAGATTCGAGAATGTTCCAGAAACTTCTTTATAGCATAGGGAATATTCTAGAATTTTCTACTTCAACCATTCAAAAGGTATATAAGCCACCACACTATTAAAGTGGGGACGGAGGTGAATTCTAATCGTAACAGTGTGTACATCGTGCATTTCACTTCTTGCAGTTACAGTATTAAGAAGTAATAAAGTGATTAAATTGTAATAAAGTAAACTTTAAGCCTAATATTAAGTGTGTAAATAGCAGTAATAAAATAAAGTTAATTATTTTAATTTAACCAGCGACTGTTTGATTACTACAGAATCTAGTAGTACGAATCCGAGTATTGAGAGTTAGAGTAAATTGTCAGGAGGGCAATTTCGTAACAATATTGTTAACTAAAAATCTATAAATATTACATTTGTTAACAATTGTAAATTTATTATATGTATTGGATAAATATTTTTTATTTCGTTTTATGTTATGGAAATAAAATCTATAGGAACTGAATTTTCCACAAATAAAAGAAATCAAATATAGCAGATTATAATGACAAGAGTTACTTGCCACACTAAGCACACTAGCTGCACACTCGATAACCATTACACAAAAAATATTAAAGGTGCAATAACGCCATAGTGGCTTTATTTCACTTTCGCAGTAAGAAATAAAGCCATACCAATTTATGGCCTTATTTCTCAATGTGAAGTGAAGTGGCTTTATTACCAAAGGCCTTATAACACTGCACCGTGAAAAATATAGCATCCATTGATGATCCATCGTTTATGCTTCATAGTATTGGAGAAAGAGACAGCATCACTAAAGACGTATATATTTAGCGAGAGCATGATGACAACTTCTGTTTTCGAATGTTCTACATGTAGTCTAAACGTTACGTTTACAATTTGAATTTAACTTTTATTAATATTTTATGAATTCAATCTGTCACGATGGTTTAAAATATGTGAGGAATCATAAAATTATTTGTAGGGCTGTTATACTCGCACATAGAATAATAGAGGTTTGTGGTATACCTAGTTATCATTTGCAAACTGGAGAAGCCCTGTAAACGCAGCGGATCGACTTTAAAAGGCTGGAGGACAAACAGCCTTGACGGAGACGTCCTAGCAATGATGCTTGAAGATTTCTTGCTGGAAGGCCATGCAGAAGAAATGGCGAAGCAGCTGGCAAGGAAGGTAGAAAACGCCTGCGATGCGGCAATCTCCAGGAGAGCATATGGTGGGAGGCATAAATCTGTCTACTGGTGGACGGATGATATAGGCGAACTCCGCAAAGCATGCCATGCTGCGAGAAGAAGGTATCAACGTTCTATACGAAAACCAGATTCCCTGCAGAAACACCAGACCTTCAATGAAGCCAGGAATGTACCGAAGAAGGCAATTAAGAAGAGCAAGAGCACCAGTTCGCTGAATTATGCGCACAGGTTGAGGATGACCCATGGGGCATGGCATATAGGCTTGTCATACGAAAATTGCCCTGCTACGGGCAGCCGACTCCAACCTGTCCAACCTTGGTCAGGCGCATAGTGGCACAGCTCTTTCTAGCACAGAACTATGTCCCATACGAGCTCCCTCTCGAGCAAATGGGAAGTGTAACTAAGATGAGGTGTTGCGGGCGGTAGAGAAATTTGGAGACCAGAAAGCACCTAGCCCAGATGGAATCCCCAACCGAGTGATCAAAACCGCAGCTGCACTGAACTCAGAGCCACTGAGGAAAATGTACGACGCCTGCTTAAGAGAAGGCATTTTCCCAAAGCGATGGAAGAGGCAACGACTGGCCCAGGCGCTGAAAGCCAACAAACCAACAACTGACCCTTCAGCGTACCGCCCACTCTGCATGTTAGATACAGCGGGGAAAATTCTGGAGCGGATAATCTGTGACAGTATTGATGAGGCCATTACAAAATCTGGAGGGCTCTCAAAACGGCAATATGGCATCCGGTAGGCGAGATCCACCGTGGACGCCATCAACGAACTGGTACAGACGGCCAAAAAAGCGATCCAGGGGAAACGATGGAGGGGTGGAACCAAGAGGTATTGCCTTGTGGTCACCCTAGATGTCAAAAACGCTTTTAACTCAGCTAGCTGGGAACGCATAGCCAGCGCGTTAGAAGAGTTTGGGGTACCCATCTACCAGAGGCGAATGATTGCCAGCTACTTCAGCGACAGGATCCTGCTCTACTAGTCCGAAAAAGGTGTGGAGTCGCACAAGGTTATCGGAGGAGTCGACGATATCCTCTGATAGTGGTGTCAAAATCATCGGATACGCGGACAACATATCATTGGTAATCACAACGAAATACTTTGAGGAAGAAGTAGCAGAGGCCAAGCGAACTGTGGCTACCGTCGGAAGATGGCTGGCAAACGTTGGACTTAACTTGGCTGAACACAAGACCGAGGCAATCCTGGTTTCGAGCCGCAGGATATTGGAGTTGGTAGATGTACTATAACCACGATTCCACACCTCAATTACCTAGGCGTGTACTTAGACGTGCGGCTTACCTTCAAAGAACATCTGCGGCGCGTGGGACTTAAGGCAGCACACACATGTTCTCTCCTGTGTAGAATAATGCGCAACGTGGGAGGACCCAAACAGCGGAAAAGGCGAATCATCGCTGGGGTTGTCAGATCCATTATTTTCTACGTGGCGCCAATATGGGCCGAAAATGCGGATATGAAGGCTTACGTCCGCACCATTGAGGCAGCATACAGAAGAAGTACGGTTGTTACCTCACCACTAGAATGATGCAGTGTGGTGGCCACGGCTAGCTCACCGCAATGGTCGTGGTCCTTAACCCGCCACACTGCATCGGGTGGGACAACACTACAAAAAAAAATTTCAACTCACATTTTTGCCTAGCATCCTCCTCTACGACGACAAGCGAGCCCGCCCCATATTGTCCGCCTTAGCCTAACATTTTCAACATAAAATTAAACACACTAAACATTCTACTTGTACTTAAATAAATAACATATATATATATACGCGTATACTTAATAATACCTACATACACGTGAATACTTAATAATACCTATGTATACACGCGTATACTTAACAAATATATACTTATCTCTAGGGGCGGGCGGCAGCCTCCTTTTCCTCCGATGCTCGAATGGGGTGGGCCGGAACAATCAGTTATCCCTCTTATGGGATGGGCCGGAAACAAGCGGTTATGGATCTATTCAGCACACTCAATAATCAAGGTAAACTTTCTAACGCCAACTCTTTAAACTAAACTAACACTTTAAATTGATTCAAAATTTTAACGTTTATTTTCTACACATGTACATTGTAATTGAATTCAAAAATTTTTTGGAATCTTTCACACGTTAAATATATCCGAATAAATAACAGGACCACGGACGAGACGAGAGACTATCCATACAAAATCCGACACGAAAAATCTTAATTTTCTCGGTCCAAAAAAAAATCCTCCACAGTAAAACACAAAATTGAAACGCGCGCGGCAACCAAAAATTTTCGACACAACTTCCTCAACACTTAACACTCTATCTCCCGTTTTTTCTCTACCACTGCCTTATATGATTTTTTTTTCTCTCTCTTGAAACCGTATCTTTTTCATTTCCTCGGCCTCTTCCGCTATTCCATCAGTGACCGCTCCAGCGGTCGAGGCGGTCAGACACCTTTCTTTAGAATTTCTACTATTCTGAGGCAGCGCCATCTGTACCTCAGAATCGTCTGGTAGGTTTCAGCCTGGCCGCATTCACCAGCAAAGCGGACAAGTGGAAGGAACAAAAGAAGGAGAGGAGCAAAACAAACATACAGACGGTAGACGCCAAAACAACGATCGCAACACGGTGCGAATAATGTGCGTACGCCGCACCGTTTCCACAGATGCCACCTTGGTGATAGCCTCATGACTCCCGTGAATATGCTAGCGAAAGAAGCGATGAACCTCTACCACGGCAAAAGGACACACGGGACAAGTATAGAAGAACACTTGGCAATTACAAAGCGGAGGACCCTTCAAGAGTGGCAAGCCCAATGGGACACATTTTCAAAAGGCCGCTGGACAAGAAGGCTGATCCCCAATATTTAGAAATGGGTTTGGGTAATCTTCCTACAGTGCAAACTGTGGAGGTACAGAGGTAGAAGATGCCAACATGTCTTCTTCTATTGACCGCGGTATGAAAGTACTGGATAGGCGCTACAAGAAGTGTGTGGAGAGCTCGTGATGCCCGACAATATAGTGCAATATATGCTCGAGAACCCGGAGAAGTAGGCTGCGGTGTGTGACACTACCGCCGCCGTTATGAAAGAACTTCGCTACCTGGAGTGGCGAAGACGAGCAATGGGAAATAGCTAAGAGGGGCCCGCTGACCTTACACCCCACGGAGCATTATTACCTTGCGGCGGTGCCGCGGTTGAGGCACAATCCCACACGACTGGTGCCGCAAGGCGACCAGGATATTTTTGAAGATTTCCACCTCCGTTCCAATATTGGAAAATAAAAAAAAAAAAAAGTTTATGGTATATCTTTTAATTTTATAATTAGGAACATAATCCGAACAATATCTAAATGTTGATCATTTATTATTGACCAAAAAGTGGTCATTCAAAATTGTCTAATTGGCATATGTAGTAAATAAATAATATATGCATTAATAGGCAGAATGTTTTGACAATAAATAACGTTTTCGCCATTCGTTTTGATGAACTAAGTTTTGTTATTAGAACGCGGTTGTTAGGAATCCATCAAATTTATTTAGTCAATAAATCTATATTTTTTCACAAAGCACCAAATATTATCAACTTTATCATCAATTGCGATAAGGAAATTCGTTAAAAAAGGTTTATTACTTTATTATTTCCATTCTAACTATTTTTTTAAGCAAAAGTTATATCAGAATAAAAGTCAGAAAGTGACGAAACTGTTCCATAACATATACTCGTATATATATATATATATATATATATATATATATATATATATATATATATATATATATATATATATATATATATATATATATATATATATATATATATATATATATATATATATATATATATATATATATATATATATATATATATATATATATATATATATATATATTCTGACATATCAATACCATAAAATTGGTGGCCGCAAAAAATACAATTCGAGTTAGATGGGAAGAGTTCCAACCACCTACCACATGTAAGCGGGTTGATGTAGGCTTGTAATATAAATTAAAATATAGGGCATTTTACTTTAACTTAACCATTAGATAGCTTCGGAAGAAATATATATTCTTCAGGGTCCATCGCCCTTGCCGGATGCTAGAGGAGCGTTGAATAAATGGGATACATTAAATTATATATTCAAGCTCTACCAGTCTTTAAATTAATATTTGAAATAATTTTACTCAATCCAATAAGGGGGTTTCGGAAAAAATTGGTTTCTTAAATGATTCTTCCAATAATTATCAAATATATATTTTATGCAAATCGAGCCAAAAACGAACTAGCCTCTTAATGGTAAGTTTTTTGTAAGAAGCTTTTACAGGCAGGATATTTCTATAACAGTGAAGATGTGTCCACATCTCCACACATAATCAATAATATCAGTATGCAAGCAGGAACTGTTCCATATCATGAACAATACTGATATTAAACACTGCAGATATCCCAACTTAGAATTACTGCGCAATGTCAGATGAATGTGTAGACAAATTGTTAAACATAGTGTCACTTTTTATTATTCTGTTTTAAATAAAATATCGCACTTTTCGTATTTTCTTTTTAATTTAATAAATTAAAATATCCACTCAACAAAAACAATAAATTGAATAGAAATAAAATGTACTTGATCGTCGAGCTCACGCAGTTCATTTTCTACGTTTACTTTTAATTATTAAATATATATAAAAATGTGTTTAAATTATAGAGATATCCTTTAAGCTAAAATATCGCGCAAAACCGAGTGCGGTTGTTGGAGAATAATGAATCACCCCAATTCGGTTTTATGTGAAAATTTGTTCCTGACTCAATTAAGGAAATGTGCCTTATCTTCCTTATGTTTTAGCCATATTTTGCTTGGTTTTCTCCCATTTGATAGCATTAAGTTCTAGTTGGGAGAATTCTTCAACAAAAATAATATTATCTATAAATGCGGCAGGGAACATAGTCTGTATCCTGGCTACACACACACTATTCTCAGTTGTTTAGCATACTGCAATAATTCTGTATCAGGACATTTCACGGTAAGACTATGTTCCCAATTTATTCTGTATCATTTAGCATTTTATTTACTATTTTAAATGCTATTAGTGGTATTCTGATATTTGTAAACTTTATGGGAGGTGGAGATACTTTCAAAATCTGGCCTTTCCTGAATTGTTATATAAGATTTGTAATTTTTTGATGTGTTAACATCTATAGCGGCGTGTAGGGACTAAATCTACAAAGTCATCAGGCAAACAACACAGAGTCATTTTTTCTGCGACTGCGAAAACGAAGATTTTCTGCGACTGCTAAAACGATGATTTTCTGCGACTGCGAAAACGAAGATTTTCTGCGAATCAAGATTTTATGAATCAAGTCTGGAATTGACAGCGCAACAACAAATTCATGAGAAATATTTCCTTCACAGACATCGGCACGAGCAAATAGCAAAACCTGTCCGGTATATTCTGTGTTAAAAAGAAGTAATAGGAAATTCTATGCAAAAAAAAATTACTGAATGTGTGTTGTTTGCATGTATTGACTTTGTAGATTTAGTCCCTACACGCCGCTATAGATGCTAACACATCAAAAGGTGTTAACACATCGCCCGTGAGTTCGAACACTCATTGGTTTTTTTATAAGCAGCAATCAAAAAGTTGCTTGTAGGATATTTGTTTGATCCGTCTGTCCTTTTACCATTCAAAGAAATTTATTATAATAATTAAAAGTGACATTCTCTAAGATCAGGGCCATAAATAGCATATGGACTTTTAAAGAATATTGAAATGTCAAGATGTGACTCCGTTTTATTAACAATTTATTAAGGTGACTGTAGAGTGCTTTGATGCTCATAAATCTATACAAGTAAAAAATGTATTTGTCAATTGCAATCACTGTTGCACAACTACGTACTTTCGTACCATTTAGGGTACCTTTTTGTATGGCGCATAAAAAGAACAGGTGTCTTGGTACTAGTACTTTTTCATTGTTTTCAAAGTATTATAAACTTTTTTTCTATTTGTAGTACCAGAATGTCCAACAGTTACATTACAGCAAAAAAATTTGTGAAAATAATAATTGTAGTTGGTGTTTTTTAAACATTTTTGAAATTTGAGAGTACTTTTTTATTGCTCTCTCGTGCATCAGTGATTGCAATAAATTTGTATACGTCTACTTTGAAGACCACAGCCAAGGAACCAAAAGTGATATTGAGCTGAAATTTCACTTGCAGAGGGGTTCACATACAATAATTAGATGAGCTGCATAGTTTTTGCCCCACTATTATACCTACTCCACGTATTCTTAACTATATTTCACGAGCGAACAGAGGTGTTTATGTGGAAATTTATGTGTAATCGAATCGGGTATTCTTTTTGAAAAGTAGCTTTAAAACGGATTTACGATAACATCAGCGGACTGGACAATTAGCCTCCAATATCTTGCGAATTAATGATATTGGATTTTTCTGGTGATATGGTAGTTCGGTGGTCTATGCCAACAAACCATCGACGATTGACGATTTGGAATTTGACGATTAATCGAAAAACGCGTCAAAAATTATAGCTCCAGAATACGATGTAAGAGGTAACAATAATTGATTGCATTCATTGTGTAGGTAGGTAGGCATGAGTGACAGCTTAGTTTAACAAAAGCACACTTGAGCACACCTAATGGCCAGTTGTGACACCATGGTGTGTCGCCGTTCAAGCACTATCTAGAATTCTCTTACTAAAATATGGTGATAGTCAGCGCCGCAAAAGGCACGACTCTCACATTATGTCGCATTCATTGTGTAGAATTGAATGACTGTAATCAATTGAAAGTACTCGTACTTCTTTTAAATAAAAAAATAAAATATTTTGATTGTAAATCACAAAAGTAAATTGCAGTCCCTACAGGAACATTCATTCAGTACATTGAGAAATGAAATAAAACTTGAACACAGAAAATACTGCAGGGAAACAGAGGGAAATTTCCATGGGCAAATAAATCAAGGGGCAAAAAGAAAATAGAACCCGAAATGCCCCAGTATGTTGTACTCTCTTTCGTTATTAAATTTCCAACTTGCTTTTATATCAATTACTGAGAATTGGGCTCAAAAAGGGATAACTTGCTATATATATTGATAACATAACATAACATAATATATTGAGACCGTTTGTTTGATCTGTTTATATGCACTTTTGCGCTCAATGTAGCTCAAGATGAGTTGTTTCTGTTCTGTCGCCAAACGCTCATTTTCTGTCGTTAAATGTTGTTGTTTCTGTTGCGTATGTACTGGATTCTGTTTCTGTTGCCGCTTCTGGTTTATGTCACTCTGTTCTCTGTGGTAAAAATTCGTCAATTAAACGATCCCCTGAATAATATAGTACTTCTTTATTGTTTAGGTTAATTGTTTTATTTCATTTCATTCAATTGTATTGAAAAGTAAAAAAAAACGAATATGAAAATTAAGAAACAAAAAACATAACAAAATTAAAAAATATTCAAAAAATTAGTTGTCAAGAAAATAATTTTCCAAATGATAACTTATTTATAAAAATTAAAGAAAGAAAAGAAAATTAGCTCTATAAAGTATTTTAGAACTTTGTAGGGCCCCCATTCTCATAGTCTCGGGTGCACCTAGTCTAGTTTCCGGGGCAACTACAGCACGAAATTCAGCCCTCCGTAAATATCGGCATCGCACTGGCAACAGCCAAGCTCGAAATCAAACGGAAATACCTGGCTGACGCCTACAAATACTGGGTTGACGAGGAATCCTGCAACACGGCTAGACTAACTTGGGTAAGAATGGACAAACACAGAACCAATCAACTTCTTCGACTTGATCGCGTATCACTGTTGACAACTGTATCGGTTTTGACCAACCACTGCGTACTGGGAAAGCACGCAGAAAGACCCTAAAACGATTTTTGCCGAGGCTGTGGTTCCGAGGAGGAGCACGTGACGGTTCTCCACCTTTTATGTCACTGCCCATCCTTGAGCAGAAGAAGAAATCGCACCTTTGGTGCCGCAGAGAGAGAAGTCGACGCAGAAAAACTGATTTGCTACTTTTCAGTAGGAAGTACAAGATCCCGCTTTGGAAACTAGCAAAGCAGAACAATAGTACACTCTCAATAGCCACCCCAAATACTTAGGTGTAAGCTTTCATGTAAGCTCAATGTAGAGGAAAAGGTAAAGAAGGCTACCAACGCTCTATACGCTTGCAAAAGGATGCTTAGATGCACTTGGGCACATCTCCCTCTTTGGTGCTATACAGCCATAGCTATACCAATATTGCTGTATGGTACTCTGTTATAGTGCATTGTTCTTGTGAAGAACACCTACTGCACTTACAGTTCTCAATCCGACCCCCCGTTATAAAGGATAAAGCTAACTATCGAAAAGGAACGATGGCGCAAAGGCAATCTGTTCATGGACGGCTCGAAAATGGTGAATAGTTTTGGAGCTGCGGTATACCGACTAGAACTGGATATCAGACAGCCATTCAGGCTCCCTGATTATTGCAGTGCCTTTCAGACGAAAGTGTTTGCCGCTAGAATAGTCGCTGACTGCGATTAAAGCTATAACTTCATCGTGCGCATCATCCAAAAATGTTCTTCAATGCAAGACAGCAATGGATGGGCTAGCCAGTAACCGCAGGCTGTGCATCTCCTGGATGTCAGGGCACAAGAACATAGACGAGAACGAGTGCGCGGACGCTATTGCTAAAAACGGTATCCAACTACCGAATAAACAAATAGGCAGTGTACCGATGCCTCTACAGGTGGTGAGGAGGAAAGCAGAAGCAAGGCGGAGTATCTCCCTTTGGAATATCGCAAGGCTCATGTGCAAATCGTACGGTACTCAGGAAACCAAATCTCTCCTGGCCCTTTTTCCTTTCAAGGAGAATATACAAACTGCTGGTGGTTGTTTGACAGTTAGTCTAGGAAGAATAAGAGAAATATTGTTGCAATACCACCTTATACTGTTCGGCACTTCGATATACAATGCGGCTGCGATTTCGTCTTTGATAACGGTATATATTATTAGGGATAAGTTGTTAATGATGTTGTCTCTCTGTCATTATATGAGGCAGACGGGATTATGCTATTTTGATTGCAGTAATGGACAACCTTCTCGAATATTCGAGCTGATGTAGAAGTAAAATTGAAACTAAGTAAATTTTTACGTAAATTAAACTCCGCGCATTTTTAAATTCAATCTTTTTTGATTAAAGCAAAATCATCCAATGAACGATTTGGTGCAAATCAGCATTGTTAAAATATACTATAATTCTTCAGTTATCGATTGCCTTTAATTTGAAACTATGAACTGATGATACCTTAATTTGAAGTGACAAGTTAAATAGATGATCTATTGTTGTTTTTGGCAGACGAACTACTTGTAAAGTAGTTTCCAGTTGCAACTCTATGGAGTTTTATAAATCGGAAATGTAACAGAAATATAAGCAAGTATATAAAGGGTGTTTTTTTTTCAACATGTGGTTTTCAAGCAGAAATAAAATGCATATAATTTTATGTTATGGCCAAGAATTTAGCTTTATTGTAAAGATAAGAGTTTGCCATTATGTTTTAAAAATGATTTCGGGCAAGTGGCCGCCGCGGCTGCCTCGAATAAATTCCAGTCGAGAGGCCCACTTTTCGACCACTTTTTGAAGCAATTGGGGCCGTATGTCAGCAATAACGCGCCGAATATTCTCTTCGAAGACGTCAATCGTCTCGGGCTTATCTGCATAGACAAACGACTTCACATAACCTCACAAAAATTAGTCCAGCGGTGTCACGATCTTGGAGGCCACGCCACAGGCCCACGACGCGAGATAATGCGCTCACCAAAAGTTTCCTTCAATAAATTGATTGTCTCGTTGGTTGTATAGCATGTAGCGCTGTCTTGTTGGAACCAAAGGTCGTCCACATCAACATCATCCAATTCAGGCACGAAAAAGTCATTAATCATGGCTCTATAGCGTTCCCCATTGACTGTAACAGTATGGACGGCTTCATTTTTTAAGAAATATGGATCAATGATTCCCTCTGCCCATAGAGCGCACCAAACAGTGACTTTTTGAGGATGTAACGGCGTCTCAACAATGACTTGTGGATTATCGTCACTCCAATTGCGACAAATTTTGCTTATTAACTTACCCATCCAACCAAAAGTGAGTTTCATCGCTGAACAAAATTTTCTTGTGAAAATCGGGATCGGTGGCCATCTCGTTTTGGGCACATTCACCGAACGTGCGACGCGCTTGATGGTCTTTCGGCCATAAACTTATGAAATGGCAAACCAAACTGAGCATAAATCAAGTGACAGCTGTTAAAAAGACTAACTCCGAAAAAAGTATTGCCAGATTGAAAACCACACGTCTAAAAAAAACACCCTTTACTTACATGGTGAATTGATTTCTCCTAATATCGAAAAATCGCACTCGAATTAACCAGATTTCAGATATTTTATTTTATAAAAACGTGCCATTAAATTTGATATGTGTAGTTACGAAGTTTTTTAATAAAGAAATTAGACATACGATTAATTAAACTATTCATAATATATTGTTCAGACTTGCATTGTAAATGTTATTTTCTAATGTTTTGTTTTCCGAAAACTGCTTATCAAAACACAGGAGAAGGCGAATGCAGTGAGTTCAACAAGTGCCACACCGATTCCAGCCCAGCGAATAATGTTTAAGTTCGACCACCAGAAATCCGTAAACTGACTTTTGCAGCCCAATTTAGTTACATATATAGACTCTGGGCACTCCCCTATGGTCTTTGAGCAGCATGAACTCGGTACTACGGTAGCATTGTAATCTTTGTAGCTGTCCAGGCCGCAGCAATTGAACTATGGAAAACATTTACAATATCGTTATCGTATAACCACGGTCAGCTAAAGTATGTAGTATAATACTTACGCCAATTTGAACAATATCCATGGGGTATCCGTGGGCCTGGTCGTTTTCTTTCCAAGTCTTCTCCATGACATCGTTCATCGAGTTCACAAACTCTTTCGAGTTTATGAATATCCAAACAACCAGAGTTACTTGCAAAGTGAACAATATGAACATGAAAACGGAATACTGCAAGCGGATTGCAATTTAGTTAGGAACTAAAGATCAAATACATAGGCATTATGTGTAGATATACATACAGTGGTCGTGCAGCAGGAATTTTCCTTAATCGCACCGCAGCAGCCGAAGAATGATACCACAAATATTGCGCAACCCAGCACTGTTAGTAGAATTGGGATGGTGGCAACATCAAAAGCGGATTCAACATTGCTAATGCCCTTAACGCCCACCAGCATTAAAGAACCTAATACGATAATTAGAATTCCACATACCTAAGCAGAGAAATTGAATGAAATGTAATGTGAATAACGGACTATCAAAAATATATGTAATATGATTTTTAACGTCGATTTACAGAAGATCGGAGGAAAATGTTTCATGGCCTCACACACTCCGACAATTATTCATAAATCTTAACGATTACTTTGAATGAACTGTGTTAGCTGTGGGTTTTTTTTATTATTATATTTTAGATATTCATGTTTTTTAAAATTATTAACTAATAAGAAATGTAAAACCTATCACTATAAAGTGGCGATCGTGATTTTCACAAATTATTATTCCGACGATTTTGTTTTGTTGAACATTTGTGGTGGAACGTAAAATTCTGCCTTGGAAATTTAACGGAGGCTTCACGTTTCTCTCTTCTCCCTCGCCCTTCTATTTTGCCCATAACCTTCAGCTGTCAGAATTGCATTCGCTATGCACGAATTCGAATTTATTCACGATTCCAAATGGAAGCAAATGTCGAATATTGTTAAGCTAATGAACTAAATCTGTATTTCTACATGTACCTAAACACAACGAAAGTAAGCAATAAGGAAGGTGCGGGTCTTCAACATATTAAATTATATATACTTTCGTAATACAAACCTGGTCTGGGTGCCGGGCCATAGGGCTATTGAGGGCAATTGCAAGGCTGATGAGCTGGCTATGGAGGGGACAACACTAACTATCCTTCCGGATAAAGTTCCGTTACCAATGCCTTTCGCAACATGCAAATTGCCAATAGACAGATACACTGTCGAAGTGGCAAATGTTAGATGGGGACAGTTATCATCCTGCCTAAAAAGTCGACAAACTTGGTCGGAATGGAATCGCGGCCGTTCAAAACTGCTGTTGAAATTTAATAGGCAGGATATTAAATTTGTAATAGGGGTACTGACGGGTCACTGTTTGGTTGGTAGACATGCAAGTAGACTGGGGGTACCCCACTATTACTTTTGTAGGAGCTGTCAATATGTTGAGGTAGAAGAAGCAGTGGAACACCTCCTGTGCGGGTGCATGGCTCTATGCAGAAAAAGGGTCCAGGAGTGGATTTGCATTTCTTGACAGCATTGCGGTGATTTCCCGGATGAAGCTAACGAAAGTGGCTACTTTTATTAAATCCACTGGATGGTTTTAGTACGATCCGGAGGTGTGGGGGAAAAAAGCTCTACTGGCCACAATGGGGCTTGATCAGGCCTAAATGAGTCTTAGGACAGCCATGAATGAATAAAAACAGATTACGCATTGCGCAGGTCGGTTATGATTGTTGTATTTGCTTTTTGTGATCAGCTGTTGTGTGCGCCGTCACAAGTGCCCATTAATCAAGAATATTTGTTGGCTGTTACAGTTTGTTTTATGTGTTTACAAGTGAAGCAGGAATATTTAAGTTGAAGACAATAAAATTATTAAATAAAATGAAGTGTGCAGTGAAAGATTGCAAGGGTAGCAATTCAAATAATTCTAAACAGCTACATTTTTATTGTTTTCCATTAAATGATTGTGATCGTAAGCAATGGATAAGTTTTTGTTGCCGCGGTAAAATAATTAATGTGAAAAATTCACGTATCTGCATGGAACATTTTAGGCCGGAAGATTTTGATAATAAGTTGGAATTTGAAATGGGTAAGTAAGCAGCTACTTATGGACCTAATACAATTTGTTAATTATTCAAATTTTTACGAAGGCTTTACAAAAAAACTATTATTGAAGCGTGGTGCGGTGCCTACGGTTCGCAAATCTGCCAATGACGAGTTGCACAAGGAGCGTGCAGAAAGAATTGAAAAACGTGAAAACAAAAAAATTGTGCAGAAGCTTATTGAAGAATACGACGCAGGATCGGCATTGCTAACAGGTATATAATTTAATACATTTTAATTATAATAGTTGAACATACTTATTGGTTTTAGAAAACACAACTGAATCAGCAGTACAGGATGAAGAGAATGAAGTTCTTACGGAGCACCAGTGCGAAGAATCCGAAATAATACATACTCGTGGGTTAACCATTTATCAGAGAGAGGCTTATCAAAGCCAACAGAGAAAACAATGCAACAAATGCAGCAGCTTAACGATATATTTGACGCAAATAATGGAGATGGCCTGCTTATTAAAAAACAATTTTTAAAATCTCTCGTAGATCAGGCTCATCACATTGATTGTGATGAGAAGATAAAAACTCTTTTCTTTAGATCTAGGCAATATTTTAAAATAAGAAAACTTAATCAAGATTTAATCGATACCGCTAGATCTCGAAAAAGAAAAATACAAAAAATTATAAATTGAATTACTATTGGTTTTATTTATTGGTTTTTCTCCTTAGGTAACAAAAAATATGGTGGGAAAGAGTGTTTATTTATGAAGTCAGTCCATTTCTATAAAATAAAAGCATTTTCGCTTCATTATATTGTTATACTTTCATTATATTTACAACTTTCCCATTTTCTACAAGGAATCTCATACTATTGCTATAGTACACACACACGCACTGGGCACTTTTGACGTACATGCGCAGTAGATTTCAATTTTGTACAATCGTCTGCGTCATCTGTATTTCTTGCTTCATGTAGGACAGCCATATAACCGACCTACCTACCTATACTTTCGTATTCGCTTGCTTCCGCATCAGGTATTTTCGGTCGGTCAAGGTGATGAGCTTTGAATATTAACAATGTGATCCTAAGCTATCGAATGCCTTATCGAAAGTAGTATATTTTAATTTATATTACAAGCCCATATCTCTCTCTATCTCTCTCAACCCGCTAACATGCGGTAGGTGGTTGGAACTCTTCCCATCTAACTCGAATTTCCTTATCACAATTGATGATAAAGCTGATAATATTTGGTGCTTTGTGAAAAAAATATAAATTTATGCAGTAAATCGATTTGTGTGTGATGGATTCTTAATAACCGCATTCTAATAACAAACAAAAGTTCATCAAAACGAATGCCGAAAACGTTATTTAAAACATGAGCCTATTAATGGTAGGTTTTTTGTAATAAGTTTTTGCAGGCAGGATATTTCTATAACATGAAGAAGTAAGTGTGGGAGACACCACGGGCGAAAATGTCTTCAGGAGTATAGATGGAAACACTCAGCAGCACCAGTGGATAACCCTTAACAAAACTGGACAAGGACTAAAGTGTTTCTCGGGTGGACAAGTGGGTCACCGAGCGGTGGATTGTAGTAGCAGCTGTCCCCATTCAAAACAGGGAAACTTCCAACGGCTTAGTCGAGGCTAGGAGACTAGAAAGTCAAGAAAAGGTAATGATGTAATAGGCCAAAGGCTGTGGAGAGTGATCCACGTGCCCAGTGATATTAGGGACTATGTTCCAAGCCACGGAAGAGCAACAGGCTCTCCACATCTCCACACTTAATCAATAATATCAGTATCCAATCAGGAACTGTTCCAGTTTATATGCATTTCTTATATCATGAACAATACTGGTATTAAACACTGCAGATATCCCAACTTAGAATTATTGCACAATGTCAGATGAATGTGTAGACAAATTGTTAAACAAATTCCACTTGTGTTTTTAGTGTCACTTCTGTTTTATATAAAATATCGCACTTTTCGTATTTTCTTTTTAATTTAATAAATTAAAATATCCACTCACCAAAAACAATAAATTGAATAGAAATAAAATGTACTTGATCGTCGAGCTCACGCAGTTCATTTTGTACGTTTACTTTTAATTATTAAATACAATATAGAAAAATATGTTAAAATTTTAGAGATATCGCTAAAATATCACGCAACACGAAGTGCGGTCGTTCGAGTATAATGAATCACTCTGGTGAGCATTTCTGTTTTATATGAGCATTTGTGCCTACCTCTATCAGGAATTGTATCTTATCTCCTTTACTTGTTATCCATATTTTGCTTTGTTTCTGTACTTTGATAGCTTTAAGTTCTAGTTGGCAGAACTCTTCAGAAAATAATTATCTTATCGGGAATCGCAAAAAAGAGCGGGCTTTGCATCCACTCTTCAATGCACTAATAATTGTGTACATTTCACGGAGATGACTAATTTACTTATTAGTTTTTTACGTTCATAACAATTACCTTCCGTTATCTTCCACTCGGCAACTTCGAAGGGGGTGGGGAATTTGAAAATGTGTATTTGCTAAATAGTTTCGCTCAATAAGACTCTGTCTAATTGTAATGTTGAAGAGCATAATAAGGGTTCAAAAGGATTTTGAAGTTCTGCAGTGAATTTAATTTTTGATTATTAGAGTTATTATTGAAATATCAGTTCTATCAGCTCTCTCCAGCTTCATAAATCTTTCTCTTTTATGTTTCCATTTTAGCAATTTCCTTCATCCAAAAAATTATATTTAGGGAATAAGGAATATCGGGTAGTTTATTTTGATTGTTGCATTCTGGTACAAATATCACAATTCTTGTGTCCGTTTTTTAGGTGCATCATATTAATTCCTGGAGTACTTTTCGCGACTAAAACCCTCACGTCTTTTTAATGAAGTCTACTTTTTAATACCATAGCGCACAGGCGCTCACCGTCCAAGCGGTAACTTTACGCGGCTTGGGTGGTCAGTGCGTGTGCGGCGCCCCATCCCTGGTATCACAATAGGCTTATTTGTGCCTAAGTGTGCTTCTTGCTACTACTCCAACCTAAACCTAAATCTAATACTATATAATATTGGACTTTTGTGTGTTATTTACATAGGAGGGAATACAAGATGAGAGTGCTTAGCTGAGTAAATCTTGGACTATCAGGATGTCTACTAAGGTGGCACCATTAAGGAATATACTAGTATATCAGACACATTTTATTGTCAAAGAAGGCTCTAAGAGAAGCAATAACAGCAAGAAACGCAGGAGGTTCGAAACTACTTGTATGTGATCTGCAGACTACCACGTCTACTATTAGTCTACCTCGAGCCTGGTGGCTATAATCTATCAATCTGAAACTGCCGCCAAGAGAAGTGCTTAATTTACCTAAACACGAATTATATATTATCTGATTTCTGATAAATGTATATACATATATTTTTTTATTTATTGGCTGAACAAATTTAAGTGAATGCAAGCATTTTTTATTATTGATCTTACAAAGCAAACATCACTATATTCATTTAGTAATAATATCGGCTTGAAAATAACCACCATCAAAGGTGAAGCTGTCAACAATGACTCATAAATGATAATATCACTTGTGCACAAGTGGACCTAGTTCTGCTACGTGTTGAAATGTTTTCGAAAGCACCAAAAATTCATAAATAGGAGATGCGTCATGATGCGAATGTGCAGTTGTGCCTTGTAAGAAGAGGCGATAAAAGTCTTTGGATGGAAAGTGAGACTTGTTCTCACATGTGTTTAAGTGAATTGCTGTTAAATTAAACAACATTATTCAAAGGTAAATTATCATCAAATTATTATGTATTGAATTATTACATCGAAATACAGTATTAGCAATAGTAATTTTTCGGAACAGTTTAATAAGTATTGTGAAGAAGTCGCAAGTATTGGCGATTACCTGTGGTGTTTCAAACCGACAAGTTGTCCATACTCAGCACTGCACAATTTGGGGACCCTTACCAGAGAATACAGAGAAATCTTGTTTTGCGCACACCTACACAAGTACAAAACTATAGTATTGTGGCTGATTTTGTTCAGAACCAATGATAAACAAACCTACCCATATAGAAAAACTGAAGGTAGGACCAAAATAGACGAGACGTAACGAAAGCGATTGGACGAACGTCTGCACTCGTTGCGTCGATTTTGACATTTAACCCAAAATGTGACGCTATCAAACGCATCGATGGATGGCTTTTTCCACAAATTCCGAGCTCATCCCTCACAGCGGCGATTAAATTGTAACAAAATTCCGTCATTTTAATTTTAATTTCTTTAAAAAATAACAATTGTATCAACAAAGTAGCTGTTGTGACGAGTAGCAGACGTTTGCAGTTCGGTTCTTACGGAACCGACCGCCACGTCTAAATGTTTCGTTCAGTTTCGATCAAATACGTATGGCCATTTTGGCTATTAACATTGATTCACATATGCTTGAACTTACTCGTTACGTCTCGTCTCGTCTATTTTGGTTAGCCCTTAAGGCATTTTTTTTACGTTTGAAAATTTGATGTTTAAGTGTCGCTTCTGTGTGTTCTCTGCCCTTACTTCCTTAATTTTCATTGTCAAATTTTTTCCACGGGCGGAGTCAAGTCAACTAATACACAGGTGGCATAATAAGTTTAATAAGCTTGCACTAAACGATTTATTAATCTTGCATAATGCTATATGCATTTATCTTAACTGCAAAATTCTCGGTGTAGAATCTCATTCAGCTCATGCACAATTCAGAGGAGAAGGCCCACACCAATAGTTACGTAAAAAATTTCAGAATGTTATCGCGTTTACAGATAATGAGCACATTTATGACTTTCGAAAAGCCACCATATTTACAATCATAATCAGAGTGCCGAGCGGTATATGAATCATTTGCACCTAAATACTAAGGGTGTTTTTCTGTTTATGAAATTAGAACAGCTATAAAAGTCAATTTAGTGATCCCCCACTCTTATCGGCATACTTATTAATTGTATGCAAATAAAAAAAATTAAAAAAGTAGAAGTGGAGCGTTTGGCTCATCTTGCCTACCCAGGAGAGATCACTGAGAGGTGTATGATGGACACCTTTGTATATGGCATTCGCGATGCGGAGATAAAGCGTTCTGCAATAACTAATCCGAAAGCTACATATATGGAGACAGTAGCTAGCGCTTTAACTTCAGAGACAGCAGCCTTGATGTGCCAGCCAGTATACAGAGCCCGTCAGGTACAAGTTGAAAGCGGCCAAAGTTTCACGGGCAAATGCTTCACCTGCGGAGAGGTCGGACACATGGCCCGTAATTGCCAATCGAGACGGAAACGTTCTAGATCACGCTCACCGGTAAGACCTCCAAAGCAAGTCAGATTCCAAAGTAGGGAATCAGAAAACGTTGAAAAGCCGTCGACAAACTAGATGGAGTCAGTCTCGAGGGGCTTGATCTGACTCCCACAACATGTAGCCCCAGAATCTTCGTTTCTCAGATGGCACGGAAAATCAACAGCCTAACTGTCGACAGCGTAGTAAATGAAAGAAAAATCGTGGTAACATTGGAAACGGGTGCATCACATTCCATAATTAGAAGGGATCTCGTTCGGGGAATCGAGCCGCTTCAGGGAATAAGATTGCGTACGGCAACTGGAGATGATGCACCGGTACTGGGAAAAGTTACACGTAAAATCACTATCGGCACCACAACAGTGAAGCACGAGTTCGTAGTTGCGGATATTGTGGACGAATTAATCTTAGGTGTGGATTTTATGATTCGGAATGGATTCACCCTAGATTTGAAATGCCGAATGTTGAAGTACGCGAACACCGAAATACCGTTATCCGTTGGTGAGGATAAGTATGGAGGTATCCGACAAGCCATTGTATCCCAGCGGACAAAAATCCCAGCAAAGTCAGAGGCAGTCATATGGGCCCAAATGGACGGAGATGTGGAGAAGAACAAGTTGTGGGTTGTGGGGACTGATGAAAAATTTGCACTGGACGACATCATCATTGGAAAAACCCTCGTAGAAGAGCAGCAGAATAGAATAGTGCCAGTAAGAGTGGTCAATCTTGCGAATTCTGCTAAAACCATAGAGAAAGGACAGATAATTGGAAATTGCCGGGCAATTTCGGCAATTGTAAACTGTGAAAGCCAGCCGCGAGACACAAAAATGAAAATACCAGCTGATAAAAAGGTACTCGACGATCTCACGAAAGAATGGAGCAAAGACTTATCCACAGAGCAGAGGAAGACTGCCAGCCAACTTTTGGCAAGACATTGGTCAGTATTTGCTGAAAAGGGTAAAAACGAAGGCAGAACAAAGATGGTGAAACACACAATCAACACTGGTGATGCCAAACCCATTCGTCAAGCGTCAAGAAGAGTACCTCTGGCAAAGAGAGAAGAGGTGAATGTATTGATGAAGGAAATGCATCAGAACAACGTCATAGAGCCATCAGCGAGCCCCTGGAGTTCTCCAGTGGTATTAGTCAAGAAGAAGGATGGCTCCACACGTTTCTGTGTAGATTATCGTAAACTAAATGAGGTAACGAAGAAAGATAGTTATCCATTACCTCGAATCGACGATACGTTGGACACACTTTCTGGTTCAAATTGGTTCTCAACGCTGGATTTACAAAGCGGATATTGGCAAGTGGCAGGAGACGACCAAGACAAGGAAAAGACAGCATTCAGCACCGGTGATGGACTATGGCAATTTTTGGTGATGCCATTCGGACTGTGTAATGCTCCAGCTACATTTGAACGCCTAATGGAACATGTGCTGAAGGGTCTCCACTGGCAAACGTGTCTGGTGTACCTAGATGACATCATCGTTATGGGAAAGACTTCGAGGACCATTTGAAGAATTTGGAAGAAGTATTGATGCGATTAGGAGCTTCAGGGTTGAAGCTGAGCGCAAAGAAATGCTCGTTCTTCAAGAAAGAAGTCAAGTACCTTGGACATAAAGTCACACCTGAAGGAGTACACACAGATCCAGATAAGATAGACTCAGTAAGGGAGTGGCCAAGACCAACTAGTTTGCATGAGCTACGCAGCTTCTTGGGTCTTTGCACCTATTACAGACGCTTTTTTCCAGGCTTTGCAGACGTGGCTGGTAGTCTGCATGCATTAACGAGGAAAAATTGTCCTTTTGAGTGGAAAAGCGAACAGGAGAAGGCATTCAACAGATTTAAAGAGCTATTGTGTACGGCTCCGATCCTTGCGTATCCAATACCTGGCGAAACATTTATTTTGGATACAGATGCAAGTGGATTCGGGATTGGAGGTGTCCTGTCGCAAGTTATTGACGGACATGAAAGAGTAATAGCCTACTTCAGCAAGATCTTATCAAAGCCAGAGCCAAATTACTGTGTAACACAGAAAGAACTTTTGGCGGTTATGCAGTGCGTGAAGCACTTTAACAAGTACTTGTATGGACAAAAGTTCTTGTTGAGAACGGATCACGCTGTTCTGCGCTGGCTATTACAGTTCAAAAATCCCGAAGGTCAGGTTGCGAGATGGATTGAGAGACTTCAAAGCTACGATTTCACAATAGAACATCGCAGAGGCGGAAACCACGGGAATGCTGATGCACTATCACGACGTCCTTGCAGTATGGAATGTAAGCACTGTTCTAAAGCTGAAGGGAATGAAGGACTAGTCGATGTGCGCTTAATGGCTGTTTTACCAGACGATGAATGGACAGCGGAAGAGATAAAAGAAGAACAACGAAATGACCCAGATTTGGCAAAAATCGTATCAAGTAAGAGTGAAGGAAAACGGCCTGATTGGAACGAAATCTCGACTGAAAGCCCCATAACTAAAGCATATTGGGCTCAATGGAATAGCTTAAAGTTGCAAGATGGATGCCTATTCCGCCTGTGGGAGAGCGAAGATGGAAAAACCACGAAGAACTTGATTGTGGTACCCAAGGCAAGAATAAGCGAAATTCTCAAGGAATACCATAGTGGGCCAAGCGGAGGGCATTTGGGAATAACAAAAACTGTCGAGAAAATTAAAACACGATTTTATTGGGTTGGTTGCCAGCAATCGGTAGTTGACTGGATTAGTGCTTGTGAAAAGTGTACAGCTGCCAAGGGACCGAGCCGTCGCAGCCAGGGGAAGATGCATTTATACAGCGTGGGAGCGCCATTTGAGCGTATTGCAATGGACATAGCAGGTCCGTTTCCAATTAGTGATTCCGGCAACAAATATGTTCTCGTCGTAATCGACTATTTTAGTAAATGGCCAGAAGTATACCCCATTCCCGATCAAGAAGCTAAGACCGTTGCAGATGCATTTATCAATAATTGGGTCTGCAGATTCGGAGCTCCCCTCGAGTTGCACTCGGATCAAGGCAGAAATTTCGAGTCAACAATATTCAGGGAAATGAGTGAATTGATGGGCATACGCAAAACTCGTACAACCCCTTTGCACCCACAATCCGATGGAATGGTTGAAAGATTTAATCGTACGCTTGAGGAACACCTAAGAAAAGTCGTGGACAGAAACCAGAAAAATTGGGACCAGCACATACCCCTCTTCTTAATGGCATACCGATCGGCAACTCACGATACAACATCTACAACACCAGCTAAGGCTATTTTCGGTTGTGACATAAGATTGCCTGCAGATCTGAAATTCGGTGCCTACTCATCTATGGAAGTTTCATGTAGCAGTTATGTAGCTGACAAACGAAGACAGCTGAATGAAATTCATGGAACCATCAGAAAGCGCACACAACTGATGAGTGATAAAATGAAAGCCAGATATGATCTACGAGCAAACTCCAAGGGATTTCAGGAAGGGCAGCTAGTTATGCTTCATAATCCGCAAAGGAAAAAGGGATTATCGCCAAAACTGCAAACACACTGGGAAGGCCCTTATAAGGTGATAAAGCGGCTCAACGATGTAGTATACCGCATCCAGTTGGCGAGAAATGCCAGGAGCAAAATGAAAGTCGTTCATTTAGAGAGGTTATCTCCTTATAAAGGTTGCAGTACTATGCAGGTTCGGGACGAACAAGTTTAAGCGGAGGGCAGTGAAACGTGATAGCTCAGTGAAAAGGGATTGCATACTTTTAGGATCCCATCTGGAGAATGAGTGCCCCCTGTGAGTCAAGATGCGAACTATTCGAATTGTGCAAAGTGATGAAGTTCACCGACGGATGGTTCTTGAATAAGCTTTTATTCGAATAGTTCGCATCTTGACTCACAGGGGGTACTCATTCTCCAGATGGGATCCTAAAAGTATGCAATCCCTTTTCACTGAGCTATCACGTTTCACTGCCCTCCGCTTAAACTTGTTCGTCCCGAACCTGCATAGTACTGCAACCTTTATAAGGAGATAACCTCTCTAAATGAACGACTTTCATTTTGCTCCTGGCATTTCTCGCCAACTGGATGCGGTATACTACATCGTTGAGCCGCTTTATCACCTTATAAGGGCCTTCCCAGTGTGTTTGCAGTTTTGGCGATAATCCCTTTTTCCTTTGCGGATTATGAAGCATAACTAGCTGCCCTTCCTGAAATCCCTTGGAGTTTGCTCGTAGATCATATCTGGCTTTCATTTTATCACTCATCAGTTGTGTGCGCTTTCTGATGGTTCCATGAATTTCATTCAGCTGTCTTCGTTTGTCAGCTACATAACTGCTACATGAAACTTCCGTAGATGAGTAGGCACCGAATTTCAGATCTGCAGGCAATCTTATGTCACAACCGAAAATAGCCTTAGCTGGTGTTGTAGATGTTGTATTGTGAGTTGCCGATCGGTATGCCATTAAGAAGAGGGGTATGTGCTGGTCCCAATTTTTCTGGTTTCTGTCCACGACTTTTCTTAGGTGTTCCTCAAGCGTACGATTAAATCTTTCAACCATTCCATCGGATTGTGGGTGCAAAGGGGTTGTACGAGTTTTGCGTATGCCCATCAATTCACTCATTTCCCTGAATATTGTTGACTCGAAATTTCTGCCTTGATCCGAGTGCAACTCGAGGGGAGCTCCGAATCTGCAGACCCAATTTTTGATAAATGCATCTGCAACGGTCTTAGCTTCTTGATCGGGAATGGGGTATACTTCTGGCCATTTACTAAAATAGTCGATTACGACGAGAACATATTTGTTGCCGGAATCACTAATTGGAAACGGACCTGCTATGTCCATTGCAATACGCTCAAATGGCGCTCCCACGTTGTATAAATGCATCTTTCCCTGGCTGCGACGGCTCGGTCCCTTGGCAGCTGTACACTTTTCACAAGCACTAATCCAGTCAACTACCGATTGCTGGCAACCAACCCAATAAAATCGTGTTTTAATTTTCTCGACTGTTTTTGTTATTCCCAAATGCCCTCCGCTTGGCCCACTATGGTATTCCTTGAGAATTTCGCTTATTCTTGCCTTGGGTACCACAATCAAGTTCTTCGTGGTTTTTCCATCTTCGCTCTCCCACAGGCGGAATAGGCATCCATCTTGCAGCTTTAAGCTATTCCATTGAGCCCAATATGCTTTAGTTATGGGGCTTTCAGTCGAGATTTCGTTCCAATCAGGCCGTTTTCCTTCACTCTTACTTGATACGATTTTTGCCAAATCTGGGTCATTTCGTTGTTCTTCTTTTATCTTTTCCGCTGTCCATTCATCGTCTGGTAAAACAGCCATTAAGCGCACATCGACTACTCCTTCTTTCCCTTCAGCTTTAGAACAGTGCTTACATTCCATACTGCAAGGACGTCGTGATAGTGCATCAGCATTCCCGTGGTTTCCGCCTCTGCGATGTTCTATTGTGAAATCGTAGCTTTGGAGTCTCTCAATCCATCTCGCAACCTGACCTTCGGGATTTTTGAACTGTAATAGCCAGCGCAGAGCAGCGTGATCCGTTCTCAACAAGAACTTTTGTCCATACAGGTACTTGTTAAAGTGCTTCACGCACTGCATAACCGCCAAAAGTTCTCTCCGTGTTACACAGTAATTTCGCTCTGGCTTTGATAAGATCTTACTGAAGTAGGCTATTACTCTTTCATGTCCGTCAATAACTTGCGACAGGACACCTCCAATCCCGAATCCACTTGCATCTGTATCCAAAATAAATTTTTCGCCAGGTATTGGATACGCAAGGATCGGAGCTGTACACAATAGCTCTTTCAATCTGTTGAATGCCTTCTCCTGTTCGCTTTTCCACTCAAAAGGACAATTTTTCCTCGTTAATGCATGCAGACTACCAGCCACGTCCGCAAAGCCTGGAACAAAGCGTCTGTAATAGGTGCAAAGACCCAAGAAGCTGCGTAGCTCATGCAAACTAGTTGGTCTTGGCCACTCCCTTACTGAGTCTATCTTATCTGGATCTGTGTGTACTCCTTCAGGTGTGACTTTATGTCCAAGGTACTTGACTTCTTTCTTGAAGAACGAGCATTTCTTTGCGCTCAGCTTCAACCCTGAAGCTCCTAATCGCATCAATACTTCTTCCAAATTCTTCAAGTGGTCCTCGAAGTCCTTTCCCATAACGATGATGTCATCTAAGTACACCAGACACGTTTTCCAGTGAAGACCCTTTAGCACATGTTCCATTAAGCGTTCAAATGTAGCTGGAGCATTACACAGTCCGAATGGCATCACCAAAAATTGCCATAGTCCATCACCGGCACTGAATGCTGTCTTTTCCTTGTCTTGTTCGTCTACTGCCACTTGCCAATATCCGCTTTGTAAATCCAGCGTTGAGAACCAATTTGAACCAGAAAGTGTGTCCAACGTATCGTCGATTCGAGGTAATGGATAACTATCTTTCGTCGTTACCTCATTTAGTTTACGATAATCTACACAGAAACGTGTGGAGCCATCCTTCTTCTTGACTAATACCACTGGAGAACTCCAGGGGCTCGCTGATGGCTCTATGACGTTGTTCTGATGCATTTCCTTCAGCAATACATTCACCTCTTCTCTCTTTGCCAGAGGTACTCTTCTTGACGCTTGACGAATGGGTTTGGCATCACCAGTGTTGATTGTGTGTTTCACCATCTTTGTTCTGCCTTCGTTTTTACCCTTTTCAGCAAATACTGACCAATGTCTTGCCAAAAGTTGGCTGGCAGTCCTCCTCTGCTCTGTGGATAAGTCTTTGCTCCATTCTTTCGTAAGATCGTCGAGTACCTTTTTATCAGCTGGTATCTTCATTTTTGTGTCTCGCGGCTGGCTTTCACAGTTTACAATTGCCGAAATTGCCCGGCAATTTCCAATTATCTGTCCTTTCTCTATGGTTTTAGCGGAATTTGCAAGATTGACCACTCTTACTGGCACTATTCTGTTCTGCTGTTCTTCTACGAGGGTTTTTCCAATGATGATGTCATCCAGTACAAATTTTTCATCCGTTTCCACAACCCACAACTTGTTCTTCTCCACATCTCCGTCCATTTTGGCCCATATGACTGCCTCTGACTTTGCTGGGATTTTTGTCCGCCGCGATACAATAGCTTGTCGGATACCTCCATACTTATCCTCACCAACGGATAACGGTATTTCGGTGTTCGCATACTTCGACGTTCGGCATTTCAAATCTAGGGTGAATCCATTCCGAATCATAAAATCCACACCTAAGATTAATTCGTCCACAATATCCGCAACTACGAACTCGTGCTTCACTGTTGTGGTGCCGATAGTGATTTTACGTGTAACTTTTCCCAGTACCGGTGCATCATCTCCAGTTGCCGTACGCAAACTTATTCCCTGAAGCGGCTCGATTCCCCGAACGAGATCCCTTCTAATTATGGAATGTGATGCACCCGTATCCAATGTTACCACGATTTTTCTTCCATTTACTACGCTGTCGACAGTTAGGCTGTTGATTTTCCGTGCCATCTGAGAAACGAAGATTCTGGGGCTACATGTTGTGGGAGTCAGATCAAGCCCCTCGAGACTGACTCCATCTAGTTTGTCGACGACTTTTCATCATTTTCTGATTCCCTATTTTGGAATCTGACTTGCTTTGGAGGTCTTACCGGTGAGCGTGATCTAGAACGTTTCCGTCTCGATTGGCAATTACGGGCCATGTGTCCGACCTCTCCGCAGGTGAAGCATTTGCCCGTGAAACTTTGGCCGCTTTCGACTTGTACCTGACGGGCTCTGTATACTGGCTGGCACACCAAGGCTGCTGTCTCTGAAGTTAAAGCGCTAGCTACTGTCTCCATATATGTAGCTTTCGGATTAGTTATTGCAGAACGCTTTATCTCCGCATCGCGAATGCCATATACAAAGGTGTCCATCATACACCTCTCAGTGATCTCTCCTGGGTAGGCAAGATGAGCCAAACGCTCCACTTCCGCCGCAAACTGTTGTAGAGACTCACCACTCTTCTGTACCCGTGTTCGTAGCTCTACTTGGTACATCTGCTTCCGGTGTTCACTACCATACTTGCGCTGAACGGCATTCATCAAGCTTTCATAGCAGTCTCGCTCACTTTCTGAGATAGTTTGAAGCACATCAGCGGCAGCACCTTTGAACGAAACGGTTAATGCAGCCACTTTTTCGCGAGCACTCCAACCATTTGTGCTAGCGGTAGTCTCAAACTGCATTCTGAAGACACTAAATGTCGTGGTTCCATCATAGGTAGGAGGCTTCAGTTTTATTGAGGATAAAGCTGGCACAGGCAATGCACCTTCCTGTAGTAGATTAATTCTTTGTTCTATTTGTTGCTTAAATTCATTCTGCCTTTGTACTAAAGATTTTTCGAACGATTCTTGCCGTGTCTCAATTTCACAAACCTTCCTGTCTACCATCTCGGACATTTCTTTCATCTGCTGTGAGTTCTTTTCCACTAGTTGAGTAAGTCGTATTTCACTCTGCTGTAACTGTTCTTTGACATCCTCTTTGACTGCTTGTTTGAGCGATTCAGCACTCTTTTCTACGTCCTCTTTGACGGATGCAACACTCTTTTCGACGGTTTGAGCATTTTGTTGTAATTGTTGCTGCATCTTTTCATCTCGCTGCTGCATCTTTTCATCTCGCTGCTGCATCCTCTCTTCAGCTGCTTGAGAATTTTGTTGTAACTGCATCTGTATTAGCCCGATAAGTGCACTCATGTCAAAGTTACCCGTGTTAGTTTCTTGCGGTGTTTCTTCGTGTCGAGATGTCGTTGGCTCTTCACATTGGAATTCATGCTCATCGACATCTATACCCTGCTCCTCTAAAGCGCTTCTTAGTCTCACCTGCAGCTCCGCTTTAAGCCCTTGCGTTTGCAAATTTAAACGCTCAAGCTCCTTCTTGAGCTGCTCCAATCTCAGTTTTTCAAATTTAACCATTGTTTATTACAGATACACAATCCCACTTCTGACACCAATTGTTACGAAATTGCCCTCTTGACAATTTACTCTGTTACAAAATTGCCCTCCGGACAATTTACTCTAACTATCTATACTCGGACTCGTACCGATGGATTGTGTAGTAATCAAACAATCGCTGGTTAAATTAAAATAATTAGCTTTATTTAATTATTGTTATTTACACATTTAATATTAGGCTTAAATTTTACATAGTTATTATTTGCACTTTATTTAACAAACCATTCGTCACTTTATTTAATGAGTAATTTCATCACTTTATTTAATAATGAATTTCATCACTTTGCACAATTACAAATACTGCTGCTTTGATTATAATGCTAGATGCACACACTTTTACGGTCTCTGATCTACTGTATTCGACTTTGAACAGTCTTGTCGCTTTTATAGTTTTCGAATGGTTGGTGTAGAAACTTCCACGCTATTCTCGTATATTCTAGAAGCTTCTATCCTCTTCGACAGAAGTCGAGAATATTCTTTTTGATATTACCGACAGATGGTTCTTGAATAAGCTTTTATTCGAATAGTTCGCATCTTGACTCACAGGGGGCACTCATTCTCCAGATGGGATCCTAAAAGTATGCAATCCCTTTTCACTGAGCTATCACGTTTCAATATATATTGAAACGTGATAGCTCAGTGAAAATGGATTGCATACTTTTAGGATCCCATCTGGAGATACGAGTCCGAGTACAGAGGGTTAGAGAAATTGTCAGGAGGGCAATTTTGTAACAGAGTAGATTGTCAAGAGGGCAATTTCGGAACAATATATATATTGTTTGGGAGTTTTTATACCCAAACAACATTAATCACCATGATCATCCCCACGGTACCATACAAATCCACATCTGGTATCCCTGGATACCAATATCAACATTACATATGCATAAGTAAGCTCATATTTACATACATACATATTAACTAAGGCAAATCAGTCAAAGTTTTACGGTTATTGTTTTGTCATAATTTGTGCATGCATTCCCTTTACACCGCTAACAATACCCCTCAAGTTGGACCTACACATTAAGCAACAGTTAGAGTTTTTGTCTCTGTTGTCTTGCGCTTGTGTTTTGTTGTTGTGTTATTGGAAGTAAATGCAATTTCTGCTGTAGAGTTTTTTTAACATTAACTTCGAGAAGTTCAAGAAGATTTTAAATGAGTATGAAAAAATATTGTTGACTAAAGAAGAGCTCCTCAAGAAGAAAAATTTAAATTAAATAATTAATAGTGGATATTAAATTCCTTGTAAATTTACTAAGAAAATAATAAATGAACTGAAAAAAAAGATAAAATTAATAAAAAAAAAATGAATTTTTATTAAAAGAAAAGAACCCCTCGTTAAAGCTTCTTAAACAGAAGCTCTCATACATAAGAGTGGTGCCGAAACCCGGGAACTGTCCATGTGCTGACACAAATCCCTCATATTTTACATAAAAAAGTTACTGCCGTCGTGCTACGGATAACATAACCTCATTTTGTTGCCACGAATTTCGCGCTAAATTCACTACAAAATGGAGACAGTTATTGAAGATCAACATAATATAATCAACTATATCGCTCGTATGGAGCAATCTTTTAATGCTAAACTAAAGGAGCGTAAGTCCAAAGGTTATGCTCAAGCTATGCTCGAAGACTTGGAGCAGAATTTCAAATTATTTAAAGATGGCCACGAGTTGGTTATGAGCATAGTTCGAGAACAGTCCCTCGCGGAGAAGGATGTACCCTACCTAAGTACCAATATGTATTACTCTTGTTGTGATACATATATCTCATTTAAAACTAATATTCTTGATTTAATGTTTGAGTTTGATTCTCCACAGACTCCAACCGTCCACGCAAGTACATTCGCCGCAAGCAGCCGCAACGAAACATTTGTCGCCGGAGTACGACTGCCAAAAATACAACTTCCAACATTTTCTGGAGATTATCTCGATTGGGTCTCTTATCGCGATACGTTTTTGTCACTAGTTCATGAACCAGCGTCACTCACTGATATCCAGAAATTTTTATATTTGAAAAGTTCGTTCACAGGTACTCCCCTTTCTATGATCAACGAATATCCAGTTGCCGGTTCTAGCTATGCACTTGCATGGGAAGCTCTCGAGAGGAGATTTCACAATGAAAGAAAGCTTGTCGATCAAATCTTAAAGCGATTATTTTCCATACCGCCCACCAAGGGAAATGTTTATTATATTAAAGAACTTCTCGATACCACCAGAAATTGTTTAGCTCAACTAAAAGCATTAAAAATCGATACTACCACCTGGGATTCGATTTTGATTTATTTGACGTCTCAGAAGCTAGACGTTCAAACTCCGCAAGGAATGGGAGCAGTCGCTCAAGGCCAGTACAACGGTACCTCCTATGATTGAAATGCTTGTTTTTTTGGAAACTACTTTTAGAGCTTTGGAATGCGTTGAAGATGCAAATATTCCAAGCAGTTCAAACAAAAGTTATGGGGACAGCAAATTTGAAAATCATCGTAAGCCAACGAAAATTGTTCGAGCCCACACAGCTACTTCTACTATGTTGGATGAAAACTGCCCGTGCTGCAACAAACGTCATCCGTTATACAAATGTTTTAAATTTGCAACGATATCTTCAGCAGAGAAGAAAAACATCGTCAATCAACATCGGCTGTGTCGAAACTGTCTTCGTACCGGACATTTACAAGCCGCATGTAAGTTGAAGTCAGTTTGTCAAAACTGTAGTGAGCCACATCACACTGTTGTCCACAACGAGTACTATTCTGGAAACACCTCGTTGACAACTGCTACGACACCAAATGCTACAGCAAACCAGACTTTTGCTCAACCTCCTACTACTTCTACTCCTACAACTGCAACATCTGTAAGTACGCTTCACTCCAATATGAATACATACCATATAAATCCTGCCTTACTTGCCACAGTAAAGGTAATTATAAAAACTAATAAGTCTGCTTATAGTGTAAAAGCCCTTGTAGACCAAGGTTCTCAGGTCTCATTTGTATCTGAGGAATTAGCCCAGCTATTGCCCATACCGAAATTAAAAACGCATGTCGATGTCTGTGGGATTGGAGGAAACAAATCCGTCACGGTGAAGAAATCCGTAAATTTAAATCTCTACTCCACATATGATCAACAATTTGAATTGCCGATAACTGCACTTGTTGTACCATCAGTTTCATCATATATTCCCCCCAAATTAAATTAGATCACAATTCCAGATTTACCAGAAAATCATCTTGCCGATAAAGATTTCTTGTTAGTAGAAAAAATTGATCTCCTTCTCGGAAATGACGTCTATGGTGATCTATTACTAGCTCAGACGAAAAAATTAGAAAATGGTCTATTTTTACAAGAAACTCATTTTGGATACATGGTTTCTGGGTCTCCAAGATCAAATTTGTCCGCAGCAACAATTTCTGCTAATTTGTGTTCGCTAGAAAATCAGCTACGCCTATTCTGGGAACAGGAAGAACTTGTAGATGAGAAACAATTCACACCCGAAGAGATGTTATGTGAAAAATTGTTTAATGAAACGCATACTAGAGATGATACCGGACGCTATACTGTCCATTTACCCTTCAAGAGTATACTTCAAGGTCAACCCCCTCCAACTTTTTCCCACACGGACTACAATGCGCTTAAACGGTTAAAACAGCTGGAATCTACTTTAAAAAATAAACCTAAATTTGCTGAGGAATATAAGAAACTCATGACGGAGTATGAAACGCTTCACCATATGGTAAAACTTGGTGAGTACCCTCATGCAATACCGAAAAATGCTTATTTCTTTCCCCATCATGGTGTACAAAATTGCGTGTTGTTTTTGATGGTCGAAATCACAGACCCCCTCAGACTTCTATAAATGAGGGACTATCAGTCAGGCCTAAACTGCAAAATGATTTGTCTACTATTATATCTCGATGGAGGAGATATCGAATAGCTTTCACAGCTGATATAGAAAAAATGTTCAGACAAATTAATGTCTGTAAAGAACATCAGCCTTCACAATGTATACTTTGGAGAGATGAAACTACAAATAAAATTAACATTTACTTACAGTGACGTATGGTACTACGTCAGCTCCATATTTGGCAATCAGAGTACTACAACAGCTCGCCGAAGATGAAGAGAAACAATTCCCACAAGCGAGCCAAATACTTCGCTCAGACACATATGTCGATGACGTCATATCTGGCGCTGATAGTTTTGATGACGCTCTAAAATTACAGCAACAACTTTGCTCTTTAGTGAAATCTGGTGGATTTCACCTTCGAAAATGGAACTCTAATTCTTCACGATTAATTAATCACATTCCAGAGGAAGATCGTGAAAAGAAAGAGCTATTTACACGCAATGAACCAAACATGGCGAAAGCTCTTGGTCTTTATTGGGACATTACAACCGATTCTTTTTGTTTTACAATAAATTTTACATTTTCTCAAACTGTTACTAAACGCACCTTGCTTTCAGATGCAGCTAAGTTATTTGATCCCCTAGGCTGGTTATCTCCCACAACTATAAAAGCGAAAATTATGTTCCAGCTACTATGGAAACTAAAATGCGATTGGGATGATACACTACCAGAACAGATTCAAAACGAATGGATAAATTTTCGTTCAACGCTGAAGTCTTTTGAGAAAATACGAATTCCTCGATGGCTTGGATATATATCTAAACAATCTACAATTGACCTTCACGACTTTTGTGATGCATCACTAACTGCCTACGCTGCTGTTGTCTACGCTCGAATTGTAGCTGAATCTGGTGAGATAATTATTAATTTATTACAGGCAAAAACAAAGGTAGCCCCTTTAAAAAATGAAACAATTCCGAGACTGGAATTAAGTGCAGCTACGCTTTTAGCAAAATTGATCGCTAAAATTAAATCAAACAACGATTTCAACATTGGGCGCATCGTATACTGGACGGATAGTGCCATCGTTCTTGCGTGGCTCAAAAATTACAACAGACGGTTGGAAGTCTACGTGACAAACAGAATTGCACAAATTCATAAACTTTGCGACGTCACCGATTGGAGATATGTTCCATCAGCTGATAACCCTGCAGATTGCGCTTCTCGCGAATTATTTCCTGAAGAACTTATCAAGCATTCATTATGGTGGACTGGTCCATCATGGCTGAAAACTGATTCAAATGATTGGCCTTCCTCCCCGGCAAATTCATATATTGATAAATCTACTGTAAACGCTGATACAGAAGAAAAAATTTACAACAACAATGTTATTGTCTGCCACTCAACCAATACAGAAACAACTACAGCATTCCCTAAATTCCTGTCGAAATATTCCAGTTTCACTACGTTAATACGTGTGATGGCATACCTTTTTCGTTATTTCGACAATTTAAAATGCAAAATAAAGAAGATCGAAATAGATACAAGCTTTTTAAAAACATGGGAACTTGCAAGAGCAAGGAATCATCTAATTCGAATAACACAAGCTGTAACATTTTGGGAAGAAATACAATGCTTAAAATCAAGTAAACCTCTTCCTAATAATAGCCGAATTCTGAAGTTATCACCATTTTTAGATGAATTGGATATTGTGAGAGTTGGTGGTCGCATATCTCAGGCCGAGATTCCATTCCACACGAAGTATCCTATACTTTTGACCAAACAAAATCCTATTTCCCTTCTTATCTTTTCAGAAGCACATAAAAAGACTTGCCACGGTAGTCTTCTGCTAATGCAGTCCTATGTTTCACGGCATTATTGGGTAGTCTCTGCTCGTGACTAAGGAAAAAAGGTGCAACGCAATTGCATCGTGTGCTTCAAATACAAAACTAAGACTTGTCAACAATTAATGGGTAACCTGCCAGCTGTCCGCCTTCAGCCAGCCCGCCCCTTCAAGCATAGTGGGCTCGACTACGCCGGTCCCATCAATATAAAAACATCATCCTTAAGAACAGCATCTACTTCTAAGGGATACATTTGCCTTTTCATATGTATGTGCACCAAGGCAATACATTTGGAAGCCGTCACCAGCCTTAATGTAGATGCATTCTTATCAGCTTATCGCCGTTTTATTGCTCGTCGAGGAATTTGTACGAACCTATACTCCGATTGTGGTACAAATTTCGTTGGTGCGAATAAAGAGCTGCAAGTCATTTATCAGCGCAATAAATTATCCCTTCCCGAGCATCTCGCTGAAACACTGGCCAATCAAGGTACGAAATGGCACTTCATTCCTCCTGCTTCGCCTCATTTTGGTGGACTCTGGGAAGCAGAGTAAAATCCACAAAAAATCATTTACGTCGAATAGTCAATGATCGTTTCCACAATTACGAAGAACTAAGTACGCTTCTCGCACAGATTGAAAGCATTCTAAACTCCAGACCTCTATGTCCCCTGTCAACTGATCCCCAAGATCACAACGCGCTTACACCTGCGCACTTTTTAATCGGTGAACCTACAGTTTGCATTCCGGATGAAGATTTATTGGATGCAAACGTTGATCGACTCTGTCGTTGGAAACAGATTGTACTTCTTAAGCAACACTTCTGGGAAAGATGGAAAAGAGAGTACATGTGTCGACTACAATCACGCCCCAAATGGAATAAAATAATCGATAACATTAGAGTTGGCGACATCGTACTCTTACTCAATGTAAAAAGTGTTCCTGGTCAGTGGCCTCTCGCAAAAGTTGAAGAATTACATCCTGGTAATGATGGCTTGGTTCGAGTTGTTACTCTCTATTGCAACAAGAAATATATTAAACGTCCAATTGCCAAACTGTGTCGATTACCAACAAATGACATCACATCAACAGAAGACATCAAGCAACAGTCCTAATTAAGAACAGAGGTTCTTGGCGGGGAGAATGTTTGGGAGTTTTTATACCCAAACAACATTAATCACCATGATCATCCCCACGGTACCATACAAATCCACATCTGGTATCCCTGGATACCAATATCAACATTACATATGTATGCATAAGTAAGCTCATATTTACATACATATTAACTAAGGCAAATCAGTCAAAGTTTTACGGTTATCGTTTTGTCATAATTTGTGCATGCATTCCCTTTACACCGCTAACAATACCCCTCAAGTTGGACCTACACATTAAGCAACAGTTAGAGTTTTTGTCTCTGTTGTCTTGCGCTTGTGTTTTGTTGTTGTGTTATTGGAAGTAAATGCAATTTCTGCTGTAGAGTTTTTTTAACATTAACTTCGAGAAGTTCAAGAAGATTTTAAATGAGTATGAAAAAATATTGTTGACTAATGAAGAGCTCCTCAAGAAAAAAAATTTAAATTAAATAATTAATAGTGGATATTAAATTCCTTGTAAATTTACTAAGAAAATAATAAATGAACTGAAAAAAAAAGATAAAATTAAAAAAAAAAATGAATTTTTATTAAAAGAAAAGAACCCCTCGTTTAAGCTTCTTAAACAGAAGCTCTCATACAATATATATATTTTTTTTTTTTATTATTTTTTTATTTTTATTCCATTATAAACAAAAATATTACACAATAAATAAAAGATTTAATGATTTACTTTACTAAAAAACCAAGGCGTGTTATTCAAGCTCTCACAAATCAGTGATTTCTGTCGTAACTACTATCCTTCCTATACAGCCATCTGCTTCATGCGTTTTATGCTTGGCTGTCACTGAATGTGAAATACTTTTGCATTTTTTAAATAAGTCTCTTCCAAAAGCCCACTGCACCGGTGCACAAGTGCGCATTCGTCATGCCAAAAGTATATGAATTGCGCAACGAATTGGTTCTTCATCCAACATTTACTTGGAGAAATGGCTATTTACAAAGTGGTTTGAGTCGAGACCACGTTGAGAAATAAATTGAGTTTTGTCCAAAAAAGTAGTATTTTCGTGCCTAGTATAAATCGATTACCTTTCAGCACACCCAAGGTGAATTTACTTACATGGTGACTGCAAGAACAAATTTTTTTGAACCAATTTTCCCGCAGTAGCTGCCAAAATTGAATGTATAGAAAAACGCGATCAAAAGAAAAATGCGGTCAAACAGAGTTTGATTTGATTAAATAAGAGTTTTATCATTGTTAATTTTGTGAAGTTGGTAAACGAAATGATGAGTATATTTAACTATTAAATATATTTTTATAAATTGTGTACCGCTTTAAGCGATCTTATGCATTTCTACATTCCTCTCAATTTCGTTTATTTTGAACAGTATTTATTCGCACATTGCTTATGTTTGACAATTCCGGAGGTACGAAATTCACCTCGCAGTCACCATGTAAGCAAATTCACCTTGAGCAAGTTCACCTTGATTAACATAGGATAAAAACAAAAAATATTCCAAAGACAACCACCATGCTTTAGAAATTCCCAAGATTTTATGAGATGGAATACTGCAAAATTCTTGAAATTCTTTAAAATCGTGGCGCCGTTCAAGCACTGACTAAAAAACAATCTGAGGCTTGCATTATATATTTGTAGCAGGTGAGATAATCTCTTCCCCATTTTGGATATCGGCAGGAATGATGCCGTCCGGCCCGGGGGACTTGTATGGCTTAACGGTTTGAATGGATCACTCAATGTGACTTTTTGTCACTTGGAATGTAGGGAGACTATCATGGGAAACTTGATCCACCTGGTAGAGTGCTTGATCCGCTGAGGCTAAACTGCCTGGGAAGTGGGTGTCTAGTAGGATATCAAGGGTTTCGGCACTTGAGTGAGTCCAGCTTCCATCTGGTTTTTGGATACAGTCAAGGGCTTTGTTAGAGGAGTGGAGAATTTTTCGATGACGGGTAGTCTCAGACGTCCATTCAATGTGTTCGCAAAATTCCCTCCATGACGCTCGTTTCCCTCGCCTAATGGCGTATTTAAACTCTTTTTGTTTATTTTTGAAAGTGGCCCAATCAGCTGTAACTTTAGCTTTGTTGAGGAGCATTCTACAAGTTCTGTGAAGGCTTGCAATTTCCGAGTTCCACCACGGAGGTTTAGGTTTTCCCGTGGTTCGAGAGTGATGCAACAGATATGAGTGGCTCTTTTAAAAGCTGTGGTCAAATCGTCGACCGCCCGGGGGGAGTCGTTGCTAAGCATGACTCCAGTTTGAGTCGAAAAGGAGGCCAGTTCGTGTTTTTCCTATTGACTGGTTTAAGAGATCCTGTATTGCCTGTAGTCTCCCTCGAGTCAATGTCAAAAGTGATATAGCAGTGGTCCGAAAAGGAGGATTCCTGGGAGACGAACCAACTGCTTATCATGTGATCAGGTGATGTCAAGCACTTCCTTCCTGATGGATGTAAGGAAAGTGCGTAAGATGATTTACGAACACTTTCTCACCGGCCTTGCAAAAAGCCTGACCATCTCTTTCAAGAAGTCAAGCAAAATCATTCGTCCACTCGTCGCGAAACTTTCGTGTTTCCTAAGACACTGCAAAAGCGAGCCTTAGTTATATTTCTAAATTTAAAGACAAGTATTGAAAAACACTTTCCAAATTCATCTACCTCCCGTCTGAATCATTTCCATCAGCCGACGACGATGGAATTTGACTGCGTTTGCTAGATTTTGATAGAAATCTGTAAGAAAACTTATTTATTAATTGACTGAAAATTGCTTAAATCAACTTTCATGTCCATAATTGTCCATAAACGCTCCTCTAAAAAAGCACGCACAAAATAGACTTTCCGCGAAAATACGTGTTTTTGTTAAGATTTTCAAAGTGTCCACATTGCCATCTGATAGTTATAAATTAATTGAAATGTCCATTCACAACAATTCATTTTTAAATTGAAGAGTAGTCGCCCTCTATGGTCTAGTGGTAAGCATGCTAGACTCACACCCCGACTGTCGCAGGTTCAAATCCTGCCACGGGCTTGGTTTCCAAAATGCTTCTTTCTATAAGAATCATTTTCTTTTCGAGTCGAAAGCCTCTGTATCTAGTAATCATTCCCCAACACCTTGCACTCATAATTAATTATGGTGTAAGATATAATAATAATAATAAATTGAAGAGTAAAAAAGGGAACTTGATAATGGCAAATGTGTTTAATAACAAATGTAATTTTATTTCTAAAGATATTTGAAGATGTTCGGCGGAAGTTAAAAAACTTACCAAAAAGTTACCAACTCAAATTTGTGAAGGTAAAAGTTACCAATTTTGGTAGAATTCTATCAAAACGACAACTCTGGTACCGAGAACCATCACCGTCTACCGAGGCGCTGCGCAGCGGATGGTCGCTGTTGCAGCATATTTTGTACTGCTGCGACAGCGAGTGGCGCCAATGACATGCAACACGTGTGTTGCTAACTTATATATTTATTAAATCACTACACAAATTCACATTTTCGTTCTTAATTCATGAAAATCCATTATGTTTAAGTACTTTGTATCGAAATAGTTTTTCAATAGTTTGAACTCGTTTACTTGCAAGTGCATTTCTTAAGTTATATATAATTCAAAAGAATTAAAATCCTTTTAATATACAAATTATTGCCTTTGCACATGCATTTTTCATATCACCAAATATTTTAAAGCGTCTTATGACGTCACAGCCAATCAGCTGTACTGTGTTTTTGTCGAGAGATGAATAGCGGACCTACGCATGGCGTAATCTTCTTTTCTATTAATCTTGGATACAATCCAGATTTCTGAGAAGATTCTTCTCTGCCAGAATCACTTTAATTGCACTCTCAATACGCACCACACTCTCTATCAACCTAAGAGTATGCAATTTGGCAGAGGGTCTACTTCCATCACTTGTAACAGTTGAGAGGCTTTTGACATAACCATACCTTATATAATGTCTTATTAGACCACCAACTTGGAAGTATCAGATGAGAATTCGTTTTTTGCTTGCAGATATAACCAGTTTTTCCTTGAGGAACAATCAAATCGTCCGATCGCTTGTCTTTACAATAAGTTGCTTAACCCTAAATCACCAAATATACCCACCAAATTGGAGAAATTAAAATAAATTCCACCGAGCACAGAATTGAATAAGCCCTATTGACAACCAAAAGTGGGAAAGATCTATCGTATAAACCATAATTTCTCATCTTTCCACATGAAAATGCTGGAAAATAAGCAATAGTTGTAAGAGGTTCCACCAGAACAAACTTCATAAGACCTGAATGTTATTCTGCATGTACTGTAAATAGGAAAATATAGTATATATTGGGACAAAAAAGAATTTTAGCAAAATTTGAATATACCAAAAATACTCTTTATTGGTCAAATGGTAAAATGTCGTAAACAACAAGTCGTAAACAGCGAGCTTAGAATATGAAGTCTTACATAAGGTATCGCCTTACTTATAATGGCTCTGGGATGTGGTAGCATAGCCCCCATAAAATATTGTTAATAATGTGGACAATACATTTTGATAAATTAATTAAATGTGATTTTTATTTTATGTCGCCCTATGAAGTTCTCCCTCTCTCTATCTCTCTGTATTACTACCGAGCTCTAGGGCAGGAGCATTTATTTGATTGTGAAATACCCAATTGAGAATGGAAATTTGTCTATTTTTGCATATATCAACAAATATATCTAAATTTGAATGCAAAACCCTTTATGAGAAAATCCTGGTGGCAGCACTGCCGAACTCATGTCTGTTTACCAGAGAAATGACTTTTGTTTTGCTCACACTAACCCGTGTGCAAAACTGTAGTAGTGTGGCTGATTTTCTTCAGAACCAATAATAAACAAACCTATCCATATAGCAACTAATGATAAACAAAGACAGTTTTTTTGACGTTTGAAAATTTTACGTTGAGGTATCGCTTCTCCGTGTTCTCTGCTGTTTACTACAAAGAAGTTAAATACCAATATGTATATGAATCTCATCTTCTTTATACAACTTGTACAAATGATTGGAGCGACATATGGATGCAGGACCACGATCTGATACTATACACACACAGTATACTACAGTGGCTTACCCAAAATCAGTTAAAAAAGATATTGCATTCGCTATATACTGTCACCAAGGTGTCTCTGGATAATTCCCTAACTGAATTTATATAAACATATGTGATAAAGTGATTTTATCTGAAGTGGCTTCCATTTTATATTATTGAAATTCTTGAAGTAAAGATTCCATCGGGTAAATATATTTTAGTTAGAGCCACAGATATGACACAAAACTCTGAATCTGTCCCTGGTATAGACTTCATTGTCGAGAATAACTACAATGTCTACTATGAGTAGAAGAATTATTTTTCATCAATTTTGTTTTGTTTGTTTATATTATAAAATGTTTATTAAGTATTTCATGTAATCTTCGCAGCACCAAGTTTAATTGAATGTACATGCAGTGTAGATAATTCAGATTTAATCTTATAATATCATTTGCTCTTATACAGGGTTTCCTTTCACGGATTTTCTTTTTATTCTTTTCGAATATACACTTAAAACAATTACTCTGTATGGTATAAAACTTCTAATTCTTCTGAGGTATAAAATTTACGATTTACATTGAAGTATATATTACAATAAAAAAGTGTCTATAGCCGATCTTAATTAATATTAATTCGAGTTTTGAGATTTCGTGTGTGTTTCAATGACTGTTGCCTTAAAGATTCCATATACTTGTACAAACTTGTATCTTAATATCTAGTTACAAATTGCAAAAATGTTGTTGTACAATTGTTCTTTTTTTATTCCTCTACAGGTTCTCCAACGTGGATCTTGTGATGGTTGTATGGGTTTAGTATGCTGAACGACGTCTGTAATTGCGAATACTATTCGCTAGGCAGCAGGCAAAGATGAAGCCAGCGAACTATTAAAGATACAAGAAGATGAATTAAACTTTTGAAAGAAAAATCTCCACACGATCACTGTCAACGAAATGCTATGGAACCTATGTGAAACATAGTCTTAGAAGAGATTTTAGAAGTCCTCCCATCTAAAGTGATATATTCTATCTGCATATATTACATCTTTCAATTACCTCAATAGCGGCAATAACCAAACCGGCGTACTTGATGATGTCGCTGTTTTTATCCCAAAACTCGACGAAAGCCTGCTTGCATCCTCGTCGATACACGGTTTCAATGCGGCAGGCATTTGGATCCTTGCAACATGAAGGTGGGAAATAGCCTTGGAAATTGTAGTCGAGATAAGAGTTCTTACCGCAACATTCCATCTGCAGAGAAAACCCCGATCAATTTGAATAGTCAAAATCGAATTTGAATGAAAAAATTACAAACATACGCTTATTTGAATGGCATCCATGTAATCGGCCTTCCGAGTTCTGCGTTCCCAAGCCTTCTCAACGACATCACCCATGATCGTCAAGTACTTGTCCTTCTGCAACCACATGTACGCCACCAAGGCCAGTTGAGCAATCATCAGCACGAACAATAATATAGAATACTGGGGAGAGGCAAAATTTAGTACTGTCTGGCATTATAATTTGGAAAACTCTCTACCGTCATTGACATGCAATATGATTCACGAAGAGCTCCACAACATCCGAAGAATGAAATGAGCACAATGACCGAGCCCAATACCATCATTGTAATAGGCACTTGCTGGGTCTGCACCGCTTCCTTGAAATCATCGATAGTGTGAACATTCGTGAAGAGCAGGGCACCGAAAACAATTAGTAAAATGCCACATATCTACAAAAGTCGAAAAGAAAATTCGCATTAATAAAAAAATATTAAATGCTAATAAGTTAAAAATAATTACAACAATTTACACTTAATCATATCATTTATTGTATTATTATTATTATATCTTACACGATACTTAATTATGACTGCAAGGAGTGAGGAAATGAGCACTAGCGACTGAGGCTTTCGACTCGAAGAGGAAACGATTTTTTAGAAAGCAGCATTATTGAGACTAAGTCCGAGGCAGAATTTGAATTTGCGGCCCTCTTAGCTGAGCCTAGCATGCCTACCACATGCATACGTATAAATGAGTTGTTAGAATTGCGACTTGTAGCAAATCCCCTAGCTAAACACCAAAAAATAATTGCTTGACAATTCTAGCAGCATCCACCTACGGGTTGTTAATCACTTTTTATATATTACATTCAGGTCATGGATACTTGAACCATGTACCTAATTTTGTCAATAGAACAATTTCAATTTCCCACATCTACAGTAATAACCAGGCTTATGGCAAAGAGACGAAACTCATCTCCCTCCTCATTTTGCATAAATAAAATGGCGCGAAATATGCAAAGATCCGTAAAAACAGCTCATGGTTGGTTGGTTGGTTTAGGTGGCTGATCCACGGAATCCTTGCATGAATCACAATTAGTGCCTTAACGCCGTTTTATAACCACTACCCTTACCCACAAGATGGGCAGTTATCCAGATCCACTTCGTGGAATTTAGGTATTTTAGAAAATCCTTCGGTTTTACAGCCCAAAAGTTGGCATAGTCCTGCTAGAAAATAGTTTCCCACGGCTCTATTTCTTGAAGTCCCCAAAGCTGGGCATTTGCAATGAAAATGAGTTATTGCTTCCCTTTCGTCCGAGTCTCTACAACTTCTACAATAGGTATTGAACGGTGTATGCATTTTCTCCGCATGCGTACCTACTAGCCAGTGACCTCTAAAAACTGTCGTTAGTCGGCTGGTGTCTCTACGCTCCCGGCTTATCTAGCTATATTGTATACTGGCCAGGTCGCCCGGGATACATTACACGTCGTAAGTGCCCTCCATCTTCTACTCACCAAGGAGAGACAGTGCAGGTAGATGCCCCTCTTGATCGCACCCAGAGAAACAGCTCATAACAACACGATAAAAATTGATCAAAGTCACAACCAAACAATTTATTTTTTGGTACAAATTTCTCCTTTTGACTGTTATATAAATAGAGACAGAACTGTCTATTTTCAGACCTTAAAATAATGAACAGCTGAAAATACTGAATGAAATACACTACGCACACCTAACAAGAAATATATTAAACAGATTCTGTGCGTGTACGTGAATCACACCGTAAGTGGGTCATTTATAGTCGAGCACACGCCGCTCGTTGTTCATGACCGAGACCCATTTGTGAGTGATATAATATTGGAATCCGTTTGTGTTCTTCGTACTCTGTTTTTCATTTTGAAAATAGTTTTTAGGCATTTTTGGCGGACATATGAATGAATCTTTCCTAAAAAAACGAATGTTGGGATTGTGTTAGGTCAATTATGCACAACACCGCACGACCCATTATCGATGTTTGCAAAGACGGCTCTAAAGAATCTTCTCACAAGTATGAAATTAAGGTTTAGCTCAATCCCTTAAGTACAATTGTTGTTTAAGGACAGGTTTATTCGAAATACTGAATATTATTTACATATAATTTCTTTCCCGCTAACTCCTGGCATCGTCGTGGAAGGTCATGAAAATGGTGACAAAAGGCGTGTACCGCAGTGCTACTTTTGTGGTGAGCACAGCTTCATTGGAATCTCTGTCGCGTTCCGATGGTGTCGTGATAACAATGAGGGTCTATAAAAAAGACGTGAACATCTCCAATACAACGGACCATGTAGGACTTGAGGTAGACCCTGACGCCTAATAACCTAAGTATCTATCTGTCTAGTGTACCAGAAAACATAGAATGGGTGGACAAAATAGTTGGCACTGTTACTGATGGCCTCAACGCGACCTTGGCCGAAGCATGTCGGATAAGGAAGATGAGGAGCAAGCCGAAGCCTCGGTGGTGGACGGAAGAGCTAAACAAGCTTCGGGTAAGTAGTAGGAGAGGCTTCAAAGAGGCGAAGTATACACGTCTTGAAGATGATTGGAAAAGGCATAAAGAAGCTCTGAAGGTCTTTAAGAAGGAGGTTAGAATTGCTCAAAGGCAATCCCGGAAATCCTTTTGTGAAGAAGTAGAGGGAGCGACTGAGACTTCTAGACTTTATAAGATATTGGCAGGAAGTTCTCAAAACTGGAAGCTGCTACAGAAGGTGGATGGTACATCTACTACAACCAGTAAGGAGTCTCTAGAGCTTCTACTCAGCACGCATTATCCAGGCTGCTCAGATAGTCGGGAAGTAAGGGTAGACGTTCTATCTGAAGATCGACTCTTATAGCCATTGAAAGTTTCAAGCCATTTAAATTTCCGGGGCCGGATGGTATTTATCCAATTGAACTACATAAAAGCACTGGATACCTGAACGGCTGGCTTTTAGCAATCTACGAAAGATGCTTTAAGTTTGGTTATATACCGCTTCAATGGAGACAGATTAGGATAGTCTTTATTCCAACAGCTGGAAAAAGTTCACTTACTCATCCAAAAGACCGATATCTCTCATCTTTTCTTTTAAAAACTTTAGAGAGAGGAATGGAACTCCACTTAATCTTAACTTTAGACAATAATTTAATCTCATGGGCTCAACATGCCTATACAAACGGGAGAAATCGGGGAAATCGTTAGAGACTGCTGTACACAATTGTAGAATAAGCAGGAATTCACTCTGGCTGCCTTTCTTGATATTGAAGGGGCCTTTGATAATGTCAAAGGGAAGGCCATCACTACAGCACTCACTGAACTTGTGGTGGAAACGGGCCTCATTGGTAAAATGCTGAATAGTAGAATCATTGAGGCGAATCCAGGAGAATCGGTCCTACGTAAATTGGTGAGCAGGGATACACCGCAGGGAGGTGTCCTCTCATCGTTTCTATGGAACACAGTTGTTAACAAACTGGTGTTAAGATTAGAGGCGGTGGGATGTAAGGTGATATCTTATGCTGATGATGTTGTTATTGCTGTCTCTGGATAATTCACATCTACACTGAGAGATTTGCTGCAAAATGCTCTAGATATTCTTTCAAAGTGGGCAGAGGACTGCGGTCTTGGAGTAAATCCGAATAAAACTCAGCTCATTCTGTTTACAAGGAAACATAAAATCCCTCATTTAGATCCAATTATGCTTCAGGGGAAAAACTTTAGGGATTTTGGGAGAAACGAAATATTTAGGTTAGAAAGGAAACTTACTTGGAAGTCAAGCATCCTAGAAAGAGCTAGGAAAGCTGGGATGGCTTTTTATGCCTACAAAGGACCTATAAGCAAAACGTGGGGAATTAAGCCTAGGGTATCTCACTGGCTTTAAAGTGCAGTCAATTGTCAGGTCCATTCTCCTCTATGAAAATGTTGTCTGGTGGACTGCAATGCAGAAAAGCCCTTACTGCGAAATGTTTAGTAAGGCACAGAGATCAGCAGAATTAGCAATTAGCGGCACCATAAAAACCACGCCAACCTTGGCATTGGATACCATACTGCATCTGCAATCCTTATATCTCTCCTGTAAATATTTAACGGCATGCTCCGCCACTCGGTACAAGGCGAGCTCACAATGGAAAGCAGTCCCGTAAGGACATGCGACAATACTAGAATCCTATACGGACATACCCAGTGATTTTGATTACCTTCCTTCCTTCCTTTGTTTCGAAAGGAGTTTTTCGGTAAAGATTCCTTCAAGGCAGGAATGGCTCGAGGGGGATCCATCACCAGATACTCCCATCAAGATATTCACAGACGGATCAAAAATCAATACCGGTGTAGGATTAGGGTCTTAAAGCGAAACGCCCTCAATCAGTGAATCCATCAAACTAATGGACCAGTTTGTTTCAAATAACGGCTATTCATGAAGCCTTGAATTGGTTGAGGAGAAATGAGATAACCGGTGAGGATATCTGTATTTTCTCAGACAGCCAAGCTGCACTAAGGGCTTTGGAAGCATTCCAAATAACATCAAGGAGTGTCTTAGACTTTCACCGATCCCTTAATGAGATGGCTAATCAATTCTATATACATTTATGCTGGGTACCAGGCTGCAAGGCTGATCAACATGCGAGACAAGGCATTTGTATGCCAAATGTTATATGGGTATACCTCTCGCGACTTGTAAGCTTCTCATAAGGGACACTAACTAACTCTACCAATCAAAGGTAGATCTATGCCACTACCTGCGAAATCGTCAGGCAAATATGACGGAGGCTAAATCTGCATCTATCCAAGAATATCATTGGACTCAATAGACTACAAATTAGGACTCTAAGGACCCCTCACAGGACATTATCTAATAGGAAATCATGCAAGAAGAATGGGAGTTTATACGCATGATTTCTGTCGCAGCTGCAGAAACGAGGAGGAACTGGAAACGGTCTAGCATCTCTTCTGTACATGTCCAGCTTTTGCTAGAAATAGAGAACGTTTACTAGGATCCCACTTTTCAACAAGTATAGATAATCTATACCAGTCAGATGTTAACAACCTTCCTCGCTTTATAAAATGCTCAGGTTGGTTCATTCTGGAGCGCGAAGCGTAGTCATGCCTCGCATCCGCGGCTCACACTGGACCCGCCTGGTGGTCTAAATGGCATCACTGGTTTATTGGTGAAGTTCACTACATTTCGATAATATATTTAATGAAGTCTAAAGTCACAACTACTTCAGTGTTTGACTAATGGTACCAAAATTCTCGGGTACGGGTCCGTCGTTTTCATATCATAGTTATTGGTGGTATAATTAATTGCACCTGGGAAAGGGAATGCCTAGAATTAGTTACGTTCTTACTATGTATTATTTAGGAGACAACTGTGAAGTGAACTAAGTTTCCCAGTTGGAGTTACTTTGAAATAAAAAAAAACCTTTTGACAAATCCACCAAAAAACTTAAGTTCAAGATTTGATTTAAATCCTTGAGTGGTATGATATTCAGACAGGCGGAAGTACGAATATCCAAAAATGAGCTTTTCGGAATGCGGAGTATTTTGAATATGTAATTTTATTTTGCAGTTTCATTGTAAATAGAAAAACCACACCAATTAATTGCCGACTTCCTTTGAACAAATAATTATTTATGAAATTGTTATTGCATTAATAAAGTTTAATAATATTCGTTTGTGAAAACCGCCACCAAACTATAAAACATGCAGAGATGTTATTGTGTAATTTCGAAATTTCAAAATTTTCGTTTTCTATTTACCCGCAGAAATGAATGTGCTGTGCAATTAAAATTATTAATTTAATTTCAGTTTCAGTGTGAACGTGATTTAAATGTAAATAACTTGAATAATGACGTAATTGATAAGCTGAAAGCGTAAGTAATTAAGTAATTATACGAGTACGACTATCATAAAATAAGGCGTCTCAAAGGGGTATTAAAGCAATAGCCAAGTTAACTTCGAGAAGTTCGTGACATTTAAATCAAATTGCAGTTATTATCATCTCCTACACACTAATATGAGAGCATGTTGAATTTACAGAAACGATTGAAACACCTGAAAGCAGGATGACACGTTTTTAGCACAAGGTGTATTTGTAATCATGGTAGAATTTTCTATTAAAAGAAACAAATAAAGAAAAAACCATAAAAAACCGGTCTCATTCTGGAAGAGAAATATTCGACCACTTTTTCAAGTACTGTAGGTGACGTCACGAGACCAAGTTCAAATCTGCTCCCGCTCTAAAGCATCGTGTCATTCAGTCATTTCCACAAAGCGCATTGTTTCTCAACACAGTATTTGACCTCTATGAAGAAATATGTTGGGAATATGCCGGCAAATGAAAATGAAAAAAAACAACACAGTTCTCTACAAACTTTATATAAAGTTTGTATTTACAAGTTTTATATGTATGCGATACAATGCTGTTATGAAATATGATGTTCAATATTAATACTTCGTAAAGTAAGCAATAGCTGTGTTTCTTTCAACGCGAGTGTGAATAAAACGACACTCGCTGCTTAACCAAGAATGATAGAATAGAAGATTACGCCATGCGCAGGTCTGCTATTCCTCTCTCGACAAAAACTCAGCACAGCTGATTGGCTGTGACGTCACATGCACTTTAAAATATTTTGTGATATGAAAAATGCATGCGCAAAGGCAATAATTTGTGTATTAAAGGGTTTTTAATTATTCTGAATTATATATAAGTTAACAAATGCACTTGCAAGTAAACGAATACAAATTATATTTGCATTATATACTATATTATATAATATATAATTATATTTGTAAGCAAAAGAAAGCATTTAATCTACATACTCGGCGAAATTGCATGGAACCTTTTGATGAAAAGTTCATAGAGAAGAATTTGTATGTTGAAATGGGTTAGTAATTTTTTTTTTAAATATATTAATCAATTATTATTAATTAATCAATAATAAAAAAGTGGTCGCTTCACTTCTACAGGAGTCAAGTTCAATATTTTTTTATCTATTGTATATATATAAACTTAACAGACTTTGTTTAGCTTAAACCTTTGTATTTATTACTACATAAATATGCATGCATATGTGCATCTATCTATGAACATAAATATATAAATAAAAAAACTAAAATTATAAAATAAATACATATGTACATGAATTTTTTATTTCACTTCACATAATTATATCCTTTATTTTATTCCATTGAAGCACCAAAATACTAAATAGCAACTTTCACGGCACAAATTTCACCAAAAAAATTACTAAATAAACCAAAAACTTTAATGCCAAAATTATTAAAATATTTTACTTCACATTTATTTACATAAATATTATCATAAAATGCGATAAATATTAAAATATTTTATATTAAACACAAATTATCACATTACTCACACAAAAATGGATGCATTTTGGCTGTTCTCTCATTTCGTATGTGCCTTGTGAAGAGTTGCGCAGAGAGAGGAAATTTTCGTACCAGCATTGATGCAATCTTCTATTCTATTATTCTTGTTGCTTAACAGTGTAGGATTTGGTAGCACTGGTTTTGACATTTAAAATGTTTATACATACACATTTGTAAACAAATTTTATGAATGTATTTTATTTATAAATGTATAATTTTCACAAAATTACATTTATTTTTTAATTTAAATTAAAAGTTATTACATATTTTTTTAATTACAAACATAGTTTCTTTATTTTCCATATTGATTTTTATATAATTACAGCGGTTTATTCTTGGTTTACTCTTTTTCTCGTACACAACAGACAGCAAAATGGTTTTGACAGCACTTCTGTTTGAGGCGCTAAACAACAAGCGAATACAAACAAGTTGCTTTAACGGTCAATATGTATGCAAAAGCGGGCGTACTACCCAGGGTATGGTTTCGGAACACTTCTCTATAAATATAATTTTCTCTTCTAGCCTTAGTTGGTACAACTTATTCTCCCAAACCTTGGCGCACATATTTTGTTATGGTACAACAAATATATAAATAGTTTTAGTAAGAATTCATAAACGACACTCCATAAACAGCGAGTCTTTTTGCACTGATGCTGATGGTCCTAGAATGTATTGTTATTGCCTCAAACGCAGCTGCATTAATTAATAAGGTAACAGTTGTGTCTTGGAAGCAGATGCGATAAAAGTGTCGTGTATACAAACTGAAACTAGTTACAATGTTGTCGACTTGTTGATAATTCACAAAACCAAAAAGTCATCTTGGTCTTTTATAGCATGTTTCAGAATGGGACGCTCGATTTGTACATCAAAGAACTTGCACACTAACTTTGAATAACACTTTTTACACAGCCGCTTCTTATACCATAACATACTGTTACGAAAATTAGATTCTAGTCAAATCACTAGATTGGTTCAAGTAATACAAACCCCTTTGTTTGATAGTTTATGGCTCACAAAAGTAGATTTGAATTAACACAATTATTTCGGAAATATTTAATAAAGATTAATTTCATACAACAGTTTAGTTCGTTCTTTATCAAGTATTATCACTGCTGCCTTCAACTCGCAAGTAACGTCAACTGTCATACTGCTACTTTTTATCGATATCATTCCAACATATTTCTAGATTAAGTTAAAAAGACTGCATCACTAATGAATTATCACTAGTCACACAGAAATATTAACAGGGGCTCTAGATATAATTTCAACGTAATGTTTATAAATATATGAAACATTTAATGTTCATAATTTCGTTGTAAGCTTTTTTTCATGTGTACTGAAGGGACTTTGTTGATGACAGAAAAACACAGAACATGGAAGGAATGCAGGATACAGAATTTAGCATTATATGGAGCAGCCATTAACTCCAGTTGGCCTGTAGAAAACTCTATCTCGTTATGCTAAAAGATACAATAATTTGTGGTTCCGCGGATATTCCCGTTATTCGGTTCCCGCTATTCGGTTTTCGATCAAAAAGTGCATCGCTTTTATGAAAGTTGCTACTACCGACTGTAACAATTTCTTACCAGCTGCAAATTCGATTTGGGAGCGTTTAGTTTATATTTTCAATGCATTATTCATGGCCACAAATACACAAGATCCCACATACATAAATATATTACGTGGTTCTTTATAGTAGAACTTAATTATTACATAGAAAAAGCATGTTCAACAAAAAAGGCAGTGACTAAGTAGCATACTCGCCACCCAGCAGTTATTACTCATTCGTCTAAGTGAAGGTTATCAATGCTGGAAAAAACACCCGTAGTGAAAAATTAAATTAAACAATTGATCCCGCATTGACCTTCAGTCAATATTTAGTCGTTCTAATGGTGAATGTAATAGAAATCGAGTGAATGTAGCGGATATGAGAAGAGTTAATTCGAAATGTGTGTTCTACCGCCGAGAATCAACCACCAAGCGCGTATGATCTGAGGGAACAAAGCACACAAATCCTTGCTTTGAAAGATGTGTGCCCAAATTTGACTGACTTAGCAAAAACGCACATTTAGTGGCAATAGAACAATTCACCATTATGATGGAAATATGTATTGTCTTGTATTTTAGATTCAATCATAGGAACAAATGGGGTGCCTTTAAAAAAGATAAAATGAAAATTATCCCTCCTGCAGAGAATATTTCCGCACGATCGAAGGCGGTACGATTGAGCAGAGACTGCACAAATAAATTATCATCCTTTTTTGAAGTAATTTTTGTATTCCTCAGAATCACTCCAGAATATTGAATACAGTGAAATCATATCGAATGTAAAGAAGCTTTACAATGAGACGGGAACATACGCCCTCTGTGATGATCCATACCTGCCTCGATTCAGAATAAGAATCTTCAATCAGGCCCACTGATGTCTGACCCTAGACTTCGAAGTTACTGGCCAATGGGTGTTACCCACAATCTTACATGTGACATTGGAAGCTAGTGGGCATTTGGGAAGTAGCATATGGGTGAAAGTGCACAGTTCTTATGATGCAGAGAATGTCGAATTAAAATTAATAGTGAAAATGCTAGGTTCAGATCCGGAATTACATTCCCCATTTTCGGGGTTGCAAATACGAGTGTGTGGGTGAAATGGTACAATCTGGTCACACTGCTGTACAGTATCGCTGCCAGACCAGTCATTCCGATTAGTATCGGAACTACAAATGGCAATGAAAAATTAAAGTTACAAAAACAAAACAAAAGAAATTTAAATTATTTAAGCCAAATTAATTGTTTCATTTAAAGTTCAAGTGCGCGTCCAATTTTTCATATTACTGCGAATATTCAAAATGAACAGAATGGAAACAGTAACACACGCTAAAAAGTAAGCTTACGCTGAGTTTTACGAACGCATAATAACCAGCAGTGAATGTGCTATAATTGCAAGAGTAAACACCATAATTGCCTCACCCTCACCTTCACCTTCACCCAGACCACATTATTATCCGCACCCAATTCCAATGTGGATGAGTGTGCTGCTATTTGCCCAATTCCGTATTGGGACAATTGTACGCGGCAAAGATGCGTGACTAGCTGACACTTGTTGCGACAACGAGTTCTACTTCTATGCTAATTATATTACTTTTTATGGAAATGTGCGCTGAGAAATGCTTTTACAATGATTAAATTCTATAACGGGAAATACGGAAGAAATTACTAATGCCCCATTCTGCAAAATAGAACAGAAAATTCCACTGATTATCCAGCGATGCTCAATTCTGGCTGCGTCCATTTGGAAATCACATTAACCCGAGAAAGTCGCCAAATACTTCTCGCTGACATTATGGTGTTGTCGTAATTTGTTCTAAAGTGTTGGCATCCAGGGACTCAGTTGTTCATATTAAATATTTCTCCACACCTACTGGGTGATTCTTCTAATAGTATTCGCCACTCTCTCTTGCTGATTTATTCATTCCTATTATAAACTTCACTTGTATTTGTGTCAAAAAGAATAAAGGATTTACCATTTCTGCAAAAATGTAAATGCATTTTGTCATATGGTGGAAAACGACTGTTCACCATGCTAGGAGCAGACCGAATGTAAATGCATTTTGTCATATGGTGGAAAACGATTGTTCACCATGCTAGGAGCAGAACGTTGTAAATAATCGTATTCAATGGAATGCATGGGATTAAATTAAATTCGTGTGAATTGTATACTCGTATAGTTATAGATTGTAGTTTCAGCATATACTCGTATGAGGATATCTTAGGAACTGTTTGTGCGCCCCAAAATTAAGCCCATTGTAACTTTTTTACAATAGAATATTGTAGAAGTGATTTTATCGAATTTGACCTCCTTCTAAAGAAATTCTGTTAGAACATCAGCCTGGATGTAAATGGAATGGATTAGTAAATTGAAACCCAGTTTTAAAGAAGGTTTCCATGTGATTTCAAGTCTCTCAAAATTGTCATATGGAGAGTTAGATGCACTGCTTATTATACATATGTATATATGACTGCATTCAGTTCTTGAACCCCGTCTTAAAGATATTTTCACACTTCCAACTCATTCATACCCATTCTGAAATTACGGTAAAAATATAATCATGGCAAATAAATACCAGGTAAACGGTGGCCTTTGACTGCCCCCGTTTGATATTTATCTGATAATAATATTGCTAACCTTCTCAAATATGGCTATTCAAAGAGTTGACGCCAACCGAGAGACGAACTTGTGATTCTCTCTCTCTCTTTATTTTTATTTACCTATTTCCAGTGGTCTGAGCACTGAGCGCCTCACGGTTTAGAATCAAAGAATAACAAAGAATTCATTGGTGATAGAAGCATCTTCGGCTAAATTTATTTCACATGAATGGGAAAAAATTGCTCACATTCATTCAAAGCTACGTCACTGTACATTCGAAGCACTACGTTACCCCTTAGTGTTCGCAAGGTGTGTCAATACTTCACTTCTATTTTTATATTTATGTAAATATTTGCATACAAAGAAAAAATTAGAATGGAAACCGTTGCTAAGAACTAGTTTCAAATATCGCTACAGGTAAATAATTGAGCCAAATACTATTGAGAATATTTGGCACAATAGCCATGGTAGACTCAATAGAGGTAATAAGGATTTCACTTCTTTAAGCATATGGAGTTAATAATAATTACATTCGATTGCAAAAATTATTTATTATTTTTAGTAAGAATTTGTAAATTTAAATTTAAAGTTTTATAAATAAATGATTAAAAAATTTCAAACTATATTTTGCTGAGCTCAACACCATCGCATCATTCAATTATTTATCCAAATATCTGATTATAGACTTGTTTTTGAAAAATTGAAACTATAGAATTAAGTAGATAAATATTGTATATATATGTACAGTATGTCAAGAATGAGTTTACACATTGAAGAAAAATTGAATTTTTCAAATTAATTACCAAAAAGGGCTACTTTTTATTTCTGTACATACATATGTACATATGTAAGTATTTGATCACAAATTTTTATTAATTACTGTATTTACAAGGTAATCATAAAAAGAAATATGCGAATTTGGGACAAAAATAAGAAAAAATACAACAAAAACAAATATGTACTACTCAATTTGGTGAGTGTCAAGTAACTGTTTTGACAAATGTTTTTTAATTCCGTTTTGCACCAATTCAATGATTTACGGTACATATGTATACCGTTAAATATGCTCTGTATTGATTATTATGTACATATGATTTTGTTCATAGTTGATAAGTAATTTTTAGATTTCCGTACATTATAAGTTACAACGTTGTGTTTTTAAAATGCCAGGTAAGCGATTATCATTTGAGGTGCTTCAGTTAATATACATATGTATGTACATATGTAGTATGTGTTCAGTAATATGTGTTTTGACAAAGAAGCATAGATTATGCATACATATGTATGTATGTATTTTCAATATATTACTTGGTTCAATGACTGCATATTAAGAGATCATTTTTGGTGCTTTCGTATACATGCATACATACATGTGTATGTACATATGTAGTATGTATCTACATATGTATGTATAAACAGGTAAAAACCTGTACCTGGAAAAAATCCCCCCAACATAACAAAAGCCAAAATCACCCATACATAAATACATTTGCGCGCCATACATACAGTTATCCGAAAAACTTATACCGTCAATATATGTTGCCATTTTTGTTTGGTCAATACAAGAAAAAGCTTCATATAAAATCTGCATGGAATTTCCTTCTATTCTTACTCGTATCTGAGTAGCCTTGTTTGTGAGATCAGAAAAGCAACGGTTCTTTAATTATTATTTGATATTCATAAAAAATGTTAAAAAAGTTGAAGCTTCTGTCATCATATTTGTCTTACTATTGAAAAGATTATAAATTCAAATAAAAAAAATATACTACATATGCAGATGATTAATTATATACATATGTATGTATTAGAAAAAAAACTTGCTTTGACTATTCCAAAAACTGCTTCGCGTTCTCCGTTCCCCTCTCTAACAAACTTAGAAGCTTTTCGTTCGTTAAGTAAAATTCTTTTGAGCACATGCTTTTGGAACCAACAGAATTGTGAACAAAAATAAAAAAACCCCCCAACAACAACAACCATACCAACAAAACCAAACTTCTTTGTACCCAAAAAATGAACTCTCACAGTTGTTTATTACTGTTTTAACAACCAAAGGCCCTCTCCCCCTATTACGACCAATTTTTAAGATATCGCAACGAAAGCTCGCTCGCTAGCATTATATAAAAAAACATTAGTCGCAGCTTTTTCTGTTACAAACAAAATTTAATCGCACACACAACCGAGCACAAACAACAAAAATTTAAGCTAACGTAAAATGCGTTTTTGAAATGGCGATTCTGTTCTACTTACATACATACATACATATTTATGTGTGTCTGTCAATGTATCAATATAAAATGTGAACCTAAACCAGTTTTATGAGCAAGCAGTTAGACATGAATTTGGAACGGAAGCTCAAAAAACGAGCTGCAGTTTTTAACTTTACGTATATAGTATGTTCATACATACATACATGTGCATATGTTTTATATGAAATTTACAAACTGCTGCATTCAGCTCCGCTTTGAATATGTCATGTTTGAATATATGTAGTATGTGTAAATGTTAGTATACTGCAGATATTTGTATATTTTTACCTATTTATTTACATATTAATGTCCATGAACGAAAATTATATTTGGTAAGTTTTCCTTTTTAAATTGAATTTAAATGTTTGCAGGATTACTCCAAACGCGCTTAACTAATTAATAATTTATAATTAAAGAAATTAAAAATGTCTGTTTGAAATACTTTATACTATGTACATTACTATGTATGTATGTACATATAAAATATCTGACTTTTTTGTCTCAAAAGGAGGTATGAGCAAATAATTAATTTTATCTTTATAAAGAACAACATACATACATACATATACATACATACATATGTATGTTTATTCAACAAAATCACTTTAAAAATAATTTCGAATTCAGATTTAATTCAATTGCATACCTACAAAAGTCTGAACTAAATAATTACAGGACATACTTAGGTTGCAGATTTTTTGGGAAGATTGGGAATAAGATTTTAAGCCATTTTGGAATTAACTCCATAATTTCTACGAGTATACATATATACTTTAATTTAAAATAGGCTCAAACCGGTCATTTAAATTTTTGATTTTTAATGAAACAAATACAAATAAAATCCTATTAATATTTTGTCCAGCTGGGTTTCTATTCGAATCTTCCAAAATCTTTTTTATATAAAAATCCTTTTCAATTGCGAAAGTTATCATCGTATCATACAGATCTTATCATTTCAGATCAATTAATATTTGGGAGCGGCAATTTTCGTATAAAATAAGTAATGTGAGTAAGTCGATAGTCGTCAATTCTGTGAATATGAAGATTATTTTTGTAACGAATTTATTGACAAGACAAGTTACAACAGTAGTAATAATATTCGTTTGTTGTGTCGACAAAAAGATTCAAATTAGTTCAACATTATATTTTCACAATGTGCATTGCAAATGGCAAAGAATGTTGCAAAAATAAACAATGAAAGGGAATATTAAAATAAATTCATTCATACGAGCATATGCAAGACAATTTGGAAAGTGATTATTCGATATGAAAAGTATTCACCAAAGAGAACTCCCCACCTAACTAATATTCAAACATTTAAAAGTAAGGTGAAACACAAGGAAAACATTTTTAAATAGCCCCTTGCAAATTTCGACCTGAAATTCTATATATCTTCATTATGCCTAACAATAAAAATTTGAAAGAAACCAAGTGAAGCTCAGTGTAAAATTAAATTTGAGTCGATTTCTAATCGAATAGATTCGTACAATCACATATTTATAAACACACCAATTGTAACCGTTCAGAATACGTAGTACACGTAGTATTATTACGTAATTGTTTTACGTTTTTAGTTTTCAAATATATCTAATGGATTAGGCGTTGCGTTGGCTCTCGGACTCGCTCACGCACAAACGAAAGGAAATTAACTTTTATATCTGAATTTATAAGTGCCTTAGAAACCGCTTTCAGTTTCCTTATAGGTAGTCACTACGTTGTTTAAAACTGCCAACAACTATCAGAAGTGTTTGTATTAACATGCAGAAGAAATCGTTATATGAATATTACTTTCTAATTGTGTTTATAGTGAAAATTGTAGTTTGCTTCTTTTTGTGAAAGTGAAGATTGAAGAATATACTAGCTCTCTATTTTTAAAAATGTTGCAGCATAATGCACACCATTTATTTTTATCCTTCCGAATTCATACACATAAGTTTCCGAAATGAAACATAAACTAGCGGTTTAAAGGAACAAAAAACCACTTACACCATTTGTTGCAGTAGAATTAGTAAACAAACATTTTCGAAGAATAAATCAATATATGCTTTGCTTGAATCCTTTATTCAAATAAATGTGTGGATTGTTTTTCTGCATTTCGTTGAGAATGGAATAACAGTATTTCATTATCTTCATAATGGTAAATTACTTGGGGAAAAGATTCACCACATTTTAATTCTATACTTTTTTATTACTATTTATTTATTATTTCATAAATGTAAGAACTAAAGTATACAATATAATATTAATTGGAAATAGTCTTAATTTCGAGAAATACCGGAATTAAATTTTTACTTACCGAACACAGAAGGTTAAATAGAAATAAAACATATTTAACCATTGAGATTCCGCAACTCATTTTCGTTGATTTTTATTGATTTCGCTGGATAATTAAACTGAACAAAATAACAAAAGAAAAGTTATTGAAGAAATTAAAGAATAAAGTATTCATATTACTGTAGTTTGTATAATAAAAATAAATACAATAATCAAAATGCACGCTAACAAAAATAATGTTTACACAATTCTTGTAAATGATGTAAAAAGAAAGCCCTAGCTGATTTATTGTCTGAATTTATACCGCTCCCTACCCTGAGGTTAAGCTGAGAAGAGCTGCAGTCAAGGACTTATCACAATTAATTGTTTTTGATATACTGTTTCCACATAAACATAAAAATTCGTATTTTTCGTTTGATTTTTTAAGCGGTGAACAATATAAGCATAGGCACTTGACTTAAAGGTTATTAATAAATGATGTAACAATTCGGTCAGCGCACAAGTTCGGGCAATAATTTCTGTTTTGGCAGCAAGGACGCCTTGAGATCATTAATGGCATTCCAAACCCAAGGATGGCGAGCAGCCCATTGTATCCACGATTCCTTATTCAAAGTCGACGCTTCAACCTTCTGCAAATGTTTGTAATATTTGCCATTTTTCTTCACGTTAGCAGAAGAATCTTCCACATACTTCGCAAATCGCAACTTTAGTAAAGTCTCTGATATGTCCAGTAGCTTAGTTCCCTTCGGCGGATGCACCAAACACAATTGGCAGATAACAAAGTCGTTCCTGTTACTTTTAGTTAATGGTATAAACGTAGCTTTGCGGCCAACTATACAATTTTGTAGCCACGAGTAACCATTGGCGCTGACTTTAACGCCAGGTAATTTTACAGGTAGTAATTTATCGCTACTCATAAATATAGGTATGAGAGGGCGATGATTTATAAGTAGCAGCGTGTCCTGGTCTCGTTGTTGTATTCCCTTAATAGTGCCTGTGTGCATAAGCCGTTCCTTTATAATTTGTTCTGGTATGTGCGAGGGTTTCTTAAACTGTAATACCAGTGGTCTACGTCTCACATAGGCTGCTATTAGCATCAAACCAGCTGTGCCATAGATGGCTAATTCTGCACCGACAGTCTCCTTTTCCAAAAAATTACATAAGCTATCAAACTTATGCGATAGGTAACTCTTTGTTGAGCTCATTCTGTCCTTCGTTTTCTTAAATTTTTTTTTTATATTTTTTAAGTACGTGCGTGTTTATTGTTCACCTAAAAACCAAAAGCGAAAATGAATTGGATTAATTTATGAAATAGATTTCTTTTATGCTTATTTTAGCAATTTCTTTAATTTTAGTGACATCATTTACTTTTAATAAAGCCTAAAAGGCTTCCAAATATGTTTGCGTCTAAATTTTCAAATCTTTTCGTGTATTTTAACATTTATTCGTAGCTACAGACTGAAATCTTTTCACTAAACTTGCACTTATCAATTCAATGGAGAGGAGGCGATCTCTTTAATATATCCCCCCCATATCTTTTGACATTTCTTTGTAGCTGACATTTGTTTCATTAGTTATTTTTGTATTCGGCGTTTATGCACTGAAGGTCGGTCACACAAACACAATCACAAATATTAGTTTACAGTCGTTCGCTCTAAATTAGGTTTTTTGCTCTTTCTCTCTCACGAACTTAGCTTTTCTTCTACATAAATTCGTACCTTTCGTTGTCTTTATTTTAGGTTAGAGCGTCCGGTCGACTACGTTGTTTACTAGTTGCTTGTTTATTTCAGACTGCGGATTGTTGTTTGAAAACAGCAGCCTGTTGCATGCTTAGTTGTTGATTTTCTGAAAAATTCACGTCTCTCCCACCCCTTCAGTTAGCATACCTAATTTTGGACCACTCTCTTAGCGAATTGTGTTTTTCGTATTGTTGTTGGAATGTGTTTTTGTTTGTACGCATTTAGTTAATAACTATTTTGTTTTGGCTGTGCTTCTCTAAAAGATGACTACAGATGTTGTACATTTTATTTTCCAGTCATTTATTTTCGCCTAACCATGTGTAGGTATTACTTATTTATATATGCATATGTATATATATAATCGTATGAGTGTATTTCGATTACGTTACATAAGTACCATTTGAATTTTATATCGTTATATTTACTTACCCCCGCTGGACAAACTACCCATACAAAATTTTTAGAATTGTCTTTATTATCAAGTTTTATAAGTTTTATAAAATATATCAATTTTACACGGTTATATAATTATTATTTTTGTCAAATCTGACTCACTATTTATTAATTTATTTTGAAACAATAAAAACGGAGAAGTGATGTGTGGATGCTTGTATATATGTACCTGTAAATGGCGTTATTATATACACAGTTTTTGTTAAAATTTGTCGATATGTAAAATAAACAAGTACAAAATGATCGCTGGATGACATCATGCCGTACCATCATTAAACATTACAACGCATTTGTAATATTTTTATACAATAAACAATTATTATCATTATTAATATAATTTATTTCAATTAATTAATTGTACGGGTATATAGATCAATGATCTCTTAAATTGCGGCATTATACAATTTAACAATCAATCAATAATAACAAATTAAATTAATAGTAAACTAATAAACTTCAGAGCTAGAACTAAAGAAAAAATACTAACATAACTAAAACTAGTAAAAATAAGCACGATCCATTCATTCGGAAAGACGATCAAGATGAAGCAGACAATCGGTTACACATCACCAAAGAACACTAATATTGCCCAGGGAATTGCCCAGTGATTAAGCACTTGTAGTCGCTCCCCAAGGAATGACCTGAATGGACCTTGGTAATGAATTCCATAATCTGATGGTGCCAATGAACAAAAAAATCGAGTGGAGGTGCGATAGTAAAATCTTAGCTAACTTAGAAAGAATCAAAGCTTGACATCTAGCAGATTGACTGAAGTGCAGTTTCTCGCAGAGATTTGCTATTTTCAGTTTATGTTGCGATTGAGAGTCCAATCCACTGTATCCCAACTCGGAAAATTTTATTATCAGGAGGATGAGGTGAAAAACTAGCTCACGACTAGATGTCGGGTATCAACGGAAATGAAATCTGCAGACATTCTTAGATTCCGGAGTGTATAATATATTTTTTTGAACACATTGCTAACATGATCAACACAAGTTAAGCTAGAATTGACAGTAAATCCCAAGCTGGAAACTTTCGATACGAGCGCCAACTGGATACTATCAACTTGAACTGGAGGAATGTCATATAGACGTATAATGTGTTCTGATTTGGATTGGACATATGACTTCGGAGGAAGCCCATCTACCAATCTTGCCATGGTAATCATTAAGTCTTGAGCACAGATAATCCATTACCTCAATGAGTCTAGAATGATAATTTTGGATGTCATCTGCATATGCATGAATTGCAATATTGTCACAAAATGTGAAAATATCATTAATAGAGATTGAGAAAAGAAGAGGGCCAAGAACTGCCAAGAACAAAATACATTTACCAGGTATTATTAAATGTATTTTGTCTCTAAGATAGCTGCACATCGGGCACAGAGCACAAATGAGTTGATACAAAAAGTATTTGTGAGTTTCGTTACAGATTTGATTGTCCTTAATATCTCACCCTCTATTTACAAGGCAAAGATTACCTGCACGCCTATCTGATGTTGGAAATGCAAATAAATTAATAATTTAAACAACGCATAATACGGCTTTACACAAGTGGTCCCGATCCCAAGCTACCAGATGATGCCGGAAAAGGAGTAAACTTTAACAGCTTCAAAGAAAGTTTATTATATATTAATTAACATGTGTTAATTAGAGATAATAAAAAAATGTGTGTGTTATTTTCGTTAATATCAGATATAATGTACATAATTCATATGATGAAATATGTGGTATGTGTATATAAGTCAATGAGAAGCTATGACATCGGACAGTATGTTGCAACAAAGCGCAATCATTTAGGGAGGGATTTACAGGTACACCGTCTCGAAACTAAAAGCATCCGGGAGATTCTGCAGACAAACATGTCGTTGTGGAACTTTTTCTCACGATAATTCTGAATGTATTTGTGTTTCATTTATTATCTATGAAATTTTTGGCACTTGATCAATGCTAATTCCAACAAATTTGATTGCAAACTCCAATTGTATAGGAAATTCATTAAACATATTAAAACTGAAGTGCTAATACAGATCGACTGCCATACCCTCTAATAAAAGTCGAAAATAAGTCGATGTTTCAAACAAAAATCTCATGGCATAAGGCTGTCGCACAATATGAATCTGATATTGTATCACGAAGTCTAAAATATTCGGACTACGTTAGCAAATTTACCTTATTTTTGAGTTAGAATATGTACAATACATAATGGAATGGGTGAGAATATGGAAACTGCGTATATATGTATCTATCCATATATATATGTATACACAGTACTAATATATGCACATTAAAAATTGGCACGTTTTCCAAATAGCAAAATAACGATGGAAGTTGACTCGTCTAACCTAGTAGTTATTTATTTTATTTATTTATTATTCAATAACTTAGTGTTTAATAACAAAAACAAAAACGGTCGATGCTCACTTATTTGAATATGAATGTTGTAAAAGATCATCAGTTTTTTTCAATTGGCAGTTGTTTGTGTCTCAAAAAAGCGAGCAGAGAGATAACTTTGAAAACTCAACAGCCGTGTACATACATATGTAAGTATGAACGTGCTACTGCAACATTACACATTCTACTTGTTTTTAGACAAAAAACTGAAATTGCAACTCACTTTCTTACAGATAAACCACATTTTACTCTGAAAAAAACTAATGTAAAAGTGCATGTTCGACGCCAATTTTCAATACAAAAATGTGTTTCTAACAATTAAGTGTGAAACATTTTTTACGATCGCACATATATCTGTATGCATAAGAAGATAACTACAATATATGGATATCAGAATATTGCTGCCGCTCTTATAATTTGTTATTGAACTGCAGTGCCGTTCTTATTAGTGTGGGCGCGTTGGTATACATTCGTATGGATTTGCACTGATGAATCATCATCATCACTGAATTCATATATTACGCCCATCGATATTTGAATATGATGATAGGTCACTATAAGACACATTTAAAAATGTATTATTGTAGGAGGCTTTAATTTTTTTGAGAATTCGTTCACTTATGAACTTGGAGGAAAAATGTTCGCCTTGCATTTCATTTGAACTCATTCATTTATAATTAACGTAAGTCCATTGAAAGTGCGTAGAGTAAAGTATTATTTATTTATTTTTTAATAATCTAATTACAATTAAAATTATAATTAAACATAAGCACTAGCTCCAGGGCTATCGGCATATCTTAACATTTATATTTTACTGATTAGGTTAATTTGAGAAAGATATTGGAAGATTGTGTTGACGTTGGATTCTGACGGAATAGCAGGAAACTCAGATGGATTATTATCATGAAAAATGGAGTGCCGGATTGATAATATTGATAAACATTGAGTAAGGATGTGGGAAATAGTTAGAGGATAGCTATTGCAAAAGTGACATAATGGTTGCAGCTCTTTAGTTATATATGAAGATGTGTTATTTTAGTGTGTCCTGGCCTCAATCGGATGAAGCATTTACACATACTAGTTGTAGATGCAGCGTGAAGGTTTATGTTGTTCCAGTGGGTGTTGACGGTTTTGTATGGGTGGCTGTAATTTTCCCAATCTTGCTTGATATTACGAAGTATTTGGGAACAGGCCATTTTGCTGGTGGAACTGTTGCAGAGTGCCATATAAGTGTGCAAAGGTGACTTAGCTGCAAACTTCGCAGAGGCAACCGAGAATTCCGACGTGACCAAGAAACCCACATTAGCGTCACTTTAATGCTCATTTCGATCAGAGATTGCTGGAGAAAATTTGTTAAGTTAATCTTATTATTAAAGTCTTTTGTTGGCGTAAAGATTGATAGGCTGTCTGTACACAAAAATAAGCTTTCCTTTTTTACTTTTTACAATATGTAAACATGATAGAAGCCCTTGCAACTCTGCAACGAAAACTGAAGCGAATGGAGGAAGCAGACCATTGGATAGCGTATTGCCATCTGAATCAACAACTGCGAAGCTGACAGCGTTCTCAGTTTTGGATCCATCGGTGAAAAAAAATTTCCAGTTTTGTTATTTAAAAGGCTCAATGGTATCTATATATATTTGCCGATAAACATTGTTTGAAGTATTTTCCTTTCTAAATTTGGTCATTTGGTTGATCAAAGATTTGCTGGCCAGTAACCACGGTGGGATTTTGAATTTTGGAGGTAGCACTGGTTTAATTTGAAGCCTGAGTTCATTTGACTTAATTAAAATATTTTCTATAGCAGATGCCATTAATAGTGAGCGTTTCCGTGCTCTTAGCATGTGAATTTCATTGAAGAGTATTTCAGGAGGATTACAGCAAATCTTAGGTATAAGGCGACATCTAAGATACTGATATCTATCTTCCAGTCAGAAAAATCCGCCTTCATCAAGTAGATTCCTAGTTGAAGTTGTTCTAAATGCTCTAAGACTGGAACGAATGGCTGCGTGGTATGGAGCTTTTAACTTATCCAGATGCGATTTCGCGCATGTTCCGTATATTTGGTTAATTTAGTTATGTTTAATAAAGTGTTAATGTGTACATGGCTTTTATTAGAGGCTAAATATTTAACAATATTTACTCTGGCAGCTAGGTTGTGTCTTAAACTAATACAATGGAATTTAAAACTGTTTCTATTATCAAAAATTAAACCTAAAATCTTAAGGTAATTTACATTTTTAATTGAATTGTTATTAAACGTGATATTAATGTTAGTGCAATTTATTTTGCGGCAAATATGTAGATGTTTAGTTTTTTCAATTGAAATTTTAGCTCCTGAACCGTTTAGATCGCTGAGAAGTATCTGGTTGACAAGGGGGAATATATATATAAAAAAAAAAAAAAAAAATATATATATATATATATATATATATATATATATATATATATATATATATATATATATATATATATATATATATATATATATATATATATATATATATATATATATATATATATATATATATAGAAAACACAGTAATTGGGAAATTTATATTTATTTCAATAGCCACAAAAATTAGTAGAGTAAAGTACACATGCAAAAGTGACCGGAATCTACATCTAATCCGGAACCAAGTATTGAGAAAACTTCCAATATGTATCAGCAATAGATTTACCGACTTTCGTTATCAAATGTTTTTTTTTTTTGTCTTACCAGATGAAAATTAAAGTTTAATATCTGAAATGGTTGACAATTTGCATAAGTGCAAATACATATAAATACAAATTTAAACAATATATCTTCTGAACTAAATAAAAACTGTAAGAACTATGTCGAAAAGTTTGCCCAAGAATTTCAAAAAAGCGCATAAAAACAGCAAAAAATGGGGAAAATCGATGAAAAATGGGCAAAAATCATGAAAATAGGCTAAAAAATTTGATTTTCTCAGTTGAAATGTGCGTTCTAATGGTAGAACTAGTAATTGCGAGCCATATAAAAATAACGAAAGAAATTTTGAATACAGGAATAGCGACTTAAATGGGCTTAAATGGTAAAAAATTCACCAATTGACCGAAATTCAAACAAAACGCCATAAAATTTTCCCAATGAGCCAAGTTGGCACTTTCATCGATGGAGTAGTACGCATGGGGCTCATCCAAACACAACCATATGGTTTTCACATTTGTACCAGAAATTTCGTGTCAAAAACTTGAACAGTGTAATTTATAATAGGGCATTAAGGAAGATAAAAAATTGTATTATGTATAAGTCGACAAAAGAAAAAGTGGCCTAAATAACCAAATGGCTATTAATAGATAATGGTATAAAAGACTTTTAATGTAATATTTAAAAACAATGTATGGATCTTGGCTTTTGAAGCATTAACAAAATTATTCTTAGTTAAATTTTTTGTATAAGTTAATTTTCGAGTGTAACCAAATACGATATATAGAGAATATGAGACAACCTTCCAGTTAGTACAAAATCTTGAAATGTTGCTGTCAAATATGGCAAACAACATTTCTGGAAAACGCTTTTTAAAATGTGTCTTGTGGGAATTAGCTTTTTAGTGGATTTTAATTCCTTTTTTATTTTGATTATTATTATCTTCATCGTTTTCTTATCATTCGTTGTGCTTTATATTGTTATCATATGGTATTAAAGCAATTAAAGCCCAATTTTATACGTACACAAATATGTATATAAATTGCATACGTACACACTTATTCGCTTGGATTTATATTATATATCCTGAATTAAAATGCTTATTATTTAATTTTTTTTTACTTTTACAAAAATTTGGAAAATTTAATAAAAATTTATTTTTGAAACATTCACATACATATAAATAAATACATTTATATTTATAAAAATTTTACATATATAGAATTTTGGAATTTTTATATAGTTTTAAAAAATCTCCTCATTCATATAAAAAAAATCTCCTCATTCATTCATACCACAAAATATCTTCTTTCTATTGATTATGTCGGCCACTCATACCAGGCGAACAGAAAGCGAAAACAGCACCACACTTCACATCACGAATTGAAAATTTAAATTATTAAATTGTTATGTAATGTGGACAAATCGTCCCTTCATAAGTCGCTACCTACCAGAACTATATATGTATAAATGTATGTAAGTGCCTGCTCAGAATTAATGCGAGGGGATTCACTTTTCTTCAGATCTGATATTTTTAAGCAACAATGAAAAGAAATACAACATTTCTTGTGGTGTGGCTACGAAGCAATATGCAGCGCTTTCCAAGATTGAAGCTTAGCTAGAAGTGCGAAACCTTGCAAATATGTAAGCTTTCTTTAAGCGGGCTGCAATTTTGTGAGTTGGGGACCTCTGGTTAAAAGTGGCCTAATTTGCAATTGAAGAATAATTTCAACTTGCAATTGAATATTGTAAATCCCTACTGCTACTGTTCGCCTGATATGAGTGGCGAACATACTCAATAGAAATAATACTTTATTTATTTATTATTATGATTATTATAATACAACAATACCTACAAAATCACAACAAATAAATATAAGTCCCAATATTTCCATTTTCTTAAAAATCAGTAATATATGAAATCAAATAAATTCTAAATTTTTTAATCACACTTATTCATGTACCTATAAAATTGAGAAAGTATTGATTTCATAAGATAGTGTGTTTTTGATATGAAATGTGACAATTTCGCGCAAATTGTCAAACTTCAAAATAATAATAAATTCTAAATATGTATATAAAAAATATATATGTATGTATGACTCCACACCATGTGCGATCGTTTCACCTACATTCGTGCAGAATAAATGTGTACATTTTTCATATAGATTGGTTTATCAAAAGCATGCACACATTGACAATACCAAACAAGAAGTTAACTATTGTGTGTTTATTGTGTATGCTTTAGAAATCCCCACACCGCGCTAACAAGTGCATTTTTACATAATCGCATTCTTCCATTTTTCTCGTGTTCTTTATTTTATACGGAAGGACGCACAACCTCCCGCATCAAAGAACAACGAAGATCTGCTTTTCAACAAGATCAGAAATTCGTTCCACTACACCAAGTTGCCCTGAAACATTTTTATTTGACCAATATGTCGATGACCATCTGCCAGCAACACAATTTAGAACAGAAAAGCAGTTGTCGCATATTCTCTATATATCGTTTTTGGTGTAACAGCGGTCATTAAACTAACTAATACTTAGAAAATATTTATTTAAACCATTTGTTAGTTTTAATTTTCTTTTCTCACCATACTGATATTCATGGGCGTAGCCAGAGCCAGATTTAGGTGGCTCAATAACTTTTACATACTTCTGCTCAAAAATAATGTCATTAAGCTGCTTATCCAACTATGAAAACAGGATTCTACGGCTATATATTTAAACCAAAATCAATAAATGTTTTATTAATATTTCTGGGGTAGGCCTCGAGCACCCCTGCCCTTAGGTGCCATATTTCAATAAATTTTTAGATCTACACTTCAAAATTTTGCCGCTGAATTTCCCTTTTAACGACTTTATTTCATATTTTAAATTCTAAATTAGGGGAAAAGCATCACTTTTTAGTATAAAATCAGCGTCCGGTTGTGATCGGTATATAAATAGCCCGCATCCTTTTCACCAAATTTTGACATTCGATACGAATAAAAAAACATGAGTTTAACTTTATTCTCTTCAAGGTTTGATAGTCTTTTTCTATTCCTTTTTTCATCCTTGGTTTAAATAGTGGACAGGGACCGATACTGCACCCTACCGCACCTCTACTGCACCTATTCAAATGTCTCTAGAAACGTCGACTCAAACAATGAACAAAGGAACTAATTAGTTGCGATCTGCTCACTTATACAACTTACTTATTTGATGTCTTATAATTATAATTCCAATTCGGATTTTTAATTGTTAGCGCTTATAATAGACTTTATTCATATAAAAATATATTATAATATTGGCGTGCCTGTTTCTGGTACTACCTTTTTTTTTATCAAACATGAACATAGCGACTTGAGATATTTTCCAAAACTAGTCACTCCTTCGGTGACGAATTTAACGTTTACATATCTTTCAACTAAAGGCCCCTTGTATTTTTTCTATTATTATTTATTAGACTTATAATAAACTATAAGGACTATCAGGGCTACGAATATAAGACAAATTACAAAAGTTATTCTACTGAGGATTTAGATTATTAGTCCACAGTAAGTAAAGAATATTATTGAATATCTTTATACAATTTTCACATTTCTAGTTTTGGAAACAATACGCATACGAACAATCAATTAAAACACAATACCGTGGATATATGCACTTTGTCCGTTTAGAATAGACGCCGAGGGTAATGTAGTTGCTGTTGCTGTTGTTGACCTGGTGGCCCTTGCATCACTGACATTTGTTGCTGGCGCGCCATTTGTTGTTCATGTGCGGACGCTACTGCGCTACGTCCCGTCGCATAACCTTGTGTTATACTCGCACCAGATTTAGGATTCTAATTAGAAAATAACGAATAATAAAGAAAGTATATTCACAACACATTTTCCCTTTGGAAATGAAATACTAACTTGTCCTGTATTGCCACTAATTTGCATAACATTGGGATGCAGCGGCATGCCTGGTATAAAAACCACACTCTCAGATAATTGATGTGGTCCAGGCCCATGGCCCGGTGGAACATCATGCTTCACTTCTACGTGGTAACGATCGTTGATTTTTTCCATCGTCACTTGAGGCTTTTGCGATTGCACACCACCAGGACCCGTCACATTTGATGAACCGGGGGGACCACCAGCTTGAGATATAGGTGGTTGATCCAAATTTATATGATATACTTGGGTTGGCTTTTGGGATTGTGAATCTGATTTTGACGGCACAGGTATTGCCGAATTTGGTTGAAGCTCTAAGTGGTAACCTTGCCTTAGGGGTAAATTGTAGGCTGGATAAATTATTGCAGGACCCCGAGTATCTGGAGGAGGTTGTTGTGGAGGTGCATTGCTGGTTGTTTGGTAAAAAAGTGTACCCGGATTTTGATATTGTGTGGGCGGTTCTATAATTATGACGATAGTCAAAAAATGAATCCAAAAACTAAAAATATATCTTACTGTTCCACAAAACTCTGGCATAATCAGCGCTGCGGCGTCCATCATCATGTTCTACACATTTTGTAAAAATATGATTATCAAATATTAATATTCTTTATGTAAAATTTATAATGCTTACTGGGCTGTGTATAATTTGTGCTTTTATAATATCCTTGATGCGTTGGAGGTGATGGACTTGGACTGCGTCCGCGCTTAAGCGGTTGATTGCCAAGAGGCTGAATGAGTTGAAACTACAGACGGTAAACATTTAATAAACAAATCAAATGATCATACACACCTTCGGCAAAATGGGCATTTGATGATGCTGCACCCGAACTGGAGGTAAAAATACCTGCGGAGGGGCCACACTTGCCTGTTGTGCTTGTAATGCTTGCAAGGCGAACATTTCATTGTCCTTTTGTTGTTTCTTACGATTCTCATCTTCATTTAATACTTTCTTCAATTGCAAAAACAATTGCTGCTTCTGATTACGCAGTTCAGTAAGTTTCTGGTCCAGTTTGACTATTTGTCCTCGAGTTTCCTCCAATGTCATGTCATTTTGTCGTTCTCGAGCCTCACGTTCCTTTCGCAAACGCTCTTCTTCCACTTTAGCTTCAAATTCTGCAAAAAACAGTTTCTAAAGGTTGTTACGGAAAAGTTCGATTTATATAAAATTACTTGCCTTCTTTTTTTCTCTGGCGCTCTTTTAGTATAAACACCTTCAATGTTCCGCGGAGCCGTTCTTCGCGTTCTGCTTTAGCGGCTGCCTGTACTGCTGTGCTGTTGTTATTTGTACCGCTGTTACTCATAGCCGATGCCGTAGCGGGCGGCATTTTTGCATTAAATTTTTTCTCCGTAATGTTGATTAATTTTACAATATTCTCTTAACTTTATTTATATTATTGCATTCGCTTGATGATACCGTGTAATATATTCCAATACTGCCGTTTAGCTAACTATAAATTAGTCCTGCTGATAGCTGTCAATTCTTTCGTTAAATTCTTTACAGCATACTACAGGCAAAGAAGACAAAGAAAAGACATTCAATTCCCTCCAAATTTATTTACCGTTCCGACCATTTTTTTTGGTCACACGTATAGTGTATGTGAATTTATTGTGTTTGTTGTAAAAATATTCCATATCCCTGTAGTGAAAATTATAGGCAGCCTTCAAAATGTACTACTAAATTGAATAGTAAAAAATCAAGTGGTTAATTTACTAGTTCAAAACTTTTTTATAAGTTAACCAGTACTGACTTTTGCGGCACTTCATTGCCGTGTACTCGTATACTAAATTTTTCCTTTCTTGTCAATTTAATTAAAAAGGAAGTAAAGGCAAACATTGGAATTTGAAGAAAAACAGTTATTTTTATAATTTCAAGCACTTTTTGTAATTCCTCAATTTAGAGATAAATCTTCAAGTTAACGCGTGTTTTAAAATATCCGCACAGTGTCCGCAAAGAAGTGTGGAAATGTGGCACCATGAATTAACTTGCTGAATTAATGTCGAGTACACATTATTATATTATGTACATACATACATATATATGAATTTTACATATAATTATGAGTTTTACTAGTATTTTACATGTCGAGTACACATTATTATAATATGTATATATGTTTTACTAGTATTTCAACTAGTTGGTTTCCTGCTGGGGTGATGTCTAAAATAGCGATTATTCGGAGAAAAAAATAAGAAGAAATCAGGGCTACGTTTAAATTAAAACTTTTAGGGGTCACTTCATTCAGAAATGGTGAGAATAAATCAAAAAAAATTGTATTATATAATTTGGAGTTGAAAACTCAAATGTTAGCAAGTTCTTTTCATAAATTATAACTATTCTTAATGTAAAATCTGATCCAATTGCTTTCCATTTACACTTCTGTTCACTGTAAACGCACCATAGTAATCATAAGATGTAGAATAATAATAATTTGGTTTTTTGACATAATATTATACTACTAATAACTAAAATAATTATTAAAAATTCATTTATATTAAAATGGGGTCCGACTGCCCCAGTAGTACCCCAAGCGTGGAAAAATATGCATGGCCATGAACGAATGAAAGTGCACAGGGGACAGTAAAAATATTAGAATTTGGAACAGAAGGAGACAAAAATTAAGAAATTGACGGTCAAAAAAGAATTCAACGTTTTTACAGTATTCTCACAAATAACAACAGTTTCAATAGTCTCAGAAAAATCTTCAAAATAGGTCAAAAATGCACCTAAACGAATTAAGTTAACGGCTTTATGCTTTTAATTAAATAGAGGTAGTGTTTCTTTCTTTCATAATATAGAAAACAATTTTTTATTTTGTCGAATTAATTTTTTTACTTAAACGTAACTGGAATATTGCGAATTGTGGATCTTGAGGGTTCATTGATAATGAGAAATTATCAAAGAAATTGTATGTTTTCAGTTATTTTGAGAAGTTAAGTGAATTGAGGAATGACGAAAGTTAGAGTTAAGGGGGGTGCACTGTATTTTTACCACTCCATACATCAATTTTAAAAACTCCTCTCAGTAGCAGAGCTCGCACAAATACATTCAAATTAACTGTCTATTCTTGTATGTTCTTTGCTACAGGGATGAGTTTTTAATTACATTTAAAAATCGAAAATTTAAGCATACCCGGAAATGGAACACTTATGATCACGATGCAAAATCGCAGTTAAAGGTCTGTATGTACCTCCCAAGAAAAGCGAAACTTCATATATAAAAATGCTCAAGAAATTTCCTTCAGCCATTTTGTCTCGACAATAAGCAGAGAATATGAGAAATGAAACTTACTTAGCTTTCACAGAATACACTTGTATTGCCAGCAATTTTTTCGCCACTGGATGTAAACAAAGCAATTTTTCATTCCCCACTGGATGTAAACATTGGGGTGAGTTTCGGAAAAAACACTATTTGGGGTTGTCGTTCGTTAATATTTTAATACTATTCTCATTCCAAAAAGTACCAAATTAAATTTAGTGAATACTATTTCTGATTAATCATTTTAATCATTACTAATATTAAGTACACTACTCTATATGTTAAAATAAATTTATTAAAAATATTGTTTAATTCTTATATTAATTTATAATTTGTTTGGCTTGTTTATTCTTTTTAATGAACTTAATGCCACCAAAAGTACAAAAAATTAGAGAAAATATTTATCTATTATCATAAAACTATGTTGTTAAACTTACTTTAAATGTTTAGTAATAAATATAAGAGAAAAAAGCAACACAATTCTGTACGTATATTTAATTAAATAAATGTTATATAATTTGTTTTTGTTTTGACTATTAACTATTTTTGAGGGCATTCTAATATCAATTCAAAGCTAAAACTCTAATGAATACACAATATATTCTAGGCAAATTACAATGTATTAGTCAAATTATGAAATACCAAAGCAGAAAGCAGCATATAAATATATGAATTCTGCGGAATTTTGTTAATGAAAATATATATATAATCCTTCTGCGAAAGCATCTCTATATTTAACAGTGTATTCAGTATTATTTTAAATACTAATTTGCATCTAAATAGATTTGATAGTTTATATAATTACGTTATTTTGTTTATTATTATTGATTTTGGGTGCGGGTTTTCCGGGAAAAATAATTTTTCTTATTATTATTATTCTGGATTATATTTTTATTCCGTTTTACTAATAAAAAATACTATAAAGTGATAAACTCTTTTATTCTGATTGTTCCTTTTTTTCTTTTTCTACTACAATTTCGTAATATGAAATTTTTAGTACAATGGCACCCGTTTTTTCGAGGTGAACTCACATATAGTGTGTATGTTTTTTTTCATACGGTAAAAAATCTGACGTTTAAGTTATGGCCCTATGACAATAAGGACATATCACAATAGCGCGTTAAGGTGCCCATAGACACATCATGCACTGCAAACTGCCGTTGAACACTCTTGTACGTGTGAGTTTGACGAACTGCGTACACACTTGTCATGCATCATTCTGTACTGCATCGTGCTAGTGTGAACATCATGCGTGCGCGAACAAGAAAATTAATTGCCGTCACTATTCAGTGCTTATTATATCCCATAATACAGGCAAACTCCTGTAGATTTCAATTAACACCAAAATTAATCTTTTTTCAATAATTTTTTCTATTTTATTAATAATTTATTTTTTATTTATAATTAGAAATACAATTATTAATAACTATATTACTATAATTTAGAAAAAAAATAAACAGTAGCACTAGCAGCGGGGGTATCGGCTGATTTTATTAATAAAATACACACCAAACCACAAAAAAGTAACGTAGTTTTCAAAAAGTGAAACAGGATGTTATGAAATAAAAAAAGGAAACGTCAAAAAAAATGAACAAATTGACAGAAAACCGCAAAATAACACATAAAAAATGAACAAGTTCATCGGCTGCAGTATGTTCATCGAAAAATATCAAAGCAGTTTTGATATTTCATACTGCATTGTCCGTGTGACTCACACACTCTCATCCTCTCTCAATATCTCTCAATTTCACAAATACACACTTATTGCAGTTTGCAGTGCATGATGTGTCTATGGGCACCTTTAAGGTGCCCATAGACCAAAATACATTTACCAGGTATTATTAATAGAAGACCGCTCTCCAAATTTCATTTCCTCTCAGTCATAATAAGTGTCAAAATGAATAAACAATGTTGCTTCTTTTGTAAATTTTCGACGCTATTTTCGGGCTTTCCATTTTTTTTCGTAATAAGTAAAAACTCAAACGCCCTTTATTTTTTGGGCTTTTTTCATATTTTATTGTTTAAAAACAAAATTATACATACACACATACTATAACAACTAATACAACTTAAAATAATATTTTTAATAATTTACTATTGCCTATTATTCTGTTTTTTTTTGAGTTGCTAATTTTTTTTTTAAAAATTTAATTCTAAAATACATTCTTTAAAAAAAAATTGTTTTACCGCATTTGGTAAATTAGCTTTATTGCTTAATTCCATTAACTTTTCACGGAAATTCTTGCAGTGCACAATTTTATTTCCGTTGAACTCTATAAAAATGATCTCTAATGATTGCGTTTTTAGGAACGCTGAAAAATCTAACTTTTTCTTTTCTCCATGTATTATTGCTAATAACGCAACGATAATGAATATATTTTTAAGAGATTTCACTACACTTTGGAAGCTGACGACATTAATTTACTATTTCCCTTTTTAGTTTCTTTGCGTATACAACATTCGCTAAGAGAGGAGATTTGACACATATTATGACTGTTTTCCTCTCACTCTCTCAATTAATAATACCTGGTAAATGCCCTTGATGCAACGACACAGGTGGTGCAGATATATTTTGAGAGAATTCAGATCTCGGTTCTGTCAAAATAGTCAGCAGGCGGGTTCCGGAGGCATGAGAATATTTGTAGTAACGGGCGAAAAATTTCTTTGACGCCTGAAATTTTAGTTTTATAACGGCTGAGATAATATCGTCACTTGGAACTTTGAAACACTTCACATTTTCTTTGCCCCAACTTTTGCGGCATATTACACAAAATTTGCCTATTTTATTATTTTCACTTAATAATAAATAATACATTTTATAATCAGCAAAATTTTATGTTTCGATAATTTCAATAAAGCGCGGCAAATTTTTTGGCGGCACCGGTTTTCATAATTTGACAGCACCGAGACCGAAAGAGAACAACAAAACAGAATAGGCTAGGAAACGTCACTTATCTGCACCACCTGTGTCGTTGCATCAAGCATGATGTGTCTATGGCAAAATACATTTACCAGATATTATTAATTGAGAGAGTGAGAAAAAAACAGTCATAATATGTGTCAAATCTGCTCTCTTAGCTTATGTTGTATACGAAAAGAAACTAAAAAAGGGTAATAGTAAATTATTGTGATTGGAAACAAGTAAATTATTGTCGTCAGCTTCCAAAGTGTAGTGAAATCAATTAAAAATATATATAAACAATAATAAATAGAAAAATGGTGCATTATCGTTGCATCATTTGCAATAATACATGGAGAAATGAAAAAGTTAGATTTTTCAGCGTTCGTAAAGACGCAATAAAGCGAAATCGGTGGATCGTGGCTTGTGGCGTTGATTTAAAAGAAAAATCAAAAGTGTGTGAGAAACATTTTGTAAAAAGTGATTTTATAAATAAACCGGAAGTAACCAACTGGCTGAACGTTTCAAGAAATTCTGCTAATTTCGAAAATTTCTATGATTTCGAAAATTTGTCAGAGACATCAGAGACAACAGAGACTCAGTCTGTAGACTTTACGGATTCTGAAAACCATCCGCCCGGCAATGAGTTCCCCATCGAGTTCGAAGTTTTCAGTGACAATGAAGACACTTTACGAGACGACGCCTTGGAGTATATAGCAGGCTATATTATTCGAAGACTTAAGCTTAATGAGCATGAATTTGAAGGCAGCACTTGGACATGGGTGGACCAAGTCTCAAAAAGAGGTATTAAAAAGCCTTCAGAAATGTTTTTGTGTCTCATCAAATCATTAGAAATCATTTTTATAGAGTTCAACGGAAATAAAATTTTGAACTGCAAGAATTTCCGTGAAAAGTCAATGGAATTAAGCACTAAAGTTAATTTACCAAATGCGGTAAAACAATTTTTTTTAAAATGTCGAATGTATTTTAGAATAAAGATTTAAATAAAAAATTAGCAACTCAAAAAAAAAACAGAGAATAAAAGGTAATAGTAAATTATTAAAAATATTTTTTTAAGGTGTATTAGTTGTTATATGTGTGTATGTATAATTGTGATTTTAAATAGTATTAAATGAAAAAAACCCAAAAAATTAAGGGTATTTGAGTTTTTACTTATTACGAAGAAAACTGCAAAGCCCAAAAATAGCGACCAAAATTTACAAAAGAAGCAACATTGTTTATTCATTTTGACACTTATTATGACTGAGAGAAAATGACATTTGGAGAGCGGTCTTCTATTAATAATACCTGGTAAATGTATTTTGGTCTATGGGCACCTTAAAAGCAGTAAACAGCAATACAAACGAGGCAACCGTTGCAGCAACCATCAAAAAATATCAAAATATTTTGATATTTCAGGCAACGGTTGCTCCAACACGAATTTCAACGAGCAACTAAGCTACACACAAGGCAACCGTCGAAGCAACATGCCTTGGTTGCAGCAACGGTTGCCTCGTGTGTACGCAGCATTAAAGCCAAGAATTTGGATGAAAAATTGGTGCCGATAAAGGAATGAGTTTACTCCAAAATACATTTACCAGGTATTATTAATAGAAGACCGCTCTCCAAATGTCATTTTCTCTCAGTTATAATAAGTGTCAAAATGAATAAACAATGTTGCTTCTTTTGTAAATTTTGGTCGCAATTTTCGGGCTTTGCATTTTTTTTCGTAATAAGTAAAAACTCAAATGCCCTTTATTTTTTGGGTTTTTTATCATTTATTATTATTTAAAAACAAAATTATACATACACACATATAACAACTAATACAACTTAAAATAATATTTTTAATAATTTACTATTGCCTATTATTCAGTTTTTTTTTAATTGCTAATTTTTTATTTAAAAATTTAATTCTAAAATACATTCGACATTTAAAAAAAAATTTGTTTACCGCATTTGATCAATTAACTATTGGTTAATTCCATTAACTTTTCACGGAAATTCTTGCAGTGCACAATTTTATTTCCGTTGAACTCTATAAAAATGATCTCTAATGATTGCGTCTTTAGAAACGCTGAAAAATTATTGCAAATAACGCAACGATAATGCACCATTTTTCTATTTATTATTGTTTATATATATTTTTAAGTGATTTCACAACACTTTGGAAGCTGACGACAATAATTTACTTGTTTCCAATCACAATAATTTACTATTTCCCCTTTTTAGTTTCTTTCCGTATACAACATTAGCTAAGAGAGCAGATTTGACACATATTATGACTATTTTCCTCTCACTCTCTTAATTAATAATACCTGGTAAATGTATTTTGGTTTACTCATGAAAATTTAGTGGTAAATTCAATAAATTCTATGAGAAATATTTTCTTCGCTTTCCGCCATGCGTCCGCACGCTATGAAATTTTGCTTCGAATGACGTATTGACTGAATGCAGTAAGCAAAACCGAAATCATTTGGATTTTGCTTACTGCATTCTGGATCTTTACGATTCGTGTCGGGGCTGCTTAAGACATCAGAAGGTTTATCCAGCCCGCGCACCATTTTAACAAACAGCTGTTGAAAAATGTTTGTGAAATGACCGCAGATGTCGCGCTACAATTCTAAACTGTTCGTTTTCGATCGTATAGAATGGAAGTTTTTGCAAATCCCTTTCTGCTCGATAGCATAGGCAAAGAATATACAAGAATAGACAGTTGATATGGAGGTCTCACTGCTAAACCGAACTAAGTCATAAAAACATAATTCGAAGATATTTAGAGGTAAAGTAAATGCACTGCCATTAACTTATGGAAGGAATATTTTAGTCTACCAAAAAAAAATTTAAAATTTTATATTCAAAATTAACTAATGATATTAATTTAAAATAAAAATAATTTAAATATATCCGGGGACATTGGCACTAGTTTCGGCATTTTTTATTTTTCATGACTTGGTTCGGTATAGCAGTGAGCCCTCCATATGAATGTGTTTGTGCGAGCTCTGCTACTGAGAGGAGTTTTTAAAATTGATGTATGGAGTGGTAAAAGTACAGTGCACCCCCCTTAACTCTAACTTTCGTCATTCCTCAATTCACTTAACTTCTCAAAATAACTGAAAACATACAATTTCTTTGATAATTTCTCATTCTCAATGAACCCTCAAGATCCACAAGTCGAAATATTCCAGTTACGTTTAAGTAAAAAAATTAATTCGACAAAATAAAAAATTGTTTTCTACATTATTAAAGAAAGAAACACTACCTCTGTTTAATTAAAAGCATAAAGCAGTTAACTTAATTCGTTTAGGTGCTTTTTTTGACCTATTTTGAAGATTTTTCTGAGACTATTGAAACTGTTGTTATTTGTGAGAATACTGTAAAAACGTTGAATTCTCTTTTGACCGTCAATTTCTTAATTTTTGTCTCCTTCTGTTCCAAATTCTAATATTTTTACTGTCCCCTGTGCACTTTCATTCGTTCATGGCCATGCATATTTTTCCACGCTTGGGGTACTACTGGGGCAGTCGGACCCCATTTTAATATAAATGAATTTTTAATAATTATTTTAGTTATTAGTAGTATAATATTATGTCAAAAAACCAAATTATTATTATTCTACATCTTATGATTACTATGGTGCGTTTACAGTGAACAGAAGTGTAAATGGAAAGCAATTGGATCAGATTTTACATTAAGAATAGTTATAATTTATGAAAAGAACTTGCTAACATTTGAGTTTTCAACTCCAAATTATATAATACAATTTTTTTTTGATTTATTCTCACCATTTCTTTTTAGAAGTTTCGCAGTTGGTTTTAAAATACAAATGAAGTGACCCCTAAAAGTTTAATTTAAACGTAGCCCTGATTTCTTCTGATTTTTTTCTCCGAATATTCGCTATTTTAGACAACATCCCAGCAGTGAAACCAACTAGTTAAAGTACTAGTAAAACTCAGCTTATATGCAAAATTCATATATACATATTATAATAATGTGTACTCGACATGTAAAATACTAGTAAAGCCACATTTCCACTCTTCTTTGCGGACACTTTGCGGATATTTTAAAACACACGTTAACTTGAAATTATAAAAATAACTGTTTTTCTTCAAATTCCAATGTTTGTCTTTACTTCCTTTTTTATTAAATTGACAAGAAAGGAAAAATTTAGTATACACGGCAATGAAGTGCCGCAAAAGTCAGTAACTGGTTAACTGATAAATAAGTTTTGAACTAGTAAATTAACCACTTGATTTTTTACTATTAAATTTAGTAGTACATTTTGAAGACTGCCTATAATTTTCACTACTGGGATATGGAATATTTTTACAACAAACACAATAAATTCACATACACTATACGTGTGACCAAAAAAAATGGTCGGAACGGTAAATAAATTTGGAGGGAATTGAATGTCTTTTCTTTGTCTTCTTTGCCTATGCCAAAGAAGACAAAGATCTTTAAGTGTCCGCAAAGAAGAGTGGAAATGTGGCACCATGAATTAACATGCTGAATTAATGTCGCGTCCACATTATTATATTATGTACATACATACATATATATGAATTTTACATATAATTATGAGTTTTACTAGTATTTTACATGTCGAGTACACATTATTATAATATGTATATATGAATTTTGCATATAAGCTGAGTTTTACTAGTACTTTAACTAGTTGGTTTCACTGCTGGGATGTTGTCTAAAATAGCGAATATTCGGAGAAAAAAATCAGAAGAAATCAGGGCTACATTTAAATTAAACTTTTAGGGGTCACTTCATTTGTATTTAGCCCTACGTCTCCACGAGCAATTTTTGATGGAGACTCCAAATTGCTTAAAGTTGGCAATTTATGTTATGAAATATGTTATGCCATAAATTGCCAACGTGTTGTGTTGCAATCAGTTGACATTTTGTTTGTTTGACAGCCTTTTTTCATTTTTTCGTGACGCTCACAGTGGAAGCATCGTCGGACATTTTCATTTTACCGCATCTATTAAATTAATAAAAACGCTAAAATGAATGGAGACTGTGCATTTGCATTCTTTGTAATAAAGGATTCACCCACAATTGCGGTTTTCTTATTTTTTCCTCTTCATCGTATAAATAAAAATGTTTTTCAAGCGTGGGCACAGCGAACTAGATTGCTTGACGGCATTTTCAAAATGACAATGGCATAACATCGCAATGCCCACCATTAAAATATTGCCAACCATTGCAATCAAATTTGACAGATGTTATGCCATCAAAAATTGCCCGTGGAGACGTAGGGTTAAAAAGAACTTCGAAACTTCTATAAAGAAAATAAAATAATAGATCAAAAAAAATTGTATTATTTAATTTGGAATTGAAAACTCAAATGTTAACAAGATCTTTTCATAAATTATAACTATTTTTAATGTAAAATCTGATCCAATTGCTTTCCATTTACACTTCTGTTCACTGTAAACGCACCATAGTAATCATAAGATGTAGAATAATAATAATTTGGTTTTTTGACATAATATTATACTACTAATAAATAAAATTATTAATAAAAATTCATTTATATTAAAATGGGGTCCGACTGCCCCAGTAGTACCCCAAGCGTGGCTAAATATGCATGGCCATGAACGAATGAAAGTGCACAGGGACAGTAAAAATATTAGAATTTGGAACAGAAGGAGACAAAAATTAAGAAATTGACGGTCAAAAGAGAATTCAACGTTTTTACAGTATTCTCACAAATAACAACAGTTTCAATAGTCTCAGAAAAATCTTCAAAATAGGTTAAAAAAAAGCACCTAAACGAATTAAGTTAACTGCTTTATGCTTTTAATTAAACAGAGGTAGTGTTTCTTTCTTTAATAATGTAGAAAACAATTTTTTATTTTGTCGAATTAATTTTTTTACTTAAACGTAACTGGAATATTTCGACTTGTGGATCTTGAGGGTTCATTGAGAATGAGAAATTATCAAAGAAATTGTATGTTTTCAGTTATTTTGAGAAGTTAAGTGAATTGAGGAATGACGAAAGTTAGAGTTAAGGGGGGTGCACTGTACTTTTACCACTCCATACATCAATTTTAAAAACTCCTCTCAGTAGCAGAGCTCGCACAAATACATTCAAATTAACTGTCTATTCTTGTATGTCCTTTGGCATAGGTATATTGTAAGCTTTCTTTGAATCGTTGCAGCAGGCGGGAGTTTAGAAATTTTTCAACAGGAGACTGATCTTTTCTGAATTAGCACATATTTTTTAATCGTGAAACCATTTTTTTCAACAAACCAAAGCTTCATTTCTTATTCCAATGGATTCGAAAGCCACAGATCAATATTCAGTTCTACATGACTTGAAAGATTTCGAAAAAGCGGTGGATGAAATAAAAACGGCCTTAATTTCACAGCAATTGGTAGGAGTGATAAAGGACCAAATGATTAAATTCATTTAATAATAAGCTGAGTTAAAATTATAGAGTAAGATGCTTTTTAAGCAGATGCTGCATGGATTCAGATTTCTAAGTCGATGTCTGCGACGTGGAGAAGCTGCACATGAGGAAGTCTTACAGTGGTGCAAATTGTATTTGGTGAGTTGTTAGAAGTGGCTTGGTTTCAAGCACCAGTACTGCAAAAGTGACAATAGTTTATTTCATGTAAATTTACAAATGCTAAGATATGCAGAGATATGCATTATTATTTTCTACCTTATAAAATTGAAATTGAGTACCTTGACCGTTGCTTCGGAATGCCATATATACCAGAAGCACACTATACTGCCAGAATTCCAAAGTTTTAAGGTGGTTTGATGTCATTGAACCTCTTCCAAAATAAGATTTGTTGGCCTAGCCGTTGAAAAAGTCTCGCATCACATTTACTATATATTTAATATGTAATAATTTTAAGCTTAAAAAAGAAATATATTTGCAGAAAATGCAGAGAGATGTAATTATCAAAGATGAAAATATCGCTGAATGGTTTGAAAAAACTCGGGCAGCTGCGATTTCGTATGCCATTGCGTGCTTGCCAGTAAAGACGAGCAGATCACACTATCATTTCAATCTACTAACATCAATCGAAGCAATGGTAAGAAAAGCCCAACAATCTACATTGGAAGCATTAGCAAACTCTGACAAGCGCATCATGTAAATTACTCTCCAGATTTAAATATATATTTAATAATTATTTGTTAAATTGAAGTGCGTCCCTTTGGAATCCAGTTCGTTACATAGGAAATTTCACTGTGCAAGTCTTGGTGGTGACTTTACTGCGAAAACTGTTGAAAAGAAGTACTAGTGCCAAAAAGGAAAGTGTAGTAAATGATATTCGTGGTCTAGACCAATCGTTTAAGAGCAGACTTATGCGGCTGACCGATATTTCGAGTTCTACAGATAAGAGACTATACAGACAGGTGAGTCGTAAATTTAAAAACTAATCTTGAAGCTAATAAGAATGATGCAATTCCATTGTGTGACAGACGGTTCGGCTATTCCTTAACGATTACAACATGGGTTTAGCTCCAAATTTCCGGGTATATTCGTTTCGTTGTAAACTTGCTATAATTGGAGGCAGATTCGAATTCTCCAAAGCGATGGTACGACTTTTTCGTTCCATGAGTCAAGAAAATTTGTGTTTCGTATTTTGTATATTTCCTTTTTTGTAGTTTGAAGAGGAATTTTGGGTTGATTTAAATGATCCCCACTTACATACGCTTGGATTTCATGCTTCCTGTAAGATAAAATCTCAAGAAGGCTTGATAAGTGTGTTCGTGTATCTTTCAATATATAAAATGAATATGTACGTTAATCATAAGATATATATACATATGGACAATTTGAACTGAGTTTTCTTTCAGTGACAACAATATACTTCTAGTAAGGTTTCTACAGACTCCATGGTTTTCTAAAAAATTATATGAATTTGAAATTATGAAGAGTGCTTCTTTTGCAAAATTCGAGTTAACAGACACTGAAATAGAGCGTTTCAAAACGCACTGTGTTGTAGAAAATTTTAATGCAGTTTATAAGAAAAGTTGCAGGGGTTCAGTAAGAACCAATATGGATGCATCGGTTGGTCTTAATCAGAATAAATTGCCAAAAATTACACCTGCCAATAGTTTTAAAAATAAAAATGATGTCCTTGGTACTAAAGAACAAAAAGAAAATCTAGGTAAGTCTATTTTAATTTTCCTTTGGGCAACAAATTAATTTAAATTGATTTTTTAGTGCTAAACTTGCAACCAATTCCCAAACATATCCATACCTCAAGTGCATCTGCAACTAAGATTGCACAAGTTGGCTATCAGATGCGCTTACCTCCATCCGATGAAACCAGCCAAAGGGAAAGCGAATTTAAATTGCCATCATTAACAATGTATGAAGAAGCTATTCGTAAAATTAAAGTTCAATCGACGAATCAAAATGTGGAGAAAGCAAGGTTTGTTTTTCTTTATTTTCTGTCTAAGATTTCTGTTTATCCGGATATAAATTAAATTTGTATTTCAAGCATCAATCAACCCAAAATTGAGAGTCTTAATATAAACCCTTTTTCATCACTCAAACCGAAACAAGTAAATGCAGTAAAACCTTTGAATTTTGTCCATAATCGAGATATGGTTAAACCGCATTGCGTCGAGAACAATAACGTAAAAACTCAAATTTTTACTTCAAATACTAGTCAGCACAAATTGGAGGATGATAGTATAAACCATTTTTCATCACTCAAACCCGTGCACGTTACTGAGTCGAATACTACAAATATTTTGCCCAACTTGGATAGTGATAATGAAAACGATGACGAAAACAATAATGAAAGAGTAAAATATTCAAAGCACAAGTTTTTTAAGCGTTATTATGAAGATGTATCAACTCCGGTAACACAAAGCACCACGGATGTATACGACGACCGTGATGTCAGCGATGCTGAACCGGGACAGTCTTATAGACATTTTAAAACACGCCAGCTGAAAACTAAGAAGCACACTCCATATCGAAACAAAAATAAACCTGTGCAAAGGGGTGAATGCGATACCATGGAATCGAGTACATCAAAGGCTATACGCGCAACAACCACTGCCAAGAAAACTACTGCTAAAGAAAGAAAACGTAAAGTGCAAGGAAATAATTCACCTCATAAAAAGACTCGTCGTATGGACCGCAAGAAAAGTTCAGCGGCAAAACAAGATAATAAAGAAGCAGGAATTCCTGATAATATAGTGGGGCATTTGGAAAATTTGCACATCAATGCAAAGTAAACAATATGTAAAATCTACGCATAAAAAAATATGAAAAGCAATTTTAGTGCATTGCATAATAGAATGGAATAAACATTTTCTTGTCCATAAAATATTGTTTTCACAAATTTCGGCAAACAAGCTGACTCAGCACTTTGTGCTAAAAATGTTCTTTCTCAATAGCATTATTACTTCGTGTTTAATGAATGTCCTTTCATCCTCTGTTAATGATAAGGATTCTTTTAAATTTATAATTTTTAATATTACACCGAAGGGAAGTTTATCCATTAATATGGCTTACACTACGACAGAAAAAGACAACGCGACTAACGACTTTTCACTAATTGCAAATAAGGATACATTAGGGACAACCAAATAACAATGCATATCGAATGTTCGGAACTCGCAGTCTATACATTTGCAATAATTTAAACTTGGCCCAATGCATTTTTATGGAGACCAATTTTTGAACCTTCATTGCAAACAGGTAAATGTAAATATTAAAATTAAATGTAAATATTTTCAGTAATCAATCAAATCACACAGTTCAATGAATCAACAAAAACTAAGAGTGGAAATGTTGGAGGAAATGTCCACTGAAAACCAGCGAATGATATATATATATATATATATATATATATATATATATATATATATATATATATATATATATTTATATATATTTATATATTATATATATTATTGGTTGGACATGAGTTGAGCGCAGTCACTGATGCGATGAATGAAAACAAATCTACAAATATGTACATCTATCATTTCTCATTCCTATCTGTAAAATATATTGTATACTATTAAGATATTTCATCAACCAAATAAAACGGAAATAATCAACTATCCTAGATTCAATTTCTTATTCACACACTTAATCGGGAAAGCTCACTTAAGCATTTAAGGGTTCACTTCCCCATATACCGCGTGGGGAACCATTGCGATTCCGATATAAAACGCGGCTATATTCCTAATACTTATGGATGATAATTCCATCAAAGGAAGGATAAGCTGACGGGTTCAGAGCAACGTAGTCTTTCCGCATATCTACCAATCAAGCAGTGTCCCATGAGCACAGAGATTGTACTGACCTTGAGGGTCTCGGCTCCAGACTCAGTCCAGCCACTATTGGATTTCAGGTTACAGTCAAGAGACTTCTGTGCTGCGAAGGAGCTCTCTATGTTACCACACATGTTTCGCCTAGACTTTTTCTCTTTCCTAAAAACATACAACGTTCCCTTTGCTTTTATTTGAAAGAGGAGCAGTCGTTGGTAACCTTGACTCTATTAAAGAGTTTCCTACAGTCTTCTGCAGCTCTGCAATCTTCGGATTATACCAACGGGGTTTGGATTTCCAACGGTCTCGATGGAAGATTTGACAGCAGAGTTAAACAGTGCTGCGATAAAGTCAACAAAACGGTCAATGTAAGATTGGCTGGTGCAAATGAGGAAGTACACCGTATACCAGATTCCAAGACAGGAACTTGGTCCAGTCGGTGCGTTTTATGTTAAAATATATGTACTAGGGACTGCAGAGCCTGAGGTGTATAGCTTTCCTACAGTAAAGCTTATTTATCTGTTGTCCGAGAAGTAGCTTTCCTGAATCTTAGCATACGAGACTAGCTCGCTAGAGTGGGATCGTGTACCTCCATATGATTGTAAGTTAGGAAGTTACGCTCATTCCCTTGATTAGCAATGACCAAATTATGCTCCAAAAGAATTCAAATAAGGACTCACTTCGTTCGTTAGTGTCGGCGCGGTCCCCATCTCGTGATTTGCATTGGCATCGACCTCGATACGCCTTCGGTTGGCGTCTGTGACCAGAAGCTTTAGATTGTCCTGCGTCATGTCGAGCATCATGTAGCTGGACACGGTCCAGGATTGATATTCACTACCATGGCGACACTATCCCTATCACTGAACCTGGGGACTCAAAACGCATAGTGTGCGGGTTGTTCAGCCGACCTTTCTGTGATCAACCCCGTTTCTTGCAGTAAGCTTTATAATATCCATATGTTCCTTCTCATAATTTCATCCATGAATCTCTTAATATATCTTAAGCTATGAATATTTGTTAATAGTGGGGGTGTCAGTTAGTGTTTAGTAGGATTCACATGTACATAACTACCTTACATCACTATTCCATCAATTGGACCGAAGTTATAGTCATTTAATAAAAGTTGAAAAATGTTGCATATATGGGAGGTAGGTGTGGTGTTTGTCCAAATCGGCTCATATAGCAATCTGGTTCTGTATCTTTGTCCAGACTATACTTTTGCAAAATATCATTAAATTATCTCTAAAGCTGTAAAAAAGGGGCAGATTATTCTCAAACAAAGCTGTATCTATGAAGCTACGGTGCAAAAAATCGTAAATTTCATAAAGCCAATTGCTTGTTGAATCGTATTATTTCGGGAGAGCATACTCAATGTTTCTACATACCTTTTCTGTGTGCATTAGATTTTGTTCATTAGGACATTTACATATACTGGATTGGGAATATTTGTATATTTACACAAAAGAAACTCCTATTCATTTTAATTTCTAGCAATGTGGACGACGATTTAAAACAAAATGATTATTGCTGCACATAGGGAAATAGATTAACCAATATCACGCTTTTTAATTTTTTTCATCTGATTACCGTTTTCTCTAAAGCCAAAAGCGACACATATCCAGGGAAGTTTACAATTTTCCTTAAAGAAAAATATTGGTGGAAATCACGACAAATCGTGGCAGTTGGTTATCATATTTTACATTTTCCGGCAGGAAACCAAACATCTTGGAAAATGTTGGTATTTGGACGGCTGCTTTGCGATGTTTTTGGCTTTTAATATTATTATGATGGTGTTGCCTCTTCAATTCTTACTAAATTTGAACTTAATGGAATTATTAAAATAAATGAACACTCAAATCCCATCAACTATGTATTTGCAGCTGAAAGCAGAATGGTACAATAAAAATACTGTATTTTGGCGGGGACTGCTGAAAAGTAACTTATTTAACTTTACGTTTTTCTACCGAATTCTGTTTTATTTCATTTTTGAAAGTTTCTTCCGTTTAATTTGAAATGCTTTTCTATGCACTTTACAGTTTTCACATATAAGTGTATTAAAATAAATGCTGGTTTAACATTTTTGTTTTGACTGCAGGGTGCAGATGGCGCTACTGTAACATCTGTCATCTGATATCACCTGTCAACTGTCAGTTTTTTCCCAGCAGCCAGTGCGGGGAACAGTTTTTGTTTTTTAATATTAATTTTGTTAAATTTCGGTATAATTTTAGAAATACTCGTTCAAAAAAGACTAAAAGTCTCATCAAAATTTCAAATGCAAATTCCAAAGAATTGAGGGCAAGTGCAAAAATCGTAAAAATAAACAACATAGCTCATTTCGTGGATTAATGCTGAGGAAGTGTAGTGCTTTGTTTGGACTATATTAGCAGTTGCCAATTGAATTTGGAAAATTCTCAATGTTTCTGACTAGGATTTAGTAGAAATTAGAAAACCATAAAAATAGTGCCTCGCCCGCAAGTTTTCTCCCACTGGATTAACAACATCACCGTACTTCAGAGCATCGCAAATATCGAGCATCAAGCATGGCCAGCTCCACCAATAGCAGCACTCTTGAGGGTACATTGAGCAAATGGACTAATGTTATGAAGGGCTGGCAGTATCGCTTCTTTGTGCTTGATGAGAATGCAGGTCTTCTGTCATATTACACGGTGAGTTGACATTGAAATAAAGAGATAAACACTGCCAAGATAATCATCCGATAAATATTGACTTTGTGCATATACTAACATATGTAAATAAATTGTCCAGATCTATTTGGAAAACGTTGGATTGGATAATTTTAAAAATTAAATTCCATAATTTTTGTTTTAACCTCATATAATGTTCTTATGAGTAGTCTTTGTTTTATATACTTTGCCGCAACCAGCTAAGTCAATATAACACCTATGCTGACATGAAAGAAAATGTGAGACAATTTGTGGGTTTTCAGATTAAAATTTATATTATAATCTGCAATTCGTTATTACATTTAAATTAATTTCTAGTTGAAATAGATACCACATGCAGAAAGTGCATTATTTCCTATATATACATGTTTTCACGAGGGCACATTTTAAGCTTTATCCCCCTTACCGGAGCGCGTAGAAAAATTCTTTTTGAAACTTGATATATTATGAGATAATGTTATAATGAGTTCGAGTTTGCAGTCTTGAGTCTGGATAGAGGTTGTTGTATAAAGTGTCGTAAGCAAAGTTTAAATAATATTGCTCAACGGTTTCGAATTATCATATACATAAATACATTAGTAGAATTGTCCAAATTGTATACTTCTACATTTTTGTACTAGTTACTTACGCTTAAACCATCTTGCAAATTTTATGAATCTTTGTAGTTTATTATTATCATCACAGCAACGGAAAATGCTGTGCTTGCAAGCCATGTATCTCGTTGTTCTTGTTTTTTCATAATTTGTTGCAGGGCTGCAAGCTGATAATATTTTTGTAACTCGTTTCCTTTGTTAAGAACCCCTCTTATCGTGTCCAATTGTCGCTACGCTCGTTTGCAAATTGTGGCTCAACATAATTCTTTTTTCGTTGCTCTCCAATATAAATCGTTAATGCAGTTCAAGGATTTTTCAATATTACGTTTATTTCACTTTAATATACATCTTAGTGACTTACTTGGTTTTAAAGTGTGTTCTCTGCTTTCTAATTTAATTAAAAAGGAAAATGTTGTACGCCACGCTGCACGCACACCATATACGACGAGCGACAGCCGCCTAATCACCCCTCATTTAACCGCTATACTGCTGCTTTAATCTTATCACTTAATCTAAGTACGTACGACAAATAAAAGAATTTAATTTGTTGATGCGGTTCTGTCATAACAAAGACAATGTTAGTACGAAAGGTGGAGGAGGACGAAGAGAGAATGAATTGCACTTGCTGGCAACATTTCACAATTTGTATGTGGGTAATTTAGCGAATGTTTGCAGCAATCTTGAGAATTATGTACTTAATTGTATAAAATGAGTATACTCATGAGGTTGTCCCTTTTAAATAGCATGTAACTTGAGCAAGGTCAGTGTCAGCTTATAGGTAAACGTCTTTGTCGAGGTTTGATATTTCAGTTAGGTATGGTCTGCTTATTTATTATTATTGTGCATAGTTTAACAATCCAAACAAAACAAGTTAGCGATATCTTCCATAGTAACAGAGTGTTTCTTTCACTGTAAGAACGATTTAGGAGGTGGATATCAAACAAAACAAATTATTTTAAAAAGAGGGTATGCAAAATGAACAGCTACGATAATATTTCTAAAGAAAATTGCCCATTTTAGAATCAATATTTACATAAATGTATATACCAGGATATTATGATAATGATTTTTAGTATATACGAGTAATTATAGAACTATTGATATGATTGTTTAGGAATGCTAACTAGTTAATATACTTAACTAATCTTTATTTGAAAATTCATATACAAATCGAGATCCACCTAACAAATTTAAACAAATCTGCCGTTTATATGATAAATGATAGTATAATCACACAGTAAACCATATTCTGATGGCTGAGAAGTTTAAAGTCATATAAAAGCAGAGAAAACCAACAAGTGCATGTTCTTTCTTCGTTCTCCTCAGTGTACATTTAAAGGCAAACGTCACTTAAAATGCGTCCCAAGCAAGCACTAGCTGAGCTTTCGTCTTATCTGTACACTGTTGAAAAGCACCTAAACTCATCATCACTATTAGCCACAGAGCGTTGTCCAGTGCCCAGTAGTATTTTTAACCAATCCACACTGTGGGAAGCTCATAATTGTTATTCACATAAAAATATATTACAAATGATACATTACAATTAAAGTTTGTTTCTTTAATGTCTTACTATCAGATGCTTTTTAACTTCCTCACTGCTGCTGGTTTACTGTTTGTTATAAAAGCTGAAAGAAAGGCCAATCTCTTCAGGAATCTTTTACCTCGTTAACGTATATTTGTTCTCCTAATAGACTATTTTCTTTACATTAGCAGCATATTTTGATGTGTGTTCTCTACGTGAGCTGCATAAATCTAAGCTATGCGAGATTTCTACTTCAATTCCATTATGCACATATATCGGAAATTATTTCAATGCTGTTCTGATCTTTCGCTATATGAGTGCTGGTAGTGGATGGCCAGATAAAGTTATATTACTTTTGTTTTCCATGTATTTTATTTAATTATCACCCAACTGTGTAACAATATCACTGTAGTGAAAGCACCGAGACTTCTGTTGAAGAATCCTTGTAGTTGCCAGTTCCGGTACCCCTTTGAGGCGTCAAGAGCGGCACATACCTTGACTGTCTTCAACTGGCAATAATGAAGTAGGCGTCACTAATTTTTTTGTTATTTCGCTTCAAAATGTGAGCCTTCTACAATGTGGGAAGGGCTGGCGAGTTCATTCACTGGCCACTGGTGTGAAAAAATTGAATAATCCCTTAAGTTCCGGAAACTTAGGCAAAAAAAAACATTTACGTACTATCTTTGTAAATGTCAAGCTCAGGCAAGGATAAGATATATACGAGTATTTCTAAACTGCGAATTAAATGTGGTATAGTTTTTTAAATAACCAAACCCCAAGGAACATCCAATGAAGATGGGACAGGAGTGGTTGGACCAACTTCACATATCTCTTTGCAGAGAATCTCAATGTAGGTCCTTATAGGCTAAATGCAAAATGGGTGATATTTATTTAATTCCACGTCAATGTTCATAACTTGAGACCTCTACAAAATTTATTAATAATTAATAAATTTCGGTAGTAATGTACATATTCATAATATATAAGATGAACGATCACAAGAGACTGGACCACAGTATCAGTTTAAAACACCAATCCAAAAATGGGCGGATCAACTAAAATGCAACGCCACATTTTAACGTAAATATAAACGCATAGTTCGAAATCTAGACAAGATTTGTGATTATAGTTTGCTATAGCTTTAGAAAATTAAGGTAATCATAGTGAGCGTCACATTACAACCGCATCGTCTACCAAATTTGTTCACTCCTTATATCATCAGCTGGAGCGAAGTTGTCATATATTAAGGAGGTAAGCGTTCCCTTTTTCAATGTGGTTTCCTATAGCTAACTGGTTATGTCTTAAAGTCCAGTTTAAATTTATAGTTCTCCATGCTAATAAGCAGTTGTGTGGTTCGGATCCCGCCCAGGGTACGGTCTCGAAATGCTTCAGTATAAATCCTACTCTCTTCGAGATGAATGCTTTTCTCTCACTGTCTGCAACCCTAGCATCATATTTCAAATGGTGTAAGGTGTAATAAATTAATCAATATATATTTTATAGTTCATAAATCGTAATTCACAAAAATTACCCAACTTTTCGCGTACATTTGTTTGAAAGACAAATGATTTTCTGTGCTGCTGCAGTGACTTCACGGCACTTATCTATTGAAATGTACAAACCGGGACAGCGCAATGCGTAATTTATCTTTCTAGCATTCTTTCGTACATGATGCACAATTTTAGAGAAGGTCCAAATAACATCATTGCATTTCAAGATTGAGTCATGTTGCCAGGATGAACTTAGATAGAAGATAGATGGAAGTGGGGTAGGCCGAAGAGCAGCCGAAGAAGGAGTTCTCCAAGCACTGTAAGCTTGGAAAAATATTTGGGGGAATGGGGAGCTAGAAGATTTTGGAAGGGAAGTTACACCTTTTCAAACTCTTTTGACTCTTTTATGACTCCGAAATCTGTCCAGGGATAAGGAATGTACGGTATCCATTCCCAAAATGTCTGACTCTAATAGACGCCTCCTCATTCTGGTAAAGGCTGGACAAGCGCGGATAAAATGCTGTATTCCCTCCTGTCCTTCCTCCAGACGGGAGACGCAATTCGGATTCTTAATGATGCCTGGGGTCGCCATATGATGGTCCCATGGAGTATGCCCGTGATTACCCCAACCAATTATCGAAGATTTTCCTTCGAACTTTGCAACTCTTTTGTTTGGACTTTTTAGGAAGCACCTAGTTGTTTTGCAGGCAACTAAACTGCACCATTGGTCCTTGTGAATATTATTTATAAGGCCCTTGATCCAATCAATAGCCCCGGCTACAGTCATACTGCTCTGGTCCTATTGGAATATTCGTAGATCCACAGTTTGTCAATTCATCAGCTAATTCGTTCCGCCGAACACCACAGGGTCCCGGCTCCCAAATAAGTTCAAGTAAATTCCATCTTGCGATGGAGTTAAGTCTTGTCTTACATTCTTGGAGAGTTTTTGAAGTGGTAAACGCATTTTCTAGGGCGTTTAGTGCAGCTTGACTGTGACTACAGACTCTAATCTCCTTACCAGGTTGAACAAAATAACATCAAACAGAGCCAAAACTACTAGAAGATATCTCTACGGTTGTTCCTCAAGAAGAAAGTCTTGCTATTTTTAGAAGGATTAGATAGAAATCTATATTTTTCTGTCTGAAAACTTTACGACGGTTATTGAGACAATAAAAGTGAATAGGTGGCCCATCTTTTAGAGTAAAGCTCCTGTTTGCCTTCAACTTGGTGGTGGCCAGAGAGATCCCTGTTTCAAACATTGGCAAGTTGACAAACAGTCTCCACGTGGCGCCACCTGGGTAGCTAGCTCAGCATCCGCTGGATAGTGAACTAATATGTGCAGCGAGTCTTCGCTGACGTTAACAGGATTGTGCGCTGGATTTGGGACCCGCCACTCAAAAAAACGATTCCAGTAAAGACAAAAAACAAGCTTCGGATGAGAAGCAAAACGAAAAAGGAGAATGGCTTAAAGATATGCACCTGGAATGTCCGGACCCTCAATAGGGAAGGTGTTTCTATCCAATTGGCGGAAGCCCTCGAAAAAATACATTCTGACGTAACGGCCATCCAGGAAATGAGATAGGCAGGACATGTTTACTCTAAGCGAGCGAGCTAGACTATCTACTATAGCTGCCATACGGAGAGGCCCGAATTCTGATGTGGTTTGTGGAACACGGGTATGTTTGAAAAAAAGTCTTCAGGTTTACGGCCGTGAACGAAAGGCTTGCCACGATCTGCATCAAGGCTAAGTTTTTCAGCATTAGCCTTATTTGCGCGCACGCCCCGACGTGGGAAAGGAGGATGCTGTTAAGGGTACTTTTTACGCGAGACTCGATGACACATATGACCGCTGCCCGACCCAACACGTGAAGATTATCCTTGGGGACTTTAACGCAAAGGTCGGATGAGAAAACATCCTTAGCCCCACTATCAGTTGAGGCTTCACGCGACCGCATCGAACAATGGTCTAAGGCTGATCGACTTCGCGGTGGCGCGAAACATGGTAGTTAGTAGCACCAGATTCCGACACCTCGATATCCACAAAGCCACCTGTTGTCCCCTGATCAACACAATCGCAATCAAATTTATCATGTTGTGATCGACGGAAGGCGTGATTGCAGCGTGCTAGATGTTCGTACGTTCCGTTTGGTATTGGCTCTGACCATTATCCTGTTGGAGCTAAGATACGCATGCGATTATGCAATGCGAATAACGTACGCTCTGGAACGCAACGAAAACTGGACGTCGCTAAGCTGCAATCACAACGGACTGCCGAGTTCTATTCCGCTCAACTCTCCGAAATGCTCCACCAACCTGACTCTTTACCTGACGATGCCGGCGGACTTTGGGCGCACATATCCCGCTCCAAGCGTACAGCCGCAGAGAAAACCAGACGCGAAGCTACGGCAGGGAAAAACCTCGCTTACAAATGAACGCTGCAATCTGTTGCAACGCGAGCCGTGCGTGAAATTACCGAGTAAGGAGAATGGAAGAGAGGCGCCTTTTCAGATGGAAGAACCGCAAGCAGGAAAGGCGTGAGTGCGAGCAACTCGGGATGCACCTGGACAGAAATTATGCTCGAAAATTCTATCAACAGGGCAGGCATCTGGCCCAAGTTTTTAAATCCGGAGCATCTATCTGTAGAGATGAAAATGGGAATCTGCTTACGGACACGCAGTGCACATTGAGATTATGGAGGAACATTTCTCTAAATTACTTGAAGGCGACGATGCCACCAATGCTGCCTCTGGAGAATTCAGCGGGATATCACCAACGGAGTGGTTATTCCCCCACGTAGCCATTATGAGGTTCGAGTTGCTATTCAGAGACTAAAGGACAGCAAAGTACCCGGTGTCGATGGGGTGCCTACTGAGTTGTTCAAGGCCGGCGGTGATGAACTGATAGGATGCATACATCAGCTCATCAGTAAAATATGGTTAGAAGAAAGCATGCCCGATGATTGTAATCTCAGTGTCCTCTGTCCTATATTGAAGAAAGGTGACCCGACGATATGCACCAATTACCGGGGAATTAGTGTTATTGCCATCTCATATAGGGTTCTGTCGAGCATATTGTGTGATAAACTAAAATAATGTGCCAACACACTGATTCAACTTTATCAGTGCGTTAACAGACCTGGAAAATCCACCATTGACCAGATTTTTACGCTACGCCAAATCCTAGAAAATACTCACGAGAAACAGATCGACACACATCATCTCTTTGTCGACTATTGAGTTGCTTTCGATAGCATAATAAGATATTGTCTATGTGTCACCATATCTGAGCTTGGTAGTCCTGCAAAGATAATACTCATTATACAAAAAATTTAGCAGTACGTCCAAATTTTTTAAGGTAGGAAGGGTTTCTGCGGAAGGCCGGTGTACATCGGAATGGCACTATTTTCTAAAAAAGGGTCCAGGTTCTCGCATAAGCTGATGATATCGACATATTTGGTCGTTGCAAGCGAGATGTTACTGCTACATTTATCGCCATTGAAAAAGAAACAGCGAAAGAGACGTTGCACGACGGCAAGGCAAAGTATATGCTATCCACCAGAAGGGTTACTCGGCGTTCAGGATCCCATAAAGTTGTCAAGAATTTATATAACTTGGCTTCGCCTATAACACCGAGAACGACGATTGCCTGGAGATTAAACGAACAATCACGCGTTGGAAATAGGTGATACTATGAACTCAGTAAGCAAATGTGTAGTAGAGCCCTCTCAACCGGCAAAACTGACACTCTACAAGACGCTCATCCTACCCGTACTGCTCTATGACGCAGAAATGTGGGTCGTCTCGCAGACTGATGCAACCGCGCTTGGGCTGTTCGAGAGGAAAATTCTTCGTATCTTCAGTCCCGTTCGTGTCGGTGACGACTACCTTATTCAGATGAATCATAAACTATACGAGCTCTACGCTGATATTGATATAATCAGGCGCATTACTATAAAACGACTGCGTTGACTTGGACATACCTTGCGTATGGACGAAGAAGCTCCAGCGAAAAAGGTGTTCGAAGCGGAAGTCGCTGGACGACGACATAGAGGATCATGCCTCTGATGGAAGGACCAAGTCGAGGAAACCCTAACCACGTTTGGTATAACAGGTAGGAGAAGACGCGGGAATGGTAGATGCGCCTGGCCAGCACTGTTAAATTTAGCCGTAACCCGATAGCAGGTAGTTTTCACAGATTCTGTGATTAGGCCACATAAGTAAGTAATATGGGGCCATCTAATGCTGTCAAATTTATTTTATCACATATTTCTGTGGCATTTCCTTTAAGGTATGATTGAAATATTTCTTTAATTAAGTTAATTAATTAGTAATTAAATTCAATTTACAGATTTTTCTTTATGGAATACAACACGACATTAAATCAATGTGCATAGACAGGATAAATCCCATTTATATAAGTCTGGTTCTAGACCTACTGGAACTCTCATGATCTAATACCTTCAGCTCCCCAAGACCACCGAGGCGTTCATTATAGAGCCATCGTTCCTAAATTGCTGTTATATAGGGTGTATTTTCAGTGTTTAGTTACAATTCTAAAAGCAGCCCCACCCCGTCGTTCAGTTTCGAGCCATCAGTGAATATTTCTGTTGTGTTAGGAATAGAGAGGTGACCTTCAGACCATTCATCTCTGCCAGGAATGTGTGCGGGTTAACTTGTAGGCAAAGCATGGTGGTTGTACCCTATGGTTGATGTCTTCCGAGGTGAGAGGATCATGGAAGAATAGTTTGACATGACCCAAATCGGTCCTGGACCATTTGTTGAGAGCGTACGGCAGCGAGTTTCGTAGATTGCTTGACTAAGAGATGGGATATAATTGAGCCCCAGGGACAAAGATTGAGGCGATTCTCCTTACTTTGTGGATAGATTTCTGGTTAGACAGACGAGTAACCGCTGGCCACCATATTATCGCCCATAGAGAAAAATTAGCCTCACCACTGCCTCATACAGCCAGGAAATTCTGAAGAGTTTTACCCCTGCATTGTCCCAACAGCACTTTTACAGCAGTAAATGGCAATGTATGGCTTCCGAGCTCTCTCTGTAAAGTTAGCTTTCCACATTAGTTTGGAGTAGAGTATCACACCTAGGTCCTTGACCTGACTACTTCGACTGAGTTGGGTGCCGTTCAATTTGGGCAGACTAAAGGGCGTTCTATGTACTTACTGGTCCTATTTACATGGAAGTAAATAGGACGAGTTGGATTTTGCTAGGATTCATGGGTCGCAATCCATTAGGAGAGGATGTCTAACGACTAGTTCATTATCTCAGAGATAGGGCCTTGCCTGCAACAGCAATAGCGACATGATCTGCATATGCAACGACCTCACATACTGAGTGCTGTAGGTCGAGCAGTAGTTTATTCAGGACAAGGTTCCAAAGTAACGGAGATAAGACGCCTCATTGTGGATTGCCTTTCCTAACGCTACTTCGAATTCTTGCCTCACCAAGAGTTGATATTATAAAGCGGCTACTGAGTAGGTTAGGTTAGGTTAACCAGGTAGCTTGCTAGTTACGCAAGTTACACACGGAGACCCATTATGATACCTGTTTGTAGAGCGAAACCACACCCCCCTCTCCCTCAGCTCCTGGTGATCTTAAACCAGCCAGAAACTTTTGTGAAGTTGAGAATATCAGTTAGTTTCAGCTCGGCTAATTCTTGTAGTTCTTCAAAGAAGGCTGAGCCCATATACTTGGCTCGCCTCCTCTGAAGACCCGGGCAGTCACAAAGCCGTGGTTTCACTGATTTCGACTCCTTCTCATCTCCACAACTCCTACAATAATCTCTGAAAGTAGCACCGTACCCGGCTGCCATTCGGCCTATGATGCAGTGCCCTGTCAGAACCGCCACGATAGTCTTGAGTTCTCTTCTACTGACCCGAAGAAGTATGCCAGTTCTATTTTGGCTCAGTTTTGGCCACTTGTATCGAGATGTTCGACAGTCGGCGGTTAAGTATCACCGTTCATTCATAAGACTACTGAGTTAAGATCTTTATCAGTTATTATGCATGTAACTTTTAATGCCGCTTGTATTGCCTTCCCTTGAGACGAATCTAAAACTTGTACGGCGATCCATCACAATTGGAGACGAATTGATCCTGTTTCAATATCTAAATTTAAACAGAATTGAATAAAATGTCACACATTTTTTTAAAATTTTAAACTATGATTTTAAGTTGATAAACAATTAGATCCAATTTGATAGAGTTTTATTAATAATTCAATATTTTTTTTATATTGGTGTGCTCATAAGTTTATTTATAAGCTTTTTTATAGAAATCATAAAATCCATAGAAAATTACAATAACCACAATACTAAAATAGGAAATTAAATAGGACGAAAGATTGCACATAGAAGTGACGACAGCTGCCTGTAGCAGTACCAGCACGAACTGTACCATTTGTATAATGGTAATGGACTGCTTGATAGGTCTTAAACGATTAACCACTGGCTTATCGCAAACAGCTGCTGCCAGATAGTAAGAATACATTATAATGTGTACAACTGAATTCAGAAGATATGGATACATCGCGGAACCTCCTGGAATATTAGGGAAAAGCAAAAGAAAAAAACAACAAATTTCAAGAAGTAGGCTACTGAAATGACGCCACTCACCTTTATGAAACTTTGGGAACATATATGCTAAAGTGACCATGTTGCAATGGTGAAAGACATGGAGAAATGAGACTTGGTTTTGCTTTTTCCGCAACACAAACACTACTGTCTCCGTCAGTTCGACTATCTTCAACCAGAATATAAAATATGAAATCCGATTAAACGTGTGCTCATCTTTTGTATTCGACTCAAAATATGTGCATTTCCAAAATTGCCATATTTTCCCTGATGTTGTGACCAGAATCTATAAAAGAAAGTTCCATACTAAAATTGTTCAATTCTGTGCGATGTTTTCTCTGGGTTCTTCTGTGTACCTCATTCACAACGTAGGAGCATGCTAGCACTTGCAGAATATTGTAAACCGTTATGAACGTCTTCAGTTGGTAGGCCGCTTTATTTTTCATATATCTGCAAATAGAAGTAAGTGAAACATTTAATGGGCATAAATCGTGGGCTAGGAACACCAATGAGTGGAGTTTGTGGACATGTTACAATTGGAAAAAGGTGAAGGTGGTTTTGTTAATTGCATTGAATAACAAATATCGTCGTCATTAGTTGTCAAGTGTAATATCCGATACAGTTCAGAGTTTAGGGTCCTGAGCACAAAAATTACGATAAAATTGTCTTCAACTAAGTAATTAATAAATTATTCGTAAAATAAGCAGAATACATATTGTCACTTTTATTGTTCTTACGACTTTCGCTGTCTTCGAGTTATGGAACATCTCTGACAACAGTTCCAACAATAAAATGGTTCTATACTCCCTGCTATTGTTTCCATACCAGAAATTTGGATGTTCATATGCTCCTAGCAGTTCACGCCTTGTTTAGAATATGCTTTATAGTTAGATGGACTACAAAGATGATTGATGTCGCAAGATTTATTATTTTTAGACCCCATCACATTTATTACTTTTACTGGGGGCTTTTTCAGATCAGAACAAAAAGAGCACAATCAGGACATTTTGGATTCATGTCTCCATTGAAACCGCAGAACAAAATGATGTGCTTACATCAATCAGTTCCAAATAATCAAGCGCCCAAATTTAAGCCACTTGAAGGGTTCTCACTCTTTGTATGGAATTCTATAAAATATGAGTTAATTATACACTTTGAATATCTGTAAAATTTTGGATTATCATATCAAAATGCTTGTGATTTCGATTACTATCTGACTACGGTTCGGTTTTGCTCCAAAAATTAATTCGCTTTAAATATTTGCAATTGCATTTTGAATTAAAAGTGCTCATAGAATATGCACGCGCTCCCATAGCTTTTGAACTGAAGCCGCGGTTCATTGTTCTAAGCAATGCAACAACAAAAACTAGAGACAGACAGCTTGATAGTGTTAACATACGCGAATGATAGGGAATTTTGTGAGTTTATATTATATCAAGCGATACGCCCGGGAGCTGGAAAAACGCTGCTCATGGCACAGCATAATTTGCTTCCTATCGCAGAGCAGATGTCTAGTGCGCGGATACCCGAACGAACTGTGTCCAGCGGTCCTAATTGCTGCGGTTCTAAGTGCCGTGTGCGATCCAAATCCTGAAGGTTTAATGTTGAACCAATGAGACTAGCCGTAGCGTGACACGTGGCTCACATACCTTGACATGTATTTTTAAGCCGCGCGCGTTTAGACGTTGAATATCGGTGGATTAACAGAGCGATCGGGCACTTTGAAATTTAGTTATGCATGGAATTTCGAAAACGTCAAATAGAGTTAAGATTTAATATGTATTTGCAATCGAGTAAAGCTCTAAATTGTGGAAACCTCAAATTGACCACTGCACGTAACTTCTATATAAAATGAAGTATAACCAATAGATGACTATGATGAATAATTGAATGAGTAATAAAAACGCTGGAAAATTGTGCTCTTCCGCACTATTTTTCATTTCATATTATAAAGTCTGACATTATTATAGAGCGCGTTGTGTATTGGCCAACGACCAACTGAGCTGCGAAATGATTCGTCTCCCAAATTCGTTGCTACTGGTAATCATAAACTGGTTCCATTTAAATGGAGTCTTCTAACTGCTGTATTTGCCCCGTTATCTGAGGTATTGTTAAAATTACGCTTTAGAACAGTTAAAATTTAATTATGGAGTTCTAAATGTGAACAAGGTCAATCATGTGAACAACGGTATTTTTCGGATGCTTCCTTTTACGATCCTTACTTTCAATTATTGTGTTCGTGGAGAACTGTTTAATTTGGTGGTTTCATAACCAAGCAAGTGTATTGAAACTGTTAGAATACTAAATAAGATATAAGATACATATATTTAATATTTTTTTTTTCGAGATGAATATAAATACGCTAAGACTTGCAGAGTTAAAATTTTGGTAATGAATTATAAGTTCAGCTTACTTTGGTACAATTTGAAATATCAGCAGGAAATAAGTTACCAACACGGTCAGCATAAAAGTGGACGACTGTAATCCAAACCAGCTATCCACTTCGATCACTGCAACAATTCCAAATAAAAATATTGTAAAAACGAAAACTTTTTATCACACACACAGGCACGAAAAAACTGAAATTTTTCACAGTTTCAATACTAACAAGTTTTACTGTAATCATTCGGCACCATTTTTCTGAAATCGGCAAGACCCCAGTTGTCCTGAATAAATTCTCGTAATTGTCCTCACGAACCAGAAGGAGATACTCGACTTCAAAATTGTATTCGAAGAATTCCCGATGTAATAAACAGCTTACAATATTGCAGCAGTGGCAGCAACCCGAATTGAACGACACAACAGAATACGCTCAGCTCTCAAAGTTGATTGAAGTATATTTTTACTTAGTTGTGAAGTTAATTCATACATTCAATTAGCATGCAACTTAAACATTGAACTCGGAATTTTCAGGGGTTCTCAATCTTATGTAGCCTTCCATTATTTTTGCAGGATGGGAACTATCCGACATTTGCTCGGATTTTTTAGATTTTCGGCACACAGAAAATAATACAGAAAAAATATAGAATACCACGAAAATATATTTAATTGGTAAAAATCTCTATGTTCGTGATAATGTTTGAAGCCACCACTATACTACGATTTTTAAACTAGGTTTTTTTAACCCTGGTTTAGCTTCGATTGGGTAGGTAGTGACTGCTCACTCGCTTATAATCAATATGTTGATTTAAGGAAATTAGACCGGGTATTAGATTGAATTAGATTGTAATGAGAGCGGGAACTAGTCACCAACTCACTGTGGCCAAATAGACCTATTGTGACACAATCTAAAGTTACAAATACTCCGCAAGTCTAGTATTCATTAAGAGTTAAAAGATTTCTTTAGGAGATTTGTGAGCAATATCTGACGGTTCTAGTAAATGTTTACCTAATTAACGAAGCCGGGTCCATATTAGATCATTACAGTGACAAAGCAGATGCTCAGTTGTTTCCTATTCTACGTTATATAACACACAGAAGCTATTTTGAGTAGTTTTTATATTGTATAGGTGTTTTATTACTCTACAGTGCCCAGTCCGAAGTCCCGTGACAATGAGAATATCTGACCGAGTCAAGCTCAGTATCGAGTCAAGTCGTATCCGCGAATCAATCGTGATTCGTTCAATATAGTGACTTCACAAAATTTGGTTGTTTTAATTGCAAAGACACCCCAAAACAGAAGCTACATTTAGCTTACATTGATAGTCGAAGTGAACGCGATTATCATTAAATATGAAAAATGGCAAAGCGGCATAAATTAGAGCCTTAGGTAGGTAGGTAGGTTGGGCACCCGCATCATCAATAAACCAGTGATGCCACTTAGACCATGAGTTGGGTCCGAGGTGAGCCGCGGATGCGAGGCATGGCTACGCTTCCCCCTCCAGATTGAACCAACCTGAGCCTTTTATAAAGCGAAGAAGGTTGTTGACACCTGACTGGTATAGATTATCTATACTTGTTAAAAAGTGGGATCTTAGTAAACGTTCCCTATTTCTAGCAAAAGCTGAACATGTACAGAAGAGATGCTGGACCGTTTCCAGTTCCTCCTCGTTTCTGCAGCTGCGACAGAAATCATGCGTATAAACTCCCACTCTTCTTGCATGATTTCCGATTAGACAATGCCCCGTGAGTGTCCTATTAAAGTCCTAATTTGTAGTCTATTGAGTCTAATGATATTCCTAGAGAGACGCAGATTCAGCCTCGGCCATGTTTGCCTGGTAATTTTGCAGGTAGTGAAACAGATCCACCTTTGATTGGTAGAATTAGTTAGTGTGTCCCTTATGAGAAGCTTACAAGTCGCGAGACTTGCCTACTAACATTTGGCTTACAAGTGCCTTGTCTCGCATGTTGATCAGCCTTGCAGTTCCCTGGTATATCTCTATGACCTGGTACCCAGCATAAATGTATATGGAATTGTTTAGCCATCTTATTAAGAGATCGGCGACAGTCTAACTAGAGCTTAAAAAAGTATATTTCGATTTTATTTAATTGATGACATTGGCGAGACAGTAGAAGAAAATTTTACCCGCCAATCTCAAGATAGGGATAATATTTACAATATTACAAGTGTGGAGCCTTGCACTTATGCCATGCTCCAAGTCCATTTACTATATCCAATTTTGGGATTAGTTGCCACAGTAATTCTTTCGGAACTTTTCAATAGTAAGAAGCTTAGTTTTTTAATCTATCAGACACGTTACAATAAAATAATAAGCTGAAAGTGTCAGGAATAATAAGAACTTGTACTTCTAATCTTAATTCTGCTGTAATAACAAACTCACTACATCTGGTGCTCATTAAAACAGTAGCTGTGTGTACGTTGCGGTTCCGAAAGATATACCTAGAGGATAGAACATGACCACTACCCACTATAAATTCAAAAATGTTACTTATTTCGGTTGTTGTATCACGGAAATTAGTTTGTTGAATTGCGTCAAACAACACAAAAACACTTGTTGGTTATTTACCTTAATTAAGCCTAAGACTGTAGTCCCGTCCCCAGCCCTATATCTAATGAAATCCTATTAATTATAAGTTAGCTTTTTAGAATAAAAAGTTGTCGGCTTTAATGAAGTTGAAATATATACATAGAAATAGTTCAGAGTGATTGCGAATCAACTGTTTGCTTTATAATAATTCTTCAATTTTTGACATTATTCCACGATAGTAATACTCGTAAACATTCTCTTTTGGTAATGAATATAGAAAACAGTTTTTAATAATACTTCTACAGAAAATATTTTAACATGCTGGGAGCCGGTTCTGCGACACCTGGAATGTGTGGAAAATGTCAACTGTAGACTAAAGGATAAGTAGTTGATCCAATTTGACACTGACAAAATATGAAAGAATGCTGGAGAAGACGAAGAAGAAGCTATCCAAGATGTGATACACACAAATGGAGGTTGGCCTGAAAGATATGCAAGCTATTCCTGATATTGTGTTTAAGCCAGAAGACATTATAGAAGTTGAACATCAACAAGGAATACATTTAAATGTAATTAGTGGTGCTCAAATTACAGCTATCGCACAAATTTGGAGGAATGTTATCAGTATCAGCTTTTTTCTCCGAAGTTACCACTGTTACAAGAATTGTGGGTTCCCTTCTTATTAGACTTACTTGATTTGATATTGATGAAGTACGAGTAATATAGGGACAGATAGGGAAAATGCGGTAAAGAAACTGTAAACTCTGTAGACTGCAGAAGGGGTTTCACCCGGTATATACAAGAACACACTTCTTATTAAGCTTGAGCCAAATCATTTCAAATCTAAATGTTTACATAATCACTTTCGGACAGTCATACTCAGAAGAAAAGCTAGAACTAAACTTAAGATATGCAAAACATTTTTAACTTATACGTATCGAATAATGGAACAAACGCAGTTGAATTTTGGTTTTCCTTTTATAAACTTCATTTATCTTATACGAGGTTTCGGCGACTGCATAAATCCAATTGTCATAGTTTTCTGTTGTTGTTTTCTACACTTGTCCCTAAGATCACATTCGTAGCTTTATTGAGGTTTCGGTGTGTTTTGGTACGTCTGGCGAATTTTAATAATTTTGTAGTTGGGTCCTACTAGACTGTATGCAGAAGGTAATCGCATATTGCTCTTTGTTGTGCATAAGCATATTGAGCTTCTGACCAACACACATTTTCCAGGGAGTACAACAACACTTCAATTGATTGCGGACACACCAACATCACCCGACCCTAACATCAGCAACAGCATTGTCAACGGTGATAAGATCCAATGGGCCATACATTATTTCTCACCGGTAAATTCTCCTTAATGGATGGAATCGTCCCAGAGCAGTTAAATAAGCCAAAGATATATTAATGCCTTGGATAATCAAAATCTACTGCGTCTGTCTCGCCTAGCTCCTGGAGCACAAAGTTGAAACAGAATAAAGGTAGTATTCATACCCAAAAAAGAAAGAAGCATACAACACCAGCGTACAGAAAGAGGCAAGTCCTCAGAGACAATCCCACAGTCCCTGGTAGTGAAGGTTGACTAATCGCTCTCAAGCAAGGAGCGCACGATGATACCATTTCTCCTCCATTGTGGGAGCTTTCAACAACATAAAATCAGAATTGACACAGTCCGAGCTAGCCCGCCTAAACATACACAACAATGTGATTCGGCTGATAACCTACAAAAAAGAGAAATGTTCAGAGCTAGGCGACTCCAAAATTCCTGTATGTGTCCAGAGACACGCCTCAAGGAGGAAACCTAACAGTCAATCTCCTACTGCTGAATCTGGAAACTGATATGAATTAATAGCATATGCGGACGACATTGCGTTAGTAGCCTCAGTAAAACATATTGAAATTCTGAGGGACATAAATACTTGGTGCTCTGAATACTTTTATCAAGGTGGATACGAGATTGCGGATTGGGAGTAAATGCTTTGAAGCAGAGCTTATGCTTTTCAAGAAGAAGCACAAGCGACTCAGCATGCCTTCATTAAGTGGCACCTCCTGCAAATCTCAGAAAAAGTGAAATACTTACACCAAAAGCTAAGCTGGAAAGAGAACAATAGTAAACGAATCTAGAAAGTTAAGCTGGAAAGATAACGTTAGCAACCGAATCCACTACTGCTCTTTGCACCTGCGAAAGATACATTAATAAGAAAGACAATACACGGGTTGTAGACAGCAGCGGTAAGACCTAATCTTATGTATGGAGTTACAGTTTGGTGGCCAGTAGTAAGGAATCTTTCATAAGTCAATCAACTGGAAATAAATCAGAAAATTGCAGCCCTGATAGACGCCATTAGAACTGCATCCAGTAAGTTCATTGAAACTATACTATACCTTTGGCGAATTGATGGCAGCATGTGGAGCAGCCAGACACGACGCAATTGCCTCATAGAGATAACCACAAATCGGTCATGCTGAAACTGTCAACAACTTACCCTTTAGAACGGAGGAAGTAGAATAAATTATTCCCAAACCACTTTCAAGAAACTGTTTTAGTGCAAGAATCCCAGCAACCTGGGAATGGGAAACCCCCTTCCGGAGGAAGCGGAAAAATTGCAATCTTCTACATGGATGGCTCAAAAATCAAAGACAAAGTCGGTAGCGGAATTTACTGCAAAGAGTTGAACCTTCGCTTATCGGACCGGCTACCTGACCATTGTAGTGTTTTCCAAGACGAATTAGCTGCAATCAGTTAAGCCGCATGGCTTAAAGTGAATACGATACCCTATGAGAATGTGCACATCCAAACTCAAAAATTGATCTACACAGCAAAACATATCTCAATGAGAATTCAGTGCAGTATGACATCCACCTGTGCTGGGTCCCTGGGCATATTAACATTGAGGGAAATTGTGTAGCCGATGAATTAACTAGGCTAGGCATCGAACTACAAAACTTGATCATAGAACAAGAGGCAGGGATATCACAATCCACTTACAAAATGCTACCCAAAATCTAGTACTTGAGTAAGGCATATGCTAGATGGCTACGAGAGTTAGCTTGTAATACTGCAAGGCTTGTTCCAACCAGGCCCATAGAACTGATTCTACTAAACAAACCGGTATTGTAACTGGACACTGCTTTGCTGGAAGATAAGCGTACAGACTTGGTCTCTCATAAAGACTTCTGAAGATGTTGCGGGAAGGAGGGGGAATAAGAAAGCTTGGACCACCTTTTATACAAATACCCAGCGCTAAATGAGAAAGTACTTCTTTCGGACCTGTAGAAGACATCAGTCTATTTATCAGAGCCAGTAAATGGCTCTCTGTGGCGGGAATTTGAGTAGAACAGAGCTCCTTGGTGTAAAACTATGTCTCTTTTGACAGCTACACTACCAACCCACCGCCAAGCGTTTTCACACTATAAAGTAAGAAATAATGTGAGTCAGATGAAAGACACGCCTAATTTCTACATATATGAGCAACTTTGGGGAACCCACTTTAAATTACTCCAGCTCGTGCTCTTTTCATAATGTTGACTCAATTCTAATATGCGGGGAAAAAAAAGGCATATATATTACGGCCATTTCCACAAATCGCTTATATTCATAACTATATTTATATAAATGTATAACCTATAAAAAATTCATCGATTAAATTTCATGAATGATTGAAAGAATGTCACGTATTAAGTTATATGGTCCAATGACGACATGATTTAACTGGCATGCCCACATTGTTTGAATGGGCGTGGCTTGATAAATTGTGTAAAGGTGTACAGTGTACTTAGAAGTGGTAAACATGCTGGTCTCACAATCATAGGATCGTGCACCCCGAATCCTTCGCAGGGCATGTCGAAAGTCTTCGTTACCATTACTCTATTTACTCAACTAAACTGTGGTGTGGGTTTTATGCCGCAATAATTAATATTTTCTGACATCCCTCAACTGAAAGAAACTGGGTTGATATGAGAAAGGACACGCCCACTTTCGATATTAGGAGCTTCGGGTCTAAAAATAAATTAGCCTATCTATGCTCGTATTGATGCTATGGAAATAAAAAAAGCAGTAAAGTACATTGGGTCCATAATAGCGTGTGTGCAATGTATGCGGATCATACTGCTATTGCCACGCCCACAATTAACTAAATAACATTACTAGGATCCTATTGAAGATCTATCAACGAAATTTCACAGCAAGATTGCGGGTACTAACATTAAACACCAAACAGAAAATGTGCTGGTTATTTTAACAGCCACGCCCACTATTGATACATTTTTATAACTTACGACATATATGTACAATCTTTTTGGGCGAAATTATTAGTTCGTATATTGACGCTATAAAGCCACACACAAGAAATGGGGTCGATCGGACAAAGGACACTCTTCCATCCCTTACAATGAACTTTGGGGGCCATACTTAAAATTTCCGTATCTATGCTTCTAATGATGATATATGAATACAAATTGGTAGCAGTATATTTATTTATTTATTTTTATTTTATTAAAATTAATTACAATTAAAACTATAAATATAAGCTCTAGCTGCCGGGGCTATCGGCTTATGATGTTGAGATTTTATAAAATAAGAAAAAAAAGAAAATTCAATTGAATTTATATTATATTTTCAATTCTTAGTTGTTCTTAGAAAACTGTATATTGTATAAATATTTTCATGAGAGGGGGATGAAAGAATTTCTAAAGGATTTTTATTTTGGAATACTTAGGTTCGGATGGTGGAAATGGAGGGACAAGCAGAAAGGAGATGTGAGATGGGGAGAGCTGAATTATTGCAGAAGCAACATCGGGCTTGTGGTTCCTTTTTAAAAAGATGCATGTGGGTTATTAGCGTGTGACCCAATCGAAGTCGCGTGTAGCATTTTTTCATGGTCATTGATGTTGTGTGAGGAAGGATCAGAGGGGTTCTTGCTGGGTTGATCGTTTTATAAGGGTGGTCATATCGTACCCATTCATCGCTTAATTGTTTGTATATATATCTCCTGGCTGAAGTAATACAATTTTTTTTGGAGAATGGCTTAAAGTATTCTAATGGACAGTTCAGTGCATCTTTAGCTGCTAAGTCAGCTAGCTCGTTTCCATATATACCTGAATGTCCTGGTATCCACATGATTTTGACTTTTTTCATTACAGTGAGCAATTGTTGTATTCATAGACTAATCGACTGTCAGTGCAGACGACGTACTTTCCCTTTCTGTTTTCAATCCATTGAAGGCTGGATAATACGGCTTCCGCTTCTGCTTCAAGAACGCTTGATCCATGCGATAATAATCCTTTGAAAATATATGTTCCATTCTCGGCTACGACTGCGAAAGCAACTGCATCCTGGTTTTTTGAACCATCAGTGAATATCGGAGACTAATTATTTTCTTTGAGTGGAAGAGCTGCTTGTAGACTGTAGAGTTTGTACCTACCTTACCATACCTTGTTAGTTTATCGATAAATGACTCTGCGCTTAAAGTCCATGGAGGGTGTTTGACCGATCGTCTTGGTGGAGTTGTATTGAAATCCAGATTGGTTTTAAGTTTATAAACTGCGCTCAGCGCTGATTCCATCGACAGAGAGAATTTACGAGCTTTTAAGAGTTGTATATTATAATAGGTATGCATGCAAAATATGGGGAGATTATTACTACTGATGCCATGCCCACAATTAACAAATAATAAATTTTTGGGCCCTATACAAGATTCCTCAAGGAGACTTGATATGAAGCTTCAGCGTACTAGTATAAAACACAAAACAAAAATTGGCGGAACATTTTGAGAGCCACGGCCTCGATTGTATACATGTTTGAGTTTCGGACCTATGCCAATTTTGTTAACCAAATTTTTTATGAATCAGTATATTGCCGCTGCAAAGCCATTCACAAGCAATGGGACGATCATATAAAGGTAACGCCTCCCTCAATTATAATCAACTCAGGGTACTCTACCGAAAATTGCCGTAGATATGCTCCTAATGATGATTTATGAAGAAAACATCTCCATTGTTTAACTCGCACGCACAGGAAAGATAAAGGGTATTTCAAAGTCGGTCTAACCTGCCTTCTTTACTTATTTTTGCAGAACTCTATGACGACGGACTGAAATGTTACTTGAATCAGAATAAAAACAAATATTTTTTGATTGCCTACAAGGGTTTTATTTTGCGAAGGCCTCATCTCCGGTCCTGAACAAAAATGGTTTACGCAGTTAATGCGCCATTTCTGGCTAGATATCAGCTCACGCCTAGGAAATCTCTGAATATGAAACTGATTGTAGGTTACGTTAGGTTATCGTGGTATCCGGTGTACAGACCAACTCACTCAGACCACTATGGGTCCATTGTGATACCACCGCGGAACAACGCACCTGGTAAAAATCTTAAAAACTGATAGATGTGATGAGAACTAATTTATTAAAATGTCTGGTCCGGTTTTATTAATAACTTGGTATTTTTTATTCGTTGTGGTTCTTATGTGCTTATTTATAAGAATTCTTATAGAAATCGTAGAATCCGTAGAACATTACAGAAACAACCAAAGAATAATACCAAATTACATAAGGTGATATCACGCATCCATAAAAGGTGGTGCCTGCCTGCACCAGAATCAGCACGAACTGTATCATTTGTATAATAGTAATGGACTGCTTAATGGGTCGTAACCGTCGAAGTACTGCCTTGTCGCAGACAGCTGCTGCCAGATAGTACGAATACATGATAATGTGTACATTTGAATTCAGTAGAATTGGATACAGAGACGAGCCACCTTAATATGTAAACGAAAATAATTTACAATATAAATGAGAACTTCAAATGCGACAGTGTCGCTCACCTCTGTAGAAATTCATCATCACATATATCAAAGTGACCGTGGTGCAATGGTGAAAGACATGTAGAAATGAGACCTGATTTTGCTTTTTCCGCAGCACGAAAACTGCTGTTTCCGTCAGTTCGACTATCTTCAACCAGAAGGTAAAGTATGAGATGCGGTAGAACAAGTACTCAGCTCTTGTGTTCGGCTCAAACATGTTACATTTCCAAAATTTGAATATTTGCCCTGTTGCTATATACAGGATCTAAAAAATGGAAATTCAGGTGGTTACTTTCATGTCGCCAATATTGTCATCTGTTCTCCTCGGTTCTTCGACGTACCTGTTGCACAATGTAGATGCATGCCACGACTTGTGTGATATTATATATCGAAATGAACGTCTTCAATTGGTACGCTGGTCTATTTTTCATGTAGCTGCAAATAGAAATAGGTGTGAAACAAGCTCACATTCGATTTAATTTTGTATTATTCGAATTGCCAGAAACAACAACAGTCTAATATGAAAGTAGTTTACAGTGAATGCGAACTTTGTCGCCTCGCGTACTTAAAGCGCTGTGTTTTAATTTGACCCTTCTGCTCAGACACTTAATTACAATAACACATTCGCTTCACCTTTCCCCCCCGTTTTAATGTTTGCATTTAGCACATACCGTGAACGTTTTTGATTTCTGTTCAACTTTGTTTAAATACCATTTACACAAATTAAACAGTTGAAGTATTGAAATTATTTATAAGCGAGCCACTTTACTCACTCACACACACCATTAAACGCTAGGGTGGCCCGCTCCGCATATTATTACCTTTCCATCTGCATATATTGATGTTTTTTAGCGGGACTTTTTTGACTTCTCCAAACAAAAACATCATATTCTCATTTGTAAGCTTTTAAATTCTTAAGAGGAAAACGTGTGTGCTCTGCTCTTATTCGAACATTTGAATTATATGAAAAAATAATGATACGGTGGCAAAAACATACCAACCCACAAAAGTTCTCCGCTGGGATTTTTATCTAAAAATTCGATCAATAATTAGCATTCTGAGATGCAGGATTCGTTGCCCAACTCAACCGAAATCCACTTTTCAACATATTATGAAACTCTCTTTTACTTTCATAAACTGCGCAATGTTCGTCTTTCAATCTTACGGAGAAGCAAATATATAAACTGGAAAAGTTTGCTTCAGTAAAATTGGCTCTTCTGAAGAAGCATGTGGTGTAGTAGGTGACTCAATTTTTGATAATGCGTGCAATGCTACATCCTCCCCCTGCCTGACTTGAAGTTTTCATAGCAAATTAGATCTTCAGCTTACTTTGGCAAAATTTTCAATATCAGCAGCAAATATATAGCCAGCACGATCAGCATAAAAGTGGGATTTGATGCTCCAAACCATTCCTGTACTACGTTCGCTGCAACGATTCCAAATAAATATATGTTAAAGTCGAAAATTTCGTTTCTCCACACACATACACAGAATGGATTCGAAAACTTCAATACTAACAACTTTCAACATAATCAGTTAGCTCCATTTTCGTCAGAGTGGTAGAATGTCACTATTCCCAAACAAATTCTCGTAGTTGTCCTTACAAACCAGAATGTGAGACGCACGATTTAAAGTCGTATTCGAGGAATACTGAATTCCCAACACTCGCAGCAGCGGCAGCAATCGACCGACCCGGATTGAACGGCACAACAGTACGCGGAAAGTTCTCACAGTCGATTGAGCTCGGAATTTGTCCAATTGCAAACTTGTTTTAGAAACATTGCACCCGAACTAACTTGAGCTCAGCGTACTTGTAGGAACACCGGGATGGACTTACAAGGGGCCGCAAGAGCTGACGACAGAGCTTTCCGCACTAATTCGAATTTTAAACTAACGCAAATTTAAATGTAGCCACCTCGTGGGGTTTGAAAGCGAACTTTTTTTCGTTCAATAAATTCATGAATTCATAAAATATTATCACATCAGCACGAGCCTTATATTAGCTTGGAATATTTACCTGGAATATTTTGCATTTTCTATACTCTTAATTCAATTCAATTCTGTAGTTCGGATACTTTTAAATTAACCGGACGAGGCATGCTTTTGGCGGTTACGACTCGAATTTCGCATTACGTTTCTGTCGCTAAGTACCTCATCAAATTATTTGATTAATGAACCCAAGTTAATGACCCATTTCGAGCCTTGGATATTGTTTTAAAATGTTCGCTTTGCTAACATGCCAGTGCAGTAGTGATTGTCTCCGAATTTGTAGCTGATTAGCTGAAATAAATTTCTTACTGGTTTTTATTAAGAAAATTAACAAAATAAATAATTTCTCTTGCAGTCAAAGGATAAAATGATGAAAGGTGTTCGACGCGGCTGTGTGCGACTCAAAGATGCTGTGATCGGCATTGACGACCAAGAGGATAACACCTTCACAATAACCGTTGACCATAAAACCTTCCATTTTCAGGTAAGAACGAGGTTTTGTTTTCATGAGAGTGTGTTTCGAATCCAAATTGAAGAGTGCAGATTGTCTCTTAAGGGAGGTGTCACGTTGCGGACGTCTGAAGGTTGTATGGAACTCTTATATGGATGACTAAAATTAATAATGGTAATAATTATGCGTTCCCCTGTAGGAGTATTGTTAGAGTGGAATTAAAGTTCATAAAAGTCGAAATATGCTGTAACATTACTAGGAACAACATTTTTTCCGTAGATTTGGAAAACACAACAATAAGAAGCTGTCAAGGCAATTTATATTGGATATAACTGCAGATCTATTTCCTATATCGCTTCTGCAAAAAGGGTTAGTTGCGATTTCTGACATAACAGAAATTCTGCGACATTAATATAATTCGCAAATTCGCTAAGAGATCGTTTCGAAAAGGAAATCATATAAATACTTGATTATTGCACTACATTTATATTGATGATAATTCATACGTGGAAAAGCATGATATAAATGAAATTTCTTTCATTTCCGACTCGTCATAAGCAATGTGACTGCACTGACATTCTCTTTTAACTCATGTCGATTTCTGGTTTTTGACTTCTTTCTTCTGCGATAATTATATTTCGACAATAGTTCACTACTGAACAACAATAGTGGAACAACTCAATACTAATTTTTATACATCAAATCTATCAGATATGTCCATTAATACTACAATGAGAATGTGAGCTGCACAATGAAGCTGTATCCCTTGAATTTATTAAAATCGGTTATTCTGTAAAGCTCTCCCAATATAGGAGTCAGTTTTAAGACGTATAGAAACTTAACTCGCAGGCTCGGTTATTCTGTAAAGCTCACCCAATATAGGAGTCAATTTTAAGACGTATAGAAACTTACCTCGCAGGCTATTGTACCGACTGATCGATATATTGCATTACTGCTGAGGAGCCCTTATAATAAAGAGAAAACCTGATATAAATATATCAATTTGAATTGAAAGAAGACACATTTGGTTCACTCAACGCAATATTGTAGACGGTGAATTATTCTCAAGGAGCCGTTCACTACGACTGAAAAAACTTAAATGATAATGCTTCGTTATGCAGCCTTACTCTGTATAACACCTGTGCAAATTTGTTCATGTTTATTGACCGACAACCCTAGTACCATTTAAATGTGTTTTCTGCAGGCATAGCATATTTCAACTCATTGTGTGTAGCAAGGTAAGGCACTGACCAACCACCCCCATTTTTGCTCTCTTCAATTTCGATTATGCACTTGCATGCAACAGCACTAGAATACTCTTTGCGCCCCCTTGTGCAACTTACTCATGTACATCAATCCCACTCATACTTATAACTGACAGGCACAACACAGCGAAGAGCGCGAAAAATGGGTAGGACGCCTGGAGGACACCATACGACGTCACGCAAACCGTTCTCGCCTCTTCGACAGTCAAAGCACTTTCTACCTCGGCGGCTACAACAAGGAAACTGGCAGCAAGCGCGCAAATTATTTGGAAGTTTTAGGCCGGCGCGTTTCGGAAGCAGACGCTTATTTACAGCTGATTATCGAGCAGACAAATGTAAGTACTTCTGGAAAATATGCCGGCGTTAAAATGTCCTTTTCAATTTTTAATTTCAATTACAGAAAATTGAAAAACGCATCGACGAAATCACGGATCCAGAGGACAAAGCTAAATGCAAAGCGCTGCAGGATAACGCCAGTGTAAGTTGTTTGTGGTGCACGGTGCAAGGAAGAACTTTTTTCTAGTCAATTCTCTTGGTGAGGATTATTTGAACCAGCACTGACTCAGCAATCTGAAGTGCTTAGAGGGCTTTTAATTTAAAGAAAACAAATTTTTTTTTATTAACACCAATTAAAATTAGTCCGCAAAATATTGTTACAAATGCAGATGTTGTGGGATTCCTAAAACTATGCATATATTTATACAAAGTTTACATTAGGATATTCAAATAGTGGCGAATCCTTTAATAATTCCATCTTGATTTGTGGGAGGTTAGCTGTATAATTTTAAATCGCGTTTCGGAAGAAGACATTTATTTACTCGAACTTTTTTTTTTATAGCTGGTAAAATGCTCATAAGAAACCAATCAACAGCCAAATACAACTTGGAAACTAGAAAATTAAATTTCGGCCAATGAAAATAGGATAATTAATCTAAAGCTTTCCAGATCTTAGTGGCCCTAATATTCTGCTGTAAGGAAGGCATTTGTTTATATTTGGGAGAATTGATGGTACATATTATTAAAAACCATGACTTTTTATCATGATGCAATTTTTTTGTTTTTTTCCTACGACGAAGTTTTATGTAAATTTCTGATGTTCCTTAATTTTTTTTTTAAACTTCTTCTATATATTACAATCTATAACAATAATATTAAGTAATATTTTGTGCAGGTTTGGATTTAATATGTTCTTTTTGCCAATGCCAAAATACCTCTTTTTATTTATTTGTATACTCAATTTTCTCTATTTATCCATCCATCTGTTCATTTTATTTATGAATTTAATTATTTATTTTGTTACTGGTATGTATTTATCTTCCTGTAAGTCCTGCAGGTGTAATTCGCTTTAGTCTTCTCGGAGTTGCACCCTCCGTGTCTGCTGCACTACGCAGTTCTAGGTTTTGATGGCCTCTCAGCCGGTGTATTTGTTTGGTGCTGCATTTTGTGATTGTTTCCTTGATGGTTTCAATGTGCAGGTCACGGTGTATAACCTCGCTTGGGATATACCATTCAGCATTTGTAATTGTTCGTAGTACCCTTGACACATTCGTTGTATTAAATTTAAGCTTGAATTGCTAGCTGTTCCCCATATCTCGATTCCATATTTCCAGATAGGCGCTATTACTGTCTTGTATATTACTAGTTTGTTTGTAGAGAGACAGCCTGGATGCTCGTCCAAGTAGCCAGCATAACTGTCGGTACTTATTTTCGTTTCGCTTGTTAATGATATGCTGCTTCCAAGTCAAATTTTCGTCTATGGTTATTCTAAGATATTTTGCAGCAGAGTAAGTTGTTATTTTTTTGCCCTTTATAGCAAGGCAGTATTTTGTCGATTTTCTGTTTGTACGAGGTTTGTTCAAAAACTGTCGCGAATTTTGAATTTTCGCGGGCTACGGATGTTCGATTTTCGATCTTTTTGTGGCGTTATGTTGGTACTCATGTCCCTCGCTTATTTTGACAATCTCGGCCATTTTGAATGTTCCGTCAGTTTTTGACAGCTATTGTGCGTGGACGTGTTTTAGCTTGTCTTCGATTTTTGTTTATCCCGAAAAATGGGTTTTGAAAAACAACATAAAGTTTGGGCATGAGGCGGATCGCCGCAAAATTCGTACCAAAATTACTCAATTTCGACCAAAAACAGCATCGCATTAACATTGCTCAGGAGCGAATTTTTGGCCAAAAACAACACTGTAATAATGCTGCAGCCACCGTATTCCCCAGACCTTGTCCCCTGTGACTTTTTCTTGTTCCCGAAGCTGAAAAGGACCATGAAAGGACGACGCTACGCCACGATTGACAAAAATCGAAGACAAGCTAAAACACGTCCATGCACAATAGCTGTCGAAAACTGACTGAACATTCGAAATGGCCGAGATTGTCAACATAAGTGAGGGGTATGAGTACCAACATAACGCCACAAAAAGATAGAAAATCGGACATCCGTAGTCCACGAAAATTCAAAATTCGCGATACTTTTTGAACAAACCTCGTATATACAACTTGTAAAGTTTTATCTTTATTTACAAATTGAAAAAATATTTGGGAATTTGGATTATTTACATATACTCTGAGCGAATAGTGAATTTTGGTTCTTTCACACAATTGTCTTTAGCTGTGGTATTCATCGATCCTCGCTAAAGTACTGACTTCGCGTAAAACAAAGGAACTACACACACGTTTTGAATTTAGCTTTCTCCAGATGATCAATTAAATTGTGGGTATAAATTTGAGCCGAAAATATTGACTTTTTAAAATATTTCCATCGATTGTATCTGACCTATTAATAGATTTGCAACATTTTTCAGATACATTTTTTTGTGAAGTTTAATTTGTTATCTTCGACAAGATCAATCATTTGCATCACAATGCAATGAAGTGGTGCTTTTTTGACAGACAAACAACCAAACAATAATAAAAATGTATCTCATATAAGGAAGTAGTTGGCTATATGAAAGAAATGGCACCTTCTGCTCAATCTTATTCAGATATTTTGAAAACTAGTATTATTATTGTGGAAGCAAATTGAACAAAATAACGTTATTAAAAAATTGCTGTGCACAACAATTTATATTGGAGATATGGAACGTCATAGTAATTATGCCGGCTTGTGCTCGCTTATCTTGCAAATTGGTTTATTGGCATTCCTTGTGTATTTTAATTTAGTTGTTCAATCATAATATTTAGCTGTTTCCATCGCTATGATATAAAATCTGCTGAAAATGAATAAATATTTCGGAAATTATTAACATTCACATTCACACCAGTGATTTCCTAAAGTGGATCAATATGAGTGGGGAGCTAATATGAATTTACAAAAAAAATTAAACTCTCTTTACTTTTCAGAAATTGGTATTTTCATTGTAGCGAGAAAACGCCCAACCAAAAGAGAAATTAACATTAGATAAATTATTTCACCCGCCACAACTCAATTAAAAACGACAGAAAGATAATGAATAAGAATTAAAATATTGAAATAGTAAAGGGGCTGCAAGGCAGTTAGACCGACTGAGATACCCTATCCCCAAATTACACAAACTACACTTTACAAATGTAGTGGGCGTGCGAGTTAAACCACGGCGATATTGGATCGATATGTAACATAATAATAAACATTATCTTCGTAGGAACGTATTTCATATTGCTGAATTCTACATGAAGGTAGGCGTAGCGCCTGCAATCTTACGCATACCACAGTGTTACTACAACGACAACGATTATGCTACGATTGATTCTCTAGACACACAATAAATACTCTTATAATAATTTATATTAACTGCATTAACATCGTTTAATTGACGTGACAAAGACAAATGCCTGTAATTCAACCACACGACATTTGTGGTTTCTCATAAAAGTAAATAATTAAAAAGGAGGGGTATTCACAAGCTGTTGCACAAGGTCTTACAAAATAACAAAATAGCTTTTGTGTAAATCACGAACTACCTTTAGGTATATTTCTGCAATTCCATAGAAAATATGAGCTTTAACGTTACTCCAGGTGTCACCGCGTTTCAGTTCGGAAACTAGAATTTAGAAGGATCATGATCTCTTAACGTTTTGGAGAATAAGTTCTGTCGGACCCTTGTTGAACTAGCAAAACATAAACATCAGATTTTATTTGTTTGTTCTTCTAGTCGCTACGAATACAAATATTTTCTACACTCTTGCCACATTCCATGAATAAAATTGCCACATTTTTGTTACATTTCACTTCTAAATTTGTACAATACCATTTGCTACTAACTTTGAATACCCCTAATATTGTTTCAATTATTAGTCTTTGCATTATATCATAAAATATACAATTTCAAATTCAAGGACGAATATTGTACAAATGTATCATTGGACATTCAAACTCATGAATTCCACAATCAGAATAAATGTGAACAACCTACCTTCATACGTGCATATACTCGTAAGTAAAGGCCAAGCCTCAACAATGTAATTCATTAGCCACATATGTGGAAGCTTAGACAAGAGAAGGGTAGGAGGATACTACGCGGTTGATTACTTTCACATCGACATCTAACACCTGTTAATTGTGCCTGGAGATATGGAAGTGGCAAAGTACACCAAGTCGCTTGGTATGAGTGTATAGTACACCAAAGTAAACAGAATAAGCAGGTTCACTTACTGAAATTTCAAATGCCATGGGAAATGTTCTATACATGGACAACATGTGCGTGGGAAAAATGTGAGCATGGAACATATGACGCCAGCTTTCTAAGAGAAATATGTAGGTATAAAAGCGGTTTTTATTTCTGTTTTTATAGGGAATAAATAATTAAGGATTGGCAGCTACGTACGCGTTCCCTTTAATTTACAAAATAATAGTTTTAATTTTATTTAAATGTATAAATTAAATTTATATTAGAAAATAATGGAAAATAGTTTAGGACACCATGTCTAATTAGGAATCGCTTCGTCGACCTCTCGTTTTGTAGGCTAGACTACACTCCAGGAAATGGCGTTATCCTAGTATTTATTATATTCATTAGATATATTTATCACCCACTCCTACGACGTACGATAGTGCATTCAATATTTGAATCCATTGATAATATTGATATGTTGAATTTTAGTGCTCCTTGTGGTTAGTGTAACACGGTCCAGAATTCCCAAGTGTCCCCTCATTGAAGAAGAGCAAAAGGGAGTAAAGGGAACATGCATAAAATGATGGACGTGTTACACTGACGAAACGTTTCATACGTTTTTTGCGAGCTTTGCCTAGAAATATAAAAAATGTGCTTATCGTTTCCTCTTACTCTTCTCTTGCAGGCAATGCTGGATCACATCAAACACTCCATTGTCAGTTTACAAATTGCTAAAAATATGGCACATCCAATTAATGGCATCTACAATGGTCCCACCATTTCCATAACTACAACATCGTCCCTGACTGGTGTTGGCGGCAACAATAGCAGCATGCAATCTGGAAACATTTGCGAAGACGATGAGGATTCAGCAACGGAAAACGGTTTGTTTACCACCACTTATCTTTTATTTCGGGTCACGTTACGGGTACAAATTATTTTGCTGCTGCATTTCTATTGTCTTGCTTGTATGTGTGTTGAAAATGGCTTTTTGCTTCATACGCCTATGTACTCCGCTATAGTATAAGGACATTTTCCTTTAACTAGACTAAACTGCTGTCAATTTGTTTTAAAAGAGCTTCTTGTTAGTTTACGTTTTGTAGTTGGTAGTAGTGCATGGTTGGTGAGGCTCCTACGAAGTAGTCAAGTGTGTTGGTTTTGGTGCCTGCTTACATAACTTACTTAATAAATAAAAGAAAATTTTTAAATAAGGAGATTGTTTTGCCAATTATGTCATAAAAGTACGCGAATTTGTGTTCTTTCTCTTTTTTCCTTCTTTCATCACCAAGCATAAAATAAACACGTGCTTAATACAAAAACTCACCACCTCAACCCCTCCAACATATTCACCACCATCACTCGCACCGTTACCACTGTCCGCTTCTATATCCCGCTTTCACGTTTTTCGGGCACATTTGTCTTTATTTAACTAAATTTTGTATTTATATTCCTCTCATATGTATTTAGGCAGCTTGCCATATCCGGTTGTCAGCTCAGCTGCAACCGTTAGTGACAGTTTCGCATACCACAGCATGCACTCCAGCTCTGCTGACATTGTTGATCCCATTGCCGATGGCATTGAGTATGGCACGGACTGTGATATTGAATTGAATCGGATGAGGGAAGGCAGTATTTCGCCTTCCTCCATTGCCGATGGTAAGTAGTGAGCGGCATGTGTCTGGACGCACGAGTATGTGAGTGTATGTATTAAAATTATGTGTGCCACGTATTTGCTGTAACCATATTCCCTTCATAATTTGGCGCATTCGGTTTTCTTCATTGGCAAATTTTGTACTGGTATTTAGATAATAGAATTTGTGAATATATGACGAGTTATTTTGTAGGTTTTTAGCAGTTTAATTGTATAATTATATAATATCTGCACTGTGTCATTCATATAGAAGTATATTTGATTAAGTATTTATGCCGAAAGTTGGCTCTAACTCATCTTGCTTGCTGTCTTAAACAATTATATTCTTTTTGTACGTCGGTAAAGTTAACAAACATTGAAGTAAAGTAGCGTGTTTATGGATGTGCCATTTTAGTGTTTGGCAAATTCGTGTTTTTAAACTTCCGCCGAGTACTCTTGAATAATAACAATTTTTTTCTTATTCGCGTATTATAGTGTTTTCTTATATAAATATTTACCTGTGTTCTTGCGATTAAAAGTTTCATCTGTTTATTATATCCAAAAATTATTTGAAAAATACGTAAGATCCTTTTGGTTGGATATGAATATAATAATTATATGTAAATAATTCGTGTGAGTATCGAAGTCGACTATAGTAAAGTGATTTAATTCCCAATGTTTATGAATACTTTGAATTGTCCATCTCGATAATTTGGCAACTGGAAGTTTTAAACTGTCATATACTGTTTATAAAACCACCCTCCCCAAAGGAAGAACGCCAACGTCTAAAAATAAACTTGCTAACTGCTTATCCTCATCAATATATATTGTGGTTCCAAGAATAAATATCTATTCTCAGATATTTTGAAGCCACTGCTTCCAAAAGTTACATGTGTCTTGTCTCATCAGTGCTAGCTTTTTGAACTTAAAAACTTGTGTGTTGAAATAACAATTATTATTCTCTGAAGAACACAGTCGCATTTCTCTAATTTCATCTTCTAATTAATGATGTCACTCTTCCACACGAGTGCAAGATCCCGCATAGTCCAATTTTTTACCAAATGCTTTTTTTTCCAAATAACTTAAATGCAACTTAAATTTGTTGCAGAGGTCAACATTTTCAAGTTTGAACTTTTGCTACTTCAGTTGTTGAAAATATTTCTTCAACAATATTTATCAAATATAAATGACAATAGAAGGCGAATTGTAAACACCGTAAAATATATCGACATTAGAACCACAATAGGCTTAATTTGTCTTTTATCGGTACAAACAATAACATTCGAGTAATAATCCCGGCATTGGAAAATTTGTAGTCTACAACGCAATGCCTCCAATACAATGTGGAAAATTAATGCAGAAATGCATTCAAATTGGATGTCGCACAGTTCAAGCACATTCTCATGGAAAATCAAAAACAATATTCATCATATCATCGTCATTACCAATATAATTGTTTACAAGCGTAAATGTGCGACATGCAGAGTCTTCATTAATTCAGGCGCACATTATTTGCGTAACCCCAGCAGCGGTTCCCACAAGCTGACTGCGTTCACACTTGCCGCGAGGTTTGCACACACAACTTGCTTTATCGACGCCTCATAATTACACATGTTCCCATTCTTTTGCCACACGATGCTAACGAATGATTTATTCTTTGCATGATTCGCTAGCTAGAGCACAGGCCGCATGCATGCATACGATGACGTCCTTTTTAGACAATTAACACGCTCAGCCTCTTTTGACCGCACTTCTGCTTTCTTTTGCAGTGACGACGGCACCATTGGCCATGGTCGTACCTGAGACCTCTTATTCAAGCAGCGAAGGCGAGGAAGACTTCTACGATGCACACGACGACCCCTTTGCCAGTTTCGGAAGCTCACCTGTTAGTTGGTAAGTAGCAGCACCTCCTTTTATAGAAACTAATTCGTATCCAATTATCACAGAAACTAATGGACTCACTATTATTATGTGCAAATGCGTATATGTATGTGCAAGTCCTCATAGCTTGGCGGCTTTGTGTTTAGCATATTTCTAAAATTAGCGACTGCATTCGATTTTTATTTAAAGAGACATTTTTGACATTCTTCTGCCATATTGAGAAAGAAAAGAACGAAAGAAAAATATTTTCCTCTTTGCCTGTATGTCTGGTTAGTGTCTTTTGGATTGAGCGCTGTTGCAAGCGGTTCTTCCGTCGTTTCTGTTTTTCATAAATTAATAATTCAGATTTGTATATTGTATGCCTTTAAGTAAATTATTGGAATCGAGCAGTCGAAATTCCTTGCCGCTGATTAGAAATGCTTCTCTACAGCTATTTGAAACGTCAACAGAGTAAGTGAAAACAATAATAACACGTCACTACGAATGCATTTTGAGCGCCGTGCTGTTGCGTATCAAATTGTATTTCCTAAGCGGTGTGTTACATTCAGCAACTACAATGTTTGTTGCTAGTAAAAGTGCAAGTATTTTATGGAATATATGCGAGAACAGCGTAGGAAAATCACTAGAATATCCGAAGAGAGTACGGACTTTATTAGTTGTCCATTCGTTTATGGCATATATACATACGTTAATTCAATTTTAGAAACTCTCTATCGGTCAATAAGAAAAAAATATATATTAAATGGTAATCCGTTAAAAACAATTACAACAAGTTACACTTCATATCATTTATTGTATTATTATTATTATATCTTTCACGATACTTAATTATGACTGCGAGTGGTTGCGGATTGAATACTAGCGATTGAGACTTTTGACTCGAAGAGAAAACGATTTTTTAGAAAGAAGCATTTTTGGGACCAAGCCCGAGGCAGGATTTGAATTTGCGACCCTTTGAGGTGAGCCTAGCATGCTTACCCCACGCATACGTATAACTGAGTTGTTAGAATTGCGACTTGTGACAAATAAACTAAATAAAAAACACCAAAATAATCATTGCAAATATTGAAAGTATTTTAAGAAACTATTTACATACATGACAATCCTAGCAGCATCCACTTACGGGTTGTTAATTACTTTTCATATATTATATTCAGGTCCTGGATAATTGAACCATGTACCTAATTTTGTCAATAGAACAATTTAAATTTACCACTTCTACAGTAATAACCAGACTTAAGGCAAGGAGACGAAACTCATCTCCCTCCTCATTTTGCATAAATAAAATGGCGCGAAATATGCAAAGATCCGTAGAAACAGCTCGTGGGTGGTTGGGTGGTTCAGGTGGCTGATCCACTGAGTCCTTGCATGAATCACAATTTGCGCCTTAGCACCGTTTTATAACCGTTAAGAGAGTTCAGGACTGCATTATTGCTAACATTGTTAAAAGCCCCTTCTATGTCTAAAGTATACTGTTTAAGGTAAATAGTTTTTTCCACTGATCGAAGCACCTCATGTAAAGCTGTTTCAGTAGATTTACCCTTGAGGTACGCATGTTGCGATTTCGAAAGGTATCTCTAATCAAACCCGATTTCCCAATTATGTAACAATTCGAAGCTTAAGCATAAGTGTTAAGCTTTATGTGCAAGCCAACTCCGCCATCACAATGGGCCAATGGGACTCTGGGTGCAACTTGCGTAACTCGCAAGCTACCTGGTTCACCCAACTCCGTCAGTAACCTTTGAAAATCGCATATTCGTTCACACCAACCAATTATACTTTATCTCTTTTATTTTAACGGATTTATAATGATTATTGGAGACATCGACTTACAAGCTGTTTATCTGCTTTTACTCGTGCCAACCCATATGAAACTTCAGCTTAACTTCCTATACTATCAACATTCGGAATAGCAATATAAGTCTGGAATTACCAATTTGGTGAGAGGTCAGTAAATAAGGAAAACATAATTTGATCATGGCGAGTGGAAAACTGGCATTCCGCTGGAATATCATTCCAGTAAAGAAAGTATTGGCTGTGACAAATGATGTAGAGCCGCGGCTCGATCAGAACCATATTCAAATGCAAAGCAACAACGCAACTCTTCATAGCGTAATGCATAATAAATAAATAAAATTCATTTCAATTTAGAACCTCGAATGCTTCAAGCTTTAGCGACCTGCACGTGCAATTTGAATTTTGTAATTAAGACAACTTTGGCAATAAATTCCAAGTCCATAAATTTTCTTTCTCATTCAAGCTCCATAAAATTATTGCAAATTTTTAATATTTTCTGATGTCTGCGGAGGCCCCACGTCATTGCGTTTAAGTTTCGTTTTGAACTGATTTAGTTGGTGATTTGTGCGAATCACTAATTTATTTACAATTACAATTCTGCATGGCGATGTTTTCGGATTTCACTGCGTGCGGGCAAGTTCTCCTAAACTTGGTTGGTTGGTTGGTCTCCTAAACTTACAACGCAAATATTCTTCCGTATTTTGATTGATTACGACAAATATGACAGTAAGTTTGGCTAAATATAAACAAATTGAAGTAATACATTTGACGGCAGCTTTAGAAGATACATTGTATTTATAAGCTTCCTCAGAGAATTTCAATTCCGGAGATACTATGTTGCAAGCTCTCACATAATAATTGCTCCATTAACTTTATGTGTCTTCAATGATTTCCCCACTTTATGGCATTCAGTATCAGAAAACTTCTGCAAATCTTTTCCCAATAGTATATGAGTATTTGGCCTGATGTTTCAAACATCCTACTACTATTGTATTATTGTCCATAATCATATTCAACTTCGTAAACTGTGTTGTTTGAAGTCGACACATTAGTTTCTTTCACCGTAACCATAAAAGCTGGGAAAATAAAGCGTTCAGAGCGTGTGCTGCAATATCTACTTGGGAGAAATTGATTTGAATTGAAAAATCTCGCTAGAAGACAGTGGCTTGTCCGAAATTCACATATGTTAAGCTAGGTTAATATGGCAAGCCGTAAATCACACATACTCGTAGACCTATTGGTCCTTAGCCAGATGGAGCTAGTCATCTACGTAGAGCTGCAGCATGTCAACACTTGGCGAATCCCAGAAGTGCTTGAAGTTCTATTACTGAGACTCTCTTCCAGGGTACCAAATTGTAGGGACCTCACGCATTATAAGCGTGTTCTTGATAACGCAGGACATATGCATATGAGATGTTCCAAAGTCTCCTTCGTACCCGGCTCACTGCATTTCCAGCATATGTCGTCAGTGATTCCCATTTTTTTTATTCGTGTGCGCTAGTAAACTGTGGCCTGTCAGTGTACCTATGATACTGTCTTTTCGTGACAGAGCCAGTAAAAATCGAGTATTCTCTCCTACGTTTGAATTGCACATGACTTTCGCAGTTCTTCAGGTGGTTAAGCTATTCTACATCGCCGTTACCTGTCTCTTCATATGTTCATCATTGGATACATTTTTCATAGTTTTCTGTATGTCGCGCTTTTGGCAATCTCATCTACTATTTAGTTTCCTTCAATGCCCTTATGGCCCGACACCCAATAGATATGTAGCCTCCTATTCGTGGCTAGCCTCTCCATGGCTTCCCTCCTCTTTAGAAAATTTTTGGACGTAATAAGGTATGAGGCCTTTTTCGCCAGATGTAGTAGATGTTTCCCTTGGAGTTGCTTTCTGTTAGGCCTGTCCCGAGGCTTTCCCCACAGCAAATACTTCCGCCTGGAAAATATTGCAGTGATCAGGCAGCTTGATTGCCTTGATTGCACTGCACCCAAGCTTCCAACTACTACTCCGTCCATAATTTTTGAGCCGTCTGTGTAGATCGAAATGGGTGTAAGATCTCTCAAGTATTATTCAATTGATAATTATTAAGGCGCTATAACCCCTTATCATCTACAGTGTGTGCACATGTCAAATTCAAATTCTGAATATCGTTCATATTGAAACATAAATGATTGCATACTTTTAGGATACCTCTATTAAATGCAGTTCACAACGAGAGAGGTGTATATAAGAAAGAATCTATTCGAAAAAAGCTTGCTCAAGAACCCTCTTGAAACTTCTTTCGAGGTGTAGATAATATTCTAGAATGTTCTCGAAAATTCTTTCAAGATGTAGATAATGTTCTCGAAAATTCCTTCAAGGTATAGATAATGTTCTAGAATGTTCTCGAAAATTCCTTCCAAAGTGTAGATAATGTTCTAGAATGTTCTTCTTCAACCATAAGAAAGGTATATAAGCCACCACACAATTAAAGTCGAGACACAGTTGAAAAGCAACAGTAACAGTGTGTACAACGGGCATTTTAATTGAAACAGCAACATTTGTAATTGTGATTGAGAAGTAATAAAGAGATTAATGAATTATTAAATAAAGTGCAAATTGTAATAAAGCAAACTTTAAACCTAATATGAGGTGTGTAAATTGCAATAATTAAATAAAGTTAATTATTTTAATTTAGCCTGCGATTGTTTGATTACTACACAATCATGTGGTACGAATCCGAGTATTGTGAGTGTTAGAGTAAATTGTCTGGAGGGTAACTTTGTAACAATATCTTTGATTAATGTAAATAGTTTTAATTCGAAACGCTAGCAACACGTGAGCCAACAAGATTAAAAAGGCGGAATCAAATTGATAGACTATTTAATTTATAATTACGATATTAGAAGTTGTCTCAAAGAGGAATAATAATAGTAATTATTACTATTATTAAACTTTACTGAATAATTTATAATGTGTGCAAGGGTTTAGGAAATGACACTTAGCAACTAAGACTTTCGACTCGAAGAGAATAAGATTTAGAAAAAAGTGTTTCGAGCCCATATCCTGGGCAAGATTTGAAACCACGACTTTAGGACTATATTTACTAAAAGACCACGGAAGCCAGTCTATTTTTAGTGATCAATATAATTTATTTGAATTTGAAGCATTTTTGGAATAGTCTGCATTCATTCAATGGGACAGAATTGTTTAAGTATAGTTTTCTTGCAAGCCAAAACCTGCTAAAAATACTTATAATGTTGCCCCTCGAGAGGGTAGCGGTCATTTAATTTTCTAACTCTTGTTGAAATCATATTTTTCCAAACGTATTTCCTTCTCCAAGAATATTTTCTTAAAACGAAAGGGCGAAAAAATCTCACACTGAAGTGACAACAAGAAAAAAATATAAAATTAGAACGGAAGGAGAGAGCGCTCCTGATATACATATCGCAGTGTTCAATGTGCTTATAGCACTCGTCTTCGAGGCATTAAATGCAGAGTGTACTACCGTTTTATAGTGGCAAGTAAGCGTACTTCGTGCTGTTTTAAAAGGCAATTGAGATGTGAAGACTACAAATATTTGTGTTACTGTTTTAAGCTCGTTTGTGGTTCCAAAATTCATTTCTACATTTTTCCTAATCAATTTTTTTTTTTTTTTTAGTGTACAAAAAAATTGTTTACTTGTAACTGGCAAATATGTAAATAAAGTGAAAGTCAAAACGAGTAAACAATATTTATAGACGGTCGAACTGATTATTAAAACGAGTAAAGAAGTCTAAAGTCGGGTTAGACCGACTTCGAAATACCCTTTACCTTTCCCTGTGCGTGCGGGTTCAACAATGGGGATGTTTTCTTCATAAATCATCATTAGGAGGTAATTTTCCGTGGGGTACCTTCAATTGATTATATCGACCCCATTTCTTGTGTATGGCTTTGTAGGGTCCGGTCGTAAGTTATAATAATATGTCAATAGTGGGGGTGGTTCTAAAAATAGTATGCCCATTTTTTGTGTGCTGTTTAATAATAGTACCCGCAACCTTCCTGTGAAATTTCGTTGGTGAATCTTCTACAGGAACCTAGTAATGATTTTTGTTTAATTGTGGGCGTGACAGTAGTGATAGTCTGCCCATATTTGGAATGCATGCTAGTATAGACCCAAAGTATACATCTACCAATTTGTATTCATATATCATCACTAAAAGCATAGATAGGGTCATTGCTTTTAGGTGGGGACTCCAAAGTACATTATATGGGAGGGAGGCGTATCCTTTATCTGATAGACCCCAATTCTTTTATATGGCTTTGTAAGGTCCATATACGTACTAATATATAATTTGGTCCAAAAATATTGTATAGGTCGTAAGTTATAATAATATGTCAATAGTGGGCGTGGCTGTTTAATGTTGGTTCTCGCAACATTCCTGTGAAATTTCGTTGATAGATCTTTAATAGGAACCTAGTAATGATTTTTGGCAAATTGTGGGCGTGGCAGTTGTATTATGATCTGCATATTCTGCACACACACTATTATGGACCCCATGTATATTTTTGCCAATTTTTGTTCCGCTGACATCAATACGAGCATAGGTAGGCTAATTTTAATTGTAGACCCGAAACTTCCTTATATCAAAAGTGGGCGTGCCTTTTCCCTTATCAACCCAATTTTTTGCAGATACCTTTATAATGTACACATGTTCCTTCCCGTAAAATCGTCGTCCACAAATATCTACCAGATCTTAAGTTACGAAAATTGTTAATAGTGGGCGTGGCAGTTAATATATACCGCCCACTTTTTGCATAGTGTTTAGTAGAACCCGCATCTCCATAACTGCCAAATTGCGTCACGATTCCATCAATCGGACCGAAGTTATAGTCATTTTAAAAAAGGTGAAAAACTTTCTTATATGAGAGGTAGGCATGGTCTGTGTCCAAATCGGCCCATATAGCAATCTGGTTCTGTATCTTTGTCCAGATTATACTTTTGCAAAATTTCATTAAGATAGCTCTAACGGTGTAGAAAAAAAGTGGCCACAGACGGACAGACAAAATAAAAATTGCTAAGAAAAAGATTCTGATCATATCTGTATACATATGTCCATACCTACCACGCCGCCTTCTTGAAATTGCAACCCCTCTCAAAAGCACAAAATTAGTATACCCTATTTACCTTTTTTAAAGGTAAAGGGTATAATAAGCTGACAAAATTCGAATCTTCTCATACAGGTTCAATATCGTACAAAATATCACATAAACATCCTGTTTGATTCTAGATATAGGCAATTTGCAATAATAAAGTTGTATGGAAAGTGGGCGTGCTTGAGGTCCGATCTGACTGGAGAAGTGGACAGTTAATCTATGTGATAAACTCATTTTCTGCTCAGTATCTCCTTGTTTTTGGGCTATGCTGAGTATCTTTAACAAATGTTCCCCAATCCAATTCACACCTAACCTTGGGTAGTGAATGACCGAACGAAGTAACTGATCTGTTTCACTGAACTGAACCAACTGAACTAGTTCAGATCTGTTAAACGAAATAGTTCACTTGCTCAATTGCTCATTTGTTCATTTGCTCACTTATTCATTTGGTTATTCGCTCATATGAGCATGTATACGAATATATACACACAAACTATATCTCGAATTATGTATATGTGATTGAAGGATGACATATGTATGTATGTTGGTTATTAGAATATCAAGACACATAGGGATTCCAAAATTTGGATACTCTTATTTATAATTTAAAATTGTTTACAGTGAATGTGAAATCGGTTAAATATTTTAATAATGGCTACTCGAAAAAAATACAGTACTATATGGGGACATTTTGTTGAGAACGCAGACAAAAAAGCGCTAATACTTGCATTACTCTCTGCTTCATTCCACTTCTTATGAACGAACGAACGAAAGAGTAAATTGAGTAGGTGAGCAAGTGACCTGTTTTAATAATGATGGCATACTGAGTGCAACTGAACTAACTGAATAACTGAACGATGGGAACGACAAAGTTCAATATGCTCAGTGAACGAGAATGAGCGGATCAGTCAGCTGAATGACCAGTCCAATTCTATTCACACCAAAAAAGGACTGGTACTCTAAAATTTGAACCCAACAATATTTATTTATTTATATTAAGTTAACTTATAATTGCAAATTCTAAACTAAAGAAGGGTTGTCTTGGGGTATTAATTAGTTATTCTAAATCTTAAGCTTATTATATATACTGACTATATTCTATAACTTTTATAATGTTGTGTGTACTAGGCTCCGGCAGTGCAGTTTGGGCTGAACAATCATGAAAGCTAGTTCGTCTAATTTGTTGGAATGAAGAACATTCTTCTAGTATATGTTTGACTGTTATTAGGTTGTTGTTGCAGAATGAATATGTTGATGTAAGATTATTGTTAAGTATCGATAATCATGAGTTAATCTTGTGTGGTCGGATCTTATTCGCTCATATTTTATTAAATCTGAAAAGGTCTTTATGATTAAATTTCAAAAATCGTTTATGGTAATTTTATATGTTGGCACCAGGGTGATGTATTGGGCCAAATAATGCTCTTGTTGTTAGCTATATTGTGTTTTAAAAAATATATAATGTCATTTGTGTTGAAGTTGGGGGTAGTGATAAGCGGAGCATTGAGGGAGCGGAGCAATTTCGCAGATTGATCCGCAAAGTAATTTCCGCGAATTTGTACGTGACGGGGTGTCAAAATTAGAATAATTTTCGGGTAGTTTTTTATCAGGATATTTCTAATTGTTTTACAGTAGTATGGTAGTTATTTTCTAGATTCTTTATGACTTTTAGGGATGAAAGAGAGTCGGTGAAAACGGTAAATTTTTTATTTCGGCGCATTTTAAGGCTTCCAACACAGCAATAATTGCTGAGAAAAAGATAGAGCTGTTTTCGGGAAGGTTGGACATTTTTATGATTGAGTTATATTTTCACAATATCAATAAATATTAATGAAATATAAAGTAGATTGCACTAGAGAACCCTTATAGCCGTTGTTATAGCGTCCTTAGTGTTTGTCCGTATAAATGCACTCTCACATTGTCTACAGACCAACTCACTCAGACCACTATGTGTCCATTGCGATACCAACGCGTATCACCGCACCTCTACTTTACTCGTCAAACAATTTTGAATCCCTAAAATAGCGCAGGATTTGTTTGACCCTCGCGCCGGCCACTTCCGGAAGAGGGTTGAAAGCGTAATTGCCTAAACAGCCCGCGCTTCTTCTACCTACAGCCGGGCACCTACAAAAGAAATGTTCCACAGTCTCCTCCTCATGCCCACAGCTTCTGCAGTATTCATAAGAGAACACTCTCAGCCTGAAAGCATTCCTGCCGAACAGCCCATGACCAGTTATACAAGCCACAACCTTAGATTTAGTCTCTAAATTTTCCCGTACCACATTAGCCTAGTCGTTAAGCAAGTGCCTTCGTCTGCCCAAGACCTATTGGCCAAATGCCCGACGCTATCCTTCAACATCAGTTTACAGATGGCAATTGGAATTCCAACCTCGTATCTGTCCGTACACAAAAGAAGGTCTGGCTAGTGTATCAACCCTACAGTTCCTCTCATTATCCCTATGCCCCGAACCCATATTAGGCGTACCCTGAAAACGGTGCTGATATCATTTTAGGGCTGCCAGGCAGTCCTGGGCAATCTTTGATTTCAGTGCCACCGAGTTCATTGACTTGATGGCCGCCTGGGTATCCGAGTAGATATTTATAATGATTTTTGTTACTGCGTGTCTACTTAAGTAGACGGCTACCTCCTTTATGGCTAGGACCTCTGCTTGATAAACACTGCTTCGAACCGTCGGAGTAGAAATTCAGTTCCCACCTTCTCCATGGCATGAATGTTTGCCACTCCATTTTAGACAGAATATGTGTCTTGAAGTGCCTATCAAAGTAGAGATTAGATATAGAGTGGTCAATGTGTTGGATACAACAACTCCAAGTATGCACAATAGTCGAGTGGCCAGTCTGCCAATCATTCCATAGCGCCGTGCATTTCAGCGTTAGCGTTGATGCGGCAGCCACTTGTTTTCCTACCAGATCTAGTGTAGGTAGGTTGAGTATCACTTCTAATGTTAGGGTGGTCCTTGAAGCACCAGAAATATACAGAACATCTGTTCTTTGGCCCTTGCTTAGAAGCTTCAAATAGCTTTTTTTCTGGGTGGCTGGCCCCCATACCAGTATTCCATATAACAATATAGGTCTGAGCACAGAAATGTACAGCCACTGCATAATACGTGGGGATAGTCAGCCTCCATCTAATTCCGACCGCTTTTTTACACGTATAGAGCGTTCTGTTTTTTGTGCATGGAGCGTTCTGAAGATAATGCAGCTCAACAATTCTTTTCTGGTCATCTTAAAGACAGTTTTTGGTTTGAAGTTGAGACGCTTTTTAGGAAATAAAGTTTGTTCAAAAATGATTTCAAAAGTGAACATGAAGTGAAGGCTGGCCTAAGTCGTCGAGAGTGCACCGATAAAATATGTGACCTTTGGACTGGTGCTAAAAAGTATTCGAGAGTATCAGTGATTGCGATGAGAAAGGAATGTCGCTGTCCTCTACTTTTGCGGTTATGGATGAAAATACGAGTGGTGGCTTTGAGAATTTTACTATCATACCAATATATTTGACGGATCTGAGATTATCTCGATAAATTAGTTAATAAGGGATTCCAGTTTGTTACTTACATATATATCACAGTAGTTACTAGTGAAATTTTTGTTTGTCGGAACAACGTCGTGCCTATATAGCATTCAGACCACAAGACTACATTTGACGTTCCATTTTTATGTTTCTTTGAATTTACCTGATTTGTGAACAAACCTTAGTAAATCCTGTGTCTCTAAGTAGCCAAAGTTACATTAGGTTCTATCATGGGAATTTTTTTTTAGATTTATCTGGAGGCAGAGTGCACTTCCACTGATAGTTGCCTTATTCTTCCTATATTTCGGAACCACTCCCTAGCATTGCATTCTTTTTTATCGATTATATTGTTTCTTACTTGGTACATAATTAATGCTACAGAAGCTGTCAAGTAACGCAGTGTGGGTATTACCTATTGAAAGTCCCCAGTTCGCGAATAGGTTGCCGTGTTCATTGTTGGTTTCACTGCAGGGTAGCAAAATTCAGATTTATACACATATGCCTCTTTTTACAATTTCTGTGCCCATTGCCGCTCTTTGTGCATTTGTAATGTGCTGCCGTGCCGGTTGAATTCTGTAGTAAAATGAGCTCGTTCTATACAAAACACTAAAGAAACAAAATTAAAGTGCTTTATCCTTACCATGACATGTTGTTACTGCAGTGGCACTGTCGTGGATACGATTTGGCCATGGCAAGTCATATTTCTACTCTGGGGAAAATCGAATATCTACCAAAACGTGAGAAACCAAAACATGCCACCTTCATTGGTTTAACCATTGGAGGATTATATCAACCTTTCTATATAAAAATGACCACTTATGTGGGAGGCGGTAGGGTGGATGTCCCCTTCTTACGCCACTGTTTTCTTGTATATACTGTTTTAACATCTGTTTCATTGTAAAACGCATATTTTGTTTTGATATTTTAGCGGTTTTTACACACACAACATTGGAAGTTTTTTTTATTTACATTTGGGTTCCATGGATACTTCTGTGAGCGTGTGTGTGTTCGTGTATTTGCGTAAAGTTTTTTATTGCTGTGCATGCGCATTGACTGCAGTTTTGAGGTGTTGTGATTTTGGTTGTTGTTTACTCTTTTACTTGGGTAGTTGCAGATGCCGTGCACTTCTATTAAATGTGCCTAAAAATATGCTGCTATAATTTTACATATATTTCACCCTAAAGAATGTGAAAAAATACTTTAAAGTAGTCGAAAAATACGATGCTATTTGGCTTTAGTGGCTTTGCTTCTACCGGCATCCCCAGCATGCGCTCAGTATATCTGTTTCCCATCTGCCAGAAAGCTCTCTTCCATACTCTCCATTTGTGCTCTTATTTTGAAACGTACTCTGAAAGCGTGCAACCATAATGTGGAATGCCCTTCTACTTACAAGTTTGTACGATTATTTCAGTATTCCGCATTGCATCTTAATGCGAGTCCGTACCGCGTCTAGTCTGTCAGTGTTGGTTTTGAGTTGGCGTCAGTTTCACATCAAACGCAAAACTTTTTGGAGAATGTGAACAGTGCGGCCGTTTTTTGGCTAAAAATTTGTTCTTATAATTCAACTATTCAACTAGCAAATTTCTAAAGAAAAAAGGTTTCTCATAGAAGAAACGGCGTTTAATGGAAAAAATGTATGACATTTTTTTGTGTGTTGTTCGCCCCGCAATGTCAACTATACCAACACCATTTACAATTATTTCCGCCTGGGCATGACGCAGTTGACGCTGATGTTTCGCACCTACGTCATCGTACGATGTGGAATGTTGCCAAAGTTGTTAAATACATATTTGATTCTGAAATTTCATCGTGGCCGCACTATTTTAAGCGTAACGCCTAAAATTATGCAAACATTTGTTTGAAGCACGTCCGCAGCTGCCAGCCGGAATGGCTCACACGATAAAAATCGGCACTTGGTATAATTGAGGCAGTCCGAGTTGAGTTTCATTCAGTTTAACATCTGAAATTCGGTGATGCAAAGTGCTGAAACTCAATAAACGTTTACTAGGCCATAAAACAAAAACAATTTAATACTGACACACAGCACAAACACACTTACCAGGACTCGCACTTGAAGTCTTGTCAAAAGCTAAAATGTTCAAGAAATGGGTACGTCGTGTAAGTTTAAGGTGAGTGTCATTAACTTGGAATATGGAAACTTGGGCTTTAAATCCTTTATATCCTTTTTTTTGTGAACCCTTGCATTTAATAACCAGATATTGAAATACAAAAATTGTATATCAGATTTTGACTTCCGTTTACATCTAGAAAAAGCCAAAATTTGAAGTTATCGTTTCGGCAACCAACCACAAAATGACAACCAAAAATATATAGAATTATTATTATTATAACACTATATTATTTTTGGGTTTAAGAATTGGAATGCTGGTGATTCCCCGTGTTTAGTGAGCTTTAAATTAAGTAACTCCTTTGTTGCTTTGTCTGATATAGAATATACTCGTAGTGCAAATAACTTCTATGCCGTTACGCTCTTTCGTCGGTTTGCTACTTCCTTGTTTGGCATTTATTACTATTTTTCTTGATGGAATTTTATATTAATATTATTTTATTTTTTTATCTGATCTAACATTCTCAACATCCATATGAATATCCTTAACCCACATGGTATTCATTTGAAAGTAGCGAACCACATAGTAAACCACATTCTCGTATTGCTCCTCTAAACATTTTCACCTCGAACCCCATTTAAGTATATTCTTTAATTTTCAAAGCTGAACATTATATTTTCTTTATTCGTGTGCAGGAGACTTGAAGTATGCACTTCCAAGTCCAATGAAGGTCACTTTTACATTTACAGTATTTAAACAAATTCAAAAGCGTAGAGGAGGAAGCGTAGTATATCAATTCGTGCTAAAGCATAACCTCTACTATTTGAGAGTAGGTTGGTTAACTTAAAAATAGCGCGCTTGCATTTGCACTTTTGTTATGAAACCACATACAAAGCTGTGGCACCATACAATTCGAAACCAAAGCCCGGCACGGCACGGAAGCATTTCAATTGAAATAAAAAGCTGAAACGAAAGGAACTCTTTAACTATTTCAGTCCTGCCCTCTATGAAATCTGATACGATTTTTTATATATTTTTACTGTTCGATTCTTAACGTAGAGCAATCTTGGGTTTCTTAAAGGATTCCACGAGATGTTTCTGTTTGTATTAAAAAAAATTATGTACGGAAATCTTTTTTCTATTTCATAAACACGTTTCTAAATCTGAACAAAATCTAGCATTATGAATAGCAGTGATACGCGTGTATACCTTGTTTCCATATACAGAGTAGAGTTATCGGTAGGTCTTGCTTCCATGCATTAATATGTATTAATTTATTAATAAATTCATAACTAGGCGGCAGGTCCCCGTTCGATGCTAAGAAGGGTCATAGTTGTGCTACTGCTTTCATATTCATAATATCTAATCCCTGTTTTCTTACTAGTTTCCTTGGGTCTGAATTCATAAAGATATTTGTGCAAACTAGTGTTTCCGGTGTTGCTGCCACACTCTCACATTTGTTTGTGTGTAAATACGAGTTCATATATATCAGCATAAATATATTGTTATGTTATTGCCTTTCTGACAATTTTTTCCAAGCTCAATACTTGGATTCGTATCGTATGTATAATAAGCAAACAATTCCTTCTTCAGTTAGAACAATTGGCTTTATTAGTATTCGTTTAAAAGTTTGCTCGCTTCTCACACATCGTCTTCGCTTATAATGTGCTTCAGTTAGTCAGTTGTTGCACCACAATTTTCTATTTACATCCGTTTCAACTGCCCGTTGCTAACACGATTTCCGCTCTGCGACGATCACTGCTCAATTGCCCGTTGCTAACTGATGTCCGCTCTGCGACGATCACCTGTTAACTCTTGTTGATAATACGATGCTCACTCTGCTGCCTGCCACTCTTTGGATTCGGGTTTGATCACTTTTCACTGCTTGCTGCCAACGATGTTCACTTTGCCACTGTCACTGGCTAACTGATCTGCTACTATGATGTTCATTCTCGGCTACGCTCACTGTTCCACTGCTGCTGCTACTACGATGTTCACTTTGCCACTTTCACTTGTTCACTCATCTCGATGTCAATTATGTAGTCGCTTATATACTTCTTGTGTACCAGAACTTCCACTAGCAGTGACGCATGCCTTCTCGTGTGTGTATTTTTAGGAGTTGAAAATGACGCTTACCCTAAAACTATCAACCAATCAGATGGCGTGTTGATTTCGTAACAATATATTATCTTCCAATTATGCTATAGGATCATAATAATATTCACCACGTCCGAGTGTGAAATAGTTTTCAGAAGTTCTACATTAGTGTGGCGCTAGTTGAGATACAACGATCATATTAGGAAGATATATTTATACTTCACGAACACACATTTTTATACAAGTAATATAAAACCTTCTCAAATATGTACAACTTGACTTCAGACTAAAGGGGAATTTAAATACAACATAAATCTTCGATTTAAATACAACATAAAATTGCGGCATCAAGGGTAATCGCCAATTCCCTTCTATGTTCCGTATATCGTATATAGAGTTTAAGGTATGCTTGTGGGTATTACTGTAAAAGTTGAACATTCCATCGTCAATACTAGCGGTGGAAGTTTTCAATAATTGCACTGTAGTTGCATAATAGGAATATGGGAGTGTCCATTATATTTATATGAGAAATTAGTTTTTTATAATGCGTTGACGCCACACTTTGATCAACCTTTATTAAAATATTTCGAACATATGTCCATAGCTGACTCGCCTCCTTTTAGTTGCATTAGCAAAAAGTTGGTCCTATGCTCTCTTTAGGGTGTAGGGTACAAACATTTTAGAAATGCCATCTTAAAATTGTTTTTATATTTATTTTTTATAATCTCGGTTATGAGGCTGCAAGCAATAAAGTTATTTCATTTCCTGCAGCCACTATTGAGTCATCATTCTGTAAAACGAGTCGGACGTTTCAGGCGGTAATGATGCACCCTATAAATAGGATTATTTGGTGTGATGCTGTATAATTTACTGTCAAACAGTGCCTTCCATGGCCATCTGTAATGATTTTGGTTATTATAAGGGTTGTCCAGAAAAAAGCAGGGTTTGCGGACAGTCTACTTTTTATATTTATGAATCATCAATTTAATCCCCTTTGGTGCTTCACTTTGCGCTGACGAATACTTTTGTTAAAGTGTCCTTAAACTCGTGCGTTCGTAGAACAGAATTATTCGTCTGTGTGAGTGTAAGTGGGCATGTGAGTTAGTCCGTGCTGCCTGTTGTGTTCTGAACTTTGGGAATTGATTATTTTAAACAATATTTTCACTAGAGTCGCAAAGTTCAAGTGCTTTGAATTTATTTTGTTCATTGTGCAATAAAAGCGAGTGATGTCGTCCATGCTCTGCTCTGATAGCTTATGCCATATTCATGTGTGTTGCTCGGAGAATGAAGAGAAATGAGACAAAAAGGCTCATTAATGAAGGCTGTTTGGGTTTTTCACTAACACCCCACTTGTCATGGATAATGCATGTCAGCATTGCTTCAAACATACTGGATAGTTGGGTGAATTCTCTTTAATGGGTTTTTGTATGCTGCAGTTGGGAATATAGTGCGACTACGTAAATTAATATAACACTCCAGCTTGGTTGCCTCGTTTCACAAGTTAAATCATGTTTAGACTGTGACTAAATGTGGGATAGTTCGCTTAGATTTGCAAGCGTTCAGACTGAACATTTTCATATTGAGTTTATTTGATTGTGTTGAATAGGAAAAATTAAATAACAATAAGAAAATAGAAAACTAAGAATGGAAAGAAAGTTTTACTTACTAAACTTAAAATTATAGTACTCGTAGATTTATATTTTTTTATTTATTTATTATAAACAATTACATAAGTAATTATTATTCGTTGAGAGAAATATTAATTCTCCTTACAAAAGAGTATATTGGAATAGAGATGGGCAATTCATCCATTTTAAATATCATCTGACAACAGGGGGTGAGGCATTATGCATTCATTTCGTTTATTATTTTAATGCTCGAAAATGATTGTCTGTTGTAAGTGGAATTGTTGTTAAACGCATACATTTTATGTATATTTGAGAATGTTTATTATAATACTCGTACCGCTCTCATTGAAAATATATGTGAATAATAATGCGATTTATCAAGAATTATCGATAATTTTTCCTTATACAATGCTGGAAGGGTTGCTTGAGAAACCTCTAATGATAGTTTCATTACTTTTGAATCTATAATTTAAAGATGAATACACGTTACCAAAGAATATATTGTTACGAAATTGCCCTCCTGACATTTTACTCTAACTCTCAATACTCGGATTCGTACCACTGAATTGTATAGTAATCAAACAGTCGGTGGTTAATTAAATTAAAATAATAACCTTTATTTAATTATTGCAATTTACACACTTAATATTAGGCTTAAAGTTTACTTTATTACAAATTGCACTTTTATTAATTCATGTATCACTTTATTACTTCTTAATGCTGTAACTGCTACATGCGAAATGCACGATGTACACACTGTTGCGATTAAATTCAACTGCGTCTCCAATTTAATAGTGTGGTGGCTTATATACCTTTTGAATGGTTCAAGTAGAAAATTCTAGAAAATTCTCTACACTATTAAATAAGTTTCCGGATCATTCTCGAATCTTATCTACACCTCGAAAGAGGATTCTTGAGTAAGCTTTTATTTTCGAGAACATTCTAGACCAGTGGTTCCCAAAGATTACTGGATTCCGACCCATCTAACAAAAACTTAAAAATTTGCGACTCACCTATTGGCTGCTTTAGAAATAGAGGACATAAATACTGGTAATACCAGTTTGCAATATCAATGAGGAAAAAAAACTTAAATATATTAATATTTTTTTATTTAATACTAAAATAGCCTACAAACAGTTTATTTCAATGGGAAGGATGTATTTGTTTTCTATTTTTTGTCATTATATTTTTAGCATCAATTTCAATATTAGTAACTTTTAGTCGCAGTGAGTTTGATGCGTCCAATTTGTTTCGGTATTTAGTTTTTATATTGACCATAGCTGAAAATCCGGCCTCACATAGGTATGAGGTAGTAAAGGGGAGGAGGACTTTGATAGCTTCATCAAACAGGCAAGGATACTTCCCAGCAACCGAGATCCAGAATTTCGTTAATTGCTTGCGATTGAAAGTATTTTTCAGTGATGTATCTTCCGATAAATCAATGAGCTCTTCACTTGCTTTTGTCGACATATTAGTTGGTAGTTGGTCCTGAAATGGGTTACATATCCAATTCGACTTTTCGAGCTTTTTCATCTCTTCCCCGAAATAGGTGTCAAAGTTATTTCTTAATAATGATAAATGTGCGGCAATTGCAGAAAGTACGTTCATCTTTGGCTGCGCTTGGTTTTCTACAATTAAGGTTTCAAGTGTTTCAAAACAATCATATTTACCGTTCTTAATACAACTCTCCCACAAAAGTAGCTTTTTCATGAACGCTCGAATTTTGTCGTGAACTGCAAAAATGTCGGATTCGTTTGAACCTTGCAGATACAAGTTAAGTTCGTTTAACTTGGAAAAAATATCCGCCATATATGTTAACTTAAGCACGAATTCTGCGTCCTGTAGATGTTCAATATATTCGGTTTTTCCTTCTAAGTATATTGATACTTCATGCCGTAGTTCCACCAATCGTGTCAGTACCTTTCCTCTGGATAACCAACGTATCTCCGTATGGAGAAGAAGAGATGTATGAAGACTACCCATTTCTTCACACAACTTCTGAAACAAACGTGCTTGTAAGGGCCTTGTTTTGATGTAATTTACAATTTTTACAGCTGTATTTAGCACAGTTTTTAAATCATCGGGTAATGCTTTTGAAACCAGTGCTTCTCTGTGAAGACTACAATGAGTCCACAAAGCACAGGGACTTTTTTCAAGAACTCTTGCGCGCCGTCAGTGCATATACCGACACAGTTCTTCCATTCCAACCCTTTTCCTTTTAAATACGAATCAATTGAACTGAAAATTTCTTCGCTCGTTCCACGACTAATTGGCTTACAGAACAAGATATCTTCATGCACGTCGTTTTCCCATATATAACGCACAAAAACAAGTAGTTGAGACAGGCCTTGAACGTCGGTAGACTCATCTAGTTGTACAGTGTAGTATTTACTACCAACTACTCTTCGTAATATTTCATCTTCTGCCCACTCAGCCATTTCGTCAATTCGTCGTGCAACAGTGTTATTGGATAGAGGTATGGGTTCGATTTCTTTTACTTCTTTTTCGCCAAACATTGCTCCAACAGCATCTTTAATCGATGGTAAGACTAAGTCTTCGCCAATTGTATGAGGTTTTCCCGCTCTGGCAATTCTCAAGCTTATGAGGTACGAGGCATGTACAGCATTTTCATTAATATTAATGAAATGTGAAACAATATTTTTTGAAGATTTCATATCCAACAATTTTCTTTGAAAAAAATCGACTTGCTTATTTTTTAAATGAGAATGCTTAGTTTCTATATGACGCGTTAACTTACTTGGACGTAAACTTTCATTCGCTAAAATTTCGAAGCAAATCACGCATTGAGGACGCGGATCTAACGCGTCATGATTCCAAGTGAATCCTAATTTCAAATATTCTGAGTCATATTTTCGTACAACTTTCCGGCGCTTCGTTTCATGTGTACTCGTTGAGGGAGCTTGAAAGTCAGATTCAGTGCCAATTTTGTGACGTAACAGAGCATCTTCTTGGTTTTCCTTACTTTGTTCGTCATTAACTGGCGGCGGCGATGAAGTTTTTGCTCCTCGTTTCAACCACTTGTCCATGATTATCTTCAAATGTTAATAATTGTTTTTAAAAAGGTTACAATGGTGCTCGGTAAATAATACATACGGTAAAAAAATCGAAACCACACAAAAATAAAAGACGTCCGACTAGCAATCACGATTTATTATTTAAGTAGAAATTAGTACGACAATTTTCGTATTAGTAAGACAATTTATTAGTCAAGTAGAAATTTACACGTGTTCCGTCGTTCACAATCAAATGATTAATGATGTTTTGTCATTACTGAGTCTATCTATCAACCAAGATCATGTCACAAGGGTATACATTTTGTTTCTATGCAGCGAGTGGCATATGTTTTGTTGTTATTGCTATTTGTTTCTTTGTTTTACCGTTGCAGTTTGGTGTTTGTCAATTGGAATGTGATTCTGCGTAACAGAATGACCGTTTAAGTTTGTTGTTATGTCATATAGTGTGCGTTTCTGTGTAACAGACTGGCGGCTATAGGTTGTTGTTTGTCTTACTTTCCTAAGCTTTTACATACATACATATGTGTGTGTGTTCTTGCATTTCCTATGAATAAATGAATACAAGAGAATATTAGCAGACAAAATAAGGTGGCGTGAGTGTTGTTGGTGTCAGGGTGGGTATCGTAACTCGCTACTTACAAATAGCAGGCTAATATTGCGCATTCAAAACTTGAGCTTTTTTGGAATGTTGGGGGGCGGAGATTTTAAAAACACAGAGGTAGTATTTGCGCTTTCGGTTGTGTGCAGCTAAACAAGGTTCTAATCCGTCCCACATTTCTGGGCCCACTCAATATTTTCTCGCGACCCATACTTTGGGAACTACTGTTCTAGGCCATTATCTACACCTCGAAAGAAGTTTTTGTCTGCATGGATTGTGTCTTAGCTTAAATACAGAGGGTGGTGTACTCGTTCTCAAACTCCAGATGGGATCCTAAAAGTATGCAATCATTTTTGTTTCAATATTGAATAATATTTCATAACATGATTCAGATCTCAAGATATTGATATTTTTGATTAAGATGTTTTAGTCCAATTTTTACACCTCCGACCATCAATGATATTAGATTTTATACTGTTTTGTGTATTGAAATTAAATTTTAGATTCCCGATTCTTTTGATATTTGAAATAGGTTTATATTTTTTCAGCACACGAAGCAAAGAAATTATAGAAACGTTAATGAGAAAGTTGGACGATGCGAATGTTTTACGGTTTTTGAGGTTTTTAGATGTATTGACCAAATATAGTAAATTCACACGAACTGTGCTGCAGTTGCCTACGTCACTTTGCACCTGATGTTATTATTTCAGTAGAAGTTTCTCATTTTCTCAGTTAACCTGGTCATCACTTTTAAAATTATATAAAACATCAGAAAATTTGAGGTTATAAGAATTATGAAAGCTCACAAGTTATTGGAATACCGAAATCAATATTTGTAAAGGCCCCAAGACAAAAATTGTGCTTTACAACTACCAGGAATGACGTCATATTGTGGCAAACAAAAACTCCCATTGACTGTGGTAAATGTATAAAATCCTCAACTGTTCACAGTCCGCAAATTTCCGCACTTAAATTCCCCATTTGAATTCAACAAGAGCCCATGCGATAAATAACCATGTTCACTCACAGCACTAAAAAGGAGGGTTCTTGTATCGCTCTGGCGATTTATCTGTGCACGTGCACACATTCGCAAATCCCTGGACTAATGTGGCTTCCCAATTACGCATTGAGGCAACATTCATTATTCGCGTTGAGGCAACATTCATTATTCGTCCAAGACTTCTTGTTGGCAATGTCATATTTTGTGGACATGGCTGCGCAAGATGGCGTATACAAAATCTGTTGGTATCTATGTAATTAAGAGGTATTTTTATCTGAAATTAGCTCTGTCGTATATATGTTTATATCTAAAGCTAGGTTTTGAATACTTGAATAATCCCCCAACATTTTTGAAGAGGAATATTATTTATTCGTAACACAGATACTCGTATATTAAAACTTCATATAAGAAGATCGTTTTAGAAAAATGTATGCAAAAAATTCTTTTGATGCTGAAAAGTTTCTAAAATTGTTACTTGAACCCACAAATTCGCTCTTATTTATAGGTAACTTGGAAGTAAATACCTCAAATACTTTATCAAGTCTTATGTTATGCGGAACAGATAATAAAATTCCCCATTCTTCCCCATTAGGAACTATATAGTCAGTTAGAGTACAAAAGCTATAAAACACTAATTTGAAGACCTGACTAACGAATTCTTCTGGTCTTCTTTGCACTATATCTCTGCGATACATAGAGAAGTACACATACTATCAGACATGCACTACAATAGACCCGTGCTAATATCAGATTTCACATTTTTTTAAATTAAATTTACAATATTCGTAATTAGATAAGATTTCAATTTATTTGTAAATTATCATCCGGAACAATAAAGGTCTAGTCTTTGCTCTAAATGGTAATGTAGTCAAATCGACTATATGGACTCAAACATGACTATATGATGATGGGTCTGGGGAAATAGTTCGTGGTGTGTTTTTAGTAAAATTCAACTAGTTTTCTTATTGTGTGGAAATGAATTTATTTAAGCCAAATATGCTCCATTATTATCGACAATGTTTTGCTATTTTTCGGGTAGAGCCATGATGGCATTGGTGAAGAAATTCTGTGGTTTCTGGTTGAACAACTGAATCTCAAGTGGTTTTCACATACTTCTTTGGAAAGCAACTTAATTCCATTGATAGAGTTCTGCAGAGATCGGAACAAGTAATAGTCAGAGGGTGTCATTCTAGACTACACGGTGTATGCATCAAAACTTCCCAACCAAGCCCTCGCAATTTTTGACAAGTCATCAAAGAAGTGTGTTAATTCGGTCTAACATTTTTTTGGAGCTTAACTCATGAGGAACCCATGCATCGAGTTTCTTTTTGTAGTCAGTTTTGTGTAAATGGTTCACAACAGTTTTGAGGTCAATGCCTAGCTCCATGCCAATATCGACACTACTGATGATATGCTTATCTTGCTAGACTTTTTCAACAATTTCAGCCACTTTTTCAGTGATTGGACGACCAGAGCGTGACTTATCTCTTACGTCAAAATTTTCGGAACGAAAGCGAGCGACCCATTCCCGTGCTTTTTCCCTTTGTCGTAATAATATTGTAATGTATGTTTTATTATTTTTCTCCATTTTAAAAACGCAATAACTATTTCAACAATTTCGATGTGTGTACAATTAATTAAAGTAACGCTGGAAGTGTCACCTTTCCGACGCGTGTGTTTCCTCAGATATTTGCAATTGACGCCATCTGTTGCATGCCACGAATTTTTTCCCAGACACCTAATATAAAGTTTCATCTAAATAACTTGGTTGGTTCTCAAGTTTTCTTATTTCCAAGGAGGAATATGGAAAATGGGTCAAATTTTCACGAAATATGTCATGTTCTTTTTTATTTGTGATTCTTTGATTTCCCAAAGGCCATTGCAGAAATGCAACCATAAAGATGGACTTCTGCTAGCTACTTAACCATGTGTTGCAATAACTTCTGACAAAGTGAACTCATCGCGAATAAAACATTTCTCCTATCATTGTCCACATTCTGGTCGGTCCAATTTATTCTTTTTACTGGAATTTTTGCCAATAAAGATTTGTTCTGTTATTATTGGTGCCACAGTTTTTCTGGTGTCTGGTGTGTGCCTCAAGCTTAATATAAAAGTTTTCGAAAATCCACAACAGCTCCAGTTTTCATCATCCTTTTTAGCAGGTCTATCCCCAATATATTTAATCATACACATTTCCAAATTGGTTATACATCTTCAGCCACTTGTTAACGAAAGAGACTGATATTTTTCTATATTTTGGTTGGTTTCACGAAGAACTGATTATAGTGCGCCATACATATACATTGTATACTGAGAATAATTTCATCTCATATATCCGTTGTCTTTGGAACCTATTGTAATAGTAGCTGAACTAAAACAAGAGAAATTTTAACTTTTTCTAGTTTATTATATCGAGCACTTCTTGAAGCTTGAGTCTTACATTGAGGTCAATTGTGACCATTACCGAGCCATGATCAACTTACATTTTTTCCAAAAATGATTGAAATTATTCTAAACGCAATGTTTTGGGATCAATGGAAGGTGTTATATGCCTTACAGCCACAGGACTATTGTCTTACTGAATTCGCATTTCTGCCGACTATGTTATTTCGGGAAATGGACCTGTCCATTGCTTTCTAAGATTGTGCTATAGAGTTAAGCTCTGGATGCTAGCATTGTTCGAGTTATTCTTGACAGCATTTCTCGAAGAAGTGATTTGAAAATCGGACTTCCAAGTGAACTTCATCAGGTATTGTTATGGTAGACAAAGAAGCAAAATCATCTTCAAATTAAATGGCATGAATATTCGTATATATTTCTAATGACGAACGTTCGCAAGAAATTGTAAGCTTTATAGAAAACACCCTAAAATGTTAGTGCCAATCAGGCCTGTTCACTAAAAAAAAGTAATATACTATGACACCACTGAAATGTAATAACAAAAATAAAAAGAGCGACTTAACGAAACTAATGAGCGTTAATAATGAGACACAGTAGTGTAGAGTGCGGTGGAATGAACAGAATTTGATCAGTACATGGACAGCATTTGACCAGTTCACCACCTGTAGTTAGCGTTGTTGTCTGGAGGGACAGAGTACAATAGCTGACGGCCCATGTTTGATTTCTGGGAGAGTTCATACGAGGGCGGATTGATATTGAAGCTACCTAGCGCTAGATGGCAGCACAAACACAAAAACTTTTTTTTTTAGAAATTGCGATCTGTCAAACATCAGCTGTTAAAATTTCACCCAAATTCATCGATTAGTTTATTTGTTGTAGTCGTTTGAGGTAAGCAACTTTTGTGTTTCTTGAAAAATGGAAAAAACCGAATTTCGTGCAGTGATTAAACACTATTATTTGAAAGGGAAAACGGCGAAAGAGACAAGAAAAGCTCGATAAACATTACGGTGAGTCTGCTCCGTCAGATTACATGGTAAAATATTGGATTGCTGAATTTAAACGCGGCCGAACAAGCACTGCAACAATACCATCAACAGGAAGGCCAAAAGAGGTGGTTACTGAAGAAAATACCAAGAAAATCCTCAATATCGTTATGAATGATCGCCGAGTCAAGTTGCGTGAGATTGTTGAAATGGTAAACATATCATATGAACGTGTGTTCAACATTTTGCATGAACATTTGCATATGAAAAAGCTATCAGCAAGATGGGTGCCGCGTTTGCTCAGTGTCGAACAAAAACGAGTTCGACAGACCACTTCACAGCGGTGTTTGGACATGATAAAGCGTAATCCTGTTGATTTTTGGCGTCGATTAATAACTGTTGATGAAACGTGGGTCCACCACTACACACCTGAAACCAAAAATCAATCGAAACAATGGGTGGAAGCTGGTGGAAGTGCTCCGAAGAAGGCGAAGGCAGTGAAATCGGCTGGGCAAGGTTATGGCCACTGTATTTTGGGATGCACACGGAATATTGCTCATCGATTATCTTGAAAAAGGATCGAGAATCACAGGAAAGTATTATCGTGCATTATTGGATCAATCGATTGATGCAATCAAGGAAAAACGACCACATTTAAAGAAGAAAAAAATGCTCTTTCTTCAAGACAACGCACCGGTTCACACAGCATTAGATACGATGCTAAAATTACGTGAAATACACTTAGAATTGGTTAATCATCCACCTTATAGTCCAGATCTAGCTCCTAGTGACTTTTTCCTGTTTCCAAACTTGAAAAAATGGCTCGCAGAAAAAAGATTCATCTCAAACGAAGAAGTGATTACCGAAACTAACGCGTATTTTCAGGGGTTCCCGAAATCGTATTATTCAGATAGGATAAAAAAGTTGGAATATCGTCTTACTAAGTGTGTCGAAGTAAAAGGAGACTATGTTGAGAATTAAATGGTTTTTGAAAAAAAAAAAATGTTTTTTTCCTACTTAGGTAGCTTCAATATCAATCCGCCCTCGTAGTTGGTGTGCTGTTGATTTCTGAGACATAATAAATGCTTGGGGAAAAATTGCCTTTCATTGAAAGATTTCTGATGAGGACAAGTGGCGTGTCAGAAATAGCTATAAGATCTGCCAAAATGTTTCAATAATCCTCCTTCTGCCCATTATTACGGTGACATAACCACACCTACATATTTGGATCTACCGAGTGTAACTTGTCTGCCAATAGATTCGATGAAAAATAATCGTAACAATTCTAAATTTTGATATAAATTTTGAATCGAAAGTAATATAACTCATAAAATAACGGCGCTCACGAGATCACTGGTCCTGCATTTTCTGAGTTTTATATCACGCATTATCACTTGTGGGAAAAGTGATCAGTCTTAAGAATTTCATTGGGGACGACTTCCTAAGCAAAGTTTCTCCAAATGGATTTTTTCTTATTCACCTTCAAAATGCTGTCCGTCTGTCACACAAATTCCAGTTTATAAGATGAGATCACATTGTCTACAAAGGAAGTGTAGGCTGAAAGGGAAAAGAAGAAAGCATCCGGTAATTTCGTTAATTAAATGGATTTCTTACAATTTTGTGTTTTTTGCAGTGCCACGCGCGGATTCTCCTTGGAAACGTCGCCGACGCACGAGAATCCACCAGATACTGGTGTAGCATCAGGGGTACCACCACCAGTATCCGAAATTGACGAGTACCAACTAACACTGGGTGATACCGTCACTGGCCAAGCGAACGCACTACACTCCGATAACGTGAAAGTATATACGCATAATTACGATGATGCTATCGATTACGATGCACTGTATGAGGAGGAAGAGGACACCAGCATCAGCATGGAGGCCCATGGTTCGATGATTTCGCATTTGTTGTCACAAGTGAAAATTGGGATGGACCTGACGAAAGTGGTGCTCCCGACATTCATTTTAGAACGTCGCTCCTTGTTAGAAATGTACGCCGACTATTTTGCGCATCCGGATTTGTTTTTACGGTAAGTTTAGCAGCGCCATTTATTATATCTTGTTTATTTATATAGACTTTTTATCTTTTTAGTATTGCGGAATTGGAGAGCCCACGTGATCGCATCGTGCAAGTGTGTCGTTGGTATTTAAGTGCATATCATGCGGGGCGTAAAAGCGCTGTAGCCAAAAAACCGTACAACCCAATTTTGGGTGAAATATTTCAGTGCTATTGGGATGTTCCTGGTAAGAATTAAGAAACTGCTTTGCTCTCTGTGCCAGATTTACATAGAACCTAATTGGACCTGGGCCCAGGGTGCCAAAGAGATCCGTAGAAAGACTTTTATAGTAGTGTATTATTACATCAGGATAAATTAATATCAATTCTGTATTTCTGTATGTTGGAAGACCCTATTACGGCATTTCAACCTAGGAGTCATATGTATCGAAATCTGGTACTATTTGTTAAGATGTGAAAATATTGGTCACATACATTATTGTAATTTCTTTCACTAATCTTCGAGTTTTCCACGAAATTTATCCTATATCAAAAACCACACCAATTTGTTTCGCGTCAATTCCAGGTGAATCAAGCGATAGCAGCTACACGGAAGTCAAAGATGGCCCCATACCCTGGTGCCGCCAGAATCAGTTAACATTTTTAGCCGAGCAGGTGTCTCATCATCCGCCAAGTAAACTTTAAAGCTTCCTATATTTTGGTTGTTTCTCTCAATTGCTTTTTTCCCACCGCAGTTTCTGCTTTTTATGCTGAACATTATGATAAGAAAATTACGTTTTCTGCTCACGTTTGGACTAAATCGAAATTTCTAGGATTATCAATTGGCGTGCATAACATAGGTGAGGGCATTGTCACCTTAGTTGATCGTAGTGAAGAGTACATAGTCACATTTCCGAATGGTTATGGCAGGTATTTGTTGGAATATTGCGTATAAACTGATGAAAATGTATATGAACTTTAAATATTTATTGGCCTAGATCAATTTTAACGGTTCCCTGGGTTGAACTTGGAGGTTCTGTGGCGATACGCTGTCCGCAAACGGGCTACTATTCAAATGTAGAATTTCTCACAAAACCTTTTTATGGGGGCAAAAGGAATAAAGTGACGGCAGAGGTAAAAAACCAATTTCTGTAGCAGAATAACTGATTACAAATTTTCTTGAAATGCCTTTTTATTCACAGATTTATGCACCCAATGAGAAAAAACCCTTTGTCTCGATAGCTGGTGAATGGAGTGGTCTGATGGAGGCCAAGTGGCACGATAAAAACGTAAATTTAGTTTTCAGGTTTTTTATTGTGAAACTTGCTATTTTAAGTGTCGATTATTCAATCATCGGTTAAACATGACAAGTATGCATATAGAGAATTTCCACATAATCGGCATTAGTTCCCATTGCATCTATAAATCTAGATCAAGTGCTATAAGTTTATCTGATGATTGAAAAATCAGCCCTAAATGTAATTAATTGCAATTTGTGTTTGTTTAATTTTTGTTGGTTCATTGTATATTTAATTTTATTTCTGTACTTTTCACTAATTGTTTCTGTAAATGTTTCCCAGCTTCTGGTAACTAATACTCTTCAACTAATATTTTTTAATAATTTTTTTAAACTCTTACAAATGCATCCATCTCTTACCTCCCAAAACAATATCAACAATGTATATAAGCTAAGCTGTGCCGCGCAGAAATAGATGTCTGAAACTGCATTCCAACTTCCCAACTCCTAGCAAACTATGTTCAACTAACTCACCTCTTACCGACTGTCGATTATTGTACTTTTTTCTTAAATATTTCTGGCCAGTTTCTATGTTTACTTTGTTTGTCTAGAAAATTAAATTTCGTAAATTTTGTTATACATATATATATATATATACCGTAAAATTGTCAGTGTGTATTGTGTGTGTATTTGTATCTGTATGCGAGCGTCCAGTTCAATAGTATGCTAAACAAAACCATGTGTCATTTTTAATTTTCTAGAAAACTGAAGTATTCGTTGACGTAAATCGTATACCAATATTTAAGAAACAAGTTCGACCAATCGTTGAACAAGAAGCGTACGAATCCAGGCGTGTTTGGAAGGAAGTGACGGCGGGACTCAAGTAAAAATTTAACCATATTTCATTTTATTTGTGTCTGCATCGTTTGCTGAAAATTAACAATTGTTTCTCTCCTCTTTTCCGATCAGATTCAATGACATCGAACGAGCGACAAATGCCAAATGTGAAGTAGAGCAAATACAGCGGGATCAAGCGAAAGCAAGGAAGGAAACGAATGATCAATGGGAGCACAAGGTATACATTTCCAATAAGATACAACATCTTTAAATCAGTGCAGTTGTAACATTTTAATGTGTTGGTTAATATTATTTTAATAATCAAAGCTGATTAGTCACTGCTTTATATACCAATAGGAACTACAGTGAACGGCTTGAAATGTTTTCGCATTTACTCGGGAGTATTAATCATATTCCAAAACTTGCTATTTCATTAGAAAGATTGTACATAAAGTCAGTGATGTGAGTGTGATTGACGACTCAATTTTGGGTGACAGGTACATTGAATTAAGGTGAGGCGACAGGATCTTGCAGCCATTACCCACTAGGAATGTAATGAAAACGGACTGGAATAAGTTTAGAGACGAATTATTATTGTCACTGGGTGACACGGCTAAATTAGTCAAAATCCTTCAGAAGGATCGCTCTCTAGATTCGCGTAGGAAACCTAATGGTGCTTTCACCGAAAGGCGTGGTGAGGCACTTCCCTGGGAATTAGGTTTCGGTCGCCCAGCAGCCATCAAATATTGAGGATCAAATACTTATGACGACTATTTCTCGGCGTGACTGGTTTGTTTGCCAGGAGTGTGGCGAGTGAAGATGCTATTAGATATGCGATTGTATCTTTTGACAATTTGTTGTAATGGTGTACATACTGTGCTAATTAATGGAATTCGTTCAATGCTATCAAATAGGGTTATTGTGTTGCGAGAAAACAAGATCTGTGGGTAAAATCGGATGTGAAGAAGGGTTGCTCTCTCGACTACTGTGGTGTATGGTCATTGACTCTTTCGTTATCTGCCTAAATGATTTGATATCTAAGCTCAGGCATATACAGATGGATGTGCCTGCCTAATTGCAGGAATCTCTCTTATGCAGGAAAGTGCAGTAGATTCTGAATTTTATTGACACATGGTCTGAGGCAAAAGGTTTTTCGGTCAACCCCGCTAAACCTATTCTACCGCTCCTTACTAGTAGGAGGGTGGTACAGGGGAGGTAAAATATCTTGGGGTAGTCCTTGATAGTAGGGTATTATTATTGTCACTGGGTGACACGGCTAAATTAGTCAAAATCTTCAGAAGGATCGCTCTCTAGATTCGCATAGGAAACCTAATGGTGCTTTCACCGAAAGGCGTGGTGTGGCACTTCCCTGGGAATTAGGTTTCGGTCGCCCAGCAGCCATCAAATATTGAGGATCAAATACTTATGACGACTATTTCTCGGCGTGACTGGTTTGTTTGCCAGGAGTGTGGCGAGTGAAGATGCTATTAGATATGCGATTGTATCTTTTGACAATTTGTTGTAATGGTGTACATACTGTGCTAATTAATGGGATTCGTTCAATGCTATCAAATAGGGTTATTGTGTTGCGAGAAAACAAGATCTGTGGGTAAAATCGGATGTGAAGAAGGGTTGCTCTCTCGACTACTGTGGTGTATGGTCATTGACTCTTTGGTTATCTGCCTAAATGATTTGATATCTAAGCTCAGGCATATACAGATGGATGTGCCTGCCTAATTGCAGGAATCTCTCTTATGCAGGAAAGTGCAGTAGATTCTGAATTTTATTGACACATGGTCTGAGGCAAAAGGTTTTTCGGTCAACCCCGCTAAACCTATTCTACCGCTCCTTCCTAGTAGGAGGGTGGTACAGGGGAGGTAAAATATCTTGGGGTAGTCCTTGATAGTAGGGTACTTTATCTTACTTTTTATACCATGAATGTTCTTGGTAGAAACATACCGCGAATTGACAAGGATGATTTCAAACAAGAAAAGAAATTTACAGTTTTATTATAAATACAGAACCTGTACTGAAAACAGATCCATCATTTTTAATAATTTTCTACTGCGATTCTGCAACAAATAGAAGAAATACTGCAAATTACAGATATCTAACTTAATGGAGAAAATCTTGGTGTATGTGTCTCAGGTATTCAACCTTCTCCAGCTGTATTTTGATATAGCCATTTAATAAAGATTATTTAAGTTCTATGTTCCCCTCCCCGTTCTACAAAATTCCACATCGGATAGAATTTCATGATTATTTTACTAAAATTTGAGTTTGAGTTACTGTATTCTATATTTCCTTTCTGTGTCTGCAGTACTTCAAATCACTTGGCGATAATTGGATATACACGAAGCCATTGAGCCATCGTATCTATATGCAGGAAAAAGAGGACAAAAGATAATAAAGGCGATGATGCCGCATTGCTGACAACAAACGCCTCAAAAGCTTTCATTTAAAATCGTACTCATATCAGCGGACGACCCGTAACCGATGGTGGACAATGACACTTGCAGATCTTGCCTGCCGCCAGCGCAGACCAATTACTGCGCATGCGTAAACTGTGGATATGGCAACGGCTTAAATACGAATAAAAATTCAGCAGCAAAATTCAAGTTATCGAAGCAACAAAAGAAACGATTACAACTGTAAGAAAAGAAAAGGAAAACAATTGTAAAATTTTAATATTAGGAAAAAACTTCTTTCAAATCACACAATAGTCTAAACTCGTAGAGTTCCAAATGCAATCGACGAAAAAACAATACGATTTATTTTTAAGCTATATTAGACGATATTAATACTAATTTAATGATTACTCTATTTTTAATAAGACTCTCAAAGAAAGCAGTAAGAAAAAAATGTGAAACTTTATTCAGTTATTAGTAAAAATAAAATAAAAAGCAAAATTGTGAATGAAATGAAAGGCTAGTTGACAGCTTTTCAAAGGCAGTGAGTGGATAGTTGTTATTTAAGGTTGACTATATTTATAAAACTAATGTTTAACTACCTACAACTTTATTTTTCTATTTTAAGTCAGATTATGACGATCTAGAGAGAGCACAACTGAACTATAATTAAACTCAAAATCTATAATTTACGAATAATACGCATTACTAATCGCATGCTTCCAATCAACTCAAACAAAAATTGGTCTAATTTAAGAATACTTAGTTTGTTAAAAAATATTTCTATATATTTCAAAGTTATTTTATTTACTGATCACATGAAACTGTCGTAATTAAAGCTGTGCTGGTTGAATTTGTATCTTTTAAACCGTATTCCATTTTTGATTCCGGCGTAGTCTATAAAATTGCATATCGCGCCCTGATCATCAGTTTATCGCAAACGAGTAATGAGAATTCATATGGGTCCACCTTTGGAAGACAACCACATGCAACAATTTAATGTGCAAACTTATACGAAACTAGCGATGATTTGCGACTTTTTCTTATACTCTCGTAGATAGTCCACACATTCTTTAATTTATTTAATTTAAATATATAAAAATGCGCACAAACAAATCAAAATATCAGAATATAGCTTAGCATTGCCATTGCTCAAATAATGAATAGTACGAACATTGACACTGAACTAAATTTAAGAGCCAGTAGCGTCGTTTATAAGAACAACATTTTATAATCAAAATAGTATCATTAAGAAATTTAATTGAGTAGGGGAAGTAGGTTATTTTTTGTAGTTTTGGCCTACTTCATTGTGTTTACTTGTACTCAGTTTATCGATCTAGATCAACGTTTCTGATTTGAATTCGATGCACAGCCTTAAGGTTTTTCACGTAATTTATGTGAATATCTGCGTTTCGAGTATTATTTGTTTCCACTACGCTTGAATTGTGTCATATAAAGCTGTACATTGTTTGCAATTGACAAAATTTCTGATTTACTTGCTCACTCAAGCAAGCCAAATATTTGACACCAACGTCTACGAATATACACTTTAAACTCGAACTTACGTAATTAATCGTATTATATACAATAAAAGTAGATCTTTAGGCGCCGCCATCTTAATAACTAACACCACCTAAATTTGCAAAACGCTTTAATCTATGACCTTAACTTACTATGTATTTCGAAATTTTGGAATATACACACACCTTAAATGCCAAGCATTTTAGTTTTATTAAACGCGTATTTATAAAATTATATTTACTTTTGAAACGGATAAAGTGACTTCCGCTGCGTTAAGTACACAAATGCAGATTCCGTTTATAAACGGCAAAAACGCTAAATGCACGTTTGCATCAATGCAATCGATTGAATAAGTTTTTATACAAAAAGATTACGAAACATTTTCTCACCAAGCAATCAGCGTATGATCTTATAAAAAATGGTCACAGAGTTAACCAAGAGCCGAGACATGAAGACGACTGGTAAACAAATTTATTGCAATCATATTCAATAAGTTACCAATAAATAGTTATATAAATTTAAACACCCATACACGTATAAATGCCAACCGCGCTAAAAACAAAAGACCTAAGTTGTTAAAGATGTATCATCAGATGTAATTCTGAAACCGTAGCCTTTCGTTCCTCGACCGCGAACGCAGTAGTCTATGTTTAAAATAATCAAACTTTCTTTTGTATCAATAGATTTTTGCAAGGATATCGTTCTTTCTATTTTTATAGCACTTTATAATTTAGAGCGTGTTTTAAACCGATTACGGAAACATTATTATTGTAAATATTGATTATATTTCCAATTAATTATATTATTAACAAATAAAACTGTTCTAAAAAATCGAATTTGGCAGACTTTTATCATCGGACTTATATGAAGAATTTCTCTCAGTAACTAGGTTGGCTGTGATATGCGAAAAGATCAGCGCCCGACTTGACTGTTCATGGGTTCCTGCCTATTCTCGACTATACGAAAAGTTTGTCAATTTGTGCAAACGAGATAGCAACATTGTGTACGCCTCATAGTATGACAGAATCCCATTCCCCTCCTCAAACCTTTCATATCTCTCTACTCTTTCCGCCGCATCTATCCAGGGTATAGTACATGGTGCCTGTGACTGAGTGCTCTGGTTAATTCCAGCCCACCACATAACAACAACGACATGTATTTTGAATGTATTCATCATTTGCGAGTACTTTGTCACAATATGGTCAATATTTCAGTCTATTTTTCCAGCCATCCAATTAACGCACCTAAATGTAATATGTTTACAATTATTGTTATATATATATATATATATATATATATATATATATATTATTGTCATATATATATATATATATATATATATATATATATATATATATATATATATATATATATATAAATATATATATATATATGACAATAATATATATATATATATATATATATATATATATATATATATAAATCGGGCATTATGAGCACTACTCGGATATGAACTATGTACCAAATTCGTGGCCGATCTGATGGTCGCATCGGACGAGCCACTGCCTTAAACAATAATATTTATTTCTATGGATACCAATTTTATTAAGAGACGAACTGGATTGAACACATTGAGGCTTGGCAACTACATTGAAGTGAACCGGCAGAAAGTATGAGGGTAGAGGAGGATGGAAAATGTAGCAACAAGCCAAGATGTACATAAGTATTTTCCTGTGTATCCATTCAAAAAACTTAGATTGCAATTTGTTTTCGGGGTATAATTAAGAATTTTATGACTTGATGTGATGGTAAAGGTATCGCTTTTCATTTTTATACCACAAACTTGAAAAAAAACTAATTTGGTGCCCATTTATGCAGCTGTAGAAAGGCTTTTTAAAATTACAATAACTTGGATCTCTTCGAGTGATAGGGGCACAATAGGTGTTTACGTACACGTGGATTATTTACAGCCACTTCCACAATTAACTTAAAACCTGTAGAAAAATATGGAAGAAATTTGAAGTGTAGCCATACAAAAGAAATGAGGTCGGTTTTTGTGGACTCATGGGGCATTTTTCGGTGATTCCTACAGGTGTTATGTCTGGTGAAAAATTAATGGTTATAGGGTAGGGTACCGTCTGCGGATCAAACTAACTAGGGAGGAGTCCCGAATTAAAACCATAACTACAAGGTTATTACTCAGACACAGAATCCACGAAGGTAGCAATTCACCCGCTTCGGCAGCAGGTACACGGATTCTGGAGGTTCCAGCCGTTACTTTTATCGTTTCCTGGGTTGACAGGAAGTGTGTTCTGGAGGAGAGCGCTCGGGAGCGGTGTTTTGGCAGTAAAACGAACTCCCGCGAGTAGAGTAAAGAAATAATGAAGACGCAGCCTATGCTCTACAAGAAGAAATTATTATTAGTGGTTCTGCCATCCCTTTTCCAACTGTGTCTTATAAAGGGGCGCTGTCAGTTGAGGTCACTCCAAACAATGACGGGACTTTGGATGACAGGGCTTCTGCTACCTCTTCTGGGTGGCCGAAAGAGCCGAGGAGGGCTACTACAAGCGTTGCCACAGCGTGCCCCTCTGTCTGTGTTGCGTTAAGCTCTATGAGCCCACAGGCAACGAGTGTGGCCTGTTCACGAACGGGTGTGGTGCCTGGTGCTGCCACAAGGAGCCCTGACGTTGTTGCAAAGGGTGGCACCTCAGCCCAGAGGGGTTCGAATGCTGCCAAAATAGCACACAATATGCCGCTTGAAGGCGGTACTGAGGTGTTTCGGTCCTCTCGGTTTTCTGCCGCCAATCCCCTGCCCGGCGAAATCTGCGTGTCGTGGGACAAAGTTGGATGAACGGCCAGATCCATCTGGGAGTTCTGTGGTCCTGTCCTCCTACAGGGAGAAGGTTATTGGCCCTCAGACTCTTGCTATGATTGCACGGAGTGGAACGGATCGTAGAGGACTGGCACCGGAAGACTTCTTTTAGAGACTTTTGCAGCAATATTGAATCACACAGCTATATTACTTAAGATCCTCTCTAGATAGTCATTCCCCTTTGTGGAAGTACTTCACAAGCACTGAAAATTTCTGAATGGTTCTGTTTATATAGCCCAGGATATAGTTGATTTTTCCATACAAAGAGGGTGTCCACCCAAAAGGTTTACTACTTTCTTTGACGCTATTTTGGTTAATATTAGTTTTGACAGTTTTTATTTGGCAGTCGTGAAGTACACATGTGGCAAATTAATTCAGTTAGCACAAGACCTGTACCAAGATACCATTTGTGGCGCGGTACGTATGCAGATAAGATGTTGTTGCTTGATAAGGACAATCTGGATTTTTTGGAAAAATTAATTATGAGTGACGAAGCTCATTTATACTTAAGTGGAGCAAACAAAACAGGCGGTTCTGGGCAGTAGAGAATACTCGAACAATTTATCTATTACCATTACTTCCCTAAAGAAGTGACGGTATGGTGTTCAATTTGGGCATGGCTCAGGTGTTACAGTCAATGGCGATCATTATTGTGATATGATAAGGAACTTTTTTAGATCAGAATTGCATTCCAATGGCTTGGTGAATATGTGGTTCCAGCAGGACGGTGCCACATTGCCTACTGCTACAGAAACCATGGAATTATTACGAGAAGGGTTTCCACAACTACTAATTTTTTAATCTGGTGAAGTGGATTGGCCTCCACGGTCAGCTGCTCCCGATTTAGCTGCTCCCAACTTATTTTTATATTTTATATTTTTATGAGGTTGTCTTAAAAGTAAGGTTTATGCAAATAAACCAGAGAATACTGAACAACTTAGAAGGAACATTATAGAAGAAATTAACATGATACATGAGGAAAATTAAAATTTTTTAGTAAATTTTGTATAACTTTTTTTTATTAGCGATAATCAAGTAAATCTTTTTACGTTGTGTACTTTAAACAGTCTTCTTAAATTAAAATAAAAAAAGCAATGCTAATTCAAATAAAAAATCCAATCAAAATTCAAAATTCTTCGTAAACAGCAGTAAAAACCAGTAAACCCAGTTTTGTCCATTTTAGTTGTTTAACAAATTAGCACTTAGTCCAAAGTCCTCTGTTCGCTAAGACACTTTCAATACGTTTGGGCATACTTTCGACCAAATTTTGCATTGTTTGGTGTGGAATATCGGCCCATTCACTATTAACTCTTTCCAAGAGTACTGGATCAGCGCATTCATCGACATCAGGTAAATTGTTACGCAAAATACTAAGGTAGTTTTCCTTTTTCATAATCCCATCATATTAACCAATGGGCCAGTGTTCCACCAAGTGAAGCAGCCCCAGCCATTGAATCGATTAATTTTAGTCTCATGTGACCAAATTACTCTTTTCCAGTCTTCAATAGTCCAATTTTTATGGTCTTTGCAAAATTTAAGTCTGGCCCTTACATTCTTGTCTGATAGTGCAGGTTTTTTTTTTTGTTTCACTGCACACACTAATCCAATCCTAGGCAAAGCTCTCCTTACTGTGCGATCACTTACGTCTTTGTGCAATTCCTTGGCAGCAATTTTAGGTGTTCTCGCTTTCCTTGTCATCAGCAATCGTTCCACCAAACGAGCATCACTATCAGACAACAACCTTGGCAGACCTCTACGTCTGATAGGGGCGTTAAATTTCAACGTTTTCTTACTAAATTAACTGTTCGGTGACATACCTTTAATTTAACTGGTATATTTCGAGAAGAATATCCTTTTTCACTTAGCTTAATATTTGATATTCTATTTGAAGTGAAATTTTTTCATTTTGATTTTGATTAAAATTGAACTGATATTCAACACTTTTTTGTTTCTCAAATGATCGAATTAGGCCAAAGAATACCTTAAAAATAAATAAAAATTAATACAGAAGATAATTGCAACGGTAACTCCTATCCTATGCAACGGAATTTAAAATGGACAAAACTGGATAAAAACTGTTTACGAAGAATTTTGAATGTTTATTGGGTTTTTTATTCGAATTAGCATTGTTTTTTATTTTAATTTAAGAAGACTGTTTAAAGTATACAACGTAAAAAGACTTGAATATCTCTAATAAAAAAAGTTGTACCAAATTTACTAAAAAAATTATGTGTCCACTTTTGTCCACCACTGTAAATATATATTATTGATCAGTGATACCGTCTATGTCGATTTCGCATTGTGCATGTTTCTATTCTCATTTCTTGGAAAATTTGATGAGGTTTAAAGCATAAATAAGCTTTATAGTTTTTGATGCAGTTCAGCCCACTAACCGCCAGTCCCTCCTTCATCATAGATCATATCTGATGAAGGGAAAGAGTTATTTTTCGAAAATGTCAACATGAATATCCAGTGAATGAATCGCACCCCCAACCTGCCGCTTTCTATAAGCTCATTGTGTTCTAAAACTAACGGCGCTAGGAACATCTCATATGTCGGCCTAGTCTCATCAGGGCGAATTAGTGAGTATTTAGCCTTTACTGTCTTAAGAGGGGGCTAGACACGACAGAATCGTTGTCTCCCTCACTAGTGGGATATATTTTTGAACAAATAATAAATAATTTTAAAAAGCGGGTTCATCATAGAGATGAGCAAAATTTCACTGCCGATGATTTTTTCACTGTTATTTAAAAATCGCTGGTAGCAACTGTTATCGAATATACAAAGTAACAGCGTTTTGATCAAAAGAGTGATTTTTAACAGTCCGTTCTTTTTTCACAGTGATTGAAAATCGCTACTTTTAATAAAAGCGTGAAATAATCAACAGAGTGATTTTTAACAGTCCGTTCTTTTTTCACAGTGATTGAAAATCGCTACTTTTAATAAAAGCGTGAAATAATCAAAAGAGTGATTTTTAACAGTCCGTTCTTTTTTCACAGTGATTGAAAATCGCTACTTTTAATAAAAGCGTAAAATAACAGCGGCGATATTATTGTCCATAATAAAAAGAAACAAAAGCTTTTCATCTATTTCTTGTTTCGATTTCAATGAAATTTTTTTGTTTTCAAACATCGTTAATTTACATTGCCGTAGAATAGAAGACGATCGATTTGAATTTACCAAACTTTTATGAAAAGATGAGCATTCTGTAGCAATCGACATTAGTTCCTCTATATTCCTGACTGAAGATGATGCAATGTTTTCAACTAAATCTTTTCCTGTTTTGGATGCACAAATATTTATATCTTCATTTATAATAGGTTGTTCATTCTGGTGTTTTAAATACAGAAAGAAAAAAATTTTGTAGCAAAATTTAGATATTAACTTACATTTAAATTCGATTTTATGATGTTTGTAGGTAATGTCACTGTTGGATGCCTATTATGCATGTGTTTTCTTAAGTTTGATATTGTCGTCTTATACGACATTTTGGACTTACAAATATTACATTTTGCATATATAGCATCAATTGGCTCGAAAAATTGCCATATTTGACTCGTTTTTCTTTTCATTTCTGACATTTTAATTGTGAAATTTATTTTAAATGAAACTAAGGTTTTTATTTATAACAAATCCGTATTTTTAATTAAAATTGGGAATAATATAATTGTAAGACACTAAACAACAGAACCAATATTAAAAGATATTAATAAATGACAAATAATTTCCGAATAATTCTCTCAAATGTTAAAATGTAAAAGCGTTACGTATGAATATTCAAACTTTGTATCACTCTCTCCAGCAATGGGATAATTTAACAGCAACAATTACATACATACATAAATTTACTTAACTAACATGATAAACACAGTGATTGATATAACTCGTTACCAAAGTAGTGAAATAACAACTCGCTGTTATTTCACGCTTTTATTAAAAGTAGCGATTTTCAATCACTGGTGGACTACAGATGCCTGTTAAAAATCGTGCTTTTCGTTGTTACTTTGCATATTTAATAACAATTTGGTTGACTGCATACGAGGTGTGATCAAAAAAGAACCGTTATTGTGTGATCAAAAAATAAAGTATTTATTTATTCATCAACAACTATCTTGTCCCCTTTAAAGTAATTTTCATCGGTTGTTGACGTGCTCGGGCGACCAGGACGAGCATCGTCATTGACATCTTCTCGGCCTTCCTTAAACCGGTTATACCACAATTGAACTTGAGTTCTGCTCATAGTAGACTCGCCAAAGGCCACAGTCAACGTTTCAAATGTCCTTCCGCATTTAATTTCATTTTTTACACAAAACTGAATACAGTTTCTTTGATCCATTTTTTCGAATAGTACAAAATCGAAGAGCACACCAAAACACGACTAACCTTTTTATCTGTCAAAAACAAACTGACAATCCAAAATGGTTGGTATTGCCAACATATATAACAGACATGTGTACCAACATAAAAAAAAAATGCGAACATCGAACATACGTAACTCACGAAAAGATGAAAATAACGGTTATTTTTTGATCACACCTCGTATTCTTTAGGTGCTCAGCAAATATCTGGGCTTTTTCAGTGTTGCTTTTCGCCCAACCATTTTGTAGCTTTAAAGGTGGAGATTGAAGAGTAGGTCGCTTTAATGTCTTCGTTGCTTTCCAAAGTGAATAATTTGACATTTTGTCAGTAGATAAGCTGCTTAAATATGTTTTAAAAGAGTCATTTTTAAATGCTTTTATTTTAAATGTTAAACTTTTCGTAGCTTTGTTGAATTTAGTTTTATCAGCTGGTGATCTGGTCATCTGCCATTTACGTCGAAGTTTGCGCTTAATTTTAACCAAAGCCATTATCTCGCTTGGGTAGTTACAGCCATGAAAAATTGCTTTTAGCTTGGGAGTACTTCGCCAGCATGCATTCTGTATACAGGTATTTTGCCATGTTGCTGTGCTATTCATAATGCTTTTAAAATAAGGCCAATTCGTTCGCTTATTTACTAAGACATGTGGTTGTTCTTTACTACTTATAGTAGTGCTAATTATTATATAAATTGGTGAATGGTCTGAGCTCATTTTGAATCCATCTTGAACCATTATGTAACTTTTAGCGAACTTTCTCAATATAAAAAAGTCAATGAGGTATGGAATTTTGTTATGATCAGTAGGCCAATAGGTGGGTTTTCCTGTAGATATTGTATCACAACCAGTCGATTGTAGATCCTTGAGAAGTTCTCGCCCTTTGGTCGTGATTCATCGATAAGGTGTGTTTTGCGTTGAAATCACCTCCAAGAATAAATTTATCGCTAAGGAGCTTAAGTAATTCCGTATACTTTTCGTTACAGATATTGTGTCGTGGTGGACTATATTAAGCAGCGATAGTAAGTGGTTCGTGGTCGACCTCAATTACTATCGAAGTCACTTGGAACTCATCTGTAGTTATTTTCAATCCTTCATAATGCTTGATATTCTTTCGAACTATGACTGCACTACCACCTCGAGCACAATTGTTCGGATGAATTGTGTGATATACTTCAAAATTTGTAATTTTCGTGAATGATTCTTTGGTACAATGCGTTTCTGCAATGAGGCAAATATCAATATTTTGAGTTTTAAGTACCAATTCTAATTCGTTTTGATGTTTGGAAAGGCCATTAGCATTCCATAACATAATTTTTTATGGATTTAATCATTTTTTGTTATTTTGATTATTGATTCAAGGCGGCTAAGACGCTTTTCAAGTTGTTTGTTAAACTCAGCTTGTTTATTTAATTTAGCCAAAATTTGTTGTAAAGCATCAATATCTGAGGTTGATTTGGTTTTGCTATCTTTAGCAATTTGTGCATATGTGGGTTGTGGTTTGTTGTTTGTTTGTGAATGATTTTCTTTGTCACGTTTTTGTCTTTTTAGTGTTCTTGTAGCAGTTTGTGGTTGTTGCTTTTTAAATTTATCTTTATTGGTAGTACTTTTGGAGTTATTTCTCATTTTTTGTAGTTCTTTGGCTACCACACAACCCCGGTAGCTTGCTGGGTGCTCACCACCGCAGTTTGAGTACTTAGGTTGCATTGTAGTCGGTTTTTCACATTTATCTGTGATATGCTTACCCGCGCATTTTACACAACGTGACTGTCTTCCACAGTAGTTTTTTGTGTGTCCAAATGCTTGGCAGCTTTTGCACTGCGGTATAGTTTGTTGCTGTTTTCTGGTTCAACAGTTACTATTGTATTTAAAATGTTTGTGATCTGAAAAATTTTATTTATTTCATCAGATGCATCAAAAGACACAAGAAACATGTTCATTGGTTCTTTTGTATGCCATTTTAGCTTGTTTATAGCAGCGATTACTTTAAAACCCTGTTTTTTGAGATCATCTATAATTGATTTCGCATCCCAAGAATGATGCAAATTTTTTATTACCATATACGAGTAAATATATGAATATAATAAAAGACGATAAACTGGAGTGCTTGTTTATGTTTACTTGTCGACTCACTTGCTTTTTTCGTTACTTGTATGTGTTGCCCAGTAAAGATTTTGATAAAGTGCCACCATGTTTTTAAAATCTGTAGAAATCTATATGACTACGTTGTCTGTGCTGCAACTATACAAACAGTCATGGAGCGGTATATTCAAATTAAACGGAAACTAAGCCCCCCAAAAATATATAAAAGAAATGAAATTGATCAACCTACTAACTCAATGTACCAGAACAGGTTTGCCGCACTTAATGATGAGCCAACCAAAGAAAATGAAATAATTTAAAGTAAAATAAATTCATTCATTTGAAAAAATTATTAAACCGCCGCCAATCTACTTGCTTGAAGAAAGTTCAAACGTTCTGGTTGAAAATATTGCTCGCCTAATAGGCAAGAATAATTTACATATAATCTCGCTCAAAAAAGGTAACATACAAAAGACTAAAATCCAAATGTATAACGAAAAAAAGTATCGCTCTATTGCTAATTACCTCGACGATAACAAAAAAACTATTACACGTACCAATTGAAAAGTAGCAAAGGCCTAACTTTTGTAATAAACGGAATAGAACCAGAAGTTGAACCAGATGAAATATTGGAAGCGCTGGCAGACGCCGAATTCAATGCAAAAACAATTTTTAACATAAAAAACGGGGATAAAATACCTCAACCATTATTTAAGGTGGAGCTCATTCCAGAGACGAGAAATCTGAAAAAAATGAAACCCACCCTGTTTATAGCCTACGTTACTTAATCCATCGTAGAATTTCAATTGAGGAGCCCCACAAGCGCAAAGGTCTGGTACAATGCTCAAATTGCCAGGAATATGGGCACACGAAATCCTACTGCACTCTACGCACAAAATGTGTCGTTTGCGGCGATTTTCACCCCTCCGTTGAATTAAAATTTGACAAATTTGATAAAAATGTATTTGACAAATTTGATAAAAAAGCAGCAACTGCGGTGGCAACCACACGGCCAACTATAGAGGGTGTCCAGTTTACACAGACCTGAAGATGAAGGCGCGTACAATACAAAAGCTAGTTCGCTGTGAACATAGCAATATTGCACCTAACTATCCTAGCATAAATCCAGCCAATGCTGCGCCCTCGTCCTAGCATCCTACTGAAAGTCTAGCTAGTTCTCCACCCGTTCAAAATGTAGAAGCAATGATTTGTAACCTAACGCATTGTATGACCCAATTTATGTCAACCATGCAAACAATGATTCATGAACTTATACAAAATCAGAATCTACTGATGAAAACACTGCTCTCTCAAAAATAAATGAATCAATTAAAGTTATGCTACTGGAATGCTAAAGGTATTATCCAACACAAAATAGAAATCAAGAATTTTTTGTACAACATCGAAATTGACATAATGCTTATCTCAGAAACCCATTTAACAGATAAGTACAACTTCAGTATTTCCGGTTTCAATTTCTACAAAACCAATCATCCAGACGGTAAAGCGCATGGAGGCACAGGAATTCTAATTAATGCCCGTATAAAACATTTCCTACGTGACAAATATGCCGAAAGACACATCCAAGCCACTTCAATCTCCCTTCAGTGCTGGGGCGAAATTATAACAATTTCTGCAGTATACTGTCCACCTAGATTCGAAGTAACGTCAGAAAAATTCCTGCAGTTTTTTCAAAGACTGGGAAGAAAATTTATAGCAGCTGGAGACTATAATTCTAAGCATACCTATTGGGGCTCTCGTCTGGTAAGCCCTAAAAGCAAACAGTTGTACGATGTGTTAATTGATCATCGAAATCATCTAGATTTTGTCTCAAATGGCCAACCCACGTACTGGCCAGCGGACCACCGTAAAATCCCTGATCTTATTGATTTCGCTGTGATCAAAAATATAAACAGGGCACTGTTTTCCTCTGAAGCAATTTTCGACTTGTCCTCCGATCACTCACCTGTCATCATATACTTTAACAAACTGTACATAAATCACCCAAATTGACCACCAACAAAACGAACTGGCTCAAATATAAGAAATACGTAAGTACACATATTTGCCTGGAATCTCCTCCTAAAAACAAAGATGACTTAGAGAGAGCGCTCCACGAGTTTAATTCCTTGTTAGCATCAGCGGCTGAGTGCGCAACACCAACAGAAAAAACGATGCAGGTTATATAACTTCAACCCATGGCAGAAATATAGGTCACCTGCCCTAAAGAGGAAATTAAAATTGTCTCAAAATCACCTTAGAGATGTACTTCAAAAGGAAGCTGAAGCAAGTATTGACACGTATATTAAAGATCTGGGCCCGCTTAAATACACCAATTACTCACTTTGGAGAGCTACAAAGGTTGCAAAAAGCCCAATGGAAAGTGAGCCACCAGTAAGGCTTGGAAATGGAAGTTGGGCCAAAAGCAACGAAGAAAAAGGAGCAGCGTTTGCTGCACATCTACAAACAGTTTTTTGCCCTAATGCTCTGTGCAATAACTTCGAGGTCCCTATTTTACCTAGAACCAAAGTGACTTCAACTAAAAATCAAAGACTTAGAGCGTGTCATTAACACAGGTCTTAATGCAAAAAAGTCCCCTGGATATGACCTAATCACAAATAAAATGGTCATGGAATTACCACACATAGCGGTAATACACCTAACGAAATTGTTCAATGCTATCCTTCTCTTGGGTCATTCCCGCATATATGGAAGATATCGCAAATTACAATGATTCCTAAACCAGGAAAAGATCCAACGCAGGTGTCCTCATTTCGGCCCATAAGCCTTCTACCCACCCTCTCAAAAATATTTGAAAAATTGCTACTTGGGAAAATTATGCCCTATCTAAATCAAAATGGCAACATTCCTACTCATCAATTCGGATTTAGAAAGGAGCACGGTACAATAGAGCAGGTGCACCGTATAACTAGCGAAATTAGAAGAGCTTTCGAACAGAAGAAATACTGTTCAGCAATATTTCTCGACATTGCCCAAGCCTTCGATAAAGTCTGGCATGAGGGGCTAGTGCACAAGATTAAAAAGTTTCTGCCATACAACTTACACAGAGTGCTGGAATCTTACTTAGCGAATAGGAAGTACAAAGTGAAATTCAAGCAATTTGTAACCCCCGAATTTCAAATATTTGATGGAGTACCACAAGGGAGTGTGCTTGGTCCTATTCTCTACCTTATATATACGTCTGACCTACCAATAAATAACAGCCTAGTTACTTCCACATTTGCTGACAACACAGCTATTTTAAGTACCCATCAAAATCCGCATATCGCCTCTCGTGACCTAAACGAACACCTTAAAGATGTAGAAATTTCGCTGGCAAACTGGCGTATTAAAGTTAACGAAGCGAAATGTACTCACATAACGTTCTCCCTCAGAACCAGCACCTGTCCAGCTGTGTCACTAAATGACATAAAAATACCGCAAGAAACAGAAGTGAAATATTTAGAAATTCATCTTGACCGTAGATTAACTTGGAGGAAGCACATAGAAGCGAAAAGAACTCAAATGAGACTAAAAGCTAACTCTCTGAATTGGTTAATCAACAAAAAATCAAAGATGCGCTTGGAATACAAAGTCCTTCTATACAAAGCTATAATAAAGCCCATATGGACATATGGGGTGCAACTTTGGGGTAGTGCGAGCACCTCAAATATAGAACTTATCCAAAGGGCACAGTCGAAAATCCTAAGACCAATTGCCGGCGCACCATGGTTTATCAAAAATAAAAACATTCACAACGATATACATATATCATCCGAACATACTTGCAAGAAGTCTACTCCAGCAGAATTCTGCTTCACGTCTAAAGAAACCATGTTTCTACTTCTACTTATTTACAAACTAATCTGTAATATGTATTTATATAAAATTTTGTTTCCCTCTTCTCGTTAAAATTATAATTATTTAATATATATGAACTAGTAGAACCCAAATAGCTCCAAGCAATAGGCAAAGAGCATATTTAATACATTAGTTTTAAGATTTGATAACTTATTGTTAGTTTCCAATGGAGTAAGATACAATAACAAATAAATGGTTTGATAAAAAAAAAAATCGTAAGGAACCTAGAGAGCAGCAGGAAAACCTGGGTTGGTACAGGAAGAACTCACATGATTAAGAAATATTAGCTGAGGGACTGAAAATATAATAATAATAAACCCATTTGAACCAACCTGCCCTGTTAATAGGGTTAAATCTACCAAGCTTTCGCCTTGGTGGAGCCATAAACTACATTGTCAGGAGAGAGGTACGCAGATTATTTAACCGGGCAAAACATACCGGCGCTTGGTTAGAAAACCGTCAGCTCATGCCATCTAAAATACGGAGGTTAGAAGTACCAAACTAGGTAGCTTCAGGTATCATTGTGAATGCATCACTGGAACTTCGGAAACCACTCTTATAATGTAAAGGTCTGCCCAGGGGTACCCGCTCACTCACAAAAAAGACAATGATGGCTATACGTATGAGGATAAAAAAGATATGCTTCTTCTGAATACTCAATTCCCAGATATATGATACTCAATTCCCAGATATATGATATCGCATGTAGAATCAGGAAAGAATATTGGAAAGCGCAAAAATTATTTGCATTGGTGATGGGCTCAAATAATTTTAAACAATTCAGGTCGCCGGGTATCGGTGGAAGCTTTTCCTAGTACAAAAGGGCATTGATCTCATCTTTTAACCGCTACTTGAAATTATTGGAAGAAGCATGGCTTTGGTACATATACCAACTCTTTGCAGAGGAGCGAAGTTGGTGTTATATCAAAGAGTGAGAAACTGGAGTCTCTTCATGAAGATTATGTGTGGATATACAATATGATAGTGCGCCTAATGGTAATAAATGGAGTGGCACTTTGGACTTAGAGAGCGAGACCAAACACCACTGCTCAGACACTGGTTCAAGTACAAAGATACGCTTGCTAACCCGCATAACGGGGGCAATGAGAACTTGTCCGATGTTGCTCAGGACGTCATACTGGAACTTACAGTCCTACACTTCACCAAATAATCGAAAATTGAGTACAGCTATAAGAACATATGAAAAGGCATTACCGAAACAGGCAAGTTAAAAAAGCCCAGGATCACGGGGGATGTTTCCGTGGCAGGGGTGTTTGACCTGCAACGGAAATACTACGAATCACTAAGAAAATATACTAGAATCTTCCAATCTACACAATTTAATATTGGTAAAGACATAGGCAAATTCCCATCTTATCGGTTACCCAAGCAGCCATAAGGGCCCTTACCTCATACCAGGTAAACTTTAAACTGTTCTGGGAGTGCACAAATGGAACCCTCTTGGCTCACTTAACAAAGTGACCATTCTATGAGTAAGAGGGCATACTGGAATAGAGATTAACGAAATCTCAAACCAAATAGGAAGGAGGGGGACTTCCATACACTTTATTTAACCGGAACTTTTCTGTGTTATAGGGTATTATGTGCAATAAATTTAGATTTAGAGGCGAGCTAGAGAACTTCTAGGATCACACTACTAAAATGGTTCACAGCCCAAATCAGCTTCCGACAACTTCTGCATAGAAGAAAAAGAGACGTACCTACATGTTGCAGCACAATGCCCTGCACTAATGCATCCTCACAATAGATACCTGGGACCACTAAGGTTTGGCTATTACTGTACAATCTCTGGCGCCAAAACTAGTTTGCAACATTAAAATGCTTGTAACTTTTTACTGGAGCGTCAAAAAATCTTGAAATTTTATGACAATAAAGTACTCGATCCTCTTGTCAATTTAAGCTATCACTCATAGCTATGCTACCCTTGAGTCCCAATTCAAACACTGATAAAACTTCAAATGGCCCTAACTTCTATAAGGTGCGTCCTATACCTATGAAAGTTTGCAACATTCAAATGCTTGTAACTTTTTACCGGAGCGTCATAAAACCTTGAAATTTAGTGACTATAAAGTACTCGAGCCCAAGGAGGAAATTTTAAATCATTGGTGGGGGCACAATATATCTTAAAGTTGCAGCAATGAAAGTTTCATTGACTGGATGGAACAACTGAAGAATATATGGAATCCAGTGAGGCAATGTACAGAGATAATTCATAATATGCGTCTTTCACCGAAGAAGACTTTCATGTCGCTTTAATTGAGCAACTAATGACACGGGATGATGTAAGTCTAAAAACTAATGCACATAGTAAAACTAGCCCACATCCGCTGCTAGCAGCCGCATCAGTTCAGGAGAGTTCGAGTTGGGTACATACAATGAAATCCAAACACAATTCTCTCCTGGTAAACACCACTTGGGAGCATATGTGAGCTTCCAAACGGCCAATAAACCAACCAGAGGGTATCGATGACAACTTGGGAAGAGTCTGCCGTTTAAAAAAGCTTTTTTATGGGTCAAAACAATCAGGTCGTGTGAGGAACGATAAGCTGAATGATGTGGTAGTGAATAAGACGAACTTCACGCAATATAATTAAATACACTGGTGCCTCTATTTCAAGCATTCACAACAGAACAAGATCATTTTAGCCATGGGGATGGATGATATAATGGTATTTTCCACCAACTCTATGATGTGCACCAGGCTGAAGAGCAAGTTGTCGGAGCTTTTCAAGATGAAAGATTTTGACGAATGATAATCTTTACTTGGTGTGAATACCACAATAATATGAATTAATCAATATCAATTCATCAGCGACAATACCTGTCGGCGGTTTTGACTTGCTTTAAAATGTGATCGAAATGCTAGCCGACCTGAAATTTATTATGCAATAAGTTTACTTGGCGTCGGGCATTGCATTGCAGTTAAAGGGGTGATTCCTTACTTATAAAGCACTAGTGACCAAAAACTGGCACTTCATCTCGGTGGTAAATCAAATTACTGTGCAGGCGATCTGGATAAGTGAAGGTCTACGGCTGGATATCTTTTCACAATACAAGGAGGTGCAATTTCCTAGAGTACAAGCTGCCATTATAATATCGCACTGTTTTTGGGAGAAGAAAACAATAAAAACCACTTTTAAACTGATTCAATAGCATCGGAGTAGCAGGCATATCTAGGACACCAAACAACACTTGCGTATTCTAATGAAGGGCGTATGGTAATAAAGTGGTCTTTGAACTCCTTTGCCCAAAGTTTTATGAATCCTCGAGTCACAGAAACTTTCTTAACTATAGTAGCAACGTGTTTACCAACAGTAAATTTTGGTCGAAGGTTACGCCTAAGTCGCACATATGATCAACGGATAACAATGGTTGATTGACAATGAAGTAAGGATGAGTAGAGTGGGATGATCCGGAAAAACACATCTTTCTATTTCTTGTAGTTTAGTTGCATACAATTATAAATTAATGAAAAAATTATCCGGCATCAGCAAGCATAAGAATGTTGCAATGGGATATAGGCAAAGGAAGGTCGTTTATAAAAATTGAAAACAGTAAGGGACCAAGGTCTTTACCTCGTACCTTAAACTTGACGTGGTGGTAGGGCTTGTGTGCGTCGGTGAAAGGCTGGGCTGTGCCATCGGACTGCTTATGCAATCTGGTAGGGTCACCTATGATGGAGAGGTCAGCCTGGAGACGTCAGACAAAATTAGGTACACGATTGGGTGGTCGTAATACCAAAGTCTTTCCCGGAGGTCATCCTATCGCGTGAGGAGCAGGGGCAACTCGAAAATTTATTTATGGACGAAATGTTCAAGGGTTCTGAAACCGAACTTGAATTTGAGGGAATCCACTTTCGACCAGGCTTCATCCTGATCGATTGTTCCACCGATGCGGTTGCTGAATGGGTGAAGACGACGTTACCCAAGCTATCTGGTTGGAAGGGGACAGAGCTGACGACGTGCAGTGGGGATGCTATCCCTAGTGTACATCTGATGGCGGTATACCTTTCGCGAGCAGCTGGGAACGACGACAAGAAACTCCTCGATCTGATGGTAACTCAGAACAAAGCGCTGAGCACCAATCTCTGGATAATCTTCAGTAGCAAGGACGAGAAGAACGGCAAACTGTTAACGATCGGCATTGATGGCCGATCGCTTGAAGCGATCAAAGCCAAGGATTGGAGAGTGGCCTACAGATTTGGCAAGATCCCCGTCCTTCTACACAAAGAACGTGTAATAGGTAATCCTCCAGATGCAGTGGCCACAACTGAGCAAAACTCAGCCGACGCAGAGGAGATCCTAAAAGAGGTGGCAGAAGAAGTGGTCAGGAGCGAGAGGCCGGCAGCCGAAGTCAGCGTTCTAGCTGTCGAAACCGAGGACATCAATGCCATCAACCTTACAGCGCTAAAACTGACCGCTGAAGTAGAAGACTCCGACAAAGTACTCCTGTCAGACATCGATGATGCCCTGGCGGAGTGCGATGCGAAGGAGAAGAAATCAAAACAATAACGTGGAGATGGCCAGCATTAGAGTTGCTCAAATTAATCTCCATCATGCGAAGGCCGCCTCGGCAGTCATCGCTAGAGCAACACTCAGGTCCAACCTGAGCATAGTGCTGGCACAGGAACCCTGGGTATTCAGGAGTCAAATCAGAGGTTTGGTTGCATCTGATACGCAGGTAATATGGGACATCATGTGTGATAACCCAAGAGCCTGCATAGTACTAATGAAAAATATGAAATACTTATGTCTTCCAGAGTTTCTCTCTAGAGATCTTGTAGCGGTGCAGATCCCGATCAATATCAACGGGTGCACACGTGAAGTTGTATTTGCATCAGGATACCTACCAGGGGAAGATACTCGGGTCCCACCCGAGCTTGTCTAAAAACTGGTGGAGTCTGGAAGAAGCAACCTCTAATACTTGGATGTGACGCCAATGCGCATAACGAGGTATGGGGCAGCACAGACACCAACAAGCGTGGTGAGTACCTTCTTGAATTTATCATTAGTAATAAATTAGAAATTCTCAATCCCACTTTCGTAACTAGCGTACGTAAAGAAGTCTTAGACATAACCTTAGGAAATACCTGGGGCTCTACTCTTATTAAGAATTGGATAGTATCCAACGAACCATCAATGCCCGATCATAGGATACTACGATTTGACATAGAGGGGTTGCAATTAACGCAAAGAATTTTAAGGAATCCGAGGAAAATAGACTGGAAAAAATATCTAAGCAATCTGAATGCAAACCTAAGGCAACTAGAATTAGGCGACTGCATCAGAAACGACAACTCGAAACTACGGTAGAAAGTCTCAATAAAGCAATTATTGATTCATACGAAGACAGCTGTCCAATAAGCAAGGTAAGCTCTACCAAGGACGTACCTTGGTGGAACAATAATCTAAAGAAACTAAGAACTGAGGTTCATAAGCTATCTAATAGATCAAAAATTACCGGGGATTGGACTGAATACAGAAGGACTCTAACACTCTACAACAAAGAGATTAGAGAAGCAAAACGCACAAGTTTCAGAAATTTTTGCGAAAGCATTGAGCACACCACTGAGGTTTCAAAACTCTATAAAGTGATTGCCAAAGGCAGTAGTATATCATCCACCAACCTTAAAAAAGAGGAAGGTTCCTTCACCGAAAATGAAGAAGAGAGAGTAGAGTTACTTCTTGATACACACTTCCCAGGATCTTCCACATATGTGGCAGCAGAGACAGAATATACTGAAAATCTGGGAAGAATAAGCAGGAATGAATGGATCATAGCAAGCTAAATTTGCACGGAACCGAGGATTAGATGGGCAGTTAACACCAATTAACCATTGAAATCACCTGGGGTAGACGGAATTTTTCCTGCCCTACTCCAGAAGGGTATAGAGCAGCTATTGACGAGAATAGCAAGAAGCAGTATAGAGCTAGGTTACATACCTAAGATTTGGAGAAGGGCAAAGGTGGTATTTTTGCCGAAGGTAGGTAAGAGGGACCCCCTCCATCCGAAATCCTTCAGGCCAATCTGCCTGACATCCTGAGAAGGTAGTAGACAACTACATCCGGACCACGGTTTTAATACGAAACCCGCTGCACTCCTGTCAGCATGCATATAGAGCAGGGCATTCCACTGAAACTGCACTATACCAACTGACGAACTTACTGCAGGATAGCTTAGGAAAGAAGGAAACGGCGCTATGCGCCTTCCTAGACATAGGTGCTTTTGACAATACTTCACATGACGCTATCAGAAGAGCTCTTACAAGAAGAGGGGTTGACAATACTCTAGCTTCTTGGATGAGCAATATGCTTCATACCAGGAAGGTAGAAATAACAATTAGTACAGGAAGTATAATCGCTAACACCACACGGGGTTGCCCACAAGGAGGTGTGCTCTCGCCACTTATGTGGAGTATAGTAGTAGACGAGCTATTGGCAGAACTAGAAAACAATGGTCTGTCATTTCAGGGCTATGCGGACGACATAGTCATCATCTGTAGAGGCAAATTTGAGGATATTCTATGTTATAGAATTCAGCTAGGACTTAAACTAACGAAGAAATGGTGCGCCAAGGTTGGGCTTAGCATTCATCCAGCAAAAACAACGTTAGTATCATTCACAAGAAAGTATAAACTCGCGCATCTTAAACCTATCCGTTTAGACGGTATAGACATAGAAGCAAAATCAGAAGGAAGCAAAATTCTTGGGTATCGTCTTAGACCAAAAATTACTGTGGAAAACCCACATTGAGCAAATTAAAGAGAAAGCTATCAAAACTTTCATGACATGTAGAACTATTGCGGGCAAAAGTTGGGGCTGTACACCAAAAATCCTGCGATGGATATACACAGCAATTGTCAGGCGAATGATAACCTATGGGGCATTAGTCTGGGAAAACTGCACGAATCAGCAGACAGTAACTAACACGCTTAGCAAGATACAAAGACTTGCATGTGTATGTATTACCGGAGCAATGCGAACATGTCCAACGGCATCAATGGAGGTACTCTTGGATCTCCCTCGTCTTCATATTTATATCCAGTCCCAAGCGATTTCGAGGGTAGCTGGAAACAACACCAGCACAGGTAGTTATCTTAATCAAAGGAAGACAGAGCTTCTCGTTAAGCAACTTCCTGAAATCTCGATGCCAAAGGACTCCATACTCCCAACGTTCAGCTTTAAGAAACATTTTAAAACTGAAGTTAGTAATAAAAAAGATTGGGAAGGTATATCAGAAACATCCAAGGTAGACCAGCACATGATGACATGGTACACTGACGGCTCACTCACTGACGATGGAGCCGGGGCGGGTGTATTTGGAACAGGGAAACGACCTTTAGGTAAGAACACCTCTATTTTTCAAGCGGAAGTATACGCGATAGATAGATGTGCGCACTTTAATCTCGAACGAAACTATCGGAACCGCAGAATAGCAATACTGACTGACAGCCAGGCAGCTATCAAAGTACTTAAATCTCACCAAGTTACATCAAAACTGGTGATGGAGTGCATTGATAAGCTGAACATCCTAGGCCAACTCAATCAGGTGTGGATTCTATGGGTTCCGGGGCATGTAGGGATTAATGGAAACGAGATGGCAGACAAACTTGCCAGGAAACATCATCTCCATTTGTAGGACCCGAACCATTCTGTGGATTAGGATCGGGTAACATATCGCGTATTATCTGGGAAGAAGAGGATAGATAGAAGAAGATTATACTGGGAAAAATTACCGGGGTTATCACATTCCAAATTAGCGCTAGGGACATACAACCCAAAACGCTACGAGGACTGTATGAATCTAATGAAGAACAACTTGAGAATAATTACGGGACTGCTAACAGGACATTGTACGTTGAATTATCACCTAACAAAACTGAGAATTTTCCCTGATGCTCTTTGTAGGTTCTGCAAGGAAGAGGACGAGACCGCACAACATGTGTTAGGAACTTGCCCCGCCCTGATGCACAAGAGAAGGAAACACCTTGGCGTATTCATCATACTCGATGAAGAACTCAGACTCTGTGAAGTAGGACCAGTACTCCAATTAATCGAGGGAATTGGGCTAAGAGAAATACTAGGGTCTACGAATGGGGCACAATAGATCTTATAGGTCGCAGTGCAACATCCCCTCAACGATAATAATAAGGGACCAAGGTGGCTACTTTGCGGCACGCTGAAAGACGTACTTTAAATACCATCTGTTGGGTACGCTGTGACAAATAAGATGTTACCCATTTTAAAAGTAATGGTGGGAAACCAAATCTAGAGAGTTTGAGGAGGAGAAGTCAATCGTTTACGACATCAAATGCCTTAGTAAAGTCAGTATAAATATCTTGTTTTCATACCCTTAGTAAAGCCATCTGTCACGCGGCAAGAAAATTCCAGCAGATTAGTGACAGTTGACTTTCCAGGCAGGAAACCATGCTGTTGGGAACTCAAAAGTATGAGCATAGAACAAAATTTGAGATGTTACGATTGCTTCCAATATCTTAGGAATAATGCTAAGTTTCGCAATCTCACGGTAATTGGAGGTTGCAGATTTACTGCCCGATCTAAGCAGCGGTAAAATATATGACTTTTTCTACATATCGGGAAAATGACCATATATATGAGAAGCACTAAAAAGCGAAGTAATCGGAGAGTCAAGCTCAAGACAACACTGCTTAAGATTAAAAGCAGGGATTAAGTCGGGACCTGGAGTAAAAGATGATTCCAGCTGAAGCAAATGCTTGAGCACAATGTCCTCATCAATAATAGGTTCATTCGCTATAGCGGGTTGTTTAGAGAAAGAATAATTGGCCAAAAATAATAAAATAATCAGCGAAAAGATTACAGATACCCAAATCATCACTGGACACATTGTCATTATACTTTATCGAAGACAGGAGCGAACTAGTCTTACGTTTTGAATTTATAACGTTTCAGAATGATTTAGGGTCAACTTTTAACTTGAATTTAACTTTAGTCAAATAGGTATCATAAGCGAATTTGCAAAGATTTTGGTACTTATATCTAATGGATATATAGTACTTAAAATCGATTACCTTAGCTGAAAATTTGTATCTACGATAATATTTAACTTATAAGTTACGTAGCCTGTCAGTAAACCAAATTGGGGAGGAAGAAGCAGCAGCCAGACGTTTATGAATACATTGCTCGGATGCATCCAACAATGTCCGGCTAAACAGAACCACTGCACTATTAATCTCGCATGAGGACTGAGGAGAGGATATATCCAAGAGAGCAGACCAGTCTGTACGATTGAACAGCTCCTTCAATTTATTCAAATCAGCCCGGTTATAATCAAAAGATTCGACAAGTAAATGATCTACACAACTTGAGCTTAGTAAAGACAATCTGGCAGTTATTTCCAACGTTGGATGGTGAGGGTCTTCAGGAAACACCAAAGGATCAACAGAGGAAATTGAAATAAATTCCATTTCTTCCACAAAGACCAGATCAAGAAGTCTACCCATCTTATTATAGATTGAATTTATCTACGAGAGGCCTAAACAAAAAAGAGTTTATAAACTCAGTATCATTGGAAAATGGGGCGAGTCTAATTTTATCATTTGGCTTTAGTTTCTTAGCCAATAAGGATATAACATCTAAGTGAAGCTGTTATATTTCCAGAAAAGATCGCGGTGGGATAGATTTACCACTCTGAAGAATAAAAATTATTCAGAGAACAGGGCCGTACTTACTACAAGTAGAACCCCCCTCCTAGAGCAGACATTGAAGAAACAGAGTCCCTGTCTCTCCTATATACTATGAAATTGGGAGCAAAAACCTCTGACGAAAGGGTACATGGGCGAAGCCATGTTTCCGAAAATGCAATTACATCATGTACAAAAGCAGAACTGGCTAGCAAAGCATTTATAAGCTTTGTATTTAAACCCCTTACGTTTTGATATAACAACAAATCAGTAACGGTGTTTAGCTTTTTGAAGCTGGTTTTGCATTAAGTGTAGCAAGTCTAGGATGTGATCGTGACTCATATTCACGCACCACTGCATTTAGAGGTCAGAATTTTGGGTCAACAACAGTTTCAAACATTGACTTGACACTGACATTTTGAAATATGAGGTATACCTAACAAATTTGAACTTAAACTTAGGAATTTTCAAGTAAACTTTAGAAGATGGGGGAAGACCAGATTCGATATGAAATCGTATGTCATCCTCCGATGTATCGGCAGAGAATCTCGAGACAAATAGAGCTTTCATCGGGGCTACTATAATTAATTTTTTTCCAATTACACTTTTATCCTTTTCAGACATACCAACAACCGAATTACGTAGACTTACAGTTGAAACAGACGATGGAGCAATGCTAGCATATGTTTTGCTCACAACAGACTTAGAAGAATTTGATCCCGGTAAACTGATTCTATATATAAAGGCGATTCAAAATTAGTATGACTCGCGTATATTTCACATGTATTGTTATTGGAATACTAGTGAGGACGTTATTGTGAATAGTTTTACAATTGCATATTAGCTTATTTTGAGTTCTGTTTGACACATAAACTTCTTCTTCTTGTTTGCCACTCAAGTAGACATGTTTTAATTTCCTGTTACAGGAATGATCCTGAATCCACATTTCTACACGTACATAATTGTAAATAAGTGTAAATGTTATCTAATTACAATTATCAGATAGTTACTTAGATTTTATCTTCACAGATTTATTCGCTAAATTTATATTATGCTCTTTCACCGCTATTCGATCAATACAGTTGACCCGACCTGAGATAATTAGGTTCTCCGCCTCAATGGGTTTTACCTGTCATAGTAATTCATTTCCCAGGCGTTCAATTCGCCGACCAGAGTGTGAAAGTGCTGACCTAGCAAAGTGCAGCACTCATGCAGTTCAATGCTGCAGCGGTGCATGACAAAGGCCTGCCCGATGACATGTGGTTTTGATAACTTATACATTTAGGAACAACGTCGTTTCTGTCTGTTTATTTCAAATGTGAGTGTGTTGCTCAAAAGAGTAGATTATTTCTTAATACTTTTATTGTGTTTCTTTATTTAATAATAATAATATTCTGATCTTTCTCTAATCACTTCATAGCAAAGTAACTCCATAACTTTGCTCAAACTCATAAACCAAAATTTAAAAAATTCACAGTTGATATAATCAAATCAAATTATCTTATAGTCAGATAATAAAAATGAAGACGTTAATAAAAGCAAGTAATATATGTAAATATTTCGTAAATTCAGGTGTTATCGGTACAACTTTTTTTTACTTTATCGGGAATATACTGGGGTGTCGGTTTTGCATTTTCCTTGAGTGTGTGCATATTTTCATTGAACAGGAATTGCTCCCACTGACCAGCCTATATCGGAACTGCTCAGCTAGTTCTGGAGGTAGGCACTGAATCACATGTATGGTTTCATACGATTTTTCTTCATTGACGCGAATATTATGGACATGCTCCTTTACGGTGGTAACTGTACATTCTCGTTACAAGAGATTTGCTGCTCAAATATACGAAATTTTGATTTTAGCATGTCAATGGCGAATTCCACACTTTTCCTAGCTCTGGAAATACGAAAATTGAAGTGATAACTCTACAAAAGTGCCTCCTGCTGCCAAATACCTGGAAGAAATAATGTTAATCTACATGATTATGAAATACTAAATTTCGATATATATTTTAACATTCTTATAGTAAGATAGTTATCTACATCCAGGTTCCACAGGCAATTAGCATCCAAACAATTATCAACTCGCACCCTAAATACAAAAGTGACACAACTCGAAATTTTCAATTGTTCAGGAGAGACAAAAAACTGTTTATGTAAAAATGGTTGCAATATTTAAAAAAAATTCAATCCCAATATGAAAAAGGTTAATTTTAAAGAAGGTTTTGCTATAATTGTTTTAGTTTTATATTGTGGAGGTTGAAATAAAATAGAATTTTGAGTTATGACTTTTTAACTGAAAGATTATTTTATCAAAATAGGCACATTACAAAATAATACAGTTAAATTTACTCACTTTTTTCAGTAAAAGAAACACAATGCAAAATAATACACCACAAACTTGATCACTTTTTACAGTAATGACGACACAACTCAAAATAACACTGTTTGTGTGTAATAAAAGAAGTCAGTTGTACTTGAGCACATTGGCGCAACTAAAAATAGCTCTCTTTAGTTGATAGTGTACAAGCAACGCAATTAACATAAAAACAGACATAACGGAATTTTTCCAGCTAAAGAAGATAGTGATGATAACGAAATTTTTATAGCAGTTAGAGATGTGTACTGCCAATTAATTTATGGAAAAAAGTACATTTTGGAAAATTTTGAGTTGTGTCACTTTTGTATTTAGGGTGCGAACTGTTTACTACAAAGCTCTCAAGTCAACAACAAAACCGAATCTCTTTACGTGTCGCTGTTGTTGTTGCGCCTCGGCACTTGTGTCTTGTACTTATAGCTACTGAGCATGTTTTCATCGGGATAAAGAAATTAGTCACATATTCACAAGTCAGATAAAGTGATGTTATATTCCTACGATAACTACTATCAGTCCCAATGTGTGCCATAGGAACCCTCGAACGACAAATCACATATCAATCCGATTCAACTCAATTGTCTCAACCCGCTATAGGAAAGGTTAGGTTAGGTTAACTTGGCTGGCATAAAGCCACGCTTAGACTGATTGGTCCCTAGCGATACCAGATGGGGTCTGACCTTTATGCAGATTTCCAGTTGACATCTCGGAGGATGTCTACGCTTTTTTGCGAATTTAAACAGTGCTGTCAGATCCATACTTGAGATGTCTTCCAATCTCCCCAATTGTGGGGCTCCTAAGCATTTTAAGCGCGTTTTTGATAACCCTGGACATATACAAAAGAGATGTTCTAGAGTTTCCCTTACTCCAACCTCCCTACATTTCCTACATTCGTTATTGTCCGTAATTCCTATCTTGTGTGCATGTGCCGCCAGTAAATTATGGCCTGTCATTATACCTATGATAGTTCTGCAGTCTTTTCGTGAGACCGCGAGTATAAATCGCGTTTGTTTCCTATCGTTAACCTTACACATAACTTTTGCAATTTTGTAGGTGTTTAAACTGTGCCTCCTTGCTTTCACCTGCCCACGCATGTGTCCGTCCGTTTCATTAAATAGTTCTTTAAGAGGATTCTGCATGTCGCTTTCTTGTTCAAGTGGTACGTAGACTGCGTTTTTTGCAATCTCATCTGCTATTTCATTCCCTTCTATGCCCTAATGACCAGGTACCCAATAGATATGCAGTATTCTATTTGCGACTAGCATTTCTATGGCTTCCCTGCTCTGTAGGACATTTTTGAATTTTATCGCTGCCTGGCTGTCCATGTATATGTTTATTTTTGTGCCATTTCCTGTCTTGGTGTAGGCTAGCTCTGCGGCTTTCCTAACAGCGAAGACTTCCGCTTGAAAGATCTGGTCAGGCAGCTTTATAGGCTGCATAATTCCCAACTCTGAGCAGTAGATGCCCGCTCACACACCATCCATCGTTTAAGCCGTCTGTGTAAAAGTTAAAGGTCCGATGGGCCTCACGCTCCTCTTCGATTCTGGTTCGATACCTTCTTTCCCAATTAAAACGTGGAGTCATGTAATCAGTGTTGCACAAACCCCTTCTGCTCTATTGAGCTATGCCCGAAGGTTCTGTATGTGAATTCTCTCGTAGCCGTCAGTATCCCCGCGGATTTCGCTACAAGATTCTCTGCCACAAGGTCGATAGGCGGCATGTTGAGTACCGTTTCGAGAGCAGCCGTTGGGAGTGGTTCTCAGTGCGTCTATTATGCAAAGTGCAGCAAGGTGCTGGATTCTTCCCGCTATAGGAAAATTTCTCGAAAAATAAAATACTGAAATAACCGCATAGACAGGTTTCCTCTAGACAAGAATTATTATGTCATTAGATCTCCACAAACCCACTTAACCACGTTATGATCGCCGAAAAGCACGTAGTAGTATATTGGGGCTAATATCGAGTATAAATATAGTCAATCTTAGTTTTTCTTAGCTCGCGACTGGGATTTGCAAATCCAAAATTCATTTGATAAGGATTTTCGGATGCCGCTAACATATATCCTTTGATCAATCCAATAACTTTACCTGCAAAAGTTAGGAAGTGAAGCTTATTAATTGTTTAAGCACTCCTTCTATGGACAAAGCCTAGGAATTTTTTGAGTATCTGAGTCCCTATCGATTTTTCCAGCAGTATCATACACATCGACAAGGATTTTATGCCAAGAATATTCAATTTTGCACACAAATACAGTACAATGATGAGTTGCAAAATATAATGGAAAAGTCTGAGACGTATAAAATTAGAGAAAATTCCCTCTCAACTGACGGTTCTAAGACAATGGACGGAACTGGGGCAGGAGTATTTGGGCCTAGAACCAACTACTGGGAACGAATGGGTTCTATCCCATGCATTTTTCAAGCGGAAATTCACGCTATTGAAAGATGTGCCCAGATCAACATTGACAGGAAGTATCGGGGGAAAAACATCGTGATACTATCTGATAGTCAAGCAGCACTCAAGAGTCTGAGCTCACCCTTGGTGAGGTCTAAACTTGTGTGGGACTGTATTGGGAAGCTAAACTCCCTAGGCAGAATGAACAAGTTATCTCTAATGTGGGTACCAGACCACATAGGAGTACAGGGAAATGAGATGGCTGATAGCTTAGCTAGGAAGGCTGCGGCCTCTCAGTTCAACGGCCCTGAACCCTTCTGTGGACTATCATCCAATAACATTGGAGGTCTGCTGAAGAAGTGTACAGATGCATAAAGAAGTCAAACCTGGAAAACTCTTCCGGGATTAAGACAGTCCAAAGCTCTTCTGGGAGATTTTAATCCTAAAAGAGCCAAGGAGTTAATAAATATGCCTCGGAGTAAATTAAGAATCATCACAGGCATTTTAAGCGGACATTGTAGACTCAACTACCATATGAACAAGTTGGGTATATCTTCAGATGCCATCTGTCGATTCTGTGGAGAGAGTGACGACACCTCACTGCACCTGATCACAGACTGCGGACCATTGGCACACAATAGACTCAGGTGTTTTGGAGAATATATCTTAGATATGAGCAAGATCCCTCATCTTGATTCCTGCAAAATATATGAATTCCTGTCGAAAATTAACCTAACAGAGAATTTATAGATGAGACTATCCTCATATTTCAAATAAATAGGGGCATCACAAAAGATATTTTAGGTCGCAGTGTATAACACCCTTAAATATATCTATCTATCTAACATACACATCTTGTTTTAAATGATTTTTGTATACCGATGGTGGGTTTGAACATTTAAATGATTCCTCAGTTTAATTTTGTTGTCGTTTCATCTGTGTTTCTATTGTAATGAAGCCCCTATTATCCTGTAACTCTAATAAGTGTAACGTTATACTCTTCTATCAATTTATTAAACTTTGATTTGAAGTTCAAAAGGCAATTAATTCCGTTAGTACTATATTTATTCGAGATATATTCTGTTCATGCAGTTTTGGAAGGTCTTCCTTTATGCGAATTTTACCTTTAATTTAATTGCTGTCATATTGCACATTTCTTTCCATTTCTTCTATGGCAATTACTATATTTTCAGGCTTAAATTGTCTCTAGCTAAGCAAAAAAGGATCATAAACTTTGTAGATTATATCCTAACAGGAACTTTGCATGAGATTTTTGCATGCCTGATATGAAGTTGTGTTGACTAAAAAGTTTTAAGATACATGTAATGATCTGAGGTCAGGTGTAGGTGCAGTTATTCTTATAGTCACTAATATTGCTTGATGTTTTGTATCCACTATCCACTGTGGAATCATTGACAATAATCGTTTATAACTCATTTTAAACTTATATCGTGATTTCTTGCCTGCATCAAGTCCAAGTCTTGTTTTGTACCCCATATGGACAAAGCTACAAGAGGACTCTCTCTAGGACCCAAAATTAAATGTTAGTTCTTAATTGATTCTTGTGTTTAGGAAAATACCCAGATACTGGACTTCGTCCTTTAGTATAAATTGTGAGTTGTTTATGTATAGCTTTAAACCGCCTATTTGTGAAGGGAAAAGATGGAAGGTTAGTATTTATTAGGTCTACCATTCTTTTAAAGTTTGTCCTTAATTCGGAGATTTTGGAGAGTCGTTAATTGGGAGATTTTGGAGAGTCTATATTAGGTATGCTATCTTTGGCATGGACCTACTCGACCGTGCTGTTATTCCGAGTTGCTGGGTGAGGGGTGATGTGGCAAGTCTTGTTCAGGGATATTTGAGCTATCCTATTAACCTCAATGTCAAGAACCCTGGCCACCAAGAGATTCAGACCTCTACGTCCGGTCCCTAATAGCCGCAGTTTGTCCGATGCTGCCTTGGTAGGTATAGATTAAGAGGTCAGTGGGGCATCCTCCTCGTCTGTATCGTATCATGGTCATTGAGAACGACAGCCGTTGGAAACCCATCGCTAGTAAGACTTGGAGCCCAGGTAGAAGATAAGCGTGCCTGAACTGAAAGCAGAGATTGGGAGGCGATCAACACGTCACCCTCGTTCATTTGAATGACTTCATCGTTTGCAGGGGAAATTTCGTTCGGGTATTTTGTTAGTAGGAGCTGAGCCCCCGTTGGCCGAAATAAAATTATCGACTTGCATGTTTTGAGTCACTGATGCCTATTTTATTTTTGTATTTATATATCAGACTTCCATGTAAGATCTCACGAGTGTAGGGGAACTTGGTCACATGGCCCCCAAAGCTGGGAAGGGTAAATACAACCAGAAGTCGCCCTGTATCCGGAGGACACCGTTCGAAGACACTTCACAATTAACATTTGAGAATATGGAATTTATTGAGTTGCCACTCGAGGGCTCCATATTTAGCAAGAGCTGGGGCACCATCTTGCAGAATATGATACTTCATCACACATCGACAGCAATAGGTACTAAGGCTTTCATATTTATGAGCCACGCGACACTGGTACTTCATTCTCTATTCCTTGTCCACTTAGATCATTTATCAGAAACTGGTATGGGTCTAAAGAGGTCCCCATGTCAGATCATCAACATCTAATTTCCACCCGTGACAGGTTCGGTTACCGAAATCCTAAGAAAACTTGTTGAGATATCTATCGGTTCTCCCTCGAAGAACGATTAAGTTGCTCATACAACGAATTCATAATGTACGCAAGGGTATGGCTTGTTGGAGTAGGCATCTTCATGATCTGAGGTTGCAGGCTAGGAAATTATTCAACAAGGCTAAGAGAATGGGAAATTGGGCCCAATATAAGACAGCCCTAATTTAATACAATAAAGAACTGATAATTACCAAAAGGGAGCACAACAAAAAAGTTGAGTCTTCCGGATGCGTTCAGGCTGCAAAAGCACTGAGCCTGGACGACTCGAGCAGAATTCGTACCCTCATAAAACCGGGCGGGATATACACCAACAACTCGGAAGATACACGTAAATTTTTACTGAAAACTACAATGCGGACGTTGCCGATGCTGCGCCTTACATGAAGAAAGTGGTGCATCTGTAAAACCTGTATATGCTAAGATGGTGCATATTGGGCTTGCGATGCAATACTCAACAAACATCCAAAAGTTGATGCTTAAATTTCAAACTCAACAATGGTAACTTAAAGAGAAATTAACCTGACCATCCCCTGCGTCTGCACCCAGTAAGAGTTAAACTATTTTATTTTTATTTTTTTGCCTAGAGGGATACTTTTTACTGATTTTTTGCTGCTTCATTTTGCCTTTTTTATAAGTTTTTGGTCTACAATCGCACTTCCCTGGTATTAACTCACCTTTTTTGTTGTCTGCACTTTTCCATACGTTATAAGGCACTAGCTCCGCAACATAGACTGACCAACTCCTTAAATGAAACAGTGGAAGCTTGTGGAGCTTTTCCTGGGAAGAATGCTGACGCTAAACGACTTTTCTGTATACCCCGATTTGTTTTTGCCTAAAACCTTCGGCGTGGTGGCGATAAATTCTGAAATGAATAGGAAATGAAGTATTGGAACTATTGTTCTTTCAAGCTTCATTTTTAGATTAACTTACAGTATTTCTTGATTCCACTGGAGACCTTTTCCTCTTTCGCAATGGTTCGGACTGGAAGTCGCCCTGTTTATCGTCACTGCCTTTTATTCTAAGTTGTATCTGACCAAATTTGTAGCTGATAAACCCATTGGATTCCTCTATCTTTGCGGCCGACTTTGGATCCACATCAAATACCAGCATCGCATTTGGGCCATCATTTGTTCTACGAATGGTTATCCATGATTCGACTCGAATGCCTTCATTCTGCGCTTCTATATAGGAAAGGATACTTTCGGTGTGTGTTGTTGCCGCATTTGGGAAGTACCCTACAAGGACATTAGACATAGACATTTTGTCTGCTTCCACTGCCCACAGAGTAACTCCCACCCATTGACTTATTGAACTCATGTTTTGTTTCACCCATTCCACCGTGTTTGGATTTTTGCAATGCAGAATCATATATCCCGCTTTGTAGATGCAATTTAAGAATTGTGGCTTCATGCCACGTATATTTTCATCAACGACATTTTCCATCATCGCCTCCTGGATTTTGTCCATTTGTCTTATAGTTAGAAGTATCTTGGGGTAGTTCGTGGCTAACACTGCTATTTTAAACCCGGATAGAGCATCCTGGTATGTATGGTTGCCAAGGCTTTTATTACGACCATTGTTTACAGGTCTTTCCAACTCATCACGCGACCGTGTTTTATAAGCTTTTTCTGGTGCTATTTGGATTGTCTTTATCTGCTCGTTTATTTTATACTTTGCATTTGCTCTTGCTTCTTCTCTACTTAGCCCTTTTAGGAGGTGGTGGGCCATTCTCTTTTTGGCAGCACCGCATAAACGATCCTCATGCTGATTTACCATGTTTCGCTGGTCACTTGCATTAAATATATGTTCTTTTGTGCTACCTATTCGGGTGGACGTGGAGGACATTTTATCTGGTGTCCATCTTTGAGGCTGTTCATATTGGATTTCATGCGTTTGTGTTACTGAGGGGAGTGTGTTTGGGTAATTCCTACCATACATTCTTGTTTCCGACTCGATTAAATGACCGTTGGAAGCATCCTTTCGGAGACTTTTGGTGTAGTCATCATTTTCAACTCTGGCGACCTCTACTCGTCGTCGTTTTGCAGCATCACCTTCTGGATCCGTTGGGTCTATTGGTCTTTTCCATTTGTAGAGTTTTTGTCTAATCTCAATCATTGATTTCTTTGCCTGGACTCTCGCATCTTCCTTACTGTATCCATGTTTGAGGAGGAAGGCCATTCTCTTTTTGCCAGCACCGCTTAGACGATCGGGACGTACGTCAGCATTGTTTTGAGGGTCACTTGGACGTGTGCTAGATATTCCTCGAGATGTGGAGGCACTTCCATATGGTGTCCCTCTTTGAGGTGTTATGCCTGGTTGTTTATAATTTGTGTTTGAAGCTCTTGAGGCTGCTTCCGCAGCAGAATATTTTGTATTTAAAAAGTTCATAATTGTTTCACGAGTAATCAGGGAAATTACGATACACTGCACCTCGCCCTGTCAACGCAGTAAGGCGTTTATCCCTCTATATATGCTGTTCCACCTTGGATTGTGTGACCACAATTGGCAGGGAGTTACCTTCCCCCTAGTCCGACTGTATTCGCCAATCTCGCGGTGAAGTAATGTCCCAGTCTGCGATTGTTTCCAGGAGTCACTACGATGGTGGTTAGGGTCACACTTCCGCAATTTCGTACAATTACAGCACTCGCGCAAGATGCCACGTGTTACTCCCCCTATAAGAGTGGCTCTCACTCCAACGCTATGTAAAGCTAACAAAAAGACGCAATTGCAACGGGGAGCTGCGCTAAAAGAGTAAAGTAAAACAAAAATTATGTTCACGCAAAAACAACATACAAAACATGCAAAAACTAATGTGAAACTTTAAGTTGCAGCAATAAAAACATTGTTCACGCGATTCATACGCGTATGTAATTGCACTGCATTTATTCGGTAATTATATTTTTTTCAAAATATGTCAAGTATATCAAGAGAACTTTTAAATAAAGAGCCTTGCATTCAATGATTTCCTCGCAAATTCTCTTTTGTGTCTTCCACATTCCAGCTACTTAAACCGAATTTACCTCAGAGATATAAATAACATGATGACTTACTGAAGGTTGTGTCCTTAAACAGCATAACTTTAATTTAAAATTCTATGAATTCTCTAGCTATATATGCAATGAAGAAGTTAATACCATTCTGTATTTACTTACTTACTGTTCTCCTCCGAACACAATGAACTAGACTGTTCAAAATCTCTAATGTGGAAATTATTTGTATGGGATTCTATTTAAATGCGATATATCTGATTTTTTCCATTATAATTTGACAAAAAAATTAATTTTTTGATTGTCAGAATACAAAGTTAGCAGGTTGAAAGTGCAATTTTGTTGAGTCGCTATCTGCATATGCTCGTGCGTACGCAAGTCCTAATCAATATTGATATACGGACCTATCACATAATCCATCGATTGATCGATTTTCGTGGAAGCTTCAAAAGTGATATTAAAGAATTCGATTGGCTACGAACGTAGATTCGAAATTCGCAGAGGCGCCATCACTGAATTCATTCGAAATCTTAATTCGCAACGGAGAATAAAGTTTAAATTGAAACAAAACACACGAAAGTAAGAAATAAATATATGAAACCAATAAAACACCAAAAAGTAAATGAATAATTAAAGATAATTATTTTTTAAATAAAATTGGTTTCAATTTGATAGGATGCTGCGGTTTATTTTAAATAGGACCAATAATGTGACAACATCCCAATAGTACGCTCGGTTGCTGGACCTTTTGGAATAATAACCAGAAATGGCACAGTTCACTTAATTAGCTTCATTTATTTTTGAACAAGTGGCTTCGAAACATGAAAATTCACGTAAAAAATTGGCCACACTTTTTTCGAGCTCATATGGACTCAGTGATACTAATTTCTTCGTATTCGAAGTGGCCGTTCCTATCCGGAGCTTTTCAACAATGGATTTTATGATAAGGCTGATTACGTTTGCTTTCTCGTTGCAATTACTCAACACTATATTTCTAATATCCAGTCTATAGTGTGTAGTATCCTTTTCTATGGAAGTTGACACCAACTGCAAAATCGCAGGGCTCTATTTATAAGACTCCTTCAATTTCGACTCGTTTTGCGATATCGACACTATAGCAGAACTGTGCCGTACATGAATTGCATCGTTAATAAGCTCCCAATACTTCATTTTGTACTTCTTTTTGCTTTTTAAACACCAAAAAATGTTCACTCGAAGAACTCATGGTTACCACAGACTATACCGTACCACGTGCTTGTAGTATAAGTATCTTATAAGAAAAATTTAATGTACGCCTTTAACTTACGATACTTTTTCTGAGGAATCCACCACACCATCAGAAGATGGTATTTTTTTGATAATATAATGTTAATACTTTTATACCCAGCTGGCTAGGAATAAGAAGTCTATGGCCACAGCCTAATTGTTACCAAAGAACACAAACGTAATAAGATGTCTTAATAAGACGAACAAAATATTTGATTTTATCTGTGAAGTCCGAGTTAAATAAATCTGTGAAGTCCGATAAAAACAAATCATGGTATAGGGCAAACAACCATTTTGAATTTTTAGTTGTGAATTGAACACACAACGGCGTACATACATACTTATGTATGTTTGTATGCTCAAATGGAAAACAAAGACAAAAATGGATTCGGAATACTTTAAATTAACCCGTTAAAATAACTGTGATAGTGACACCAGCACACTCAATTCGTCTTTAGTGTTTGTAAGACCACCTTCCGCTATAATCAAATGTGTTAAGCCAGTATAAGGAACAGCCTTCACCATTATATCAATGCTCTGTCAGATATTACTACCAGCAGCACTAATAAACCCCGTTAAAGGATCCTTCAGTGGTGCATTATTCGTGTAACACAAAACAGCTAAACCATCAGCACAGCCCTGGATTATTATGCTGCTAATGAGTTTAGGTATACATTTTTATCATTAATAATCAGATCATCCTTTTATAAGAAATGTAATCATCGGTCTTGTCCCTTATTTAGTGAAAGCCAGGCCATTGAAGACAATTTATTGCAAGCTGATAAAACCAATAAGTACAACTAGCGGTAAAGTGACGCACTTTTTTCGAACTGTAGACCGCAGACCTGAAATGTGTCCTGCACGCAAATTCGAAACTCCTGACAACTCAAGAAGTAAACAATATCGCGCAGCGGGAGCAATTGCACAGATAGAGAACGGTGAAAAGGCACAATGCTAGGGATTTGGGCTACGAAGTGAGGCGTGATGGCAGCCAACTCAGAGGCTTGGTTTATTTAGTACTGTAATAGAGAATGGAGAGTATAGCCTCATTAATTTTGTTAAAAATATTTCAAGTTTGTAAATTTGAAGAAAAAAAAACGTAAACTTGAGTAAAACGTTAATATAACATAGCTCAGTCCTATGGGGAAAATTTTGTTAAACAATAAAATTTAAAGAGTTCATCCTCGAAAACTGCTTCAGGGTACTCGCTGATGGCTTGAGGTGCATGCCACTTCTCAAATCAACGTGTTTGCCAACGGTTAGCTTTGTGCCAGTTTTTTGGTGCAATATGCTGAGCAGACCGCAGCTTTCGTTACTTACGGACCGCACCGGCATTTGCGCTATACCCTATTCAACGCCTCTGTTTCCGTGGATCTCAGGGGTTGGAGACACATCACCTGGCAGCATGATGGTAAGGCATTTAGGCTGCTACTCCCGAAGTTAAGCGAGGGTCGAGTGTCTCCTTGAGCAGAGACGCATCGATTCGATTCGATTAGTCCGTTTCCTCTCACACCAATTTTTGTTATTTTGCTATGAAATTAAAAAGGCAAAAACGCTGCAGAAATACGCAATTATATAAAACACGTACATATTAATGCTTATTAATATTAGGATAGAACCACTATCACCCTAATCGATCGATATATGTAAGTCTGTTCTTTGGTTAAAATGTATTTTATTGCGGCAACCATGCTACCTCAGAAGGAAATAAAATGTTTTTATACAACCAAAAATATATACAAATATAAATATAGTTCCGTATAGTAACATATTTCAACTAATTACCTTTACTAATAATTATCCTCATGTGGACATATACTTTATATATTTTTTAATTATACCAATTTGTTATCCCTCACTTTAAGTTTTTACACAGAAACTTTCTTGCATCAGAAGCTTCTTTCTTCAAAACTCTACAAAGACTAGGTTTGTTCGTGTCGTAAGAACTAGTGCAGACCAAAATACATTTGCAAGGTACATTTGCACAACTACGTACTTTCGTATCATTTTGGCTACCTTTTTATATGGCGCGTACGAAGAAAATTTATTTTGGTACCAGTACATTTTTATTGTTTTCAAACTATTATTAACTTTTTTTTATTTGTTGTACCAAAATGTCCAACTCTTACATTACAATAAAAAATTTTATACAAATAGTAATTATAGTTGGTTTTTTTTTAATTTTTAAAATACAAGAGTATTTTTTTATATATCATTGGTTAACCAGAATTCTGAAGAAAATCAGCCACACTACTACAATTTTGCACATGTTAAACGTACGCAAAACAAGAGTTATTTCTCTGTATTCTCTACCTATCTATAAACCGAATAAAGGCATTTAATAGGCGGCCGCAGGTGATAGTACCATCTCCTTGATCGCTTTGATTTTTGTAAATTTTGTTGTTCGTAGCTTGTCCAGTAGCTAAATATTTTAAAATATTACAAAATCAAAAATTTATTACTTCATTGTAAAGACTAATAAAATTTTATCGCATCAAAATTTAAAAATAAAGCAGACAGGCAGCACTATAAAATAATAAAATGAAAATTAAATCTAAAATTAATTATTTTTTAAGGTTGTCAACAGCGATCAGCGACCCTAATTGATAATTTAACTAACAATCTAATTTAATGTCATTGTTATTGTTGTAGCCTTGCTGCCTTGGTTTTCGAAAGCTAACTTTATAAATGTGAATTTATTTATCATGTAAAAGCATTCCGAACTTAATCAGCTGTATTAGTTGTGAGCGCAATAACTTTTTAATGTTGGAAGTGTTACAGAATGGCTTCATTCTGGCGACCTATCGGTTGCCTATTGGGTGAGTGAAACTGCGCACTTTGTTTTAGAATGGGCCGCTACACAAATTTGTCACCTTATACGTTCTGTTCTAAAAACAGCTGTGCTAAGTGTTGAGTACGGTAGCGAAGAAAATTTCCGCTCAAAGAAATTGCGTCCGCTCAGTCAGCTGATTGAAAAAATCCGGAGAATTCTGATCGGTTGGGTATCCGATGGGGTGCCAGAATGCAGCCAATGTCTCGACTAGCTATAATTCATGGCAATGTTCATGTTCATGTCAGAGTAGCTGATGGCTGTCAGAATATGAAGTGGGCAAATTATGTTAAAGCATTTAATTTTTTACATGGCTTTGAACAGTAAACAACAGAGATGCGGTCTCGCATTGAATGCTTTAAGAGAGTTAAAAAAACTGTAATCAGAAATTGAACAGTTTGTAATTGCACAAACACATTCTCGATAATTAATTATTAAATTAATTATTTCGGTTCTATTAAATTTAATTTGTGCCATTTTTAAATAGACAAACGTTCAAATCGAATGAAACTTAAAATTTATGTCAGGGTTTCTGGCAGAACTGCTGTTTTGACATAATGTTTAATTTTTTTGATATGACATTAACACATGGAGTCTCCACTCAACATTTTGATGTTAAGACATGAACATTGCCATGAATTATAGCTAGTCGAGACACTATGTTAAGCAGAAGAAAAACACGGAAAGTTTGGTTTTAATTATTGGCTTAAGTAAATATTATAATAAAACAATAAATATATTTATACAAAATTAACAAAATAATAATGCAAATTAAAAGCACCTGACAAAGTGCAATTCGGAAATACATACTTATTACTTTAACTATAAGTCAAGTAAGCTAGCATTAACTATGTTCACTTTCCTAAAACCAATATCAGAAGCGTATTGCCAAAGACCATGTTCACATTAGCCTCAAAGAGCCGACTCATTTTGACATGAGTCCGCACTCTCGTGTTCATACTAAAATGTTGTCTGAACTCCGCAGCGTCATTTTGACGTTTGCAAGTTGTCAGAAAATTTTTGTTTTCTTTTTAGCAACATAAATCTATTGCAGAAGGAAATTAATAATTAATTTAAAAATTTGTGATAGTGAGGAACAAAGTATTTGTGTTTTAACGTTATTAAATAATACTAACGATGCTGCTTTACAGCGATTAAAAGATAGGAGACTTCCAAAACAGGCGTATTCTTCGGATTTCGTATCATACAGCAAAGGATTTTGCTCATAAAGCGATATGAGTTCCATTGTTTGGGTTCAGTTCCAATTCATTATTTAAAAATAAATTTTATTTTTGCGTGTGGATACAAATCAATGTGAAATCAGTAGATTTCATATCAGCAAATGTCAAAACAACAAACGTCAAATCAGCAAATGTCAAAATGAGTCCAGAAATTTTTAACAAAATAAAAAATCTCGCCTCACGTAACTTTTATCCTCCCCGCTTCCCTTTTTGCCCGTAGACGTCAAAATGAGTCGACTCTTTGAGGCTAATGTGAACATGGTCAACGGCAACAACCCGCATTTAAAACTGCGAATGTCCCCTTAATATATATGACAGATCGACGCGCATTATAGCTAGTTTGGTTTAGCTAGTTCGGACTTAAGGTCCGATTAGTCTTAACGAAACAAAATAAAAATCCCGTAGCAAGCAGCTGTTTTCAAACTGTATACAAAGCAATGTGAGCGATTAGTCTCTTCGGACAAACGTATATTTGCGAACCACGAAAAAAACTTCGACAGGTTGCAGAATTTTCGGTCAGCGTTCCGAAAGATTCTGATCAAATACTCTTTGTTGATCGCATTTTACTACTTCGATATGACACACAATGAGCAGTCGAGTAGTTTTTTTATTTTCAATACCTTTTCACTTTACTTTAATATATTTTGACTTTAAAAATTTATAAAAAAAAATTCAAGGCTCTCAATGTTTGCTTTGACAGCCGCTCTTCTTCTTTTTCTCCCCGTCAAAACTATTCGCTGATCGTCGGTTAGACTAATAACAGGCAAACTTATGAAATAGGTACTGGATAATGTTATAAAATACGTCACCTACTTGTGTAACGCACTATTGAGGTGTGACTATTTCTCTCAACAATGGGCAGTCGCTGAAATAGCTCTAATTCCAAAACGTGGAAAGCCGAAAGTTGAAGTTGCATCGTATAGGCTGATAAGTTTGCTGTCTATTATTCCTAAAGTTTTCGAAAAATTGCTATTGAGTAAGTTTAAGCCAATACTGGTTAAGACAGAACTTATACCAAAACACTAAATCGGGTTTCGAGAGCAACATCACACAGTTAGAAATGCTCTCGAAGAAGTTCAGTTTTGTACAGTAGCATTCCTCGATATCACACTAGCGTTCGATAAAGTTTGGCACCCTGAAGTACTTTTCAAACTAAAGAAATTTCTTTCTGGAGCCATATTTTTTTTTTTTGACGTATCCCATGGGTTCATTTACCCACCCAACCAACCGAGGGGCACGTCCGCATAACGTACTATGGTGTATTTTGTAGTGGCTGAGTGGACTCAAATGTAGTCAAAATATGTGATAATTTGTCATAAATTGATATAATGTATTTCAGATTAACTTATAATTAATTAATACTAATTTAATATTAGCTGGAACAGCGTGGGTATAAAACGTCTTAAACAATAAAATATGTGTGTTAGAATGCCATGTATAGGCAGTGTTGCCAATTCGTACTTTTGCCAAAGCTGCGAATCAGGGATGGTATTGGCTATGGGTTTGCCAGATGTTAGCGGCAAAATATATAACACGTACTGAACCGGTGACCGATCAGCAACAGTCCGGACAGTCCTGAACTCGCGGTCGTGACCACGACAGATTTCATTTGAAAGAACGAAGAGCAAATAACAGAAACTGATTTTGAACTGAGGAATCCAGACGCAAGAAGCATGTACCAAAATTGGACGACCAAGGGATTTATAAAGAATTTTATGACATGTGCATCGTTAAAAGCGTACTCACGTGAAAAGTCATTAGACTCAACTTTTTACGTGAGTACGCTTATTCTACCCAAAATTACAAATGGCCTTCCAACTACCGCTGTACACGAATCACCGTGGGCGCATATTTGTGATTTGCCGCTAGCTGATCCTAACTTTTCTAAGCCTGGGTCAATAGATGTTTTGATTGGCATGGATGAGATGGACAAGTTCTTGCTGGATGGTCTGAGGAAGGGGCAAAGCGGCACTCCGATGGAGCAGAACACCGCGTTCGGTTGGGTGTTGTTCGGAAACACCACTCCTTCACAAAGGGGCATCCAGCTAACTGAACTTCTCACCAAGTTTTGGGAACTTGAAGAGCTACCGCCGAGAAAGTTTTACAACGCTGAAGAGCTTGATTGTGAGAGGTTATTCGACAATACAACCCAGCGCACTGACGACGGTCGCTTCATAGTACGTTTGGAGCTCAAAAAGGAGGTTCCGATTGGTGAATCGCGAAACGCAGCAGTACGGGCACTACTAAGCATGGAAAGGAGATTCGTTACGAACAAACGTCTTCACGCGGAGTACAGAAAGTTCATGAAAGAGCTTATCGACTTGGCCATATGGAGCCGGCTGGTCCAGCAACGCAAACCGCTTACTACATGCCGCATCACGTAGGGGTGAAAGAAACGAGTGCTACCACAAGGCTTAGGGTGGTGTTCAACACGTCTATGAAGACATCATCCGGGCATTCATTGAATGACGCTTTAATGGTAGGCCCTCAGCTGCAACAAGACCTCTTCTCAATTTTGGTTCGCTTTCGCACTCATCGCTACGGTCTTATTGGTGACATCGAGAAGATGTATCGGAAGGTCTACGTCGCTAAACAAGATGTTGACTATCAGCGCATCGTATGGCGTGAGCATTCATCAGAACCATTGCGTGACTATCGCCTTTTGAGAGTCACTTATGGGGTGGCCTCTGCTTCACACCTCGCCGTGAAATCGCTACATCGCGCAGCACAGCAAGCAGGAGACGCCTGCCAAAACGTCGCTAAGGTCATTATGTCCGACTTTTAAATGGACGATTTGCTGATCGGCTCAGACTCTCATCAAGAACTAGCAGTAGTTCAACGAGACATTTCACACGTACTTTCTCAGAGTGGTTTCGAGCTCCGAAAGTGGGCAACAAACTGCCAATCATTAAGAGAACAGATACCGCATGCATCCAAACAGGTGTCACACCTTTTGGCTGATGGAAACGATATTCGAACTCTGGGCTGTATTTGGCATACAGACGACGACTCGCTTTCGATTGCATTTAATTTGGAAGTGCTGCCGAAGAAGCTGACGAAGCGCATTTTCCTCTCCGATTCGAGCAAGATTTTCGACCCGCTTGGACTCATTGCCCCTTGTATCATCCGCTCAAAAATATGGTTGCAGAAAATTTGGCGCTCGAATGTAGACTGGGACGAGTTGGTACCAACTAACGTAGCTGCAGACTGGTTGAAACATAGACGTGAGCTGGCAGCGTTTTCATCGCTCAAGCTAAGTCGCTGGCTAGGTATTAGTTCAATTGCAGACGCTGAGTTCCATATTTTCACTGTCGCTGCCGCTATTTATTGCCGCACCCAAGCGCCGGACGACGAGGCGAAAGTTGTGCTGATCGCTGCGAAAACTAGGGTAGCGGCTCTGAAGACTACTTCCTTGCCCCGATTGGAACTCTGTGCAGTTCATCTAGGCGCAAAACTAGTTCGCCAAATACAAACTCGAAAGGCTGTATGCTTGGACCGACTCCATGGTAACGTTGGCTTGGCTGCAAGGTATCCCAAGTCGTTGGTCTGTGTTTGTCGCAAATCAAGTCGCGGATGTACAAGAGGTTCTACCATCAGAACATTGGAGACATGTCGCCTCAGAGCACAACCCCGCAGACTGTGCCTCAAGGCGTCTCCCACCTTCGCAATTACTCACTCACCCCTTGTGGTGGCATGGCCCAAGCTGGCTTCGAGAAGGTAATCGGTTCTGGTTTCAACCTTCCACGCAACACACTACGGAGCTGGAGCAAAAATCCAGCAAGGCTATGTCGCATTTAACACAAACCGCCGAAGAGTGGGATTTGCTAACCCGATTTCACTTTTACAATAAGCTCAAACGAATTACCGCCTATTTGATTCGCTTTGTCAACAACTCGCGCATATTCGCTCGTCAGTCCTATGCAGCCGCACGGCTATTGGGGCCGTTAACCGGCCCGGAAATTTGCAAAGCTGAGTTCGTATTGGTAAGGTACTTCCAATCTAACGTTTTCGTGCAAGAAATTTCTAGTTGCAGATTGAAGAAGCCAATACCCATGCGCAGCAGTCTTGTGCGCCTTCAGCCATTTCTAGATGCCGAAGGCATTCTTCGAGTAGGTGGGCGTATTAAAAACGCACCTTGCTCAAACGATATCAAAAACCCGATGATATTGCCCAAGAATTCGTCACTCGCCAAAGTTATCGCCGCTGAAATCCACGTTGTTATGTTGCACGCCGGGCCGCAAATGATGCAAGCAGCAATTCAACGCCGATTCTGGGTCCCTGGTATCCGAAGCCTCGTTCGAGGGATATATCGCCATTGTGTACGATGTAAACGACTGAATCGCAAACCGCTGCAACAACAGATGCCCGATCTACCGTTGAGTCGTGTTACCAGTACACGATGTTTCCTTTAAAGTGCAGTTGACTTTGCTGGTCCGTACAGGATAAAATTTACACATGGAAGAGGCGCAAAGTCAACGAAAGCGTACGTATGTTCCTTCATATGCATGAGTACAGGCGCAATGCACTTGGAATTGGCAGGAGATCTCTCCTCAGTTAGTTTTATCGCCGCTTTCAAGCGTTTCACCAATCGAAAAGGATATTGCCAACATATTTATTCCGACAATGGCACCAATTTTGTCCGAGCTGGAAGGGAGTTGCGTGCTGCATTTGAACGCTGCATCGGTAACGTCAAGCTGACGTCTTACTTCGCTGACGCTCAAACTACTTGGCACTTTAATCCACCAAGCGCCAGCACATGGGTGGTTATTGGTAGGCTGGTATAAAGCACATCAAATACCACCTTAAGCATGCCTTAGACTCTACTCTTCTTTCGTACGAAGAATTCGCAACAATTTTAACAGAGGTTGAAGCCTGCGTAAACTATCGACCTATTTGCTGGATACCCTCTGACGTCAACGATTTTGAAGTGCTAACACCAGGCCATTTTATAGTTGGCGAACCAATTAAAGGTCTACCGGTCCTGACTTGGAAGTTTTTAAAGGAACGCTTCAGCAACGGTGGCAATTAATCACAGCGATAATCGAACATTTCTGGGAGCGTTGGCGATACGAGTATCTCGCGAACCTTCAGCGACGCACGAAGTGGTTACGTCCAACGCAAAATTTACAAAGGGACGATGTGGTGATTATCCACGACGACAACGCACCACCCACCAAATGGAAGCTCGGCCGTGTTCTTGACAGTCACCCCGGTGCTGATGGTCGTATTCGGGTCGTCAATTTAAGGACATCCGAAGGAGAGCTATTGCGACCCATCGCCATGTTATCGCCTTCGCCAACGAAGATGGATATCTTCGCTATTTAAATATTCAAATAAAATTAATATAATTTTGATGTAAGTTTTAAACAGTCGTTCAAGGCGGCTGGCATGTTCGCGCCTAATTGGTAGCATGTTTGTAACTAATTGTCTGAGCTGGCAGCACTGTTTTTTCCAGTTGTCAAACTCGACATCCTGTCTTGCTTCCTTCTTTTTAAACAATAGTATATTGATAACGAAAGGGGTTTATTCTAGAGGAAACCATATGTTTACAGTTGTCAAGATTTAGTGTCGTCAAATTTTGCTGAGCTCCAAGACGACAATGAAGGAATATCATCCTATAAGATTTCTTGAAATGCATTAAAATGTTAGAAAATTCAATTGCAGATTGGAAGGTCATATATAAAAAGTAAGAAAACAAATGGATCTACATATATGACTTCTCTGGGGAATGCCCGAAGTAACTTCAATTCTCTCTGATACAGCATCCTTGAATATCCTTTGTGTGACGCTACTTAAATAGAGTTTAATCTAAAAAACAAGTTTACCGGGAATACCAATACAATTTAGTTTCTTAACTAGCAGGCAATGGTTAACTTTATAAAAGGCCTTAGGTTGGGTTTGGTTTTCGTGGTAATCAGTTTACAGACCCACTCACTCAGACCATGGGTTCATGCGATACCACCGTATAACACTGCGCCTCTACTTTTACTTGAAGGTGAACCCATTGTGAAGCCCTAATAAAGAGCAGGATTTGTTTGACTCTCGCGCCGCATACTTCCGTAAGAAAGCTGAAAGCATATTTTCCTAAAGAGCCCGTTCTGTCTCTAGCTAGAGCCGGGCACCTATAGAAGATGTGTTCCACAGTCTCTTCCTCCTCCTCATGCCCACAGCTTCTGCAGTATTCATGAGAGAATACTCTAAGCCTGAGAGCATGCCTGGCGAATACCCAATGACCAGTTATAAAAGCCATGGTCTTAGAGATATCAGATAGACAGGCCAAACAAGTCTCTAGATTTTTTCCTCTCAAGTTCCGGCCACATTAGCCTAGTCATTAAGCAAGTGCCTTCGTCTGGCCAAGACTTATTGGCCTCACGCACGACGCTATCCATCAGCATTAGTTTGCAGGCGATAATTGGTATTCCAACCTCGCCTCTGACCATATACAGAGGAAGGTTGGTACCCCGTCGGTGCTGATATCATTTTAGGGCTGCCAGGCAGTCCTAGGCAATCTTTGATTTCAGTGCCATCGAGTTCATTGACTTGATGGCCGCCTGGGTATCCGAGTAGATATTTATAATGATTTTTGTTACTGCGTGTCTACTTAAGTAGACGGCTACCTCCTTTATGGCTAGGACCTCTGCTTGATAAACACTGCTTGGAACCGTCGGTGTAGAAATTCAGTTCCCCCTTCCCCATGGCATGGGTGTTTGCCACTCTCCTCTAGACGGAATATGGGTCTTTAACCGCCTATCAAAGTAGAGATTAGATATAGAGTGGTCAATGTGTTGGATACAACTACTCCAGGTATGCACGATAGTCGAGTGGCCAGTCTTCTGATCATTCCATGACGCCGTGTATTTCAACCTTAGCGTTGATGAGGCAGCCACTGCTTTCCCTACCAGATCTAGTGTAGGTAGGTTGAGTATCATTACTAATGCTTTAGTTGGGGTGGTCCTAGAAGCTTCAAATAGCTTTGTTTCTGAGTGGCTGGCCACCATACCAGTATTCCATATAACAAAATAGGTCTGACCACAGAAATGTACAGGCAGTGTATAATTCGTGGGGAGAGCCTACACCTAATTCCGACATTTTTTTTACAAGTGTACAAAGCAATATTGACGTGCCTAACTCTTTCCTGAATATTGTGTTTCCAGGTAAGTTTCTTATCTAGTATTAGTCCCAGATATTTCACCGTCTCCTTCATCAAAATTTCCACACCTTTGTGTATTAGCGGGGAGACCGTAGAGGGTCTATATTTCTTAGAGAAGAAGATTAATTCCATTTTATCGGGGTTTATTCCTGTCCCTTTCTTACCGTCCAACAGGTTATCGTGGCCTTGTTAGAGCGCAAAATATCCATTACAGTGTTTAGATATTTCCCTCTGGTCACAATTGCCAAATCGTCAACAAAGGCGATGACGTGGCAACCCCTACTCTCTAAGGCTAGTTGTACGGGATTTATAGCCAAATTCCAAGGCAGGATTATCTCTGCAGACCTGCCTGCTTAAAGGGCAGGTTCCTAACCTGGCAATCACCTTTCTTCTGGTGAGTATAGTCTCAATCAATGCCACCACTATACCAGTGAGGAAATGTAACACCGTCTGTGTAGATTTGCCCTTCGTATATGCATACTGTGCCGAGGAGATTCTACTCGTTGGTATACTCTTCCCGTAAGTGTGCATCCATCAGCCTCTCCAATATTTTTAGGAGGAAAGACATGAGAATGATTGGTCTGATCTTTAGGATTAACATGTGAGTACCCCTCGCTTTGGGTTCTCTCCAACTTCGCGGAATTTAGCCCAGATTAAGACAACTTCTAATTGCAGCCACAACCCAGGGGGTAATTATATCCAGTGATTGCTGCAATTCTGTCGGATAGATTCCATTCGGACCCGGCGATTTGTAAGGGCCAAAGGTGTTAATAGCCCACTCAACTTTCTCAACTGTAACTATCATATTTCCTATCTCAGACTGTCGAGGTATTACACTCCACCGTGCTACTACCTGAAAAATGTGTATCTAAGAGAAGAGCCAAAGACTCCTCGCTCGATACGCTTCACACATCCCTCGGACTTTTTAGATAGCCAAAGTTGTATAGTGTCATCGCTAGGATTCTCCTTAGTCTGGCTACTTCCGATGTTTCTTCCACATCCCTTCATACTCCACGCAATTAGATTGTCATTGCGCAGTTCTAATTGCTTTTTTATATTTTTTATATGTCTTTAGATGAGTCTTATAGGTTTCCCAAATCGTGGGCAGACCCGAAGTTTTAGCCCTTTTAAATAATAATTGAATATTAGACTTCCAAAGTAGATCTAGATCCGTTGACCACCAAGGTAGTTTATTCTTGGCTCTCCGCTTCACAACCAGGCACCCGGCTGTGAGTGAACTGTCCAAGGCCATGGTTACCTGGTCTATCAGCCCATCTAACTTCCTTGGCAGTGCAGCGCTGAGATTCTTCCTATACTTTCCCCAGTCCGTCCTCCGTACATTTCTATAACCCGTAAATGGAGATACTGAGAAGTTCAATCCGAAATCTATTTATCGTTGGTCAGATAAAGAGAGTTTCGTTCGAAACTCTCCATCCTTTTACATTGCTGAAGTCTATTTTCTATAATAAAGCCTTTTTTCTCTACCGGTGGGGCAAGGCATTCGGCCAACCACTGAGTCCTCTATTTTCCGCACCTTTCAGTTGTGAGTTTGCAGGTCCCTATTTCTAGATATAAAGATCTCCTCTATCTTCGCGGGCCACAGCTAACGTATCCGGGATTCAAACTCGAGCTCTGGGTCTGCTTCGAACTTCTTCCTTGTTGACGGCTTCTAGCCTGGCTCCCGGCTGCTATCATCACATGCGATGAGCCTGGCCCTGCCCTGAATCCAGCCATCAGAAAGGAGGGGTCCAGAGTTTTCTTCCAAGACTTGGAGGTAGACATCAGCAATCGCTTGCTCCACCCACCTCCACTTCTCCTTAGGTATAATCCCTTCCTCCTCCTTCCTGTCTTTGATGAATAGTATCTCAGCCCCACCTTTTACAACGTGGCTGTACGACGGGAATATCTGGACGTGCATTTGTTACCTTTTGGTGACCCCGCGTAACTGTTCCCCCGATCGTTGCCTCTTTTGCCCACTTTAGCGATTTGGCCTCCTCTTCATTAAGCTAGTCCATGGGCAGAGTCTCGTATTTGGCCATTGCCCTCATTGGCGCCTTCCTATCATAGTTGGCGTGCCTAAAAGGACGAACATGTTTTGTCGGTCCCTCTCGGCCTACTCCAGCAACCTTCCTTGAGCTACTGGACCCCCCCTAAAGCCTGCTGCCGTTAATTCCCAAGTGCAACCACCCGCCCACTGACCGCAGTCACCGTTTGGGTCTTAACCGTCTCCCCCAGGTTCCCCCTGCAGCACAAATCTGCCCAAAGGGAGAGACACGCTTTCCCAAGCCTCACTGACCCCCACTACCAGCACTCGTACTGGGACCAGCCCTGACGCCAATGCCCCTTTGCCTCATACGCATGCCGATCTGCCTACTGCCTTGAGTTAACGGTAGACAGGATCGCCTCTGTCGGTTTTTTGGGAGGACCGCCCTCCTTTGGTTTTAAAGTCAAGTTTTGTTTTTGGAAAGATTCATATAAATGAAGCCACGAGTATCGGACTAGAGATGTCCGCTCGCGCAGAGGTCCGTGCGCGCGGGTAAGGCTAGATATAACCGGAGGTCGTCAAGTATCCAGAGCATTCCGTTCTGGTTAGCTTTTAATCTGGGTCCCCAGCCAGGTTGAGAATCGACACGAGCCCTATGACCAAATACCGTATATTATGAATATGCGACATTCCTCGGTTTAGTACAAAATCTTAAAATGTTCTTCATTCTCCAGGAATAACAAATGTTGCAGTCAAAATGTTGTAGATGTTTATATCGTTGGAATCCTTTCTATGTGGATTTTATTTGCCTTGTTACTTTTATTATTATTTTCTTAATTATTTTGCTATTACTTTCGTATAATTGTATGCGCTTCTGTGTTTTCATTTATATTCTCGTATATTAATAGGGAATCATAGAAGTTAACATATAAAAATTTTAATTGAAATGCTAATCCTTTGATTTTTTTCTTATACGATCTATATTTTATTTTTTGTTCTTTATTAAGAATTTACTTTTTGAAATATCCCACATACATAAGGTTTCTCAAGCCAACAAGCTTATTCTTAGACCACAGGAGCACATGAATTCAAGGAACAAACTTCAATCAAATAATTGAAGTTACATGCTCATAACGGTATAATAGAATAATTGAAATTGTGTGTATGCCCTTTCAAATTTAAATTGTATCAGTATTTTAGCTTGTGGACTAGCGAAGTGAAAGTGCGGTACATATATAAGTGGGTGAGATTTTTAACCAAAATGCAACCTTGCATTAACGCAACACACATACAAGCAGCAAGCTAAAAAAATCATATACATGCTCTAAACAATTGTGTCTGTAGGTGTGTGGGCAATTTTAAATTAAAGAGTCATTTCAATTTCCAATAGAATATTATCAAAAATGAAGTTTGAGGCTGATTGCGCTTTCTGTTCTCCTTGTATGCATCGCGAACATACTTAATGGAAGAAGACCAAATTATAATTATTATTATTATAATGTAACAACAGTTACAAAATCACTAAAATCTGTATCCATTTTTACAAAAATTTCTATAAATAGAATATATTTTTGAAATGAAATAATGCAATTTCACGAAAATTGTCAATTTTCAAAATAATTACATAACCAGACATCTCAAATGTTGTATGAAATTAAAGAAGCACATACAAATACAGTAAATAGATCTATTTACTGTATTTGGGCACATATATATACAACCCTAGGCCACAAAAACATATAAATTCAAGAAACAAGCAGCAAAATAATTGTAACTTCTGGACAAGCCAAGTGATAGCGCGGCATGGGGATGTACATATACAATTGGTCAGATTTTTAAAATGCAACCCTGTGTTATACACAACACACAAAAATACAACAAAAATGCACATACATGCGGTAAATGGAATGTAACAATTTGAAATTATATAATATTGAATTGAGAATATTGTGAAATGTGAAGTGAGATGCTGTCTTCGTTTTCTGTTACCCTTGTATGAATGGCCAACATCAAATACTGTAAATAGAGAATATGCGACAATCACCCCTGCAGTACTAAAACGTGTTGCAGACCTAGAGGAATCTCATGTTGCAAGAAATCAACCATTTTTGAAAAATATTTAGAAAGATTGTTCTTGTGGACCGAAAGTGTGGTAGACAAATTAAAGGAACTTGAGTATTTTCTTTTTTAGTCTCTTCGTGTATTTCGATTTTGAGGAATTCAATAATGAAAAAGTACAAAATACATTTTCTATTATAAAAAATACAATTCCCTTTATGATATGACCACCCTCATATTAGCGAAGTACTAGGAGTGCATATTTTTAAGGCATACACAAAATCACAGACCTTCCGATTGGCTGCGGGAATTTAGTGTATCAGCTTCTTTCTTTACACGCACCAATGTACGAAAACGGTGGAATTTCATGCTTTCGTGTGTGTATCGGGATGTTGAAAATATTACAATTTAAACAGTTATTCTTCATGACTATGAATGTAGGTCAACAGAAATCGTATGTTTTGCAGTCATATGTTTTTTATTTTTTGCTACGAAGAATAATTTTGTGCTCATATGCACACACTTTTAAGAATAATTTTAAAAAAGGCAATTATTAGTTTCTATGTTACATTTTTTTTAAATATAAGATAAGCCAGATCAATTAGTCCAACTATTGTATGTTGATTCTGTTGTTTATTATAAATTATACATTTACTTATTTATATTAAAACTATCTTATATTTAGCCATCAATTATACACATTCCTTTAAATTTGGCGAGAAAAATAAAAATCATATTTCTTTATAAAAAAGAAAAAAATATACTCAGTTTACGTTTAAAATTTTAGGGAGGAAAAATATTCATTTACATTTTGAAGAAAACATTTAAAAAAAAATTTCTTTATAAAATAACAATAATTTCTGGGAGTTGAACTCGGATCTCCAGATACTAAGATTAACCTGCTTACTACCACGACCAAAGAAGCAGACAATCATTCAACTGATAAGCAGATTACCAAAAGAAACTGTTTGTTGGTAAATAGCTGATTTTTTGGCTTCTCAACTAAACTTATCATAAATGAATATTTTGATTTCAGAATTTTGTATTATTTCGATTTTAGAATTTGGTATTACTTTCAATATTGACAATTTTCGCGAAATTGCCTTTTTTCATTTCAAAAACACATACTATTTTATAAAATCTAATACACACATCATTTTATACGTCCATGAATGAATAATTTTGTAGATTATGTAATTTAGAATTTCTTTCTTTTCAGATTTTTAGAAATTTTTGTAAAAATAGATTCATAATTTTGCTGATTCTTGAATTTTTGTTCTATTATAATAAAATATTATAAATAAAATAAAGCCATTATTGAATATGTTGGCCATTCATACAAGGGTAACAGAAAACGAAGACAGAATCTCACTTCACATTTCACAATATTCTCAATTCAATATTATATAATTTCAAATTCAGTCTCCGACTAACTCTCATGACGAGCAGTCGTTTTTTCAGTACATCTCGCGTAATCAGTGCTTTTTCTTTGAACCGGTTCGATTTTTTTTTTGTTTCCTTAATTCTTTTTCTTCTACCTTCTCATCGAGTTTTGTTTTTTGTTTTTGCATACGGGTAATATTTTTCGTTCATTGTGTGATCTCGCTACTCCGCTATGGCCCCAGGGCCACCTAACATTGAGTCAAACCGTTTTGCAATGCTGGCAGATCTGCCGTTAAAAAAAAAAAAACGTAAGGCGCAACAGAATAACAACCCAAACTACACATTTCCTGAACTTCCTTCAACCAAACAAAATGTCCAAAGTTCGTAATTATTGAAGCTACCAATACTACTAAAACCTTATCGCAGTTTTCATGCTTTGGTGTATATAAGTCCCTTCTACTTATAAGTAAAGATGTAGATAAAGTGACTGATCTCCGTGATGGCAACTTACTATTACTTGCAAAAAATAAAATAGCCGCTGAGAAATTTATTGCAGCCAAATCGCTTCATGGCATTTGCTCTATCAACGCCAAATCCCACATTAATCTTAACACAGTCAAAGGGACAATATATGCTCCATTTCTAAACAACGTCGATGAAAAAGAAATAATCGAGGAATTATCTTCCCAGGGTGTCACATCGATATATAAGTTCCAGAAAACCATCGATGGCAAAAGAATCCCAAACGGCGTTATTCTCGTATCGTTTGATCTATTTCGTCTCCCAGAGAAGCTCGAAATAGCATGGAGAAAAGTAGAAATACGGCAATATATCCCCAACCCGATGCGTTGCAAAAATTGCCAAGTACTCGGGCATACATGCAAGTACTGTAGACGTCCACCAACATGCGTTCAGTGCAATTTCCCCCCGCATTCCCCGGAAGTGTGCACACGTACTTACTGCGCTAACTGCGCTGGTCCGCATCCAGCTTCATCCAATACATGAACCAAATTCCAGCAATCGAAGGAGATAATGAAAATTAAAACTATCAATAAATGTACAGTGGCAGAAGCGTTGAAAACTTATAAGCAGCAAAACCCACTCAATACATCTACCTATTCTTCATACGCTGCAGGTGCTACTCATGCAACCATCAATAACGACAACAACAACACCAACAACATTTCGGTAAACAGTAGCGACAAGAAAAACAACAACATCAAGAGTAAGATCATCAATATCAACAACGACAACAGTAACAGCTATAACAACGAAAACAACAATTTGCAAAAACAAGATAAAATTATATCAACAATTAACACACAACATGCATCAAACAATAACAATACTTTTTCTCCTCCCCCATCCACCACTTCCCAAGCAAAGAACTCAGCCTGCAGTAACTTTAGCAATTTTAGTGACTTTCTTACAACAGATAACTGTTCTGCTTCTCAAATCAATGTACGTAAAAATCCATATTTCCAGTACTCTACAGCCGGTAACTCAGACCTCCCCTCAACTAGCTCACAATCCATAAACTTCCAACCTCTTACATCCTTAAATAAAGTCCTTTCAGAATCAATCAAATCTCTAAATGATAATTCTATCCAAGACAATATCAATTACTGATAAATCAGTACATATTAATAATAACTCTATAGACATATACTTACTTTTTATATGTTAACTTCTATGATTCCCTATTAATATACGAGAATATAAATGAAAACACAGAAGCGCATACAATTATACGAAAGTAATAGCAAAATAATTAAGAAAATAATAATAAAAGTAACAAGGCAAATAAAATCCACATAGAAAGGATTCCAACGATATAAACATCTACAACATTTTGACTGCAACATTTGTTATTCCTCGAGAATGAAGCAACATTTTAAGATTTTGTACTAAACCGGGGAATGTCGCATATTCATAATATACGGTATTTGGGACATACCATCTAAAGAGGTTCGAATCACTCATCAATCTCTCTAAGAATAATCTTAGGATGATGACAGGCCTACTCACAGGACATTGTAAACTGAACTCACATATGATGAGAATGGGGGTCATCTCGGAAGGCTCCTGCAGATTATGTAAGGAGGAAGAGGAGACATATCTGCATGTGTTGACAGAATGTCCAGCTCTCATGCACACCCGCAGGAAATACTTGGGATTTTTCCAGGGCTCTGCCAGTGATGTGAACCCTCTGAAGCCAAAACTTGTCATCTCGTTTATCCAGAGGATACGACTCAAAGATGTACTTTGAACCTCTGATGGGGGGCATAATAGATCGAAAGGTCGCGGTGCTTAAATTCCCTACACACAATAACATAAATAACATATTAACACCAGGAATACAAACTTTTTCTACAGAAAAGACTGTCTCGATTGCAATGACAACTTCTTCGTCAAAACAACGGACAAAAGTTGGGCAATTCTCAACTTTTGGCGTAACGAGTAGTTTTATAACCATGGGTGATATTTTTTCCTTTTGTTTTTTAATTCATTTATATTCAGCAATTGAATAAAACGAGTAATGCAACAAAAATAATACTAATGCTTCTGTAAGAAAAATAGAAACACAGTGGCTCTGTGTCAACTGGGGGGGTTTGGTGAGTCTCCTAGGGACAACCACACTTAGTGAGGAGGAAGTCCTTCTGGAGTCAGACTCGGAGGAGTCTGATGCTGATGGCACGGTTGTGGAGGTGATCAGCGCTACAAGTAGCAGAGATGCTACGAATAGTGTAGATTAACCTCTATCAGTCGAAGGCTGCATCTGCTAGCCTTCAGCTTCGACTTGCAAAAGGCGGAGTAGACGTTGTCCTGATTAAAGAACCCTGGGCATACAGGGACTTGGTCTGTGATCTCAGGACTGATAATTACAGCTTGCTTTATACCGTAAGTATTGGATCCTCATTAGGAATAATATTATCCCATTTATTCTCCCCAATTACAACAACAAGGATTTGACGGCCTTCTGCCTGGAAGCTGGCAAGAGACGGTACTGGCTGGTCTCGGCGTATATGGCGCATGACCATGAAATCCTTCCAGAAGCCAACCTACAGAAGCTTGTTGTGGATGCAAAGGCTCAATGGGTGGTTGTTATTATTGGATGCGATGCTAATGCGCACCACGACATCTGGGGAAGCACGGATGTCAATGAACGCGGTGAGTCATTATATGAATATATTGTAACGACTAACCTTCTTATATGAAATAAGGGGTCAGAACCCACTTTCAATACTGCTAATAGGCAAGAAGTCCTTGACATAACCCTTGCCTCCGAATCAATTTTTTATCGGATCTCAAATTGGAGAGTTCTAGAGGAACACTCCTTTTCGGATACCTAGCCCTAAGGCTTTTAGGAATGTCAGGAAGGCAAACTGGCACCTCATCGGTGACTGTAGCTAGACCCAGAACCCCACAAGCACGTGTGCCGAAATTGATAGGTCTGTGAAGGTTCTTACGGATGCTCTTAATAAGGCTCTATTGGTCTCTTGCCCCCTCAGTAGACCCAGGGGGAAACAAAAACCCACGTGGTGAGGGGAGGAAATCAGGGGACTCAGACAAAACTGTAGGCGACTTTTCAACAACGCAAAGACGTCTAGAGATAGTGCAGACTGGGCTTTATATAAGATAGCATTCAGAGCCTTCAAAAGTAAGCTTAGGAAGGCACAAAGAAAATCGTGGTGAAACTTTTGCGGTGACGTAGAAGATATCTCTGAGACGTCCAGGTTGAGGAAGATCCTATCAACTGCTCCAATGGTACCTGGTTACCTGAGGAGGGAGGAAGGATCTTGGACTTCAAATAGTAATGAGACTCTAGAGTTTCTTCTAGAGACTCACTTCCCTGGTTGCTCGAGCACCATTCCTCGGAGAACAAAGCCCAGGGCGAATTTAGTTGAAGTCAACTCAGACATACTCACGAAGCCAAAATTGCAATGGGCTATCCATAGCTTCAAACCATATAAAGCATCTGGCCTAGATGGTGTGGCTCCAATTGAAATTCAGCAGTCAGAGAATCTTATAAGTGGCTACTCAAGAGGTATGAGTGGCTGCTCAAGATCTACAAAAGCTTGTTACCGCACCACTAGAATGATGCAGTGTGGTGGCCGCGGCTAGCTCACAGCAATGGTCGTGGTCCTTCACCTGCCACACTGCATCGGGTGGGACAACACTACAAAAAAAACTTCAACTCACCATTTTGCCCGGCATCCTCCTCCACGACGACAAGCGAGCCCGCCCCATATTTGCCGCCTTAGCCTAACATTTTCAACATAAATTTACACATAACTAAACTTGCTACTTTACACTTAAATAAATAACATACATAATTACTTAATAACTTAAATAAATACCATATATACTTATCTTTATCCTTATCTCTAGGGGGCGGGCGGCAGCCTCCTTTCTCCTCCGATTCTCGAATGGGATGGGCCGGAAACAAGCAGTTATCACTCTATTCAGCACAATCACTAATCAATGCAAAATTGTACTTGAATTCAAACATTTTTTTTATTTTTTTGGAACCGTTCACACTTTTACTGTATCAGAACAAATAACTGGAACAACCGACGAGACGAGAGACTATCCTCACAGAATCAGACCTGCACCAACGAATATCCGCACTAGACTTTTTTCTATACACGTTTCTAAACAGCAAAATCCGGACTTTGTGGTAATTTGAATATTTTCAGTACCCGAATGTAACTAAGGTTATTTTTCTCTCTCAAATGAGGATCCACAGTAAAACATAAATTTTGAACGCGCGCGGCAACAAAATTAATTCGAAACAACTTTCTTCCCAAACACTTAAAACTGCACAGAGACCGTTTTTTCCCTACCACTGCCTTAAATGTTTTTTCCCTTTTCTCTTGAAACCGTATTTTTTCCATTTCCTCGGCCTCTTCCGCTATTCCATCATTGACCGCTCCAGCGGTCGAGTCGGTCAGTTACCTTTCTTTGGAATTTTTACTATTCTGAGGCAGCGCCATCTCTACCTCAGAATCGTCTGGTAGGTTTTAGCCTGGCCGCATTCACTAGTAAAGCGGACAAGTGGAAGGAAGAAAAGAAGGAGAGAAGCAAAACAAACATACAGACGGTAGACGCCAAAAACAACGATCGCAACAAAACACACGGGTTGCCAGGAGCACTATAAACTCCGCCGGAACACGGATGGAAGCGTCGATCAGCATTTAATGCTCTACCCTGAGCTAGCCGCGGCCACCACACTGCATCATTCTAGTGGTGCGGTAACAAGCTGTCTTGAATTAGCATATATTCCAGACTCATGGAAGCATGTCTGGGTAATTTTTATATCCAAGGCCGGCAAAAGCTCGCACACACCTCCAGGGGACTTAAGGCCCATTAGTCTGTCCTCCTTCTGCCTGAAAATCCTGGAAAGGTTGTTAGACATTCATCTGAGGCTAACTATAGACAGACAGAAGCTGTCAGTTTCTCAACATGCCTACTTCAAGGGTAAATCGGTTGAGACCGCTTTAAACTCCTTAGTCTCTAGTATTGAGTGCTCCTTGCATAACTAGGAGTTCTCCCTGGTGGCTTTCCTGGACATTGAGGGAGCATTTAACAACATCAAATCAGACGCAATAATCGGTGTGATGCGAGACTTGGAGGTGGAGACAGCCATTAGCAAGTCGATTGAAAATATGCTTAGTAGCAGGATAATAAATTCACAGCTGGGGGCGGCATCGGGCAAAAACTCCGTGTGCAGAGGCACACCTCAAGGTGGAGTTCTTTCACCTCTACTCTGGAATCTTGCGGTAAATGAGCTGCTTGTTCGACTGGAGAAGGAAGGGTGAAAGGTGGTTGCTTATGCGGATGATGTTGCTATTAGTATCTCGGGAAAATACATATATACTCTGAGAGACTTCATGCAACACAAGTTGAGCATTCTCTCTTAATGGACTACTGTCTATGCGTTAGGGGTTAATCCGACCAAGACTAAACTGGTGCTCTTCAATAGGAAAAAATGGGTGTAGATATTCACCTTGTCGAGGAGGCTAAATATCTGGATGTGGAATAGAAATGGTAGATAGGAAGCTGAACTGGAAGGCTAATATAAGTGAACGCATTAGGAAGGCTCAGGTAGCTCTGTACTCTTGCAAAAGAGTTATAGGTCAAAAATGGGGGTTACAGCCTAAGGTATCCTATTAGATAACGAAAAAGTGCTGCAAACTCAGCTATAAGGCTAAAAACTACGCATCAATGGGTTGCCAGGAACGTAGGTCATGCGTCTATTTTAAGACATTTTGAGGGTATTCCTGATTCCTATTTATGCCTTTAATGGTTTGTGCATGATCTCCATTGCCTCCAGGGACGAATGGTAGAGTGACATCCCCCTCATGTAGAAGGGGTTCACATTTACACAGATGGATCCAAGTTATAGAGTAGGGTGGGAGATGGTGTATTCTCAGAAGATTTGGACATTAACATGTCCTTTAGGATGCCCGACCACTGCAGTGTTTTTCAGGTCACGGCTATAGCGGCAGCATTCTCTTGGCTAAGGAAGAAGAAAATATCTGGACATGATATTTGCATTCTATCCAACAGCCAGAGGCGCACTTTCCTAGGCGACTACTTTCTGGACTCTTTATAATAACAAGATTAGCTCCATCATCTGCTTCATTAAAAGCTGCAAATGCCTGGGACCTGATGTCTCATGTGGTATCACAAAGGATCAATGGTGGCCTTAGTGCGCACTTTGGGGGGACGCCTTACCTACCTACTTACTTATTTTATTTATAAATGTATAATTTCACAAACTACATTAATTTTTTAATTTAAATTAAAAGTTATTACATGTTTTTTTTAAATTCAAACTTATTTTCTTTACTCTCCATTTTGCTTTATATATAATTACAGCGATTTGTTCTTGATTTACTCTTTTTCTTGTTCACAATAGACAACAAAATGGTTTTGGCAGCACTTCTGTTTGAGGCGCTAAACAACAAGCGTGTTACTGGGAACGCTGGTAAATAACGAACACAACATTGGCGACGAGGATAAGGAAAGTCATCTCTCAGTATAAGTTGGATTCGCGTACAAAAAAATTAAAGAAAACAATGTTTTGTAATTTTGCGATTCTCGATTCAAAGCCGACAAAGTGCAAGCATTATTTATACAGATGCAGGAGCAGCACGAACGCGATATTGTTGCACTGCAAAATTTAGTCAAACAGCTTTTATCTAATCAGGTGCAATCTGCAGCTAGTTCAAAAGCGGATACTGGTCCACAATTCATCATTGAAGTTCTGCTTTGATCCCGACCAAAACCTCGCTTTTGACATATGGTTTGGTCGATATGACGACCTATTCGAAATTGGCGCACCCAAGCTGAATGGTGCAGCCAAAGTCAGGCTCTTGCTACGCAAGCTCAACACAGTCGTTCACTGCAAATCTATCAATTATTCGAGTATACTACCAAAATATCCACGTGATCTGCATTTTAAACAGAGAGTGGATGAACTTACAAAGCTCTTAGGACTTCAAATGTCACAGTTTAACATCAGATACAACTGTTTGCAGTTGACCGAAGACTCTAACTCGGATTTTATAACATACGCTGGTATCGTAAACAAACAGTGCGAAAGATTCAAATTTAAGGGATTGCCTCTAGATCAATTCAAATGCTTAATTTTTGTAATGGGACTCAAGCCATCGTCTGATTTCGAAATACGGAACAAACAAACGAAATACGGTTGATTAAACTAGACAATGAAACGGCAACCATTACGCGTGATGTTGTATCAAGAGAATGCCAACGACTGACAAACTTAAAAGCAGACACAGCACTCATCGACAATCCGAAATTAGAGGCTCAAGTCAATCGTTTACACGCTCACGAGCACAAAACCAAGCTCCCAAAATCTCCATGCTGGTTTTGTGGTATACTGCACTACGTCCGTGACGCCAGCCGTCAATCAAATACCGGAACTAAGTAACGTTTCAGAACTTCGATCTTTCTTGGGTGCTGTAAATTTCTATGGCTAATTTGTTAACAATATGAGGCAGAACAATGACCCACTGGACGAGTTGCTTAAAGCAAACAATAAGTGGCAATGGATAGAAAGTCATCGCAAATGTTTTAACACTTTGAAGACGATTCTAAACTAAAATTTGCTGCTTACGCACTACGATCCGCAACAGAGTATCATTGTAGCAGCAGACGCATTAAATGATGGACTAGTCGCATGCCTTCTTCACGAATTTCCAAATGGTTCAGTAAAGGCCATTTGTTTCGACTAATAATTTTGGATATGCTGACGTTTACTGACGGCTCATCGCTAAAACCATTAGCCCATCAGAGGATTACGTCATCGCAGCAGTAAAATTTGAAAAAGAAATCCATCAAATTTTAACTGACTCTTTCGAAATATTGCCAGTAACTCATAAAATGGTCAAACACGAAACGGCTAAGGACAAAGTTGTTCGATATTTGATATGTCTCAAATGGTTGACCAAGCAGAATTGAAGACATCGAACAGCTCTTTAACAGAAAACAAGACATTAGCATCATCGACGGTTGCATCATGATTACCCAACGACTCGTCATTCCAAAAGTGGTAATTTTAAATTTTCCACACCACATAACGCAGCGGAAACTTTTTGTCTATTGCAACCCAACTTATGTGAACATCGACCACTATTGCTGATTGCGGCTCTGAGCGACCGCCAAACCATTGCAAATTAATCATTTGGTATTCACCATGCTCTATGAAATTGCTGTTCATCATGGTGACGGATGGCAAAATTTCTTGTTCATGGGTAATTTTGCAATTAGCTCTTCAATCAACCCCTATCGCGTGCCTGCACCTTAACGTGGTGGTAGGGCTTGACTGCAGTGAACTATTGTCCGCTCTGGTAGAGCCTCCCAAGCTGGACAGGTCAGGCTCTGACGTGCCAGGCCAAGCCTGAAAATACTTTAAGCTAAGGTGTGAAAGTGTCCGTTCCGATAGCTGCATGGCTGCTAGTGTCTAAACAATCAGTCGCAAACCCTGGCCTCCAGTCAGTAGAGCATAGAAATCGGTGGTGCCACGGTGCCACTAACAAAAATTGCACAGCCACAGTGGGGTTCAACTGCGAAGAGGTGTGCGGAGGTTGCAGGATGATCAGGTGTGCGGATGGGCAGTTGTTTGTAGGCAGCGTGTGAAACATAAAATTCGCGTTATATAATTATATATCAATTTATGAACACGATATTAAAGTTGCACAAGATATAAAAATTGTGACGAGTAAGGGCCCAAAATTTTATATTGGCAATTAAATTTTTATTGCTAAAATATAAAAAATCAAAAAATTTCAAATTAAAACTACGCTATGCGTCGCTTGCCATGGTGTGCTCCTCGGTTGTCACTCGACAACTGTGCAAACAGGCGAGACGCTCACGATAATCAAAACACAACGTTCACAATCTGCGCTGGCAATTCACAATTGCTCAGCAACTATTTTTTACAGTATCCTTAAGGAGAGATTGTAAATAAAACGGAGTTATTTAATAAAAAACGGCAGTCAAGAAGTTCCAAGGCCTTTGAAACTAAGCACCGTAGAAATAGTGGACCGAGAAAGCATCTCATCCAAAGTGAATATTCGCACTCCTCGAGTAGTGAAGCCGAAGGATGGTCTTTGGATACTTAAGAAACAGAATACCTGATGTGCCGACGGATGACTGGATGCTGCTGCTACGAGTCTCGTGGGCCGTGGGTAGTGTGTACCTGGGCGACGAGGACACAAACACACTGGAAATGGGAGCGATGGAGAAGGAACTCGGAATCAAGGAAATCTCAGAGGCCTCTCAAATTGCTCAACGCGAAGGAGGGAGGAGAGCTGTAGTCAACATCTAATACCGTGAAGGAGGCGGATGTGGATGCAGATGCTGAAGGTTCTTCAGATAAACCTCCACCGCTGTAAGGTCGTTTCTACCGACCTCCTTCTCAATCTAGAGAGAGTGGGTATGATACGGCTCTGGCCCAGGAATCGTGACTAGTCTCTGGACACGTGGTGTCTGCACTAAATGGGAAATTTTTTTATACATACTTCCCAAGAACCAAGATGAAGATGGACATTCTGGTGAGCAAGTGTATATGGTCTTACTTTTTACCTGATTTCTCTAAAGACAACCTGACTGTGGTATATAAGCTTATAACATATCATGTCCCCCGATGCGTATAAAACGCAGATCTAGGCCGCATTGGTGAAACAAGGAACTTAGTGAACAAACGCGCTACGTCCGTCTTCAAGCTGTCCAGAGTGTATACAATGACATACAAAAAGGAAATTCGCAAAGCTAAAAGAAACTCATGGAAATATGTCTGTGGCAGTATAGAGAAGACGACATACTTAGCAGGTTCAGGAAACTATTGTCAAGCCAGCCTCCCTTACCATACCGTTTTCGGACGGAAAACGACGACTGGGCAAAGTCAGGAATCGCTTGACACGATTACACTAGTTTACACCGAAAATTTACATTTGATGAGAGGTGACTTTTCTTATGTATTTTCATCTGCTGAATTCGAAAATCAAGGTTAAATTTTTTTCATGGAATAGTTTTTGATATATTGTAATTTTTGTATTTTTTCGACCTTTTTTCACGTGTCAAATCATATCTCGAGCTAGAAATGACACAGAATCACTGTAAAATATAATTTTTTTGAAAATGTGCCCTATTTTCATCGATATATTTTGAACCGCTTTACCAATCAAAGATCCGATTATACATGTTTGTTCGTCATCTCAATACCAAGTACCAAGAACGACCCAATCGGACATTTCTAGCTCGAGATATGATTTGTCACGTGAAAAAAGGTCGGAAAAATACAAAAATTACAATATCTCAAAAACTATTCCATGAAAAAAAATGTAACCTTGATTTTCGAATTCAGCAGATGAAAATACATAAGAAAAGTCACCTCTCATCAAATGTACATGAAAAAAATTTTATTTTGTAAACTAGTGTTATCAACGCGTATCCTTCTGGTTGCATGGATATAACAGATCGCGAAACTCCAACAATGATGGTGAGCGGCGAGTCACACAACATAAATACAAAATCAGTGGTAGAATGGACAATTAACTTATTTGACCCATTCACATCGCCTGGAACCAATGGGATATTTCGTCATCCTGCGGCAAATTAAACAATCGGTAAAACGATCGGATCTTTAAGGGGTGTCTAAGTTATTACTGTGCTGGTGGCCTGGATGGTGGCATGTGTTATGTTTATACCAAATGCAGGTAAAAGCAGTCACGATTATTCAAGGACTATCGACCAAATAGTCTGACCTCATTCCTTCTGAAGATATTTGAGAAAATTCTTGAAGCCTTCATGAGGGACCTCGTGGGTCCAAACTTTTTATCGAAGTCAAATCATGCATATACCAAAGACAAGCTAATGGAGACTGCACTACACTCACTAATACTGCACGTACAAAAATCCTTAGAATACAAGGAATATGTCCTGGGTGTATTTCCGAGGGGCAAAGAGTGGATATGTTCATGTTAGATTTTCCTGCTACTAACGGTTCATGTCCCTTAAATCTTCCTACTCTCACCTCCACCTAGTGCCCCTTGTCCACCTGAGCAACCTAGGTAAAGAACCATTTGGGATCCTTGGTCAGGGATAACGAGAGAGGGAGCTTTGGTAAAGCTTTGATACAAGGGTTCACCAAAGTGTGCGAGGCCAGATGGAGTGGACATCACCCAACAACAAACTCCCAAGCTTAGGGTTATGCAATGGGCTTGGGACCCGCCATGCAAAAACTTTCCCAATGGAAAATTTGGAAAAAGCTTCGGATATTTACTCTCTCTACTCATGACGACCCCCGCTTACGATCCAAGGACGACGATATGAGGATATGTTAGAAACCTCAACAGACCGGGTACGATGCACTGATCCGGGTGGCAGCTTTTGCTTTATAAGCAGAGTGGCCGGGCAGTGAGGTCTCTTTTATCCAGGATCACTCGGCGAAAGCACATCACTCCAAGCTCTGTCTTGGCATCGAAACTCACAACGAATCACCAGTTAAGTATACTGACTGAGCACAGACGCATTCGTGTAACTTCCAAGAACCAGCTCTTGTGGAAACAACAATCACTTAGGGAAATTTAAACATTTTCAACGACAGAATCAGTGGTTTAGGGTTTTTACCGACTCCACTGGGACACTAGAGCACCAAGACAGATCAGTGTTTTAGGGATTTTACCGCCTCCAGTGAGACTTTACTAACTCAAACAGAGCCAGTGGTTTAGAGTTTTCACCGACTCCACTGGGACATCGTGACACTCGGCTAGACACTACCTATACTAGGAGTACTAAATATTATACGAGACTCAATGTTAACTATTTAAATAAAAATATAATTTTAATTAAAATACATATATTAAATTAAAATTCATACTGCGTTCAAATAAATTTATGTTACGAACCTTGGACACCGCTGAGTAAGTTCGTTCCAATTCACACTTCTTCGAGCGCTTGGAGCAAACCTACGAACGCTGCCCACAACCCGACATTAAAATCGTGCTTGGCGACTTCAATCCAAGCTTGGGCAAGGAAGGAGTGGTTGGCAGCCAAATTCAGCCCCCACAATCAAACTACCGACAACGGTATGAAGCTAATCGATTTCGCCACGGCACGGAACATGGTAGTGACTAGCACCAGAATCCAGCATCGAAACATCGAAAAGGCTACTTGGTTATCCCTTGATCAATCGACGCGCTCACAGATTAATCACGTTATAATAGACGAATGACATGCATCCAGTGTGCTAGATGTACGCAACATCCAAGAAGCCAACACCGACTCGGACCATTATCTTGTTGCAACCGAGGTTCGCACTCGCCTATGTGTGCCAAAACGCATACGGCAAAAAACGCAGCGAAAGTTCGACGTCGAAAAGCTGCAATCATAATGGATAGTCAGGAATTTCGTAGCTCAACTCTCACCTCAACCCGCTTAACCAAAGTACTCCTCGACGATGTAACCGTGCAGTGGAGCTCCATTTCCCGTTGCAAGCTGAACAAATGGTTGGTTAGTACGACGACGAGTGCCTTAAAGCCACTGCAGCGAAGGCCTCAGGATACGAGAACACCTTGCGCCCGACTTCAACACACGCTACGAACATGACCTGAAAATTTGTTCACCAAATCAAGGCCAGACTGAAAGTGTCGGTTATGGAGGAATCACTTCTCGCAGCCGTAAGGAGGTGCGAATAGCAATATAGCGACTAAAGAACAATAAAGCCGCTGGATCCGATGGACTGCCGGCCGAGCTTTCCCAATACCGGTGGCGAAGAGTTGGAAATTCACATGTAACTACTACTTTGGAAGACATGGTTGGCCGAATGCGTGCCAAGTTACTGAAACCTGAGCGTGCTTTGCCCAATTTATAAGAAAGGTGATCCAGCGATCTGCTCAAATTACCGCGGGATCACCCGGATTAGCATCGCATACAATGTCCTATCGAAAGTATTGTGCGAGAGACTGAATCCCATCGTCAGCAAGCTGATTGCCCATTATCAGTGTGACTGGTAAGTTCACCATTGACCAGATCTGCACAATACGACAAATACTGGAAAAGACGTACGTAAGGTATATCGACACACCATCTATTCGTTGATTTCAAGGCTGCTTTTGATAGCATGGATAGCAATTTCCTCTATTGGTATCCCCGCTAAACTAATACGGCTAGGCATTATGCTGTTGAGCGCCACTACAACTTCTTTCAGAATTGGGATGAACCTCTCCTTCTTTAACCTCCTGTTGAAGTAGTGAATTACTTTGTCTACCTTGGTATCAAACATCAAAAACGACGTCAGCCTAGAGATCAAATGGGGAATCATTCTTGCCAACAAGTTCTACTTTGGGCTCAGTAGGCAATTGAAATGCAGAGCCGTTTCCATACAAACCAATTTCAAGCTCTACAAGGCACTTTTCATCCCCGTCCTGATATATGGCGGAGAAGCTTGAACGTTGACGAATAGTGAGTGATAAGAATGCATTGAGGACGTTCGATCGAAAAATACTCCGGAAGAGTATACGGTACTCTTCGCGTACACGATGTGTACCGTATTCGATGGAACAGCGAGCTGTATGAGGTATACAAAGTCGTGGACATAGTGAAGCGTCTAAAAATACAAAAGCTGAGCTGGCTTGGACACGTTTCGTGTATGAACAAAGAAGATACGGTACCTCAGGGTGGCAGACGAGGAAGAAGAAGACCACATCTCCGTTAGAAAAACCAAGTTGTACAGGACCTGTCGACCTTGGGAATCCCTAACTGGCATTTTGGACTCGGCTAAAACCGACATACGGTTGCAGCGGAACATATGAATGCATGTATGTATTTCCGGATATTGCTGGAGCGTTCAACAATGTCTCAACAGGAGCTATTCTAGAGAGCATTAGAACTGCTAATGTTATAATGCTGGTTATCTATGGAAAATAATAATATTTTAGGTTGCAGAAAAATTCAAGGGGAATTAAATGCCACTGAAACAGTAAGAGAAACATGCAGGGGGACTCCACAGGGACGTGTTTTGCTACCACTTCTGTGGCTTCTCGTAGTAAATAAAATATTGAAGAATTTCAACAGCAAAGCTCCGAAGCTAGTGGAGCGTGCAGATGTAATTGCAACTGTAATAACGGGGAAAAGCCCTGCCTTAAAAAAAATATCTTCGAGTGGCCGACACAGGCTAGCCTGAGCGACAATACGGAGAAGACAGTACTCTTCACGAGGAACTATAAAGTCCCACTGTGGGGGTCACTAAAGCTGAACGGTGAAGTATTGACCATAAAAACACATATAATATAACTAGGAATAATTGTGGACTCCAAACTTTTATGGAAGATCAATGGAGAGGATAAATAAGGCTGACAACAGTACGCCGCATGCAAAAGAATGCTTGGAAGCACTTGGGGTCTCTCTTTCTCTCTGAAGAACCTTTAATATGTTCAAAGACGGGTCTAAAATAGCAGAAGCTGTTGGGTGCAGAGGTCCTGTCCTGTCCTGAACTAAATATCAGACATCCCGACTATTGCAATATTTTTCAGGCTGAGGTGTTAGCAGACAGAGAAGTAGAAGAACTAGCTTGTAAACGAGATACTACCACCTCCACAATAAGACTGCAATTAAGGTAATAGTCTTATGCTGCTCATCTTCCAAAAATGTTCTTCAGTACACGGTTGTCATTGATAAGTTGTCCGTTAACCGGCAGCTACACATTTACTGTGTGCCAGAACCCAAAGCAACAGAGGAAATGAGACAGCAAAAGCGGAATTCATTTACCAGAGTGCTAGATCTGCGCACTGATCCCACTGATTACAATCAGTTTAGTTTTAGAGGAAAACAAACAAAGAAAGCTCGTAGCGAGGTGGAACAACATAACTACCTGCAGAACTGCAAAGCTCATGTACAAGCCGAATGAAAATGTGTATACCACGTCTATACTTCCATTCGTCTATATGTACTTCCATACGCTTCCACTGAACGGTGCTGACAGACCACTACCCAACGGCTGTACACGCGAAAAGGATGAGGCTCACAAGCAATGATGTGTTCAGGAAATGCGGGGAAACTGACTCCAAGGATACTGTCATATTGTATATGATATTCTCAGTGTACTTATTCATAGAATCTGGCATCACCAGACTTTTGCATTTCATTAGTATTGAACTTTTGTATTTCTTCTTGGATCCGAGCTCCTCAAGCACACTCGTTGAAAGTACTACTTTTAGGATTTACTTTTATTAAATAAATTAATTGATTGAAAATACAAAGCATATTATATCATGGTGTCAGATGTGGCAAGTGGTGCTTAAAATAAATTGGAAAAGAATAACAGCAAAATAAACATAACCTAAGAAAGAAATAATATTGTGACGGGCCGTGAATGTTCTATAGACGAACAATGGCAGAAGTACAACAATTAAAAGAAGAAGTTGCACAACTTAAACTATTGATACAATAGAATACACAGAGCGCACGGCCAACTTTACCACAAATTCCATTGCCGGAACCATTGGATATAAAGTCCGGAGATATTTCGGAAAATGTTAAACATTTCAGAAGTCAGTGGGAGCTGTATCTACTGGCAACAGGTCTGGCGGCTCAGGATGCAGAGACAAAAAAAGCTATTTTGCTTACTGCAATTGGTAGTGATGTTTTCAGAAGATTTGGAAAATGCCTATTAGGGATGAAGAAAAGAGAACAGCAGCCGATTTATTGAACGCCATAGAAAAGAATTTAACACCAACTATAAACAAAAGGTATGTCAGAGCAATATTTAATATGGCCAAACAAGAAGACGATGAAACATACGACGAGTATTTTAATCGATTGCGAAGCATGATAATAAATGCACAATATGGCGCTTTACAGGATGACTTGTTGTTGGACAAAATTATTTGTTCAATAAAAGATCATAACCTACGTGAAAGATTGTGGCTGGATAAGGATATAACTTTGGATAAGGCAATAGAAACTTGCAGATCCAAAAAAGTTTCAAAGAAACAGCTGCAAGGCATAGACAATAATAACATGTAGGTAAACAAAATTCGGAGAAGTAATGCCAAAGAACAAGTAAAAAATAGCAGAACGTCATATAAATGTAAATTTTGTGGATTTGATTACGATGACAATTTAGAAAATTGTCCAGCCAGAAAAGTATATTGCAGAAAATGTGAAAAGAAGGGCCATTATACAAGAGTGTGCATGGCAGACGAACCACGTACCAGCAACAATAAACGTAACAACAATAGTAAAACAGTAAAGGAGATTTCGACAACGGTGAATTATGAGGATCCAGAGGGGGATGAGCATTATGTACTAAATGTAGTTGAAGAAGGCTACTCAAAGGGCGTATTTAGAAATTTATTGATATACAACGCGAAATGTCAATCCGTAAACGTCAAGGCGCAGTTAGATACGGGAGCTACATGCAATCTAATTGGATACAACAACTTAAAGGACATAGATCCTAATCCACATATTAATAGAACATTTACGAAACTAAAAACAATAGAGGGAACAGAAATCTCAACCGTTGGAACAACTCAGTTAACAGTACAAAGTAAGGCAAATGAAAGAAAGTTATTTTTTTATGTCATCAGAAGAGATCACTGTCCACTATTATCGGCAGAGGCATGTCACAGCTAAAATTAATAGAAATTTGCAAAGTAGTCACACAAAATACAACACAACAAGAAGCATACAACATAGTCAACAAATATAGCAAGGTATTTGAAGGTTTGGGGAAGTTGACGGGGGAAATTAGGTTAGAAATTGATGAAACCGCAACACCGAAAAGCGAACCGCCACGAAGAATTCCAGTAGCGTTACGAGCACAACTAAAAACAACATTAGATGAGATGGAAAAGGCTAACGTGATTGAAAAGGAGCTAGAACACACTCCGTGGACAAGCAACATAGGAAAAACAACAACAAGCTAAGAGTTTGTATCGACCCTCGGAAATTGAATGAGGCTCTTAGGGATGTTAAATACCAATTGCCAACAGTTAAGGAAATTATTACGGAACTAGCGGGTGCAAAGGTTTTCAGTATAATCGATGCAAAGAGCGGCTTTTGGCAGTTGGAGTTGGATGAACCGAGCAGCAGATTAACAACTTTTTGGACAACATTTGGGAAGTATCGTTTTAAGAGACTACCATTTGGAATAAAACCAGCAATGGAAATCTGCCAAATGAAGCAAAATCAGGTCGTTTATGGCTTAAAGGGTGTAACATGCATAGCCGACGACATTTTGGTAGTAGGAAAAGGAGAGAATATTGAAGAGGCAACTCGAGATCACAACAAAAACTTACAACAACTACTTGAACGTCTAGAAAGGGAAAATTTGAAGATAAATCGTGAGAAAATGAGGATTGGTCAAAGAGATATAGAATTTTTTGGTCATATTTTAACAGGAGAAGGTTTAAAACCGGATCCAGAAAAAATTGAGGCAATTGTAAACATTCCAAGACCATCAGACAAAAGCGATACATTGCGCTTTCTGGGTATGGCAACCTATTTGAGTAAATTCATTCCAAACATATCAGATATAACTGAACCGCTGAGAAAGGTAACGCACATAAAAAGTGAATTCTCATGGATCGATGAGCAGGAGACAGCATTTAGAAAAATAAAGCATGTTATAACAAGTACTCCAGTTTTAAAATATTTTGATATAAGAAAGCAGGTAACGATACAAACAGATGCATCATCATTTGCATTGGGCTGCACTCTTATGCAAGAGGGCCATCCTGTGATTTATGCTTCAAAAACACTTACACCAACCCAAAGAAATTATGCCCAGATAGAGAAGGAGATGTTGGGTATACTTTTTGCGTGCAGAAGGTTCGATCAATATAGTTGCAGAAAAAAAGATGTTCTAATCGAGGCAGATCATTCGCCACTCATCAGCATTTTCAAGAAACCTTTATTGAATACACCGAAGAGACTACAATCCATGATCCTATCGCTTCAGAGATACAATTTCAATACAAAAAAAAAAAAAAAAAAAAAAGGAACCCAAATGTACATTGCAGACACTTTGTCAAGAGCGCCAGTTAAGGATAATAGTGAAGAAAAATCATTTGAAATATAAAAAATAGAAGAAGAATTAAAAGAATTGGATGGCTGCAACGATATCGAGAATAAACGAATAAGCAACGAGATAATCATCAAAATTCAAAAAGCTACGACCCGAGACAACGTTATGAATACATTGATAAAAACAATAAATGAAGGTTGGCCGGAAAACAAAAACGAAACTGATGAAGCAATAAGAGACTATTGGAACATTCGTGATGAGTTGGTGAGTAACAACAGAATGATATTTAAGGCTAACAGAATATTAATTCCCCAACAAATGAGGAAGGAAACACTTGATCGGTTACATCAGCCCCATTTGGGAATAGAGTCGACACTAAACCTAGCTAGAGAAACAGTCTACTGGAGACACAACATATGTAACAAATATGCTAGAAACCAACAGAAGGAACCGTTAATAATCCCGGAAATACCAAGCTCACCGTTTGAAGTCATCTCAATGGACGTGTGTGAAGTAAACATTAAAGAAAAGAAGAAACATTTTTTGATAACAGTGGACCACTACTCCGATTTTTTTGGGATCGATGAATTAAAGAACCTTGCAGCAAACACAACAATAGACATATGTCGGAAAAGTTTTGGAAGATACGGAATTCCTTTAAAGGTCATCACTGACAACGGAACGAATTTTGTAAACATCGACTTCCGAAAATTTTCATCAGAGTGGGAGTTTAGACACGAGACCTCAAGTCCGTATCATCAACAGGCGAACGGAAAAGCTGAATCGGCGGTTAAAATAGCGAAACAGCTCATAAAAAAGGCGTTAGAATCTAATACAGATTTCTACACTTCTGGTCTGGAGAAATACACCAAACAAAATCGGGTCAAGTCCAGCCAAAAGACTATTTTGCAGATGGTTAAATTGTGGTATACCAAATATAAACACAGAGCAACAAGTAGTAACAAAAATTCCACAGAGGATAGAGCAACAACGTATCAACAACAAAAAGTATTTCGATAAAGGAACAAGAAAGGAAAATAATTTGAATATTGGGGATGAAGTGTATATGAAGCGAAACCCTGGCGATACTTGGTCAAAAGTGGAAGTGACCCAAAAATTGTCGAATCGAACATGCATAGTAAGTTCCAATCAAAAACTATACAGACGCAACACTATCCATATAAGAAAACCAAATACCACAACAAACATGATCAGTGAAGATGAACGAACGGAAGTAGATAAGAGTATTCATGAATCACCGATAACATCAGCAGTACAACAATCAATCTCTCAACAAACTCCAACTTGGCAAGCACCAACTCAACCCTCTACTATCGTTGCCGAAGGCGAACATACTTCTCAAGTAGACGAACGAAGAAACCACCAAATCGAACATTCAATGGAACATCACGACAACAGGACAACATCGAGACCGAAAAGGCAAATCAAGGCTCCTAAACGTTTTGAAGGCTACGACACTTCTCAGTAAAACAAAGGGGATGTCATATTGTATATGATATTCTCAGTGAACTTATTCATAGAATTTGCATTTCATTAGTATTGAACTTTTGTATTTCTTCTTGGATCCGAGCTCCTCAAGCACACTCGTTGAAACTTTTAGGATTTTTTTTTTTATTTTTTTTTTTTAATAAATTGCAAATTAATTACAAATTATCTTAATGCAGCTGTAGCATCTAAGGACTTAAGCTAGTAGGTAACAATGTTATACAAATAAGTTGTTTGTGGTGTTATATGTCAAAGTATAGGTTTAATTTGCAAATAAAGTTTATGAAAAGTTTGATATTGGCTTGATTTATGTTTTGCAAAATTTCTTTGAGATTAGGGTTTCCCAATTCTTGGCGGATTTGACTGATTGCTTGAGAGTTATAAAGAATGTGCGGAGTTGTGAGATAGTCCGTGTTGCAAAATGTACATGTTGGAAGACTGGTATTGTTGAAAAGATGTTGGTGTGTTAGCCGTGTGTGGCCAAGTCGGAATCTAGTATAAATGATTAATATGTCTTCTAGGGATCGTAGTTGGGAATCGGGGAATAATTTGGTTGGGGTTTATGGATTTGTAAAAATGTGCGTATTCAGTCGAAATATGGTTAATGGTCTGAATGTAGAGGTTATCCACAGCTTTTTTTATGTCCTTTCTATTGGTAGAGTTTGTTAACTTGAGAGGGGAAATTGTTGCTTCTTTTGCCGCGGAGTCAGCTAAAGTGAATGGATTCCAATGTGGCTGGGTGTCCATACAAGTTTGATGTTCTTTTGGCTTGTAATAATTATGTCCATGATTTGAGATATTGTGTTGTCATTGTTGTTGACGTTTTTTATTGCTAGCAGCGTTGAGAGAGAGTCTGTGCAAATTAAAGTTTTCATTTTGCTGGATTTGGCTATGAGACTTGCTTGAAGTATTGCTTCGGCTTCGGCTGAGAAAACGGATGCATATGCTGGAAGTATAGACTTAATGATTATGTTTTTTCCGTCTACGACACTGAATCCAATGGCGTTTTCAGATTTTCATCCGTCAGTGAATAAAATGTTCCACTTTTGGTGTTGGTTCCGAATCGTTAAGAATTATCTTGCGAATATATTGTGCGGCGTGTTTTCCTTATGGTATTTTGCTAGTTCAAGTATGATTGAATCTGTTTGATGTGTCCACGGCGGCGCTTTTAAGATTGGTGTGGTCTTGGAATTAAGTATAATATCCAATTGTTTGGCCATGGCAACTGCCCTTTGTATCGCTGATTTTTTACGGTTGCATTTTTTCCTTTTAAGTAGGTTAGTTAGTGCTTTATTTAATATTGATCCTTTTGTGTTTGTAAGTTTGACGATCATACGTCCCGTAAGTTGTAGTTGTCTGTTTTGAAGAGTCGGCAGCCCGGTTTCTGTAAGAATGTTAGTTATAGGGGTTGTGCGGAAGGCTCCAAGTGCCAATCTGGCCGCGGAGTGGTATATTGATGACAGATTGTTTACATTATTTTTTGATGTATTACCGTAAATTTGAAGTCCGTAATCTATTTTAGATAGGATTTACTTTTATTAAATAAATGAATTGATTGAAAATACAAAGCATATTATATCAGATACCTTGGAGCAACTATTATGTTTCTGTCCATCAATCCTACAGCACGCTTAAAATACTTGGGGCCCCCTGATTTGGTGGACTTTAAGAAGTTTCAACCCTAGGAATGGCTCCACTTATAAGGCTAGGAAAAAACGCCTCCCTATTCAATGATCTCTATTTCCGACAGTCCTAATTGGCCCTAATATGGTATCGCTAAGAATCTAACAGGTCTCTGTGTGGCCTATTCGGTCATCCAGTCTAACTTAACCTAAAAAACCAGCAGTTTTTAACTTAGCGAAAACTACATTCTCAAATGGAAACATACTTAAAAAGTATAAAATATACTTTTATATTCTGATTTCACACTTTTGTATTTAAACTTAAAGATTTCAACATGTCATCAGTCGTAATGCTGCATACACACGAGGCAACCGTCGAAGCAACGTGTTGATGCAACCTGTTTTTCTTATTCAATACACACGGGGCAACCGTTGCAGCAACTTCATTACTGTGTGTATTGTGTAATCCAACGGACCTACGCGGAAGATAGGCAAATTTTCGAAATGAGTGACGTACTAAGGGAATTATTATGCAATTATTGTTTTTGACAAAGTGCTGTATAAATATGAGGAAGAGGAGATGTAACCAAAAAAGAAAAGAAGAATGTAGTTAAAAAATTTGCTGTTAAAGAAAGAAGAATCTTCAAATTATATATTGTTGAAGGAATTAAAAGAAAATGACCTAAAAGACTTATGAAATTATATGACGATGGACGAAGAAACATTCGAAAAATAGCAGGCCATGATAAAATTTAACCAATTTTAATTTGTTTTCAGTTGCCATTTATGTTTGCTTGAAAATTCGCTGTTTTCATATTTTGCTTCACTCCGCGAAGAGCAAAAACAACTTCTCAGCACGCTTGTTTACAACGAACTAAGCAAGTAAAAGCAGTAAACAGCAATACACACGAGGCAACCGTTGCAGCAACCATCAAAAAATATCAAAATATTTTGATATTTCAGGCAACGGTTGCTGCAACACGAATTTCAACGAGCAACCAAGCTACACACGAGGCAACCGTCAAAGCAACATGCCTTGGTTGCAGCAACGGTTGCCTCGTGTGTACGCAGCATAAGAGTTAGCTATAATTCTGGTGAACTAGCCAGTTATGTATTCAACTACACAAAAGATGCAACTAAAAAATCATGGTGTTAATTACGAAAATGAGTTTACAGGGATAAATATCAGAATGTTAACATAATGTTATATTACATCAGAGAAAAACGAATAATTTAGAATGAAAGAAGAAGAGAGCAAGCAAAATTACAATACGATGGAATTTAAAGTTGCACAGTTCAAATATTTTAAGTTGTTGTTACTTTCGTAATTAATTGCAATTACATAATATAAGTACAAAGTTCGCTTTAGAAATTTTAATGATTTAAACAAGTATAATTTGCGTGAGATGGCAATCTTTGTTTAAGGTTCTTTTTGACGCAAGGTGGTAGTCAGTTGATTGGCTGACCGACTGTTCGTGCGTGTGACCTAGAAGTTCTACATTTATTTAGCATTGAAAGGAATACCCAGCACACAAAAAACATAAGTAAATAGATAAATTACAATTATATTTCAAATAAATTTAAAGTCGTGCAGCCAGCGTATAGCCTAGCAAATCGCCTACGTCTAAAAATAATATAAAGTCAACAATGAAAATATAATGCAGAAGGAAGAGGAACTAAGTCAGCAGCAATCTAAATATATGGAAACTAGGGGATATATGTACCCCCTGCTTTGGCACGTGCACAAAGAATTACCGCCTCCTACAAAGGCTGGAAGCACCCGAATTTGTAGTTCGTTCGCCTATTTTCATTACGGTTGCGATGGTATCGCGGACAGCGGCTGGGGATGCGCTTATAGAACACTCCAATCTATTTGCTCGAAGGTACTAAGTAAGCATGGTGAGCAACCCTTTTCTGTGCCTTCCATACGAGAAATTCAAGAAACGCTTGTCCGTCTTGGCGACAAGGAAGCCTCCTTTGCCGGATCACATGATTGGATTGGCGCACTGGAGGTATTTTATGTCGTTGATAGTCTGTACGATGTGGCGTGTAAAATTCTGCACATACCGCAACATGAAGAACTGAAAAAGTACGCAAACGTTTTGGAAAAATATTTTGAGGAATTTGATGGTTTGATAATGATGGGTGGCGATGTGGACGCTGCCTCTAAAGGCATAGCAGGCATTCATATTAGCGGCAATCAAGCGTATCTTTTAGTTATTGTAAGTATTATTAAATTTTGTTTTAATTTAACTTGTTAAAATAGAATTTTGTAATTTACGATTTAAAAAACGAAGGTTGAAGTGAACTGTTTGTTGATATTCACCTGACTATTGGCTTATTTAATTACATGGTACTACAACAATGAAAGTAGACCTCCAGTTTTTATAAAATAATTACGTTATAGTTCTGAAATCAAATTAATTGCATATGTATATAAATACATTATGAACTTTAGTATTAGTTAATTAAAGATTTAGCGGAGCCGATTGTAACAATCTTTAAAAGTATGTATACGCAAATCGCTTCGCGTTTATAGAAATGTGCATATACATATATGCTTATATGTATATACATATATATACATATGTATACCGATATTAATGAATTTGAATTATTTCCCCGGTACATGTTCATGTTACCACATCATAAAAAGCGTTGTTGGTTTGAACTTTAGTAATATTTCGGAGCGACAATTTTTCAAGACTACAAAATACCGAATTTGTCAACATTGTACAACAAATTCGGGCGTAGGTGTGTTGAATCTCCGGGACAGCTTAAATGACTTCTGTTCAAAAATTTGATTTAGGAAAAACAGACCAAATACGCTTTTTACTATGTAGTATATGAGTTTTTATAGTTGTGTGAAGTTTGAAGTACAAGAACTACGAATATATATATATATTCTTTTCTTTCTAGGATCCCCATTATATAGGGGTACCAAAATCTGCACAAGAACTGATCGACCGTGGCTACATACGTTGGCAACACACTTCTGAGTTTGTTGATAGTTCCTTTTATAATTTTTGTCTGCCTCAAATGAATAAATCTCATTCGTGTTAATAAATTTAAATATAATTTCTAGTTATTCAGGGAAAACCAATAAATTGTGTTTGGAGCTTTTCCAAGCTGTATTAACTAAGCCCAGAAAATTCACTATGTACAAAATATTCAAATAATAAACATATATTTTTATTGCTTAAAAAGGCAAATCTATTTTGTTTGAAGCTTTAAGGAACTATCAGCAAATTTTCTATATTCTTCATATTTACTACATAGTAAAAAAGTCACTAATTTTCATTCCTTTTGTTATAGACAATTTCCGCAATTGTGCGCCCCAGCCGTGTTAAAGAAACACGTCAATATTTGCTAATTTGAATGTTCAACTTTTCGAAATTTCTACTAATTCTACAAACATTATCAGCCATAAAGTCATGATAAGCAGCAAATAAGCCGAAGGCATTGATAAAATAATGGTAATGATAACAGTACAAAGTCGTTCCCTTGTTACCTGTCACTGATGGTAGAAGGGCAATAATTAGTGAGTAAAACCGCCAACAACAATAAAAAGAATAAAACAATTCTGTAGTGCAGACTAAGCAAAACCAGAGAAAGTAGTTTATGTACAGCTTAACACATTAAATGGATCTGCTACAGCGTATTCTATACACAGCACTGAGTGCAATTTCTATTTTCTATTTCGTAGTAAAAATCAGTCTATCTCATTGGAAAAATCGCGGGATTTTGCACGAAAAACCAAAATTTCTTTGGGGCAATTTGAAAGGTGTGGGTCGCAAGAGACACGTTGTAACTGCAGTTCAAGAAATCTACGAAAAGTATAAAGGCAAAGCGCCATTTATTGGTTTCTATGTTTTCCTTAAGCCAATGGTTTTGGTTCTAGATTTAGAAGTGATCAGACGAATACTAGACGAAGACGCTACTTACTTTGCGGAACGTGGTCTTTATTATAACGAAGTCAACGACCCTCTTTCAGCAAATTTAATGCAATTGGATGGCGATGAGTGTCAACGTTTGCGTAACAAATTAAAACCGAGCTTTGAAGAGCAGAAAACACAGCTTCTGTTCCCTGCAATACTTCAAGTGGCTGCCACCTTTAAACATGCCTTAGATGCGAAACAAAGTAGTGCGCAAATTTTAGTTATAAACGAACTGGTGGACTGTTTCAATATGGACATAATTTCTTCGTTGGCTTTCGGACTGGAAGGCGACTCATTGCAATATAAACATACAGAATTTCGTTTAATGACACGGAGCTACTTCAAGAATTTCAGTCTCCTGAAGGCGTATTTGGCGTTCAATTTTCCAAACATTGCACGTCTTTTGCAGTACAAGAGCTACGATTCAGATGCAACAACTTATTTTTTAAGACTTGTAAAGGATAAAATGAAGGAGCGCATATGGAATCAATCAGAGTCCTACAATGATTTCCTCACCTACTTTGCAAGACTTAAGCATCAGTGCGATAGGACGGAGAAGCTTAATAGTAAGCAGGTTGCGGCTCAAGCGTTTTCCTTTATTTTAGCAGGTTTGGAACCTTTTAATTCCACATTAGCTTTCTGCCTCTATGAATTGGCTTTGCAGCCTGAATTGCAGCATAAAGCGCACGTAGAAATTTCAACTGTGTTAAAGCAGTACAATGGTAAATTAAGTTTGGACAGCCTGGAAGATATGCGATATTTAAAACAAGTTTTATTTGGTGAGTTTCATCTGTAATTATTTGTAATTTATTTAAATCTAATGACAATTTTAATTTTGTAGAGACTTTACGAAAGCACAGTCCTTATCCTTTTCTGCTTCGGAACACAATCAAAGACTATGAAATTCCGGACTCTGTATTTATGTTGAAGCAGAATAATCGCTTGATTGTACCTATTTCCTCTATACATCACGATCCAAAAATATATCCACAACCAAATACCTTCGATCCAGACCGCTTCCAGCCAGCTGTCGTCAAAGAACGGCATCCTATGTCATGGTTACCTTTTGGCTCTGGGCCAAGAAAATGCATTGCTCAATATTTTGCACAACTGCAAATGCTTGTGGGGTTAGTTACACTCCTCAGAGACTACAAATTCAGCCCCTGCGCGGAAACGTGCATCCCGCTGCAGTATGACAACTCAAAGTTCATTCTTTCGCCGAAATCTGATATTAAATTGCGAGTGGAGCGCGTTTAGTTTTATTTCATCCTTTTTATAGTAATTTCGACACACTTCCTCTTTATTAATTCTTTATCTGAATGTACAAACGTATTTTTTAAGGCCTTTCATAATGTTTTGCACCTGTATATGTGATTGGGAACGTATTTCCAAATTGTAAGTTATTTAAAGTTATATGAATATTATATACGAGTATATCGTTTAAATTATTTGTAAATACACATAAATATTTATACAAAGGGTATTAACTGGGACACAACCAAAAATATTAATAAATAATTTACTGACAATATAGAACAGGTTTCATTATTAAGAACTCGCATTTACAAACTTATTGATCTTCAGATTCAGAAAAATAATTTAAAGAATGTATTTAATTATTGTTTGTTTTAAAGTTTAATGTTGGCAATTGTTGCAGAGTTGCGTTAATGGAGTTTAATTTATTATACTTATTAGAGAGGAGTACAAATCTCCAACTTCCTCCTTTAAGGTTTTCGATGAAGGATCCCGATTTCAATATTCAGCTTGGGATATTATTTATGGCTCTTGACTCAAAGCTAACAAAAAAAATTTATAAAATAACTCTTAACAATTCCCAGTCAATGCTGGAGTTATTTCATATTTTGCAAATTTTCCCAATTTTTCAACAAAATTAGAAGTACTTAATTTTTACTGTGAACTTAATCACACCAATTCTAAATACTCATGCAGATTCTTGTACACGCGGTTATTATTTTCCGTGCGGATTTGTCCTCCTATTCTAAATTTATGTGGATCAAACGTCGTAGTGCAATTTCAAACCACACTTCGAACTTACAAACAGTTGAGTTTCTTATGTGATTTGGTGTTAGAATTAACACGCAAAGAAGTTTTAAAAAAATATGTAAAGTGAATAAAAATATATCAGTGTTTCGGTGGATAACAATTATTTATTAATAATAAATATGCATAGAATTGCGTCGAGATTGGTTGCAGAGGTAAGATTTAGAAAGAGAAATTTGAGGGACGGTTTTAACCCTCTGGGGTGAACTGAATCACTGAGTGTAAATTAATTTTGATAATTTCAGCAACAATATACAATTGTCTTGCAATTTTAGATTTCAGTAACACTACAGATAAGGAAGCTTCCCTGTATTTGCATCAAAAGTTAACAGTTGCGTTACAACAGCGGGGAAGAAATTTAAGATTGATCCAATAGTGAAGCTAAGTTCGTACTTGCACTTCTTTGCAGAAGGAGGAGCAAATGTGCAAGACAATCGACGATAAATGAAAAGTTGCGATAGGCTTTTATTCCAAACATGGAATACCAGGAGTTATGGGTTGTGTCGGTGGTACAAATGTCCGCATTATTAAACCTTCAAACAACAAACACCTGTTTTATAACAGAAAAGGGACGTTTAGCCTTCACAATTTACAAATATTTTACTTCTACTATTACTTTTACATTAAAAATTTGGCTGTCCTTGCACGCAAAAAAAATTTCTAAATTTAACAAAAAAAATTTTTATTAATTTTCTTAAAAATAATTTAGTTTAACAACAAAATTCAGTGGAATGTGAAAAATGTCCGCTAATACCTGATATGCGGATGCGGAATACTTTTGTGGATTTTTTCGCCAGTTCGAAAATTGAAATGTGAAAAATCGCATGCGGATTTTCTTTAGAATATGGGGAAAGTTAAAAAATTCACTGCGGTTAATTCATTAGTTTTCGCGAAGATTTATGGACAGATATTTATCACTTGTAATAAAAATACCTTCAATGAGGTGTCATGAAGACAGTTGAAATTACCATAAGGTCTACCAATTAATATTAGAAGCCACCAAGCACTGCGACCAAACAAGATCTATTGTGCAATGGTCTACCGATAATACGATTACTGTTTCAATTGATTTTCTATGCAAATATTTTTTTTTTGCCTGAAATTAACCAAATCACAGACCGGATTAGTATCATATTTCACAAGTTATTAATAATATCCAATAAAAAACCAAGGTTTGATGAAATTGAATAGAAAAGTTGATCCCCGAAGAACAAAGTGACAGAGATTGTAATAAATACTATCATTGATAAAAGAGAATATTTAGTTATAATTTTACTAAATCACATAGTATTTAAATTTTCAGCTTTAGGGATCCACAAAATCGGTACGACCATGATACAACACTGAATAAATCCTGTTATATAAATGTTAATGCATTGCGCAAATTATCTGTTTTCTACTTTAGCTGCTTTCATGTTGGTAATCTTTTAATTGCGTTATCCCATTATTTTGACAATTCGCTGGTAAACATTTGACTGGTACATATATTAATTTATTAATTTCGTTATAATAAAAGGAGAATTAAAATAGGAATCTCTCACATTCCTTGCAGACGAAAATACTCTCAGTTAACTTAAAAACCTCTGAAACCACAAGACATGTAAGGCATATCCAAGCACGAGTCTGATCAATATTGACATTAATTATTATTATAATATTAAACAATACTTTTAATTGCTATCGTTCAATTGAAGCCATATAGTCATCACCTTAATTAATTAATTAAATAATTACTAAATAAACGAAACAAACCAAAAATCTATTAAATTTTATTCATTTGTCAATTTTAAACAAATGATTTTGTTCGTTCTTAGTAAATTTTATTTGCACACTATTTTCACTCTGAAAGTGATGCATCAATTTAAAGTCAGTGTGGCAGAAATTGACATAAAATTGTTTCTAATTAACACTAAATTTATTAAAAGTTTCTAATAAAGAGCGGATAGTTTCACTCATTCACGGTTTTATGCATTCATTTATTAATCCTGAAACTTAATCATTGCTTTAATCCATCAATAATCACTCATTGACTGACTTATTTGAATTATTCTAATGAAGTAATAATTTCGTAATATGGGTGGTTTCAACAGTTTTATTATAGTTTTTAGATAGTTAATAACGACTAAGGGTTAAAATACACTTTTATACCGTTTTCTTAATTTCCAATTCCAGACCTTGTTCTTAATTTCTAATTGCAATCTATTTCCACAAATTGAAACCATTGACATATTTAAGTTTAGCTGAAGACTTACGAAAAATTTAAATTATTGCTGAAAATAATAAATTGGCAACACTGGACAGAACGGTTGTTAACACTGGTTAACACCATTCTCTTATCCGCCATTCGTTGCATGCTGTTTGTTGTCTGTTGTTTTTTGCTCCTATTGTTTTTTATGTCCATTTGCTGTTAAATAACAGAATGCACTGCGCGAGCAAGTACAGAGGTTAGTTCTAAAATGGTAGTTGAAGGTTTCATTTCGTGTGAGTTTTTCTTTCGTTTTTAGCGGCAAGTTATTTTAGTGATTTCTTTTGGTCGCGCCACGAATTTTAGAGGAAATACAGTGTAAAAGAAAATAAAAAGGGGGTGTGAAATTTTTCGAATTTTGTGCAAATTTGAATGAAATTGTGAAAATTTCAACGATGTTTTAAAAAATACAGTTATAGGTAACTGTAAATTGTTGGATAAATGCATAAAAGAAAGAGTGAGACGTACAAATCGTTCAAGAATGATACAGATAATTCTATAATTCTTGCAAATCGTTTATTGTATTAGGAGAGAGGGGAAACGAAATAAAATTTATAACTTAAATGTAAAAAAAAGAATTTTTAATAATACTTTTTTAAAATAATATACATAGATGTGTATTAACAGAATTTACTGCTTCTTACATTTGGCTTGTTTATTTGCTATATGAAGTTAAATAATAGATATAAACTGCAGACATTGAATAATTTCAACTCTTATTGGAACAACAAATTTTCTGCACATCCTGTGTCTACAACAAAGACAACAACAATAACAGCAGCACCAACAACAACAACAAGAAAGGACTCTTGTATGCGCGTTCTTTGTTCATTGTGCGTTTTGTGTTTTATTATTTTTACCTTCGCTTTTCAAGGATTAGAGCTGCAGCGTTATTCAGGGTTGTTTTTATATTTTGCTGGTAACGTTGCCCTGCTCCTGCCCTCCCCGCAGTAGTTCCTTCGACGACTTTTGTGTTCCTTTGCCGCCTGAAATGTGTTGCACAGCTACAGGGGGAGGAAACGTTCGATTGCCCGCCGCCGCTGCAACGCTTTTTTTTGAATTACTGGAGCTGTTCCTGCCACTGAATTGACAACTGTCAAAAAGTGCATGTAAGTATCCTTCAAAGTTTTTTTTTTACTTTGTTCAATTCACTTCAAGGAATGTAATTTGCCAAACCCTATTAAGAAGAATACGACTGGTAAGAAAGTGAGAAGCTCTATTATACACACTTTAACGTATCGTATGTTTGCCTTAAAAGCGGAGAAAGTTATACTCAACTCCTGAAAGAACGATTAACTATTCTTCGAATATGTCATTCTTATTAGTTCATTAAATTCGTTTTTATTTTTAAGTTTTTCACTTGGATAAGTACCTTCTCAGTTTATTTATCTTGCTGGGATGATAATGATTGACACTTTGTTTACGTGGGTACACATTTAGTGTAATTGGAAGGTCTTTATTACAATTTTTACTGAAATTATTTAATCATTGAACCTTTTTCCGAATCATAATTATGCGTTTGTGGTAGTTAACGAATGTAGTCTCTCATATATCATGTATTATTTATTCTTTCCAGTAATAATATTGGACCCAAGACAGACAGGTATTAGTCATTAAAATTCAACTTTTAGACCCACACTTTCTTTGTTTTTATCTCTAAATACCATTTATTTAATCAAATAAATATGTGTATTACGTACTGTCCCACATTATTCAACATCTCAAACTTTATTTGCTGGTAATTATATTAATAATAAAATATAATACACAATAAATTTATGTAAATTATTTCTTTAACATATCGTTATCTTTATTGGATAAATTATACTCCCACCAAATATTTTTGCATTAAACTTGAAATCTGTATCCTTCAATAATATGTCAGAAATTGTGATTATGAAGGTTATCTGTCAGTTTTGACTTCCAACCCTAAAATTTAAAGGTGGTAGAAAACCAACCGCCATTATACCTAATGGGAAATTCTTCCCATTACTTCGTAAACTAGAAATTCTCTATACTTACTACGGAATTGTTGCTATCGAATCATTGAGCATTCATTTTATCATAGTACTAAACGCACTAATCTTCAATTGCCAGTGTGTCCCACACTTCACCGTACTCCGGGTACTGCAGGACACAAACAAACTATTCATGCAGCACTCAAACTTCTCTGCATTTCACTGCTTTCCAAATTACTTCCAGGCAAAGTGGATTTACTCCCCTTTTGCTGAATGAAAATGGAAAATTGCTACTTTCCAAATGGAGTTTGCGTTTGCGCGAGCAAGATTTTGTCTTTTTGGGTGTTTTTGTGTTATGTGGGAGATGGGAGTGAGGGAAAATTTGATTTTATTTTCTTTTATGTCGACAAATGCAAATTTAATTGCCTTTAAATTTTCTTATAATTGAGTCTGTTGTCTTCAAGTAGTGTGGGTACACACAATTCCATGTCACTATTTTCCAATATACTTACATATTATCGTATCATATCACGTTGCTTTAAAGTTTAATTCAGTGAAATCTAAATATTTGTAAATTCGCTTGCAATATTTCTTACTGACAATTGGAGTGCAGCGCGCCGCCAGGACACTGCAACAGAGCTCAACATCTCATCCTTCACTTTATTTTTAGCTGGATTTTAGTTTTCTCTTTTGGCGAGTTCAGCTTCTCCTCTATTTTCATTTTTATAAATTCTAATTTGAGAAAATTATAATAAAATTAATATATTAATTATATATATATATATATATATATATATATATATATATATATATATATATATATATATATATATATATATATATATATATATATATATATATATATATATATATATATATATATATATATGTTCGTTTTCTGTTTTTCGCATTCTTCTTTCTTTCATTCCCTTTTCTACTTATTCCCTAAATACCATATAGGCCTCTCCAATTTTTTTCCGAGTATATTATATAATGTAGCGCTTTATAATAGTGTTAATAATATATTGTTTTAGCATTTTTGGATTTTAATGCGGTAAATTGGAACTCTTTGGTATATGGACCCATTACAATCATATTGAAGGCTACCTGTCAACTTGCTTCATATTTGTATCAAAATAATACATTTTTTGTTTTCAAAATTGAGGCACTCAGTTAATTTAGAAAAGTTTGTCTCGGAATATGTACCAAATTTTGTCACAGTACATGAAATATTTTAAATTTTAAGACATAAAGTTTTTTGTGTGATTTAATTTTCATTAAAGTATATTTAATTAATTCATAAAAGTTAGATATATAGCAATGTTTTATGACTTATGTACTTAACTTTTGATTCTTTTTCTGTCGTGTATTTTGGGTGGGTTTCTTATTCCTATACTTATACCCTTTTTGGCATTCAAGGGCAGAGATATACATTTTTACGCTGACAGAGAATGTAGAACAGCATAAAAAAGCAACTTACATACAAGTTATAAAAAAAATAAAAAAATATCACGGAATTATATTGAAAGCCCAGAGGGAGGACCATCAACCGCCGTCAAGCAAGTCTATACATCAACCACAATACCAACTGGTGGGCCTATTCCCTGGACTATGCTTCTAAGAAACTGCATAACAGTTCAGTGACTTCTGCTTGGTGCATGTTTTTATGTTCGTTGTTTTTTCATATCGAAAATTTAATTTGTGTTCGGTATATCAACATAAATGAAAATGTGGAAATTAACACAAGTGATATCTTTCCGAGGTTTCCAGTGTATGGTGAAGTAAGGTTTATTTTCCTTACGCGGATTTTTTTACAAGTTCCACATATAGTCCCAATACATGACTGTTTAGTAGGGTGACAGTTAATTTCGAAAGTCTTATTTTCTTTGGTCTCATCCTTTTTTTGGGTTGAGTTTTACAAAAAAATAATCCCTGTAAAATTTCAGGGCCCTAGGTGGAGGTTTAGGGGTCGCGTCGGCCCCCCAAAGTTACACAAAATGCGTTTTTTTAAGTAAAATCTCACTTTGATTGTTTGTAACTTCTGTTGTGTTGACTTTGTAAAAAATTGTTGTTGACTTTGTGTTTACATGACTTTGTGTTGTTCATTTATGTGTTTACAACAACTTATTCATACATCATTTTTATCTAATGCCAATATTTACTGAAATAAATTTAAAAATGCTCACAATCACCTTTTAAAAAATTTAACATGAAATAAATTAACAACTTTGGTTAGAGTGCATGTTTTTATTGATTAAGTCTAAAGAACTTGGGTCAATGTGTTTTTATTACAATCTGGAAACCGATTCCGATAATCACTCACAATTTTAATAACAAATTGCTTTTGACGTTCATTTTTTGTGAACAATTCATTGAACTCCTCCATCAATTTGACTGCTCAATTCCGCCATTGAATATTTCAGCTATTTCTCTACCATTTACATTAACTCGTTTTGTGTTCTGCTCTAGTTCACAATCGTTTTCCAAAGCTGCAACCATTTTTTGTTTTGTAGACACTGGTACGTTATTATCAAAAAATGCAAGACCAACCGCCTCAGGACTTAAGTACCACAAATGGTTCTTAAACTTTTTCAGCGCAACGAGCGATATTTCAGCATCAATATTCTTAAAATTTTCCAGTTTGCGCAAAAATACAAAATCTTGGTATGGCGCTTCAACAGCCAAAGGAGCAGAAAACCACGCTTCAACATAGACTTCAACAATAAAAATACAAATTCGACGAAGTCCATTTATTTCGAGTGTTGACAGCTGGAACTCGTTGCGGAATAAAAATATTTTAAGACAATAAATGGCTTTTGCCATCCATCTGGCATGGTGAACAGCTCCTGGTGAGCGAAACAATAGGCTGTTTGGGTGTGACTTGTTAGGTTTTTCACCCAGAAATAGTAAAGTCAGTTCCAGAAATTCCTTATAGTCTTCCCTGGGTTGTTTTACCTTTAAGACAGTATTTACAGCATTAATAATTCGCGCAGCTGATTCGTTCACGTAATTCTTCACAAGGGGATCTAGAAGGCCATACTCAAAGTTGCTTTTATTAATTTTAGCCCAAGCATTTTTAAATTTCTCAAATAATTTAACGTTGGGACTTCCGTAGTAGCTTATTTTTTCGTCGAAAACGCATTTAAGAATTATCTCGTATATATGATGCCGGCATGGTAACCACAAAAGTGGTCTTTGCAAACTGTTTTCTATTAAGGTACAAGTACCATTGAATCGCCCAGTATTGACCGCTGTTGTGTCAAACACTAGAGCTTTAATGTGATTTTGTAGGCCATATTCATAAATTGCATCGCACACAGCGAATGCCTGTTCTTTTCCGGTACCAGAATTCAATGCAGGTATTTGTAGAAGCTGTTCAACTTGCCCGCTCGTTATTATAATAGGCAGCCTATCAACTTTATCATTTCCCGTCAGCGCTGGCAAAAGTTTTCCATCCCAATGTAGGCAGATTGTATCCAGCTCATTTAATTTTAGCTTCTTTCTCAATGTTGAAACTCTTTCTTCGCGGATTTGTTCCCTTGCCTGGTGCAAAGACGTTCGGTTTAAAACATACTCTTCGATATTGTGGCCCAAAGATTCAGCTACTGCACTTATTATATGAACTGCATATCTGTCACTAATTTTACAGGCGTCCAATGCGGCCGCAAGTTTTGGAGTTATTATTTTATTCTTTCCTCTAAGGTTTTTGGCTGGAGGTTGACTACAACATGGTTCACATTCTGCACTTGTAAAACTATTATCCCCCTCTGAAGATTCAGATGAGAGCAATTCTGCAGTTTCATCTAGGAAAAAGGATTAAGTCTTAAGAAAATAAAAATTAAAAAAAAAAATAAAATACAACGAACCAATTAATGCAATTTCATGATTATTTCGTTCCACCTGTTTCATCAAATTTTGTTTACGTTTCTCAATTTGGCGCTCTCTTCGTACTGCCTCGTAATCAATGCCATACATAAAGCCTGGGCGTCCGGGGTGCCGTTGACTTATCAAGAAAGCTCTATCTTCTTCAATAGACATCATTTGCAATGCATTGGAATGTGCCACGTCAAAAAGCTGATCCAACTTTTCTATCCACGCTTTCACTTTGTTGTTATGAAACTCAGACGTCTTTTTACAATCTTTTTGCATACTTTGCCATTCTTTGTATAATTTCTCAACCTTACTTATGCAGTGTTGTTTATCTCTGGTGGGAATGCGGGCTTTTTCCCAGAATACAAATAGTTCTGTCACAACTAAATTTGCACTTTCCCGTAAGTTCTTTTTCACTATACGTAAATTAAAAAACAAAACTTTCAACAACTCTAAATTTGATGGAAGTTTATTTCCTGTTAATGAATTTGAACAATATCCGATTAAATAAATTCGTTCACGTAAAATTGTAGAAGACATTGTCGACTTTTCACTCTCAAGTATTCACTGCAAATAAATAGAGAAAAGTAAATGTTATTAATAGGTTTCTTGAACCAACGATATTTTTCGATGGTTGAGAAACGACTTGACAGCGAGATGAAAGCTAGATAACAACTGAACTAATATCGAAAATCAAAAGGCAATTATGCTCAAGTAGCTTGTTATGTTAACGTTAAGATCAAAGAGAATGAAAAAAAAGAGTAAGAAAAGAATGTAAAGGTTAAATAGTAAATGTATAAGAGAACTATGGTTTGTTTAAGAGCAATGATAATGAAAAGAGATTATTGAAGGCTTAGATCACAACAAGGTTATTTAAATTTATTTCAGTAAATATTGGCATTAGATAAAAATGATGTATGAATAAGTTGTTGTAAACACATAAATGAACAACACAAAGTCATGTAAACACAAAGTCAACAACAATTTTTTACAAAGTCAACACAACAGAAGTTACAAACAATCAAAGTGAGATTTTACTTAAAAAAACGCATTTTGTGTAACTTTGGGGGGCCGACGCGACCCCTAAACCTCCACCTAGGGCCCTGAAATTTTACAGGGATTATTTTTTTATAAAACTCAACCCAAAAAAAGGATGAGACCAAAGAAAAGTAAAAAAAAAAACTTGCCCATACATTTAATTGTCACCCTACTGTTTAGAGTATTAAGCTATAGGAGGTATTGACGTTCTTTCTCTTTCGAATTATTGTATTTTCATTATTCTCCTATTGAATTCTCATTATTCTCTTTATTTTGTCGATTGGTCGAACTTGTTTTAATTTTTTAAAGTTTGTCTTTAGCAATAACAGTTTAAATATGGGAAACTATTGCACAATTGTTTGCTTTGCTAATACTTTTGTATATGATTGTGATTTTAAATTTTCTGCCATCTAGATTTGATTATATAATACTAGGTCGTGAATATTGCCTGATCTCTGCATATTATCAATATTTTGCTAGGATTATTTCGTGTAAATAAAATATAAGCGAGACTAAATCAGACACTAAATTTGTATTATTATAATTGACACTTCCCCAGACTACAAATCCAACTTATAATCTCTTTCAACACACCAGAATGTGAAATAGTTTTAATTATAAATATAATTTTAATCTTTCCACTGATACGTATTTAAGGCAAATTATACTATATTGCGGCCTAGTACATTAATACGATCAGGTTGAAAGTCGAAACAAATTTCATTATATAAATAAATTTTTTAAATTTTTTGCCCCGATTCGACAGTCGCTAAAATCTGAGACAGAAATGTAGCTCATATAAATTGCATCAAAGCGTTAGATCAAAGAGTATACCTAAATAGAGCTCGCGTGGCGAACGAAAGTATTGTTGCAAAAATTTTATTCGCGGAGGTTTCTGGTAAACCCCTCGAACAAAAACACATGCATTGCATCTCGCTTCCCCTTGCCGCTCACCGATTTTTGTGAAATCGCCTTCACTTCATTTAAAAAAATTTTGAGTGATTCAATCTCTATTTATATTAGAGGCCCTTCTGTAATGTAAATCTTAATGATTTACCTATTCCTTATTACTCTTTTACATTATTGTTATTTAAGATGGATATCCATTTAAGAGCTATAGCATGAATCGTTGAACAGGGAGACGCTTTTGGCAAATATTAAGAGAGAAACTATCCCTAGTTGTGCGACCTCTTCTAGTCCTTCTAACCAGGGGCACACAGATGTGGAAAACGCGTTTTTGATATTGCGGGGCATAGGCATAGTAGATACTCCTGAGTTTCTCTTGTGCCTTGCTCCTCACATTTCCTGCATTCATTATTGTCTGTGAGTCCCATCCTTTTAGCGTGTACCGCCCTTAGACAGTGACTCCAAAGTGATTCAAAGGTAATTTACATATATTTATATAGCACTCGTAATATTGTTTACTTATATAGTAGTTTCATCTAATGATTTTATATAATACATTTTGTCTCGGACTCTGGTATTGTTGAAAATTGAAGTATCCACCGAAACTTTTAAGTGATTAATAGGCCGTTATCTGAAACAACAAACAATTGTTTTATTTTCATAGGTTCTTCGACACTCGTATTTTGTTACATGTCTAAATTTTATAGTACATGTCTAAAAGAAAGCTTATTTGGAATGCCTTGAGCTTTGCCACTCTCTAAAATCCAATAAAACAGCCCTTCCTCTTCTCACTTTGTTATTCAGTGTAACAGGAATGCGCACCCAAAGTGGGGGTTGGCAGAAAACCCTGCCTGATTTTTGTGAACGTAGCACACGTCTTTCACTCGATTGCTGCAATGCATTTGCCAAGGCCTTTTTTGCGTGTAAACATAATTTCTTCTGCTCTTTGTCGGTCTAGTGGCCAGAAACACTGCTGAACACCTGTCCGGACGCAGCATTATTTGCTATGCATATCTTTACGAAATTTCACATATTTCAGTAAGATAAGAATTTTTGTATTTGCCGCAGCATTCAGCAGAGGCTTGTACTGGCGGACCTTTGCACGTTTGAAGGCGGTTTATGACTTGAAACTTGTTAAAAATTGAAAGATATACAAACAAATTATGTAGAAAAGGAAAAACTTCGTTCCAATACCTGCGGCACCCGCACCCAGTGCTACCGCCCAAACAAAGCACATCCGCCCACATCCTACGTGAACTAAGAAAAGAAAAGAGCAACGGAGCTGTTCACCTTCGGCCTGTCTGTACGCACGAAGATTTCTCCTGAGTTTTGCTATACTATACATAGTTCTATTAGTCTGTCTGTTTGAATGAGTGTCAGTTTGTTGATTGTCTCTTCGATCCCTGTATCCGTCCATGTGCTGCTTTCTTGGCACCCACTTAAAATTATTCCATTTTCATAGAATGTGGTGGCGTTGCTTAAGCAACCAAACAGAAACAGGAGGAACATCAAAATTATTTTCCGTTCGGTTTTTTCTTTTTTCACTCATCGACGTGTTTTGTATGTTGCATTAATTTCTAGAATACGAGAAATATACTTTCGATTTTTCTTTAGCCTCTAGTGATGTTCAAATATACCGCTACTGAACAGAGCTCTTCCAAATTATGGGTTTTTGTTTTTGTCGTCGGTTCGCTTTTTTGTGCATTTCGCTTCTTTGTGGTTTGTCCACCGCTGATTATTGAGCTCTATGATATTTTCTGTCTGTCTTTATCAGCAACATCAACTTATTTTTCTTTTGCTTTTTTGGTTCAATTTCTGAGCTGAAAATTTTATTTAAATGTATTGAAGATTACTAAATTATGTTATGCTTAAGAGTCTACACACCATGCATTTAATTATGAATTAATAAAAATACTGGAAACTTGTGGCATGTCATTTATTCAAACTAATGATTAGTTTCAAGTAGGGTCTTACGGAGCCGCATGGGAAAGTGTTTTTTTTATTCTTCATATATTCAAGTCCTGTATATAATAAAACAACAAAAGAATTCTATTATGACCCAACCCCAACTTTTTGTCACCTTGAATTTGTATGCAAATAAAATCTTTTTATTTCATATTTATGTGCCGACGTTTCGTTGGTCTTCTTCCAACTTCTTCAGGGAGATTTTTTATTATTCGGTCTAAAATAACATTGTTGACTTTTATGAGTACAACACAATAAAAGCTATTATTAAATTGCATTTATATGGGCAGCTACTGCATTTTTAATGAACGAACGAAACAAAGTGTTACAGAATAATTTCTCCCAATGTCACAATTTCGTTTGTTGGGCCCGTTGGATCATCTCAAATGAAAGCTGGCTTGTAGGAGTTTAATTCTAGTAGTCGCCCAATTAACGTTTCTGGATTTTGGAATTCTTTTAGATGGCAATCGCACTTTCTGATGACGTAAATACTTTGTAAAGTAGCATTCAATTTTATCTGAAAAAGTTACATTGGAACGATGTTTCATCGATATTCCGAAATTCTAACACAATTCTTCTAATTTTTAAATTAACAAATTTGTAAACAAACGAAGTTGCTGGATATGGGCCCAATATATCTTGTAGCGCCCGTAAAAATATACAGTCTCGTATACGGCATTAAATGAATTAAAGTTTTTAGTTTATAAACAAGATATGTACTACTATTTGTAAAATACTAAGTTAATTATTGGCAGTTTGATGAATGTAAATGTGAACGACAGAGCAAATTGAGACTCAATTTAAATAGTCCAATATTCAACATACATCGCGTTGTCATTTGAGGATGTGACCCATGACAAAAATGGGGAAATCTATGATATGCGTATGTATATGTGAATACATGCCAGACCCAAATATAGATGTGACTTTATCTTAACCTGCTCTTTCCATAATTGCTCAGTGTTTACTGAATGTGAGAATATAATTCAGATATACGAGGGCGGATTGATATTGAAGCTACCTAGCGCTAGATGGCAGCACAAACACAAAAACTTTTTTTTTTTCGAAATTGCGATCTGTCAAACGTCAGCTGTTAAAATTTCACCCAAATTCATCGATTAGTTTATTTGTTGTAGTCGTTTGAAGTAAGCAATTTTTTTCTTGAAAAATGGAAAAAAGCGAATTTCGTTCAGTGATTAAACACTATTATTTGAAAGGGAAAACGACGAAAGAGACAAAAGAAAAGCTCGATAAACATTACGGTGAGCCTGCTCCGTCAGATTACATGGTAAAATATTGGATTGCTGAATTTAAACGCGGCCGAACAAGCACTGCAACAATACCATCAACAGGAAGGCCAAAAGAGGTGGTTACTGAAGAAAATACCAAGAAAATCCTCGATATCGTTATGAATGATCGCCGAGTCAAGTTGCGTGAGATTGTTGAAATGGTAAACATATCATATGAACGTGTGTTCAAAGCTATCAGCAAGATGGGTGCCGCGTTTGCTCAGTGTCGAACAAAAACGAGTTCGACAGACCACTTCACAGCGGTGTTTGGACATGATAAAGCGTAATCCTGTTGATTTTTGGCGTCGATTAATAACTGTTGATGAAACGTGGGTCCACCACTACACACTTGAAACCAAAAATCAATCGAAAAAATGGGTGGAAGCTGGTGGAAGTGCTCCGAAGAAGGCGAAGGCAGTGAAATCGGCTGGCAAGGTTATGGCCACTGCATTTTGGGATGCACACGGAATATTGCTCATCGATTATCTTGAAAAAGGATCCACAATCACAGGAAAGTATTATCGTGCATTATTGGATCAATTGATTGATGCAATCAAGGAAAAACGACCACCTTTAAAGAAGAAAAAAATGCTCTTTTTTCAAGACAATGCACCGGTTCACACAGCATTAGATACGATGATAAAATTCCGTGAAATACACTTCGAATTGGTTAATCATCCACCTTATAGTCAAGATTTAGCTCCTAGTGACTTTTTCCTGTTTCCAAACTTGAAAAAATGGCTCGCAGGAAAAAGATTCATCTCAAACGAAGAAGTGATTACCGAAACTAACACGTATTTTGAGGGGTTCCCGAAATCGTATTATTCAGATGGTATAAAAAAGTTGGAATATCGTCTTACTAAGTGTGTCGAAGTAAAAGGAGACTATGTTGAGAAATAAATGGTTTTTGAAAAAAAAAATGTTTTTTTCCTACTTAGGTAGCTTCAATATCAATCCGCCCTCGTACGTAATAAGAAATGTGTAGTTGTGAAGCAAAATAAATCTGCAAATAATTAATTCCTCTTAAGCATTGTTATACTAGTTGGGACGATAAAGTGTTTGGGTATAAATAGATTGGACAATACAATACATTTTTCATAGTTAAAGATTATAGTATATTCGCTCAAGTCGGGCATATTTACTAAATACATATTTCATGTCTATTTTGTCATAGTTTCAACAAATTCTATCACCTTTCCAGTACTTTTTTGTTTTGGTTTTTGCTTATAGTCCCACGATATCAATGAAATCTGTCATTGAAAATCTTTAAGCATTGAAAAGACCGTCATTCAATTCCGTTCATTTAATATTTTATCCCTACATCACTGCTAAAATGCTCTCAAAAACAATATATTCCGTAACTGCAGAATTCACGAACCCTCTTTCATTCTATTCTTACACTTCTAAATATAAAATATAAACAAGTTATCCTTTAAGCCACGTTCAATGTATACAAATATTTTCCTAAGACTTAACAGCATTGCAACAACAAAATCCAAAACATCACACAGAGTAAATTTCGGCAACATTTCGTAAAGCTAACAACAAACAACAAGCAATTGAAAACTCTATTCGAGCGTTCAGACGAACAAAATTGGATACATTAACTAAAATTAGCTTGGCCAAATGGATGACACACATACACGAACGTGTAAACAAACACCCACATAGATATACTGCAGTAAAACTTCAATCTAGGCACACCCGCCACAAAATCCAACACCAATTTTGTAAATGGTAAAATTCGTGAAGATTTTACAAAGAATATTATACTTGAGATACTTGAACTTGCGCTATGAGAGTGGTGTTTTCGCATTAAACTACTATTAAGTAGTCCATATTGTGCTACTTTTTAACTAGTTCATAAGTTATTTAATTAAATGATCGATCGATATATGGGTTCGGTTTAGAATAGTTCTTTGCGAACTAGTTTTAGATTACTTCCGAACGAGTCAGTTTTACTGGTGGGATGTACCAGCGTTATACATATACACTCTGAAACGTGTGCTTGTTTATTACACCAAATTAGCAAGTCCAAGTGATAAGATTGACAATGAGGCATTGTTAATGTTTACGTTTGTAGTAGTTGTTGGTTTTGTTGCAATGGTTGCACCATACTAATTTTTATAGCATAACAAATTGACTTATATTTTGAATGCATTATTCACAGAACGAAACGTGCTCTTTTTGAAACTAAATTTAATTTAGTTCTCCCGAAGTCAGTGTAAAAATGTTCATAAGCATCGAATCAATAACAAACGACTTTATTGTGTGGAAAGGAAACTGCGGGTAGCGAACAGAAACGTGATCAATGGGTACAGCCACCAACCAAATACTTTGATTGCCGTTTTGTGCTATGGAATTGCAAAATTTCGCTCTATTTTTCTAAAATAGTTTCGAGATAAGGGCGCACTTAGTTTCATGAGACAAACAATTTGTATTTCAAATTAAAATTACTCTGTTCCACGCACACATGCACATACTTACTAAGTACTTCTGACATTTTTCCACACATATGTATGTAAACATACGCACACTAATATATCGATTTATCGATAACAAGTGTGGGTTGGATTCGTGGCGGTGAAGGCAACAAGAGAGAATTTACGTTTTGAAGGCAGTTCACCCCAGTATACTAAATTTCAGTTCTGATAAGATAATGAACTTATTGATTTACTATTTATATAAATAAGTAGGTAGAATAAAATCAGAGCAAACATACATTTAATTGGAATTTGAAATTTGTGTATTTAAATTTGTCTGGCACAACTTATCCATTCTTCTTTTACGAGACGCTTTAAATCTTTGAATTTACACACATTTATACTGAACTTTGGCAATCAATAGAAATTTTAAATCTAATTTGTTTCTATTGGTGATTTGTTGTTCTACTGCCCAAATTCTCGTTCTCATGTTATTTACTTCCTTTGCTCTGAAGGAAAAGGTGCGTATTTCTTTTCCACAATAACATTTTTTTATTAGTCCTCGCTATATCGGCAAACAAGTAATGTTTGTCAAAATTGTAAGTTTTACAAAGGATTTTTGGCGATTCGAGGAGTGATCCAGTAACACGTACATTACCGAAAACTTAATAACAATGTGTGTTTACTTTGTAGCGTTTATCGGAAGGGGACATGTAGGATATGTATATATAAGTGATGAGTATCTCTTCGTGAGAGTACTTAGACATGTTTATTTCTCTGCTCTCTCATTTTTTATAGAGGATGCCCCAAGAAGTAAAAGAAATGTTTGAACTGAAAGCCAACATGGGCGTCGGTGATTCATTGAAGTCATCTCTCTCTCTCTCTCTTTATCTCTCTTTCTTTCTCTCTCTCTCTCTATCTTTCTCTCTCTCTCTATCTTTCTCTCTCTATATTTCTCTCTCTATCTTTCTCTCTCCATCTTTCTCTCTCTCTCTCTTTCTCTCTCTCATTCTGCTTTGTCAAAGTCGTCGAAAAAATTGTCTACCTTCGGTTACCAAGCTCTATAAAAATACTGAATTAAATAAGGAAGGGGATTACCACTTGCTTTGGGTATTTTGCACCACTTTGCAGGAATCTTGAAAGCCAAGTGGCAATTGTAATAGTGTCTTGCCTCTCAGTAATTGCCCCAGACACAGCGAATTGACCAACTTGGCTATAAATTACAGCGATATGAAGATACGGAGTACGCGATTTGCTATCATCGAATCTCGTAATTTTCTGAGCTATTCCTGACGTTGAATCTATCAGAAGCGGGGTTTTATCGGCGAAGTGATTCCACAACCGCCTTTGATGAGCTGAATCGAAATGAATGAAAAATGGGTCAATCCCAATTTCCTGGATAGTAGTTCTCCCCATAGGGCTATTTTTCATTTTTTGCAACGCAGTCAAAGGGATTTTATCCAGATATTCCGCCACCTTTGTCTCGTTCTTCATAACTTGCAGAGTTGAAGGTTTTGGGATAATTACGGGTTCAGGATCTCCCGATGCTTGATATATCCTCTTCTAAGATGCAATAAAAACGTCAGCTGATTGATGAACAAGTTCACGACTAACTTGCAAGCGCTTACTGCCTCGGAGTTGCCTTTTTCCACAGTTTTTTTCATCGCCTTGCTTCTGGAAGGAGCAGTTTACCTCGGTATGGAGATCTCCGGAATTATTGATTTCCCCCAAAATTTTGGCCCCACATTTAAAATGTGCTAGAAAAATGTGTATGAATTATTGATAATATTATATTGATTGATTGATTCTATTGATATTGTATCTGTCCATGCGAGCATATTTACATTCATATACATGCATGCATACATGCATATGAAGGTATTTGCCGGAAAGATTAGAAGAAACAGATTTTTTTTCAACTGAATTGGATGATATTGTAATGCGGTCCACACACGGTACGTCATGATCACACTCATTCGTGTACGTGTTGAATAAAGCTTTCCTTTATTCATTTACATGAGCGTCAAGGTAAAAAAATGTAGATGTTAAGGAAAAAAATGTAGATGTTAAGTTAGCGGGACCCCATTTTCCAGGGAAATGGGAAATGCGGGAAATTTTTTTTTCACGGCATTCGATTGTGGATAAAAAGCGGATTATTATGTGCTATCGCGGATTTTTTAAATTCAATTTCATGATCTGAGAAATAAAAGAATCTTCGGTGACATTGTTGAGAAAAAAATATGCTCTAAAAATTGCCGGAAATGTGGATCACGTCAGCATGTGTGAAATATTCGGTTAGGTAAATATCTGAATATATATGTACATGTATACATACATGTGATTGTATTTAAAATTTCAATGAACTTATTTTTTCATGTGAAATTATTTGCTTGTCACCATATACCGAGGAAGTTACCGGCGGCTCTAGAATCGAGCTCCGCAACATTGGCACGCAATTTCGAGGATTGCAAGGATGGTCAAGTTATCTAGTATAATCGTTTATTCTGGCCCCGAAGCTATGAAGATTAGTCATGATTACGGGCATTATACTTACATCCGCTATTTATCTCCGGGCTGGAATGAATACGATGACTTCAATGAATCACCGACGCCCATGATGGATACCAGGACCGTGACCCCGAAATTGCTGATATATAGCCATTGCGATTAATTTTTTAGTCGAAGACTGACTTTTTTTTTCCAAAATGAAATTGATTGCGGATAAAACGCAGATAATTTAGAGGTGTATTTGTTTCAAATAAATTTATTTTGAGGTGGGTTCCGCTAACTTTATGTTAAGTTAGCGGGACCCCATTTTCCCGGGAAATGGGAAATGTGGGAAATTTTTTTTCACGGCATTCGATTGCGGATAAAAAGCGGATTATTATGTGCTAACGCGGATTTTTCTTTTGCAATGTGGTCCTGCCAAATTAACAGTGCTTTTCACACTTATTCTGCTTTTCACACTTATTCTGAAATAAGAAAACAAACTTACTTAGTATTTCGTGATATGCAACCATCAATTATTTTGCGTTATTATTCTACAACCTGGGAAATTGGAAAATTGTGTGAAGAACCATTCAAAACGTTTGGTTGATAGTTCGTTTGGTCTTTTAATAATAAATAATCTCAATCGAAATTTCCCTTACAAGTTTTCTTCTAATCGTAATTAACGCAGCTTCAGATAATATAATTAAGAGTTGATGATTGGAAAATTTAAATTAGTCAAACAAACTGATACGTTTATTTCCGCCTCTGCATTTCTTTCTTATTCCTCTTTGCAATTCTTTTCTTTAATGGTATTCATTCATTTAATTGCTGAATAAATAATTAGAAACATAAAAGTAAATTAGGTTAATGAGTCAAAGAGAGCTAGTAAAGCATATTTCAGACTTAAAAACAAAAGCGTGAAGAACAAAAATCATTAATCGCTCTGCAATAAGTGGGACGGAGTAGAGCCGCCCGTCAGGAGCACCGTTCTCCTGCCTACATGCACTAACAAGTACATCATATTAAAGAGAGATGCATATGCCTGTTGACATTTGAAATTCTGAAAATAACAAAAAAAAATTTCCGAATATATACGAGCGAGTGTGTGAGCCTTGTGGCTCGGTTGGTGAGTGAATGGTGAAAGTGTAAATTGCCACTCACGAATGCATTCTTCTTCAGTTACAAGTGTCAATATTGTAACAGAAATGCTCCAGCCAGTAAAATCAGCTCTTTTCGCTTTTTTCCCAGTGTCATTAGAGTGTTTGACGCCGCTGGCACTATTGAAGCCACTCATATTTGTTGCATCGAGTCAAATTTGTTTGTTTGTTGTCATTTGTTTATGCGTCGTTTACTCTATTTTTATCATATATTTTTATGATTTTATGTACACATTTTAAGTTTGGATTTAGAGCTGCTGTGTCACTTTCAAAAACACGTCCACATACACGTGCATATGTACGCTAGAAAGGGAACCACCGCACCAGTTGTTTGCACTTTGCAATGACGTTCGCCTGAGAGTTGGGAAGTATGTTAACGTTTGGCTGGTATTTTTAAATTAGTCGATTGCTTGCGAGTAGACTTTCAAGTGTGAACAATGCAACGCTTTTCTTTTTAGTGGCAGTGGTACTTATGACTGTTTTCCACAAATCCAATTACCCATTGGGAAGATGGCGGTCTGAAAAATAATCGGCCTAAGGAGTAGATGGCGCCATTACTATCGAATCAATGTTGTTTATCGTGTATACTATCCTTCAAATGATTGCTGTAAAATTTTCACCAATATACATCATTCAGTGTGGGTTTGGCTGGTATTGACTGGATATTGTCCTATTGTCTAAGCTGATTACTTTTCAGTTCACCTTCGTATAATAGGTACTACCTTTACAGTACCAGAAAGTTTTGAGTTTAATAAAAAACACGTATTTGGAAGGAACATTTAAGACTAAAGAATGGTAGCTCAGAAAGAATAACTTCTCTACGGGACATAGTAACAGTTCTCTACGAAGACATACGGTAAAATAAACACACATACCAGGTCTTTATTATGGCTGGTATATTTGCTTATGCCATGATTTAGTATTCTAATTATGTCAGATAAGGGATTTTCTAGATCAATACACTTGAAGACAGATTGGTAAAAGCGCTATATATAGTAATATCTTCCCATTCTGTGAAATTAGGAATTACAATAAATAGGCTGATTAGATAGTAACTACTTTTAGTCTCCAAAAGAAAGCATAATTATGCTCCTCTCAGCAGTGAATTTTCTCCAGTTATCATCAAGATATCAATAATGTGCAATACATAAAGCGTAGTTAAAACGGCCCGGCTTGTCAGGTATGGAGCATCGGAATTATCTAGTATCAAGGGCTTTATAACTATGTATTTGCCTTTTACCATATATTATAAAAAAATGGTTAAGCAAACAAACATATTATCGTCTGGAGTGTCAGCTTCATCAAACTACCAACGAAATATTGGATATAACAGTTCGAAGTCATCTAAGGGCTGGCTAATTTTCTTAAGATTTCTGGATATCATTGGACTGATCCTGATGAATTAATATTAAATGTCAAAAGACATGTCGGTAAACAAAATACATATGTTGAATTTATATTTTAATTTTCATGAATTGGTTAGCAATAGGTTTCAAAACTCCTTTAGCAAGCAAGATATTTTAACTTATGTATATTGTATATTACAAAATATTCGATGACATTTCCAATTGGCAATTTAAATATCAAAGACAAAGCAGACATATTTATTTCGTATCAATTTCTTAATATGAAATTAAGATACATAATTATTTGTTTCCGATCACAAAAAAGGAAGTGCTTCACAGATACAGCGCATTCAACTTCATCCTCAAAAAATACCTACTTAGAAATTGGAAGTGTTTAATTAAGTTTTGTTGAATAAGATAATATTGTACTATAGAACAAATCATATCTTGGCAGGTTTGCAAGAGTATTATCTCGTTGGTTTAATACGAGTATTCGTACAGTACTGGGAATATGTCTCTCCCATGGCATAGTATCTTGAAGCGTCTTTTTCTTTGAGTCCTTCGTTGCTAATATATATTCTCACTGATTCTTTCACACATCATAACCAGGTTTACGGAACATATCTCGACAAAATAATATACACAATTCAGGAGATGTAGTATATAAAGTGAAACCACGAGGGGAAACTATATTGAGAATATAACCCAACTTGCAAGCAACGATCATATTTACACGCACACAAAAGCACAAGAGAGGTGCTTGCCTGTCAATCCACTTCCTGCGGCAGAGACGAACAAAAGGAGCTTCCGTCTTATTAAATACGTAGATGTGTATATTACGGACCCTGCAGGAAAACTGACTTATTCGGATAAATTTTTAGTTGTTATTGAAACCATGAATTCTCATATAGAAACATGTGTGTGCAGCAAATGTTTTTGTTTGTTCATTTTTGTAAAGTTTATTATTGTAAAGTCAGTTTTTTTACTTAACTATTTAATTAGTTTGAAACGAGAATAATATGGATTAAGTAGTAGGTGGAGTAAGGCTTGGGTAGTGAACGACCGAACGAACTAACTGATCGGTTTCACTGAACTGAACTAACTGAACTAGTTCAGATCTGTTAAATAATTTGTTAAGATGCCACTGAGAACTTTCCCAATAAAATTGTTTTGTGACAGTGCAAAACTCGGATTTTTATTTTAAACCGTCTGTGCCAACAATACTTTTGCAACTAAAACCTAACTTAGGTTCTTTTGCAAAAGTCTAGAACTCATTTAAAAATTTTCTGCAGGGAAGTGTATTTTCTTAAATAAGAGCAGATGCAAATCAGAGCCACAGGCGCTTGTTGTTGTTATTAGTGATGTGGAAAATTATGTGCACATCGGAAAGACACGTCGGAGGATATAGTGAAAACGGTTTGTTCTTCCTTTGTTGTTGCTTGTAAATGATACTGACACACAGTGGAGAGGCGCATTTTCTTTGCATATAAAAGCAGCCAACTAATTTCATTGTTGGAATTGTTTTTGCTGCACGATCCGTCAATTTTATAGTAGATCGTTACAAGCTTTACCGTTTTTTTAAATTTTAAATCTCTGAAGTCTGCCTTTTTCTCAACGGAGCTGTCTTAGTCTTTGAAGTTGCAAACGAGTTCCCAAAATTCCAATTGTACTTAAACTGCTGTGGTTCTTTTTCAGTTATTACGCTAAACCGGTGAGACCGAAATGCCGACTGGAACTTCACCGATTTAACCTATGAAGAAGCAGCAGCTTGCTGGTAGATCACATCACGATTCACTACGTGACCTCATAATACGAGTAAAAATGTTGCAATTAGTGCGAATGGGTGAGTGGCTGGCTGCTCGCCTGCTTTACTGCTTTACTTCAGACTACATTTTAGTTGAAGCACACCTAAAGGTACCACCAGTCTACTCGTGCCGCTGTAGTAAGTGCACTGCAGCTCTCTGAACCCATTTTTTCTTTGTAGGCATATTATTTGTAATTTTTCCCATTTCATCCTCCATTCAGCAACTTGGTGGCAAAGCAATGAGGTTTCCTCTTTTTACATCTCTTTTAGCTGCAACTGCGGCTTGTTTTTCTTGTTCATTGTTGTGTTATAACTTTATATATTATTTCTTTTTCTATTTATTTATGCAGACGCTGTATTCCAAGCCGAGCTGCGCGTATGTACTCTGTAATTTCCGGTGGAAGTATGATAATATTGAATTTGTGCCGATTTCGCTGCGTTTATTATAATTTTGCGCTTCGATAATATTCATTCTATTGCATAGCGGATGTGTATTAGAATTGCTCATAGCAAAAGATTTTCTAATAGAGAATTTAGCTCTCATGGGAGCTCTTTACCATGCTAATAAAAATGAACCAAATCGTTACCTTGTCGAACTAATGATATCGATCGGGTCTTGTAGCGTTTGGTTTTTGATGTACTCGTATGTAGGAGAATTTGTGTAATTCGAACAAAGTAAAAAAAATCTGTCATTTATTTACCTAGAAGAATGGTTTGTAGGAGTGTTTCGCCTGAATCATTCCAATCATTCTAGTTAACATTCTTTTTTACACTTTATCAAATTGAATTTAATTTGGAATATGGCTTTCATTCATATTATGAAAACAGTGGAGAACCATCCCACTTAGTTGTCCGTGTTTAGAATAAATACGTTCATCTGATTGAAAATAGGACAACTATAATTCTTGTAATATATACTTGAATAGGACTCTAATTGGTATATAAATTTATTTTGATAAATTTCTTAGCTTCGATGTTTGCCTTATATCAAACTTCGTTGTAATCAGATTTGTATATTCTCTAAGACACATTTGACCTATTCGTTGTAATCAGATTTGTATATTCTCTAAGACACGTTTGACCTATTCCAAGTAAATGCTTCTCGTTGCTTACTATTGTATTCCGAATGTGTTCAACTGTAGATAAGAGTCCACACGCAATATCACTCACATGCGTACAAACTTACTTTTATCACAAACTGAACTGAGTTCTTACTAACTAATCTAACTAATTATGTATTACATTATATTATATAAGTTTTGAAACATGCTATTGTTGTTGCATGAATAAGCTCCTACACACAACGTAAATAAACTCTTCTACACATATCTTGTGCTCTCTATATTTATATATTTATACTCGTATATATGTACGTATAAATCTTATATATCGAAAGTTCAACAAACTGTAGTAGAAAAGCGCAGAAGTAAAGGAAGTGTGTGTTCATATCTTTGAGAATAAGCACTTAAATGTTATTACTTAGATAATAGGCGTTCCACTAACTCCCCTAGAAAGAAGCGTTGCAAAAGATTCCTCATCTATTGTTCAGAAACGAGTAATTCCAAACATGGTAACAATTTGTGGCGTAAACTTCGCTTTTACACATAGAAAACTAAGTATGTGGGAAATTCATTGGCAATTTTTTTTAAGACTACATTTCTAGATAAAGACGATTTCACATTAATTAAAACACGGGAAGAATGGGCATACCGGGTCGTATCGACTATTACAAATACACTAATCTTCTTGTTATCGTTAGCAAGGTTTTTTTATATTCATTTTACAATAAATCGACTATATTTAAATTTATATGGAAATAATTATTATTATGATAAACACATAGATCTTGACAATGGAAGTCTCTTCAATCTCGTAGTTCTTCAGATGTGTTCTTTTCGATTATATAGTAAGTAGTGTTGGGTACTCGATTTTTGTAAAATTGTATGCAGCTCATACAGGTGTTTAAACTCCTTGACTGCAAATGCTCTGTTTTTTTGAAATAGTTCGGCATATGGAAAGTGGGAGTCAATTTTCTTTTCACCGATTTCCTTTTCGAATATTTGTTTTTTCGTCAGTTTTTTGCATCGGCTGAAACGGGATATAAAAACGCCGATCGGTTTTTTCTTCAACTTTGATACAAACCTTTTAAGTTTTACCCTTTCTCTGTATTCTGTTCCCGGTTGTCTTTGAACATATCTTCTTGATTTCTATCACTATCAAAGCATTTTTCAGTCTCATTCGTTTATCAATTTTCTCACTCCAGTTATTGAACACAGATTAAAACTTTCAAGAATTTGAAAATTTTCTAGTATTTTTGCAACATTAACATCCAGAAGAGCTAGCAACATTGCTCTGTGGCTGCACACGTCTCGTATGTATGCATGCATTTTCTGCATTAGATTACCGCGGTAGTTGGTTTCTCCTTCTCACTTTACATATTGAGTTCTCCACACTTTCTACACACATTCGCTGGATGTGCTTCTTAAGAATTGCAGCGGCGCGTAATGATTTATTATGTGTGAAGTTGGCGATGATTGCATTTTATTCTTCTCTGTTTTCTCCATTTTCCTTCGAAACGTTTAATGTATACCTTTGTTGTTGCAACTTATGGTGGTGTTGCGCTTTGTAGAATTTTGCTTCAAGTTTTTCTCAAGAGGTCGTTTACATTATTGTATTCATTTTTTGTACTCTGCTTCGCTGCAGCGTGTGTGTATTTTACATAAAATATTTTCTATGCACTTTTCTCCGCAGCTACCACTTAGTGCTCCTATTCTTGTCCCTTTCCCCTAGTTGATGGGCGTGAAACTTGAATCCTCTACTGAGTTTCAGATAAGTACATTCAAGGTTTGCTTTTATTGTTTGCTGACGTTTCAATTTGTGACAGATACTTATTAACTGTTTATTGTGGTTGTTGTTATATTTAATGGTGTATATTTTTGACGAGTGCTGTCAATGTCACAGTAAATGTCATAATTTCACTATTATATTAATCGTCTTATTTATATGTCCTATTAACGCAAACTCCTTTTTTTTTGGTTTAGTGACACATGAGACGAGTGATGCGGGTTGGTCGGTCGGGTCATGCTGTCGAAGTATGTGTCACTAACGACCGTAAAGTTCAAGATTTGAGTTGGTTCACCACTATCAATATCTGCTATTGCTATACAATCATGTGTCAATGCCTGAATGAATATGAAGCGTGAAACTTGTCATCATGTCTCACTTGCCTTTGTTAATTCTCTATTTTGCTTCCCAGTGTTGTTCCAGCTGCTGGTATGTTTGCAGTCTCCAAACGGGAACAGAGTTGAGAATATGCATAGCACGCATTTTCTGGATATTTAAAGGAGCTTTTAAATTTTGAATTTTCGGGTACTGGGAGCCTCATTGGGAATCAATTAAAACACTAATGCAGATGACTCCACTAAACCTAGCATTTGTTTTTCGTTCTCCCTTACGTTTCCTTTAACCCCTGAAATACAGTGGCTCACAAATTACTTCAAGCAAGCAAATTTTCCTAGAGAAACGTCAAATATTTCTCTCACGTGAACTGATATTACAAATATTAAAATCAATCCAAATATGTTTCTCAAATCGCGTAAAAATTTAAAATTGTATATTAATGCAATTCACATCTTATTTCATGCAGTTACAATAAATAAATAAAAACAATAATAATTAATATATAATTACATCAAAACATATCGCTAGTACTTAGTGGGATAGCCTTTTTGTTTAATAACATCATTTGAACGTGATCGGATAGAGGCGATAAGGTTATTTGTGTATTCTGGTGAATCTTCCACAGCCACTCTTCTTGTAATCCCATTTTAAGATCCGTTACAAATGGAAATTTTATATTTCGTGCCACAAGTTCTATATAGAGTTCATTTCTGGCGACTGTGCTGGTGTTTGCAGCAAGTGGGAATAATTATAAATAAGCCAAAGTTGGGCAATAGCAGATTTATGTTTTGGGTCGTTATCTTGATAATAGGAAAAATTTCGCGTATACCAAGTTTGTCAGCACTTTTCAATAAATCATTCTTCAAATTGTTCGAATAACCTAATTTGTCCATAGTATCCTCAACAACCAACACCTGCTGATGACATACAACCCCAAATCATTACGTGTCCACCACCGTGGTTGGCAGTGGCACGTAAATTTTATGGGTTTACTCCGGTATTGGGCTCACGCCAAAGAAAATAATTGCCATCCGATCCAAAGAGATTGAATTTGTGTTTTCCAGTGTTTTCTTTGTAAGGTGATCTTTTGCGAATGGTTTGTTCCTTGCAGTGCAGCTATGTAAATCATGATTTTGAAAAATTCCGCGTTCATGACATAGCCTTCCAAGTGTTTCTGTAGCTTCCACTATTAGAGTGGGAACACTAATGAGAATTTGTTTTGATTTCCGGCAGTAACCGATATTTCAAGATTTTGTTTGGGACCTCCGCCTTTATTTTGCAGACGTTGCTCACGGATAAATCGCTTTTTGATACATTGTATAGTCGAGGGGGTTAAAGAACTATTATGATACTCCAAATTAATTTTCAGTGGTGATATTTTGATGCCGATAATGTTGGATTCATCAGACACAAATATTTATTATTTTTGCACTATCAATCATAAATAGGAGTTAGTTATATGATAGTTTGGATTTAATATGTCAAAAAAATTAGGATTCCCTGAATCTTGCGGCTATACTATCAATCGGTATTGACAATATTTCAATTTTTATATCCAACCAGACATTTCTGTAATTGCTAGTAAACTGCACAATATTTATTTAATCTCTGTAAGTATAGAAACCTTCAGTGTAAAACTAATAGTGGACTTGTTTAATATATAATGTAGGTTTCGTTCGAATCAAGTGGTTTTATGATCCCGCTACATTACTGCTGATTTTTAGTTTTTCTCTGCCATATTCCAGCAAATTTTCTTTAATAAATCAAATACAACCTCTTCCTACCATCAATTTTCTTTGATTTATTACGATTTAAATCGATACTGCGCCATAATTAAATATAGAAAGGTGAATACTTAATTTCAACGATATTGAGTAAGTACTAGTATGGTGTGCCAATTAAAATCCTATTTCCATTAAGGGTACTCCTTAAACAGCAGTTTGTTCGTGTTCGTAACCCACCCACTTTTTCGAACCATATTGTGCTATAAGAGTCTTTGTTCCATAGTAGCAGAATTGATATTATAAGTCCATTATTATTGGTTGTTTCCTTCGTTGTCGCTGCAGTTAAGCTCTGCCATATTTAAATGCTTAATACTGTTTGACGTTAAACTCTAAAATGGGTCATCACGTTTTCCTCGACTAGACGACAATAACAGCGGTGCCGCGTTCTACGAATATGAATGCATATTTTTTAACGGTAGGTCAAAGCACTTTGCGCTTAGGCTGATTGGAAACTTGGTGCACATGCATTTCCTTTGCAGTGTGTCTTTTATACGCTGTGGGCTATTTTTGTAACTCTTATGGGTTGGTGACGAGTATATTCATTTAGTTTGACGTTTGTGAAGCAAAAAATGTGAAGCGAACTTAGAACTCGAGCATTTCCTATTGCTCCACTTTGCTCTCTTTGATGTCAAATGTATTTTCTCCACTAACCAGCAAGGTGACTCCGTGATAATTCTGATATTCCTTCAGCAACAATGGAACAAATTTAGATTCAAGTTTATTTTGGTGATTCTTTTCGCCAAGTGTATCCTCCTCGTCATCAATGTATTACATATAACATTATATAAGATGGTAAATGTAGCTCATAGAGTACTCCCCATATCTGTTAAAAAAAAAATGTGAGTATAACTTTTAGAAGCAGTTCAATTAAATTGTTAATTTTGTTCTTCGTCAGGTACGGGTCGAATATTTCCATTATATATAAAGAGAAGAGGCAAACTCCTAATATACAGTCCGTAAAAGAAGGGGCACATAGTGTGTTCAGGGGTGACTTCACATTCTATAGTTTCATCGTCATGAAGTTGTTTTCACATCTTCCTGAATGGTTGGCAAAGGTAACATTGCAACACGCTCCAAAGTACGTGTAGTTAAGAAAGTGCTCACCCACATACGGCGTGGTATACATTACTGTGATGAATGTAGGTACATTTTAAATGCACAAAGCAGGCAAGTGGTCATTTCTCTCTTCTTGATATAATTCATAGTCTCATCAGCTTGTCTATGCACATTTTTGCAGCTCCTGTACTTCCACAACTAAGTAATTTTCGTGGACTAGTGGTCGACCTCCGTGATTGTATTACCCACAAAAATGCTTTCAAGCGAGCGTATGTCGCTTCCTGTGCAGTTTATGGTGCATTAGTGGCCATGTTAGGAGAAGTAGTTACATGCTATTAACTCTGATTGTGGAGCATTTTTCAGAAAGTATTTCAAAGCATCGTCACACTTTTTACATACGAGTACAATGTTTCTAAATACTCACTAAGTCATAAAAATTACTAAAAATTGCATAGTTAAACAATATTGTAAGAACATATCGTTAAAAATCAATGTCGACAATCACAAGGCACCAATAGGGGTCATGCTCACGTAAACCAGAGAGGTAATTAATAGCGAGAAGTTGGCGTCCTACTGCTGATAAATATTGCTTGAAGAAATTATAATATTCAAATGTAAAAAGCTTAAATTTATGCAGTCACATCGTGAATATGGGCATCGGGTGGCATTAAAATACGAATATACTAAAAAACCCATTCATACCAATTTATTAACCATAATTAAACGCTTTATTTACGAGTGTGTGCACTTTATTCAAGAAGTTCTTTAGTGCATTGTGTTTGGACGCGCTTTTCTTTGTATACTTTTATACATGCTATATTCCAGTTCAGAAAGACGGGAAATTAACTTTAAAAAATTCATAAATTTATATTGGTATTTTAGAAATCTTTACAACTAGAATTAAGGTCAGTACGGGGCAACGTTACATTGTCATTAAATTAAAACGATGTGAAAATGCATCCGGCGTAGTGGATTTGTAACAGGTCAAAAACTTTAGAATCGGGCAATAATATATTCTAAATATTGAGAGACCATTAAATCAATTCGTAAATTGCGGTAAAATAAAACGTATTATTTTAAAGTTTTAAAGTGTTTAGGGAAACTTGGCTGGTATATAGTGGAGATATGTATGAAATTTATCATGGATAGAGAGGCTAAATTGTTTCAGAACATAACAGTGCTCGATAGGTCGAAGAGGACCGAAACTTACAAACTTTTTCTTTATTTCGCTAATAAAATAAAATATTCAGCGTGTCAAGTGATTATCAGAGTACCAGATACAAGGAGTAACATCGTTTTTGCCTCTTGCTATTCTTACAGTTATTATGTCGGTTTGAATTATCCTAGGTACATGGTATTGCGAGGCTACTTTCTGTATGACCTTTCCCGTCGAATCGGAAGAGACATATATAAGCCAAGAGCTCGGTCAGCTGATAAACCAAGATATAGAAATCGCAACATATAGGCTCGCAAAATCTGCGCTTTTTGTTTGTTATCTTAGGTGATCATTCCCCAAATACTATAATATAATAATAATAAGTTACACCAACTACTCTAAGAGAAACTCGCTCGCTCCCTTTTCAATGTAAGTTCTGTGATAGCGGTAGTTTAAAATGAATCGATAGATCGGTTAATTCTCTTCCGCGCTCAGTTTTACAGTGGTTGTCCAGCTAAACAATGTAAATTTTCATCATAATATCTTCCTCGGGCTCACTTGGCTTGTCATTTTTACAATTACGCTGGACGGAGTGCTTGTCACCATTGGTACACCATGGTCCAACTACTGAGTTATTTCACTATCATAAATACTAATTTATACCTTTTGAATCCTTTGTTCATTAATCACTCTATAACTTTTTTTGGCATACATTTAAATTAACATACATTTTGGTATTTGTTCCTTTGCAGAAATACACAAGAATATCTTAAAAAGTACGAGTAAGATATTGATGAGGAGTAACAAGCCAGGATGCAAACGACAGACGCACATACAATTAAACGTGATCTTCGAAGTTAACCAGTCAGACATGCTGACACTAATTTAGGCGAAAGTAAAAGCAATTCATTCAAAGAAAAAAAAATTACTCAAACCGTTCAAAAGTAAAATGTTGAATCGCCGAAAAAATAGATTGCCGCAACTATTGATGAATCTATATATTTTTAAAATAGACTTAAGCGATAGATGAATACACAACTAACCAGATTCGAGATATACGATACGAGAGCTGAAAGCAAAAATAGATACACATATGTAATTATTTTCAATAGAGACACACAAGCATAATTATAAATTAAACACAAGCATAATTATAAATTAATTAAATTTGAATATTGTCGAAAATTAAAAATATAAAGGAAAAAGTTGGAGTGAAGTGATTTTGCAGAGTGCTACGAGAGAGATATACATAAGCAGTTATTACATAAAAATACACCACAATGGATTTAAGTTTGGAACGTGATAGCTCGGCGTTGGGCAGCCTATTTCAACAGATTATCAACGACATGAAGGTGAGTGATTTGATATTTGTTATAGTTAGCTATTATTTTTTTATTTCCGTCTCTCCCCTCTTCTTTTTTGAAGCATGTGTCAGACTGCTTTTTCCACATGCAACTTATTTATCTACATTTGTTCTGTAAACACTTTCATTGTCGCTGTGATTTATTCCACTGATAAGCATGCACCAACATGAACACCATTGCATTTGATTTGATTCATATGCTATGTTGCGCAGTGGAGCACTCCCCTATTTCAAGAGTCAATGACATCTCTGCTGCACGATAGGACGGTCTTTGTTTTGTGTGTGGAAACTCTGTTGTTATTTTGTTATTCTTCTCTTCCGTTTATATTTCATTAATAATTTTGTGTATAGAATCATTATACAGTGACAAATTATGTTTTCAGAAGTATGATAAGGCTCGGCTGTTACAGCACACTCGGTAATTCCGTTTAATTTAGTTACTCTTTGCATTATTTTTAATTTAATACTTATCACCTGTAGATAGTGAATTAAAATGCAATTCAAAAAGAATGATATATATATATATATATATATATATATATATATATATATATATTTATATTTATATATCATTATATATATATATATATATATATATATATATATATTTATATATCATTATATATATATATATATATATATATATATATATTTATATATCATTATATATATATATATATATATATATATATATATATATATATATATCATTATATATATATATATATATATATATATATATATATATATATATATATATACATGACCTACGTAGCTGGCAATCCAATGATGCGTAGCTTTTAACCTTATATGTAGCTGAGTTTGCAGCCATTTTTTCGGCAAAAAGTCTTACAGGCAGCAGATTTAGCATAACGTCCAATTCTGCCGTTGGAGTCGTTCTAATGGCACTACTTATGAATACCTCTGCTGTTCTTTGTACCTTTGTTATCAGCCTATTGTATGTGGACTTACTTAAGGCTGTCCACCTAGCAAGCACCCCATAGAAAAGGACTGGTCGTACCACAGCTGTGTATATCCAATAGGCTACCTTTGGCTGTAACCACCATTTTTTACCTATAACTCTTTTGCAAGAGTACAGAGCTACCTGAGCCTTCCTAATGCGTTCGCTTATATTAGCCTTCCAGTTCTGCTTCCTATCTAGGATCACTCCCAAATATTTAGCTTCCTCGACGAGGTTAATATCTACATCCGTTTGTTTTGGAGTGATAAAGTGAGGAATTTTATACTTCCTATTGAAGAGCACCAGCTTAGTCTTGGTCGGATTAATCCCCAACCCACAGTCAGTAGTCCATTTAGAGAGAATGTTGAACATCATGCATCAAGTCTCTCAGAGTAAATATGCATTTTCCCGAGATACTAAAAGCAACATCATCCGCATACGCAAACACCTTGCACCCTTCCCTCTCCAAATTGTGTAAAATGATGGAAAATATTCAGATTTCTAGAATAGATTTATACTATATATAAATATTCAGATTTCACTTACAGCAACTTAATTCTACTTTTTTTGCTATAAAATCTCGTAGTTAGTCTTACTATTTAAGAGAAGTCTTAACTATCATATGAATAAGTTTGGAGTATCCTGAGATAGCATCTGCAGAATCTCCAGAGAAAGTGAAAAAATCTCACTATACATCTTGGATATCAGCAAAATTCCTCAACTTGATCAAATTCATTAGCACCTGTTTGAAAGAAACATTGAAGAAGATCTATAGATGAGATTATCCTCATCGTTTAAGTAAATATGGGTATCACAATAGATATTTTAGGTCTCAGTGTATAACAGCCTTTAAACAGATCTAACTTCAGTATCTGCTTCGTTTATGTCCATTTCAGAGTCCCTTTTGGCCATCTCGTCCGCTAATTCATTCCCTTCTATATTGCTATGTCCGGGAACCCACCAACGTGAGACCTTATGGTGACCAATGTTCAGTAGTGAGGTACGACATTTTATTACAAACTTCGATATTGCCTTAAACGCTGCCTAACTATCCACACAGATAGTGATATTCGAGGGTCGAATTGTACTTCTTTGTATCAACCTGGCCGGTTTCCTAATTGCATAGATTTCGGCCTGAAAGACGCTGCATGCGTCAGGCAGCCGATATGACTGTCTTGGCTGCAAGCCTTCCGAGAAGACACCCTCCCCCGTTCCACTCTCCTTCTTTGAGCCGTCAGTGTAGATGATAATGTCGGAATTACCCGTTACAGAGCCTGACTCCCAGTTTTCCCTGTGGATAGAGAGTTGTGAAGTCTAGAGTAGAAGCCATGTGGTCTGTAGCCGTTCCTCAGTCAGCCGTAACTATCCTTTGACACTTCAGTTTAATTTCGCTCAAAATTGTACAGTGTCTATAGTTGCGAGATTTCCACGCATTGCACTCCCGTAGTTTGAGAGCACACTTGGTGGCATCACCCTGAATAAACACCCCTAGAGTAGGAGGTGAAATAATATGTTTAAACCTTCTTGAGGCGCGCTACTTACAGCCCCTGAAATTCCCAGGCTAGCAAGTCTTTGTACTTTTCTAATACGGGTTTGATTGCATTTTTTCCCCACGCCTCCCACCAGACGATAGACGCGTAGGTGATAATTGGTCTAATGATTGTGGTGTACATTCCATGCAAAATGTACGGTGACAATCCCCATTTTTCCCCAAAGATTCTTTTACAGGCATAATATGTAGCCAAATCCTTCTTTGTTCTCTCCTCAATATTCCTTCTCCAATTTAACTCGTCCAGAATGGTACCTAAGTATCTGAAGAGAGACTCAACGTTACCCTACCTAACGTTACCCTACCCTGTACATATAACAATTTTGAAGTTGCCCACTGGCTACCGATGTTTGCTTTTACTAGACTTGTTGGCTGATCGGGAAAAAGAATCGTGTGTTTTACTCTCTGGAAGGGAATATCTTCTTCTTATTTTTGTGGCTGCTTTATGCTCTCAGACTTTATCTTCCTCTACTGATAAAACTGTTTCACTGTACGCAAATGTTGTTGGAAACCCAACGCTATTTCAATACCAAAAACAAGATTTATAGAGGGCAAAATAACAGAGGCCCGTAAATATTGACCAACAATGTGAGTACAGGAATAAAAAAGTTGAATTTGATATATGGAAAAACATGCAATTCAAAATCAAAAGGCATCTTTAAAATGAAAACTCTTTCAGCGGCTACAATCAAGTGTGGCAGTTGCTAACGGTGTCGTTTTACGAAAAAGAAGACTGGTTTTAATTTCAACAGGCTCTACATGCCGGTGCGGACATATCATAAGTTCAGATGCGTGCAACCAAACAAAATTGCGTACATTTAATCAGAATCACTGAACTGATGCCTGATGCTGATGATGAGCCGACTTGCTTCGTTTAATTGTGGGCGCATACGTTTTTAAATTATGTGTCTGAAGTTAGTAATTATGAATAGCTTGTTTTTGTAAATACCACATTTATCTAACTGATTTCAATGCTGCTGGGGCTTAGTATAGAAATCAATGCCTTTCTACACCTGTTACTGTGCACACGTAGTGCAAATATTTTCAAAGAACGCGGACTCTGAACAATGTACTCACGCATGCATGTAATAAAAGCAAAAAAGTTAAAAAATATCAGATGACCAAGTTTAGAGGCAACGTGCTGGCTGACGTTCTGTACATTGAGTGCGGAGTATGTCAAGACCTCACATATTACACTCATATTTACACTGAATACAACAACTATTAAGCAATTATTGTATTTCAGACTCAGAAGCAAGGTCACATGCAAACAAACAAATTTCAGAGAGACGTGATAGATATGCTAAACAAAACAATACAAAGCAGAACAACAACAACAACAACGACTACAAAACACATATTAATAGAATTTCCAATACACAACAACCAAAACAAAAGGTCTTTATAAGCAAACAAAATATAAATTAATGTTCAGAAACATTTGCGTATCCGTTCATCCGCTTTGGCTACAGCACAATTCCATTAAGGCAGAGCTATTTTATTACATTTTAGCGCTGTTCACAGTTTAATCTAAAAACAATTTTATAAAAATATCAATTTAAATACAATTAAATTTTTATTTTATTTGCTTGCTTCTTAAAATTTGTTATTGTTAAATTTTTATATATAAATAAAAATTTTTTTCTACATTTATACCACCCTCTTTGCGGTGGTTTTGTTTCGGCTCTGAATTGCGTTTGTGGATTTTTTTGTTGATTTTAATTCTGACCATTTTGCCGCCGCATTTCACGCGCCAAATTAAACTCGTTCGCTCACGCGCTAATTTCGCCATTAATTGGTCTTTGTGGCACTACTTGAGTAACTTTTAAAAGTGCGTGTGTGTGTGCGATGGGTGCTATGGGTGGGTGTGTTAATGCTTTTCATGCAGCAATTTGCCAGTTTTCTCTAACGCAACATTATGGTATAATTAATTGTAAATCTTCCGACAATAATTGCTGCTGTTTCATATCGGTGGGGCTTTAGTCTTGAGCAAACAGTGGGCCCGTTGAGCAATGAACAATAACAAAGGTTCTAATTTCCACACACGATTGTTTTGCATCAATAAACGCCACAACTCAATCAGCTCCGCCAAAAAGAACTCGCTCAGTAGGGTGTTCAAAGGAAGTTAACACATCATTTGGAGTTTTCTGTGGGTTTGATTTTTATTATGCTGCTGGTATTGTTGGTTCAGAATAAAATGTTTCTGCAGACATATTCCAGGCATTTCATAACGCTAAATTATTTGTAGATGTGTTGTGTAATATAAATGGAATTTTTTGTCTGAAAACTTTTATAAAAGTGGTTTGTTTGATAAAATTCTCTATTATAGTCTTAACTATTGTCTCTCCATTTAGTTCAAAGCAATTTGTGCCTTTTTTATGCATTTAAATAGGTTTTAATTTTTGGCACTACATTATTAATAATGTCTATATTATTTTGGGTTTTGGTTACACCGAATGTGATTAACTTTAAACAAAAAGAAAATTGCAAACGCAAAACATTGTTTCAGATAATTATTAGTTAAAATCGAAGAAATGGCCTCTCAGTTTATTCACTTGGGTGCTAGATATATATTGAAAAAGTTCATGTTTGCTATCATGACTGAATATGTTGAATATTTAGTTGGTTATGGGTCTGATTGGATTTACAATAATTTTCGAGGTTTGCAAAAAATTGTGTTCGTACTATCAAATATTTCTATTTCATTCATAATTTCTATCAAATATAACTTGTAAGGGTTAGGTTAGGTTAGACTTGCCGGCCGTGAAGGCCACACATAGACCTACAAGTTCCTTTGCGGTGCCAGATGGATATCTATTTAAGAGCTATAGTATGAATCGTTGAACAGGGAGACGCTTTTAGCAAATCTTAAGAGAGAAATTATCCCTAGTTGCGCGACCTCTTCTAGTCCTTCAAACCACGGGGTCTCCCAGATGTGATAAGAGGGTTTTAGATATTGCGGGTCATAGGCATAGTAGATGCTCCAGAATTTCTCTTGTGCCTTGCTCCCCACATTTCCTGCATTCATTTTTTTTTGTGATTCAAATCCTTTTAGCGTGTACCGCCGTTAGACAGTGACCTGTGAGTATTCCTACTACCGTTCTGCAATCCTTCCTCGGAAGTCCCAGTATCGATTTGGCTGAGTGCCGTATGGTTTGCACATGAGCTTTGCGTTCCTACATGTGGCAACACTCCACCGTTCTTTCACCTTTCTCATCATGTCATCTTCAATACGGCCATTGATCATTGTTAGAGGCATTAGTTCGTTACTTACTTGCTTATTGGGTAGTAAGATTCTGCTTTTTGTAATGGCATCCGCACTCTCATTTCCTTCCATGTTCTTATGCCCTGCCACCCAGTAGATGTGTAGCTTCCGATTGGTAGCCAGTCTATCCATTGCTGCCTTGTATTGCAGAACATTTCTGGAAGATGCACAGCATGAAGTTATAGCTTTGATCGCAGCCTGGCTATCTATGCAGAAGCTTATTGTGGAGTTCGTAGTTTCTGCTATGCAGGCTCTGCGACTTTCCATGCTCCAAAAACTTCCGCTTGAAAAATGCTCCAGTAGTTTGGTAGTCTGAACGGCTGTTTGATATCTAGTTCGAAGTAGTAGACACCTGCTCCAACCCCGTCCTCCATCTTCGAGCCGTTCGTGAATAGGTTGAAAGTTTTGCATTTTGCATTTTGCATTCATGCCTCTATGCCATCCCTCCTTTTCAATAGTTCTTTTTATTTGTTTCCGCAGACTAAGAATAGGAGTCACATAGTCAGTGTTGACCGTGAGACTTCGACCTACAGAGCTATGACCGAAGGGACGGAGAGAGAATTGTTTAGTGGCCATCAACCTTGCCGCAGATTTTGCCGCAATGCTTTCCGCAAATAGGCCGATTGGGGGTAAATTGAGGATGGTGTTATAGCAGCCGTTGGTGTTGTCCTTAAAGCTCCCGTCACACACAGTGCCACAAGTCTTGGGACTCGATCCATAGGTGTGCAATTAATTTTCTTCCTAACAGCAGTCTAAAACAAAACATAGAGTAAAATAGGTCTTGCTATGGCTGTGTAGCACCAATTCATCAGAAAATGAGAGACGCCACAAGTGCATCCAAGCATCTTTTTACAAGCATATAGAGCAAAGGTAGCTTTCTTTACCTTTCCTCCACATTGACCTTCCATGAAATTAGTAGTAAGTATTTGGTGTGGCTTTTTATAGTGAGTACCCTACTGTTCAGTTTTGATGGTCTCCATGGCGGGATTTTATACCTTCTACTGAAAAGTATGCAGAATAGAAAAATCAGAATTGTTCAAAATAGTGTTGATACTAAAGAAATTATTTCCTCAATAATACGGAATATCGTTAGCATTTTATATCAAATTTTATACGGTCAAACATTTAAAGTTTACTTACCGCTTTGAATGGAACTGTTTTGACTTTTTGAAGTACTATTTTTCTAGGGAGAACCTATTAATTTTTTGTATCATTAATGGCATAATCCATTCTAAAAATACTTATAAGATTTATGGTTCTTTTAGAGTTGCTGTTATTATTGCACAGATATAAATCGAATGAATGGGAGATGAAGAGGCAATAATCTATTATGGCGTCTGACTGAATAGTTTAAATTATTTAATTTAATTTAGTGACTTCAGCGATTCCAGATGATACATTAGTCTATTTTGATCACACATTCCAATTATCTGGGACTATATATACTCGTATTCGTATTCGTAGAGGAAGTTGTATATACGCGTATTCAAGTGTGTTAAAACTTGCTGAAATTAAAGCCGACCATCAATTCTTTAAGGTGATTTATTCCAAACTACAGTCAAATCACTTTAAACAGATAAAAATGTCATAAATTTTACGGCGCGTTACCACTCAAAAGTCACGCCTGAAACATTTTCATTCTATGCAGCTTCACGTTCGAACGTGGGTCTTCATACAGTGTGTGTGCGTTTGTGTAAATTGCCCTTTGAATTTGCTATCAAAGATAATGCGGTGGCAACAGCACAGCTACTGTTCCATCAAATGCAGTGATATCATTGCCCCAAATATATGCCAGATTAGAGACTAGTTTACGTGGCCAGAGGCAAATTGAGATGCTTTGTCCAATTATAATCGCTTGCCTTTATTTATGCAGCAGGTACATACGTGTTTGTTGACATTAAATTCTTTGCAGGCGTGCCTCTCAATACCTTTGAATAAATTGAACCCCTGCAGTAAAATTGTCAACTAGTTTCTTTATAATTTCGTCCTTATTTCGAATGGACTTGGTTATGTTTTAGCTATAAAACAGTGTGCCGTTAGTTTAAAATGAGAGCAATTCTATATTTCTTAAGAGATTTCTACAGTAAATTTATATTTCTTAAGCAAAAGGCATAATTTGATGATGAGAAAATTTTTCTTGCAATCGTTATGCACTCCATCAGCCTTCCACGCTCTTCTTCTCGTCCTCAAAGAATGTCCCAAAAAGAATATTAATTTAAAGTGGTTAGTAAATTGTTCCATATCTAAGTTATTTCCAACACAACTAAAAATTTCTGATAAATTTATTCATCCAAATGTTAAGAAACGGAAAGTTACTAGTTCTTTTAGTGCTGGTTTCATCTGAACTGTTATTCACTGGTGCAGCCCGACTAATTACAGATTACATCATTTTACATCAGTTGTTCTTTCACTATTTCACTAACTACTCCACAGTGTACTAGTTCCAAATTTGCATATTAAACGGCATATCGACACCGCTGGAGCCGTAACAATTTTAGACTTGGTCTAGAATAGGAATTAATAATGCTTCTGAAATTATATAGTGAGCTGGATTCAGACAGCTGAGAATTGAGTCACAAATGAGGGAAACAACAAACACGTGTGAATATTTTCTTCGAGCTCTTGGGTTTTATTTTTGCATGGAACTAGTTTGGCGATATTTTTGAATTAGTTAAACTAAAGTTTCGAATTAGTTTGATGACAGTTTGAATCTAGTTTGCGCGATTGTTTCGAAACCCCTTCACAATAATTTCGAAATAATTTCTGGGTAGTGCTCTTCATATTCCCAACTAGTTGCATGTATTTCCCCTCACATAATTTTCGACCTAGTTTCCTATTAGTTTTTTACTTGTCAGTTTACTGCAGGGTACTGTTTTCGAAATCCATGATTCAGATATTAAGACACTAATATAGCAAATTCCGAACATGCACAAAGAATGAACAAAAGTATACCATGACCGAGTATTGGAGAATCATTTCATTATGCTCTGCCCAGGTATTACCGTACGTCAGCGAATTCTAGATGAACATTTCCTATATCCGTGCTATACGATTTAAGTACGTGAAATTATATGCATTGCAGGAATCTGCTGAACAGATGCTTTTGCGCTATACAATATTTTGTTTGGATTACAAAATTTATTGTTGATGTTGTTGCTGATGTGAGAATTGAGGCATTGGGCAACAAAGAATCAAATATTCTTAGTAGTTGCAAACATTTAGTTGGCTGGTAAGATAGCATTTCTGAAATTGGATTTGGAAATTTGCATTCCAGACCAACTCAAACACATGAAGTGTTTATAAGTTTGTTATATAGTGCAAATATGGAGGTCGAATACGTTTTTTTTTTATTAAAATAATTTCCGTTTCAATCAATTTTGTTGTAAATACGGTTTTATAGAAATTATTCACAAGGTATTTAGACTAATAAATAATCGAATAATTAATCGATTTATCTTAAAAGTCGATTGTCAGGACCAGCAGTGGGTGATCTCTCAATATGTAGGAGTCGATATTTTACTAACATATTTGCTTGTCTCTAAAACTTATGTTTTATCAAAAAAATATGACTTCAGAAAATATTGCAGCATTTTAGCATATTATTGGTATATATACTATCGAAATCCAAGGGTCATTCTGGAACAACCAATATATACGCAAAAAGTCGCTATTTTGTCCGGTTCTTGGGCCGGCGCGGTCCATACGTTTTCGAAATGATTCGTGGTACTACTGTAGCATCATTATCTCGTGTCGGCGCTTACAATTGAAACAAGATTGTGCGGTATTAAACCGTGGATTACATCATGGACTATATCATATTACATGTGTACCCTCCAATCGATTACAGATTTAAAGGACGCTACTTGATTGTATAAAGCCGGATAGTAATAGAAAATTTCTTAAAAAAGATGAAGTTTGAAGTTGAAGGCGCCCATCTGGCCTATATAATGTTTCATCTTTCTAGTCAATGTCACCATATTATACTGAAATAAAAATATTACGACTTTATTAAAAACGAAAGTCATTTTTCAAATTGAAAATGTAACTTCGATTTGAATCAGTCTAAATAAGGCTCCGAATATGGGTTCATTGCAATATGCCATATTTAAAATCATAGTTGGTTTTAATTTTTTTTTTGAGAATTAAGGAAAAAACAAAGGATAATGATGAAAAAGTTTTTTCTTTGTACGATCGAACCAAAATTCGACAATTTCTCAGAACTCATACATATACGAGTATAGTGAAATCTGAATATTAACCAATGAAAATTTAGGCACGAACCATATTATGAAATGAATATATATTTTTCTTTAAGAATATCTGCTTTCCTCATATATTCCCCCCTCTACTTACTGTTTTTTCATATCTTCAAAACTCTTGACATTTAACACATGTTCATATCCCCACATCAGAACCGATGATCATCCAGAATACGTCTTGCCTCGCCTCGTTCATTTGAATGTCACTGGGTGCTCACAAAAATCCTAATCGCATCAATTTAAGTAAATTAGGGCGAAAAAGCAGTGCCTGCAAATGGCCACACGAAGAATTGTGTGCAGCAGGTGTTGTTGTTGAATTAAGGAAACCGAAGAAGTGGCACCGAACGAACTGATGGAATTTAAAAATAACACAGAAGAAGAGCGGAGCAGTCAAGAATAAAGGCAACATGCCGCCGACATGCACAAGCGAAAAAAGGGAATGCTGGAACGAATGTCTTGGCGCAACTATTCGGAAAAGTTGAACTGATAGACGGACGTGTTGTGTCTGCGTTATGCTCAGAGGTATTCAGAGTCGGTGCGTCAGCTGCAGTGCTTAAAATATAACTCGGCGCGTCATCCATCTCTACTGTTTGACACTTTAATGACGGCCAAACCATCTAGATGAAATTTCCAACCGCTTCCAGTGGTTGGAGTTATTCAAATTTCTATCCAGAGCTCATGTACTGTTTGAAGTGAGTGCTGATGTGGGGGGTTGCGTTGCCTTTTTGTTGAGTGGAGTCGGTCGGATTTAAATTATGTGAAAATTAGCAGCGATGCAATTTTTAACGAAGTTTGTATTTATTAAATTAAATTACAGCAGCTTCTTTTTGCGAGATAGAAAATGAAGGAATTACATTTCTTGGCGCACGCAACGTTCAACTTGTGTTCGTTGAAGTTTGCTGCTTGGCCTGAGTGCGAATCAGAGCAGAAACTTAATAGCAGTACTCGTATCTTTTGCCTGTGCTTCTTTGGCTGTGCTTCTTGCATTTCGTGCGAACAATGGACAAGTTGTGATATTGTTAAGAGCAGCGTACCCGTGAGCTTCTATCTTAACGAGCGTCAATACTCGTATCTGGCTTTTTATTTATTTCTTTTTTGTTATTTTTTTCTATTTTGAAGTTTTTGTTTGTTTGCTTTTGCAATAATTTTAAGTAATTTAATTCCCCTTTTGAACACACTAGAAAAAAATCTCGTAGTAGAAACAAACTTTTGCCTTGGATTGATATCCTTCTTCTTGAAGATTGCGCTTTAAATCAATTATTCTTCTACCTCATACATCAATAGAAATTCTTTCGCTTGAATCGTATTTGCTAGACCGAGACCAATTTATGCCATTATTTTAAGGAAGTGCTTTTTCTGTTTTATAAGCAACAATTTTCTAACATTTACGAGTAAACTCGTTGCTAATTTATAAAATTAATTAAAAGATGTTAATTGCCAACGCTTTTTACTGCATGGTCTTATTTTAGAATGTTTTGAAATAACTGTTATTTTCCTTCAGGCGTAGTTATTTATTACATTATTTTTAGAAAAAATTGCAGTAGTCTTCAGTGCCTATTGCAGTATAACTATTAAACAAACATAAACTAGTTTCTTGTCCCGGGTTTTCTACATAATTGGCGAAGAACCAATTTTATATATTTTTCACCTAAACATCAAAAAATGGAGCTGGGACTATTTTTTCAATTCACTAATTTCGGTTTCTCCGTTTCCCCTCTCTACTATAGATTTTACAGCTAGAATCCCAACTCTATCCAACCAGGGAAGACTGGGAGTCAGGCTCTGTAACGGGTAATTCTGACATCATCTACACTGACGGCTCAAAGAAGGAGAGTGGAATTGGGGAGGGTGTCTTCTCGGAAGGCTTGCTGCCAAGACAGTCTTATGGGCTGCCTGAGGCATGCAGCGTCTTTCAGCCCAAAATCTATGGGATTAGGAAAGCGGCCACGCTGATATAAAGTAGTACAATTCGATCCTCGAATATCACTATCTGTGCTATCTGTGTGGATAACGCAATAGAATCCAATACAGTTAAATTGAAGTTGGTAATGAAATGTCGTACCTCACTACTGAACATTGGTCACCATAAGGTCTCAATTTGGTGGGTTCCCGGACATAGCAATATAGAAGGGAATGAATTAGCGGACGAGATGGCCAGAAGGGACTCTGAAATGGACATAAACGAAGCAGATACCTCAATAATAGTCCCGATATGTGAACTGTTTAGGAGCATAGATGAATTCACTATTGCGGTGACAAACAACTTAAGGACTAATCGTGACGATTGTGAAGTCTCACGGGCCTTATGACCTAGTTTAGACATGAAGAGAACGAAGGTTCTCTTAGGGCTCAACAAACCTGCAGTAAGGGTGCTTACGGGGGTCATTACCGGGCATTGTGCTATCGTACCAATGCTTCAACGTTGGCGTATTCCGTCGAGCGGGTTATGCAAGAGTTGCAAGAGATAGAATCGATCCATCACGTTTTATGTCAATGTCCAAAGATACAGTTGAAACGACTTCAATGTTTGGGGTCGCGCTTCTTCAAAAGCTTGACATAGATAACGAAGGTGCACTTATCGGATCTCCTCTCTTCCATCTGGAAAACCAAATGGTTTAATAGGGTTGGTACGCCGAATGTTTATGGAGATCGAGGGTAAGGACGAGTATGCCGCCTCTTGTAATATTGGAAGGCAGTCACAATGGACATAGATGTCTTCGAGTGGAAGTGCGGATACCGTATCCGCACACGCCTTCGCAACCTAACCTAACCTTACCCCTCTGGTTAGTTGATAGTGTCGAGGCTATCTTTAGGAATACAAGTCGGTCAAAGGAATACTTGCTGGAGTTGACATTGGGCACACAAATTGTAATTTGCCTTCTTATGAATAAAAATTCCCCACTAATTTTTTTTCTCTTTTCCCTATACCCCTATTATGAATACACACTTCTTCCAGAATCCTCATATTCCATACAATGGTAGGATATGTCAAAACACTCCCTAGGGAAAAGAAGTATTCTAAATTTAATCCCTATGTATAGATCAAAAATGTAAACTTAATGAGACCTTCCTTTTTGTTATGAATTTGTATTAGTTTAAAGAGCTCCAATTTGGGTATGTTTTATAGATTCAGCCCATAACTACGGGTACCACATAATGCTGATGCAATTTTACTTAGCTCAGCTAGAATACAGGCTGATCGTTATTGATTAACTCTTTTTTAGGCTTGTTATAGTCATTTCCTATATATATTTAATATATCGTTGGTGTGGACCTTGCACAGGAATTAATACCAAACTGATGTTAGTTTAGCAAAGTAGATAGATAAAAGATTGCTAAAATAAAAATCATGATCGTTTGTTCTTCAGACAAAGAAAAATACTAGTATGAAACATGTAAATGTATTTTTGCTTTTCGAAATAGTCCTCCTTACAATATATGCAGTTTTGCTGACTGCAAAATCAGTCACAGGATCCGTGGGTTGGAGAAGAGTGGTCTGAGAGACCACTCTTCTCCAACTCAAACACATCATGTGAGGCGGATGGCTGAAGAAAGTCTTTACAAATTAGGCCTTTTGAGATGGAGTAAGTGCAAATGCACTGTCGTGGTGGAGAATAATTTGGCTTCTAAAGGCACCTGGCATGAACTTTGTCGAGCATTTTCAGTGAACAAATTATGGTGTACCAGTCATCATTTACGGTGCGACGATCATCTAACGAAATGGCAGCCAAATGACCTGACCGAGGGAGAAAAGAGTCAATCATTTTATAGTTGGTGCTTTTTTAATTATATTATAATGGAAGAAATGCTATTTCTCGACCATCTCTCATAAATTGTGAAGTGAGGTTTTCAACACTGACATTCAATTGTCATGAAAAACATCGCTAATTGTATCAGCTGCGCTCAGTTACCTGCCTTTCTAATCAAATTTAAATGAAAAATCCATAGGTTGGTAGCTTTAGTCGGCTTCACGGTGTCTGCTTGCGAATCATACGCGTACCGCGTGTAGACTCGCATACTTGTATAACTTAGAGAAAAAAGAAACAGCCCAAGTACCCTTACTTGGCATGAGCCAAGCGATTAACTAAACACTTGAACGGTACAAAAGACAATAATAATCATAATTTGCCGCAAAAGTGAAACTTTTCCCGTTGCTGCTGCCACTATCGCTGTATCGTTGTCTTGCTAGCAACACTTTTGTGGCTTCCTTTCGGCAATACAATTGCTAATATTATAATTGTAATGTTTTTTTTTTCACAAACACTGTCATAATTGTACTCTTTGTACACACTTAGTCGAATTTACTCATATATAACAACGTGTGGTTGTAGTTGTTGCTGCTGTCATTGTTATGCTGCACAACTTAAACTACGGAAAAAGCCTTTTTGTCGTTTTCTGTTGCGTGAAAATTGTGAAATCCATTACAGAACAAAACATAATTAAAAGTTTGCCAGCAAATGCAAACATAAACAAAGTTTTACACTTTATTCTTAAAGAACTGGTTTTTTTTAATTAACAAAACGAGAGTGTCCTCTTCGAGTTCATGCAGAGCGTGTCCTTCATTTGTTGCGTGCAAATAGGGTAAATGGGTGAATGAAGCTGTCACAAAGAATCCATTAATTATGAATTCCCCACACATCCTTCTAGTATTTTCATACTTTTCAAGCAGGACACTGTGAATGCACAGTGTATACAAAATTCATAAAAAAATTATAGATTTTTGGAAAGTTGATTCCTTAATGGTGTCCTTTCTACACCACTTAGCCTTATGAAGGAAAAATATGATATATAAAATGTGTGCGTTGGAGCTGTTTTGCAACACCCATAACGAGGTGTGACAGGTATGGACATATACATGTATGACGATCACTTTCCCAATAATTTGGATTTTGTCCTTCCGTCTGTTTGGCTGTGGTCAACTTTTTTCACACTGAAAAATATATCTTAACCTTTCCCAAAGTATAGCCTAAACCATTAGAGAGAAACATATGTTCCTTTGAACCCATTGGGAGAAAGGCAACGGCTACTTTCCATATATATAAAAACACATTTAAATTGAGTATAGTTAACTTATTGATGATATAGTTATGTGCACATGGGTCCTTATATAAGTTAGCAACATACGTGTTGCATGTCGTTGGCGCCGTGCGCTTGCGCAGCGGTACCCAGCATTGTAGGAAATACGCTGCAACAGCGTCTGCTGCCATCCGCTGCGCAGGGACACGGTAGACGGTGTTGGTTCTCGGTGCGTGAGAAAACACAAGACGGAGAGCATTGGCGCCATGCGCTAGCGCAGCGGTGCAAAGCGTTGTACAAAATGCGCGGCAACAGAGTCTGCTACCATCCGCTGCCATCCGCTGCGCAGGGGCACGATAGACGGCGCTGGTTCTCGGTACGCGAGAAAACATACGAACAGAGCATTGGCGCCATGCGCTTGCCCAGCAGTACAAAGCATTGTACAAAATGCGCGACACAGCCGCTACGCGTAGATACGGTAGACGGTGATGGTTCTCGGTGCCGGAGGAATTGGCGAGACATGTGTTGTATGTCGGTGCCGCCAAGCCCAGCCGTGAAACGCTGTCGCGCAGTGCCGCCTCAAAGCGCAGTCACTATGCGATTGTCGGCGGCGAAAACATATAAAAAGAACCCGAGTACGAGAGCTCGCATCTTTTAATTGGCAGGAGCTCGAAGGAGAAGGACTACCATAATAATACAAATAATAAAATAATATAAAATAATTTAAACTCTTTTATTATTATAGATTTTGCTCTGGAGAGTACTTAACTGGCGCCCAACTTGGAGCATGCGAAAAAGTCGCTGCACAGGCTCATAACCCACCCTTGAGAGGGGTGAATAAATAACAAATCTGCGATTCCTACGGGACCCTCCAGTTTTTGTGTCGTAAGCGTGGGGCATGCGAAAAAGTCGCTGCACAGACTCTTACCGTACCCTTGAGAGGGGTTAATAAAAACGGCAAATCTGCGATTCCTACGGGACCCTCCAGTTTTTGTGTCGTAAGCGTGGGGCATGCGAAAAAGTCGCTGCCCAGGCTCTTACCATACCCTTGAGAAGGGTAATAAACAAAAGCAAATCTGCGATTCCTACGGGACCCTCCAGTTTTTGTGTCGGAAGTGTGAGGCATGCGAAAAAGTCGCTGCGAAAGCTCTTACCATACCCTTGAGAGGGGTTAATAAAAAAAGCAAATCTGCGATTCCTACGGGACCCTCCAGTCTTTGTAACATATACGTAGTATATATTGAGGTAAAATCTGCGATTCCTACGGGATACTCCAGTTTTTAGCACAAATAAATAAAAATTTATAATTAATAATAAATTTTTAGCGCTACCGAAAAAGGCGGTTCGCTGCGTATTGACCATTCGCAAGGCTTATTATTAAACACGGTGCGACCGAAAAAGGTGGTGCATAGCCCATCTCCACGTTCACCGGTATAAAGCACGAATGGCGATATGTGGTGATATATTGCGTTAAAATCTGCGATTCCTACGGGACCCTCCAGGTTTAACGTAAACAAAATTTTAATTTAAAAAAATGAATAAAAAAAAAAATAAAAAATTTTTAAATAATAAAACTTAAAATTTTTAGGACTACCCAAAAGGCGTTGCACAGCCCAACCATACGTTCTAGCACATTCTTGGTGACGTAGAGAGCATCCGAAAAATACGGTGCACGGATCACCATACCAAGGACTTCCGCTGTAACAAGGGAAGACCAGCACAGGCTACATTGAGTCAGGTCTCTAGTACCGTTCATCGCAAAGTAGAGTGCGCTTCTAGACTCTAGTATGGCGCACAAGGAAGCAGCGCACCAACCCCGCGGAGATTTGGCTATATTTGAGGCTATGATCAACACCGCCTTCTCCTCTTTGACTGAAGAAAGCAACCGACGATTTACTGAGAATCGCAACGAGATATGCGAACTCCGGAAAGAACTGCAGATCCGTGGACAACCGGCAGTACCTCCCACAGTTTATAGCGATGTTATGTTCGATCAAAAGGGTGAAGGGGTTGATTCATTCGTGCTCATTCGCTTCGCGAGTTTGGTGGAAGCAGGACGCAGTACGCTTCCTGGCGGAGATCTGTTACTAGCGCTTACGTCCCTTTCACGGGTTCGGAAGTTCTTCCTCGCCATTACCAGGCCGTTCACCTGATCCGAAGTCAGGTAATGGGAGAGGCCGATGTCCTCATAACATCCTTTAATACGCCTACTAACCTTGACGCAATACTGGCTCGGTTAGACTTTACATATGCAGACAGAAGACAATCATACGCGCTTCATGCGGAGTCTCAGGCAAAGTGGATGGTCCGTATTATGACGATATTCAGAAGAGGCTCACCCTTCTAACCAACCAGAACGACATGAGCAATTCTGGTGACGCATCGCGGAAATGAAATCCTGAATGAAGAGCACAGGAACCTGGCTAGGAGCGTATTCATTTCGGGGCTTAACGAGCCCATGACTTCATCAGTTCTTTGTGCTAGTCCCCCGGATATGCGGCAGCCCTCGCTCTGGCCTTGGAGCTAGAAATAAACACAGCCAGAGCCCACATAGACCAGTCATGGAAGCGACGGGGGCCCCAGGGAATGCAACCATCCTTCAATTATAGCATCAACCAGCAGCTTATAAGGATGTATCAGCCCGACTCAGCTCGACTTGCCATTGGTCGCCAAGGAACTGGAGTTATCGCACAGCCGAGAACTCCACCCCGATGTGGCAATCCGTCTACGATACCCGCCATAGACGGTCCTCCACGAAATCCCTTTAATGCAAACCGGTTTGGAGCTTCTACCAGCACTCCACATATGCAGAAATGATATTCGGATGGCCAGCAATTTGAAGTGAGAGAACTAGCTACAAAAAGGCCACCTTCGTCGCAACCACCTTCACACGATTGGAAACACCCAGGAGTCAATGACCTGGGAACTAAGTTAATTGATTCTTCTCCTGGTGGCTGGGACAATGGAAGCCGCCGGAGTGAAGGTCGTCGTCGCAACCGAAACTAAAGACGGGGTGATGCCGGTGCCGATGTTGAGGGAGAGACAACTTTCGCTGAGGTGAATTTTTTTTGGGGAGAGGCCACTTCTTCCATACCTTCAAATGCCTCTAGCATCACAGCGTTTAAAGTTCTTGGTGGACACCGGCTCTGCCAAGAATTACATTAGGGATATCCCTGATCTACGGGGAATAAAGCCGATAATCAAACCAGTTAAGATCAAAACTGTAGTGGGGAGTGTGCATGTCACTAGGAAATGTGGAATCAATATGCTGAGAAGGACATCTACCTTTTACATACCTCCCACTCTAAACACCTTTGATGCTATAATCTGGTTTGATCTGCTAACGGACGTCTCGGCTTCTGTCAACTTAGACGTGGGAACCCTCAGACATGCGCGGGGAATGGAAACACTGCTCTTTCAGGAGTGTGAAGGGATGAATTACAGAGATTCCAGCATAGACGAGAATGAAAAAGTAGAGCATACCAGCGGCAACGATCAAACGGAAATTTCCTCAGAAGCCACTAACCAGGTATCTGAGGGAGAAGAATGGTCATATAGTAGCATCAAAATCTAAAAACACTTCGATTGTCCTCGACGCGGATGCATTAGACGCCTTTCGGCGTGTGAGGTCAGCACATGCTTTGCTCCTCTATCCAGATTTCGGAAAACCATTCGATCTTACTGCGGATGCTTCATCCTATGCCTTAGGGGCTGTACTATCGCAGGGAGGTCGGCTCATCACCATGATATCGCGCACACTCTCCAATACAGAGGAGAACTATGTGACTTATGAGCAAGAGCTGCTTGCAATTGTTTGGTCATTTCAGAAGCTGAGAAATTACCTATACGGAGTCAAGGACCTAAATGTTTTTACAGACTATCAACCCCTTACCGTTTGTTTATTCAAAATTTGCTTATTCTCGACGAAACAAAATTGAAGTTAACTTAAAACTGACCTTTTAGTACTTGAACTAGAAAACCACGAAGAAATGATAATTCAATAATTGTTCTTTTTGAGTTCTGATTTTGAACGGATTTTATTAAATTATTGCATGCGTTTTTATACAAAATTAACATGTCAAAATCCATAGCAATACAATACTGTAGTTCGATGCAAGTTGCACAACATATTTGCTAGAATAACATATTATCATGAGACTACAACAACCAAAAAACGTGTCGAATTTCCGTCTGCTTAATGTGCAAGACAATTTAAACTGTTGTTATGCAAAGTGCAACGAACTTCTGTTATTATTGACGCAAAGAATAAATTGAACAGAAATCAAAATTGCAGTTTTAAACAACATTAACACCTTCGATCTCTCGGACAGAAATGTTAACTCGAAGATGAAACGATGGCGAAGTTCGCCCCGAAGTTCCATTACAAGCCAAGAAGACCCAACATTGGTGCGGAAGCGCTTTCACGACAGCACATAAATGCAATAATGAAGAAACCTAAGTAATGTGAAACCAATGGCAGTACTGAAAAATCGCTGGGATCACCTATCCCGACTGTCGATAACCCCGTCAATGGCTTCAGAAATCAGCTTATCCTCAAGGTACAGAGAAGTCGAAGAAAACTTCCTTCATAGTATTCCAGAAGCAGCTCAGGCATGTCCTAACTTATGCCTCACCTTCGGACTTGCCCCAGCTGCTAAACGAGTCCGTTAACGTCAATGTTGTGAATGGAATATATTGCGATCGAGTTACATTGCAATATTTGGAGGACACCTTGCAGGATCTCTTCCCATCCATGAGGTTCCGACTCAGTGAGAGAAGTGTAAAGGATATCACCAACACAAGCGAGCAACAAGAAATCCTAGCCAGACAGCATAACAGAACCCACCGTTCGCCGAATGAAACTACACGTCAGGCTTTGCGGAGGACATATTTCCCCGGTAACCGTAAGCAATTCAAGCAGCTGACATCTGCCTGCTGCATATGTCAGGAAGGTAAATACAATCGACACCCACACGCAATCCAAATAGGAAAAACCCCTATTCCCACGCATCCGGTTGTAATTTTGCATCTGGATATCTATTCCACGGCAGATCACCACTTCCTCACATGCCTGCACAAGTTCCGCAAGTTTGCCATCGTAAAACCAATAAGATCCAGAAGTATAGTGGACCTTAAAGGACCCCTACTGGAAACCCTCAATGTCTTCAAGGATACACGTGGTAGTGCCCCAGGGCGGGACGCCCGTCAGCCGAGGACGGCTGATCTTAAGGGGGGGAGGAGTTAGCAACATACGTGTTGCATGTCGTTGGCGCCGTGCGCTTGCGCAGCGGTACCCAGCATTGTAGGAAATACGCTGCAACAGCGTCTGCTGCCATCCGCTGCGCAGGGACACGGTAGACGGTGTTGGTTCTCGGTGCGTGAGAAAACACAAGACGGAGAGCATTGGCGCCATGCGCTAGCGCAGCGGTGCAAAGCGTTGTACAAAATGCGCGGCAACAGAGTCTGCTACCATCCGCTGCCATCCGCTGCGCAGGGGCACGATAGACGGCGCTGGTTCTCGGTACGCGAGAAAACATACGAACAGAGCATTGGCGCCATGCGCTTGCCCAGCAGTACAAAGCATTGTACAAAATGCGCGACACAGCCGCTACGCGTAGATACGGTAGACGGTGATGGTTCTCGGTGCCGGAGGAATTGGCGAGACATGTGTTGTATGTCGGTGCCGCCAAGCCCAGCCGTGAAACGCTGTCGCGCAGTGCCGCCTCAAAGCGCAGTCACTATGCGATTGTCGGCGGCGAAAACATATAAAAAGAACCCGAGTACGAGAGCTCGCATCTTTTAATTGGCAGGAGCTCGAAGGAGAAGGACTACCATAATAATACAAATAATAAAATAATATAAAATAATTTAAACTCTTTTATTATTATAGATTTTGCTCTGGAGAGTACTTAACTTATACTCTATGTAAAATGTTGGTGTATGGGTGTTAACTTTTGGCTTTAAGTCGAGCCTATATGAATATAGTTTGCTATAATGGTAAACATTTTATTGTGAATCTTGCTGATCATAGTGGGCGAAACATTTCAGCAGCCACTCCCACCTACACATCGATTTGATCAGTAAGAAAAACATGCCAAGATAATGTTTATTATTATAGGGATCCAATATCATCATGGTTCAACTCGTATGACAACTTTATTTCTGTACCCACGATTTAATGAATGATCTTAGGGTAAAAGATATTACAATGCCGTCTAACCCGACTTCAGCCTTGTTGGTTTTTAATTTAATGTTATTTTATCATGTGGCTTACTTCGTGGTTATGTTTGTATATTTCTCACTCTTCCGTTTATATGGGAAATGCGCATCCTTTTGACGTGATTTTATAGATCATAGTTTATTTTTTCAGGAAATCCTCAACATATTAGTGATTCAGATATTACAAGATACAAACTGGAAAATAGTGGGTGCAATAAACTCCTCTGCCATTGAAATAATTTTTTTTTTGTTATCCAATCTGTGCGTATACATTTATCATGATGCTTTAATAAAAAATTTTGGAATTATGCAATGTTTTTCTCGAGATCCATTTAAATAGCTTTCACTGCATGCCCAACAGTTCTATTTTTCCGTCGAGCCCACCAATCCATGACATTTAAAATCACATATTCACTAAATATAAATAGTAGCGTGTATGCACTCATAAAGCTGGCACCCAGAAAGAGGCCAACGGCTCCACCAAATGCCACTACCAGCTGATAGGTCCGGAACACGACACGTCGCTTTATTGCCATACGTGGGAGAGTCAGATGGGCAATGATGGTATGTTCGAAATTGGAATGATCCTAAATTGAATATAATTATTAAATATTTCTTGGCTTGACATGAGTGTATTACTTACATCCTTTTGCTCAGTAGACTGTTCGCTGGTGTAGGATATGTCGTCGCACAACGGCATGCAATCGCAATGTGTGTCCGTCCAATTGTTTCTGGCCAAACACAGCATTCCATCGATATCACAAATGGGTGCATTTGGTGCCACCGCATAAAAGTACGGTTTGCAGTTACACTTCTTCAGAGCGGCATTAATACGGCATTCTATGCGGCAGAGTCCGGGACGATAAAGCTAAAATTTGATTTTCTTTTAATGCAGTTTTAAATCTAAGTTTTATGTCCTGTACCTTTAAAAAAGGAAAAAAGTGTATACCGCGGGTTTGCAACACCCAGAAGGCAGGTATGGACATATATATACAGATATGATCAGAACCACTTTTGGAGCAATTTAGATCTTGCCAACGCATCGGTCTGTTGCCGCATCGGTCTGTTCAGACCATTTGATATATATTAATGTAACTTTGCAAAAGTATAGTATGGACTAACATACAGAACCAGATTGCTATATGAGCTGATTTGGACAAAGATCGCGCCTACCTCTGATAGATATATGCAACTTTGTTCACTTTTTTTAAAATGAGTATAACTTCGGTCCAATTAATGGAATAATGAATAATGAATTAATTCGGTAGCTATGTAGATGTGGCTACTAAACACTATGCATAATTTGGGCGGCTTTTATTTCCTGCCACTCCCAATATTAACAAATATTCATAACTATTAGAGATTTATGGATGAAATTTTATGGGAAGCAGCATATAGCGATTATAGAGCCTACTACAATAGTCAATTCAGGGTACCACCCTACACACGAACATGTAAGGAAAGGGTATTTCCTGCCCGACTTCAGACTTCTTTACTCGTATGAACCATGTTCAGCACAAATCATCTATGTACATCATATCCGTTTCTATTGAGTACACATTTTTTACATAATCGCATACTTCCACACTATAATTTCCCATTTTATTACAAAAGTGCCACAAAAAGAGATCTGCAAGGACGCCATATGACCGTCAATTCGACATATTGTCTCCGGAATTTCAAATGTGGGATTTATAAAATTATTGTTTAGTACACGACTAGATAAACCAAATATGTGCGAATGCTATTCAGAAAGATAAATCATGGTTGTAAAGATATTGCGGACTTTGTAAGAAGAAAAAACCCGATTTTCAAAACCGGATATTCCTGGGCGTCCTGAGAGACCACTTGCGCTACTGATGCTTGTTCTGGGGGTCTTGGAAATTAATCTTGCTTATCTACTCATAAGTCCCAGTTACAACACAGTTTAAATGATTGTATAGTTCTGTATGTAATGGAAGTTATCTAAGGGATAATAATATTTTTCTCAATTTTTTCTACAGATCCCTCTTAAAACCAAAATATAGCACCTTTTACCTTAAAATATGATAAATTGTTTTCATCTGGATATCGACATTTCCTGTAGGCAATGGGCAAGTTTCGAACTTCTGCTTCTGCGGTAGTCCAATTTAATAGTAGTTCAATGATTAGGGAACCATCAGCCTTGATCTCACGTAGAACTGTGCTACGTTCGTTTGGAGCCACAATATCGTAAACATTATGGATATACTGGAGAAATATTTAAGGTCAGTCCATTTGTATTATAAAAGTATGTTTCGAGGATTTGCTGGTTTATACTAACAATGCTTATGATGTTATCATCGTTGACCATTGGAAATATTTTCGCAGTGCACTCATTCAGGAAGCCGCAGAATCGTACACCAGTTACTGGCAAGTGCTTGCTGCAATTTAAAATAGTTTATTTGGAGAATTTGGACAGAATGGAAACGCAGAGTCTATACACACAGTTCACCGTATGGATTCGTATATTCATTCAGCTGCGATGTTGTGCGACACAGTCCAGCCTCGGTAATGGCTGGCGCGTAAATAGGATTATTGTTGATACTCGGTTGTTGATTGGTTTTCAGTTCGTCATCGTTGTTATTCGTAGTCCGGGGCGGGTGTAGCCTCTGACGCATCTAGTTAAGTATAAAATATTGCAAATGCAATAATATTATTGTAGTGTATATGCAGAATAATTGTTGTTTCCAAAACTCACAGTCAACAACATTTCCACAAAATGAAGGTCCTTCAGGGTTGTATCATTGGCATAAGGTGCCAATGTGTGCATTGTGTCGTATCGCAGTACATTCAATGTTAACAAGAAATTCAAATAATATGCGAAGCTGGAATAATTTCTTCCAATTCCCCAAGTTCTGCAATTGTTATAATTGCCCACAAATACCTGTATTAGTAAAATGAATTAAAGAGCTGGAGAGTTGCAACTTACGTCTCGATAAGAGCTTCCAAGTCATCCTTATCGTGATAATCCGAACATAATGTAGCTCCTCCATAGGGAAAATCTGACTTATCCCATGTTAATTGGAAGGCGTATATAATTGGATTATTGCGGAAGCGTTCCCATTGGTTCAGACAGATGTCAATGGAAAAGTAAGTGGCTGAGAATATCATTGCACACCAAAAGACTCGCTCGAACCAATGCAGTTCCGGTTTAACCAAATACGGTAGACCATGAATGGAGGAGTGTTCGCAGGTTAGTCTTAAGTATTCCTTAAAATCCATTTTCTATAGTAAGACTGGCGTATTTCAGTGGCCTTTTCAATTCGAAAACTATCTTCTAATGTGCTACACAAACTGGTGTGTCAGCGTATTTAAATATGCATGCTGAACACAATATTTGCACATCTTTCTGCCACTTACATATGAGGCATCAGTCATGCAATCACTATAATAGCATTTTGTTGTTTTAGAATAATTCATTTCGACATGTGACAGTTTAGTTCCTTCTGGTTTGGTAGAAGCCTAATAGAAATCGCAATGTCGTGTAGCTTTTTAGATCGATAAACGTGGCTCATGTGGGCAATCGTTGTAAATTGTTAAGATAGATAAACTCCTAATGTACAACAGTCAACCTTGTTATTAGATATTTGTTCCGTCCATCAAATAGTACAGCCTTCAGAAGGAAATTCTAAATAAAGGTGTGTTTTTCATTTGCCTTGCAATTTAGATGAATTCTGGAGATTGTGGAGTAATATTGGGATCATTGCTGTTTACTATATACCCAAAAATTCGTCTGTACGGTAAATGAGAAATGGTTCTTATATGCTGCGAATCAATAAGGTGAATTATTTCTTTCACTACCTCTGTGAAGTGTTGGTATAAAGAATTGATCATCGGAAAAGTTATCTCTTAGTAGGGTTTTTATTTAATTGGAGAGAAAAGTTTTTTCGTTGTCGGAAACAACGGTGTTCGTGTTATTAAATTTTAATACCATAAAACTTCTAGAATAGCATCTTTGATATCAACAGTAGATTTTGATGCGATTGTCATAAAATGTTGCTTGCTGGAAATAAAAGTAACTAGATGGAGAAGTTGCCCTGGGAGGTTTGGACTAGAGGTTTTGCCAATGCCAGGTTTAGGTGGTCTGCGTTGGTATTTAATTTCCAACCAAATCTTACAATTTACCATTATAATTTTTAACATTTTTTCAAACTCTAAAAATAATATTCTCTGGAAATTTGGAGAAAATGTTCAGATAAACAACGGTGTGCTCGATTATGGGTCTTCAAAAGCTAAGACTCGCTTCTATCGAAGGCATGTAACCCCTGACAATCAAGTACAATCTCGCCATTTATCGATTTTTTTTGCTCCTACATGTCCGTTCTCACCACGAACATATTTGTTCAATGGCTTTACCATGTCGGCATAATTTTTTATATAACGACGATAGTAGCCCGATAATCCGATAAATATATATATGTAAATATATATACATTAACAAGCTACTTGACCAATGGATATATTATAAAGTCCAAAATAATGTATTTATTTATTATATAATAGCTGTTTCTTTCAACGCGAGTGTGAATAAAACGACACCCCTCGCTTAACAGTCTAGTATTTGGTAGCACTGGTTTTGCCGTTTAAAATGTTTGTACATAAACATTTGTAAGCAAATTTTATGAATATATTTTATTTATTTATGTATAATCTTCTCAAACTACATTTATTTTTTAATTTAAATTAAAAGTTATTACATATTTTTTTATTACAACCCATTTCTCTTTATTTTCCACTTTGCTTTTTATATATTTAGAGCGGTTTATTCTTGGTTTACTCTTTTTCTCGTTCGCAATATACAACAAAATTGTTTTGGCAGCACTTCTGTTTGAGGCGGTAAACAACAAGCGAATACAATCAGGTTGCTTTAACTAAGCGGTCAATATGTTTGCATACACGTGCGTTTTATTCACACTCGCGTTGAAAGAAACACAGCTATTATTTAAATAAAATCACTGCCATTAAGGCAACATAAACCATCCCAGTGGCAGAACATTTTTAATAAACTCTTTTTTATTGACTGGAAAGAAATTCAATGTAAATAAATCATTTCAAATTTTGTATGTAATTTAAAGTATTACAAACAAATGGGCAGCACGCACATTCTACATTTTTCATTGAAGGAGTAATACTCGTATATAATCCTTCATAATTGCCGTAATAGGCATGGATAAGTTTTCTCCATTATTTACCTTAGTGTTCTCTTGTTATTTGCTTTACAATTTATTTTAAGATTTTGGTTGCTATTGTGAAAATATGTAAAAAATTCGCATATATGTATGTAGAGTGCAACACATACATCTGTATATACATATAAGCTACGAATTTATACAATTTTAACTGAAATGCTGTCGGATATTTATTTCAGTCAGATACACATAATATTTATTTTTTGCTATCCACTATTGGAGATGAATCCTTTAGTAATGGTTTTTTTTTACTGGGAGGAGATTGTAAAATAATTTGTTTACTTAAAGTTTTCTCTGTACTGTGTTTGTTGGACGCTCACATAATAATGCAGTGCAATGTTTAAATAATCGACATAAATTTTGTCTCTTAAGAAGACACGCACTTTCAATTTGTGAAAGAGTTCAGATTTAAACATTAATTTAAAAATATTCAATGACTAAAGTCTCAGGTCATGGTATAGAAGGTCATATCGGGTAGGTAGGTAAAATGTCTGGCGACCTCGGGTCGCCTCAATTAGCAATAGTGCCGTTTTGTTGCCATGTCCTCGTGAGCGTAAAGAAAATGGTAATATACTTTTTTACATTTACAACCATCCGGACAAATTTGGATAGGTCTGAAAGTTCTAAGCTAGAGCAATGCCCTAGACTCTCCAGAAAAGGACTTCCGAGATATTTGAGTCTCAAGCGAGCGAGGGCTGGACAATCACAAAGAAAGTGTACGACTGTTTCTTTATCCTGTGGGTTTTTACAGCTCCTGCAATGAGCATTGAATGGAATGCCCATTTTTTCAGCGTGTGTGCCAATAGTCCAATGACTTGTGCAGGTTGCTAATTTTATGTCTTGTTTTATTGAGAAGGTGGTTAGTTCTTTTTGCACTGTAATCAGGTCACATTCTCAAAATGGCACATGTCGCAGTGTTTTTCCACCTCTCGCGAGCCTTGTGGAGGAAGTGATTATAAATATTTGCCTTAACAACAGTTAGGGGACGCCTACGTCCATAAAGGAAAATACTTGATCGGTTTCCGATGAGCCTCTTCGTGCTAGCTCATTAGCCCTCTCGTTGGCCTCAATGTTCCTGTGTCACGGAACCCAGACAAGGGATATTATATTATTTCCTGACAATAATTTAAATTCCTCCTTGTAGAGGCTGACCAACTTAGAGCCGCCTGCCTGACGGAGTAAATGGATATGTTTTTGGCCAGCTTGAGCCTCTGCAACGCCCCGCGTGCCTGCCAAATTGCAAAGACCTCTGCTTGAAAGACACTTGATGTAGATGGCAATTTGAAGGAGAGCAGAAAATTGAGAGGTTCTGAATATATTCCCTCACCAAACCCAGATTGCATCTTGGAACCATTGGTGAAAATTTTCGTACCTCCTTGCGCGAGCACCTTTCCCTTCTTCCAGTCATTCCTACTTGGTAGAACTGTGCTAACACAGCCCGCAAAATCTAGATTGCGAAAGAAGCGAGTTGTCTCAAAATGCTACCATAACTATACAGGGTGTCCCTCCAGTTACCGGATTCCCTGAGTCTTAGTGCACTTTGTGCGGAAATACAATAAGTATGAGATCTATAGGGAGGAGGTTTAGAATCGCGTCTAAATCAACCCCCGGACAATTGCGGCAGGTTCCTGTAATTCCAATGCGCGCGGGGCGCTGGATTCTTTGTAGTTTCGTAAGATTGTAGCCCTTCCTAAGAGCTACGCACTAAACCACGGAGCCGTACGTTAAGATCGGCCGCACTACCATATTGTACATCCAGAGCACAATTCTTGGTCTAAGACCCCAATTTGTCCCAAATATCGACATGCAAGCATAGAAAGCCACACAGGGCTTCCGTACTCGTTCATCGATGCACTCTTTCCAACTAAGTTGGGGGTTCAATATGACACCAACATATTTTACCCTGGAAGATAGTGAAAGTCACTGGCTATTAAGCCTCGGTTGTTTGAAGGATGGAGGCTTATATTTTTTTGTGAAGAGCAACAGTTCCGGTTTATCGGAGTTAAGCCTCAGGCCGCACTTGTTCGCCCATCTACTAAGTTTGCCCAACGCACTCTCCATGATGTCACTCATCACAGTGGGGAAGGGTCCAGAGACTAGGACCGCCACGTCGTCAGCATACGCAACCACTTTGACAACAGAGGCGAAACAACTCCGCCCTGGGGTGTTTCTCTGCACACATTTTTCGTAACTCTGGCACTACCTAGTTCAGCTATGATTTGTCTGCTTGCCAGTAGGGATGAGATCTAATCACAAATCGGTCCTTCCACCCCTGCTCTGTTAAGAGCCAAGTTAATAGGCTTCAGCCCACAATATTAAAAGCCGCTTCGATGTTTACGAAAGCAGCCAGACTAAATTGCTTAAAGTGAACTGATCTTTCTACCACTCACACCACTTCATGTAGTTCAGTCTCCGTAGATCTCCCCCTTAAATATGCATGCTGCGCCATATAAAGTGGATGCTCCTCAAAGAGATCTCGAATGTGACTATCGACGACTCTCTCAAGGACTTTCAGAAAGAAGGAAGTAAGACTAATCGGTCTGAAATCTTTGGCCAATACATATCCCCTTTTTCCCTCTTTCGGAATGAAAACCACCCGAGTTTTCCTCCACCTATTTGGTATATAATTTAGAGAAATACACCCAGTGAAAATTTCCCGTAACTCAGATATTATAGATCCCTGTGTCCTTTGCATCATTATAGGCATGATGCCGTCCGGATCTTGGGATTTGTATGGTGAGAAACTGTACATTGCCAGGAAAAACTTGTCCACAGACAATATTTGCAGCTGGTACGTGATCTCGGCCCGCAGGCGTGCTACTTTGCTCTGAATGATCAGTGCAGTGTGGAAAATGAGTATCCACAAGAACCTTCAATGCCTCTGTCACCGATTCTGCCCACACTCCATCAGTACGTTTTACAAAGCTTCTGTTGTAGTGATGCTTGGCGAGAGTTTTTCCGAGCCTTGCAGAGTCTTTCAGTGACTCAATAGATTCGCAGTGGTGTTGCCAGGATTTGCGTTTCGCAATCCCGTAGAGGTTTTTATATGTCTAGCTTTCTCTGTAAGCTTGGAAATTTCGACTTATGTAGCATTCGTTAAAGACCCTTCTGAGGCTTGATCTCAAGTCTCTAAGATTCCCATCCCACCAGGGAAGGAAGATATTTTTGCTACGTGAGACAGGACACGAGACGCTGAAAACAACCTGTAAGGTTTTCATCAAGGTCTCTACTCGCTTGAATATCTGGTTAATAGTATAGGTATTTTCTAGAAAGTATGCATAGGCATACGAGTTTTTTTTTTTTTATATGTATATGTACGAGGTGTGATCAAAAGATAACCGTTATTTTCATCTTTTCGTGAGTTACGTATGTTCGATGTTCGCATTTTTTTTTATGTTGGTACACACGTTTGTTATATATGTTGGCAATACCAACCATTTTGGATTGTCAGTTTGTTTTTGACAGATAAAAATGTTAGTCGTGTTTTGGTGTGCTCTTCGATTTTGTACTATTCGAAAAAAATGGATCAAAGAAACTGTATTCAGTTTTGTGTAAAAAATGAAATTAAATGCGCAAGGACATTTGAAATGTTGACTGTGGCCTTTAGCCAGTCTACTATGAGCAGAACACAAGTTCAATTGTGGTATAACCGGTTTAAGGAAGGCCGAGAAGATATCAACGACGATGCTCGTCCTGGTCGCCCAAGCACGTCAACAACCGATGAAAACATTGACGCAGTGAAGAAAATGATTTTGGATAATCGTCGAATCACTATCAGAGAGGTTGCTGATGATGTTGGCATATCGTTCGGCTCATGCCAAGCAATTTTTACGGATGTTTTAGGCATGAAATATGCGGCAGCGAAGATTGTTCCAAAATTGCTAAATTTTGAGCAAAAACAACGTCGCATGGACATCGCTCAGGAGCTGTTTTTGGCCAAAAACAAAACCGTTATCATGCCTCAACCACCGTATTCACCGGACTTGGCCCCCGCTGACTTTTTCCTCTTTCCAAAACTGAAGACACCGATGAAAGGAAGGCGTTTTGCTACGATTGAGGAGATAAAAGAAAAATCGAAACAGGAGCTGTAGGCGATTTATTTCTAAAAATAGTCTCCTTTTACTTCGGCACACTTAGTTAGACGATATTCCAACTTTTTGATACCATCTGAATAATACCATTTCGGGAATCCCTCAAAATACGGGTTAGTTTCGGTAATCACTTCTTCGTTTGAGATGAATCTTTTTCCTGCGAGCCATTTTTTCAAGTTTGGAAACAGGAAAAAGTCACTAGGAGCTAGATCTGGACTATAAGGTGGATGATTAACCAATTCGAAGTGTATTTCACGTAATTTTAGCATCGTATCTAATGCTGTGTGAACCGGTGCGTTGTCTTGAAGAAAGAGCATTTTTTTCTTCTTTAAATGTGGTCGTTTTCTTTGCATCCAATAATGCACGATAATACTTTCCTGTGATTGTGGATCCTTTTTCAAAATAATCGATGAGCAATATTCCGTGTGCATCCCAAAATACAGTGGCCATAACCTTGCCAGTCGATTTCACTGCCTTCGCCTTCTTCGGAGCACTTCCACCAGCTTCGACCCATTGTTTCGATTGATTTTTGGTTTCAGGTGTAGTGGTGGACCCACGTTTCATCAACAGTTATTAATCGACGCCAAAAATCAACAGGATTACGCTTTATCATGTCCAAACACCGCTGTGAAGTGGTCTGTCGAACTCGTTTTTGTTCGACACTGAGCAAACGCGGCACCCATCTTGCCGATAGCTTTTTCATATGCAAATGTTCATGCAAAATGTTGAACACACGTTCATATGATATGTTTACCATTTCAACAATCTCACGCAACTTGACGCGGCGATCATTCATAACGATATCGAGGATTTTCTTGATATTTTCTTCAGTAACCACCTCTTTTGGCCTTCCTGTTGATGGTATTGTTGCAGTTCTTGTTCGGCCGCATTTAAATTCAGCAATCTAATAATTTACCATGTAATCTGACGGAGCAGACTCACCGTCATGTTTATCGAGCTTTTCTTTTGTCTCTTTCGCCGTTTTCCCTTTCAAATAATAGTGTTTAATCACTGCACGAAATTCACTTTTTTCCATTTTTCAAGAAACACAAAAGTTGCTTACTTCAAACGACTACAACAAATAAACTAATCGATGAATTTGGGTGAAATTTTAACAGCTGACGCTTGACAGATCGCAATTTCTAAAAAAAAAGTTTTTGTGTTTGTGCTGCCATCTAGCGCTAGGTAGCTTCAATATCAATCCGCCCTCGTACTTCTTTTTTTCACTTGCCTCCTTTTTTATCGCATAATGTAGTCACTACTCATAAATCACAGCTTTGAATTCAAAGCCAGAGATAGGATTATTACATGCGTACTTACATACATATACATATACATCAAACGTATGCAAGTGCATGGCTAAAAGTGTATACGCATATGCACATATATATGAAAAGAGCTCACAGCAAAGCACAAGTGAATATCGAGTATACGTTTTATTGAATCTATGCATGCATGCTTACTTTGAGCTCCTTAATATTGAGCATGTTGTCTTGGGCTTCCTTTTCTTGTTTGTGCTTTGGATGCGCGGCTTGCGTGTGCCCGGCTAGCTCAGTCGGTACAGCATGAGACTCTTAATATCAGGGTCGTGGGTTCGAGCCCCACGTTGGGCGAAATAAATTTTTGTCATTTTGTAAATTTAAAAACGTTTTTTATTTATGTAATTTTTAAAATTTTGTTTTATGTTTATGTTACTTTGTAACTTTATGTGATAGAGATTTACTTGTTTATTACTTTACATATACTGACAATTTGTTTTTTAACATTTCTTTTTCGTCTCATACATAAGTGCATAATGTATTTATGCTCCAATGCTGTTTTTCAATACCCCGATATTTTGATTTTTTTTAAATTTTGAAACTGAAAATTTTATCTTTATTTTTAATAAGTAATATTCTATTTGTATATATTGTGTTTGGCGCTTTCAGTGTATTATATTTATGTATCAACCTTTTAGTAAAGTCCTTCGGAGCCCACATCATATAGGCCGATGAGTCTATTACCAATTATATCTAAAATATTTGAAAAATTGCTACTGGACCGTATTAACAAAGTTATAACACATAAAAACCTTATCCCAGAGCACCAAATTTGGTTTTCGACAAAAACACTCAAGTATACAGCAAGTTCACCGAGTAACCAACAAAATATTAAATGATTTAGACGGGGAAAACTATTGTGTGCCCATTTACCTAGATGTTGTAAATGCCTTCGATAGTGTGTGGCAAGAAGGGCTTTTACTTAAAGTTAAAAATATTTTACTGGAATACTTCGATCTACTTCAAAGTTACCTGACTATAGACAGCTCTATGTGCCATACAATGCCGATTGCTCTGAGTTACAACAAATAGATGCAGGTGTCCCCTAACTTGGAACAACTCTTTATCTTCTCTACACAGCGGACATACCGTAACCAACAGATTCCATGCTGGCTACATTTGCAGACGACACTGTCATACTATCCCCAAACAAATGCTTAAAAGCAGCGACAGAACAAGAGTAGTGCTGAGCCAAGTAATAAATAGGTTCCACAAATGGGGTATCAAAATAAACTAAGAAAAAACAGTACAAGTCATATACACTACAAAATCGAAGTATATCTTTGTGAATATCTTTTTGAATAATACAATACAATCGCTCTTGCCAATGAAGCTAAATACCTGGGTATTGTAATAGATACAAAATTTACCTGGAAACCCCATATAATCTGCAAACGAAATCAAATAAAATACAAATTCGGACAACTCTACTGGATCCTCAGTAAGAACTCAAGATTATCAACAGAAAATAAACTCCTAATCTATAAAACAATAATAAAACCTATATGGACGTACGGGATCCAAATATGGGGTACTGCCTGCCGAACAAAAATCAACGTTATTCAACATCTACAAACTAAAATTCTTCGAACCATATTAAATGCACCCTGGTATATAACCAATGAGGACCTACAGCCAGATCTCAACATCCTTATCGTAAAGGACGAAATAAAAATAATAAGCCGACGACATCAAACCGCGCTTTGTAATCACACAAATGTCCAAATAAGAAAATTACCAGACCAAGAAACCAACACAAGAAGACGACTCTGAAGACGAAAACCAGTAACCTCCAATATATTTAAATAAGCATACTCAATGTAAACTACTAAATAAGCTCTTAATTAGTGATTTAATCACAAATCGCTATTACATATTGTTCAAAACTGTATCTTGAAGGCAATGGCCTGAACTTTTAATGAATATCCCGCTCAAACATATAATAATAATTGCTAGATGTCGATAAGAGAGATGTAATATAAATTTGGGAATAAAGAAAAAATAAATAAAATTATTATTATTTAAATCCTTATTATTAAAATTATAGCAAAATTAAAATTATAGCAAAGCACTGGCTGCTAGGGCGATCGCCTTAACTATATGTACAATATTGTTTCAGCTTAAATTAGATGCGTTATTTTAATTTTATTCAATAAGGAAAATAACATTTGAATATTTGCTTCTATGAGGATTGGGGGATATCTCGGATATTGGGGCTTTGGAATTCCATTGAAAGGTGGTGGGTGAGATTGTCGCAATCGGAAATTCTGTGTGGTGTTGCTAGTTGGGATGTGTTGCAAAATCGATCAACCTTTTAACTTTATAGTGTTGTATATAAAACGTTTTTAAATGTTATTGTCTTTCATGATTTATTAAGTTTTAGTTTAGTAATTCTGAATAAAACTATCCAATGAAATTTATGATAATTCAATTAATTAGCATAATTATGCTGTGACCATCCAAACTTGTAGTTTATTATTGTAGTTGCTATTATTTTATTTAATTAGAACAAATTGCTTTAACCTTCCCGGTTTAGAAAATATTAATATACAAAAAACTGTAATTTATTTTTGAAAACCCGATTTTTTAAAGCGTCCTTACTAATTGCTCTTTAATTTATCTTTCCCCCTGGGAGCTTTCTGTCAGGAATGATTTGTGATATCAACTACATATCAAACAATTGGACGCTAAATCTAGAAGTGATCATCTGCTCGGGGTTAGTCCAGCTGGGCTTGTTGAGAAAACTAGCAAAATTGATTGCAAATTCCCCTAAAATCCAATATTACCATTATTATTATTATTAAGAACCATGCTCTTAGATTTTCAACTGGACTTATTTATCTGGTCTACGTTTTTGCCTCTATTCACATCTTACATTTGAATATGTACAATTATATCGTTTTGTTTTTAGTGGAGTTAGCATTAAGAAACTTCACTACAGGATGTTACAGCGCCCTATACATATATCGGGAATGTGAGACCCTTTATAGTAATGGAGTGCAGTTTTTTGTGTACGTATTATACAAACTGTAATGTATCCGAACATTGTCAAAGGTGTCTTAAAGCGACCGAATCAACTTTTTTTTTATAATAGCATACAGTAGTTTTATAAATATAATGACCTCTCTAGGAGTATCACACTGATTCTCTTGCTATGGGGAGCTGTGGGGGGTACTGCACCATTTACGAAATGTGTGTGGTGACAATACTTCGAATTGTTCCTCGGATAGTTAATAGGCATTAAATCTGAAAATGAGAAATATAATAATAATATAATCTACGTACCACCCATTACAATATAGAATACATTTCAGAAGTATGCAATTTGTAAATCCATTTTAGAATTGTAATACAGAAGAACAATTCGTGTCAGAGGTAAAATACTACCATCGCTTAAACTGAACTGCTAAACTATCAATTTTCTACAAATATGAACGTATATCATTTTCTTTTTATATGCAATATACTTTTTTGATTTTATATAATATATATTTTATTCGTGCTCGCACACTTACATACTTCAGCGAAAACGTTCAATTGTTAACTGAAACATGCGCCCGGTACTTTTTAGTTTGGTAACAGTTTGTTTTCCCTATTCAAATGTACACATATCTCGCTGAGTTTGGCAGCTGCGGAATGAATCCCTGTCAAGAGCTCCGGCAATGTTCTGTATTGCGAAGGATGTTGATTTTTGTGTGCCTGCCTCCTGCTCAAAGCTTCTAGCACAAGGTTATACATTCAACGTCATTACGAACTGTGTAACAAGCTCCGCTTTGCAGCAGCTTCTGTGCAGTTTGCGCTGGTGCTGTCAGTTAATGAGGGTTTCTTTCTTGTGTGTCATTTTTGCAAAGTAAATGTGAAGTATGTGAAGGACGCTTGTGCTTTGTTCTGGGTGCTGCTATTAAACTGTGGTACTTGTTCCTGTTTACCTTTGATAACATTTGCATTACAAATCCTTGAGTGGTGGGTTCTACTCGCACATATGAATGATTATGATGCTGATGCTGCAATCAGAATCTTGCCTTTGTGCGGGGTTTTGTTGCACTTTAGAGTAATACGACTGAACAAGTGTGTGGTCCCCCACGTTTTCTTTCAGTCTGCACTTTTAGTTCTTGATGGATCTAACTGGTCTAAAACGATTTTAACGCTCGTGGAATAATTTTAGCCTGGCTGCAGCAGAGGTTCTTGTTCCAAAGTGATTGAAGAGAAAGTGTTGACAGCCATTTCCGCGAATATTTGAGATTCTCCTTGTGATTTCTCTCAATATGTTTGCCTAAAATACAATGATTTTGTTTGAACCTTGAGGGATAAAAAATAAATTGAGCATATTTAGCTATTTATAGAATAATTGTATCGGCCATAGCTAATCGGCACTTAATTCTAAGTCGCATCGATTTGTTTTCATTTCAGGAAATATTTTTTTCATATGATTAAAATTCTTATAAAAAAAAATATTTTTCAATTATTGAATTTAAATTAATGGCTTTTTCTTTCTCCTTTTCAGGTAATTACAACTTTATTTTAAGTAATAAAGTGGAAAGTTTTGCAGTACAACAACCAATATATGTGGTATAGGGCTGCTTTCTACGATGTTTCCAACAGTGTGCACTATTTTTTCATCGTATGTTTTTAGAGGTACTGATTTTTAGCTCCTCCATCATCAGCTTTCAAGTAAGTTTTCTGTACCAGAATAACACATGAGCCGACAGTTAGGATCTGAATATAAACCGGTCAAAAATAACGTCTTCCGTTTCTTTTCCCGCATATAAAAAAAAACTAAATAAATGATGCTATCTCTCAAAGAGGAGTTTCGATTTATACAGCAGTCCTTATGCGATGCTTTTGTGAACAGCTGTGGACAAAGCGTCATAACTTTGCTTTTAGAATGCTGGGACCATTGGGTATTACTATAAAAAGTGCACTAAGAACTTGTCGAAGAACACTGTCATGAACCCTAGAAGTAATGTTTTATAAAGGTACTTTGGATCTATACTACAAATAATCAGCTGCTAATGCAAAATACCTATTGTGGGCAATACGACACTGGCTACAGCCATGCCTAATCCCGTAAATTATAAACTCTAAATCAAAGTTTTAACACCATTCTCCTTGATAATGAATAAATGAGGAGGGACATTCTTGTATTGAGTGTAGTGAGGAATTGAGTGTGAGTTCACCGATTACTTCAGACTAAATGAAGTATATGGCTACTGACAGCCGGGCAGCTATCAAAGCACTTAAATCTCACCAAGTTACATCAAAACTGGTGATGGAGTGCATTGATAAGCTGAACATCCTAGGCCAACTCAATCAGGTGTGGATTCTATGGATTCCGCGGCATATAGGGATTAATGGAAACGAGATGGCAGACAAACTTGCCAGGAAAGGAGTATCATCTCCATTTGTAGGACCCGAACCATTCTGTGGATTAGGATCGGGTAACATATCCCGTTTTATCTGGGAAGAAGAGGATAGACAAAGAAGATTATACTGGGAAAAATTACCGGGGTTATCACATTCCAAATTAGCGCTAGGGACATACAACCCAAAACGCTACGAGGACTGTATGAATCTAACGAAGAACAACTTGAGAATCATTACGGGACTGTTAACAAGACATTGTAGGTTGAATTATCACCTAACAAAACTGAGAATTTTCCTGATGCTCTTTGTAGGTTCTGCAAGGAAGAGGACGAGACCGCGCAACATGTGTTAGGAACTTGCTCCGCCCTGATGCACAAGTGAAGGAAACACCTTGGCGTATTCAACATACTCGATGACGAACTCAGACTCTGTGAAGTAGGACCAATACTGCAATTCATCGAGGGAATTGGGCTAAGAGAAATACTCTAGGTCCACGAAGGGGCACAATAGATCTTATAGGTCGCAGTGCAACATCCCCTCAACGATAATAATAATAATAATATGGCTACTGGGTATATTCAAACTCACGAAAATAAACCATTTATTTAAACTGCCGGACAAGCTATCAATATCAAAGAAAAATTTCCGAGAAATACCACAAAGCTCGTGAGGATATGTTTTAGCCTGCAAGATGGTATTAATACTGGAGGTAATTATTTTTGTGAACCATATTACGCCTGCGTCTCCGATGAGCAAGATAGGACAACAGATCTGGTTGACGCCTAACTAGAACCGCAATAGTGGTCTGCTCAATCTAGGTAAAGGTACGCTGGAGTTGTGGTCGGGGTTTTAATCGGTCATTGCGTTCTGAGTAGCTTTACTTATATAATTGGGTTTCTCCACCTACATATGAGGACTCTATCCTTTATTTGCTGGTGATATAACTGGCCCAAGGCCAGACACGTAAACAAAACATATACGAGTATATTTATATAGCACATTTAACTTTGTAGAATAATAATCGATCAACATAGAAAACCTAACACAAAAGCGCAGAGGAAACTGTCTACCGGCCTAATCCACACTACAGATAAAACATGTATTGATTATAAATAATGTGATGTTCCCTCTACGAAACTAAACTCATTATTTGTAATTCGGCTGTTGAGAGGTGCACATTTTGCAAACCCATCTTGACAGGCTACCACTATAGAAAGTCAGCAGAGTTTCTTCTCTTACAAGTGGAGATTTATCTTACAAATTTTGTTGGGCCTTTTCGGTCGGATTTTTTAGCCATAATTAATATTATTATTCTTCATAATTAATTATGTCTTCAAGGGTTTGGCGCAAGCAAAATTATTATTATGTCCCACCCTCCGCGTCAAAATGTAATGTGTAAGAGCGAACTGCGCACTCTTTATATGTACTCTTTGGCTGACAGCATTAGTAATTTCTGTAAATGTAAGAGCGAAATCTGCACTCTTTATATATTCGAGGTAGAAGCAGAGCAGCGCAAGTGCTACTGATATTCTGAGAAAACAACAGTTTAAATGTTGTTGACAATTACTGGCATCAGTTTCTAATGTGTCATGAAATCAAGTTATTAATCACTTTTATATTTATTTTTACCCCATTACTCAGCTTTTAATACGATAAAACATTTCTTGCATATTTTGTACATTAGTTTTATGTAATTACTCTGATCGATCTTATGAGTTACTTTTTTTTAAATTTAACGAATATAATTAAATCATTGAATTACCCCATTGGCATTTTAAAAGGCTTTATACACATTCATATGTAAATTAACTACGCGTACTTGGAATCATAAAATGTGCAGGTGGCAAGCACACGATCAGCTCATGGAATACATAAGTCAGCGGCACACCTCCATTTCTGTTTAAAAGGAAAATTATAACAACTGTAACTGGTTGCAAAAATCATAAATTACTTAGTAAGTACATTCCATTAAAAAGTGGACTTGTGCTATTTGTGAGATACGTGGCATCCACCTGAACCCAGCTATATTTTGTAGTATAGTTATAGTTGGAAGCTAAATACAATGATGTGTGGTGAAGGGACAATGACCCAAACTGCTGGTGCTGCTGTATTAGTTTTTGAAATCGACAAATCGTTGATCATTACCTATATTAAGACCATAATTTGGTAAGCCTCAACTCCTCCTCACCGTCTCGGAACCGTTGAAACAATTCAAACATAATTTTCGATGGCAGTTAGTATTAAAATGTTGATTTGTGCTTTGTACTACTCGTATTTCATCTCCTCTTTCCCACTTCCGTGTAAAAATTGCGATATTTAGCATTATTAACTTTTGTGAGAAGTATCATTTCTCAAGCTGTCGCTTTTCTTTACGATGCGACGCTTCAAAAGCATGGTTATTGGTGCAGTCTGCCTTGATATACAAATTACCTACGTTCGTGTGGTGGTTGACCTACAGCCATATACAAAAATTACAGCCTCACTTGGCTCTTTTTCGCATTTTTTTGGACACTGCATGTATAATTAAGGCACACATTTTACATATGCTCAAAGAAGTAGCTTGCATTGGAAACTTCCACTGAGACGTAGTAGAAAGTTTTTACTGCACTTGTTTGCAAAATTTCTGGGGAGAGAAATATTGGCGAATTCAGAACTTTGGCAAGAGAATTTAGAATTTTTATAATTTTTCGTCGAAGTGAAACTATTCTCACTTAAAACAATTTTGTTGTGGATATTAGAACCAGATAAACCAATAACATTAGAGTGGAAACGAGATAAACATCTAATAATATAATATGATCTCTATAATTGTGAGATAAATGGTTGGTAATCCAACTGAAAGAAGGCTGTATTTCTCCTATTATAACCAACTTGAAATTATTAATAACCAACTTGAAATGCATTTACCGCAATAACTCAGTTTGGAAAAAAGTGGTTTGGTCCACTTTTGTTTTCAAGGCCTCTCAGGGGGTCTGGCATTCCATGACCCAATCAAATTAGGGCTTGACTATATTTAAGTTGTATTATTTGCTCTATTTTCGTCAATAAATTAAGGGTGATCCCCAAATGAATCATGAATATGTATTTATAGAAAACTTCCTTCTATTGGAATTGAATTATGAAGAAAGGCCGTCAAAAGGACATCCAACGAACAAGTGCATAGGGGCTTTGAACAACTTTTCGCTCAGTATGAAGAAAGGCCGCCTAATGGACATCCAATGAACAAGTGCAGAGGAGATATACAGAACAACTTTTCCAGAACCCATGCAATTTGAATAATTGTTCAGCAAATTCATCAGTCAATAAAACACATAACATAAGAATTTTAGTTTCATTTTAAACTTTAGAATAAAAGTAAATTTCAACTCTGGCAGTCCAGATTAGGGTTGGAGCGTGAAAAGTACACCGTGGACTCATCACCGAATGCATGTAGTTCACTATGCGGAAGTATTGCTGGTGTTTTTGGAGATATGGCTGTGGAAAATGTGCGCTTCTATTGTAAAACACAAATGTACAGTGCCATATTAAAGTAATTATCATGTTACACGAAGAAGTTGTGTTTGGGGTGTGCTGGGGAGAGGCAGAAGTTTTTCAAATTAAAAACACACGCTGCCAATGGAAACAATGCAAGCGACGACAACAACACCAACACTGCTACTTGATTATTTCTTCTGCACCGCTTCAATCACAAAGTATCTCAGAGTTGCGTTTGCAGTGGCGATATTAATTACTTTGCATCATTGTTTAAATTACTTTGCTGGTGCTTCTACTTCTGCTGCTGATGGTGTTGCTGTTGCTGCTGAGTGCGAACGGGTGTTGTCATCGCTGCATTTCCCACAGCGAGTCCCCAGCAGTACAAGTTGTATTAACAACAACAACAACAACAACAACATTACGTCGTGAACCAATTAATTTAATAGTTATGAAATTGCAACAAAATGTTGAGATTTATAGCGGCCGCTCGCTTAAAGCATTTTGAAATTGATGCAAATTAAACATCGCGTATGTGTAGTTACCCTACATCCGCCAGGCAAGATAGATAGAATGTGCCTCTGCCAAAAAGGCGTGCATACGCCACGCCAAGTGATGTGTCATTACCCTACATCCGACAGGCTATAGTGGAGAAGGCGTACTCGTAGATATGCGTACAAGCGACTTCCAAATGTTTCCTCAAGCTTGCAAAGAAACCGTGCGTATTAATGTCTTGCCTGAAAGGAACAACCTACAAGTTTTTAAATATTGAGACGAGATTAATTAAATATATTAACTCCTTATTAACTCCGCCGATAAAGTATGTTATACCATCAGAGATTGAAATCATGTAAATATGGACATATTAACTAAAAACGAAACGAAGAAGAAATTGTGTTTAAATTAATAAATTATTTCAAACCATTGTTAAATCATAATTTTATCAGATCTTTTCACTGATTTTTATATATATTTGTGAAGATTTTTGAATAGTTAGGAAAAAAGGACTGGAAAAGTCCAAGTTCCAAAACAATATAATTGCAAATCTCTTCTGCTAGATTAACCATGGTAGATTATTATATTTGTCATATGTCGTTAATGTTAATTTTAATATAGTCACATAGAGTCATAGTCTTCTATACCACCTCTAAGAATATGTACCAATTTCAAAGTTCACAAGTTCCCTTGGCAATTGCCCGACTTAAATTTGTAATACGTCTATTTTAAATTGTTTGTAAATTGTTAAGCGCGCGTCTGTCGTCAGATTTGTACATGTTAATAAAGTCTCTTAACTAAATTGCTCACGTGCCTGTGCCTTCTCCAGTTTGCTGGCCTCATTCACAGTCTACATTGGCAATTATGCTAATTCTGCGCTCTTTTCTTCCAACCGCAGCGCATTGTTCAATCATTTTTAATTGAATTGAATAAGCTTTCAATGTCATACCAATGCAGTCAACTCGGGAGGAAATGTCTTTCTTAAAGTCACCACGATCTGAGGCGGACAGCGTCGAACGTGTGCAGCTATGGCTTACATTTCATTATGATTTTGCACAATATAAATAAACTCGGCTGTAGCCGGACCAATTGATTTCAATTTAGGTTGCAGCGTGACACTGTTCCAGACAATTATTGCCCGTTAGCACAAGTGCATAGGTACACTGTAGACTGAATATTAACGAAGTGATCTGACGTTGTAATGTGTGCTCTGTATCATATCAACTGCTTTTGTGGGCTGATTGCCTATGGTTGATTATAAGCCTGGCTGGGCAAAATTGAGTACATCTGATGAGGATAAACTAACCAGAAATTAAGCAATTAATGATTTTAATAGATATTCTATGAACTTCAGTTACGGAGCATTGAAACGTTAGGTTTTAAAGAATAAATTGGTTTACTGGTTAAACTACCAACACGCCACAATATTTTCAATTCCAAAAATTCATAATATACTCTTATCCAGCTCTCCGGAGGCTTATTTATCTAGTCGCTCAAGAATGCCATTCAAAACCCAGACAAGGCACTTGACAAGGCAAACCTCTTGCCAATAGTAAAGCATGATAGCGGTGGTGCCATGGTATGGGGATGCATGTCCTGCAATGGAACTGGGAATCTGGAGTTCTTTGAAACTACACTGGATAGATGTGGATATCTAAGTATTTTAAAAGCAATTATGGAAGAAAGTTCTGCTAAACTTGGGTTATCGAACAATTTTTATTTCCAACAGAACAACGATCCCAAACATACAGCTAAGACTGTAAGGCTTTGGCTCCTTTATCATGTACCACATCAACTGAAAACACCTCCACAGTCGCCAAACCTTAAGCCGATCGAACATCTGTGGGGAATCCTACAGATTCCCCACAGATGTTCGATATCACGTGATCACAAGCAAGAATTTATTGAAGCCGGACCGGTCCTGAAGCGGGTGTGGGGATACGCTTGGCAGAGGTCATGAAGGGTCGGGGATATACCACAAAGTAGCAATACATTCCAAATGTGCTTTTCAATTAAAAAGTATTTCAAAATTACGTCTCTATGAAGTTAACAAACAAACTAGTTATGTGCATAAACTTGTCTCGCTCAATTCATTGATGTTTTCTACTCCTTTAACCTCTTGAAAAAATACCAGGATGGTGAGCGCATCTTTGACATACTGTGACATACTGATTCAGTTCAAGCAAACAGTAGAAAAAGGAGACTAAATTATGCGAAAAGTGATGTTGTACTCAATTCATATTAGTCTGTTAAGCAATTGACACAAACAGAGAGTTCAAACATTTACCGATATTTCATTGTAGATTAGTTTGGATGCAAACTTGGAGAAATCTTTGGTGTCGAGGTACCTTTTGATGCAATGCTGCTTCGAACTTTGCAGCATTCTGTGGCGAAAATAAATTCTTTCCATAACTGTAACACGGAACAAGTGTTCTGAAAGAAATATACTATTGTAAAGAACCTGCAGCAAGCAAGTAAGTAAATTGCTTGGCAAAATCATTCAAGCATTTACAAAAGGCGGAAGTAAGACTGTTTTGAGGTACTTTCAGCTAACGTAATTTCACAAAAATGCGTATAATTTAAACAAACAAACTATTGAAATAAAAGAAGTTAATTGAAATGCCGAACATCAATCTTCGATTGCATCCACAAATCCATTTCATTGTTGACGTAAATTGCTTCAGTTTAGATGCTACAATACTAGTATTACCACCAAACCCCCACAAATAGTAACAACACCAATTGCCCTGCACACAGATTGCGCAAAGATTATTTACAATGCACTCTGGGCAACAAATCACGAACGACCGTTGCTCGCCTTCAGACTGTTCTCCGTTGTTGTGTTCGGCCTAAAACTCTTAAATTTAACATAAAATTATTTCCTATTTTCTTTGCTGTGAAATCAATTTTCCGTTGATGTAATTTGGCCTTTAGGCCTCCTGAAATGTTTTCCAACCGGATTATTCCTCTTGACGTTACAGAAAATGAACTTTTTTTTCTCTAGGCTAAAATTCTAGGCGGATTATTGTCCGCATGAAAACAGGACAATTTTGCATAGAATATCTATAAAAAATAATATGCTTTTAGTTTGCTGTAAGTAATGAGATTATTTTTCGTCTTGTTGGGATTACTATTGCAGTAATCGGATCGGAATCTTTAAACTGTACATTTACAGTGCAGGGCCATTATTACAATGTTCGGGAATATTTCTGACATTAAATATAAAAATTCTTTCAGTGAAAATCCGCTGGATGTTTGATATACGTACGTCTATCTTGTAAGCTATAGCAGTTTTTCTTCCTCCTTTAGAAAATCAACCTTGTCTTGACCAATCAATTTAGTGCATTCTGATTCCAAGGTATAGATGTGCCAGTACACCAGAAGCGGTTCCTAAATTCCAACCTCATAATGCGACTAAAATCCAAAAAATTTCCAGGATTAGACTACACTATTGGAGTTTCCTTTTACTGGGCAGAAGAAAACAAGTGTCTAAGAAATGCAGAATAGTTGGGCTTTTATTCCCTAAAATTTCTGCTCAAATAATTTTTGATAGTATTTGAGATTTGACAGATTAGGGATGCAGCAATCCAGATTAGACAGTGAACATAACTCACATCCACAACAAGAACAATATTTTTTCTACTGTATGAAAGTAGGTTTCCTGACCTACGGTGCAGCATAGCTTAGACTTACAATCGGCTTAAGAAGTTCTTGATGAATTAGTCAGTTATATGGCGCAATTCTTTCCCCGTTGTAGTCGAATCTGCCGGAAAGGTAACAACTTCAGTATGTCAGGATGCGAAAGACAATTTGATGGTTCACTTTCTGGGAAAGCGTAAATTATTATTGACGAGTTTTGAAAGCAGCAATTACAGAAAAAGTCCAGCCTAACCCTGAACCATCCAGTAATTTAAGTCTTTTATTAGCTCAAAAACTGAAACAGTTAAGGTTTTAAACGATCGAACAAATATATTCATATTGGACTTACTTCTAAAATTAAAAACTTCTCTGGCCGGGAACCAATATCATTTCAATAATGATGTAATCATTGCCATAAATGGCTAATTTGCGAAACAGTTAAGTAGCCGGAGCAGCTACTAGAAGATAAAATCTTTTAAGATACTCAAAGTACTTGTTTTCAGGAAACTTTTCAACTCGTCCTCGTAACAAATAATACCCTTCGAAAGTGGGCCCATGCTCTTACACTGTGAACTATGTAAACGCTGTCTTACTCGCTTCTTCCAGTCAAAAAGAGGAAGAAGTCTTGACAGGTTTGTGAAGAACAGAAGTAATTCAGTATACTCGAGTGTATTGTTGCACATTCCTTCTTCTGCTGCTGCTTGTACTCATTAAGGCCGAGCATTTGACGCGAAAATGCTCCCTCTTCCTTGAGATAGTTTCCAGTTAAAATTGCCTCGCATTGATTTGCGAAGTTTCTTTTGCTCTTTTGCTTTAGTCGATGATAGGAACATTTTGTGTGGATATTTTAGTCTTATGTGTTTTCTCATGAAATGTTGCGAATCTTTTTCGCACTTGTTTTTCCTCAAAATTTACTCGTAACTCTTCTTTATGTCCTGCTAACAATTGGAGTCGTAAATGGTTTTTGATGGCTTTTTGGATTGCTTTTGAATTAAGTTTCGTTAGGTTCGCAAGATAATGCTGAGCGATTAATGAATTAAACTGCCCTCATTGAGTTCAATGGAACTTTCACTTTTTATTCCAGAAGCACGCGCAATTAATTTTGCTTTTAAGCATTTTCGTGGCTTTGAGTGTACTTGCAGCCGTTTCAGAGTTTTGTTGAGTATCATTCGGCTCTCTCCCGCCAAAGCCGCCGTGATTTGCACCGATGGCTAATTGGAAGCCAAACAGCAGAATCAATTATGGTTGTGCAATGGTGGGTGTTTATTGTTTACTGTGAATGTTTCTTTAAGTGTGCCATAAGAAAATACTTCCCACACTTTGTGTGCTCGTTTTACACTTTTATACTTTTTGTTAATTTCATTGAAAAAATGTTTATTCATCGAAGTGGGGTTTCAAGTAGTTGAATGACTTCTTTTGACGCACTTAAGCAGTTTTATTATTATTTTTTTAAATTTGGTATTAATGTTTTTGTTAAAGTTGGCTTAAAGCTATTAAAAAATGACTACTGAATCTGAAAAGTTGAAGTCCTTCACCGGAACTGTTTTGTTTTGGTTTGCCTTTTATGTTGTTTGAGATTAGATAATTCTATAATTTCTTCAATATCTAAAATATATAAAGTTATTGAACTTGGGTGAGGATTTACCGACGCGAAAAGAAAGGATGAGAGTTCCTAATGTGAAATAAGCCGTAGAAACAGTTCTCCAAAAATGAAGTTTTTTATATTCAGATTGGAGGAAAGTAATCCCAGATTCAAATGATCCTTCTCTAAACGAATGAGAAGCATGCGAGTACTCTGAATGCGCTCTTGTGTTTTGGCTTTGTGTTTTGTCACACTTCTTTTGTTACCCTGTATAATCGAATGTGGAGCAACATTCGCATGTGTATACGCCTATGATAGAAAGCATGTGTTTAATAAGTGTTTATTTTGCACGCGTTCATCCTGTAATTAAGTGTATTTATAAACATGTTTGTTCATAATCTATACAAATATTCTCTGTTTGGAGTTAAAGCGCTTTCATGTGTACAAGTGTGCACGTAATCTCATCCACTTATTTCGAGGCTTAAAAAGAGCTGTTCCAAATGTAATACATGTGTATATACGAGTATACAAATAAATATATACAAGGTGTAACATAGAAGACCGAAGAATAACCCACCCCTGTAGGAAATTTCATAGACGACTCAAGGTTGATTCTAAGCTGACTAGGAGAGTGTTCGCTGATGTATCGTTGAGCAAAATTTAATCCGGAGGCCTGACACTTTCATATAAATTATCGGGACTACTACCAATTACCATTGAATCTGTTTCAATATTTCCGAAGTTTTTTTTTCGAGTGTGTTATCCATTTTTTTTGTTTTTTGTGTACTTTTATTAAATCCAGAGGTATATTATAATTTACTTATGGAAACAAATTAATGGGTTACCTAAAAAGTCAGGACTTTTGGTGTCAATACAATAATTTCGGGTCGGTTTAGGAATATATTGTTACGAAATTGTACTACTGACAAGTTACACTAACTTTCAATACTCGGATTCGTACCACTGGATTGTGTAATAATCAAACAATCGCTGATTAAATTAAAATAATTAACTTTTATTTAATTATTGCAATTTACACACTTAACATTAGGCTTAAAGTTTACTTTATTACAATTTGCACTTTAATAATTCAATAATCACTTTACTACTTCTCAATTACAAATGTTACTGAACGATGTAAACACTGTTACCATTGCTATTCAACTGCGTCTCGACTTTAGTGTGTGGTGGCTTATATACCTTTCTTATGGTTGAAATATAACATTCTAGAACATTCTTTACACTTCGGTAGAAGTTCGAGAACATTCTCGAATTTTATCTACACTTCGAAAGAGGGTTCTTGAGTAAGCCTTTTTTCAAATAGATTGTGTCTTGACTTATATACACCTCTTTCGTACTAACTGAACTTAATAGAGGTATCCTAAAAGTATGCAATCATTTATGTTTCAATATGTATGCTGCGGGAAGTGGGTCTAAGCTACCGATATTTAATTTTCTTATTATTTCTTTTCATTTTCCTTTATTTAAAGCAACAATACAGGTTGGCATGGATATAATGACTAAATCATAATGAGAATAGATGTATTAGGCTTTTCATGTTATAGGTGGAGAATTACAATTATAGTAAATGATTTCAATTTTTAGCTTCACAAAGTCGAGCTGTTTCGATTAATGTTTGTAAAACAAACTATATACTATAATGTTTGTAAAAAAAACTATATTGCACTCCATTAAAGACAAAAAAAAAAGAAAAAGTATGCAATAACAAATGTACCTAATATTAATATTTTATATAAAATACCCATATAAGTACAGTACCCTTAACCCTGCTGTTAGATTAAAAAAAAATAACGAATCCTGGATTTAGAGACCATTTGGTCCATACCGCATTTTTCATATAAAATATCAATTTAATCTTATATTTTATATCTATGTATGGTGGTTTAACACTACGTGAGCTTTTTAGTGATTGCCAATAGTCGTAGATGTAGATCGTGGTGAAATGAAGACGTTCATGGTTTATTTGATGCAACTTTTGGTCGCCCCATATTCCGAGCAATCATGTCTGAAGGTACTTTCCAAATGATAACACGTGCGCTCCGTTTCGATGATGTTGAGAGTCGGAGACAAATGAGTAGTAGCGATAAATTTGCTCCAATTCGGGAACTGTGGGATCGTTGGCAACTCCTTCTTCCAATGTTGTACAACTGCCACGAAAATGTGACTATCGACGAGCAACTTGTTGCTTTCAGGGGACGGTGTTCTTTTCGACAGTGTATGCCATCAAAACCTGCAAAATATGGTTTGAAATTTTGGTTATCGGTGGACTCAAAGTCAGGCTACGTATGGAAGATACAACCATACCTTGGAAAACCTAGAAATGCACAGCCTGAAAAGAACCAAGGACAACGCGTTGTATTGGATTTGACGGAAGGATTAAAAGGACAAAATATAACCGGCGACAATTTCTTTTCCACTTTCGAATTGGTAAAAAAAACTACTTGACAGGAAACTTACATATGTGGGAACAGTACGTAAAAATAAAACTTTCATTCCTCCGAAATTGCTGACTGTTAAAAATCAACCATTGTATAAGTCTACGTTTGCTTTCAATGACATAGCCACATTAGTATCGTACATCAGCCACAAAAACAAAGCAACGGTATTGATAAGTTCAATGCACAGGACAGATGAAGTTGATGAGAGTGGGTCGAAGAAAAAGCCGGAGATTGTGTCTTATTACAATTCGACAAAAGGTATGCTATTTTGTTGTTTGTCTATAATTTCTTATACTTGGTCTTTTTTAGGAGGCGTTGACACTGCTGACCAAATGATTGGCTCCTACACCACAAAACGCAAAACAAATCGATGGCCGAATATTGTATTTGCTAATATACTAGATATATCCGCTTTGAATGCGTACATACTTTTTTCCGAAATTGATGCTTCATGGAAACCAGCTGATCGAAATCGCAGGAGACCAGAGTTCTTGCGGCAACTGGCACTTTCTTTGGCTAAGGCGCATATGATGAAACGGAGTAGATTACCTCAACAACAGTTCTCAGCACAGCTTTTGACTGAAATACAAACCTCATCCTCAGTTTCAGTAGCCTCTTCAAGCAACGTTACTTGTAATTCTGTGGCTAGAAAGCGGGGAATTTGTAGTTGCTGCAAGTCTAAGTCTGACATCAAATGTTCCATTTGCTGCAGGTTTATTTGCAAAACAAAACGAAAAATACTTTGCTCAGCATGTATTGAAAATAATAACGGAATATAATAAACCTATATACATATATAATATACATATAATATAAAATAATAGGAATAAAACACATATTTTGTAAATAAAACCAGAAAAACTCTTAGCATTTTAATTTAAATATAAGAAAAGTAAACACTGGACCAAATGGTCTCTAATCCAAGATAAGTAACTTTTGATTTTCCTCAGTCCCACCTTATGTCAGACACTTGAATTTTTGGAAATAGCACTGTTTTGTAAAAAACCCACGTGAGCTGAAATATTAAAGCAATATATACCACCGTTCAAAAGTTACAAAGGAAACAATCGAAAAATTGGACCAAATGGGCTTAATCTTACAGCAGGGTTAAAGGATTGAACATGTGACTGCATATGTGGAAACAAGATATTTTAAGTTAGTGCACATTTATTTAATTATAAACCATGCCTGACTGCATTATACAGTTTATGATTGATCAGTTTGTAATTTTCATAATATAAAAGAAATGAAGAGAGTATGATACAAAAACAGAAATCTACCTTTGCCCAGAATAAATAAAGATTGTATACTATATATTATTATATATTTCAATATGCGTGACTTTCTTTCCTTTAGGTAAGCCATTCTCACCAATAAACAATAAAAAGTAAATATTTATTATAATAGCAGAATATAATATAATTTTAGAATAATTTTTTGAACGCTATTCAGTTTTTAATATATGTAGAAACTAATGAATCGTTCCATCTAGTGACTGAGGTCTTAAAAATATAAATTCAACTTGTTTAATAAAATTCATTGATGTGTCCGTTAATTTCAGTGACTTTTCTACTGTTTACATTTTGTAGATATATCTCCAGTCCCGGTAAATTTAGAAAAAGGGTATTTTGTACTCTCCCGTGGTTAATTAGTTTCACTTATTGTGGAACGAATCCAAAAGTGTCCTCTTGCTGTTGCAGTTTCGTATCCTTGTTTTTAAATTTAATAGTCGTAGATGACGACGTCACTCGCCACTCTTAACTGACAGTGCCACTTCAAGTTCTCACATTACCAATTCGCACAGTAGGAAGAAAAAACACACAAAAACCTGCACCATGAGTCCATTCATTCATTCATTCTGTTATGAATGCATATTCATAAAAACCGAAAAAGTTCGTTGAAGAAAATGCATGGGAAACTTGCTGGTGCTTTTGTTAATTACAAAATTTTCAATGAAATTCTTGCAGTCAGAAATCATGTCAAATTGTTGTACTACGAGTAATTGACATTTGACATTGGCAAATATCAGACTTGCGCATGGGTTGCCTATGCAGTACGATTGGCAGCGCTGCAACCGTGCTTGTTGTTGTTGCTATTGTCATTGCAATTGGTGTCGTGTCGCCTCCCTTGCCACATGCGCGGCCTTATACCGCAGACGAGAGACCACCAGCGTGTTTTTTCCATATTTGATATTCGTGCTTTTAAAAGAGCAGTTGTAGTTTTTGTTGTTGTTGCTCGTGGTGATTTTAATGTGCATCTGGGTTGGTTTATTTCTTTTTTAGTTCTTCAGTTTTAAGCTCTGTGGTCTTTGAAACACTCACAACCCGCAGCCCCAGGCACGCGCCTTGCATGCAATCTGTGAAGTTTTGTTGTAAACCAATATGCGTATTTTTATGCTCGTATGTGATTTTGTTTTTCCATTCAGTATTTATTTTTACAAAAGTATTATTTTCCGTCTTCTCAGCTGATATACTCGTGCATATTAAAATGCTGGCAATGTTGGTTTTCGGTTTTAAGGCCCCTTCCTTGTGGGGCGTTGTGCTCACGCTTGGATATTCGGTATCGCTATGGCCTGCGCAATTCATCGTCGTCGCTGCTTAGAGTGTTGTAATTTAGTTGCTTTCCATACAGTTTGATGTATAATGCTTTTGTAAAATGTATCAGATTTCCCTCGTTGAACTGTTTACACATTTCAAAATTGAATTAATACGTTTGTCGCACTTTTGAACTGTTGTGCGAATGTCTTTAACTTCAAATTGAACTCTTTAAGAAACATTAAAAGGGAGATTATATTCGTGGGCTACATGTGAAGCTATACTTTCCAAATGAAACCCTTTTTTAAACCGAATGGACTCTCCCATGGAAAAAACGGCTACAACCGGTTTACTTGAAGAGAACGGTGTACTGCTTCGGGCAATTTTCATTCTGACATCGAGCAATTGGGCTATCCAAACGTTTACACTGTCGCATTTCTGCGGCAGTTGAGTTAGAATCGCGGTTAAGTTCTAAATAGAAAACAAAATAATTGCTTCTTTTATGTACTCATTTTCATTTAGATTGTTGCCAAGATATCAAGGTATCAACCACATAAAGGTTTTGTTGTTCCCTTCGCTCTGTCCTAGATCAATCTGCGCGGAAATATTAGGTTAATATTGTAATATCTATTTAGCAAAAACTTTGCTGTTTGTTATGGGTATGTATTGATGTATTGACAAGTGCTTATTTTCTTAAGTGGCAAGTAACATATTGTAATGCAGAAATGAGCGAATGCTTCCACATGAAAATATAACAAAACAAAAAGTCATGATAAAAGTAGTAAATTTTATCACCAATACAATCCACACTTCAATTTATTATCAGCTACCAACAAATTTCGCTCGGAATTCTGTGCTATAGATGCTTAAATGTATGCCTCTAACAGGGAGTAAGAGAGCAGCTGGTTCAATAGTTCTTAACTTCAACAATTTATATATACCTAATTAGAAGTCTGTTGAGGTTTGAATTTCCATGCAAACTTTTACATGTAGCAGCAGAATATAATAATTCGTTCCGTTTCCTGAAGAAAGTTGCTCATAACTTTTCTCTTACGAAAGTTTGTACTTCTTTAAGATTCCGGCCATATTCGCACAGAAGTGGATTTGCCGCCATTTGTGCACATGCTTTAATATGGTGGAAGTATTGGTATTGGCATAATGTTCCTTCTCTTTCCCTATAAAATAATTAGTGTTTCCTGTGGTTGGCTGTGGTTTCTCGTTTTATCATCAGAAAATAAAAAACATCAAGAATGTAAATTCTTTTCATTGGAATTATTTCAAAATAGGGGCCCTACCTTACCTGAGAGTATCACCTGTCGCAACACTGGTTTTAAATTTATATTTGTGTCCAATGTCTATGAAACTTGTAGTTTTAAGTTCAGTAGGTAAAATACTTAAAATATTTCACTTTTTCATAAACCGACTGAGTGCACAACTGGTCAACTTGAAAGTGATGGAACAAAACCCAAAGCAGCTGAATGCTTTTAATGAATTACTTTGCCAAACTGGTGAATTTTATTCAGCTGTTAAGGCCGCAACACAACCCTCTGAAACACTTTCATTTGCGAAAATTGCCTCAACTTTCGAAAACAAAAATCTGATTCTGCACACGAGAGTGTAAATTAGTAAGGCACGACTTTTCACTCACAATTCGAAAAGGTAAACTAACTGGGCAGCTCTTCAATATCTGAAATGAAAATTATACCCTTAGTGGAAGAAAATCAATCAGATAATCTTATAATGTCATGAATAGTCATATTGACTTGTCCTATACACCAACCGCTGGCATATACACTTGCAACAGTTCATTGCGAAAACGGCCATACTCCTATAACCCAAAAATAAATGTGGGACGCTGAACTCGTTTGCTTGCCTCACGTAGTCGTTGGCTTTAACGCTGTTGCGCTTTGGCAAATCATGAAAGAAATATGAAAATTATTAACCAAAGACTGGGTTGGTTGGCAGCAAGTAAATTTCAATGTGAATAAAAGCGATGCGACAAGGAAAAGAGGTTGAGAAAAACTGAACAGCACCAATAATAATAACAACAACCGCTGCAGTCAAACATCAACGGCAAACAACTTCGACTAAAACTCGTGTAGGATGTTAGTAGGCTATTGGGAAAATCGCACTACGAAAACAACAACAACAGCAACAACACCAAATAAACCTTGCTTAAAATTAAAAACAAGCGGCGCAGGCGGTGTGAATTTTCCAGTTTTCAGCACTTCGCTTCGGTATGAAATTCAATTTTTTCTTCATTAACCAAGTTAAATAGATGCATATGACTGCGAACTGTTATTCCTGTTACAAAAAAAAGCAAACAAATAGGGACGAGCAGGTGGGCGATGCGTTAATATATCTATATATACTATATATGCAAATGTTTATAAAAAATATCTACAGATCATGAAGACGGGTAAAAATTAATCCTGAAAAATTTCTTAATTTTGAAATTGTGGTGGTTTTTCCAAAATATTCATCAGTCGTATTGTTCCCCTTTATAAATTATGTTCTTTTTATGTGTTCGGGTATTTAATTTATGTTTTCGGGTATTCTAGTCCCAGGGTATTTTATGTTTCGTTCTTTCTTTCTCCACTGATTCTATTCCGCAATGTATTTGTATTTACATTGTCGTCTGTTTTCTACTACTACCAATCTGTCGCTTTTCTAAATTCCCCACCAAAATATCATAAAATTGATGGTGGAATTTAATCGATGCAATTAATAATCAGCAAGAAAACACGTAAAATGTTAAGTATTAATAAAAAATATGCCAGATTGATAGAGTGCAGATTCCGAATTGGGCATTCCAGGATTTTCCCGTGAAATTGCCCTCTCTTTGTAATGCCATAAAGATGAGTGTTTGTCCAAATATATGATGCTGGAGAAAACTGTCGATATTCGACATATCCATACAAATAAGAATAAATTATCCCACATATTGCTGGATCCGAGCAAAAGAGTATTAGCAGTAGACTCCAATAGCTTTGAGCTTTCGTTTAAAATCTTAGTCTCAAATTTGCAACAATATCTTTCAAATCAGAACAACAGATCGGATTGAGGAGATGCTCAACGAAACTGAATAATTATATTTACAACTTCAATGTTCCGCACGTGCCCACCGATCTTTGTAGACTCAGTTCTGCATGAGCTCATCAGCGTCGTGCCGTGCCCGCTGTCTTGACCACTTTGCCATTCGACGCTCATTGCGTGCGTGCAGTTAATGTCGGCAATAATAATTGTCAACGCTTTAAATTTTGATATGATTGTTATAGCAGTCGTTTAGTGCTGCGGCCGGTGCACCAGTGTGATGAGCTTAGGACGACCATCCAGTTTATGCATTCGGTTTCGTCGTAGCGCAGTGATTACCATAAATGTGACAATATGACAGTATGACGACACCCCCACTTAACGCGGAGCCGGAGTAAATGGAGTTGTAAATGCAGCACTTTCAAATTTACGACGGGATTGTGGCAATATCTCTTTTTATGGGATTTAGTCACAGATTTTAATGGTAAGGAATAAAAGATTCGGTGGCTACATGTTATGTAAACGTGGTAGGTAAATAAATATACATGTATGTTCTCGAGAATCTTGCGGAGGAATGTGGCAATGGCTTTAACACTATTTTCTGGGTATCCAAATCTTATTCAGTTTTAGGTCAGTCTTTCCTAAATAGCATATTTCCACAACTAGCATATGATCCAGATTGTAGCTGCTGTTTTCAAATTTGGGGTGAAAACACATCATAAAGATATAAAATGTACAAGTTGCAGGTGCTTTATATATTCTATCAGTCAAGCACTACGCGATTTTATCAAAATTGTTGTTCAAATTACACAAATTTCGTTACGGTTATTTCAACCTGGTAGGCTTTTTCTCTGCTAAGGTCCAAAATTTGTAATTAGTTATATATCCTCTGAGTTTATAAGATACGCCCTGAAAGTTGCAGTTGGAAAAACATACAACATACATCATACAAACATACAACACAGCGTAAAAACATTTTATCATAAAAAAATTTGAGCAACTGAATGCAAATCCATCCCTAACCAGGCTTCTGTCTCAAACTATTGCCATATAGTGTATTTACAAAAGGAAAACGAAAATCAATCAATATCGTAATGTGGTCTAAAAGGTGTGTGGAATAGCACATTGTTACGAAATTGCTCTCCTGACAATTTACTCTAACTCTCTATACTCGGATTCGTACCACTGGATTGTGTAGTAATCAAACAATAGTTGGTTAAATTAAAATAACTAACTTTATTTAATTATTTCTATTTACACACTTAATATTAGGGTCAAGTTTACTTTATTACAATTTTCACTTTAATAATTCAATAATCACTTTACTACTTCTCAATTACAAATGTAACTACACGTTGTAAACACTGCTACGATTGCTATTCAACTGCGTCTCGACTTTAATTGTGTGGTGGCTTATATAGCTTTCTTATGGTTGAAGTAGAACATTCCCTACACTTCGGTAGAAGTTCGAGAACACTCGAATTCTATCTACACTTCGAAAGAGGGTTCTTGAGTAAGCTTTTTCTTTGAGTAGATTGTGTCTTGCCTTAGATGCAACTCTCTCGTAGTAACTTATCTTAATAGAGGTATTCTAAAAGTATGCAATCATTTATGTTTCAATACATAGAAAATAAAATGGACCACTTTACTGGCACAGTATTGCAACGCAAGGTAATTGTGGTATTCCAATTAACAGTAATAAGCGAAGCTATTGAGAAACATAGTAATATAATATTGGAATGGAATCGTTATGCTTTACACTACTTTATTCAAATACTTATTTGACAATTTTCATCTTTGAATAAATATATTTTGTTAGTGTGCAGATTAGGGAAATGAGAAGGCTGATAGCTTAGCAAGAAAGGCTGTGACCTCTCCTTTCAACGGCCCAGAACCCTTCTGTGGACTATCATTCAATACCATTGGAGGTCTGCTGAAGAAGTGTACAGATGCAAGAAGGAGTAAAACCGGGAAAACCCTTCCGGGATTAAGGCAGTCCAAAGCTCTTCTGGGAGCTTTTAATCCTAAAAGAGCTAAGGAGTTAATAAATATGCCTCGGAGTAAATTAAGAATCATCGCAGGCATTTTAAGCGGACACTGCAGACTCAACTACCATATGAATAAGTTGGGTATATCTTCAGATGCCATCTGTCGATTCTGTGGAGAAGGTGCGAAACCTCACTGCACCTGATCACAGACTGCGGACCATTGGCACACAATAGACTCAGGTGTTTTGGAGAATATATCTTAGATATGAGCAAGATCCCTCATCTTGATTCCTCCAAAATATATGAATTCCTGTCGGAAATTATCCTGACAGAAGAACTGTAGATGAGACTATCCTCATCTTTTAAATAAATAGGGGCATCACAATAGATCTTTCAGGTCGCGGTGTATAACACGATTAAATAAATCTAATCTAACATATCCATATTCGTAGTATTGCAAATGCATTCATATGAATATAGTTGTAGTGTAAGTCAATTTTGAGCCTAAAGAAAATGGGAAGTCATTGTAATCATATAACGAAAAATTTTCAAAGTAGGAAAAGAGGTTTGACCGGGTACAAATGATTGGATTCCAGAAAAATTTTGAACTTTGGTGAATGCGAAAGTATATGTGAATTTTATATTACTATAGCATATTCAGTTTTATCGCGATTGATGTTTGACTAGCATTCAAACAATTTTATAAAGTGAATAATCTATTCGAATACTATTTGAAGCATGCTAAATCCAAGGATATATTCATGAATGTGCGTCAATTAATAGTAGTTAACTTTGGCTTTAGATTGCTGAATTTGTATTAGTTTTCAAGTCGGATATGTATTGGTCCGATTCGGAGTTGTCTTCATAATTTTCATTCAAGAATTCAGACTTTTTTGTTCCGAACCGCAAAAATGTTTTCAAATTAGTGTCATAAATGTGTAACAGATTTGTTTTTCTTTGAATCAAATATTAGTTAGCGTAACAATGAAGCTATATAAATATATAATTTCGACTTTATTCGTTAAACCTTAAAGTAAAAAATTGACTATTATATTAAATCTCCCTCTTTGGGAGTATTAAAATGTCATAAATTTAAATTTCGGAAATGGATGGAGCCAGTGTTCTATAACGTACGTGGCAGGTGGTTTTCATATCTATTCGGTTTATTGTTCTTATTTATTTACTTATATAACGCCAAAATCGCTGAGGTGTCAAAACTCGCGCACCCGCATTTACCCATCAAGCATAATAAAGTTGTCGTAGTGGCTGGTGCTAGAGCAGAGAATGCGTATGGGCATCCAATCATAAAAATAAGCATAAAATAGAAAATTAATGACTATTTTACACAACACTCATATAGACGCATCCACACCCTGCAGTCAAATTTAAAACTAATTCTTAGTAAAGTAAAAAGATGTGTTATTGTTGCAGAAGTAATTTGGAGACAGTGATTTTTAATATAACTCAGACTTTAGGGGGGTATTCAGTAATTGATAGTATTTTCTTCAAAAAATACCCTCCTCTGTCTTTTTAACTTATATGACCAAATTGTGGATAAGAAATTAGTTTCCTTCAGGAGCTTAAGGAAGCTGCAAAAACTATAATAAATGTGAAAATTTCCGTAAATAACAATGTGATCTGCGACTATTTGAAAATATGAGTCTTTTCATCTACAAATGACTACCAAATATGGCACATATGTATCCATTTTAATTCTTCATTTAATTAATATATGGTTCGTATAATTTAAATATATATTAAAAACATTAATAATTTGTTTCAAGAACGATGAAAGGAACAACATTATTGCAAAGGTTATCAGGTAAGAGATTTCAAATGAAGCAGGTTATCAGGTTAACAGGTTTCACGTACAATTTTTCAATTGAACTGGGTTTGAACTTGATATCAGGGATCTGCTTCCATTCGTGCCCAACAGCTAGTTTTGTGCAACAGAACAAGTACCGAGTCAACGACCACTTTTTATAGTACTCGGTATCGTTACTATTGTCCGATCTGAGTAAACAGTACTTGGACGACATCGTTAAATTGATTGAGACAACTTGTAAATATTTTAGTAAGAACTAAAGTGCCGCTAGTTCCGAACTAATCAGTTTCTCTGCAGGGTCCCTGTGCTGTACACTCCTCATACTCATACATAAATAATAAGCATTGTAGTACAACACATCAATGACATCCGTAATGACATGTTCGCGTGAGCGGTTGAGTGAGCGACTTAGTTCTTGGCCAACTGATGAAGTTGGTTTCGCACTGGGTTTATGCTCTGTTGACGTCAGATGATTTCATTCATGAACGAGCTGCCGAGTGCGCTTGGCAATAAAAACCGGGAAAGTGTAAAGAGCCAACCATTCAGTGGGGAGACGCAGCCCACACTCGGTTTTTGGTAAAAACAAACTGAGCTGAATTTAACAAACATTTTTGGGTTGGACCATTGATTTGATTTTTATAAATACATATATATGCATCCATACAAACATGTAAATATATATGTGTGTAGTATATGTATGTGTATTTTTGAAGCAGAAAACTATGTGGGTTGTTGTTTGTTGTTGAGGTTCTGTTCATATATTTTTGGATTTTCGCTAGTGTTCAGTTCAAATCACGGTTTTACTAGCACCCTGTTGAAGTCATCGTGGTGACCGCCGACAGTAGGCGCCCCAGCTAGTCCATCCAGTAAGTCCGCTCGAAATGGATAATATCGCTTTACATTTCTATGATGAGCGTTGCACGTATACGCAAGTTGCGCATAAAATGCTAAAATGTGGAAATGTTGTACGACTACGCCTACTGGGATACATTAAATCTGAAGTTTTAAAATTATACGAGTACGTAGCGGTAAAAGCATTGCGGTTTTTCTGTCGGAGCTGTACTTGCACATAGCATTGGACTGCTTTGCCAAATTCATACCCCCAAAGTATTCCAACTGCCATCAGCAACTTTGAATATAAAAAAACAATGTTTGCTTTTCGCCAAAAGTGGGATTGCCACCGACAAAACACACGTGCTTGCAACATTGACTGGCTTCTGTGTGTCTCTGGTGTAACGCCGGCAATGCTTATAAAATAAATAAAAAAAACATATCCTTACACTAATACTCACGTTCTTGTCAATATCTGTCCACGTACAAAGCAATTATCCTGCCTTCGGCCATTTCAATAAACTAAAATATATTTCTGGGTATTTGTCAATATTTGAGCATTGTCCTAATTGGCAATGCCATATTAAGTGGGGTATTATATTATTTCTATATTTATGTTTTTATTTGAACTCGAGTAAATGCAGGAGGAAAATGTGTTTAGGGCCTTCTTTTAAACGTTGTTTGTACATTTGATATTTAGTGGAACTATTTAAAAATTGTTCCACATAAGAGAATGAAACGTTTACTTACTACTTTTTTCATGCTTGGTGTATATGGTGGTCTTCTGAAAATGAAGTCCCTTGACTAACCTGAAGCAACAGTTAACAAATATTGATCGAATGCCCACTGATACAGAACGAATGTCCTCTTACAGAATAGTGCGTAAATAAAAATGAACTTTGATTTACATTCGTGGCTAAGATTAAAGTCCCTTGTTTTCAAAGGTCCTGTAGTCCAGAACGAGCGCCTCATCTTCAGAATTGTGTAACCTGTACTTCTGGATTACACAGAATGTCAGACCAATTATATTGGATTTATGAACATCTCTGATATCTGTTGAGTCTTGTCTCTGTTTTTATCTCTTTTTAGCTTATGTTAAAACACTACCCGGAATTTGTCAATAAAACTAAAATGGTTCAATTATTCATTGATATTTATTTTATTGTGTTCAAAGTAATCTCCATGGTAATTAATACAAATATTCCAATGCTTCTTCCTATCTTCAAAACACTTTTCATAAGCCGATTTTGGAATCGCCTTCAGCTTATTCTGCGAATTTTCCTTTATCGCCTCAATCATCTCAAAACGCTTTCCGCGAAGTGATAACTTGGGTCCTGGAAACAGGAAAAAGTCACGCGGGGCCATGTCAGGGGAATACGGTGCTTGCGGAACGGTATTAATGTTGTTTTTGGTCAAAAAGTTAGTCGCGTACAAGATGAGATGTGTGAGCCGCTGCATTGTCTTATGGAATAAACCACTAGTTGTATCTACACAACTTCGGCCTCTTGCGACGAACATTCGCCCTCAAACTCTTCAGTACGCTCACATAATACTCATTATTTACTGTTTGGCCTGGCGGAAAGAATTCGGAATGGACCACACCACCGGAACCAAAGAAAATAGTCAAGAAAACCTTGATTTTGGATCGACTTTGTTGTGTTTTTTTAGGTTCTGGCTAATCTGAGAAGCGTCATTCCGATGATTGTTGGTTTGTTTCGATATCACTTTAATAGATCATATCTCGTCACCGGTAATGATGCCTTCGATAAGATTTTGGCCCAAAGAGAGCATTTCTTTAGCGACAGCAATGCGATAATGTTTTTGCGAAAAATTCAGCTCTCTGCACAAGCCGCGCTTCAACTCGTCTCATCCCCAAAACATCGTCCATAACGCTCAGCAACGATCTGAGCGAGACACCAATATCGGCTGCTATCACCCTGATGCTCACACGACGATCTTCCTTCGAGTACAATTTTCTTAACTTTGTCGATGTTTTCGTCAGTCACAGAGGTGGAAGCGTGACCGGAACGAGGCAACTATCAACCACAGTACGGCCAGCTTTAAATTATTTGTACCACTCGTATGCTTGTGTTTTTGTCAATGCCGACATTGTCGATCAACTGACAAATGCATCAACCTAGAAAATAAAAATGTTTACGATATCTCAGTCGCTGTTTATTGACAAATTCCGTGTATATTTTTAACAAAAGGGATATTGACAGACGAGTATTGAGATCAAATTCCTGGCATTCTTTTGTACACCTGTTTTTGGCAGTACTTTTCTTTTTAGCTTAATGCTCTTGAACATGTCCATTGCGCGAAGCCACGCCACAATTTCGTATAATAAAAAGCCATCCAGATGTGTTCACTTTTGACTGTTTGCACTGAGTTAAGAACCCACATTCAAATGAATCAAACCTATTTGTGGAAATGCCTGCTAATGAGGTACGAGGATATTATAGACACAAGAAATCGACGCCACCAAACACATTGTCTTAGGTCCAGTCAACCAGAGACGGGCAGCGAACCCAAATTTACCCCCTTTAAATGAATTGTTGTACTCTGTTGCCCGATTTCAATTTCCTTAATTGTCTTCATGGTCCCCGTGGTTGTGAAACATGTCAAACCCAGAAAGCAAAGTGCATGTATCAATATTTTCAACAAATAATTGTTTGTACAAGTCAATTTCTATGATTTTTTAGTCAGTTTGAACTGAACCATTTTGTAATTATAAAATGTGAAGTCATCTCTTAGAAAACCGATTGAATAGTCTTGAAACTAAGACCTTTTACAAATAAATGCGAAACGAATATAGCAGAATTCCGTCGTTTTTTAAAACAAGCTTTTCGCACTTTAATTTAATCATAGTAAAAACTCCCACCAATCGTAAATACTCAGGGAAACATGTGAAAGCGAGAACAGAAAGATAGCCAGGAATGTAAGCACCTTTCATCACCTCTTATCAGGCGGTGCTATGAGAGAGACTTACAAATTTGATCCTGTGCTGTCAAAAATCACAAATGCTTTACTCACAAGCTTTGTTTATAACAAAGTACCAAGTTTAAGCGCAGGGGTGAGCTGAAAACAAAATTGAATTAGGGCAGATAGTCAGCTCCAACACCTCGTAGTGTATTTCCACTATTTGTGCCTCTCATTCATAACACATGTTGTTTACGAGGTGTCAACTTATGACCATCGTTGTGTGTTTCGTGTGTCCGACACGCATTTCGTGCCAAATATTATTTTTTATGACTGTGGGAGAATATTTAAATTTGAATACGTTGTCCACCTTTTTTAAAGTAGTTTAACATCGATGGTCTTCTTTCTCTCGCCTTTACTCCAAATTTCACTGTTGTTTTTTAACTGTTGTAATATGTATGTAAAGGCAGACTAGAAAACTCACTCTACTCTGACTGGCGCGATTGAATCAAGTCCATGAGGCAAATAATCAAATCAAGTCCATGAGGAAAAATTCGGTGTGCACAAATGCGTAGCCACCTCTTGGCAAGTTATGGGTACCGCAATTGACAAGTGCGCATGTGTGTGTACCCACCTACCGCTGTGACTTGACTGCATCTTTTCCTTTACTTATGAAGATCTGGCGATATTTCATGCATTATTTACGCCTCATTGAATTTGTCAACCGGTAGAAGCGTCATCCACCAGTGGCAGTAAAAGGTGGCTTTCGTTTTCGTTGCGGTTGCGAAAAGGCCGTCCGGCTAGTGGCTTGATTGGTTGGAGTATGCATTTACAACGCTCTTTTGCATATTCGCTTTTGTGGTCGAACGTGGACGTCGCTGACAATGGAGCAGCGTTGGTTGTTGGTGGCCACATGTGGTGGCGGATTTTCCTCTTTGCATAAGCGAACGACCGTGCGTCTTTTTGTCTGCCGCGTGCACTGCAAATTTAAATTTAAACTATTTTGCAACCCAATCGATTTGATTTCCGTTCGCTGTGCACCTCAGTTTGGTTGGTTGCACATTTCGCGTGTTTTACTCTTTTTTATGGAATACTTTTTTATTTAGTTCTGAATTTGGTCGCGCTTGAATAGAGCATTTTCATTTCATGTGTTTTTCGCATTCATTGCGGCACTTCGCGAACTTTGTGGCTTTCATTCGACATTTAAATTAAGCACTTCGCTGACTTGTTCGTGTTGAAAATTATGTAATTTTCTTTTTTAAGTAAAGTTTTGATTTATTTGGTTTCCTAGCAAAGGTTCATATACGAATACAAGCGACGAAGACTTTTCCTTAATATTGTTGTTGATCTGAGACTGGTATAACTCTTCTACACCTTGTATACTCGTGCACATTTTACATTTTTATATTATGATATTAGGTACTTCGAGTATACATTTTATTCCTTATGTTTTTCTGTCCTTTCGCTGTGGAATGTCCTCATTAAGAAACTTTTAATATTAATATTATATTTGTACTCGTATTTAAGTTAGTTTTTTTAAACATCAAATTACAATTCTTAAATTATCATGATCAGGTAGTACTGCAGTGTTGCCCACAATTTGTTGCTTTTCTTGCTCCACAAACAGCTTGAATGTCCTATTAACCATGAATATACCACTCACAAAAAGTATATAAAAGTAATGAATCCATCACTTCAGTCCACTTCACTAAATGTAAATCTTGTGTATTTGACCCACTTGCGGAACTGAAAAACCCAGTGAAATTGCACGATTTTGGGAACTTTACAAAATGACTTCAAAAATTACAGCATACGAGGTGACGTAGCCACTTTGGCTGCGGCATAACACTCTGACTTTCAATGTCATTTATTGTGTAATGCAACAGTTGACTCGTAATGTGTGTGATCTTTCCATTTTCTGCGTAGCGCATTGAAATGGTCAAGACCACTTTTTATTCTTTCAGCTTTTTGCTGTGTTCATACCTCACTGCAATATAACACTGATCTCTGTTTATATTTTTTCTGCTGCTCAAACTTGTCTTCACTTTTGTTGGCCATTTACGCATTACTACCTCTTTAGTGCTCAGAAAGTCGGACTAGATTGAGTCTGGTACGTAACACGATTGGTTTGTCGACGCGATGGTCATATAATTGGCTTAGATCGATTACGAGAGTTCCATTTGGTCGGTTCCACTTTTTGTGCTTTTCTCGTATACTCTGCAATTATGGCCAAATTTGAGCGTTATGGGAATCGGCATGCTGAAAATGCTGTCGTAATCGAATGGCTTTCGACCGAGTATACACGTGGTATTCACATCACTTACGCACGTAATCGCAATACATGACACTGATGCGTGCGAACGTGTCGCCCCTTATTAATTAATTTAACTCTCTGCTGACTCTTATATAATAGTCCTTTTAGTCCTGTCTTTTACATGCAATGGGATAGCGTATTGGAGTATTCTGTGAACATTTCCTGAGGAAATTGTCGGTGCCTTGCTGACGTTTGACCTTTACATTTTTTGTGCCCATTCCAATATCTCGTTTGTTTTCAAGTCAAAAACAGCAGCTCTTTGCTATGCATTAAAAGTGTGTATTACTTTTAGCAGTTCTGTTCAGTATTCCTGCTTTAATTAAAAGTTATTTTTAGAGTCTATGCTAAACAATTTAATTCAAACTACAGATGCATAGGCAGGCGTTGTGAAGCGCTGGTGGGGTGTGGGGTAAGGAATTGTTGCCAACAATAGTCCAGACGAAAATCTATTTTAACAAATGCTATGAATACTTTTTCCCATTGTGATATTTTACATGAAAACTTTCGCAGAATGCAGAAAGTTTCATCACAAATCGTTCTTCTATAGCACTAAAATTATGGCCGGATTTTTAGTTTCTTGATAATTCGTATCTACTACTCCTGCAATAGAAAAACTTCCAATGTGAAACAAAAATACATTCCTCGAATTTCTATATTTAATATTTTCAGTTTATAATTTTACGTTTTTCATCCTATCTTGCAGTATTTATTTAATTTGCTGTGCAGAGTCATCTTTATAGGAAATGGCCTGCAAAGAGGAAATTGCCAAGAATCATTTACCACTCTTCTAAACTTTCCCAATTCTTGGATTGTTTCAAATTAACAGAGAGGAGCTTCAGAACTTTTCAAATCGGCCCAAATAGAAAAACTTTGTGAAACGATCATCTGCCATAATCCTCTTATTTTCTCATTTTACCCAAACATTAAAGAAAATCGTTTTCTATACAAGTATGGCTGGATGTATGAAGTAAAAGCTTTCATACATGGCATCAGAATGATTTTCTGATTATTTTTAAACGTGGATTAATTGCCCTTTGATAAGCTAGATAACATAATGCAAGGCTGGAAGTAAGACTTTGCATTATAGTTCAAGTCGCTTAATAAAATCAGGAAGCCGATTTGAACTCGCTAACATACGCGGCTTCACATAGTTGCAATATAGAATATCTCAATACACAAAGAGTATTTATACAAAAACATCAAACCCGTTTTAAACTGTTTCTTACAGGCAACGGTTTGGGAAACTATTGTCTAAAGTCTACCATTTCTTTTTCATAGATGTCACTTTAATCCCCCGGTCATCAAGAAGTAGATTGTAAAATATTTTTAAAGTTGTAATGTTAAGAAATCGCCTGAAATTAACTCAATCCATCACCCTATTAACAGACTTTTTCCTAATTTTGAAGCACATTTAAACTCTAACCCTCTCTTTATCGTTATACTCTTATAAAACAAGTGCTGTAATAGCCACAAAGCGGTAAGTGCCGTTGATCATCTGTCTTACTAAGCAGGAGTCTGTCTAAGCGATTGCTTCGTTTTTCACAAGGCCTCAAGTACTCCGCCGCTTAATCAAAATACCTCATCGCTCGCTCAGCTAGTCAATTTGGACACTGCAGCGAGTGTTGTTGTAGGCAGGGTTAAACATGGCTTACAGTGCGGTTCAGCTACAGCCAACACCAATTCACATAATCTTAATGACTGCTAAATACGTGTACGCGTTTCAGATTTTCCGCATTCTTTGCCACATTTATTTCACAAAATTGATGGTATTGAATTCTTTTATTATTGTAGATTTCATTTTTCTATTTGGACTTTCAATTTAGACTTTATTGGAGTAGAAACAATGAAATTTCTTTCAAGTGATGCTTTTGTTAGTTATGCAGGATGATGTTGATATAGTTTTACTCGATATCTCGATTCATTCTCCTCTTCGTACACAATGTGAAGACACGCAAATGAACGGAACTAATTACTCAGGAAATTCTTTTGATTAAAAATGTGTCTATATATAAGGATAGATAGTTATGTATTAATGTCTATGTCTGGCCACCTATTCAGCGCTCCAAATATGTGGTCAAATCCAATGTTCACTATGTATAATCATTTTGTTTATTCTGGTTACTGATGTTATTTTAATATATATATTATTATTATTATATCTACTCGTACATATATTTCTTATCGATATTTTTCATCTTAGTGTTGCATCTCTACTGCTTGGAAAGTTGAAGTTAGGGCAATACTGACAATTCATTTAACCTATCTTGTTCAAGAATATAGACTTGAAGAGCAAGGGTTCCCCGTTAAGGTTGTGATAAATATTGTGAATAGAAATAAGGTTCCACAACCTATATTTAAAGTTGAACTGCTCCCCAACTCAACCCAGCTTAAAAAGAACGAGACGCACCCAATATATAACCTAAGATATCTTTTACACCGCAGAATTACGGTGGAAGAACCGCACAAACGTAACAGCCCAATACAATGTGTGAATTGTCAAGAATTCGGCCACTCTAAATCGTACTGCACTCTGCGCAGTGTTTGTGTAGTTTGCGGTGATCTCCACCCTACAAGTACTTGCACCTTAGCTAAAGCTGACACATCCGCAAAGAAATGTAGTAACTGTGGTGGTAGCCACACGGCAAATTACAGAGGTTGCCCTGTATATAAAGATCTAAAATCAAAACTGTCGCAGAGTATACAATTAAAACGTAACTTATCCCCAAATCCTATTTATATCCAGCCTGCCACCTCAAATCCTCAGATAGGTGACCCTATTATGCAAAAACCTAATTCTGGTCAAGCAACCTACGCAAGTGTTCTGCAGGGTAACGTACGGCAAGTTAACAATAACAATGCATCTAATAGTGGAGTAGAAGCCATGATCCTAAATCTTACTCAGTGTATGACTCAATTCATATCTACACTGCAAAATATGCTACAAGATTTAATTAAAGCTCAAAATCAGATGATCCAAACTCTTGTAAATAAAGAGTTTGTTAAAAATATGTTTATGGAACGCAAACGGTGTTAACCAGCATAAACTAGCCCTTAATAAGTTTCTACATGACCACGAAATTGATGTTATGCTTTTGTCTGAAACACATCTCACAAACAAATACAACTTTCAACTCCCAGGCTTCAAATTTTATAACACAAATCATCCTGATGGTAAGGCACATGGCGGTACGGCTATTCTAATCAGCTAATCGGCTTAAGCATCATCTTATGCAATCGCATTCGATGCAATGGATGCAAGCTACATCAGTATCTATTAAAAATCGTAGCAAAGACCTGACGCTTTCAGCTATATACTGCCCACCCCGTTTTACTGTAACAGAAACTCAAAAAATAACTTTTTGATTCCCTTGGTGATAGATTTCTAGCTGGCGGTGATTATAATGCGAAACATAAACACTGGGGCTCTCTCCTAATTAATCCAAAAGGCCGACAATTGTACAATGCAATAACTAACAGAAATAGTAAATTCGATTTTGTCTCACCAGGACAGCCCACTTATTGGCCAACAGACCCAAAGAAAATTCCTGATCTTATTGATTTTGCTATTTCTAAAAATATAGATAGGTCTTTAGTATCAGCGGACACCTGTGTCGATCTGTCCTCTGATCACTCGCCTGTAATAATCAACCTTTATGAAGAACCAGAATATACAAGCCCACAGTTTCGCCTAGGAACCAACCAAACCGATTGGTTAAAATACAAAAAGTATATTAGTAGTCATATCTCTACAAGAGTTGAGGTAAAACATGCAGATGATATAGATAATAATATTGATATTTTCAACTCCATGCTAGCGACTGCAGCCGTAGTGGCAACGACAAAAATACTTCTAGAAAGTGCAAGTATGCCTCTACAAATAGCCAAATTGAAAAACTTGTAGCACACAAACGACGGTTGCGCCGAGAATGGCAGGTGTGCCCCAAGGTAGCGTTCTAGGCCCTACATTATATGTAATATTCACATCTGATACTCCTATAAGTGAAAGCACGCTAATTTCAACATTTGCGGATGATACCGCCATACTCAGTTGCAATAAATGTTCGATAAAGGCGTCGAGAGCACTACAAGAGCACTTAGTTAGGGTAGAAGAATGGTTAGGAATGTGGCGTATAAAGGTCAATGAGCAAAAAAGCAAACACGTAACATTCTCTTTGAGGCCTGGTACGTGTCCAGCCATTCGGCTCAATAACATTGAGATTCCACAAGCTAATGAAGTCACTTATCTCGGCATTCATTTAGACAGGCGCTTAACTTGGCGTACGCACATTTCAACTAAAATTTTAAATATGAAGTTGAAGGTCGCCAAGCTGCATTGGCTAATAAACCACAAATCTACCTTGAGCCTAGAATACAAAATCCTCCTATACAATGCAATTATTAAGCCGATATGGTTGTACGGGATTGAACTGTGGGGTAATGCATCCGCTTCTAACATTGCCATAATTCAAAGGTTTCAGTCGAAGATACTTAGGTTAATAACAGGTGCTCCATGGTACATGCGTAACGATAATATTCACAAAGACCTTAAAATACCAACAGTTATCACAGAAATAAATGCTAGAAAGCAGATATACATAGCAAAACTGGAAAATCACCCGAATCCACTAGCTAAATCCCTCGCAAAACCGATAAGCCGATCCCGCCTGCAGAGAAGAGACCTTCCGGCCTTTTGAAGAGCGAAGCAGAACCGAAATTTTGATGGCCAAATACAATTTGGGTTAAAATTATTTTTTAGTGACTAGTTTTAAGATTTGATATAGTTATTGTTAGGCTTAATTTAAGCAAATTCAATAAATTCTTGTAATAAAAAAAAAAGAATATAGACAAAAATAGACATATGGCCATATACGCTTTAGACTGACCTATGCAATTTTCCATTTTCGTTTCAATATTCACACCATGAAGCATAAAAAGAAACTATTCAGTCTCCCATCTCTGAGAATTTGATGGTCTGCCGTTGCTGTAACTGAAGTTTCCATATGTAACCTCCGCTTTAGCTAGCAGAGCTATGATGGCTGACATAATAAAAACTCTATATGTACGAGTATATAGAATATATAAGAATTCTATAAATAATGCAAAAATGTGCGTCTTATTTATAAGCAGAACAGCACCGTCCTGACTGTCGCCGAAGTCCTCCTCCCCTAAGCTTGATGTGACTACTGGTATGTCGCCGCCCTATCAGTTTCCGCATCTTGACTGGGTTTACAGTGCTGCGAGTAGCTGCCAATTAATTCTGTACAATTTCAATCAATCAAAATTGAATTTATTATGACACTCAATGAATGTTCAACAAATCGTTGAAGCAATTAAAGTTGAAACAACGACGACTGCCTCCCTGCTTGCTGCCACTGCTTCGGTACAACATGAAAATGCTTTAAAATTAAAATTAATGAAGTTTTTCAAGGACTTTCGGAACTTAATGTTTAATATTTAATGTTAAGATTACGTGCTTAAAACTTTATTAATTGAAATGTCCTACGCAAAAATTATAAAACATTTTTTTATTATTATTGCAACTTAATTCCAACTCTCTCATTCGACTCTCAAGACTTTTTTAAGTTTTTGTTCACACATTTTTTAGACGAAGTAACAAAAAGAAAATTAAGTTAGTGGCCCAAGAAAGTTTCAAACATTTTCAAAATGAAATAACTCCAAAAAGTTAGAAATTATTTACATTTTGATTAGAACTGTCACTCTTTTGAGGCACTTGAGAGTTCTTTCCTTTTTCTCAGAGTGAATTGCTATAATCCAATATTTTAGATTCTTACTTTAAGTATAGAAACATATCACTTTCTTTTTTGTTGGTATAGGGTAAAGTTTCACACTTTAAAGATGCTCTGGCAAGAAAATAGTGTGTATAGTGTGAATGTTTGATGAAATAAACAAAAAATATGTGTTTCTAATCAAGAAATGGTATGGTATGGATGGAAAACGCAGTGAGTGCATGTCATTAAATTGAAAAATAATTACGAGTAGTTTCGGTATTGACGATCAATATGGAGACGTCAAATATTGACCCCACAGTTAACCCATTACGAATCTTAAATGGCATTCTGAGAGAGTGTGCATGTGTTACTGTAACATTTCGAACTTCTTTGTTATCCCTATCAACCCCGTATAATTAGACCATTAACAGCTTAAATATTGTTACTTTTTATGCTATATTCATAGTTTCAATCAATTTTACATGTGTTTAAGAATGCATTCTATATATACTCGTATAATCACTTAGGTCTCTAAATACACTGAGATAATCCGTGCGAGTGAAATTTCTGACAGGGTTGTCAAACGGCTTAGGTTTCGTAACTCGTTAACTGGCCGACCTGATGATAAAATGTTGTAGTGTGCTCATTTTGAACTGCAGTTTAATCAGAGAATCCAAGAAAACAAACCTGATGAAATTATTCAACTTAAATATAAACTTGTCTGTGAATTTGTACAACACCAAAACGATACGACAAACGAAACAGACATCCGCATCCTCCACCATAATGTAATGGTGGACCATAAAAATTTGCGACAATTTGCGTAATGTGAGCAAGTAACCACCTTTTACGCCGGAGCTTCTTCATCCATCCGATGGACATGACCCAGCCAGCGTAGTCGCTGAATGTTTAAACGCTGAACCATGCCAATGTCGGCGTAGAGCTCATACATCTCGCGGTTCATTCGAATGCGATAGTCGTCGCCAACTCAAACAAGACCAAAGATTTTGCGAAGAACTTTCCTCTCGAACACCCCAAGAGCGGCTGCATCTGTTTGCGATACCACCCATGCCTCAGCGCCATAAAGAAGCACAGTATCTTGTAGAGTGTGACCTTCGTCGATCTAGAGAGGGTTCTGCAACCCAATTACTTACTGAGCCCATAGTAGCACCTATTAGCAATTGTGATTCTTCGCTTTATCTCCAAGCTGACACCATTATTGGTGATAACGGGGGTGCAGAGGTATGTAAATTCCTTGACGACTTTAAAGTTGTAGTTGCCCGCTGAAACATGAGAGACTAGACGCCGCGCTCCACTGTTTGGAGACAGCATATACTTCGTTTTGCCCTCGTTTACCATCAAGCCCACTTTGGCTGATTCCTTTTCAATAGCATGAAAGCAGCAGTAACATCTCTCTTGGTCCGACCGATAATATCGATATCATCTGCGTACGGAAGGAGCTGGACACCTTTGTAGAAAATGGAGCCATTGCGATGCACACCGGCCTTTCGTAGGATCACCTCCATGATGAAATTTAAGAGATCGCAGGGTAACGGGTCGCCTTGTCTGAAACCTCGTTCAGTATTAAAGGTTTCAGAAAGGTAATTTCCTACCTTGACTGAGCTGCTTATTTTGCTCAACGTCATTCTGCAGAGTCTTATCAACTTTGCAGGTATACCGAACTCAGACATTGTTTTGTATAGGCAGTTCCGCATCGGGCTATCGAATGCAGCTTTATAAGCAACAAAGAGATGATGGGTGTCGATTTGATTTTCGTGGGTCTTTTCCAGGATTTGGCGTAGTATGAAAATCTGGTCTATGGTGGATTTACCAGGTCGAAAGCCGCACTGATAAGGTCCAATCAGTGTTTTTGTTTGTGGCTTCAATATTTCACTGTACACTTGACAGGACACCTTATATACGATGGAAATGAGACTGATACCTCGGTAGTTGGCGCAGATTGTTGGGTCACCTTTCTTCAATACAGGACAAAGCATGCTGAGATTCCAATCTTCGGGCATGCTTTCCTCTAGCCATATTTTGCTGATGAGTTGATGAATACACCATTTCAATTCATCGCCGCCGGCTTTGAACCAGCACCCTTTGTTGTTTTTGAGTCGCTGTATAGCAACTCGAGCCTCGTCATGGCTAGATAGTAGGACTTCCAGTCTTATCCTCGTCGATTGGTGGCACTGCACTGCATTCCTTTTGGGTGGAATTGGTATAATCGTCACCCGTAAGTGGATTTGAAAAGTGCTGTCTCCATACTCTCAGTGCACACGGCGTATCTGTAAACAGGTCTCCATTTTCATCTGTACAAGTGGATGCTCCGGGCTTGAAACCTTGGGTTAGCCGTTTCACCTCTTGGTAGAATTTCCGTGCATCCGTCTTGCCTGATACACCTCGAGTTTCTCGGAATTTTGCAGCTAGCGGCGTATAAATAATTTAATTAAATCAGTCTTAATTGGTTCATGTTGCTTTACAATCCAAATTATAAAATCTGGTTATTTTTGCAAAAATGCTTGCATATTCACACAAATATTTCATCAAAATATTATTCATTTGTGAACTCAAATGGTTTCCGTTTCCGCCCTGGTGCGGCTGCCACAACATTCAAACAAATCAACAATTGAATCTGTTAAGTCATTTATGACAAGAATGCGTTAAAAGTTATAATAATGCAAGAGAGTGACACAGTTCAGCATAATTTAGGAGTGCATATTCAAAGACATTCGCATAATAGCACGCATTGTGGATTTAAATCAACTAAATTGTTGTTTAACGCCCCCAATGGCAAAGACTGCGTGCAGTGAAGTATGCGTACACAAAATTTATTGATGTGGGTGTTGAGTTGTTGATTTTATTGTATTTAATTTCAAAAATGCAATGCATATTAAATATTTTCCACACAAACTAAATTAAATTCGCAGACGACAAAGGATGAACTTTAATCTTTGACAGATTTAATAATTTCATTCGCGGTTCCATGGGCGCATGCATTTCTTTTAGACTAAGTATATTTGGCGAACAATGGTTTAGAACACTCTATTGAAATAGTTCTTTGGGTAGTCATGAGTACACCTTAATAAATATTAAGTTCAAATTATGAACATTGTATCCAATTTACATTTAGAACAATCGATATGCGCTGCTAATAGAATTTCATCTTTGTTAATGCTGAGTTATTAATGAATATACAAGTATAATGCTCTGTTTTTCTCGCATACTGGGGGACGCAAAATATGAATCGAATGTACAGTTAGGGAACAGCAGAGTTCGGAAAGAAAATGCGACTTACGAGGGCGGATTGATATTGAAGCTACCTAGCGCTAGATGGCAGCACAAACACAAAATTTTTTTTTTTAGAAATTGCGATCTGTCAAACGTCAGCTGTTAAAATTTCTCCCAAATTCATCGATTAGTTTATTTGTTGTAGTCGTTTGAAGTTAGCAACTTTTGTGTTTCTTGAAAAATGGAAAAAGGCGAATTTCGTGCAGTGATTAAACACTATTATTTGAAAGGGAAAACGGCGAAAGAGACAAAAGAAAAGCTCGATAAACATTACGGTGAGTCTGCTCCGTCAGATTACATGGTAAAATATTGGATTGCTGAATTTAAACGCGGCCGAACAAGCACTGCAACAATACCATCAACAGGAAGGCCAAAAGAGGTGGTTACTGAAGAAAATACCAAGAAAATCCTCGATATCGTTATGAATGATCGCCGATTCAAGTTGCGTGAGATTGTTGAAATGGTAAACATATCATATGAACGTGTGTTTAACATTTTGCATCAACATTTGCATATGAAAAAGCTATCGGCAAGATGGGTGCCGCGTTTGCTCAGTGTCGAACAAAAACGAGTTCGACAGACCACTTCACAGCGGTGTTTGGACATGATAAATCGTAATCCTGTTGATTTTTGGCGTCGATTAATAACTGTTGATGAAACGTGGGTCCACCACTACACACCTGAAACCAAAATCAATCGAAAAAATGGGTCGAAGCTGGTGGAAGTGCTCCGAAGAAGGCGAAGGCAGTGAAATCGGCTGGCAAGGTTATGGCCACTGTATTTTGGGATGCACACGGAATATTGCTCATCGATTATCTTGAAAAAGCATCCACAATCACAGGAAAGTATTATCGTGCATTATTGGATCAATTGATTGATGCAATCAAGGAAAAACGACCACATTTAAAGAAGAAAAAAATGCTCTTTCTTCAAGACAACGCACCGGTTCACACAGCACTAGATACGATGCTAAAATTACGTGAAATACACTTCGAATTGGATAATCATCAACCTTATAGTCCAGATTTAGCTCCTAGTGACTTTTTCCTGTTTCCAAACTTGAAAAAATGGCTCGCAGGAAAAAGATTCATCTCAAACGAAGAAGTGATTACCGAAACTAACGCGTATTTTGAGGGATTCCCGAAATCGTATTATTCAGATGGTTTCAAAAAGTTGGAATATCGTCGTACTAAGTGTGCCGAAGTAAAAGGAGACTATTTTGAGAAATAAATGGTTTTTGAAAAAAAAAATGTTTTTTCCTACTTAGGTAGCTTCAATATCAATCCGCCCTCGTAGACAGCGTTTCAGTTTGAAATTAAAGCAACAATGGTGAGAAGTTATTATAGAAGCAATTTCTTAAGTAAATTTCTTTTATATAAATTTACTTATCAAACGAAATTGTGCTACTTGACAGAATTTAGTGATCCAACTTTTAGCAAGGAACTAATTGTGACAAACAAACAAAACCAAAAACGAGTAAAGAAGTCTGAAATCGGGTTAGACCGACTTCGAATTACCCTTTACCTTTCCTTGTGTGAGCTAATTCAACAATGGGGATGTTTTCTTCATAAATCATCATTAGGAGCATATTCGCGGTAATTTTTGGTAGGGTACCTTGAATTGATTATGTTAGCGGGAGTCGTGGCCTTTACCTGATCGACCCCATTTCTTGTGTATGGCTTTGTAGTGTCAATATGCATACTAATATAAAATTTCGGCCAAAAATATTGTATAGGTCGTAAGCTACAAATACTCTAGTGGGCGTGGCTATAAAAATAACCCGTCCATTATTATGTGGTTTTTAAGATTGGCACCCGCTACCTTCCTGTGAAGCTTCGTTGATAAATCTTTAATAGGAACCTAGTAATGAATTTTGGTCAATTGTGGGCGTGGCAGTAGTTTTAAGATGCCCATTTTGCCTTTTTTTTAAAGGTAAAGGGTATAAAGAAACAATCTTTGGATATAATATAAACTTGTCTTCAGTTGTTTGCATTTTCCTGAAGATTTGTGTTTAAATGAATCTGATTGATTATGAGTGTATTCATTCAAGCAAAACTTCACTAAAGCAATTGAGTCACTGAAAGGTCCAAAGGGATTTGTGTATAAACATAACTATGTAGAAAATGCTCGGGTTGTTAAATTTTAAATTAAAATACAGCAAATTCGAGCTGTAATAGCCCACCCCCGTCTCCAACTGCTATTGAGGTCGACAATTTTAATATGTCTCAACACCTGCTGTGCCCAGTATCCTGGCCACAGGATACGAAGGCCTGGTGCCATGTGTGCCAATTTCTTGCGAGAACTTTTCTAACGAGCTGTTTACTTTTTATATAATCCTTTTTCTAATCAAAAAAGGTAAGGTAACACATTCTAAATCAAATTCTCTCCGACACGGAGAAAAAGTTATTCTTTGCCAACATTTTGTAAACTCAATACTTTGCATACATCCAGGCGGCAGCACTTATAATAAACTTTAAATGTGCCTTTAATAAGCTTTAATCTTAATCTCGGTATTCCATATAAAATATGTTTGACTTCGTGCCAAATATTTTGGCAAACAAAAGGAACTTTAACTAAACGCAACTTTGCATATGTGTGCCTAAACGCAGACTTGTTTGCTTTACTTGTTTCAATACATATGTATACATTGTATATATAGCTTTATTATACCTTCATATGCACTCTTATATATTGTTGTATGTGATTATATACACAGATGATTATATACAATGATGTAACTAAAAATTGCGCGTTAGGGGGTTCGAAGGTCAATAGATTAGATGCATATTGTTATTTCAGAACCGGGAAAAAGGTTGCATAGATTTGTTTTTAGATGTGCCTTTAGTTCAATCATTAAAGTACACAATATTTGTTTTTATTGTAATAGCCACATTCACTTTATCAGCAATAAGCATCGTATTTGGGGTTAACAGAATTTGACAGGCTCAGAGGAATATGAAAATATCTTATTGAGTGGAAAATAACATTTACTTTACTCTTTTGCAGTATACTTGGGTGGGTTCACTTCAAGTGAAGGGGACACTTCAAGTAAATATTTGGATAATTTGAAATAATCTTCTGTAAAACGAGGGTTACAAAGTAGGAATCGCTTGTTACACAACCTTTATGTAATATTATAAATGTGTTAAAGGGGAACATTCACCATTTTTGCGTTTTTAACTCCTACTTTCATTACTGAACTCCTACTTTCAAACATCAGAAAAGTTTTGCCTACACCGTGCTGTTTGAAATGTGTTGGTACGTATAAGTGGGTATGCCACTCACTAACGAAACGTCCTACTTTGCCACCAAAACTGCGTCAAGTGTAATAAATTGCCAGCGTCATGAAATCACTCGGCGCTGTGGTTGTACGAGGCACTCGGCGCTTTGGTGAATTGGTGTCATCGACTGATTCATCACACAATTGTGTGCAGCACCATCATCCATTTGCATTTCATCGTCATCAACATCATGCCTGCAGCTTCCCAGCCAAGTGAATGGAGTAAATTCTAAACACTTTAGGCAGGCCAATCAAAATTATCCACGAAATCATGTCAACAGCCATCAAATGCATTTCAGCGCTTTGGCTAGTCCACGACAAGGGTCGGTCTTTGATTCCACAGATTGTAAAAATTTCAATGAATTTTTTTGTTGTATATTTAAAGCAATTTAAAAAAAAATCTCCTTGGCTTTTCACAATTTGAAAAACCGTATGCATGATGGCATGCTATTTTCACCCGTGCTGCAGTTTCTTCGTTCATTTTATAATGAAATATCCTCACTTGAATCTTTTCGTTTAAGGGAGCATGTGGCGCCAAAGCATTTCAGTATTAAGACAGTTTTTGTATTTTTTTTTTTTCTGAAAGAAAAACGAGGATTTCATTTCGATACGTCTGTCACATGCTGGGGAGATCCCTTGTTACTCCTAATTACACTAGTTTACAAGAATTTTGCGCAGCAGGTAAAATTACCCGTTGGTCCGTTGGATTCGATTTCGACAAGTGACTTATTTGGTGTTCAAAAGATGGTCCCTACTTAATGAGAAATGTCTCATATTGCAAATGACTGATTTGTTCGGAAATTATAACAAATTATGCATCCACAACACTTCAATAGACTTGGTGCAATCGATATAATTTTTTTGCTCGTTTATTATTTCACGAAATTTTTTGATAAAGCCAAAATAATTTTATTTTCAAATAATCCTGGAATCAGAAAAACTTCTGATGAAACGAAAACGCACCCTCCATATTTTCACTATTCCGGAGTTTCCGGAATATTAGCGTTGGGCAACACTCGTATTCAATAAACATAGGTAGGTAGGTTATATGGCTCTCCTAGAACTCACTTAGGCCTGTTCAAGGCCCATTATGGCCATCTATAAACATAAAAAAGTTGTACAACAAGCAAATGATTAGTCTGTTCGGTTAAAATTTTTGATTTGGTTCACCATTGCCACACCTTTTTTGTGGCCACAACTCCTCTGTATGTAAGTCATCAATTAAATGGTGCTGTCTTCCGTTTGGCTTTCATGTTGTGTTACATTTCCGCGTATTTAACCAATTCAATTTCAGATTTCCTTAAATGTTTTATGCGCTCAATGATTGTTGCAATAATTGCAGTTATTGTTGTTAGTATTTGTTTTGTTGTTACATAACTGTGCAATCGACTTTTTCAATTATTAAAAATAGAAGTGAACTACTTTTTGTTGGTAACTTGCCCATCAATTCGTTAATAACTCAGACGCTTTCTTAAAACTTGACGAAAAACGTATTGAATATGAATGATTCGACTTTTTTAAATCTTTCATTTCTATGTTTTCTTTCTTCTATATATAATGATTTCATTATATCACTGATCGTTCAGAGTTTGAAACTATAATTAAACAGTTATTCACATTTTATTCATGGAAAGATTTGCTTACACTTCAAATTGGTTTATTTTTTTCGACAAATGAAAGAGGAGTCTTGACATATTCCGCAATGTTCAATCCAATGTCGATTATTAATTCATCAAGTCCTCTGGAGCAAATATCAGAGAGCATCAAACAAAAATTGTCTATTGAAATATTTTTTCGCCCGTCCAAATGTTTCCTTTAATAATAATTTCAAATATGTATTCTATCTAGTAACTAAATATTACCTTTTTGCTCTACTAAAGTAAATATTATCTTTTTGCTCTACTAAACTAAATATTATCTTTTTGTCTACATTCATAACTTTCTTTACGTCTTTTTCAGAATACTTCGCCACTTTGGGAGGACTTCGTTGCCAAGGCCAGCAAACTGCATGCCTGCTTACGGTAAGTTTTTTGAATACTTATATAGTTTAGAAGTACTAGTAAGTAACGCCCATTTTTATTTTACCAGTTCTCGTATTTATAAATATCTTATTTACGAATATGTAGGTTTAGATAGGGTTATGAAATCTATTTTATTCCACACCCTTTTCAGAAGACGTCCGTTGTCTTATTGTAGGCTAAAACATATTTTGGTGCAGATTTCATATTAGTGGGTGGTCAGAATATGTGGTTGAAGATGCCTCTCCTACGCTGAACCCCGGGGCTGGTTGTCGTTACGTCATCGTCATTACACAGACGACAGTCCATCTTATTGGACATTTCTTTGTTCTTAAGGTACCGCAACACATAGGGCCCAAATTGAAACAATTATAAGGCCGCTTTGCTAAAAGCAGGAAATATGATAAAGTTTCCTTGTCTAACACCAGCGACAAGGTCCGAGTATTAAAGTCATTTATATCTAGACCACTCCTCAACGAAGAGGACCATCAGAGTCTGTAGTGGGGGATTTGTGCTAATGTACATGGTCCTTCCAAATGAGTTTATCGGCGGTTTTGCAGTGGTACACTCACAAAGCTAAACTTTTTGTATGAACAAATAGAAAACTCCGCGAAGAAAATGTCTTGATGGCTGCTCGGTTGTCACAGAAATATCTGTATTATGATCAATAATTAATTTTCTGATCAGACTTTAAGTTTGTTTCTGAGCTATTTTCTAGCAGTATTCTACTACGAATTTTGGTGAGTGTGATGTAATATCATGGTGTAGGTCCTTCCAGGATTTGTATCCCCTTAAATTCACACACAAAAATTTTCTTAAATATAACGATAATCAATCTGTAAATAGTAATGCAAGCGGAAGAATTTTTAGAAGAACACTTCTGCACGATTTGATGGGATTCGCGATCTTTGAAAGTTTGAGAAAAACCACTCCGAAACGAGGAAGTAAATTTTCCTAACATCACAAAATCACTCGTGCAATGAACTTTTGCATTTTGTGTGATGCAAGCACCGCAAAGTTGTACCGCCTCTCACAGGCACATCAAGTGCTTTGCGTGTCTGCCTATGGTATTAGCACCGTGGCTATTCGCCAGGCAGTACGTCTTCTTGGCATTACGCGCATGTTTTTGCCAGCGATAGACTTGGCCTATATACGCAGCTGCCAGCATAAATGATAAAGAATTTTTCGTCTCGCCAAAGTGTGTTCTCTCGAACTTATTCAAACATTAGGTATTTCGGTTTTTTTTTTCGTGTTCATGTTTTATTTTTGTGCGAATTTTATTTATTTCAAGTTTTGAGATTGTTTATCTTTGCGTTATTTGTTTGAGAAATGCATACATTTGAGAAGTTTGGCAAATTGGATTATACATCACATATTCCAGCAACTCCTGCAGCGTTGGTTTAATTTGCAATAACTTGACACAGATTTTGCACTTCCAACAACACTACAATTCTCCGCATCATCGCACTACCAACACAGTCCACAAGCACCTTAGCAGCGTTGCTGGCATCATCAACATACCCATGCAGCGCTGCATTGTTGTTGCTACCATTTCATCGAAGTTGCAGCGTTTCTGTGCCAATACGTGCGACTTCAACGTGTCGTAGCTCACTAACCAAATCAGCTCACTGGGTGGAAAACTTTTCCCGGAGATTTATATGCGAATACCACTGCAATCGTTGCAGTATTTTCTGCTCTCCAATTTATATTTTTCTGTGCTGGTTTTATTAACGAAAAGACAAGAAAACATTGTCGCCATGCAACACTCAAAAATACCATGTTCCATGTTCCTTTTACCTTTCGGCGATTGTTTCGACGGTGATTTTGGTGAATTTGGCACCAATGGCAGACATTGTTCATCATAAACTTTAAACTTTTTCGCTCGTAATTTCTGGGGAAACACTCGTGTGCTAAAAGCCTATATTGTCCATTGTTGAAGCTTTACGACCATGGTTATACTGTTTTTCATTGTATGTAACATTGTGCTCTGTTAGTTGATGAGATGCGGTTGTTAATATTCCCAAGGATTGCGAGAGAGACGTATTTGTGATGCAATCAATATTAAAGTGGAAATCATTTCAATCACTTTTACTCCAATGATCATCAAATCCTTGGATATACTCATCTCAAACCAATAAAATATCTAATTTTGTCTGTCTCTAAACGATTATTTTTTTAAACGATACGATTTTAGGACGATAGTAATTGTATTTAGTAATACTCTCCAGATTCGCCACATTTAATATGTCTGGAAAATATAATGGGGCAGATTTTTTATAATGTTTAAATTAGGTTAATTTTACGTTCGCATCGTATTATAAATATATTTTCACTTGAACTTGTCTTCTGTGAGACTAATTATGTTAAACAATATCACGTTGAAATCATAAAGTTCGTACTCAGACAATTAGTTAATTTGAAAAAAGCAGAACTCTCATTTTAATTCATTCTTCAAATATATGTAAGAATTGTACCAGGGACATGAAGGAAGCCCGGTAAGCATTCGATACGTTCGATGTAGCTTCAGAAATGAGGCAGCATATTTCCTTTAATATGCTGACTCATATTGGATGGCTTAGCTAAGTTGCAAGTAGGCCAAGGCCCGTGTCCTTGTTTATACGAGTATATCCACTACAGGCTTAATACGAAGTAATAATTAGCTTATTCTTTGGGATGGGAATTATTCAATTCACAACTATATTAAAAAGTTTAAAAAAAACAACAAATTTTAAGCTGGATCCATATAATTGGTCTGAATTTGCTCAGCATGTGCTCCACTGAAGGGAATGTGGATCAGCCGTAGGGAGGCACAGTTATCCGTGATTCGGTAGATCAATCAAGATGTCTACGAGTATATATATTAGCCGCATATATTCAATATGAACATATTATTTGTCATTATACATAAATTTTCCATCAAATTCGGAGAACTGCAAAATATAGTTGCGAAACAAAAATAGACCCACTCGATTACAGTAAAAAGTATCTATGAAAACAGAATCAAAAAATCATTTTATGGATTAACACTGAAAATAATAAAATGTTCTTGTTTTTATGTGTATTTTCAGAGCTGCTATTCAGGCAATTGCAGCATATTTGGATGCGTTCCAAAAGATAGCAGACGCAGCCACGAATTCAAGAGGTAAGTTCAATTTTCTAAAAGCGTTATTACTGCATACTGAGTGTAGTCGTAGTCTATATGATTGAGTATTTCACGCAGCCGCCGTTAGTTGGTGGTGCTGAACTGCAAGTATTGAACCCATATTTAATTTGATTATAATTCAGTTCTTCTCAAGGACTTGTTACATGAATAACCTGAACTGCTCCCAATAAGAAATAATAAAAACTAACTGAAATAGAACTAGATTTCTTATAAATCTATTAATTATCAAGATGATAAGGTCACGAGATGCTATTAGGCTAGTAAATGAATTGTGAGTTCATTTGTGTAAACCGGAAAAACGACAGGAATGTGCGATTTCTCCCTTAGATTAGATTAGGTTTATTTATACATGATGAGGATAGTCTGATTTACAGATCTTCTTTTGGGTTAATTTCCGACAGGAATTCATATATTTTGGAGGAATCAATTTGAGGAATCTTGCTCATATCTAAGATATATTCTCCAAAATACTTGAGTCTTTTGTGTGCCAATGGTCCGCAGTCTGTGATCAGGTGCAGTGAGGTTTCGCACCTTCTCCACAGAATCGACAGATGGCATCTGAAGATATACCTAACTGATTCATATGATAGTTGAGTCTCCAGTGTACGCTTAAAATGCCTGTGATGAATCTTAATTTACTCCGAGGCATATTTATTAACTCTTAAGCTCTTTTAGTACTAAAATCTCCCAGAAGAGTTTTGGACTGTCTTAATCCCTGAAGAATTTTCCTGGTTTGACTTCTTTTCGCATCTGTACACTTCTTCGGCAGACCTCCAATTGATTGGTATTGGATGATAGTCCCCAGAAGGGTTCAGGGCCGTTGAAAGGAGAGGCCGCAGCTTTTCTAGCTAAGCTATCAGCCTTCTCATTTCCCTCTACTCTTATGTGGCCTGGTACCCACAGATTTCTCCCTTAATATTAACATTTTGATATTGCCTTTATGTTGTACGTTTTTCTCACTAGTTAGTTATTGTTTTTAAACATTTTAATTCCGGCGTTTTCGTATTTTTTGATGTTTTTCTGGAAAGGTTTTCGCAACTCCAATTTAGCATTTTTTAGCGCATAAATTACGGTTAGAAACATTATTCTAACGTCACTACATTGAACCATCAAAAATTCATTAAAGTGAATATGCACTGAACACCATCAGTAGGCAGTCTAAATGCCAAACCAGGGTTTCAAAACATTTGGGAAGTTTAATTTCCATAGCAAATGAATATAATAAAATATAGACAACTTCTTCAAACCAGTTGTAGTATAGTTCAAGATTGACAAGACATATTGGGTTATATATTATATATTCTCAAGATTGAACATGCTCATGGTGCTAATCTGACTCAGGAATCGAGTGGTGACAAGATATCACAATGAATTTGTTTGTTTAATGAGCTTTTATTTTTCTTGATCATTATTTGAATGTATTACTATATGTCAATATGAGCATTTAGTGGTTGGGAAAGCAGTTTGTGATATCTAAAAGAAGGCGCGACATTATTTAAGGATCTAGGATTAACACATTCATATATAGGTGTATGGCATTTTTATAAGAGTTATTATAAATATTTTTCAGGTATCGTTCGTGAAAAATTAAGACATTGGAAGACTATAATCGATAAGATACTTAATTTGAATATTCGGTGTTTGTCTGATTGCTTCAAGCTATTTAAACGTGAGCTAGTTTAATTATGAGGGTGTCCACCTTGAAATTAAGATTAATGAGTTCCTCCCTTCTGTCTTATAAGGCCACTTTTTCTGATGAACTCTCGCCTCGGGGCTACGATGTTCTTTAGTAGTGTTGGCGCGTAAATTTTCAGTCAACGGTCAGTGATCTGGTTCTGTTTTTTATTGTTTTGTATGTGTGTGCTTATATACAAGTTTATACATATTTAGTCAGTCATTCCTCGAATTTTCCCCATTGCATTTGCGTTGCATTTTTTATGTGTGGGTACTGCTGCGATTATGCAACATTTGTTGCTTCCTATACAACTGCATACAACATTTGCATAAAATGTAGCGAAATGAAATGGGGCTACTCGTATACTAAATGAATTACATACAACAACACCGGCGGCTGTGGCAGCAGCACCACGAACACCAACAGCAGTCAGGGAAACAGTTGGCTCTGGGTTGTTGTTGACATTTGATATATTTTTTGTTGTTTCCATTATAGTCAGCGACCGAGCGAGCGTTTTTCTTTTGTATTTCACTCTGAGGTTTTCTGCTTCTGTTTTTATTTCGCAGTTCTACTCTTTGCATGTTAATTGCCGCAATTTCTGTGGCATTTAAATTTAAGTTCGCCACAAAAACCAACCGCTCGCCTATGTAGAACGTAGAGTTGGAAAAGGAGGAGATATAGTACTTGTTTTTTTTTAAATTTATTTATTTATTTTTTTTTTAGAATCGATCATTGTCGTTTCATCACAAAAGGAAATTCAGAAGTGGGTAGAGCCCATTTCCTTTCCTCTTCATCGCTAAAGTTAGAATTTTTGATTAATATAATATTTGGCTGTACCCACAAAATTTTCCAAATTCCAAACCTTTCAGACATTTATAAGATCTGTTTGAAAAACGTTGTTCCCGAATATTATTATTGTGTAAGGGATTTAAAGCACCGCGACCTTTCGGTCTATTGTGCCCCCGTCAGACGTTCAAAGTACATATTTGAGTCCTATCTCCTGGATGGCAAGTTTTGGCTCCACACGTTTCACATCACTGGCAGAGCCTTGGAAGAATCCCAAGTATTTACTGTGGGTGTGCATGAGAGTCGGACATTGTGTCAGCACATGCAAAGACGTCTCTTCCTGCTCCATAGAGCAGCAGAAAGAGACGTCCTGCTCTGCAGGAGCCATCCGAGGTGACCCCCATCCTCACCAGTTTACAGTGTCCTGTGAGTAGCCCGGTCATCATTCTAAGATTATTCTTAGAGAGATTGATGAGTGATTCGAATCTTTTTATGTGGTATGTCCCCAGCAGACTCTTTAATTCCCTTAGGCCTGTGGCCGGCCGTAACCCGGAGCGAGTTATTAGGAGCAGTGAGGAAAGAAGTAGTTATATAGTATATATATATATATATATATATATATATATATATATATATATATATATATATATATATATATATATATATATACATATATATATATATATATATATATATATATATATACATATATATATATATATATATATATATATATATGTATGTATATATATATATATATATATATATATATATATATCTATATATATATATATATATATATATATATATATATGTGGGAATTAGCCTAAGATGAGCCAAAGAGAGAAAACTGAAGTTAGTTGAAGTTACGACGCAAAGACGACACGACGTGCAAATTATAAAAGCGCTTCAATTTCATTAAATATCATTTATACTTAAAAAAAAAACTTTCATTTAAAATACATTTAAATAAACTATTTACTATTATTATTATTATTTAATAAATAAATGAATTATTTTTAAACCATAAATTGGGGACTCAATCGAAATTTACTACGCAGTTGAAAATAAAATAGAGAAAAAAGGATAGAAACTTCGCAAAAAATAAAGGAGAAAGAAAGAGACGAATTTGATATTCTGCAATAAAAAGAAAAGTGTAAAAACAAAAGCAGACACTCTCCCACATTAAAAAAATGCGAATTCCTTTTGTGTAAAGCAAAAAAGAAATAAAAAAAAAAAAACCGAGAAAAACGGAGAGCCTCAGTCTAAAAAAATAAGTGCATAAAGCAGAATCAAAATAAAAACAAAGTTTCTGGAATTCTCTGAGTATAAGAAACAACAAAAATGTCGAAGCTAATTGAATTTGAAACAATTTAAAGCAATTTGTCAACGGCTAAACGTAATGTTATTGTTGCTTTTCATAAATTTGTGTTTGGCTATGATGGCGATCGATCAAACAGACAGCGTCTGCGTGATTTTGAAGGCTTTGATTACGACGAGAACGATGAAGGCTTTCAAATGAAGTTAGAGTACGTCAAAAAGGGTTTAGCTGCCGCAGATTTGGTGTCTATTTGCAACTTGTTGGGTTTGAATTACGACGTTGATGATTTGTGCTTACACATCTTTAAAAATTTGCGTAAAGGAATGTTGCTGAGTGCTAATAAGTTTGACGACGACGACGATGACGATAACGACGATAACGATGATGATGATGATGATCAAAGAACGATGCTTAGTGCAAACAGCGACAACGCAGCAAACGACGCAAAGATTGAAGCAGCAAAAATTAAACAACAAGAAATGGTAAAAAATCATATGAAGAAGAACGAAGGTGGTAGCAGAGCAGAATTGTATAACGACGATTATGACGTAGCTCATACACATCAGTATAACATGCCTCGATTTTCAATGAATTTTCGAGACATTGAAGACTCAATTAGATCTTGTGATGGCAGCAGCAATTTACCCGTAAAGGCATGGATTAGCGAGTTTGAGGAAACTGCAGCGATTATGTATTGGGACGATTTTCAGAAGTTTGTTTTTGCAAAAAAATCATTGAAGGGACTGGCTAAATTATTCGTTGACGGTGAAAGAGGCTTAACGACATGGATAAAGTTGAAAAATGCTTTATTAGAAGAATATGCAACGACAGTCAATAGCACACAGATTCATAGAATGTTGATGGACAGAAAAAAGAATAAAAGCGAAGGTGTGCAAGAATATTTTTTGAAAATGAAAGAGTTGGCTGGGCGCGCTGAAATTGAAGACGATGCTTTAATACCGTACGTCATTGATGGCATAAAAGATTTAAATGTTAATAAGGCTATACTGTAAGGTGCAAATAATTTGAAACAGTTCAAAGAAAAAATTAAATGCTATGAAACTATGACGGAACGAAATGAACAAAAACTTGACAGCAAACAAAATACAAAGAAACTGATTGTTAAAGGTGAGAAAACGGAAATTTCTTGCTACAACTGTGGTGCTAAAGGTCACAAGTCCACCGATTGCAAGGATAAAGATAAAGGTGTTAAGTGTTTCCATTGTAACGAATTTGGACATATTTCTAAAAAATGTCCGCTAAAACAAGAAAAAGCTAATGTACGCCAATTGGTAACGGATAATATCATGAAAAAACAAATAAAGTTTGGTGTCGAAAGTTGGTTGGCATTGTTCGATACAGGCAGTAAGTACAATATTGTTACAGAAAAAGTATATAACTGTTTAAATAAGCCTAAACTTGTGAAATCAGAATTTAGTCTCATGGGATTTGGTAAAAATAAAGCTGACAATAAAATACAGCCATTAGGTAATTTCCTTTTTAACGTCGAAATAGACAAAGAAGAATATGATCTGAATTTTCATGTAGTGCCAAATGATTGTATGGATATCGAAGTGGTATTAGGGAACGAATTTTGTTTATTGGCCGAAATTAAAATTACACCTTGTGGGCTTAAAATTGAAAAAATAAAAAATGACACGTCGAAGGAAGTTGAAAGTATTATGATCATGGATGTTTGTGAGAATACTTCTCAAGTATCTATAAATATTGATGAGTCGGCGAGTGTTCAGGCAAAACATCAGGTTGTAAAAATGATAAGCGAATATAAGCCGAATAAGGTCAAATCAACAAATATTGTAATGCGTATAATACTAACAGACGATAAACCAATATTTTGCAATCCCCGACGGCTTCCATTTAAAGAAAGAGAAATTGTGGATAATTTTATTGAACAGTGGTTAGCCGGAGGTATAGTAGAAATTTCTGTATCAGATTTTTGCAGTCCAGTAGTATTGGCAAAGAAAAGAGATTTAACGGAGAGACTTTGTGTCGACTTTAGAGGAGTAAATAAAGTAATCGTTAAGGATCGTTTTCCATTACCGCTGATTGAGGACCAGCTTGATCGTTTGCAGGATGCATTAATCTTTAGTACTATAGATTTGCGAAATGGATTTTTCCATGTTCCAGTTCACGAAGAAAGTAGAAAATACACTTCTTTTGTTACTCATAGCGGGCAGTATCAATTTTGCAAGGTTGCATTTGGTCAGTCCAATTCTCCAGCTGTTTTCCAACGACACATAAATGCTATTTTTCGAGACTTAACCCGTAAAGGTATTGCTTTGCCATACATCGACGACATCATTATTCCGGCGAAGAATGAAAACGAAGCTTTGAAAAGATTAGAACTTGTTTTGGAACTCAGTCAAGATTACGGCTGGGACATTAATGTTAAAAAATGTCATTTTTTGAAAAAGAGAATAGAGTTTCTTGGTCACGTTATCGAAAACCATCAAATATCTCCGTCACCCGAAAAGACAACAGCTATGATTAATTATCCAGCTCCGAAAAATATAAAACAGCTAGAAAGTTTCCTTGGCTTGGCAGGGTACTTTCGAAAATTTATTCCGAACTTTTCAACGGTTGCAAAACCACTCACTGATTTGAAAAAGCAGAACGTTAAATATAATTTTGGTAAGGAACAACACGTATCATTTAATTTACTAAAACATTCTCTAAGCAATAGCCCAGCATTAAATATATTTAACCAAAATTATGAAACAGATCCATACAGACGCATCTATCGATGGTTATGCTGCAGTCCTTTTACAAAGGTCACCTGAAGATAACCTTTTGCATCCCGTATACTATATGAGCAAGAACACCACCGATCCAGAACGAAAGTATACAAGCTATGAACTCGAAGTTTTAGCTGTTATAGGAGCACTTAAGAAGTTTCGGGTTTATCTAATTGGTCTACGATTTAAGTTAGTAACAGATTGCAATGCTTTTACCAAGACGCTTGATAAAAAAGATCTGTGTACGAGAGTCGCTGGATACTTTTTTTACAAGAATACGACTATGTTGTGGAGCATCGGCCTGGAACACAGATGCGCCATGTCGACGCACTAAGTCGAGCACCAATTATGATAATTGAAGAAGATAATCTTATTCTTAAGATAAAATTTCTACAAACACAAGACGAGGATCTTCAAGTTATTAAAGATATTTTTTGAAAGAAAAAACAATATACCATGATTATTTTCTGAAATCTGATATTCTTTACAAAATTGTTGATGATCGCGAATTGCTAGTTATACCAAAAGGCATGCAAGGTGAAATTATTAGAAGAGCTCACGATAGAGGTCATTTTTCGACGAAAAAAACTAAAGAGTTAGTTTGTACCGAATACTTCATTCCGAAGTTGGAAGAAAAAATACAAAGACACATATCAAATTGTATTTCATGTATAATAATCAATCGGAAACGAGGAAAACAAGAAGGTGAGTTACATCCATTGCATAAAGAAGACACACCTTTACATACGTATCATATTGATTACCTTGGTCCGCTTGAAACTACAAGTAAAATGTATCACCACATATTTGCCGTTATTGATGGATTTACAAAATTTTGTTGGCTGTATCCGACAAAAACTACATCCGCTAAAGATGCCATCATGAAATTGCAATTGCAAAGTTTAATTTTTGGAAATCCGTTACGAATTATATCCGATCGTGGATCAGCTTTTACTAGTGAAGATTTTAAAAATTACTACGAAGAAGAAAAGATTGATCATATAAATATCACGACTGGTCTGCCTCGTGCGAACGGACAAATCGGAAGACTAAACAGCGTTATCATCTCGGTATTATCAAAGCTTAGCATCGACGATCCATCTAAATGGTACAAATTCGTTGGAGATGTGCAGCAGTTAATTAACTCTACTTATCATCGAAGTATAAGTACCACACCATTCGAAATTTTAACAGGTACAAAGATGAAAACCAAAGCAGATATTCGACTAAGAGAACTTATTGAGCAAGAGCTAATGGCGAGTCATGACGAAAAGCGAAATGAACTTAGGCAAGCAGCAAAGCAACAAATTTCTGCAGTTCAAACTGAAAATAAAAAAACGTTTGACAGTCGTCGAAGAAGTCGTAGAAGATCGCAATTAAGAGAACTCAGTTAGGAGGAGGTCTTAAACTCAAACCCAAATATTTAGGACCATATAAAATTTGCAAAGTTAAACCCAAAGACACGTACGACGTAATCAAAGTTGGCGATTGTGAAGGCCCTAGACGTACTACAACTTGTGCTGAATTTATGAAACCTTGGCCGAATGAGGTCGACGATGATGAATTTTATTCAGCAGCCTAGCAGGAGGGCCGAGATGTGGGAATTAGCCTAAGATGAGCCAAAGAGAGAAAACTGAAGTTAGTTGAAGTTACGACGCAAAGACGGCAAATTATAAAAGCGCTTCAATTTCATTAAATATCATTTATACTTTAAAAAAAAACTTTCATTTAAAATACATTTAAATAAACTATTTATTATTATTATTATTTAATAAATAAATGAATTATTTTTAAACTAAATAACCATATATATATATATATATATATATATATATATATATATATATATATATATATATATATATATATATATATATATAAATATATATATGGATTTACTTTTCACTTGCTTACTACGAAACTAAAAACCGATGCAAATCATGGTACACTATACTAGATATTGGAATCAGCAGTAAATTACAGTATTTAATTTACACAAGGAATGTTCATCAAAGGTTTTGAATGTTTTCTAGACTTCATTTCCAATAATTCATCCAATAACTCACTCTGGGGTTACAAGGTAGTAACAAACCCAATTAAGAAGATTTCCCGCAAGTATTTCGTATGAAATAGCCAACTATATTAGTGTTCTTATAATTTATATAATCTCCTCGACTGCAGAACTGCAGAAACTTTTTCCACACTCATTATTTGAAAATTAATACAACTACATACTAGGAGTAGGAGATTGAAATTGAACAGCATAAATATCGCGAATGATTCAGGGAATGAATGCACTGTTGCAGTACTCTCATCACTGCCCTACCTCTTAATGCACACGTCGTCTTGTATCTCTGAGGCTGTTATTACAATGATACATTGTGATACCTTGATACCAATGATTCAGTTTTGGTCAATAGGTTACTATTACTAAATCAGCCTACATGAGATGATCGGTTAGCACTCAGGATTATTAAATGTGCATTGCCAGAATTTTGTACTAGTTCTACAATTATGAACTTTTGTGTCATTTAGCGAGAACTTAAATCCTTGTTGTGTTCAGACCGCCACTAGCGCAGCATTACATATTCATATGACAGCTGGAGCATTCAAATCAATCGATAGTTTCAAACAGGATTATTAGTTGAAACAAATACTTCGGTGCATTTCGTAACCGCTACAGTGCAGAGTCGAGCCTGAAAGTATTTTTTTATAATAAGTGCGTTCTCCAATATTAACTGATGTTTCCAATTCCGTGGTTAGATATTCATTTTTCTCTTTGCGATTAATCGATAAATTTTAATAATCGCTCGTCCCTAGTACATGCGACACATTATATCCTTATTTCGCTAAACCTCAAAGTCGCATTTGGCAGGACAAACACCAGTTGTCCTTTACTTAACATTTTAATAGTATCCTGACCCCAATGCGTAAATGATATTTTGTAAGGGTTGACAGTTTCTGCACGACTAATTGTTTCGCTTTTTTAGAAAGACAGTCACTTACAGGGTGACATGTCAATAGCCCCATGTGTGTGGAAAGTAACTATTTCAATCGCGTTTCGTACGCGTTGAGAATTTTACGCACTTTCATTTTGCATTAATTTTCTTGGCAAGTAAAAGTGCTTTTAAATTAATTCCGACTCGCCACTCAAATTAAATTTCGCTACATGCTACAAACGGCCTCAAGTTGCCCACTTTATGAATGAAGCTGTCCACAGTAGGAGTCGCAGCCACAGCCGCAGCCGCGCTTAAAAATTTCCTGTCGTTTTTCCATTTTTGCTGGGGCCTTTTTTAATTGAATTTTTCAAGCGGCGGTGTAACGCCAGAGAAAGGAGGATTGTGTTGCCCAGGTAAAAGCTAATTTGCCAAAGGCTTCCAGCAATTTCTGCGTACGTTTTCTTTATGCAAAGTTACCTCGAAATTGAGTTTATGTTTCATAATTAGGTGGTGTCTTGCCGCGTGCAGTGTGTGATTTTAGTGGCAAAGTGATTTGATTAGTTTATAATTGTTAATTTGATTAACTTTTGTTTTATAAGACCGGTAATATGCATATACATATGTTCTTTGTAAAATAATCAAATTAAAGAGAAGAAAAGATGGTTAGTTGGGCTGGTAAAACATAACAAAAGGATTTACGTGAGTTTTCTGCTCGGTGAAGAATATTTAATCTCCAAATTGGTAACCAAAGGGACTGAGCTTTAGAAAGACATCATCATATTTGTAGTTTTGAAGGGTCAAAGATTCTTCATGTTTGAAGCAAATATCGTACACATGTAAAGCCCGAAAAACAGAGATTTGCAATGACTATTATTTTATTTTTCACACCACATAATCATCATTTAATCGTGCAATAAATGGGATATTTATAAAATTGTTTTTCATCTATTTGTTTTTAAATCCCATCCTATTTATAGTCCTTCCAATTATGTGGAAACGGAAAAATATTCAGATAAAGTAAAGTAGGTATTTTTTGGATAATTATTATCTTTTAAAGAAATCATTTAGAGTAATGAGTAAATTTAAAGATAAAAATTATTATGATCAAAATTTCTTTTTCATATCATGGTTACATATATTTGTGAACATCATTTTAACTGAACTGTAATTATATGTTTCCATCCTACCAGTAAATGTAGCTAAATATGCAATTATAGTAAATCTTCATAGATTGGTAGAAAATGTGGTTTTAAGAGATCTATAAGAGTGCTTCCGTCTACAAAATAAATATTCGTAAGTTTAAAAGTGCTCCCCGTGTACCCTTGATACGAAAATAAGTTTATGCTAATAATTCGAATCGCTTGATTATGTCACATATTGTGAAAACAATTCATTAATAAATTAGAATTGTTCTGCATTCATATCATAATTCACTTTTATCATATAAGCTCCCAAGTCACGAGTGAACTGAGCTGTCGAGCCGCATGGCCTTTCAACTCTTTTAAGTCCATTAGTTCGAAATAGATAGCATTGTGGGTGACTCATCGTGTATGCCTAAAAGAAACAAGATCTATAATGACCGTAAGCGTTAGCACAACATACGATAAAGCACCCCATATCGCTATTGTAATTTGATTGCTATCATTATATGTGTTTAGTCACGAATATTGATATTGTTTTTTTCCACAGTTCGAATAACTTTGTCATTGCACACTTTCTTTGAAAAGAAATGTAGAGTTGGACTAGGTTCTGAATTTCAGGGTGAGCTTAGATTGAAGAGCAACAATAATTGCAATGATAGGAAAAGGTGCAGTCATGTAAATTTCAGTTGTACTCCAGTTTTATACGCCAAATAAAATTATATGCATTTATTTAAAATGTGCACAGACAGTTAAATAAATCTTCACAGTTTTTTATTTGCGTTTTCCTTTTTACCTCGGTAACATAGCAAATAAAAAAGCGACGACGACGCTTCATTAGATATTTTTCAAATAGTGGCACTTTTGTTGCACGAATTTGGGTCGAAGCAAAAAGAAAAATAAAGTATGCAAAAAATGTCCTCCTCTTCATGGTTGCATACAGGCACTTATGACTATAAATACACTATAAAAAAATATGATATAAAAATGATAAGAATATATAAAACTAGCGGACTTGTACTCGTATTAAGTCCTCTCATCCACCAAAGCTGCTTGAAGAAAAATAGCAATCTTGAACAAATTTAAATAATTGCATAATCATGTGGCCAACGTTTTCTTGTCAACTCGCACATTGCGGGCTTGTTAATGCTCGTAATGCTGACAGCTCGCCTGCCTGTGTCGCATAACTGTATTTTGCTCCAACCGCAATCAGCATAATCAGAAGCTCATTATTATTATAGCTATTTTGGGTGATTATGGCCGACCGAACACTGTCACATTTACATAGCAGGCCGGCTATTGACCGATTCAGAGTGCCAGTGTGCAGCATGCAGCATTTCTCTGAAGCAAGACTAGACAACGTGGCGTTTTGCTGCGGTTTGTTGTTGCCGTGACTGTGCTCATATGCTCTAGTCTAGTACGCTAATGGTGCGCTTCACTACATATTTCCGGTGCAGCATAGTTTCAGCCTGTTTTCATCTCCTTGGCAATTTCTTTGTAGATGCCTTTATGCTCATACAGATTTTTTTCCGCACTAGTATAGGCCACTTTTAAGAAATGGGAGGCAACAATATGTGTAATTTGGCCGACTTGCTATGCACAACATGAAGCATTAATTAGAGGCAGATGTAGTAGAAGTATCAAATTCCTAGCTTCAGAAAATATTTAGTTCACGAGTAGAAAAAGAGAACTATCTCGTTTTCTGCAGGTATGAAAGAAACATTGCCTAATATTCTTCAGAATGTAGCCTGGAACTATGCTGACAGATCACAATATTCAAAGAAAACCACACGTGGCAAAAGAAACAATTTTATTTTAATATTTTGATTGGGTTTGGTTGTTTTCTTTGCCAGTTCAATTAAAAAATGTTTCTGAGGGATAAAACCATTTAAACATGTTTTTTCAATCTGCCATTAAATATATTATATATATAACATTGATCTATAAATATATATAGACATGACATGACCTTTTCGAATAATCTTTGCCTACTTTTAATTCTTTAATAGTCCGATTTACCTATTTTGTAATAATAATTTACTTAATTTTCGTGTTTTTCACACAATTTCGATTGAGTGATGATCGATAATCTTTGAATATGATATATACGAGTATACATATGATGTAATAACTCCGCAGACTTTAATTAACAATTTTAAATACACGTGAAACATGAATATTTCATTGTTCAAATCATCCGAAATTGGCGTTTTCCAAATAAAACCTCTTTTTTTTGCTTGAAACTTCCAAGATATGTACAAGGACCGCGCGATTTGTCTGCGGATTGCACCTCTTCGTTTATTACAGAGTATTTGTTCAGGTGAACTTTCTCCAGGTGAACTTTTTATTATGTGGAGGTGGATTTTTTCTTCTATATATATATAATCAAACTAATGCTTTATCCAATCCCTAACCCCGTATCCCCTATACATATACCCCACTCTTGACATATATGATCCAAATCGCTTAACTAGTTGTTCATCGTTCTAGGGGCAGTATACGAGGCATCCATACCCACTCCCCAATCCCGTCCACTTATGTCTAGTGAATGATACTGGCAATGATACCACCATCTGCTCCCGCCAAAAGGGCAATGTTTTTTCTTTGTTGGGTAAAACTTTAAAGACCTTATATTATATTTCAATATTATAGGGGATTCATAATACTAAGTGAATTCTGAACAAAATTTTACAGCATATTTTGCAAATTAAATAAACTTAGTATATGTATCAGCTTAGCGGCAAGACTAGTGAAAAAAGTTTGGGAGCACCACTGCTTGTTCTCGATTCAGTTGGATTCCATGTTGCCACTACTGCTGCTGCTTGCAAAAGGAGATTTTCTGATTTATCTTCACGTTAGCGTCTTTTTTGTAATTGCTTGTAATCATTGCAGAAAGAACACTTGTCGTCTAGTGAGCATTTATCTTGAACTCGTTCTGCTTTATAATTTTTTAAAATTTTTTATTGGGACAAGGCGCAATTTGCATGCGTAACTTTAAGATTCCAGTTCGGGAAGTTGCGGGCTTATCCAGCTGATTGATTCTGGGAATGTGGGTTACGCTGCCAGTACGATTGATTACAACCGCTTTTCAACTTGCTTTCTCTTTAACTTGCAGGAGCATCCAAAGAAATCGGCACCGCTCTCACGCGAGTATGTCTGCGTCACAAGGCTGTGGAGACACGGCTCAAAACATTTACAGCAACAATAATGGATTGCCTCGTGCAACCTTTACAAGTAAGTTAATCTTAGGATTGGGGCGATCCTTTTTCAATACATTGTATTTTTTACTACTCAGGATAAACTAGAAGACTGGAAACGCACGGTGGTCACCATAGACAAAGAACATGCCAAAGAATATAAGCGCTGCCGCACGGAGCTGAAGAAACGCTCCAGTGATACGCTGCGGTTGCAGAAGAAGGCTCGCAAAGGGCAATCGGACACAATACAATCACTGATGGACTCACACATGCAGGATGTGACGTTGCGTCGTGCCGAACTCGAGGAGGTCGAAAAGAAGTCGCTGCGTTCGGCCATGATCGAGGAGCGCCTACGCTACTGCACTTTTGTGCACATGCTGCAGCCGGTAGTGAAGGAGGAGTGCGAAGTTATATCTGAATTGGGACATCTACAAGTAAATACATAGCTATTTAGTATTGGAGATAAATATAATTACAATTTAATGTTATTTGTGAAACTATTAATAGGAAGCTATGCAATCGATTGCGATTGTTACTAAAGACCCGACTGTGTTGCCGCAAGCGTCCGAAGAACTTATACATGATGCCAAGGCAACGTTGACTTTATACCCCGAATCCCCGGGCGGTGGCTCAGGTTCTCAGGGCTGCTCCAATTCGCTGGGTTCACGCAAAAGTTCTGTGTGTTCCATAAGTTCAATGAATAGCAGCGGTTCGAGCAATTCGCCAGGACATCACCACTATCCCCGTTCTTTGTCACAGGTAAGTGTTTCGGTTGTATATAACTGCAAGAATAATAAGGTCATAAGTAAAGGAAAAATTAACCATTACTCAAAGCGTTGTTGTTATCTAATACGTCACAATTTTCAAAACGCATTTCTATGTTGTATTCTCTTGGCTTTTATTAAACAATTCCCATTTGACTCATATAATAATGCCGTAGGGTTCACGATTACTGCCTCACATTAAACGATTTCCCGGATATAGACATTCTAATAGCAATATTCACATTCCTATTGGAAGCACACTCAAATCTGAGGGAATATTATGGTTAACCCCAAATATCTCTCTTAGCATTCAAATATTTTCTAAAACATTTATTGTATCCCAATATTGATTTACCTTGAGATATAGCACCAAGACACCAGTACAGATCTTCCATACTTGCACATGCCTATATTATATATGTATCTCCTTCCAAGTGACAGAAAAAACCTTATCGGAAATAACAGGTAGCAGAACTTTTGCACATCTGCTGGAAGAACACGTTCCAGGCTAGTACACCTGGTCTCAGATCCTTTGTTCACAAGTTGATCCGCGACTGCATTCCCCATAACGCCCATGTGTCCTGGAACCCATGTTAGCATCAGACTATAATGCTTTTCAACATATCATCTGAATTTCTACCAACTTGGTAGTGACAAGAGAGCTGAGCAAGGCGTCCAGCGCAGCCTGACTGTCACTGCAGACACAAATTTGCTTTCCACCACATAGCGGATCGCCCTTAGGACCGCATAAACTTCCACCTGAAAGGCAAGACCATGACGACCCAAGGGCGTAATGGAGCTGGATATCGTTGAGTTCCACGAAAACCCCAGAACATGTCCCAATATCTGTTTTGGGGCCATCTATGAAAATGACACAGTACTGTCGTACGATCATTCCATAAGTGAGCCTCTGAATGTTTCATGCAGGACCGCCTTTCTGTTGTAGGATATGTGGGCATTTAATCAATGACCATAGAAAGGGTACCAACATCCATGTAAGTGCCAACAATATCCAACGTGCACCCACCCATTGCCTATTGTGGTTTAACCTACAATGGCCTTTAGGACCTCTCCTTGAATAAATACATCTAGCGCGGGAAGATCCAGCAGCACATCAAGAGCAGGGCCAGAAGTTGTCGGAAAGGCTCCAGTACAACAAATATCCACAGTTCTCTGTAGTCTAGATGGGCAGGCTTCACCCTTTTGAGCGACAATCTTTTATCCCAGACCACCGATGCGTAGGATATTATGGGCCTGATCATTAAGTTATAGATCCAAAGGACTTTCGAGGCAGTCAGACCCTACGTCTTGATAAAATTGTCTTGCAGTGCCAAAAAGTTGCCAATGCTTTTGCTACCTTTAGTAATATACCCCTAATAGTGACCCACTTGTGTGATGGCTGAACAAAACCTTCCTCCTTCTAGTCCATTTGCCTCACACCATTTTTCAGTCTTATTTAGAGTATAATGCACTTTCTTGCAGACCTGCATAAAAGAGATTCCTGGAGATTCCTGCAATTACGCAGGCTACTTCAGTTGCATATGCCTGAGCGTAGATATCAGAATCGTTTAGGGAGACGAGCAAATAGATGATTAGACTTGCTATTCAAATTTACCCACAATTCATTGAGTTTCCGTTTCTTAAAAGGGCACGCCAAGAAGTGTTCTGGCAAGTAACTCGAATCTGATTTGTTCTCACAATTATAGGACAAATCCAATCAACGATTCTAACCCTAAATTGCTATTTAAACGAGATCGCTTAGCTTATTGATGAATTTTGACCGACTTTAAACGCAGAAAGTCTGGTGAATCGAATAAAATGGGCTTAGTGGCAATTTGCAATGTGATGAAAGGGATGTGAGCAGGTATATATTTAAATGAGAAGTTATTTATCTAAGTTGAAATGTAATGGAATTCGTCTTCTCTATTTAGTTCTCTTCATTGCATATCTTACGATTCGCTTTAGACAATACCCAGGGATCACATGTATTTTTCAACCCCGGAGACCTCTAAAAATTCGAGTTTGTTTTTGTTTCAATTCAAGCATTTTCACGTTTTTTCCCTTGACTGTCTTCCAGTAATACATGTATGTATATTGTATTGTACCCATTATTATAAACCACCGTTTTAACCGCTCCGTTAGACTTTCAGTCAGTTTGGTGGGATCTTTGCTGTTTCAAATTTTCGTGGTGTAAGTGAATAATTATTAATTCGAATATCAACATTGTCCAAAACAGTTTCCAATGGAACAGTGTTTTGAACCAGAGAATTCAAACAAAATGTTTTTGATATATAGGATTCAATATTTCCTTATTTGGAATTCTGTCCTGTCCTTTGATTTATATTCGTCGTCAGCAAAAGTTGTAACAATTGTTGCTCTTATTACACTTATTTCTTTATTTTAAGGGGCTAACCCTGTGTTGCTTTGAACTAAAAGCAGTTAGTTATTGATTTATCGAAATGCCATTAACAAAAATACAAATGCAATCTACAACCCTCCAAATAATACCTCTCTGCTCATCGCTTCTATTCATATTATGAGAGAGTTTCATGGTATAGAGAGACGCGAATGGGAACAAAATTACATAATTTTACGGAAATCCAGAAATTTAATACTGGGTTGGCTAAAGGAAGGCCGCATTTGTTTTACAAAATTTACTAAACTCAAACTTTTATTCATTGAATTATGTAACATTTTCTCTGAATACGCACAGAAGGTGGCCACCAACCATGTCCCGAGGTTGACATCTCCAAATTTTCAGGAGGAAATTCAACTAATTATATCGCTATGAAAATTCGTTTATGTTAAAATAACAAATCAACGGATACAAAACATTTTCATTTATTTAGCTCTAGTGAAAGTCGTTTTTTTTAACAGAAATTCTCTTAAGGAATAGTTGAGAATGTTTTATATACCAGAAGAGTTTCACATGTTTTGTATTATTTGTAAATTACTCTGCTTTCAAGTCGTAAGTGCCTTCATCTGTCAATACACTGGCATTTTAACAATAGATCTTCGCTTTTTAGAACATTTCAGAATGTTATGGAATTAAGTCTTTCAACGCGAGGGAGAATGCATTTGAGTGTCATATGAGAGAAAGGCATAACTCCACTTATCACATTCACCATCAGTCAGAACAAGGCAGACATCGCAGGACTTTCTGCTTGCATTTTAAACGTCACTTTTATTTATGTTTAGTCATGAATATTGAAAACATAAGATAAAAGCATAAAATTGCAATGTTTTATTTTATGTTCACGTTTGAAACCCAAAATATGTTGTGTAATTTAACTGATTTAACTGCAACAGTGTATTCAACCAAACATTTTTGGAACCATTTTCTTGTGTGCAATTTTCGTTTGTTTAAATTCCTTCTTAATTTAAAAGTTCAGGAAATTCAAAAATATATCAGTTTTCTTTAGTTTCTTACTAATTATTTTTTTCATAATTTTGATTGTTCCCGTTTTGTTTTATTTTGTTTATATTTCTTTTATATTTTTAGTTAATTTCGCCTGCAATACGCTTGAAACCTGGTGAATCCAGTGATAGTGGCTTTTGCTCATCGCCAGCTTTAACCACACAGGTGTCTAAATTGGTTCAGTTTTAATTTTCCCATTTGCTATTAAATGTTTCTAATGTTTAATGTTGTGTATTAACTTTGTCTTTAAATAATTAAATTCCGTAGTATTTATTGCTAAAAACACAAAATGCTTTTCGTCCCACTGTCTCCCGTATATTAGGCTTCTACGGCCACTAGCCAGTCACACGCTGTCTCCACATGGCCACCACATTCCCAGGACGCTGTTGTACTACCACCCACTGCCGATCGTCCACATACCATATCGTCTGCCTACGAAAAGGGTCATCAACGTCCACCACTGACAGTTTATACGTTCCAAAATCCCGAGACGATTATGGAGGGTGCCTCCAACGGCGGTGGGGGATCCGGAAATACTTCTGGTCAAAACACTCCGTCTACGCAAAAATCACCAGCAGGTGCTCTAAGTCGACCACCGTTACCAGTGGTAGGTATTCCTGTTATTCTCGCTAAAAAGAATCAAACTTTTGTGTTTATTTTTTTCTTTGGCTGTATTTATTTTCGATGTGAAATTAAATTTTATTGAAATTCCTTTGCAATTTAACATGTCCAGAAACCAACACGCGTGGTAAGTTTAGGTTTTGGATAGTAGACAAACCCCCAAATAGAGTTCTTTTAGTTAACTAGCCGACGTATCGGTTTCGCATCCCTTTTGGTCATTCATATTAATTCAAGCACGTGTAAATAATTGCGATTAGTTTTATGCAGCAAGAAAATCCACTTCCTGAATTGTACATATTTTTGTTCATTTTTTTCTCACATTTGAGGTGCTTACAACTCATTGTGAATCATTGTGATCCATTATTCGCAGTGCACAAACCCTCAACTTCTAGAAATTGAGTGCACATAAGTTTAACTAGGCTATCTCTAACTTAAGCTTCCCCCTTGTGAAGCCCTTTGTAAAATTTCTAACGATTTTCCATATTTCTTTCAGCGTTGTTCATCTCTCGAGCGTCCGCTCTCGACCAATAATAACCGCAACGGTAGCAACTTGATGCAGCGTCAATGCCCTTCTCCCATACCAGCTCATATAACAAAAGGTGAGTTTAAATGTTTGCCCGCTACACTCACGCCTGTGTCAATGTGCTATACTAGCCTGCCCTGAACTGACGTGATGATATGTACTAATTTCCCATATTTTGTGCTCTTTCTATCTTTCCTGCATTCCTTTTGTGGTTTGATGTGTTTCTCCGCATGCTTTAAATGTTCAATTCAAATAAATTGCGTACAGAGCTGTCTACGCATCATGCTCAGCAACAACAACTCCAACCACAGCAGCAACAGCAGCAACAAAGCCAACTGCAGTCCCCGCCCACTTATGTTAATATGTCTGAGTTAGCCAATATGGCCGCCTTGAAAATTACTAACCAACAACAGCAACAGCCGTCGTTGCAACAACAACACTCTATAGACTCCATTTCATCTCAATTCTCAAATGAATCCGTCGCGTCCAATACACCACCACAGCAACAGCAGCAGAATCACTCGAATACACAACGCTCGCATTCTTCTACATCATCCTCTGTTTCCTCAAACACGCCTTCCCTACACTCGCATCCCTCCATTGAATCCACAGTTGCCACTCCGCTTGTTGGTCAAACGCCCACACCGTCCAGTGGCAGTTCCACGCCCCAAAATCACTACTCCCCGCTGCTAACCAACTCACCATCGTCCACTGCGGCCGGCACTCCTAGCGGTGCTAGCATTACGAGCGGCATGACCGGCGGGTTTGTGTACAATGTGAGTTCTCCGACACCTCCCCAGAGTGGCACACCCTCCACAAGCAGTTACGTTTTAAAAATTACCGAAACCGATGGCACCCAAAACTCCACTACGCCCACTAATGATAACTCTAACTCAACCATCACACCCACCGCTCCTGTTGACATTGACTCAACGAACACGAATCAAATCTCAAATTCTGCCGTCGAAACAGATTCGCCAACTATTGTGGAGAACGATGAACGGTCGCGCGCCTCAGTCCTCCAGAAAGCTTCCATGTTTGAGAAACAGGCAGCTGCAGCCGCCGCCTCTGTCAGTACAGTTCCACCGTCTAGCACACGCACACCGATCGATACCGGCATCTACGGCACACGGCGCTCCGAAGATTTCCGAGGCGTGGCTACGCCTGTGCAGAATAACCTACATCAGCAGCAGGTGGTGGACCAACAGGAAGTGGGTACGTATACGCTTTTTTGAAGTTTTAAGGATATGTATAAAACTAGATAAATTAACTCAATGAAACATGTTTGTAAATTTAGCAGCATGTTCACTTCAAGTAGTTTACAAACCATTTTCCACAAGTGTATAGGATTATAATTATATTTCTGTTCGAAAACAAATTCCATCACAAAACTAACAACTGGTCAAAAATCAAAACATAATTCGATAGTATCAAGGTTGAACTCCATCGCCTTCTGGTCCCGTACTGTATTAAAAGACATCTTTGGATTGTCTGGATGGAAGTAATAATTTTAATTTCAATTATACTTGCCTTGTTTGTTTCCATATCTTTGATACCTGATTTAGATATCAATTTAAATTTAGCACAAATATGAAATTCTTTAATCATTTTCTTACCTGCCACACGTCCTTAAGGTACCTGTTAAATGAAATGAACCCCCAATTTTTATTGCAGTTTTCCATGTTGTAGAATTATATCAGTTTTGTTGAAACCACAAAAATTAAAAAGTTAATAGTTCCAAACCTTGTTTCTGCGCACATTTGTACAAATATCACAAAGTTTGGCACATGATAAATGTTTTATTTCTATTAAATTTACTCTCATTATCGTGCGAATTGGTTTTCTCTCAATTGACACAACACGAAAGAATTACAGCATATCTCGAAGTTTGGTAATGCGGCATTTCCACTAAGTCTCTGCAGTGCCATTGTCGTTCTGGCTACCAAAAAGAAAGAGGAAAACGCACTAACTCAGTAGCGGGTGTACGAGTATTCGATAGTGGCAAATACGCCACAAAAGATGTGATTAATTTTCACTCTGACAAATCGGAAAAAGTGTGGTTTATTAGATTTTAATATTATTTAAATTTCTGGTGACACTTTTTACACAGTGCAACAAGAAATTCCAGGCCAAAAGAATCCAACGCGAAATAAAAGTGCACCACTAACTAATTAAAACCATACAATCATGCTATATTTGCTTTTGTTTCCTGAAGTGGAGGCTTTTATGGGAATTTATAAACATTATTGTTGATATCTAGGAAACCGTTTCAGATATCGACCATCAAAATATTCCAATTTGAATTTTTTTAAATTTTATGTAAATTCCAGAGTTTTGTCATATTGTATGGAACACATACAGGAAGCTACAATCGTTGAGAGCCCGTTTTTTATTTGCTTATACATCGCAAAATATTAAAAAACACTTTCAAACATTCCAACTTCAGGGGCTTTTAACAGAAAGAAATAGGACCTGATAAAAACAAATTGGCCCACTTCCTTTTCGCATTGTCCTGGAAACGATCAGCCGAAATTTTAAGAACAGTGTTGTTGATAGCGACATTTTGGAGTTCGTTCTAAAGTCTTTTTGTGATGGCATTTGGTTTTTAATATAGAAAAACGCTTGATTATAACGTCGAATTTTTTATTTTTATTTTATACACTATACTATGAATAATAGTTTTAATATCAATGTCAAAATTTTGAGAAAAAATGATAATGCACCTCCGTACGAATTTAAATCACCTACTTTGATGTTTTGTCTTAAATTGATTTTAATAAAGAGTGAGTTCTCTGATTTCAAAATTCAGAAAAATCAATTTTAGTTCCTTGTACCCTGATAACATCCCTTCTTTTGATCCCATAGAGTTATATTTTTTACTAATTTTATTTCTTGTTTATATCCAAAAAGAGTAACCAACTTTTTTGTTATTGTTTTGTTTCTTCTTTTTTTCATTTCCACAATTGTTTTTTCTTCTCCTCACAAACAACCAAAACCAACAACAATACAAAATATTGACTATCAACCACTACAACAACAAACAAACTGCCACCACCATTACCGCCACCACCACCACAACCACCACACCAACAACAACAACACTTTCGAAAACTAAAAATACGAAAACATTCCCCACTGTCTCAATTTTCCATTTTATATAAAAACAACTACAACAATTGTAAATAATTGCAACAATTTCGACCATACACACGCACACTATTCAAATTTAAAAAAAATTTAGATAAGAGTTTCGAAGATTCGATAAAAGAATTAAATAATTTAATTGGCGAATTAGACTCATTCCAACGCGAGATTGACTCAAATAAGCCACGCACCTACACCAACAACAACAGCAGCAATAGCGGCACCGGCACCCATTGCAGCAGCAGTGACCTATATTGCAGCGTCGGCGTAATGGACACCAGCGGAAGTGCGAATGATCTGGCTGAAACGATGTTAGTCTCTGATTCCACAGCAACGACAATAATTCCTCAGCACCAGCAGCCACAACTGGAACAGCAGCGGTACTGCCCCAGCAATCAGACTAATTCCAGCGGTTGCGGCACTGACATTTCGGACACCACATCCGATGAAATAGCCGCCGACACGCGCTCGTTAACGAGTTTCAATTACAACAACTGCAGCGGCACCCCCAACAACAACGTGAACCAGAATTGTAACTACAACAGCGATTCGGAGCTGAGTCGTTGCTATGTGAGTGAGACGAGTTCGCTGACGGGAGGCTACGAAAATCCCACATTCGCGTATTTTGCTTCGACGTCGGTCACGGCAAACGCTGCTGACCATTCCGTGGGCGATAGTCACTCGATGCGCACAGGCGACTGCATATCGCACACATCAGAAACGTTGTCGATGCAGCGCCACGCCTACGTGGACAATGGCAGCGACAGTGGCAGCGCTGTTGTCGTCATTTACGATCATCAGATTCCAATGGCGCCTGATATCGATTACGTCAAGCAAAATTCGGAGATTGTAGTGTTGCGCACAAAAGATCCTCAACAGCAACAGCTGCAGTTGCAGGAAATGAGGGAACTGCAGCAATTGCCTGTAAATTTCGGCGGCTCGCCAGAGTCGCCCACCACACCAACCATCCCGCACACAGCAACGGTAGCGCCCGCAAAACAACGCCTCTCCTCGTTTCGCGCGTCCAGTGAGCAGCAACTGCAATTGCTCGGCGGCAGCAACAGCTGCAGCAGAAACAATAATCTCAACAGCAATAGCGCACGGCAGCAACATGAAAAAGGTACGCAAGATGTTAGAAATAGTTTAAAAATGCCAAATTCAGATATTGCTGCAGCAGCAGTACAGACAGCATTCACACCAGCAACAACCACACATAGCGATACCATAATACGCCGCAAACTGCCTCCCAAACCGAGTTTAAGCGTTTTCAATGGTAATGCTGCACATTTGGAAGCCAACAATAGCAACTTGTTGATGCCTCAAACCCAGCAAAACGCGACACAAGCACGCCAGCAGCAACAGCACAACTTTCCGTTGGTAACAAAAGCTAATTTCAAAGCAGATTTAGATGCAAAAATACGTAAGCAAAAGCAAAAATTGTTGCAGCAAGAGCAACAGCAACAACAACCACCACCACAGCCACAAAGTCCTTCACAACAACAGCAACAACCACAGTTGCCCTCTGCCACTACCACCACCAGCACCACCACGAACACACTCACCAACAATAATTGTAATACCAACAATAAAAGCTCATATACTGCCTCATCCGCATCCACATCTGCATCCGCATCCACATCGTCATTAACAAACGTCCACAATTGTGTGCAGCATATACCACAACATAGCAATTTTGCTACTCATCAACAAAAGCATTCGCCACAAATCCATAATAGTCATCATCAACATCAGCATCATGCACAAAACTCAAATCATTTACCATTACCAATATCGCCAGCATCATCATCATCATCATCATCGATGGCAGCCTCATCTCAACTCCAGCCTCCATCTGTTGTGTCTTCTGTTGTGTCCGCAACTTGTTCCTCAGTCTTATATGTGTGCTCCTCTGCGGCTGCTTCGGTTTCGGCGAGTACCTCAGCTGCTACGGCGTCAAAGCCGAGCATCACGCCGAGACCGGCTTCGTTGACTTCGGGTTTGTTTTTGTTTTTTCTGTTTGTGGTTTCATTTCCTTATTTGTTGTTTTGTGTTAAAGCTTTTTTAATTGCCACGTGCGGTATTTGCTAACCTTCTTTGCTTTTATTTAGGCTAACATTTTAAGGGGTAGAAGGTCCCACCGTATAGGCAGGCAGCATAACACGGGTAATAGAGTGGAATCAAAATGCAAAAGTCATCATTAACAATGAGCATCGTAATTTTCCCCGCTTTTTAATAGAATATAATTCCACTAGCGATAATTTCGATATTTTACGAATACTTCAGCATTGATTGAAACTATTTCCAATCTGATCTTTCAAATGATATAGATTACGATGATGTTTTATATACTGTATGCATTAGCACTAATAAGAGGGATCCTTTGAGAAATAAATATATAATAATTACAAATGAAATATCCCCTTTTCTATTTCAATTCCATTGAAATCCGACGTAACATTAACGACTGGGCACTATTTGTTTAATAAGTAATAAAAAAAAGTTTTGCTCATATTGCTATGAAAGGAATCATTCTATTGTTAATAGTATTTGAAAGGTATGAATACAATCAAGTACTCGACATTTCTTGCAGAGTGACGAAAGTTCTGAAAAAATAACAGTTGTCCTTCTAAGAAATAAATATCCGCCGTAAACCACCGAGTATTTTATATTGATACCTAGTAAGAATCCAAAAAGGTAATCGTACAATTTACTTGGATCAATACGTCTCTAAAAGTATTAATGAATTTAACTTTTAACTATTATTTGCAGTGTTTCCAACATTTTGCCGCAAGAAATGCCTAAATATATGTAATCTGTTTTTGATGCTCCCATATTCATAATAATAAGTAGGAAGTCGCTAGAAGCTATTTTCACCAATCACAGTTCCAAGATCATTCGCGCTAGAAAGAAATTCTCAGTTTGCTCAATCCGATTATACATATTTTCTGCTATCTTGGATTGGCATTTTCAATCTTTTTTTAATTGTAGAATAGCCTAAAATTGTCAATCCCCATTTCCAAGTAAACAAAATAAAAAGTGTCCTCTGCTGTTGTCAGAGGGTTTTCCTTCCCTCAATTTTGATCAAACTGAAATTCACATTAAATACACAGTTTTTTATGGAATTTAACAGTTTCAGCCTAGATTGAATTCTGGAATTATTAAATTCACTCTGTGTTATCTCAGTCCATATTGAGCATGGTCATGATATAAAAATATATGTTTTAGTGAGATTTTTGAAATTTAAACAACCACCACATGAAAGTTTATTTTTGCTTCCTGCCACTCATCTATTATTAATTTATTGGGATGGATGTTTTAATTTAATAAACTATGCTAATTGCAATACTTTTTATTTTGACATATATAACTCTTGGTTGAATGGGCTATACATTAAACTAACATTAGCTAACCTACTAGTCGTCTACTCTGGTGTGTGTGCGTCATATTAAGCAGATTCAGCCGCCGCTCCTTACGTAAATAACAAATACGTTTTATGTAGCTCAATAACTATTCCCTGTTCATTAAACCTTCCACCCAATAACTCACTTCCTTCCTCTTTTTCCTATAATGAAGTTTCTGATTTGTTTAACTTGGTTGTTTTTTATTTTTGTTATTATTTATCCAATCATTTAATCATGCACATCACATTCTTCAATATAAAATTAATCATCTGCTAAACCAAACAAACCAATTCACCTACACAGAATACTCAAAACAATTACTAAACTCCATGAATGCGTTTGTTCCTATAACTCGGACGTAAGCAATGCAGATGATTGTTGCCACTACTTTGCCTGCAGATAAATCTTCCAATTGTGTTATGGAGAAAAGTCGTGTACATACTTATCACATTTCTAGGGCATTATTAATATTAAATTCAATGAAATATTTGGCAAAAATCCACAATTCCCAGGATTCTAATAATTAAATTTCGTACAGATCGAACTGATCCAAGGCAGATATTATTTCAATTTCCCTTTTCACACTGCAGCACGCAAGTCACTGCTGAACTGCTCAGTCGTTCCGGAGCCGGATTTTGTAGTTTCTTTAAGATTTGGGTAGCTTTGTAGCACTTCTAGAAACTGCCACAGATAGATGCATAAGCGAGAAAGACATAACAACGGTAATGATTCATAGTCGAAGTCGCATGTGTCAATACCGTATGCAAGAAAGAGACACTAGCAATTAGCGGCAAATGAAAGTCAGCAACAGCAAAGTTTCTCGCATATTGTAACCGCATTCGTCATGTTAAGTCAAGAATGTTGAAATGGCTTTCTCATCACAATGTATTTGTCGTACGAGTATTGGCAGGACTGGGAGAAGTATCAAACACTTGCAATGTTCTTTCCTAGTGTTATGTGATTCGGAGTAATCTATTCCCTTACTTAAATACAACGGATTGCTTGACTATATAAGCCTCTTAATACATATATGTTCGTTTTGGTAATAAATATGGTTTATTTTGCAAAATGTTTCGTGCGATTTACTAATGCCTCATAACATTAATCAGAAGCGATATAAATATTATTTGTGCATATTGGCCTCCATCACAGCATAAAGTGTAATATAATCTGGTATTATGGTGTCTTGTGTTTGTGTATCTAACCGTCCATCTTATGCAACTACAGCAACAAAGAGTAACAATGGAGCTATATAAAAACATTGCTTTTCCATCAAGTTTGATGATGATTTTACTTAATGATTTTACTTTCAACTTTTGCATACAGGAGGCGCCACACGCATTGCTCGACGCTCGTCAGTTAACACAGCAAAACCACCACCACCAGTTCGACGCAGTTCATCGGTGACACCAAGTCATAATGTGGCAACTGGGGTAAGTCAAATATAAAGAAGATTAATTGCAAATATTTTCCATTTGTAACCTGAAATTATGAGAATTATGATATAGCATAGGTCATATCAGCTTAACATGAAAAATTGGCATATTAAATTTCAAACATATACAAGTATCCGTACACAGAGTACCAACATTTTGATGGATCTCAACTTATTTTATTTATTTGAAATTTTGTTCTTTTTATCATTTAATTAATTTTGCATGTTTGCTTTTTTATTAAAAACTTTGTTTTCTTACTACGCTCAATTCTAATCACAGCAACAGCACCAGCAGCAATCTCACTTATCCGCTTCGAATTTAGTTCATCACAAGCAAAATTCGTTGAATACTTCGACCGAGAGCCTCCCACCGCCACCTGCTTATTTGCTTGATTCAATACAGACGCAATCAACACCCACCTCGCCGCCTTCGCTGATGCCCACCTCATCGCTGAAGGTGGCTGAAACTGTGAAGGTGTTATCGGCCATACGCCATCAGCCGGCATCACCGGGTACCTTGCGGCGCATACAGCAAACTCAGCAGCAGCAGGCTCTGCAGCAACCAACGCTACAGGTGAGCGCAGTAGTGGAGCACCCTGTTTGCCGTGTAAAGCAGTCGACCTTATTGGGAGCCTTTTTCGTGTATATTATGAAAATGACTTTTCCACACTTTCATGTACCATGCTTAATTGAGTGCAGTGTGAATATAGGAAACCCAATAACACACACCACAGCCGGCACCACATTGTGCCAGGGATGCCAACTCATGTTTACTCTACGATTTGCCTAAATAAAATTACCTGATGCTCAATAAAATCCGCTAAATCCACAAATCCAGCATTCGCATTATCCATTATTTTCAATGTTATATTTGGTTCCTCCGCTTATTTATGTGTCCCCATACCGGGTTCTCGCTTTCTCCCTTCAATACTCATTTCACAATCTCTTAAGCGCATTCGTATTGCTTATACAATTACATTCCAAAGCAAGGTATACCTATCGCACCCATAGTGAATCACCCCCAAATCGGTTACTTCCAGTTAGTTGGCATCCCTGCGCTTTTCTGGTTGGGTGTCGTGTGCTCGATTTTTATGCGAATTGATTTTCATTTACTTTTTTCTTTTGTACACATAATTTTTTATTCTTTTGTTCGCTTTCAAACTTTGCTTTATTTTTCAACTTCTTTACTATTCTCTGACACGCCCACTTATACGTTCTATCAAATACCTTCAACTAATGACAACCAGAGCCCAAACCATCACAATTATTACTCTACCACCATCACTACTGCCATGATGACGCATGCTGATCCTGATTATGATGCCTACTACAATCCTTATGTCGCCTCAACCACTCCAATTGCTTCACAGCTTACTAATTGCTACACACTACCACCTGTTTATCAGCAGCAGCAGCTACACCACCAACAACCACAGGAACAACCATATCCACACCACTCCAATGCCACTTTGCCTTCTCCAACGCCCGTGCTAGCACCAAACATTGGTGTTGCAAATCCACCTCCTTTACCCCCGCCAAATCCCAACCGCCATCATCAGCGTTTAAGCCATAATCAGCAGCATCAGCCTAATCATCATTCGCAACAACAGCCACAACAACAGCAGCAGCAACAACATCATTACACCCACCAGCAGCAACAGCAGCAACAACAGCAACTGCACAGTTCTGACGCCATTAACGATGGCAGTGGTGTAAGTCTGGCTGTATTAGCCAAACCAGTCGCTATACGTGTGATTTACTAACCCCGCAGCTAACTGTGCTACTTGTGAGCCTAACATCACTATCTGGGCATGTGCGAACGATCTCATAAGCTTGGCCCAATGGGCATTAGTTGATAAACGCCCGTTGATAGTACTAACGCTAACTGTAGGAAATTAACCATACCTATCTCGAGCATTTACTAAATCAGACGTCGTTTGGTTGGCTTTATTTCATTATAGAGACATATTTAACTGGTGATCAGTTAGGATGAGGGAAAATAACCAGAATTAGAGTTCCGTTGTTCGAGTTCATGGTCGAAGTTAGTTTCATTATTGATTTTCATTGAGAATGTAGTCACACTATGCAGCGCTTAAATCAGTAAACTCCTTAAACTAGACAATTAGACAAGGAGAGGAACTAATATACCGTACCATATTAAGGATTCGGATAGAATTCAGTTTGCTGGAACCGTCACTTCATTTATTTTATTTACTTAAATATTTCGTTCGAATGATTTAGTTACAGATCCGTTTCAGCGAACACAGTTCATCTCTGCTTCAGGACAATATAGAATCAGAAATGCAAAAACAGAGCGACAGCTTTGTAACGGTGGGACTCATTTTCCCAGTTTTGAGCTTCTTTGTGATTCATATTTTTAAACTGAATTAAAGCAAATCACGTCGCTCATGTGGTTTATTTTACTGGGTTCATTGGTGAACGTATGATAGCTTTCGTTCGTACTCGTACTTATGTAGCCCCCCCCCCCCCACAGATGGGCTATTTTATGTACGAATAAAATACCTAAAAATAAAGTAAATTTAAGCCACACATCTAATTCCTTAGTGCAGAAAGAAATGAAGCATCGCAAATTTATATGGTATCGAAATGGAAGTATGGAGTACTCGTATTTAATTATATCTGTGTGTACTCGGCAGAGATAGTTTTATTCCGACATCAAGTTCTATTTCAATCAATATCTAAAATTTGGTGATTTACTTGGCATTTGGCACCTTAGATGTATAATCAATAATGCAATTACTTCTGTTAGCCATACAATGACCTTAAGGCCGCTTATTTATTTCAACAAACGTTCGGGTGAAAATAGGTCACAGAGGCTATTTGTATATTGGGCTTTTGTTCATAAGAAGGAGCATTTTCAAGTAGTTGTTATGTTCTTGGGATGTAAAGCAACGTTTCATAAACATGATTAATGCAATATTTTTTAAGTAACGTACTTTGTTTATAATTAAATAGCAAATTATGGAATATTTGATATGAAGTCCAGAGCAGACGAGTAGCCTATTTTGTCCAGTTCAATCAAAGGCAGATTTTATATTTTATTTGGAGGATTTAAAGCAAATGTACGAGTATATTAGTAAAGTTGTAATTATAATTCGTATTTATTATATACCGCTTTTCACTAAATGTTGGATCTGATAGAAAGAAATATCGATGATCTTTATTAACGACTATTGTTGATGTTTTTTTTCGATCTGAGTAATGAGTATAATAATAATATTACAGTCGCAAACAAATTTGTGTGTACTAAAATAAAATTATAAATTACAAAAACTCTTCATTGCAAATTACAAACGAGTGTTTCACACATTTGTGCACGCATTTTGTATTAGCAAGTAGAATATGCACAAGTTCCATAGGACCGACTGGACGTCGTAGTTAATGAAGTCGCAATCGTAACTGTTCTAATAACTCACTTATTACATTTCTTTTCACAACTGCTGACTATATCCTTCACATAAAAAACCATCTATACGGGTATATGTATCTTATTTTAAGTTTCATCCTGGCACACTTTGTCAGTGTTACTAAAAAATGGCAAAGTGAGCCACTCCATGATTTCATATTCATATGCACTTGATTAATGCTTTTTTGTTTTTGTTTTGTTTTATGCAGTCCTTCCGCACTTCATCCCCGGGCATATATGCACAACCGAAAGTTGTCAACAACATGTCCAGCTTCCGATCAGCAAGTCCGGGTTCAAACGGGCCACAGCACCACCAGTTGCCGCCGGCCCAACCAAAGACGAATCCAAATTTAATTGCGCAATTAAATGCACGTCTGAGTAAACAGCAAAATGCTGCGGAATCGATATATGGGTCCACACCAAACTCACCAAATCATCACCACCATAACCAGCAGCAGCACAATGAGGCAGTCTATATGCGCAACTATGGCCAGCAAGTACAACAACAGCACCACCACCCACAACAGCACCAAGTGCCGCCACAGCACCAGCAGCAAAACTACGACGGTAAATTGAACACAGAAAAGTCACACACTAAAGTTTATGGTAGTTTTAGCACTGCAACTTCATCCTCTACCACCACAAATTTCAATGCTTCACCTCATTTTCCACTCTCTTCATCAACATCATCGCTTTTGTCGAAAGTCACCTCATTCTCATCATCTACGTCATCCTCAGCGGCAGCAATTGCCTCCTCTCATTATCATCCAAGTCAGCAACATATGCAAAATGCAACGCAAACGAAAGAAAGTTCGTCGTATTCAAACTCCTCTCAATTGTACTCGAATAAAAATTTAGCAGCTGCTCAACAAGCGGCCACTCGGCAACATGTCGCAACACCGGCTCACATTCAGCAGCAAAATTACCGTGAGCATTACACATGTCCACCACCACTTGAGGATCCACCGCCCCCACCAATTTCAAGCTCGGCAACTATGCCAAAAGGTTGTTCACGCTCTGGTAGCAATAACGGAAGTATTGGCCAGAATCTTGCTGCTTATGCTGCCGCTTCTGCAACAGCCACAATGCCTAAAAACATGACGCAACAGCGTTTACAGCAGCGACACCAACACCAACAACTCCAGCAGCAGCAGCAGCAGCAGTATCAATCTCAACAGCATTTACAACAGCAACAATATCATCATGCCTCCGCCATTACCGCCACCGCAGCCAACCAGCTCCAGCAACATCAACATCAACAACAGCAGCAATATTTTAATCAACGTCCCCCAATGCCCTTGCCGCATCAGCAACACAAGCATAAAACAGCAGCTGTATTGCTGCAACAGCAGCAACAACAACAGCAGCAGAAGCAGCCTCCGATACCCTCACGTCATTCCAGTGTGCAGCAAAAGATTTTCGTCACCACAAATCCCTTCATACAGACCACCGCTGTGCACTGCCATTCCCCCACAGCTGCCTATTCCAATCCAACCTCGCCCACTTCCTCCTCCCCCTCGTCGTTGGCTAGCATTTACGCCACCAGCGCCCGTGGTGGTGCCCATCATCAACAACAGCAGCACTATCGCGACGCAGCGCAACATGTTGCTAATGTCGGCAATGGCAGTAATGGCGGAGGCAATGGCTACTACAGTAATTCTTCCTCTGCCATGCACAATTCAAGTGAGCGCGCGTTTTTCTTTGTCATTGCGCAAAGTTTTTGAGTTCTTTTCATTTTGAATTTGTATTTGAATTTTGGAACTTGATTCACACAGTGGTTTCCTTGGCACTGCCGTGTTGCTAAGCAAGGAAAATGTTGCAGATGCATGTTTCGTTTGTGTTCGTTTCTGTTCAGTTGTTTTAATTTTGCCGTTCGAAGCGTTTTTTGTTAATTGCTTCCTTTCCTTTTATTACGCTATTATTGCACTATTAACGTAAAACCGACAGAAATTGTCCTGTACGCAACCACAAACTAAGTGAAAGTGGTAGAACGATCATATCTGTATTAGAGCCAAGTGTAGTGAAAATAAAGAAAAAGTTGGCAGAATTGAGCAATAATCCCAGCTAGAACATAAATATTACAAATTTCATGGACGCTACACCCATAAATAATGCGAGATTAAACTAATTCATCAAAATTCAACAATATCGGATTATATAAAATAGACCTATATATGGAGAATGAGAGAAGCAAATTATATTGTATATTGGAATTATAAGTTTGTCATGCTCATATTTTGCACCAGTGACAATATACTAATTTCATTTCCTACTCTCTGAACTTCCTTTCCTTAACTAGAAACATTTTTTATATGAAATTTCTATCAAATTTAGAAACAGTTATGGGAATAAATAATATTTTATGAGAGATCGTTTTCCACGCATGGTTTCCAAATGTAATCTGTGCTTGTTGCATGGATCTTTCGAGATTTTGAATTCATTGATTTTTCATACGAATTATGGTTAGTTCTCGTTTTTTATCATGCGGTTCTTAATATTTCTTGTTCCAATTGAGTTTTGTTCTTGACTTACTTCATGCATATTTAATGTCGTTATTACAATTAAAGTTGGCATCAGAATTCTATTTAGCTGACTCCAAGCCACTGCTGCTTTGTGGATTGCAAGTACAATTAAGAATAGTTGATAAATATCATAAAGTAATTTACTTACTCCGGTCAAACATTCATGGTGTAATAATAGTATTGTGGATTTGATAGCACAGCATTATAGCATTATTTGTCTTCAAGGCTGCTGATAAAAATAGCGAAGGAATCAATAAGGGATACGCGACTATGCTGCATTTTGTTATAAATAAAACTATTCTAAAATCATCTCCCTTGATCATATCATTAAATGCACTCTGTATAAATATTACTTTGAAATTAGTATCCATTCATTTTGAAAAATTGTGCCACTTTTAAACAATCTTTCAAACTACTTAATTCTTATCAAATTTAAATTTTCTAGCAAATTTCTTGAACATATTTAGTTTTTTCTTCTAGAATTTTATTTGTTTTATAACTTCACAACAACGCTTTACAACTTTCATATTTCTTTATGATTTTTCTTATACTAAAAATTTTGCTAAATTTTTCGTTTACAGCCTTCAATAACTTTTCTTTAATCTTTATACTAAGTCCAAAACAAATTAGTTTTTTGTTTGTTGTTGCCGTTTCTGTATTTTTTAAGTTCCACAGTCTGTGTTGAATGATCTTTTTATATTAATTTGTGTTTTACGTTTTGTATAATTTTATACAATTTGGTTTACAATTTAACCTCAGTTTTTGATACTTATTTAAATAGAATTAAAAAACTTGTGAATAAATTGTTATTATTATTCATAACCACGCGCTTTTCACAAATTGCAACAACATTTTTAACAGACTTTGCCAGCACAAATATTGACATAACCGGAACCATACGGTCCAAAACTAAAGCCGAATTTCTCGAAAATCTGAATGCGAAATTGGCTAAACAAGGCATCTCGGGACGCGCCTTTGCTGTGCGTAGTTTAATCAATAGCAAGGCTTTGGTGAGTACACGAATTTCATTGATGCTTTTGCTTTTATACACATCCACACATATATCTATATATTTGTCAGATATGTAAAATACGTCACTTTGAGGCACGTCTATAGAAAAATTTGGTTTCTATTTTTATTCACTTCTTTTGAATTACTCATGCACCGCTTTCTACTTCTGCTTCATTATATTATTTATCTTTATCCTTCAGTTTTTTAAGTTATATAGTAATTTTTTGGGTTTATATGTTTGTGTGTAGATGTATAAAGATCCACAAAAACTTTATCGTCCCAGTGCACAACCTCGTCCACCTTATTCCTCCGATGAACCACATTAAGGTATTTTTTCGATTTGTTGCCTATTTTGCCTATTCAATATTCTAATAACTCCTTTCTCTACTAAAAATGTAACGAATTTGCTTAAAATTTGTATTAATGCTTTTTTGATTGTTAACAAATATAATACCAGCAATTTTTAATTAAAAAATTATAGACCGCAATTGCTTCGAACCCAGTCGTATAAATTCTTATCCACTGTAGAGACCGAACTATTCATAGGAAGTGCACTACTAAAATTTACACTTACTGCATCTTGCTTACAAACAACCCAACACACGGTTTGCTCGTGCAATAAATTATAACGATGTTGATTCTTAAAAAGGTTTGTTCGGTTTGATGTTCACCAACATAACTTTTAGGCGGAAAATAGAACTACGTTAAATAAAATTACTGTCCTACTCTTGCGACGCTCCATTTCTGTATTTTCCACTTACGTAGATTGCAGGTTTGTGCATTTATATGAAAGGCAGAATTCTTAGCACACCAAACTAATATATATATATACGTGTATATATATATATATATATATATATATATATATATATATATATATATATATATATATATATATATATATATATATATATATTATATATATACATATATATATATATATATATATATATATATATATATATATATATATATATTATATATTAAAAATTAAACGAAGTCAGGCATTGAATTCTTTCACACAGTGTGATTAAACCTTAATAATTTTAGAGGAGCTATCGAATAGATATCTGACTGGATACTATACTCAAGTAGATACATGCTGCTAGATTGGATCTAGTAATTAAAATGACGACCAAATCAACCAAAAGAGCTAGTCAATTGTCCTTCTTTGTTCCTAAGCGATCAATCTTAGCCCCAAAGATACTCAAGAACGGTTGCGGAATTTAAACCGGAGAACTTCAAAGTTATTACAAAATGTCTTACCAGACATTGTCTCCTCAAACAGCATGCCTCGCGCTAAGGTAACAATACAAAGTCTTCATCTTAGTTGCGAATTCCGAAGGCCTCTTAATTAGTACATCCAGAGGAGTCGTTCTTGACACTACGATTCATGAGCTCCTAGTATAAATAGGGCTAGTAAAAAAAATTTTTTTTTATACGCAATAGCTGAGCTTTTGCACTCGTGGGTTCTGTCTTCCTTCTTATGATCGAAGTCAAAAATTATCTGTAACCAGTTTGTGATAATTCTGCTATTATTCTCTATGTTCATAAAAAATTTCAAGTAAATGCAAAAAATTCTTCTATAAGTGTATGGGCAAAATGCTAAAAGTAGGCAAAAATTGGAGTACAACGAATTACAGATGCCCAAAAGTATGCTAAGAAATATGCTCCTTTTGTATGTATAAATTATTTGCTACGTTGGGTGATGGAAGATCACCAGTTCCCGATACTAGTATATGTGATCTATGTTCCGGCCGTTGTATTGTATACCCTTTTGAATAGAATTATTTTAGAGTATCGACATATTTATTTTGAGATGTTTTATTACTGTATTGATTGGGTTCGAACAGGTTCTGTCCAATAACAACGGATTATGTTAAAAATATGGTAAAAAAAACGAAGCCTTCTATGGGAGTTTTTTAAAATGTGTATGACGAAGATTTCAAGAAACTGCACAGAATGTAAGAAGATAACTCATTCGTCCAGTACGATTGCCTTGATGGGTTATACTCGTTTGATGTTCGATTACTTGATTTGATATTTAGGGTCTAGTCGACGCTTATTAAAGGCAAAAAATGTATCCCTTTCTTAAGATTCTTTGGTGATTATAATTACTAAAAAATATAAACAGATATGAAAGGAAAAAGATGATAGTTGTCTTTCTTTTACATATAATTTTAGCATATGTATTGCAAAGACGGATGGTGCTTGTTTTTGAGTATACTCGTATCTCCTGAAATATTAAACCCGAATTTTATTTGTTTACATATTAAAGCAACAGCATATTTAGAGTGTGTAGATCTTTAGCTTAAATTGAAAAGAGATCTGCTGCGGAAAAGTTTCCAAAACTTTTTACTATATTGGGTATAGTAAAAAAATCCCTCCTCATATGCGTATATTTATTACACACAACGTTAAGAAAATATTCATCTTTGGACTTCTAAAGAAATTGAAGGTTTATTTTAACTATTTTGTTGGATAGTTTCCCCAAAGAGAGAATAGAGAGAGTTAAACAAGCTTGTAAGTGAAGCCATACCAGGTGCATTTATAAAAATGCGAAAATTTACAACACAAATTTTGAAGTTAAAAATAGCACTTTATTATAATCTACGGTTTTTATGTTTATGTTTAATTTTTTGTTCGATTTTAACTCCAAGAATTAATACAAAACCTCTGCGGGGCGTTAACGTTTGATTACTTGAATACTAATTTTATACTGAATGTATTTTGCAGCCGGATCCACGACTCTGCCATGAATCCCTTATGGACCAAATCAAGCGTGGCGCCACATTGAAGCGTAATCAAAAGATAAACGACCGCAGTGCACCGAAAATCCACTAAAAACAGAACAATGAGTCGTGACGAAAGGACACAAGTACTGACAGCGATGAGCGAAAAAGCAGGCGCCGTTAAAGGGCAAAGGAAGAGTAAAGTTTTAAACTGAGAAAAATTACTAGAATAACATACAAATAGCAAGAAGCTCACATTTAATTAAGACATTATTTAATTCAATATTTAACTAATTTCATAAAATTCGTCTTTGTATTAATTACAATATTTACATATACAAATGAACATATACACATACCTAAGCGCGTATATGCATATGCGTTCGAAACATTTACCCAAAGCGGAGGAGAAGCAACACAAATTCAATTAAAGAATTTATGAAGCGAAAATACTCACTCCACAACCTTTTTCTATATCCTTTGAAAAGTTTGTGAACATATAAAATAACAAAAAGAGAAAAGAAATTAACAAGAAGAATATAAAAACATATTTACTAAAAGTCTAAAACTATAAAATTTAATTTAAATATATAAAAATACATTTAGTTTAAAGTTAACAAAGCGAAGATGAAGCAAACTGAAAAATTGGAAGAAATGCTTTTATTTTATTATTAAACTTGATTTTTTCCCCTATTTTGTAATTTCTGAAAATTAACTCGAATTTATTTCACATGATTTTTTTTCATTTTCAGTTTAATTTATTTAATTTTACTTGGCTTTTTGTTTTTAATTTATAACCTTATTTTGATATGTAAATAAATATTATTTAACTAAAATATAAAATATGTACCCTGAATAAAAACACAAATGAATATCACTGCAAGCGCGCATTTATTTGTTTATGAATCAACACTGCTTGGGAGACTCGAAAAATTCCTACCCAATGGCCGGATCTGTTGTTTATGGTAGTCTGCCTTTCATAGTCAATCTTTATACCGAATTACGGAAAAATCTTTGTAGACACGTAATTTAAGGTGGCTTCTACTATCACGCCATTGTCTTCAAGGTGTACCACTCAATACAGTTACGTATCAAACATTTTTCGGGTCTTGTAGTTGGTTTTTGAAGCCTCCTGATTAACAATATACACCCAAAGAGTATGCAGTATGAACGCGTATCCTTAGTAGAATTAGTCCACCAGGTAATGCAAACAGGAAGTATGCAAAGTATTATTTTAACAATGAAGATGAAGCTTAAGTGGATTCTCTTCAGCACAATTCTGTATACTGAAAACCAGACACGCTTCGAACTTGCGGGCCAACTTACATTGGCATTTCATATTAAAGAGCTTTGAACTATGCTGTCAAATAGAATTGCTTCGATTTCCGAATCTAGATTCAGGGTGGCGATTCTGGAGAGCGAACGATCTGCCATCAAAACTTTAGAATAATCGTTTCCGTTACATAATCGGAATATTCGTTCTTAAAGTGCACCCAAGTGCTATTTCTAAATTGTTCGCTAAACTGTTCGCAATTCCGAGCTGCTCCTTGTCATTTGACACGCTTATCTATATGACATTGGACAATTTCCCAACCGTTATGGTGGCACATGAGTATTTCCTGAATTTTACGCGTATCCTTCCTACGCTGGAACCGTTTTCTGGTGCAGCCGCTACCGATATGAATGCTATGTGGAAAACTCAGGGTTTGTATCTTTTAATTTTATTAAGTTTGTTTCTTAATTAATTTTTTATTTGAAAACTAACAAAAAAGGCTAACACAGCAATTTACACAAAATTGTTTCTAAACCAGGTCAATTGATTTTGTCGCCTATCATCATCAATTCTCTCACATTGGACTAAACAATTTTTCTACAATTTTTTACAAGAGCCTAAATGTTTTTTAGCTTCAATTTTACAATTTTAAGATACTATTGTAGTGATTTTATAATTATATATGTACAAGTACTATGTATACATAACTACCAGTGCACATTCTAGAAATGCGTGCATACCTAGTAAATAGCTAATCAGCAAATAAGTAAATGATCTATTTATTTCAAATTCAAACTAATCGATGATTAAGGACATTTTTGGCATTTAATGTAAGCAACAAGACACAGGAGAGGCATTAAAAATTCCAACTGCGATGCGTTAGTAAAGGTGGTCAACGGACCAGAGGCCCCATTTTGGAAAGAAAAACGCTTCCCATTATTTCCAGTTTTATTAAATATATAATACGCCCGAGTCCAAGATACATACATTAGGTACCATAAATCACATATATATATTTGTCAGTAGGTACTATTATTAATGTCTCTCTAATTTCAACTTTTTCTTTTATTTATTGATGTAAAGTTCCAGGCTGAGCTGGGAAAATTATTCATTTGCCATCATACTTTCTCGTATTAGTATTTTTCTAGTATTCGAAGACTAGAGATATGACAAAATCACATACTCTTTTTTGCCTTTCTCCTAAGAATGATACCTAATGTATGCTTTTAGTCAGAATCAGGAGAATTTTTTTACATTTTGTATAAAATTTAAAATTATCTATTGATGACTAGAAGAACGAACGAGGCAGGACCAAACAAAACTGTTCGTGTTTGGAAATCTCCAGAGCGTAACCACACCATACGAAATATACAATAATGCATACGGAACAAGAAAGCAAAATTGAATTGTACGAATCGAATACGAAAATGCAAAACACACTTTGATTTCCATAATCGGGCATCACTATCCTGCTGGGAATGCTACCAACACTTTAATTTTGGATCTCCCCGAACTAATGTCTACTCGTAAATTTGAAACGAAACGGCGCAATTTCTACGGTCCAGAGACCTCTTTCGAAGCTCACCAGAAAATAATTATTCGGCCCCTAGTTAAGATTATTTCACTTTTACTGTTTATCCTCCCATGGTTGTTATTGCTTTCTTAGCCGAAGGAAGAGAGGGTTTGAAATTTAATTTACATACAAATTTGTTTTAAAAACATCCTAAATAACTGTGTCTTCTTATCTTACGACCTTTTAATGATATTTCCAATGTTAATGATATTAGCGTCTTTTCTTACATAAATATTGGAAATTGCTGAAGATTTACACCAATATTTTATAGATATTTACCTAAAATCTCAAAGCATCTTACACTATACTTCATATTTAAATCATATCTCGAAAAATTGTGCGAGTCATTAATTAGACTGAAATACTCCTATATCACTAAACTTTATAACTGTTATGTTTATATTTGCTTAGACGATGCAAGCGTGCCAAGTTTGCTCCGTACCTAATTTAAGTGTGCTGGAGAATAGCACGAGCATAATGCCCAGTTTCTATGATATTCCGCTCTAAGAACATATCGGCACGTTGCGTGTACATGAAAAAAACACAAATATTATGCATTTACAATATTATTTCATTCATATTAACATCCCTTAAGCGTATATTGAACTAAGATATTCACGAAACTACAACTGGAGATAGCGGGGACACGGGCTGAACACAAAATAAAGGAGCAAGCCAGTGATTGTACACAGACAGATTTGCGGCCGCTTCTGTTTCAATTGGATGATTTTTGTTTTGTAACTCAGAGTAGCGCATATCCTATTTATTCCTTCTTAACCTGAAATCATATCAATTTTATTTTCAAATTCTCTACGAATAAGTTAAACTAAACTTGCAAAATTCAGAGCTGGCTATGAATTACGTCTTTATGAATTAAATTAAACTTAATTACAAACTAGAAAGTATGTTTTATGATTCTTTAGCCTTCACACAGTAAAGGATGGGATCACTTACAATTGCGTAGAAGTAAATTAATGCAACAAATACAAATTCCCCATTTTTCAGTTTTCTTTAAAGACACAGCTATTCTACCTATCAACGAGAGTGGGCTGAGTAGCTTCTTGTGCCGGGAGAAAACCATTCTGCCAGTTAGTTTCTTGCAATGTTGATCAAATGCACAAGTAACTCATTCGAGATCACACTTCCTTGTCTCGCTGCGATTAAGAAAGTTGCAGTAGATTCCATGCATTGATTCGTCACCATTGATGAGACATGGGCTCACCACACACACAGCCAAACTTAATGCCAACACATACAACATTAATGCCAACACATACAACAATAATGCCAACCCATACAACATTGATGCCAACACATACAACCTTAATCCCTTAAAGGAGATCGAATTTTTCTAATTGACTAAAAAATGATTAATGCGGAATACTATGCATAACCTCTGGACCAGCGATTACAGAAAAACGCCCCGCTTTGAGGAAAAAATGTTGATCAACAAGTGCTTTGGTGACTCAAAAACTGGATCAGTTTTATCCAAACTCACCAGTCCTATGGACATACACCTGTTACCAAACATCAAAACTTTCCTGGCCGCGAATCTATACCATTCATTGATTTCATATCCATCGTAAATGACTATTTTGATGGCTCCCGGCAGATCATTTTCTGAAACGCTCCCAGTCGATAAATTAAGTGATTTTCAACACTTTGTTTTCCTTCTTATGGGCCCAGGGCACCATCAAAATATTTTGACACTCATTGCATGAGTGTGAGTACGTGTGTTTTTGACGCTTACCGCAGACTCCTCAAAATAATTTGTCAAAGCTCATTTTATTTTTGTTTTCGTAGGGTGCAGTCATGGAATAATCATCGGGAGAGCATCATTTGCTGTTGCTACTACATGTGGGCTGTATATGTGAGCCGATGATTCCCGACTAAGGCCGAGCGCATCTACACACATTTAAGATTGTCAAAATATTTTGATAGTGCCAAGGGCACTTTATACAACACACTTTTGAAACCGTCCATATACATGTACATTAGTTACGGTTATTTAACATGTTTAAACAACTTATTGTTAAGATAATTTGCTCTTTCCTGGTGTTATTTTGATTTCGCGGCTTGACATTTGCATCTTAAATTATCAGCGTTCCAATGCGGTGTATTTGAACATTCCCAGTATCGCAGAAATATATTAACTCGCCAAAGTTCGTACGACTATTCTACGGAGCTCCTTTATTTACGATTGATAACACGAAATCGAATTACTAAGGAATGTCATAAATTCATTTCAATTATAAAATAATTGGAGAAAGTACAATTCGTCATTCCAGTTATCGTAAGGATCCTATACTGTAGGGTGCATTTTACCCAGCTCTGATAATAATTAAGAGGCTACATTTTATTAACCACATCAAATAATCCATTAATATGAATTTAATTTTTTTTTAATCATTAAAGGAAATATATATTTATTTAAGCATGCATATTGGTAAACAATAAGTAATCATTTGCAAGTAGACATTTAAGCATAAAGACTATGATCATTTAGCGGTGAGCACGCATTCCAGAGCAAGTGTAGTTAAACAAAATAAACGAAAACTTTATGTAAATAACAGAAAATCTTTAGAAAAGCGTAAAATTAAACTTCTGTGTGTATTTTTTAGAATTAAAATTTTGAAAAGCTTCAAGTATGCTTGCAATAATGAAGAAGGCAATAACTATAATTAGAGAAACTAAAAATTAGAGGAACGAAAGAGTAGAGTTCATAATTAAACAATAAACACCCAAACCCCAGTTACCAGAAGCACATATTCGTCTTGTCAATATACAAGTCATGCATGCATTAGAGACTCATGTATTCGCATTAGAGCAAAACGTCTGTCTGTCCTTTATATATCATTCATATACATATTGAACTATAATTTAAAGAAACCATATTCTGCATATATCAATATCACTATACAATAAATTAAATTTTAATTATTTATAAAATAATTTTAATCACAAATCTGAATGTTTAAGAATCCATCGATGTAAGACGCAAGCCGCATGGTTTGCACAATAAATAAAAATAAACGCATACAATGTGGAAGTAAAATTTAATTTCAAAATTATTGAATAACCCCAGAGAAGAAATCAGTCACTGCATCCGCTGTGAATGGGGAGAACAGTGTTGTGTTGGTAAAAAATACTGAGACTCTTTATTTACAGTAAGTACAAACTTCACTTTTTGTTGCTGAAAAATAACCTTAAAGTATTTTCATAAAATATTTCCGCTAACTCTGACACAGGTTTCTCCTTTACGCCTGCAATGACTTCCAGAACTTGTCTGCAAAAGCAAAGAAATTAAATTAAATTAAATGAATTTTATTTTTTTAAATATAAATTTATTCTTTAATCTAATAAGATTAAATGTTGCAAAATGTACGGATAAGCTAAATAAGAGAGAGGACACATCCACTTACTATGTAAGTAGCTTTCGAGGCCTTAGGCTGCAGGCAGAGTGCCGACTGGCGACCGAACCGAACCGAACTTATTGCTGACTTGTTTCAACTTATGGGATGGCAGAGTGCCGGCTGAAACTTGTGCTTTTTTTGTAAACAAAACCAATCATACACTGCGTTGACAACAGCAAGAGCATGGTAGAGGCAGGAGAAGATGTTGGTGTGGAATGAAGGAAAAGAATTTTGTGTTTTGTATATACATATGTATGTATATTTCGTTCAAACGGTAAACAAAACCAATCATAAACAAAAAAGCAAGAGCATGGTATAATGATCTACATGATAGATACACACATACATATGTGTCAAACAAAACAGAAAGAAATATTTCAATAGCATCAAAGCATCAACTTAAATATTTACACATACAATCAAACATCAGTCACAATCGGTCACAAATAAGTCTCTAAAACAGTTTTGTCCAGTCATTCAGCAATAAGTTCGGTTCGGCTGTTACTCTGCCATCTCGGCGCCGATTTGCACTAATTTGTATTGAACCAGTTTTTTTTTTCGGTCAGCAATAAGTTCGGTTCGGTCGCCAGTCGGCACTCTGCCTGCAGCCTTATACAAATTTACCCCAGGAAGGCTTCTAATGATATACAAATAAAATTCGCAGGCTATATACATTTAATCTGTATACAAAAAGGGGCAGCATATTTCCACTACCACGCCCAGAATAATTAGGACGCCAGTTAAGAATATATATTTACACATATTCATAATTGGTGTCCTAATTAAGAAATTGTGCATGATTACATGATGTGGGTACTACAGAATGGGAGGCCTGTGGGTTGACAGGGGAAGACACAAGCTAAAAGAACAAAAATAGCAATAATTCAAATAGTCTGGCTATCAAAGCACTGGACTCGGCGGTAATAACCTCGAAACTAGCATGGGAATGCAGGGGGGGGGGGGGCTTTAACTGCACTAGCTCGCCACTTCAACGTAACATTGATATGGATGCCGGGGCACAGAGATTTAGATGGAAACGAAAGGGCAGATGAGCTGCGCCGAAGGCAATCCACTCTTGAACTTAAGGCGACTTCAGTTCGACAGATATGCAAAGAATTCTTGATGAATGCAAACAGGCGAGACTCGAGACCTGCAAGATCAGTAGTTCACTCTGGTCGAACTACAACAAAAATAAATCCACAGAGTCGACGTGATGCAGCCAGGTTACCGCAGTCATCAGAGGTCACTGGCCCATTGGGGAACCTGCAGCAAGAATGGGAATAATATTCAATACCAGTTGTCGAAGCTGCCGAATCCACGTGGAGGAGGAAACCGTGGAACAATTTCTATGTGCCTGCCCGGCCCTGATCAGAAGAAGATGGAAAACATTAGATAAACCAATTTTCCAAAGCATTGGAGAGATCGCGAGCTGCAATTGGCTATAAGGGCCGGCACACAACAATATTCCAATTGCAATATAAACCAAAAGAGCTAATTGGATTAGGGATCATCGCCGCTGCAACCAACCATGCTACAAAATTGGATTTTGATACTTCTGACAAATAGAGTAATAGTTAGTGAATAGTTCCATGTGTTTAGTTTTTAATTATCTTACAGTAAAAAAGAATTTAATAGTTGGTGAAACTCAACTTCAGGCTTCTTTGCTGATTTCTGTGTGATTTCTCTCACGTTTTGCACATCGTTTTATCACAAATACCTTCTTTGATTACTTCGAGATACCAAGTGTGGAAATATGGTATCGGGCATACGTCGATTTATGCATCTGTGACAAAGGTTGTTAGAAAACAGTCCGATAAGGACACTTCTCTGATGCATTGCCGCATCAAAAGCACACAAAAAAAACGTTATAAAAGTGAGTTGCTTTGTAGTTTGCTTGTGTTTATCAAGAGTTGCATCTATTCCACTTTAGCTTTGCCCCGTAGAATTAAGCCATAATCCTTCCACTTCAGTTGGCAGTTAATAAGCAATATTCAGGATAACTAATATCATAATGAGCACATTAATAGTTAAGAAATTCTGGGAGAGATATAATCCTAGGCTAATTAACCTAGGCTTCGTTAAGCTTCGAAATATTTCAATTGGCAAATACGACATTTTCTTAAAATAGCACTCATTAATACAAATTTTTTGAAGGAAAATTATAAGTGCCAGTGCTATTTTGTATATTATTAGGAAACTTCGTTTTTTGCTAATAGTTCGGTCACTGGATTATGTCAAGTAATACAAAAACTTTTCTTTTGTGATTTAACTTTAATAAAAGTAAATTAATTTAATGACAATTCACCTATTTAATAGAACAGATTCACGAGTTTTATTCCCAGTTAACAAAGAACATTGGTTTCTCAACATCTGAGAATTTTACAAGCTATTAAAACGTTCGCGTAAAAATAGCATCTTGAATGTGTTCCCTTATTTTCTTTGGTTGTCCTGCTCAGTACTTAATCAAAATATCTTCCAATTTCTTTCGGTATAAATCAGGCACACGACATCCTTGCTGCGGATATCCCACAGGCAACAACACTAACAATTTCTCATTTACTGGTCTGCCCAGCAATTTGCGCAATGCCGGACCACAATTAAGCGGTGTGGTTACCAGCGAGCTCAGACCTGCAGCTTGCAGAGCACACAAAAAGATGCCTGTGGCTATGGCCACTGATATCTCGTGATAATAGTGCTGACGTTTACTTCCATCCTTGGTCTGGCCATAGGTTTGTTTAAATATGAGCACAATATGCGGCGCCTCGGTCAAGTACTCTTTGATATACTCAGTGCACAATGGACGTAGGTCTGCCGTCCACTGACGGTGCATGCGCTGCGCATAGTTCAGCTGTTCTTCGGCTTCGACAATGTCCCGTATGCGGCGCTTTATGTGTTCATCACTAACAATGCAAAATGTCCATGGTTCCGTGTGTGCACCGCTTGGGGCCGTGCCTGCTGCACGCACGCAGTCCTCAATCACAGCAACGGGTACTGGTTTCTGGCTGTAAAACCGAACACTGCGGCGGTTATTGGCCATTTCATAGAACTGATGAGCTCCACCGGGTAAGACCACTGTAGCGCCGCTCCATGGAATATGCGGCTTTTCTTCCAATGCAGGGGTGTACGAAGTATTGTCGCAGGCAGGCGGGAAATTGGCTAATAGATAGAGGTTTTTTCTTCGTTTTTCCACAGTGACGTGATACGAGTACTTACCGCAAACATCTTCTTCGCCGTCCAATTTACGTTTTTTTGTAAATTTTGTCAAATTCTTTGTAATCTTTTTCACAGCTTTTGAACACGAATTCAATAAAATTATTAACAAAATCGAGAGTATCAAAATCTGCCAGTTTTGCAGCACTATTGAATTTTTAAATACAGATTTGTAGTCCATTTGCCGTGTGTTCGCAATCCAATCAGCAGCTTGCTTCGTGTGGCTTTGTTTTGTTTTCATGTCGTACAAAACTAACGCGCGCCGAGTCTTTATCTCTTAATTTGCATAAGTTGGTCAGGGTCTCGCTATCATTGCGATTAGTGTTCATTAAACTTCAGAGCTTTTCTAGCTGTGTTCTCAGTGTTGACAAATATTCGCTAGTTGCGGAATTATATCCCAATTAAATTATATTCAAAAGCTTAATTCTCCGAGAATTTTAACCCCTCGCAGAATTGATAAAAAGACATTCACGAAAGCATTTAGCATTTAGATCGTGGCGGTTAAGGCTCCACTTAAAGAAAACGTGGTTGAATTTAACTTTTGTTGAATAGTTCAATTTTAAATAAGATTTTATGAGAATATTTCAGATGCACAGATATTTTTAAAATTGAACATTACCTAACAAAATATAATAACAAAATGATCAACAGTCAAGTATGAAGTATATAAAAACCACAAATTCGGAAGTACACACAAACCATTCGACACATCTCCCACTTGGCGAAATAATAATGCAATATAGTTCCGTAAACAATATTCTCCAGGTCATGGCTACTTTTCTTACCTCTTAGCGGAATATTTAGTTATTATTATTAAACCATGCTTAAGACAATCCGACAGAGTGTACACCACTCAACAATATGAATATTATACCGAACAATCGAGTCATCTTTTTGCTGTACAATGCGCAAGAAATATGCATAAAAGACATCAGCGGAAAAGTTCTTAGCAATTGAAATATTTCGTTCATCATATCATATTCGATGTTTACATGGCTAATTGACCGACCATACATTCAAAGTTAACAATTTACTATTATATTTGAAGATAGCAATAGTGAATAAAATAGGAAAGGCAACTAAACGACATTCCCGAGTCGCCAGTATATGAATAATACCTCCTTGGAAGGAGGAACTACGTAATCTTTTTACAGGAAAAGATAATGAACAACAATACTTTGTTGTTTGGCGATAGGTAGATGGTTGGCCGTACAAGATCTGTCGGATTTATAAACATAATTCTAATAAGAATAGGGTTTCTTTAACTTAGAACATTTGCTAGAAAAATTTTCAATAGAGGCAATTCTATAATTATTGTTCGAAAATGGTGATTGCCCAAATTGGCATGAATAATATTGAAATATTCACTCTCCTACTTAACTAGCGCCAAAGAGGTTAGAACAAGGATAATAAATTAGTTAGATTGGAGTGGTATAAAGTATAGGCAAGATTCTAATGAATAATTCTGGCCTTCATCGGTAATAAAAAAGTTAAACAAATAAAATACAGCTCTAATCTATCAAATCTCTTTACAAGACCTTCGGCCGGCAGGCTTATAAAATAATAAAACAATTAAATGTGAATACGAACCTAATCTGACACGGCTCACAACGCCCATCCACCAGAGTTTCCTCTGTCCACTTTTCCTTCTTCTTAACTGTAAGGAATTTTGTCTCCACATATTTCTGACCGGCATGTGAATTGCGTATACTGCACCAAGGACAATCCGTTTCCAGCATAATTCTATCATTAGGTAGCTGCTTAATCACCTCCAAATTTGCTGCTGTTTTTAGGGAACAACCGTTAAGACCAATGTAAAAATTACTACCGAAAGCCAAGAATTTTTGGGCGTCATCAAATGTGCTATCGAAACAGTGCACTACCCCGCCACTGGATAGCTTATCCCGATTTCGCTCAAGTATCTCAACAAAATCTGCCCATGAATTGCGACAATGGAGAAATAGTGGTAGTTTGAATTCATCTGCCAGTCTCAGTTGCTTTTCAAAGAACGTTTTTTGAGTCTCTTTTTGGCAAAAATGTAATCGGTCGTAATCCAGACCACATTCACCAATAGCCACAATTTTGCTGGGGTTGTTTAAAATTTGATTACGTAAACCTTCGTAATATTTAACGGGATCTTTCACGAAAGCATTGCAGCGTGTCGGATGGCATCCCATGGTAATAAAGAGTCGATCTAAATAAATCATTAGTAAAAGATTCAGATTGCTGTCAACCTTAGTTCAATTACCATCTGTGGTAGCTACTTCCAAAGCTTCATCCGCTTCTTCCAGCCTTCCTACAGTTATAATCATTTTCTGCATGCCTTGTTGCCATGAGCGTTGCAATACCAAGTTCAAATCATTCTTGTGCTTCTGGGCGCCTGAATACATGCCTCGGAACATAGGGTCTGTCAGATTTGCACCAATGTCTAGGAGATAAGCACCATTTTAAATACTGTTTACTACCATTATCTACTATACTCACCAATAAATTTAAGAGCCATTTTATTCGCAATCCTGTAAACCAGTAAACACAGTATTTGATGGTATCTGATTCCATTGTCAGCTGGCGATATTTTAACCGGAGAATAAACATAAATAATAACAGTGATGCCACCCGTCAGAAATTTTCCTTCTTAATAAATATATTAAAATATTTAATTCAGATTTGCAAAACTAACAAAAATAATAATCAATAATCGCACAATTTCTAAGTTGGGATGAAGATTTAAAAAAGTAAGAAAATAATTAGTTAAAAAATTCAAATATGAAAGGTACAACAGAAGATATCAAAAGCAGCAGAAGCTCAACCAGCAAGCGAATTTCGTGAATTCAAGGAAAATCGCTTCCAGCGAACCGTTTTTAGTAAAACAGCTTCCGGTTTCCTTCACAGTTGTTCCTTTTCTATTATATATTTTGCCAATTTTCACAATTTAATATATTACTGAGTAATATATAATTTATAAGCGATTTATATAAGCGAAAAAATATAATGGCAATTGCACGAGATATATCAATAAACGTACTCTTCACTGTCGTTTTTGGTGACTTTGTAAAAACGACAACCTAGGAATCAAATATATTTGACATATTTCTATTCCTTATACAATTTTTCTCGTGCAAATTTTTGCAACTATGGTAGTCGCCCTTGGAGTTGTTCACCACATCCACCTTGCAACACATCTCATAGACAGAAAAGAACTTGTATATTAGGTATGATGAAATAACTATGTGGATCAAATTTTATATTCTACTCTATTTTCCTGAAAGCAATGTGGGGAATCTTCACACTAACCTACAGCATACCTTGCTTTAATAGAATCTTCATCTCTTATTCTTGAATTACTATTTACTCATGAAATGGAACGCGTTTATAAGAAATTAAAATTTTAAATGTCAAAAAATTCATTTTGATGAGGCTCAGAATTTGAATTGGACTTTCAGCAATATCAAGCTCCCTGAGTATATTTTATGGATATAAAAATATACTTATTAGCTCATTTTATATATGATATATATTTAGTTTTTTAATTCAATATAGATTTATTGTAACTTTTCAATTGAAAACCAACAATAATTTTTCCAAGCTTTCAACTACCTAATTAATAAATTGATGCTCCGCGCCAGTGATTGGAGCAATTTAAGTTTTAGAATTATATATTATTATTTTAAGTAGTGATCTTTTAAGACGAGATGTATACATCCCTTGAAGTTGATTCCTTGCTAGTTGATTTGGATGACACTTAAGTTTGCCTTATTATTTCGCTGTTAAATCAAGGTGAATTTACTTACATGATGGCTGCAAGGTGAATTTCGTACCTCCGGAATTGTCAAATACAAGCAATCTCCGATTATCTATTGTTCAAAATAAACAAAATCGAGAGGAATGGATAAATGATTAAGAACTGCTTAACGCTACGTCTCCACGGGCAATTTTTGATGGCATAACATCTGTCAAATTTGATTGCAATGGTTGACAATATTTTAATGGTGGCCATTGCGATGTTATGCCATTGTCATTTTGGAAATGCCGTCAAGCAATCTAGTTCGCTGTACCCACGCTTGAAAATTTTTTTTTATTTATACGATGAAGAGGAAAAAAGAAGGAAACCGAAATTCTGGGTGAATCCTTTATTACAAAGAATGCAAATGCACAGTCTCCATTCATTTTAGCGTTTTTATTAATTTAATAGATGCGATAAAACGAAAATGTCCGACGATGCTTCCACTGTGAGTGTCACGAAAAAATGAAAAAAGGCTGTCAAAACAAACAAAATGACAACTGATTGCAACACAACACATTGGCAATTTATGGCATAACATATTTCATAACATAAATTGCCAACTTGAAGCAATTTGGAGTCTCCATTGGCAATTTGCTTGAAATTGCCAATGGCATGCCATCAAAAATTGCCCGTAGAGACGTAGGGTAAAGTGGTACACAATTTATATAAAATATTTAATAGTTAAAGAGACTCACAATTTCTTCATAATATTCAAACTTCACAAAAATAACAATTAAAAAACTCTTATTCACTCAAATCAAAACTGCTTGCATATTTGTTTTAATCGAATTTTTCTATAATTTGAATTTTGACACCTACTGAGGGAAAATTGGTTCAAAAAAATTTGTCCTTGCAGCCACCATGTAAGTAAATTCACCTTGGATGCTATGTTCAGGTCACGGTGAATATTTTCATTTCTGACCAAGAATGATAAAATAGAAAGATTGCGCATCTACGTCACATTTTCGAATTTGTGTTGACGAGTTGTCAAACTCTCATACGATTTATAAGCAAAAATGTAAACATTGCATATAATTCAATTTGCAAAATTTAAAAGCAAGAAATAATTAAACTAATTTAGTTCAGTTAGTGTGTAAGCATTTTCTGCAATTTTTATATTTAATATTATTATTTTTGTGAACATTTTTGTTCTGAAAAACAATTTGTTAATTTTTTTAATATGAGAAGCTTCTTCAAAATGTTTTTTAATAAATTCATTTGTTATTAGGAGATTTTCTGCATTCAAATTAACAAAAATTGAATCCAGACTCCTCACGTATTCCATCATACTAGCTGCCTTCACTTAAGTGCCCATGAGAGCGATTGATCCTCATTGCTTTAAAATAGGCATATTATCGCGTAGTCTATGGTCGGCTAAATTTTCCAACCCATCGTACTCTAAATCGGATGGCTCCCTCTGCGCAATGTAGTAATTTTCATGGTTCTCAATATAACACCTGTGTAAATAGTGAAATAATTATTTTTATATACATTGCGCTATTTTTAACTTACATCTTATTTTGAAAATCTTCAAATTATTGCGCTAAAGTTTACCTAATCCTTACACTTGAGTCATTTGCATGGCTTTCGTTTGATGCAGATGTATCGAAAATTCGGTTGGTTTCAAGATTTTCTTGATTTTCTCCATCAAAGGCTTCCGGGATGTTTACATTTTTTACAGCTTCTTCATTTGCCTAGGAAACAAACGCAACTGCACCTGAAATTGGAATTTAAATATCATCTACAACTGATAACAAGCATTACCTTTGTGTGATGTTGAAGCTTTATTTAGAAATTCAGCAAAAATTCTTTGTTTTCCCGACGCTGAACTCGTTAAAACGCTCTGGATTTTCTTCCCCTGGCTTGTAAATTGATGGCACAGCGCCTCGTTTTAGCATTTGCGAAACCTAAGGAATTTTTTAATGCACTTTCATTCATATAACGAATATTAACTCAATAAAAAAAATTATATTTACCCATTTCAAAATGCATGATATTTTTCAAATCTTCACCACTACACACCTGTAACCAAAAATCAATCGAAACAATGGGTGGAAGCTGGTGGAAGTGCTCCGAAGAAGGCGAAGGCAGTGAAATCGGCTGGCAAGGTTATGGCCACTGTATTTTGGGATGCACACGGAATATTGCTCATCGATTATCTTGAAAAAGGATCCAGAATCACAGGAAAGTATTATCGTGCATTATTGGATCAATTGATTGATGCAATCAAGGAAAAACGACCACATTTAAAGAAGAAAAAATGCTCTTTCTTCAAGACAACGCACCGGTTCACACAGCATTAGATACGATGCTAAAATTACGTGAAATACACTTCGAATTGGTTAATCATCCACCTTATAGTTCAGATTTAGCTCCTAGTGACTTTTTCCTGTTTCCAAACTTGAAAAAATGGCTCGCAGGAAAAAGATTCATCTCAAACGAAGAAGTGATTACCGAAACTAACGCGTATTTTGAGGGGTTCCCGAAATCGTATTATTCAGATGGTATAAAAAACTTGGAATATCGTCTTACTAAGTGTGTCGAAGTAAAAGGAGACTATGTTGAGAAATAAATGGTTTTTGAAAAAAAAAAATGTTTTTTTCCTTTTTAGGTAGCTTCAATATCAATCCGCCCTCGTATATGCTATACATGATATGATAATTAATTTATTGGTTTCATTTTACTTTATAATCAACTTGGAATCAGTATATTCAGAAGTTAAATTTGTTAACTATTAAAAAATTAACATACCAGGGCTAAAATAAATTGGGAACTACACAACATCAATGGCTCGGAGTGGGCACCATTCTTGCCATTTTAGCAGTTTTAAAGCAAAATTAGTTTTAATTTTACTATTTTCTCTTTATACTTGTTTTTTTAATTTGTGGTCTTTTTACAGGTTATTTTATTTTCTTGTAGCTATTCCTATTAAGAAATAATGTTTTTTAAAAACTATTAAAAAACAATGTTTATGTAAAATGTATTGCCCAAATACAATAATAGGCGTATTCGATTCTCCACCCTATCGAGGATAGGACAGACTTTTGTATGGAAAGAGTTACCGAATAAATTATACTCAGATGAAACGAGCGAGTTTTTCTATCCTCGATAGAAAGTGCTTCCAAATGCAAAATTGCTTGAAAACCAGCGAGATTAAAAATTACCATTTCAAATTTCCGTGGGATGTTTTATATTTCAGTGCTTTTTTTGAAAGAGTGCTGCCAAGTACCACTTACTCGTTTGCCATTTTATTCCCACAACTCGATAAGAGCTCGATACGAATCGAATACGCCTAATAATTCTTAAATATGCGATGTTGTTAATTAGTGCAGAGGAAATCTATTATCCCTCAAAAGAGAAAACATCACTAATATCTTCTAAGCCATTGAAAGAAAAGAAAGGTAGGTACAAACAATTTTTATGTAACGGTCATTATTGCAGTTTAACGCTTATTCCTGTTTCATCATGAATAGTGAAATGGTTCATCCCTGTATTAAATTCCTTTAAAGCAGAAAGGCATCCCTATTAAATTGATTTAAAAAATGAAGAACATTTCTGTTTAACTGTCAAAATAAAGTTAGTAAAAATTCAAAATAAAGGTTTCGACTGAAAAATAATGTTGAAAGGTAGGCATTTATTAAAAAAATGTATATTGAGAAAATTACATTACAAACTGGAAGCGAATGGTGAATACTTTTTTAACTCATAACCGAAACAGTTTAACAACCATTATTTTAAAAACTATTAAAGATTACTGGTTCCGGGCGTATGCTATTCCACTCATTTAGCGCTTTCAAGGGTGGATGTGGCACTTTATTATATAGGGCCCCAATCTTTTTGTGGGGGTGGTATTGGAAGTGTTGTTTATTTTTACTCACAGATGTATGTATAATACTAACGAATTATATTTTGATATCATCAAAACAATTGTCTAGGCTGGGTCATTTGAAATCAATTCTCGAGAGTCATTTATTTCGGGCACACGTCTACCCTATACGATGTCCATTTTTAACAATTTACATTATAGAGATACTATATCTTTTAGAGATGTCAAGTTGAGAAATAGTAGGATAGTAAGCACACAGAGCCTGGTACCCAAGTACAATACCTTCAAATATGATTATTATCAAATGAATTGGATGGAGCTATGGTAATTGTAAATGTGTTGTCGACACATTCAGAAGGATTGCTCAAACCAGTTTACAAAAATTTTCCGTTCTGCACATCTACCTCACAGCAGCCTGGTTGTAAAGAGGATTGCCAAACTATCACACTTTTTGTAAGCAAAAAAGTGAAAACTATTGAGAAATATTAAAAAATACTGCCCTCTGTGGTCTAGTGATAAGCTTGCTAGACACATTAAGAGCGTCGCAGGTTCTAATCCGGCCAAGGCTTGGTCTCAAAAATGCTTCTTTCTAAAATACATATTTTTCTCTTCGAGTCGAAAGCCTCAGTAGTAGCTAGTACTTTTTCCCCAAGCCCTTGCAGTCATAATTAATTATGATGTAAGATTTAATAATAATTATAATTAAATATTGCGAGGTTTATTAGTTTATATGAAGCATTTTTCGGCAAAATAAATACAAGAACACATTAAAAATATATCCACGAAAATATTTAATTTAAACTGTAATTATTTCTATTGGAAAACCGACCATCATAAATGAAGAATTTATTACGAACATACAATCAGCACTATATATTTATAATTTTTTAGACCGCCGTGGCGTCAGTACATTGTCAAACTTGCTGAGAAAATAATCACGGACCTGTGCAATGCGTAATCTGCTTCTCATTGATAATTCTTGTGTTGAACGCGGGTTTGTCGTTAGTCTAATTTCTTCGAATAGTTAGTACTTCAGTTTTGTTTAATCAAATGCCACTAAACATTTTGGAAGGAGAAGAACAGTCCTAAAATTAAATTTAAATGTATACCTGCCTCGCCTCATTACGAATAGCACTACCCTAAATCTTATACTATTTACCTATTTGTGCATATTTCCCTTGAAAAAGACGTAGCTTAACAGTAATCAATAAGGACACGAAAACAAGATGGGCTAGAAAAATCGAGTTCTCATGAGTTGTAACTATCTCCACACTGTACTTTACAACATTTTATACGGTTGGACAACGTCGTGAGGGGTGGATCAAAGGTACAGCCGCTCAGAAGTGATTTTGGGAAGCGCTCGGGTGTGAATGTCTCAGCTTAGTATATGCTATGAGAACAACTATAAAATAAGGGAGAAAGCTCCACTAAACCTGAAAATCATGTCCTTTTACAGCCAAAGCGCTGCATACAATTCAGAAAGTGAAGAATAAGGAGAGGTATTTAGCCAGTCACTAATACAGAAACATGCAATATCATAGCGACGAGGAGACAATAGAGCATCTCGCTGCCTGCGCCTAAAAAACAAAAGAGCATGTGTGAGAATGTATGTTTTACAGAAATGGATTACAAAACTTCATACAAACATAATAATTCGATTCCCAAAATTAACGAAGAACGAATAGGTTAAGTGTGCACAACATATATGATTCTGGGCTTGCTGCAGAATCCTCCTAATGGGTCTCGACCTATATACATTTATCGTAACGATAGAAATTATAAAAAAACTTGAAAAATAAGTTTTTAATAACGTAATATTTCATAAATATATGATCTGAGAATCTGTACAGAAAATTTAAATCTATTAATGATTTCAAAACATTTCAAAAATTTTCACAAAGTTTCAACCACAGTTTTAGTATAAAAGCTGCATTATAAAAGCAAAATCAGATACATTTTTTTTCAGTATATTCCTATTCTTCAATTTCGAAAACCATTAATCCCATTTTTTAAATTCAGCTCCTTCTGGTGGTTTCACATCTACTTTTTCCTTGGATACCTCCTGCCAATTGGTGCTCAACACAGTTCCGCCTGATTCCGAAAATGATTTATTCATTGCTTTTTGCACCTCTGGATTCGAAGTACTGTAGATTTTCTTGAAAAGCCGTTGTAATGCTTCTTCATTTTCAGCTTCTTCTTCCTCTTTCTTTTCCACTTCTTTAGCAAGGCTGTCCCAGTTTTTCTTGTGCATAGGTGGTGGCGCAGTGGTCGCTGGAGGCAATTGCTTCTGCTCCAAACTATGCCATTGCTCACTGACCTCTTTAGCGAGTGTTATTTCCACTTTGGACGGATATATCTTATGCGAGGAGCGTTCCGTTATCACCGGCCTATATAGCTGCACATTTAGTTCGTAGTCACCAGCAGTCATATTGACTTTCTCGCGTTCTATGTGGACTGCATAGTTTTTGTCGGCTGCATTTTTCAACATCACCGAAATTACCACTTTCAGATCAGTTTGATACCAGTCGTGGCGGATTGACATATTTGCTTAGCAAAACGTTCTTCCGTTTTAAAAAATAGATTATAATAATGTTTGTTCCTAGAAGTTATTTTTTCGTTTAATCAAAAATACACTTCCTTTGTTATTTTTGACAGCTCAAACAGTTCAGAGCAGCGTTGCCAACCTACTTTGTTTTTTCCCTACGGCTAAAGTGATGCCATATATCGGTTTATGATTGACTATCGAGCGAAGAAACAAATCAGAATTTGCATAATATACATATACGATTCTTACTTACATATTTTATTTATTTATATTGATACGGTGACGATGATCCCACATCCTATTACCGCAGGTGCGTCGTTTTGATACTGCTCTTTTGGTTTAGTCGCAGCTGTAATATTAATGTTCCAGTTAAACATCATACTTATAAATAAAGAAAAAAAGAAGCTATAGCAACAAAGGCTTCAATTTTCTGACGAGCCTCGTAAATACAAACAGACATTTACCTTATGTTTTGTAATTTGCGGCGATCTAAAGGTATTTGATGATTTCGAAGTAGGATATTAATTTAAACTAATTGATAACACATATATTCCAGGTTATTGGCATGTAGATTGGGATGCAGAGCGGCGTCAATTAATACTGTTCCTTTCTTTATCTGGGGATAGTCGAGGAACAGCGCATCATTACGTAAAGAAAGAATGGCCCTCTCGAGACCATTATTCAAAAGGAAGTTAAAACATATCTAACAATTCACTGATTGAGCCAAACATTTTGCTTCCTGCACTAGTTATTAAAATGGGCCTCATAATAAATTTCGTTAAAGCGCTCGACCGAGATGGGGCGGCTTTCCAGTACTTAACTGGTATATTTCCGAAGATTTCATACGCCAAAATAAAATAATGGATTTTCGTTGGACTTGAAATAAGGAAACTGATGGCTGACAACAACTTTACGCGACGTATAACACCAACAGAAAAGGTAGCATGGGCATCTTTCAGGAGCATTGTCCATAATTTCCTTGGCAACCGGAAAAGTGACAACAACAGGCAAATTGTCGCGAAACTGTTGCTGATTTACAAGAGAATCAGTGCTCGTATGTCGCTAAAAATTAATTTTCTGTATTCTCACCTGGATTTCTTCCCAGAAAATTTACGTTATACATACAATAGTGTCTACATCGAACTCATCGAGACTAGTTAATGAATTTAGTAGATCGTCGTTGATCTTTGTAATTCAGCAATTAGTATGTCCAACGTCTCGAAATACTCAGATTTAAATGGCTGAGCATTCTGGGCTTCTATACTTTGTCTCCCAAAGGAACAGGAAGGGGGATACATCCGATTTGATTTTTTACTTGCTTCTTCTGGTTCTGGATCCTATTTTCGGAACCGCCGCTTGTCATAGACTTCGCTTCTTCCAAAATTGTATGATACATTTCATCTGATTTCCGTTTTGTCATTTCATTTGGGATGCATTTTATGATTGTTATGGCGTCTTTCGGTCTTCCGCTTCGAGCTTGTAAAGCTGAGTCTGTAGGCTGAAGCATGAATACGATTTTTGGGATACTGGCATGGGCAATCGGAATTCCCAATTAAGCATGACTTTTTTAATGCCGACACTCTTGCCGTCACTTCAGGTCAGATTCCTTAATATCCCTAACAATTATGGATTATTTGATTTTGAATTTCAGGTAAACGATATGTTGCACTTTGTGGTGATGATTGAGAGCCTCCTTCAAATTCGGATCTTTCATGCACATGTATACAAAAAAATTCTGAAATAATCCTTGTTATTTTGCTTCCTCCAAAATATAATATCCACACAAAGCTAATTCGTTGACAACTATAAATTGTATTACTTCAATAATGGACTTCACCTAATACCTGTTCTTTCAAATCTTTTGTGATGTAAAGGGTGTTTTTTTTTTTAGATATGTGGTTTTCAAGCAGAAATAAAATGCATATAATTTTATGTTATGGCCAAGAATTTAGCTTTTTTATAAAGATAAGGGTTTTCCATTATGTTTTAAAAATGGTGTAGGGCAAGTGGCCGCCGCGGCTGCCTCGAATAAATTCCAGCCGAGAGGCCCAATTTTCCACCACTTTTTGCAGCAATTGGGGCCGTATGTCAGCAAGAACGCCGAATATTCTCTTCCAAGGCGTCAATCGTCTCAGGCTTATCTGCGTAGACAAGCGACTTCACATAACCCCACAAAAAATAGTCCAGCGGTGGTAAATCGCACGATCTTGGAGGCCACGCCACAGGCCTACGACGCGAGATAATGCGCTCACCAAAAGTTTCCTTCAATAAATTTATTGTTTCGTTGGCTATATGGCATGTAGCGTCGTCTTGTTGGAACCAAAGATCGTCCACATCAACATCCTCCAATACAGGCACGAAAAAGTCATTAATCATGGCTCTATAGCGTTCCCCATTGACTGCAACAGTATGGCCGGCTTAATTTTTGAAGAAATATGGACCAATGATTCCCTCTGCCCATAGAGCACACCAAACAGTGACTTTTTGAGGATGTAACAGCGTCTCAACAATGGCTTGTGGATTATCGTCACAATTTTGCAATTATCGTACCCATTCAATAAAAAGTGAGCTTCATCGCTGAACAAAATTTTCTTGTGAAAATCGGTATCGGTGGCTATCTTGTTTTGGGCCCATTCACCGAACGTGCGACACGCTTGATGGGCGTTCGGCCATAAACTTATGAAATGGCAAACCAAACTGACCAAACTGAGCATAAATCAAATGACAGCTGTCAAAAAGACCAACTCCGAAAAAAGTATTGCCAGATTGAAAACCACACGTCTAAAAAAAACACCCTTTATCAACGTTTCAACACTGCTATTTGTACTTATTCTATGTAATTTGTCCTGCCACATCGCCATGACTTTGATGTGAGAAATAGATTTTTCGTGTTGTGGAAAACCAGTTTTTGAATCAACGGCATTTTTCCAGTTTCTGAATCCTGTGGAAGTGTGCGAAGTCTGTTTGCTTCCATGAGGTAAAAATTGCTGGCAGGGATAGCAAAAAACAGCATATTTATCGACAGAATACTGCAACCATTTATATCGCTTTAACCAGTCCGCACAAGGGCCCTATCATTTTCTTTCGGATATATGTCTAAAATAACTGACTTCGGTTCTCCGATACGAGTATGTGCAATATTAGAAGGAATACCATAGCAAAAATTACTAAAATGTTTCAGCGAACCTGTTTCCATAGGACTAGGAGTAGTAATTTTGTTTTGTACTTCCTTCTGTTTTGAGGAATGAGATTCTTCGTGGCCAATTTGCTCTTCAAATCTTCGTTTAATCTTCAATTAATCTTCAGTTCACCGAAATAAACAAACAATTGTGCCGCTAACTGATTGAAAAACTGTACCTAAACTACACCACAGATAACGGAGTCATGGTATATTCTCTGGTCATGGTATACCACGACGCTATAGCGTCGCAATTCTGTGAATAACGTACTCGTATACCGCGTTTTGTGCGTCTCAAAAACAATTCAGTGATGTGAATTTTTTGCAGATATTATTATGCACCCGTTTTATAGGTATTTATTTTTTATGCATTGCACACAATTGTAATACTGGACAAATTATTTAACGACGATATATAAATAATCTGGACATTTTTGTATATTATGTGGCCCATAGACGATACATCATGATCATACTCATTCGTGTACGTGTTGAATGAAGCTCCGCCACAGACGAGTGATCAAAATCGAAGATCATCATTTTTTCGTAGTCGTCGTTGAGTGAGACTGTCATGTCTCTGTCGGATGACGAAGTTTTGTGTGCGCTAGCGCTTGTACTGTGCAAGGAAAAATTGTAAAAAAAATAAAAAAAACGATTTTGGATGAAAGAAAGGCACAAAAAAATAGTACAATAGCATTCAAGGGACTCCAGCAGAAACGCATTTTTATTATTTTTATCCGCACACATCTTCACACGTTGGCAGTCAAACTCAAATGAGCAAAATTTGCATGTAAATTGCCCACAAACGACGATCATCCATACAGAATGCTCCCATTTATCCTGTATTTCGCAGGATTTAAAGAGAAATCCTGCCAGAAATTCAAACCTGTATTTAGCTATGAGAATCCTGTAAAATATACATTGTCATTCTCTTCAACACGCCACGCATGACTGCAAGTAAACGTGAACGGATCCGTGCTGGATTTGCCTGACATCCCATCGGACGCGTCCCCAGGTGGCGGATAAGGGGACCTTTGGTAGGCAAATGACATTACTTCTGAACCTCTTAGGAGGGGCGGGAGTTATGGCTGTCTGTCTATCACAATGATGGCATAGAGAATGGGTACCATCCGCGGACCAAACTGGCTAGGGAGGTGTCCCGAACAAAAACCACTGTCTGGCGATGGACAACAAAAGATTTATTACTCCAGGTGGAACCCACGCATGTGGAAATCCACCCGCTTCGGCGGCAGGGGCACGGATTCTGGAGGTCCCAACCATCGCTAAAGTCTCTCGCCTTTATCAGCGAGAGCGCATCCTGGAGGAGACGGGGATTGTTACCGCAATCTCTTCTTCTTCAGAGACGGAGGAACGTACCCTGGATCCAGAGGGCCTGCGTCGGGAAGTCACCACAGTGGCGGAACGACCTACCAATGGTTCTAGGGTAACGCGAACTCAAGCGAGGAGACAGAGAAAGAAGCGGCTTGATAGGCTCGTGCAGGAGAAATCCGCACGTGGCTCTGCCGGCCCTTCTGTGTCGACTCCCTCCAAAAGGCCCAGGTCGGCGGAAGTGACACACACGGAAGCCACCGAGCCTGCGGAGGGATTGACCGCTCCGAAAGCTCGCTCGCGAGGTAAGCGGCGGAAGATTGTTGCTGAAAACAGCACTCCCACCTGCCCTGCAGCTGTTACTGCTGGTGGCGCCACGACCCCAAAGGGTACGAGCGAAACCTCGGTGGCGGCTAATGTGGCGGGGAAGAATGTTGCAAATAAGCTGCAACTTGCCCAGCCCCTCGTATCCAGCAAAACCATCTGCCCGGCGAAATCTCTGCCAGTGGCGGGTGGTGAGCTGGACTTTCGCCCAAGCACTTCCAAAGGTGCAGCCAAGCCATCGTACAGCGAGAAGGCTAACGGCCCGCAACCAATGGCGGTGATTGGGAAGCTGGGGCCTGACCATCAGCTAACTGATGCAGAAATAAAACACTGCAAAGGTCATCTGATGCGTCGCGTCATTGCCTCCGGTCCTGAAGCTAATGCGAGGGGCTATGAGACAAAGGACGGCACTCTACAGGTGTCGTGCGCGTCTCAGGCCAACTTTGATTGGCTCAGGGGTGCAGTCAAGGACGTGCCCCCCATGGGGACCACTCGCTTCGCGGTCTATAGCGAAGCAGGCGTGTCCCTCAGGAAGGCCATCTGCTGGATTCCGGATCCCGATCTGACGACCACAGATGTCCTTTCTTGTCTGCGTAGAGATTTAGTAGCTGAAACATGTTTTTCAATCTGTTCCTTTCTGCTCCATATTTAAGGCTGAACTCTTTGCAGAATGTGTTCTTAAAATAGAAGGCGATGAAACTTCGGCCGTTGCAATTGTTCAATATTTAGATGAGCTGAACGTTACTTTGAAAATGCGACAGGAGGACGAATACCTATCACCACAGACAAAAGCCGAAATGGATGCTCTTGTAGACGATCGTTTTGATACCGGTGTCATATTTTCAAAATGCAAAGACTTTTTTCGTAATTTATTTAATTATTTACAAACAGTTTCTCATTCCATATCTCAACATCTGTGGCATTGATTATAATTTGAATTGGTATATTAGTATATTATCTTTCACAGATGATGCTTGTGAATATCTCGACAAATGGGGTAATCCAATTGTGGAATTAGAAAAGTACTCATGGGTCACACTGCGTCAAGTTCCTTCGTGGAAAAATGTCGAAGAAGCCATGTCTCAATTGAATGAAAAGTCGTTGTACGACGCGAATGAAAATTCAGCTCAATTGCACAAAGAATTTTGTTACGTGAAAAACTATTCAGACAGTAAAATTAAACAATGGATCGAAAAAAAAGTCTCAATGAAAGAGCGTTGGGTTGAAATATTCAAGCATTTGGACGACCAAAGCTGTGACTACAAGGAAATGGCGAAAATAATTGAGTACATTCTTTGTCTCCCCGGTTCTACAGCTTCTGTCGAGAGAGTGTTTGCGGAGATGAATAAGACGTGGACATTTAAATGTCGAAACTCTAAAGGCCATTCTCACAATCAAAGTTAATTTGAAAATGTCGTGCTTAGAATTTTTCCGTTGGCTAAAAGACCAGCCTGATATGCTCCGAAAGATTCAATCGAATCAAAAGTACGAAGTTCATACCGTACATGGAACCCAGAACATTGAAATAGATCCAGACAAAGGAATGATTGATGATGAAAGCATACCAATGAATAAACCATGAATTTTTCACTTATTTTTTGACAAGAATACCTGTGTTTTATTAATTCAATAAAATCCTGCGAAAATCCTGTTTTCGAAAAAAAACATCCTGTTTTTTAAACAATTTTCGCATGTTTTTCCTGTATTTTAAGAAAAAAAATCTGGGAGCATTATCCCTACATCATGATCAACATCGTAATAAAATTTCCCCTCAAAATCTAAATGATTTAGATTTTCGACGATCAGTCAGTGATTACAGCGCGATCATGTCTGTGTGACACATACATGCATATTTTCTCTCTTTTTCACACATCCTATTAAATATGAGTATCATCATGATGTATCGTCTATGGGCCGCATTAGGAGTATATTTATGACTAGGAACATATCTATAGGAACCTCGTAATGATTTCATTGTTGTGAGCTTGGCAGTTAGTAGTATGATCCCAATATTTTGCACGCATACTTGTATGGACCCATGTACATTACTGCTAATCTTTATTCCTATATTATCAATTATAGCAGAGGTAGGCTAAATTTAATCTTAGTCGCGATTTCATCCAGTTGGCATTATAATGTCCACATACGGCTTCGTATAAAATTACCTAAAAAATCTCATATCTTATATTATGAATATTTGTTAATAGTGGAAGGTCATATATACCGTCCACATAGTTTTTGCATAGTGTTTAGTAGGAGCCACATCTACATAACTGTTAAATTGCGGTACTATGCTATCAATTGGACCGAAATTATAGTCATTTTTAAAATAGTCCAAAAAGTTGCATATATGGGAGTTAGGATGGGTCTTTGTCCAAAAGGGCTCATTTAGTAATCTGGTTATGTATTTTAGTCCAGATTACACTTGCAAGGTTTGATTAAGATATCTCTAGCGTTGTGGAAGAAAAGTGGCCACAGACGGATAGACAATTATAGTATAATTGTATATAATAGAAAATTATGATTAGCGATGAACAAGACTGAACCAATGTATTTCTGCGGTGAATTATAACTCAAACTGAGATGAAATATGGATGTGTCACTTCTCACCATACACCAAGAAACAGTTAAAATAGTGGATCTATCCAGGTGGATCGGCACCAAAAGCAATTAAAGTGGCTGAAATGGAAATCGTTTTTTGGCATGCACTCGGCATAGTTCACATCGACTGTCTCCAAAAGGTTGAAAGTGTTAGTGGCTGATATTATTGCAATATACTGAACTGCAATTTACTTTCAGTAAAGTCTTTAAGTAACGAGAGCATTAGCCGAAAAAGAAAACAGCTTGCTTCAACACAATACATAGTAGTACACATGTATGTCATTTCTATCGGAAAAATCAACGAACTCAAGGAGGAATTGGTTCCTCATCCACCATGCTCTCTAGATTTAGTGTCTTGCGTTATTTTATATTTTCAAATTTCCTAGATCCTAATATATGGATATCTAACAATGAAAAAAACACCCATTTCGTAAGGATAGAGAAATCATATCAAAATAATTGTAAAATCGTTGAGCTGTCAAAAAACCCACTCCTGGCTTCATTTATCACTGACTTAGCATTTCTGTTCATCACATCATTATCAGTTTTGTTCTTAATAGTTCCACCATTTTTTGATAATTTAGTTGTTTTGTGGTTTAATTTACCAGATATTTACTTAAGAAATATTTGCCGAGGTTTAATACTCTACTACAGTTTAAAAAATCTCGTTTTTTCTACTATATTACTCTAGTCGCTAAATTCCTTTTTCGATTTACGTTAGATTTTTACGTAATAGTCTTTCCAGAAGATAGTCAGAGCTTGTTGAGAAAGCGGTAAAATTACGCATTATAATTAAGATTACTGCACGATAAGAATCAGAGATGTGCTGGTGTCCCTTATCGCACATTGACCGTATATTGGTAAATCCAAATTCAGTTTAGACAAAATTATTGTATTGGTGATATTGACAAGGATATATTTTCACGTAGTTTTATAATCTTTATTACATCGGAAATTTATTATTAAGATTTTTGCCAACGAATCTGGTTGTTCCCTGATTTATAGATGTTGTATGGTCAGGGGTACACAAAAGTCTAATATAAGAGAGAGCAGAGATTAGTGTCTTTAAATTAGTATATAAGATAAGTATGTGAATGGCCTCTCGGTGGTACTTCCACAGAAGTTCTACAGACGTTTGTAGAATATAAACCATGTCATTGCCTACAACATTTTGAGTGAAGCTACTATCTTGATGATTGAAATTGCCGAAGATTGTACTCTTCGCCGTTAATATTAATTATTGACTTTTAGAGTAAATCTCCTCTGCTATCTGCTCAAATTAGACGAATTTGCATTCTTCGACTTGATCTGGATACTTAGTTTGGAAGCAATTACCACCATCTAGATTTGCTACTTAATGGCCACTATTTAAATAATGTGGAGTTGACTGAGATGTTACCATTTATGTCGATGTACTCGTTTGTTTGATATTTGTGTATCTGGAAACATCCGCGTGATTGGCGGGAATTAAAAAATGCCTTTAAATTTCTGTAGGGTGGTTTTAGTGCCTTTCGTCGATATTTGTTTAGATTCAAATAGGCGTGCTTTTGACTAATATAATTTGCCATACAGCTTAAACGATCCGTTATATGGCGTGATTTTGTGGATACTTATGAGAGCAATCCGATTCTTTGAGCTCGTTTCTATATATATCTAGAATCATATGAAGATAGAAATTATCTCCAACAATCACCGTGGGTTCATTGATAGTACGTATAAAGCAGGCTCACTGACACTGGTTTGCAACAGAATGGATCAAGAATATCATATATGGGACATTGCTGACGAGTGGGCGGTGGTGGCATCAAACGGTCTACATCCAAAAGTCTTACTAGGCTTAGTCATTAATTCAGGGATACTAAGAACATCGTTTCATTTCTTGTAATGCAGAAGCACTGTCTAGGTTGTCACGGTTGAAAGAGTTTAAAATGAATGGACCAGGCATCCCATCAGGCATTGTGATTATTGCTTTAAGAATAAACTATGGAGAAAGATAAGAGCCTAGGTCAAGTAAAAATATAATCCAATTTTTTTGGTGAGGACCATTTTGATTCCTGAAAGATTGTCTTATAATCATTGAAAAATTAACCAGCGAAACATTGATTTACATGGTCGTGATACAGGAGATCCAATGGTGCCTCTGCCCCAGTCCTTATTCTGAAGTATGCGTAGCCTCCTAGCTAATTCCATTATGGTTGCAGTTTTGAATATACAAACAAGTCAGTGCCGAATCAATTTTAGCTTCGGAGGAATTAATTTTAAATAAATAGGTGTATCACAAATGAAGGGAATTTATATAGAATATTGAAATTTTAGCACTGCAAATTTTGCTGCTTTTTTTAAAATGCAAGAATTGGTTTATGGAACTTGTTCTACGAACCTTTATTGTTACACATGTGTTTACACAGCTCTATTTTTATCCTAAACAAATATTTAGGTATCTGCTATCAGCAGTCCATTCTTCGTGGATTGTTGATTTAGGATGCGTTAGTTTTAAAAGCATCACCGTAAACAATTAAAGCAAATATCTCATAGATAAGGATGTGCTCGCCATATTATATAAAAATGTGTATTCTCTTTTAAATGAAATTAACATTTACAGCATTTTGTTATGGGGCACAACTACGATATTCGTATTCAATTTGATGTGGGAACAAAATACTTAATCCGTTTGGAAATCATAAAGGTGCACTCTTCATCAATGATCAAAATCAGTGATTTGTAGAGCGTGATAAGCTATTCATTACCTGCATCCATAAAGTCCTAACTGTAATCAATATGTTTCTTCCCACAACAGCTTTCTAACAAAGTGTTAGTGTGGCACAGAATGGAATTCGAGACTCAAAGACTAGGTTGTGAAGGCCGCTGCAGTGGACATTCGCAGAAAGAATAAGAAATGCGTTAACTTAAGAAAGAACTTTAGCCGTATACCACTCAGGTCATCATATATCAGAATGGATGTGGAATAGACAACATATCGCACATTTGGAACCATTAAGTAACGAGAATTGGTCACTTCTTCGACGTGCTGGCGGGGATTCAAATCTAAATTCATTCATTTACTGCAAGCCAGGCCACATGGCGCGAAGCTGTGATAAACAGTGGAAACGGTCGAGACCTATAACACCTGAGCGAAGAACCGACGATAGTGGAAAATGGGATAAGGATTCCGAACCTTCCTTATAGGTAAACTTAGTCAGCGGAATGGAGAATAAAACGACTGGTGTGCTGTTGATGGAGAAATATTAGAAAATCCATGTACACTGACGTTGGGTACGGCTGCATCGCATTCAATAATCGAAAGTATTCTTTGCTTAGATATAAAGTGGATGAAGGCGTCGGGAGACCCCACATGAAAGGATATGAAAAAATATCGCAATATTTGGCTAATTTCGTCTGGGGAACTGAAATGATGAGTGTTAATACTTAAAGTGACACTTGTAAATATTGTTGTTAAACTTTGGAGAAAGTAAATCTCTGTTGAAGTGAATTAATTGTATTGCAAACAATCTCTTAGAAAATGTTCTGCTCTTTCTGGTTCTCCCTATCCGCACTCACGACTCTCTCTAGATTGCATCTCGCTAAAATTCCAATGGAATCCTAATATTGATTTCTCATTCAGAGTGCGTGTTTAGAAAATTATGTATATACCCGTGCTGTGGGGGAATAGCCATTTCAGTACTCATGAGTTAACACTAGAGGCAAATTATAAAGCTACAGTCGGCATGAAAGCCATACTATTAAAGATTAATACAAAGTTATAATGCTTCAAACTTCAGAAACGCAACCTTATACAACTAGATTAAATAGCTCTTGACGCTATTAAATATAATTAAATAAATATTGATTGTAGCTTGTATTCTGAGCATAATAAGCGCGTATAGAGCTCCGTAACAGTGCTGGAAGCTTGTAAAATGCAGATTTTTCTTAATATTTCTCACAATAATATTGTTTTCTTCAGGCAAATCGACAGAGACAGCCACACATAGCTTAACGAGCAAAATTGAAAAGGCGTTTGAAGGTAAGGAAATAGCTCTCTCTACATCGGCTGACATTACGGGGGCTTAATAATGCTACTTTCAGATCAATTGAGGAGGGGCTGAACAGGAAAGGTATACAAAGACTGATCATAACATAAGTTCTCAACAATAATCTTTGAAACAGTTGTCAGGTCAACCATATATCGCCACTCCTTTGGTTACTGGTTATTGACGAGCTCTTACAAACTCTCAATGACCTCGGATACGAACTTTAGGGCTTTGTGGATGATTTGGTAATTATGGTCAGAGGCAAGTTTGACTCTACCATAACAGATCGCATGCAACTAGCTCTTGACATCACGTAAAACTGGTGTCAGGAGAAAGGACTATCGATCAGAAAAAGACAAACGTGGCACCCTTCACCAGAAGGACGAAACTGAATCTGGGGACCTTAAGTTTAGGGGCCACGAACTTAACAATATCCAATGAAATGAAATATCTGGGAGTAATCCTAGACAAAACCCTAACTTGGAAAAACCATTTATCATACATAACTAGTAAGGCCTTAAGAGCCTGTCAGAGGCTGTACGATAAAACATGGAGACTACGACCAAAAATGATGGCGTGGTCATACAAAACAATAATCAGATGACCCTTAACAAGATTCACCGAATAGCCTGTTTGAGTGTGATGGGAGCAATGAGAACGCGCCCCACAATAGCTTTAGGAATGACCACTGGACTCACTCCTCTACACCTTCTGTTTAGAAGATGGCAACCAGCGCGGTCCTAAGGCTACCTAATCTAGCCCATCTTAAAGAAGGCAACCTAACAGAGCACGCAAAGATTCTGGACACTGTCTGGAATTCTCCGTGCCTCATGATCTTTGAAAGATGAACAGAAAATTTGGCTTCTCCAATCACTTCAGTGACCGTTCAGCGTAGAGAAGCACTCATAGTTGCGGTATACAGATGGGTCCAAAATGGAAGATGGCAGTGCTGGAGCTGTAATTGTAGGGCCAAATTTCCAAAAAGCAATTGCAATGGGCTTCCATTTTTCAGGCGGAGGTCCATGCCTTAGAGTTAGATATGTGCTAGCGAATGTCTACGCAGGGGTACACACAGCATCAAAATATCCATTCTCTGAGACAGCCAGGCAGCTCTAAAATCATTAATAAACTTCTCATTCCAATCAAAGGTGGTCTGGGAGTGCTCTATACTCCTCAATACCCTAGCAGCGAGAAACTCTATTACGCTAATGTGGGTACCGGATCATGAGGGACATGAAAGCACAAAGGGCCGCAGGCACTCCGTTCATAGGTCCAGAACCCTTCTGTGGGGTAAGCAGCAGCTTCGTAAATAACTTGTTGTGCGAACAGGAAAAACAAGGTCTGCTGAACTACTGGAGAGCCCAAGAAGGCATGCGGCAGACGAGACTACTCATTGACCCTGAACACATCAGGGTAGATGCTGCTTTAAACCTCAATAGAAATGACATTCAACTCTACGAGTATACTGAACTTTTAACAGGGCACTGTAGACTCAATTACCATCTGAAAAAAAACAGGCGTGATAGAAGACGATTCCTGCCGACTCTGTCAAGAGGAGCAGGAAACAGCAGAACACATTCTATGCACTTGCCCAGCGGTGGCAAGATGCAGATATAACCCATGCAGTCGGTTCTTATCTCCAAATCACCTAGTTAAAATCAAGCCCACAGCAGTTACGAGATTTATAAATAGTCTAGGATTGTTTTAGTAGGGTACGAGGCTGCACAATATATCTCTTAGGTCGCTGTGTTCTTTTAGCATGTTAAATAATAATAATGTGACAATAGGTACGGCCGATCAGCACGTTCTACTATTGTGATAGTCGGTATAGTCGACTATAATACTTTTTTGCTTGTTTTATAATTAAGTTTTTTAATTATTAATTGCTGATTTCACAATGGCCCTCACGTCCGATGCTCGTAAAATATAATACATTAAATTTAAAAGTCCAATTAATTTGGCATCAAAGGGAGTTATGGCGAATAAAAATCAATTTAAGCGTAAAATAGACGAGCGTTGATTTACAACCATTAAAAAGGGATAAAAACGGAAACTTACAAATGGAAAATGTTTTCAACAAGCACTTAAAAGACACATAAAAATATTTTCCACTACTAAATAAAGGGTCAAAAAGTTGAAAAGCGATAAAGAGCCGCACAGAGCTCACATAAATTTCATAATATGCTCGCAAAGTGGTTGAGCAGCACTTGACAATCGAAAAGGACACCAAAAGGGATTGCGGAATTTTTTAAAGCAAATAGTGTCGCTGCAATTAAAGATAAAGAATAAAAATTAAATTTTAAAGCTTAAGAAAAACAATTTTAATATTATATATTGATTACTGTATAGGGGATGTAAATGTACCGCGGTCTTAGGATATATTGGGCCTTCATCAGAGGTTCAAGTCTTATCTTCTGGATAAATACCATGACGACGGCTCACATCACTAGCAGAGCATTGGAAGTATCCCAAGTGCTTCCTGCGGGTGTGTATGAAAGCCGGACATTGTCTCAGCACATGCAAGGACATCGCTTTTTCCTACATACAGAATCTGCGGCGCCGTCTGACCCCCATCCTGACCATATATGAGGTAAATTTATAGTTTCCTGTGAGTAGGCGTGCCATCTTCCGAAAGTTATTCTTAGATAGATTGATGAGTGATTCAAATATATTTAGTTGGTATGTCCCTAACACACTCTTTGATACCCTTAGGCCCGGTATATCAACCAAGTATTTGTGTACCTCATCAATCCTAAGTTGGTTGAACAGTTTGCCTTTTCTTACACCACAGACGGGTTTTGGTCCAAGAAAGGGTGCTGCAGCTTCCTTTCTTGCAAGTTCTTCGGCAATTTCGTTTCCTTCTATGCCAGTATGCTCAAGAACCCATAGGATAGTCACATTCCTGCATTAGCCAAGAGTGATGAGTTTGCCGATGCACTTCCATACCAGTTTCGAGTTTATCTGATAAGAGATAAGTGCCCTAATGCCCGCATGGCTATTCAATAGGCTGACAATTTTTTTGGCTCATAGCCTTTCTCAATATTAAATTGTGCACGTCTCACAATAGCGTGGATTTTCTCCTGAAACAAGCTAGTATGCTTGGCTAGTGATTTATAGTATTTATGTTTTGGACCAAATACCAATGCTCGAGATCTCTCGTCTGTGAGCGACCGGTCGGTACACCAGGTGGTCGTGGACTGATCTAACCTTTACATGCGTTTTTGTAGCTCCACTCAGTTTTATAAAGCTTAGTGAAGCTGTAGCGCCTGTTTGTGAACTCTTTTGTTATACAGATGCCTGGAATGGCCTTTGATAATGACTCGATCTTCTGACGCCGATGAGACTTCCAGGATTATTTACGCTCCTCGTCATTCTGTACAGAGCCATCTTCTCTTGTGTTTCCACAAATATGTTGGGGAGTAAGTTCCAATATGACGTCCAGGGCGACTGTAGGACAAGTTCTCCTAGTCCCTGTTGTACAGACGCCAGGAAGTTTTTGTACTTTACCTTGTGCCTGAGCAATGGTCAGTTGTCTTTCTGTCTTAGACCAGAGAACCGCTCTATAAGAGATCGTAGGGAGTACTATCATAATCTACATCCACCGCAAGATATTGCGATTGCATCCCCAATTTTTCCCCCGCGATTGATCTGCATATTATGAGAGATATTTTCGCTTTGCTGATTGGCTCAATGATGTGAGACCTTCATAATAGTTTTCTATCTAGTATAATACCTACAAGCTTTATTTCCGATTGCTCAGTGATCTCCACTCTATTTGGTTTAATGGGTTTATAGGTTTTCGGTTTATATTTCTTCGTGATAAGTTCAACAGTAATTTTATTCCGGTTTATTCTAAGCCCCATCCTGCTACAAAAATCTCCAGTAACCGCATTAAAGTATATCATATAGTCTGCTCTCGAATTTGTCACTGCATATAATGGCTATGTCGTCAGCGTATTCCTGACCGCATAAACCCATGTTGGTTAGAGGAGTTCATCCACCATAAGGCACCACAGTAGGGGAGATAATACACCACCCTGCAGACATTCTCAAATAGTATTGACCACTGTGGTTGTTCGGCTGTTCTGGTGTTCAGCATTTGGCCTATCCAATAGGAGAGGGTGGAGTCGACCCCTTTGCGAACTGCCTCCTGTGCGGTGCTGTCAAAAGCTCCTTCGATGTCCAAGAAAGTGCCTAATCCTCGAAGGCTTATTATATAAGAAATTTACAAATGTTACTCTAGCGTTGCGTTTTCCGGAGATATTTTTCAGGATTTTAAAATAATGAGATTATTTGCCAAGGGGAGGGTGTTTTGAAATTAATTTAAAATTCCCTTTTGTAGGATTCTAATAATTTTTCTCGGACTTGTGGACTCTTGTGCTGCTTTGTTCTTTTTTTTCTCAGTGGTGTAAGTTAGCCAACTCGAACCAAATTCTGTTAATATATTTACTCGTATATAACAATTCACTTCACTTTTCTTAAATTAAATCTAGTTATTTTTAAGTACATTTTTTTACACAAAGTGGTTCACTCGCACCAGGAAAGAACGTAACGCGACACATTCACTCAGTGTCACTGTGGTAACGCCTACCTAGGTGCGGAGCAACCGTGATACCCTTATCTATAGGTATTTATAATAGACGGCGTATCATCCGGGCGGGCTTCACACGCCAGTGCCGATTAAAGTTCTCCACCCTTTGTTTCAAACCTAGAAGGAACTAAAAATCCCTCCACCTTCGTCCTGATGCTGCTTACCGTTATCTAATGCTTCCCTGGTAGCTGCAGCAGTACAATTCCTTTGACTTAAACGCAGTATTTCTGATGATCTAAAACTATTTTCTTATTATTTGGTACAGTTTGTGCATTACAGCCGTGTTCGATTATAAATACTAAAATGTAAAAATTGTAGATGCTTAATAATCAGTACTTTTAACAATTTTAATTACTGGCGTTAACAGGTTAAGCTTTAAGATTCGCAAATCAAATTAATTTACAGGTCAATTTTAATATGTACATTCTTATTCACGATATTGATTCACAAATTATCGAACCGGACCGCTCCTATCTACACTAAATTTATAGGAAAACCTTCAAAAATTGTTTGGCCAACGCAGTTCACGCTACTACGTGCGTTGTGCAGAAGGCTACCAAGATTGAGGAGAGACGCTAAGATTGCACAATGCCGTGAAATATTCCACTCATGCGGCTGTAACCTTCACACGGCACTCGAAACTTTGATCTAACGAGTGAATATATGCATGTTAATAACGGTTTAAGAATGCGTGTGCAGGCGACTTCCGCCCACGATGTATCCATTTCCTTTTTATTTTTTCATCTGATCATTCCAACACATTTTGGAACTAAGTCCATTAATGTTTATGAATCGGTGTTTATGACTTGTTGCTTATGACATATACTAAAGACTTTCTCTTGATAACTTCTCATACATTTCTAAACATATTTTAATTGCTGCTACTTTTTGCCGTTATGCATGTATACTTATTTTTTCATATCCATGTATTTATTTATTGTATCTTATACCAATAAATTTACAATAAGTAGACAAATTAATTAATGAATATTTACAAATGACGAATAAAACTATTTTATGACACAATATCTAAAAATTTGTGATTCATGTCCCTGGGAATTACAATAGCAATTTCAGAAAGTGGTGTTAAATTTTCCCTTTTTCGCTCCAGGCGTTATTCGAGTACGAATGTGAGGAATTTTGTTAACCTTTGCTAGATCATGCTGTGTAGTTCTATATGTAGCAGCTGAGATATTACGACAATACTCAAAATCAACATAAGCCATTAACCCAAGTTTTGATAATATAATAATTTTGAACTCGAGCTATTCATTTGTGTAATGTTTTAAAATTATTAGGATTATGCATCGAATCATAAATCTCACAGACACCACAATTCTATGTTCTCTTTTCATGCCCACATATTCACAAATTAAATCAGATCCATCCTTTGGTCGCAAAATGGAGAATTTTTTCAACAATCATTTATCACTGCTTATTCTTAGCGTAAAAAGTGTGAAATGGTTCTGTCAAGATTTAAGTGGAGGTGGTGGACATGAACAAAGGGTCTCGTATTTTCTTTGATATTTTGACAAAAAATTCCACTGGCAGCGTAAAACAAACTAAGCTCCAACCAGAGGTAAGGCGTGTCTTATTGGAGGGAATAAACAAATAGGGAATTTTTTTTTGGCTTAAATTTTACTTTTGCTGTGGTGGTTGGTAAATAATCTTTCACATATCCATTGAATGAACTTAATGATGTTGCAAGATTTATTGCAAACAATTTATAATATGTAATGCTAATTCAGTTAATAAAGCATTTAATTTTTGCATTGATTTAATGGTTTACCGAGGGCTGAATATTGAGTTTTAATTGAATATTAATAAACTGAATTAATATATTTAAAAAATTAATAAAAAAATTCACAAGAAGATAATTATTCTCCAATTATTGGGACCTGAAAATTCCACCAACCACCAACCATTACGTTAGGTTAGGTTGCGAAGGCGTGTGCGGATACGGTATCCGCACTTCCACTCTAAGACGTCTATGTCCATTGTGACTGCCGCCAAAAATGCCAAGAGGAGGTATACTCGCCCTTATCCGCGATTTCTGTATTCGTTCGAAGTACCATCTCTATTAAACCATTTGGTTTTCCAGATGAAAGTGAGGAGATCCGATAACTCCACCATCGTTATCTTTGTCAAGCTTGTGAAGAAGCGCGACCCCGAACATTGAAGTCGTTTCAACTGTAGTCTTGGACATTGACATAAAAAGTGATGAATCGATTCTATCTCTTCTTCATCATGGCAACTCCTGCATAGCCCGTTCGACGGAATACGCCAACGTTGAAGCATTGGTGCGATATTACTATATAAGTGTATATTATGTATCATAACTTGAACACTCTACTACGTCATTCAGAGAGGTGTTAATTGTTATTCGGTGCATATATTTTTTTTCAATATTTCAATATTTTCATGAATATTAAATAATGAGAATTCGAATGCAGTATTTTTAATGCACTGATAATTTCATTAATTAGTACCAGCTCTGGTATAGATGGCATATTACATGCAACCGCTTACCTGTACGATTTTATGTGTATATCTAACTATAATATATATCCGGGCACTTAATCCTAAATTGTAAATGGTGCACGAATTATAAAAGTTTAAATTAAAAATTACAACTATTTATAATATACTAAAATATTAAAATAAACAAAATATCCAAAGTAACACAATTAGTTCAAATTACAGATATTATTCGATATTGCATGGCTCGCCGAATTATACACTACAAAGTCCTTGGTAAAATGCTGGTATTAATAACAATAAATATAATGACATTAATTTTGAGCTTATTTGTGAGCGAGTTTAACCATTTAAAAATATTTAAATATTTAGTCTGCGTCCTTCAGACATTTAAATTCATGAAGGAAATAAGGTGCGTAATACTCTTACCGGAAATTAAATAAATAACTAGGAACTTGATTGTTTTCTACTTTAATTGATGAGAAATCCGTCCATGAATTCGTCTAGAACGCATCTATACGAGCTGTTAATTTTTGTTCCAATTTGTACTCTCATAGACATATATCCAAATAAAAAGAAACCTGAAGTCGGGTGAGACCTGAAACACCCTTTAACCTAAGATAATTATTTAAGACACGCGCATACCAATAAAATGGGAGTGCGAGTTATACCATGGCGATATTGGATTCATATAACATAATACTAAACATTTTCTTTGTAGGTACATATTTCATATTTATGAAGTTATATGAAGGTAGGCGTGAGTCCTGAAATGCTATGTCCACTATAATCACCCAGATTCATAATCAAATTTTGTACTATGATAGCTAATTTTATTAATAAATTTTAAATGGATATCGAGATAAGCATATAGTTTAATAGTGGTCGTGGTATTGGGGTTCACTCACCCATTCTTCGCTTAGTGTTTTATATTGGAATGAAAAATTGTGAAAATGAGAGCCTGGTTGAAGTGTGGAACTTATTTTTTTATGTATAATAGTATCGACCCAATTTTTATTAACTACCAAATGTAATAGGGGGTGTAATGTAGATCGCCTCCACGCGGTGCACCCTGGGTTACGCTAAATGGTCTACACTCCCCCAGGTGCTGCTGTTTTCTTGCACGGGAGTTCAGTAGCACCAATTGGCACGACCGCCATCTTCGTCCCAGGACTCCTCTCTGGATCAATGTAACTATTCTGATTGCCCTGGGCTGGTAGCTGTAATTTTCTGGACCTAGCTGTCTTTTGTCACGGTAGCACCAAGGTGGAACTTGAGTGTGAACGGCTCCAGTCTAAGCTTGCAGCTGCCCCCGTCCCGTTAAAACCTTGGCAGGCCTCAAAGTACGTTCGACGTCTGTTACCGTTAAGTCGGTAGTGTGGGTTCGGTTGAGTGGAACTCCCGATTAGCACTGGTCTGGCTCTGAGCACTTGACCCCATAAGGGCTTGTGCCAACCTTCGCATGGCCTCCCTGCTTGCACAGATAACCATGGGACCATATTTAGTGACCACACGTTCGGACTGAGATAGCGGCTTTGAGTGGGGACCCTTCTTGCATGGACACAACAAAAATTAAAAACACAAACACAAACAAAATTCCCGCGCATATCCCCTCAGGGACGCGCAAAACCCTGGCTAGGCAAATGCCCACTAGCAACAACCCCGCCCTTGGTTCGAAGATAAGCACTGCCCCTTCAACAAGCACCACAGCTTCGGCTAATAAGCCACCCAAGAGCTCTTCGCTGTCCCCAGGCTCTTCAGCGGCTGCTAAGGCATTGACTCACAAACCAGCAGCAGTCGCTCCGCCTAAGCCCTCTTCAGCAAACGCCTCGATATTTCCTCACAAGTCGATGGAAACTGCTCCCCGTACCGCTCCTCCTTCAGGTGCACCTACCAACGTGAACCCGAGTACAAGGGTGTACAGGACGCGTAGAGCTTCTTACCGTATTTTGACGAGGCTCAACGCTACAGAACCTTCTGAATTGTCAGAATACGACAAGGGCAAGCTTGAGTGGGCAAAAGCACACGCTGATGTGCGTGTCCACTCCTCCACTGCACAAGCAGCCGGTAACCCCAAGAGGCAGAGATCAGCCGATCGCCCGGGCCAATCCACCCAAAGCATCCCTAAGCGCGTAAGGCTGGCTACTCCCAAGCCTAAGCTCTCGAAAACGCTTAGTGAGATTGTGAAAGAGAGCCTCACATGGGCTGTGGTCGACTCTGCCAATGCCGATGGGACCATTACTCTTGCCAATTGGAGACAGGTCGAAATGGCACTGTTACCAATTTTCGTTGAGGTTATGTCCCTCAACCCTGGTCCTTCACGCAGCTGCCGTGACGCAGGGTGGTATCAAGGACATATTAAGATCATATCTTGCTCGGACCAACGCTCGGCAGATCTATATAAGGTAGCGATCAATAGGGTAGATGAGATCTGGCCGGGTGCAAAGCTCAATGCTGTACCTTTGGACCAGGTTTACCAACGCCCTCGCTCCAAAACATGGCTTCCTGCCGTGCCCTCTGATCCTGAGGCAATCTTAAAGATCCTCAAGCTCACCAATACCGATCTTCCCACCTGGCTGGAAGGTCGCGAAAGTTGGTGACCCCAAAGGCACTTTGCGTGAGGTCACCATCATTTTGAACGAGCAATCCCTTGTTCCCATCAACTCCCGCGAGGGGGTGATTAATTATGGCTTTGGAGCCATAACTCTCCGCATCTACAAGTGCGATGCCCAAGGCCCCCAACAGCCTCCCCCAGCTGGTGCTGTCCCACAAGCCACTGCCAATGAGCCTACCTGCTCGGGCCCGGCTCTCACCCCTTTGCCGGGTAGTGACAATGAGAGTATGTGCTAAGTAACAACCAGAAGCAGCCGCTTCTCAACTTCCGGACTGGTCGGAGAATTCTGCGACCACATGGACACGGATGCGGCTGGTGGATACATCTCTCCAATGTCCGAAGAGGAAGAGTTGTATTCCACAATAATCACTCTTCCAGACAATGCTGAAGGTACTACAGATTAACCTTCAACATTCGAAAACTGCCTCGGCAGCCCTGCTTCTCCGCCTCTCGGAGGAGCTCATTCTCGTCCAGGAACCTTGGGTCGTAAATGACCGGGTTTCTGGACTCAATGCATACGGATATCGTATGGTATATATCTAGGATCAAGGTAAACCAAGATCCTGCATTCTGGTAAAAAACAGCGTTAACGCTCTTTTATTCCCTAGATTCAGTGACAAAGACAATGTTGCCATGGTCATTGAAATGGGTCCACGGACCTTCTGGATCTCCTCGAACTACTGTGAAGACCTAAATTTTGTAACAATTTTAGGTCACACAAAATACCGCCCTCACCATATACCAACACCATGCGAGCACATGTAGCCAAACCATGCCACACGTGGTCATGCTCGAACATGACACAACGCCGAAATACGGGAATTCCGTATGCGCGAACACGACACAGTGCCGAAATACGGGACTTGTCGATGCTCGCATGAAAAATGTATAAAAGGCCGGTGCACAGAGGAACCGGTCTCCTGCGATTTCAACAGCGGCGGCGACAACAGCGGACGAACACGTTCTCTTGTGATTTGAACAGCGGCGGCGACAACAGCGGACGAGCAGGCGCTCTCTTGTGATAACCAACAGCGGCGGCGACAACAGAGGACGAGCAGACGCTCTCTTGTGATTTCAACAGCGGCGGCGACAACAGCGGACGAGCACGAGCTCTTGTGATTTGAGCAGCGGCGGCGACAACAGCGGGCGAGCACGAGCTCTTGCGATTTCGACAGCGGCGGCGACAACAGCGGACGAACACGAGCTCTTGCGATTTCAACAGCGGCGGCGACAACAGCGGGCGAACACGAGCTCTTGCGATTTCAACAGCGGCGGCGACAACAGCGGACGAGCAGGCCTGTAAGTGGGTATAGTATTCGCGGACAGTGGCGACCACGGCAGACAATTCCTGACTTTGAGACTTCTTACGTGATTGGTGGCGTGAGGTTTTAACCGACATCACTACCACGTAAGAGAGTGCTCCACCCTAGACGAAGTAAACGCGAGGTTTTAACCGGCGTTTCACTTCAAAGCAGCTATTGCTTCAAGTTAGAATTTTGAGACTTCTTACGTGATTGGTGGTGTGAGGTTTTAACCGACATCACTACCACGTAAGAGAGTGCTCCACCCTAGACGAAGTAAACGCGAGGTTTTAACCGGCGTTTCACTTCAAAGCAGCTATTGCTTCAAGTTAGACTTTTGAGACTTCTTACGTGATTGGTGGTGTGAGGTTTTAACCGACATCACTACGACGTAAGAGAGTGCTCCACCCTAGACGAAGTAAACGCGAGGTTTTAACCGGCGTTGAATTTCAAAGCAGCTATTGCTTCTACGTCTGCCACTACCCCACTTCACTGCAATTAGACGAAGCGGAGAGAATACAGGATTTAGTTCTAATTAGTCTAAGATGAAGTTGTAATTTACTGAATAATAAAATAAAGTAAACAAACTCCATCAAACGTTGTGTTAAGGTCAAGAAAATAAATATTGTACAGGATTCTGGGAAGACTGAGCGTACCCCAGCTAGAGATTCCTTACATGGCGCCCGAGCAGGGACCTTAACACAACGAATCGATATGAAGCCGAAGTCAGGGTGGATCTATACTCTACGCAAATACCAGCTAGAACAATACGCGGCAGAATTTAAACTTGACGATACTGGAAGTTTGGACGAACTGCGAAAAAGGTTCGCAGCTTTCATAGTTGATGGCACCACTAACCCGGAATTCCGCAAACGACTGGAGGAATTGGAAATAAAGCACACGCAAGGGACAGCAAGCTCCACATTACCAAAAACGTCGAAGTCAACGTTAACACAACCATCTCACGTCCACGTAGAGGAAATGGAACGACACCAAGAACAACCATCTGTCGGCGCAGATAACATGAACGCCTTTGTGTCAACTCAATGTGTTATCGTCATTGAACAAGTTCGTAAGTGGCCAGTAAAATACGACGGCGATAAGGATCCGTTGGGATTTATAGAGCGCGTAAAGGAACTGGCAGACATGTATGGTCTCAACCGGGACTTACTCCCTCGCACAATGCCACAGCTTCTCACAGATAAGGCATTAACCTGGCACCGAAACAACAAAAGGCAGTGGGTCACGTTTGAAGCATTCGAACGAGACTTTCTGAAATTTTTCCTCCCCAGCCGATATTTTGAAGATCTAGACGATGAGATCCGAAAACGGGTGCAAAAGCCAAGAGAGGCCTTTAAGGATTATACCATCGCCCTGCAAAATCTGATGGGACGTGTGCAGTATGACGAAGACCGACAGAACGAACGTATCTTCCGCAATAGTTTGCCCGACTACCGCCTATACATAAGGCGTGACGATTTCTCCTCGCTGGACGAACTGATCACTCGTGCGCAAGAATACGAAAGTATCAGAGCGGATCAGGAAACACTGCGTGAAGCACCACAACGCAGCCGACAACAACCACCACATGAGCAGCTACGACGATGCCAACCGGAACCTCGACGCGATCGAGCACAAACAATGGGCATCAAAATAAGTCACAAAACAGCATGTCGACGCTGCGGTCAAGAAGGACACATCCAACGCAATTGTCGGAACCCACAGGTACTGTTCTGCTGGGAGTGCGGCCAAACGAATATCCGAACAATTGAGTGCTGTCAACAGCAAGCGGGAAACGAGCAAGGACCCCCTCACAACCGGGGACGAGTGGGGCCGTCAAATCGCAACCCGTTCCGCCAACAGTAAAGTTGTTACGTTACGAGCGTAACCATATCTTTGCCACAGTTACGGTGGACGGAGAACAAATAAATGCGACGATAGACACCGGGGCTACAAAGAGCTTCATCAATGGAAATTTTGCCAAACAACATCGAAGTCCGAACAACGTAGTCGCAGTAAACGTGAGGGCACAACTAGCAAACGGCGGTGAATGCACAAGCAAGGAAGCCCTTATGCTGGACGTGCGAATAGGTGATAAATGTTGCCGAATGCCGTTTCTCATCTTCCCAAGTGCATCTGGACAAGTTATTTTAGGGTTAGATTTCTTGTACACCATGGGAGCTACACTTTCTCTAGGAGGGAGCTCCGTTGAATTGAGAGCCGACAGGAGAAACTCACGAAACAACCCCAAACAGTTGACAGTGCGTAACAGGAATCCTAGGAAGCAACAGCAGAGGTCACCACAGAAACAACAAGGACAGCAAACACTAATACAACAACAATTGACAATAGCAAACGACGATCAACAGATAACCCCGCCTGCAGTGAGACGAGGGCATTCGAAGCGGAGCGCAAACAACAGCAATCTCAGCAACAACAACAATAACATTAACAAAATTGCCGCTAGCCTCTCAGCTAAAGCCGGCGCTGCCGAAGAAGCCAAAGCAGCCGCAACTACATCACCGGCTTCATCCACACCTATAACACCCCGAAACTACGGACGGAAGAAGAAGAACCAACAAGTAACGCAAGTCCTGCAACGAACTGCTGACACTCTTGAGGATCAGGAGCCACATCCGATGCCCGCCAAAGTGGCTAATATTGAATTAGCAGAAGGTACACGTACAAGTGCACTCACAGCGACATCGCCTCTATTATCCGCCCATTATAATGAAACTCCATCGCTAGATTGGCACGATACCAACTCCAACGAGCTCTTGCGATTTCAACAGCGGCGGCGACAACAGCGGATGAGCAGGCGTGTAAGTGGGTATAGTATTCGCGGACAGTGGCGACCACGGCAGACAATTCCTGACTTTGAGACTTCTTACGTGATTGGTGGCGTGAGGTTTTAACCGACATCACTACCACGTAAGAGAGTGCTCCACCCTAGACGAAGTAAACGCGAGGTTTTAACCGGCGTTTCACTTCAAAGCAGCTATTGCTTCAAGTTAGAATTTTGAGACTTCTTACGTGATTGGTGGTGTGAGGTTTTAACCGACATCACTACCACGTAAGAGAGTGCTCCACACTAGACGAAGTAAACGCGAGGTTTTAACCGGCGTTTCACTTCAAAGCAGCTATTGCTTCAAGTTAGACTTTTGAGACTTCTTACGTGATTGGTGGTGTGAGGTTTTAACCGACATCACTACCACGTAAGAGAGTGCTCCACCCTAGACGAAGTAAACGCGAGGTTTTAACCGGCGTTTCACTTCAAAGCAGCTATTGCTTCAAGTTAGACTTTTGAGACTTCGTACGTGATTGGTGGTGTGAGGTTTTAACCGACATCACTACCACGTAAGAGAGTGCTCCACCCTAGACGAAGTAAACGCGAGGTTTTAACCGGCGTTTCATTTCAAAGCAGCTATTGCTTCAAGTTAGACTTTTGAGACTTCTTACGTGATTGGTGGTGTGAGGTTTTAACCGACATCAGTACCACGTAAGAGAGTGCTCCACCCTAGAGGAAGTAAACGCGAGGTTTTAACCGGCGTTGACTTTCAAAGCAGCTATTGCTTCTACGTCTGCCACTACCCCACTTCACTGCAATTAGACGAAGCGGAGAGAATACAGGATTTAGTTCTAATTAGTCTAAGATGAAGTTGTAATTTACTGAATAATAAAATAAAGTAAACAAACTCCATCAAACGTTGTGTTAAGGTCAAGAAAATAAATATTGTACAGGACTCTGGGAAGACTGAGCGTACCCCAGCTAGAGATTCCTTACACTACATGGCTCATGACTATGGCGACTCCCCGCCACCAAACATACTGAAGCAAATGGTTGCTGTAGCCCACCAGAAACAGATTCCGGTAATTGTCGGCGCCGATGCCAATGCCCATCACGAAATATGGGGCAGCTCCGGCACAAATGATCGAGGTGGGTGTCTTTTCGACTTTATCATTTCAAATAACTTAGGCAATGCTAACCGGGGAAATGAGTCGACCTTCCTTACATCCGTCAGGAACTGGTGTCGCGAAGGAAGTGCTTGACATCACCCTCGTCAGCGATAACTACTCCAACATGATAAGCAATTGGTTCTCTCACAGGAATGCTCCTTTTCGGACCACTGCTATATAACCTTTGACATTGACTCGAGGGAGACTACAGGCAATACAGAATCTCTTAAACCAGTCAATAGAAAAAACACGAACTGGCCTCTTTTCCGGCTCAAACTGGTGTCATGCTTAGCAACGACTCCCCCCATTATCCACAACTGTCCCGACATTGACCGGGCGGTCGACGATCTGACCACAGCTTTTAAAAAAGCCACTCATATTTCTTGCATCACTCCCGAACTACGGGGCAAACCTAAACCTCCGTGGTGGAACTCTGAAATTGCAAGTCTTCGCAAAACTTGTAGAATGCTTTTCAACAAAGCTAAAGTTACAGCTGATTGGGCCCCTTTTAAAAATAAACAAAAATAGTTGAAATACGCCATTAGGCGAGGGAAACGAGCGTCATGGAGGGAATTTTGCGAAAGCATTGAATCGACATCCGAGGCTAGCCGTCTTCGTAAAATTCTCCACTCCTCTAACAAAGCCCTTGACTGTATCAAAAAACCAGATGGCAGCTGGACTCACTCAAGCGCCGAAACCCTTGATATCCTGCTAGACACCCACTTCCCAGGGAGTTTAGCCTTAGCGGATCAAGCACTCTACCAGGTGGAGCAGGTTTCCCATGATAGCCTCCCCACATTCCAAGTGACAAAAAGTCACCTTGAGTGGTCCATTCAAACCGTTAAGCCATACTAATCCCCCGGACCGGACGGCATCATTCCATATCCATTTTGGATATCGGCAGGAAGCCTTCCATGGCTGCTACAAATATATAATGCAAGCCTCAGATTGCAATATATTCCCATACGCTGGCGTACGGCTCGGGTCGTCTTCATCCCAAAAGTTGGGAAGGCCTCACACACCAAACCTAAGGATTACGGACCCATAAGTCTAACATCCTTTGATTAAGGTTCTAGAAAGAGCTCTTGATCTACATATCAGGACATCGATCAACCCTTTTCTTCTCTCTGTATCTCAACACGCTTACTCTAAAGGCAAATCGGTTGAAACAGCACTTCATTCTCTCATTTCTCAAGTTAACAAATCCTTGGCGTACAAGGAATTCACACTTGCCATATTTCTGGACATCGAGGGAGCATTCAACAATGTGAGCCCCAACGCTGTCATTTCCGCACTCTATAACCTTAACCTGAATTCAGGCCTTCTTAAATTTATAGAGCTTCTACTAAAATCTAGATTCATCACTTCCACGATCGGCTGTGCCCAATCCAGGAGGGTGGTTAACAGGGGCACGCCACAAGGGGGTGTTTTATCACCCCTCCTCTGGAACCTGGCAGTTAACACACTACTGGTGAGATTGGAATCTACTGGATGCAAAGTGATAGCCTATGCGGACGACATAGTAATCGCGGCATCCGGCAAATTCCCCCAAACACTTTCCGAAAAACTTAACTATTCACTTTCTATTGTGTCGAACTGGTGTCGCGAATTCGAACTTGGGGTTAACCCATCCAAAACCGAGACTTCTCTAGGAAGTACAAAATTCCAAAGTTTACAATGCCTAGTCTAAACGGCACTCCGCTCTCTTTGAGCGGTGATGTGATATCGGCGCAGTTGACGTATCTATCTTCTCAGACAGCCAGGCCGCCATTAAATCTCTTTTTGGCTCTACGGCCACATCAAGACTAGTTCATGAATGTCGAACATCTTTAAATGAGCTCATAAGTTACTCTCGGGTGCACCTAGTCTGGGTTCCCGGACATAGCGAAATCGCGGGAAACTGCGAGGCGGACGAGCTTGCCAAGGCAGGCACGCTAATGCACGACATTCACCCCTCCGTAAACATCGGCATTCCACTGGGAGCAGCCAAGCTCGAAATCAAACGGAAATATCTGGCTGACGCCTACAAATCCTGGGCTAACGAGGAATCCAGCCACACGGCTAGACTAACTTGGGCAAGAATGAACAAAAACAGAACCAATCAAGTTCTTCGACTTGATCGGGTATCACTGTCGACAACTGTGTCGGTTTTGACCGGCCACTGCATAATGGGACAGCACGCAGAGAGACTGGGCCTATCCTCAAATGATTTTTGCCGAGGCTGTGGCTTCGGGGAGGAGGACGAGACGGTTTTCCACCTCTTATGCCACTGCCCATCTCCCACCTCTTATGCCACTGCCCATTTCTTACAAGCCTGACAGAGCTGTCATCCATTAATATTAGGGACATAACCAGGTTCATCAAAGTATCAGGATGGTTTCCTGAAACATGACGGGGGAGTCGTGCCTTTCCAGGCGCTGTCCTTGCGCTGACTATCACCATCCCAAGTATGGGAACTTTTTAGTCAGTGCTTGAACGGCGCCACACCGTGGTATCACAATGGGCCATTATGTGTGCTCAAGTGTGCTTTTGACAAACTGGGCGGCCACTGCTACCTACCTACCTAAATGTAATTTACAAATATTTGAATTGCTGGGGTGATTTTGAGCGAGGTTTCTATTTATCCAATCTATCCTATTTCTTACATATGTCAATATGCTTATTCATACTAATTTTCGTCCATAAATTGTGCATAGGTCTTAAGTTATGAACATATATTAATAATAGACGTGAGAGCAAATATACACCAACCACATTCTTTATACAATGTAATAAGTAACTTAAAACAGTGTGACTATATCATCAATTGGATCGAAGTTGTTGTCATTTTAAGTAAACTGTCTAGAGTATTTGTATATATATATTTCTGACAGTTGTCCGGACCTTTATCCGAATGGGTTCAAAAGTCATATGGTGCTGTCTCAAATACGAGGCTATACTTTCATTATTATCTCGCACGGTTGGGATAAAAGTTGGCTACGCGCAGACAGACGTACAAACACTAAATCCAATTAAAATAGGGCTGATTTTTAATATCTTTCTTGTTGTTTCATATTGGTACTCAATTGCTACACTACGCCAATGGTATGATGAAGGTTTTTGCTTCTCTCACAAATGACAAAAAAGTGTTTTCGAAAAAATGTTAGCAAATTTAATATTTAATATTTAATTTATAATGTTAAATGCTTTGCTGGTCGTCAGGTCGTCGGACACTCATGAGGAATAACAGGTGTATGTGCCGTACCTGAGTTTATTTTTTACGAGATGTAAAGCAGTTAAAAGCCCATGTAGTGTGGGGCCTTAACCCACTAACTTCACCCCGATGTCCGGCCGGATAATCATCTCGGGACTTCACCTTTTGCTAATAAGTCGAAAGGCCATTACGAGCGTTACCGCTCAATCGCCAGTTTTAGGTCTGCCCACTTTCAGCCCTACTTTGTGCCTCCCATTTAGTCAAGATTTCACACATATGCGCTACTAGGTTAGCCACTGTTGGTTGTTCTCATAAGATAGCGCTTAGATTGTTTCTGCTCTCGTTGAATCGCGGGCAATGAAACAGTAAATGCTGCGCGTCTTCCTGCTCTCCCGGGGAACTTGAACTCGGGTCATCATCATATTTGTATTTGTGCAAGTATCACTTGAATCATCCGTGGCCATTTAGAATCTGCGTTATATAGTAGTTAAGCTGCCCGTGTTTGCGCGAGTTCGTTGATATTACGCATCAGTCTGAATGTCCATCGGCCTTTGCTGGATTTCTCCCATCTTTGCTGCCATTATTGTATGGTTTTCTGCTTTTCTTCAAGCTTATCTGCAGCCTTTGGTCTTGCGGCTCTCCTATACCAATCCTGCATTTCATATGCATGCATGTCGATTGGTGGCTTACTTGATCTTACATCATCAGAAACTGTGCGAAAGGTGCTAGAAACCCTTAGTGCGCTGAGCCTGAGTAGCTAAACAGTGTATGTTCTGGCGCAAAAACGCCTGTATTTTTGTAGGGGCCTCTTAAATCTACGAAAAAACAGGACATATTATTATTCTAAGTCGAAAGCTTTTAGAGGCGCCATCTGGCGGTGAGTTTTTTGTTGAAAGTTTTTTGTGGAAAGCTGTGGTTTGTGTCTTTGCTATTTTTGGGAGGGAGCTTTTGTGGGAAGCTGTGTTTTGGTTTGTGTCTTTGCTATAAGAAACTTCTTATGTATTGAAATTTCCTCAAACCCCACACCCCCCCAGCCCTTTCTTTGCTATTGATTAACACAAGTTTCTTTTAAACTAAAAAGTTCAACACAGTGTTTACTTACACATTCCGCCCCTGTGTTTACTGTTGCCAACAAAGTTTAAGTTCAACACAGTTTGACATTTACTGATGTTAAAAGCTTTTTAGAGGCACCATCTGGTGGAGAGTTTTTTGTTGAAAGTTTTTTTGTGGAAAGCTCTGGTTCGATCACCACAAGTTTATTTTTAAACTAAAAGTTCAACACAGTATTTACTCTCACCTTCCGCCCCTGTGTTTACGGCTGCCGGCAAGTTCAAGTTCAACACAGTTTGCTATTTATTGATAAGAAAGCAGCTGCATTCGGTCTGATGTGATCGCTTGGGCGCTGAGTCCATGCAGCTGCCGGCAAGTTCAAGTTCAACACAGTTTGCTATTTATTGATAAGAAAGTCGAAAGCTTTTAGAGGCGCCATCTGGCGGTGAGTTTTTTGTTGAAAGTTTTTTGTGGAAAGCTGTGGTTTGTGTCTTTGCTATTTTTGGGAGGGAGCTTTTGTGGGAAGCTGTGTTTTGGTTTGTGTCTTTGCTATAAGAAACTTCTTATGTATTGAAATTTCCTCAAACCCCACACCCCCCCAGCCCTTTCTTTGCTATTGATTAACACAAGTTTCTTTTAAACTAAAAAGTTCAACACAGTGTTTACTTACACATTCCGCCCCTGTGTTTACTGTTGCCAACAAAGTTTAAGTTCAACACAGTTTGACATTTACTGATGTTAAAAGCTTTTTAGAGGCACCATCTGGTGGAGAGTTTTTTGTTGAAAGTTTTTTTGTGGAAAGCTCTGGTTCGATCACCACAAGTTTATTTTTAAACTAAAAGTTCAACACAGTATTTACTCTCACCTTCCGCCCCTGTGTTTACGGCTGCCGGCAAGTTCAAGTTCAACACAGTTTGCTATTTATTGATAAGAAAGCAGCTGCATTCGGTCTGATGTGATCGCTTGGGCGCTGAGTCCATGCAGCTGCCGGCAAGTTCAAGTTCAACACGGTTTGCTATTTATTGATAAGAAAGCAGCTGCATTCACTCTGATGTGATCGCTTGACGCTGAGTGCATGCAGTTGCTTTCTTGAACTCAACATATAAATAGTTTGCTAGTGAGCTAGTTTATATTAGTATTTTATTTTATTCTCTTAGAAAAACAAAGTGAATTTATAATTTTTTAAAAAATGGCTGTGGAGAGAGTAATAGTTATGGATGTTCAAGGATTTTATAGTGAAACTAAATTTATTCCGAAGGAAATCAGTATTTCGGGAGCAGATATGGGATAAAATCGTTTATTATTGGACCGCCTTTTGAATATTCGAGGCTATTAAAGGAAGAAAGGAAAACAATTGATTGGTTGACTCATCATCATCATGGATTACGCTGGAATGATGGTAACTCAACGCTAAAGGATCTTTATGAATATATTTTTCTAAATATAAAGAAAGAAGAAAATCCAACTATATATGTAAAAGGTTTGGAAAAAGCAAAATGGGTACGAGATTTGATAGGAGAAGAAATAATTATAAACAATTTAGATGATTTTGGTTGTCCTAGTTAAAAAAATTTATATAAAACTAATAACAATATAAATGTTTGTGAATATCATACAAAGCATAGTAAATGTATAAAAAAATGGAAGAAATATGTGTATTTGTGCTGAGAAAAATGTAATTGTATTAGGAAATTTTATACTTGGTTCAAAATATAAAACTAAATAAAATTAAAAAACAATTTATATAAAACTAATATCAATATAAATGTTTGTGAATAGCATACAAAGCATTGAAAATGTATTTTTAAAAAAAATGCAATTGTATTAGGAAATTTTATACTTACTTTAAAATATAAATTTCAAATTAAATAAAATAGAAAAAACATATATATATATATTTTGATTTTTTATTTTCAATTTGTTTATTTTATTTTTTTACAGTTTTACATATATTGTTACTTTTCTATTTTCTATTTGTACAAGAGCATACATAGATTCTTTAGCTAAGAAATAAGTATTAGTTTTTTATTCTGTAACTACACGAGCGCTGATAGTCCAAACTGCTTTTTCAATTGGACGAGAAAAATTTATCAACCTAGGAATTAACTCAAATTCTTCATCTGGATGTTCTATTGTATATTTTTCCTTTAATTTGAAAAGGATATCCTGCTCTACGCATTCTGTAAGCGCATCCAAGAATAAATCGTCTGTGTTCCATAGATCGCAAAAACCTTGATCTAATTCTGCATCATTTAAATTATTTCCAAAATAATTCGGATCTTCCAAAATTGACTTTTCTTCATTAAATTTTAAATGAACCATTTTTTCCTTACATAGAAGGTTGACAAAAGTTCCCATACTGAATTTAAAATTTTCTCACATCAGCCTTTTTATCGTCTTTTATTTTGAAGTGAAGGAAATCAGAGTAAGGGGATGCGAGGTAATTTAAACATTGTTGCATACAGATTAAAAAGTTTTCCTGCCATTCGATATCGCTCATAAAGCATTACACATGCACATGTGCTTACATTCTATATGTTCTCATCATTTGTTGTCCACCAACAATCTAACTTATGAATTCCATATATATAATTAGAGAGCTTTGATATTTTTAATTCATTTATTACTGCTTCGAAGAATTCTATATGCTCTGCTTCTATCCAAAATCGGTATGTATTTAGTAAATTTTCCAACACAGTAGAGGAAATCATTTTGAATCAGTTTGTTGTTTACTGACAAAAAAAAAAAAAAATGCAGTTGCATTCTATTTTTTTAAAAATGCAGCTGCATCCCATTAAAATCAACTTTGATTAATGTTCACTGAGAAAAAATGTACTTGCATTCTATTTTTTAAAATATAAATTTCTTGAATTCTCTTTGTTGTTTACTGAAAAAAAATGCAGCTGCTTTCCATTTAAAAATATAAACTTCTTGAACTCTCTTTGTTATATACTAATAAAAAAAAATTGTAGCTGCAAAAATGCAGCTGCATCCTATTTAAAGATAAATGTAATCAATAATAACTATAAATTTGTTTTTGAAACTAAAAATAAAGAATAAAAAAACCTGTAATAAATTTTTAATTAGTTGCTTATTTTTTATCTATATCTACAATTCTAAAGTGGCCCCACGCTTTCGTTTCATTAGTACCAGTCACTAAAAATCGTTTGTCATCAAATGGATTCAAAGCGAGCTTAGTTTGAGTGATGCTGTTAACTTCATGTTTCTGCGATTGAATTAAATTTTGTTCGATTACTTTTTCAATATTATTTTGCAGACAATCAACATAGTCATCAAATATTATCCTATTTTTTATTATATGTCTTTTTACACCTTTACACTTTTTTTGTTCTTCTTTACCCTCTACCTGTATTGCGTATATTTTTGATCTGACACCAACAAATACAGTCATTATGTGACAATTATTCTCATCTTTCATGAGACCCAGAACTTTTTTATTTACGTGAGGGATATCCCAACTGTTTCCAATAGGGTAATCGCTTGTATCAAAACGTTCAGCACAATCACGCTTAATGATTTGATACAAGGGGCAAATGACTTCATATATAAGAGAATCTGTATCAGTGTAGCAAATAGTACAATTGGATCCAAATTCAGGAAGCATATAACCATAATGAAAATCGTAAATGGTTGTTTTAGCTAGATCGAGGATACACATACCAACATATATGGGCTTATTGAAGAAAACTTCTGTTTTGTTTAGCTCTATAGCAACAGGATTTTCATTGAATATGGTTGAAGCTTTAAATTCGGACTTGGAAATAAGAGCTTCTGCTCCATATCGACCCTTCCATTTTGTTATCAGTTTGACAATACTATACTTTCGGATATTCTCTATAGTTTTACCAAATATGGCATTTATCATGAGTTTGAAAAGATTTTTTTCAAATTCATTTTTGGCTAATTTTCGAAGATTTGTGTTTAAATCAATATATGATTTGAGCTAAAGAGATTGCTTAAATTGAAGAATTTTGTGAATTTTAGTTAATCTAAGGCCATATTTTAAAGCCTGCTTAAGACTGCGATAATGGATTATGTACTTGGTTTTGTTAGACAAAGTACTCATTAATTTTCTCTGTTTTGAGCCTCGAGGTGTAGCATGTTCGGGGCATAAAGGGAGATCATTATGTTGATCGTGAAGATTATTTGGATATTCTAAGTCTATTTCAAGGATATCCTTGAAATAGACCCCCTAATCCCCTATATCAGAATCATCAGATATATCCTATACTTTGAAATTTTCAAAATCTTGTACCCAATTAAAATCACTATGGGGGAGATATTGAGACATTGCCCAACCATATTGATTATTTACATCGAAGTACATCAAGTATTTTGATGGTTGTGCAGCATCATAATTGTTCATGTACTTGTTGGTTGCTTTAGTATATCGTTTACTACACTGACTAAGACCCCCTCGAATACCTCGCTCTACAAACATGAGCATATCAACATCTGTTAATAGTTCGAGAGTTATGTTAGTATGCTTAAGCATAGCATCCCATGTATAGCCCGGTAAAGTGAAATAGTGAGCGGGATCTAAACCGTATGTTTGATAGCAACTTGAAGGAAATTGTTCAAAAACATCTGCTAGTAAAAGAACGTCAGTCTTTAAGTACATATCTGAATATTCCCCCAAATTATTTATATTCAATTTAGTCCAAACATTGCAGGCATGTGCATACTCTTCCTGACTGATACTAGTATTATTCAATTTATTATAAAATTGAGAAACATTAGGCAAAGAGGTTTCGGAAAATTTTGAAGCATCTTCACAATAATCGTATGGAAAAACACCCTTACGAGTTAACAGACTTAACCGCACAAATCTTGAAATTGTGATTTTAAAATTGGAAATGAGGAAAGAGATGATGCTAAGGTATCCAAACTACTTCCCATAAATTTGAAGGAATCAATGAAGCGGAATTTTATTAAAAATTCATCCAAATTCTTTGTAAATGAAATGTAGTGTTCTTTATTTATTGGAAGGAGTTCGATACGTCCTTTCAAATCTAAAGCCAAATTTTTTATTATGAAATGAGCGTCATAACCACTGAGGTTATGAAAAATAATAGGAATCGTATGGGAATCCTTGAAATTTATGTTACATTCCTCATGAGCCGGTCCACGATAAATACCCGTTAAATGACAATGGTCAAGCACTTTTTTATACTCATCACTAAATGATTTTTTTACATATATGACATGTAGTAGCCAATTCAAAATCTCGATTTTGTTCAATGGATAATTTATCCATTGGAAGAGGGCAAAGGAATACTGTTTCAACATCTTCAGTGAATTGCTTAAGTTCGCTTACAAACCATTGAATACAGTCACCACCACGATAGCCTTTATAAAACGAAAGCGTAGGGTCGTACAAACACTGAACATAAAAGCCGACACTATATGGTATATGCTTCTGATATGAATTTCGTGAAGTTGTCTTCTCCAAAATACATTCCAAATCGGCATATATCACAAATGGAGACATTATCTTATATTTATAATTTTTGAAGCTTACAAATTTTTCCTCATCTGTTGGCATTCTGATTTTACAGTTCAGTTGCACAGTTTTTACAGTTTCAACATGCACAGTTTTTAACATTTTTCACAATCTTCAACATGCTGCTGCAGTCGTATTTGAGAGTGGAAGTAGCGGAGGCACCGGTCACAGAAATATTTGATTTTTGTGTTTGCAGACATCTGACTGGATAGAAGCCTGCTTAAATTTTTTATCCACACAAAGTGGTATCTGATTGGTTTCTCATTATCATCATTATCATCATCATCATTATCTTCCTTTTTCGCTTCATAATATTTATTCTGCACTATCAACAGATTTACGTGCCGCTCCTTTTTATTCTTTGTTAAATATGTAGGGTACACAAGAAGTTCCTTCCTTATCTTTTTAAGGATGTAGACGTTGACAGAGAGGTTATTTTGTTTCTCGAAGCGTGGGATTTGTTTAATTGTCATTGGAAATTGGATCCCCTGCAAATTGAAAATATCTTTGTAATGAGGATAGGATGATACTCGATCAGAACTTTTTTCAACAGGATGGAGGTCTGATATTATCGCCCAGACAAAGCATGCATTATCACTATTTTTTATATTGATGCATGCTTTCTTGCTCTGAATTTCCTTCGGCAATGGTATGTTCATAGAACCAAGCTGTGGAGTAAACTTGTTTATGTTAACACTCAAGTTTAAGATGGCTGACAATACCCAACCACTATCACGTTCTTGGAATTCTTCCAACTTTTTCAGTACAACATCTCGAACATTTTCCTCAAACCAAATTTTCAGATTAGTTTCTTGATAAACTGGAACATTTTTTGTATTCATATATTTTAAATCCCAAACTTGTTTATCATCTTTTTTAATTACAAACTCTCCGCAGAATATACCATTTATCTTAAGGAAAGGTGTATGTATCCCTTAAGATTTTCTTTATCTGACGGTTGAAAACTTTACAGCAATTTTCCATGAAACTTTGAATATCCTTATGAGTAAGGTTTATAATGACTGCACTTTGAATTCTATGATTTAAAAAAACATTTTTTAGTTAAGAGCATTTGTTAATAGTAATAAAATTAAACTCACCGTCTACGAAAGGTTGACTCAACATCTTCCCATTTAACTCTATTTGAGGTATAATTTCTTCTTCGTTTCGAAAGGTTGGTGTCAGAATGTAAATGTAGATGCTTGCACCGAGCCCGATAACCTTTTACTACTCCTATAGCATCCATTAAATGATGTTTGGCGCCCACAGTTTTTGCTCTAGCAAGCTGCTTTTTAAGAGCACACAAATCTTTAGTGCATGCTTTAACTCCTTCGTTAGCCATTAAATGGTTTTGTTCAGCATTTTCAAAGGCCAATTTAGCATTTTTAATAAATTTATTTTTATTCTGCTCCATTCTTTTTTAGTTGTTGTTCAATTGAAAATTATATGAAAAATATTCCAACAATGGAAAACATTCTCACTTTTATACTAAAGCTAGTATATGCAAGAAAAGTACACTTCATTCTATATTTGTATTTTCTGATAACAATTAAATGTTGAAAACTACACTTCGTTATATATTTCTATTTACTGAAAAGATTTAAGTAAAAAAAATAGTAGCTTCCCTTTTTAAATAAATAAAACATCTTTTTTGTTTTTTATTTTAAACTGTATTTTTGAAAAAGAAATTTTAAACATAAATGTCCACAGTTGAAAGTATTCAATTTTTGTTTTTGTTTATAATTATAATCAATAGGGGCTTTTAAATAATTAACTATTTCAAGTGGTGGTTGAAAGTCGACAAAACTAACAAAATATTCCTTATAGTTGTGATTTTTGTAGTACGCTACCCAATGTGTTCCACGACCGCTTGAGTCATCTAAATTAACAATACCACATTCTTGAGGTAATGGTTTTTTAGGTAAACAATCACGCATAAAAACACCTCTAAAATGATTAAGTTGTTTTCCATATTTATTCAAATCTATATCTGTTAGTGGTCGTTTGGGTAGGTTCTTTAAAAGTTTTTTGAATGTTGATTGTAATAAAGTCCAAATCCGTTCTTATATGGTTTAAGATGCAACCCTTTACCCATAGCAATTGACTCCATGTATCTATTGTGACGCGTAGCCTCTGCTAGTTGTTCCTTTCCATTTTTTATATTATTTATAGCTTTTGCAATAGCTGATCCACCAGTAGCTAAACCACCAAGTGCAGACAACGCTGTTAAAACTGGAATTAATGGAAGAAATCCACCAATTTTTGTTACTGGAATAACTCTCGGTATAGCAATATTAGATTTTTTTTTTTTTCTAAAACTTGAATGTACAGCTTTTTGAGCAATTTTAATAGCAGCATTTATATTATCAGGTTTTTCTTTTTTTAAGATTTTCAAGGTGTTTTTGATAGTAGTTGAAAATAATTTTTTATTATATCCTTTTGTCTTTCTTCTTTTTTTCTTTAATTTCCTTGTTTTACGAATGTTATTTTTCATTCCTAATCCAAATTTAACATTTGTCTTCATTGCGTTTGTTACAAACCAAGCGTCTGCACGTTCTCTTAAATTACTATCTTTTGATTTTACTCATCCCCAAGCTTTTTCAGCTAATATTTGGTCAGCGTAATGTCTTTTATTTATATCTTTTGATTGTGAATATGCAATATCATGCTCTTTGCAAGCCGCATCCAATGGATTTATTCCTTTATCTCCTCTTGCTAAACGTTCTTTTAGTTTTGTTCCTGGTCCACAGAATTGATAACCAGGTAAATGTAGTTCAAAAGGTAATGCGTTTGTTAAGTTGTTTACGAGTCCCCTGCCAATCTTAATCTGATTATGTGTATGTGTTTTGTTATAGTTTATAACCATTTTTTTGTTATATGAAATAGTCAAGGCCCATTCGTATTACAAATAGAAATGAGATACTTTCTACATATAATAGAGAATTTATATTGAAAACATATTAGTTATCAATATGCGATTAAAGAAGCAACATAAGCAAATTTTAGTAAGAAATGCTGATGATATCTATATGCAAGGGAAAAAACTGCGGTAAGACTAATGTTATGTTTAGTTTAATAGAAAATCCTAATGGTCTTAATTTCAAAAATATTTATATATATTCAAAATCTTTGTATCAACCAAAATATTGCTACCTAAAGATATTGATTGATCCAATAAAGGGAATAAACCTTTTTACATTTTCGGAAAATGAAAAAGTTATAAGTCTAGTTAAAGCTAAACCACACTCCATAATAATATTCGATGATGTAATTTGTGATAAACAAAACACAATAAGAGATTATTTTTGTATGGGAAGACACAAGTTGATTGATTGTTTTTATTTATGTCAAACTTATACGAAAATTCCAAAACATTTAATACGAGATAATGCAAATATGACTATTATATTTAAACAAGATGAAATGAATGTTAAGCACATATATAATGATCATATTATCGGAGACATGTCATTTAATCAATTTATGAAGATTTGTAGTGAATGTTGGAGAGATAAGTATGGGTTTGTTGTTGTAAGTAAGGATGATTTAATAAATAAAGGACCATATCGAAAAGGATTTGATAATTTCTTTCAATTATGAGAGACCTGATGTAAAAGCAGATCAATAGCAGTTCGATAGCAGATTGATAACAGATATAAAGCAGATTAATATCAGATTGATAGCAGATTGAAAGCAGATACTAAATAGAGAACATTGACCGGTAGAAATCGGAAAAAGGAAGCACCATGAATAAAAATAATAAACTACTAAAAGATATAATAAACCCAAGAGCAGTATTAAAAGAAAAACTAAAAAATTTCAAATCAAATGCAATAGATGGGGTAAATATGTTGGAAGATACATTTCAACCTATAACAAAACCTCTGAATGAAATAATTGGGAACTTGAAAAATAAAGAAAATATTTCAAGGACTGTCTATGATGAAAACTATGATAATGATGATGATGATGAAGATGATGATGATAATATTGGTAATGATGATAATGATGATCATATATAAATAGTGTATCAGCACATACTTTACATCAGTTTTCACTTGTCGTTAGTCCAGGTTACAAAATCACTGAAACGCCAGCTAATGTAATATATTTACCTGTAAATACCAATGAAATAAATCTTATTGTTTTGAAAGTTGTTGATCAAGATAGTAATTTAATAAATTTTCGCGAAGAAAAAATAACAAGATTTAGATTGCATTTAAAACCTTTAAAATAATGATTATCTTCAATAAAAATCAGTTACACAATGATTTATCATACATTTCACTAGCAGCAACAGAAGACAACGGTAAAGAAGAAGAAGAAAAAGATATATCATTTTGTAAAAATCAATATCAAGCGAAATCCAAATATAAACAACTAGCGAAAACTAATAATCTCACTGAAGCTAATCGGAAGTTTCTTCAAAATTTAGGATTTCAATTAATAGTTCAATAAAAAAAAAAAAAGTAATATAATCAATGTACTACAGAAATCATTGTTTGATAATTCAATTATTGAAAAAGAATATCATAGCTTTACATCATATTTACAATCATTTCAAAATAATGATGAAATTCGTATAGCAATCCAAAATCAAGATTTATATGTTTTGCCAAGCGAAAGCTTTTTATACATTGAGGGATTTGTAACGAAAGCAGCAGATAATACAATCTCTAATACTGTAAAACTTTTTAATAATTGTATGGCATATCTATTTGATGAAATTCGATATGAAATTAATGGTATAGAAATTGATCGAACACGACATTTGGGTATTACTACAGAATTAAAAAACTTTGTATCTTTGAATAAAGATGAAAGTAGTGCACTAAGAAATGCAGGATGGGCGCCAATCTACGAGAATCTTACACTTATTAGCGGTTATTTCAATTTTTGTGTACCATTAAAATTACTGCTTGGATTTGCTGAAGATTTTAATAAAATAATAATGAATTCTAAATATGAACTGATTTTGTTACGTTCTATGAATGACAGCAATGTCTTTACATCTAACACTGCAAATGAAAAACTTAAATTAACAATAACAAGTATTACATGGAAAATTCAACATGTTCAACTTGCTGATGAATATAAATTCGAAATGTTAAAATTAATTAAGAGTCAACAAGCATTAAATATTTCATTTAGGAGTTGGGATACATATTATAATCCATCATTACCTAACAATAGTACAAATATTTTATGGAATGTTAAACTAGCTGCTGAAAATGAAAGACAACGTTTTCTATTATTAGCGTTTCGAAATAATAATAAGTTCATGCATTGTGATTTGTCAGATATAAAAGTATATCTGAACTCTGACATATATCCTTATGATGATCTAAATCTTAAATTTAATCGAAATCGTTTTGCTTTATTATATGATATGTACTTGAAGTTTCAACAAAGTTATTATTCACGCGATTTACAGCCTCTATTAACACGAGAAGAATTTTCATCAAATGCCCCAATAATTGTCTTAGATGTACATAAGTCATCAAAATGAAACTACCAAAAATGGACTAATCGATATTCGGATTGAATTCAAAACATCAACAAACATACCAAATAATACATCTGCATATTGTTTAATTATACATGATAAAATGTTCCAATATATTCCCCTTACAAACGAAGTAAGAAAAATATTGTAAAATAAAAGGAAAATAAAAAAGAAAATTTGATTTATGTTCATTTTTTTTTTTGGCTATATAGACAATAATCGCTAGTATTTTCCTTCATTATATCTTTAAACACCATCGCAGTCACATACAACAAATACACAGGAGAACACATAACAGCAAATATGAAAAAGGAAATAATATCCTTGTTAAAAAAATTTGCTCATGTTATTTCGGATGATCATAAACAAAAGCTCATCAATATTCAATCAGATTCGGAGTACATAGACAGTTTAAAAATATATGGTCAACATTATGAGAACTGTGAATGGATAAAAGAAGATGGAACGGAACACAATAGTGGACCCGAAACTAGCAAGTGTTATGATAGTCGATTTATGCGAAAAAATTAGAAGAAGAAGCAAAAGAACTAATGCAAATTTATTATAATATTTTCAATGTAACTAAATGTAAAAATTGTAATTTCAAATGTGAGAAATAAAAAAAATGTACTAGATGATGATGCATAATTATTTTTATTGTGGATTGGAGGTTATTGCATTTTTTTTTCTTGTTTCTCAGATAAAAGAACAGAAAATTTTTGTAAAGGAATGAGGGCTATTGCATTTATTTTTTTTAAATTTACTGAAAATTTATTACAATGTCGCATACATTTTTTACTGTGGGTGGGAGGCTATTCAAAATAAGCAAGCATATACTCGTATATATATATATATACTTGCGCTACAGAACGGGGCACTCAGCGTCAAGCGATCACATCAGAGTGAATGCAGCTGATTTCTTATCAATAAATAGCAAACTGTGTTGAACTTGAACTTGCCGGCAGCTGCATGGACTCAGCGCCCAAGCGATCACATCAGACCGAATGCAGCTGCTTTCTTATCAATAAATAGCAAACTGTGTTGAACTTGAACTTGCCGGCAGCCGTAAACACAGGGGCGGAAGGTGAGAGTAAATACTGTGTTGAACTTTTAGTTTAAAAATAAACTTGTGGTGATCGAACCAGAGCTTTCCACAAAAAAACTTTCAACAAAAAACTCTCCACCAGATGGTGCCTCTAAAAAGCTTTTAACATCAGTAAATGTCAAACTGTGTTGAACTTAAACTTTGTTGGCAACAGTAAACACAGGGGCGGAATGTGTAAGTAAACACTGTGTTGAACTTTTTAGTTTAAAAGAAACTTGTGTTAATCAATAGCAAAGAAAGGGCTGGGGGGGTGTGGGGTTTGAGGAAATTTAAATACATAAGAAGTTTCTTATAGCAAAGACACAAACCAAAACACAGCTTCCCACAAAAGCTCCCTCCCAAAAATAGCAAAGACACAAACCACAGCTTTCCACAAAAAACTTTCAACAAAAAACTCACCGCCAGATGGCGCCTCTAAAAGCTTTCGACTTAGAATAATAATATGTCCTGTTTTTTCGTAGATTTAAGAGGCCCCTACAAAAATACAGGCGTTTTTGCGCCAGAACATACACTGTTTAGCTACTAGCCTGTGTACAGAAAGGATTCCTTTTGAGACACTCTCTGTACGCATGACTTCTGCCCAATTTGGAGCCGCATAGAGAATGACCGATCTTGTTAACCTCGATAGTAGCTGCCTTCGACTTGATCTGGGCCCTCCCAAGTTCGGCATCATCTGTGTGAGCGCACCTTTGCGAGCAGCTTTTTCGCACACTGTCCTAAGGTGTTATTTGAAGGTCAGTTTCGAGTCTATGATCACACCCTAGTACCGCAGATACGGTTGCGATATGATTGGGTGTTCGTCCACCGTGATTGTTATATCTTCTCGCACTTTTCTGGGGCTCAGTAGGATCACCTCTGTTTTTTGGGCCGCCAATTCCAGTTTTGAATCATCAAGCCAGATTTTTATTCTGACGATCGCATCATTGTATATCGTTTGCAGCATATCCAGCTGCTTTGCTATTGCTACCACAGCGATATCGTCCACATAGCCTACCACCGTTGTATCTTCTGGTAGATCCATTGGAGTATGCCATTGTACATTCCATTCCATAATGTTGGGCCGAACTCAGAAACCTAAGGTACTCTCCCCGTGATCTGACGTTGATTTGCCCCCTTGTCCGTATCGATTGTCAAAATAACCGTCTAAAATTCTCAAAAAATACTCCGGGCAGCGAATTCTCGGAGGGCGCTTGTGATTAAGGGCCAAGACGCCGAGTGGAAGGCGTTCCTCATATCTAATGTGATTACCTCGCAGTGTTTTTTGCTGCCATTCAACCAACTCTTCCCGGTGAGAGCTTCTCTGGCAATATCCATCACTGCTTGGACTGCACCTACGGTAGATCGCGATCTCCGAAAGCCACATTGGGTTGCGGCCAATCCTCCTGGTCTAGTGATTCTTGTAGCCTATCGCAGATAATTCTCTCAAAGATTCTACCCAGCGTATCGAGTATGCAAAGTAGTCTGATGGGCGCTCTGGTTGTTTTCCAGGATTAAGCTGTAATACCTCTGCCTTTTCCAAATATCTGGGTATATTCCCTCGTTTAAGCACGCATTGTGCACTTGCGTGAAGATTTTAGGTGTCGCCTTAACCGCAGAGGTAAACCATCTAGCCCTTTTACTTTGCAGTCAGTGATTTTCCGCAAACTAAACAGTACCTCATCAGTGGAAATTTCAGGGATTCCTGAGGTGTTTATTCGCTGATCGTGAGACAGCACTCGTTCCTCCTGTGGCGGAAAGAGCGCTGTAACTACCTTGCGCATCAATTTATAATCTGTTGGTTGCGGTGCTCTTGGTCCTTTAAGTTTGTGTTACCCCATGTATAGATATCAGAACTGTTGTAGACTTCCTTAAAATAGGCGCTTTTGCTATTTTTAATGGCTGCTTTCAGTGCTTTCCTACACCCTTTAGGCCGTATGAGTGGACTGACGAAAATATGAGCTGGCACCTCCAAGTGGTGACGACTTCTAATGGCTGCACCTGTATTTGATTTCTCGGTGCGGTCGGCTAAACTAGCGAAAACCTTCCTAATCTATAGTGTCATGACCCGTGCCTATCGGATGGTTTGCAGTCAGGGAGAATAATTGTCAACAATATGGTCACACAAAAGCTTACTGCCACAGAATGAATCAAGTGTCCTGGAGATCATACGTCAGTTGTGAACGCAAAGGTAAGCTTAACGATGTTAAATGTATGCTATGTCAAGGGAATCATCCCTCTAACTACGAAGGATGCTCTTTACAGAGCGCTGCAAAGTGTAAAATATCCTCAGCTTAGAAGAAAAGAACAGGTAGCTGCACAAAAAACGCAACCTCCCCCTTAGAAAAGTAGTAAAAACAAACCCAAAACTATGCTGACGTAGGTAAAGGGCAACCAAATTCAAGCAACGATAGTGCAAAAACGATGAATTCATCTTTAGAAAAATGTATGGAATCAATGGTATCACGTTTTGACCAAATGATGAATCTGATGATGATCTTGACAAACCTGCAAGTTTTTAATTTGGTAATCGCAAAAGCCACTAAATCAACATGAAAAAAATTGGAGTTTGGAATGCCAACGGACTTGCTAAACGTGTCCAGGAGATATCATTGTATTTAAAACAACGTCTTGTAGATATTCTGCTTATCTCTCAAACACATTTCCCAAAAAAAAACTTTCTGCGAATACCAAATTACAACTTTTACCAACAATGCATCCCGATGGCTCCGATCGTGGTGGCAGCGATAATAATAAAAACAAACTTAAAAGATTCAGAATCTACTCGTTTTGAAACAGATGCCATACAAGCTACAAATGTTATTACCTACTATCAAGGCATTGAAATTACAATATCAGCCTTATATCCAACCAAACTTTATATAAAACGGGATGACTATACTTCCTTTTTTAAAACGCTAGGCAATTGGTTTATAGTAGGAGATGATTTTAATGCTAAAAATCCATCGTGGGGCTCAAGGCTTATAACAACCAAAGGACGCGAGTTACTAAGCAACATACATTCTCTGGGACCCTAAATTATATCGGCCGGTCAGCCTACATATTGGCCCACAGACATTACCAAGTCTCCAGATGTTATTGATGTTTTTATATGCAAAGGTATACCGATCTGGCAAAAACACTGCACTACAAACTGCGATATTTTGTCCGACCACTCGGCGGTAGTTGTGACTTTAGCCAACAATTTGGACAATATACCGGAAAAGTGTCTTCTTCACACAAAATCTACAGACTGGGACTACTTTCGATACTTTCTTATGAGTAATATAGAATTCCATATCACACTCAAAACAGATGAAGACATTGATGCTGCGGTCGAGTATCTTACGAGCATTATCCAATAATCTGCATGGCTTGCTGATTGGCGAAAATCCTCTTAGCTATATCCTCCCCGCGGGTGCCAACTGGGTAACCGGCTGAGTACTGTAGTGCTCTTGGACACTGCAGTGAACAGTCAGGACCAGGTGCAGGTAATATGAAGTATAGCTTAGATTGTTGTACGGCTCCACATGGTGCTTACGGGGAGCGCGGCTATATATGCTGTTCCCCTGTGGGTGACATGTGGCGCCATATTTCAATCATTGTTAGGAGGCGTCTGGCGGTAGGCATAAAACGCTAGGGGTATGCTCCCTGAAAGAAAAACCAATATGGAGTTCCAAAAAAAAGGAAAAGAGTCGGGCTGGGATATCAGTCCAAACGTCGGTGGGAGAGGCAGCTGCTACCACCGCCGGGCACAGTGAAGAAATTAGTAACTGTGTCGCCAGTGGCTGCACCTCTGCTGGGGTTGGAGCAGGTCCCAGTAGTTCAAAAGCTACTGCCACACTAAAGCGCGTGAGTGCGTAGTCCATAGAGACTCCCGCTCCACACTAGCGGCAAACCCCTGATCAGGGAGTGGAGAGTACTCGCCATACCCTTGTTCTCTGATCATAGGTAAAGGGTTTTTCAAAAGAAACGCTACAAAAGTAAATCGATAGTGACAGCAAACGACGTCATATTTTTCCCCGCTCTTTTGAAAATTGTCTTCAGTAAGGTTTGCCATTTCATCATGCAAAGATATACAGGCCAACAACGAGTCGAAATTAAAAAAATTTACTACCGAAATTCGGAGTCAGTCGCCTCAACTTTAAGAGCGCTACGTCCAATTTATGATGAGGCTCATTTCTGGCTGAATGGCTTCGTCAATAAGCAAAATATGCGTTATTGGTTAGACAGCAATCCACACGTACTCCATGAGTCATCATTGCATCCCGAAAAAATCACGGTTTGGTGCGGTTTATGGGCCGACGGCGTCATTGGGCCGTACTTCTTCCGTGATGATCAAGACCGGCACATTACTGTGAATGCGAATCGCTACCGTTCAATGATAACCGAATATTTTTGGCCCCAATTGGATAATATGGACTTGGAGGACATGTGGTTCCAACAGGACCGCGCCACAAGCCACACAGCGAATGCAACAATCAATTTACTGCAAACCAAGTTTGGTGAACGTGTTATCTCACGAAATGGCCCAGACGATTGGCCGCCTCGGTCGTGCGATTTGACGCCGTTAGATTATTTCCTGTGGGGGCTACGTCAAGTCTATGGTCTATGCCAACAAGCCAGCGACGATTGATAAACTTCGTACGAATATCGAACGTGAAATTGCAGCAGTATCGGCCGATTTATGCTTGAGAACCGTTGAAAATTGGGTTCAGCGTCTGGACTTCTGCAAGCGTGCCCGTGGTGGCCACGCAAAAGAAATCGAGTTCCATACATAATGGCATCGAACGTACTTTGACAGGAATAAAGAATTTCATTGATATCTAAAACCGGTTTTGTTTTATTTCAAAAAAAACTTTTGTAGCGCTCTTATTGAAAAACCCGATACATTAGCTTCGAGGTAACTTTCTACCCAAAAATGCTTAGGAAAACTCTAAGAAATCCCAGAAATACAAACTGGGATCTCTATAACAAAATACTAGAAGAAAAGCTGGTCAGGCCTAGCACGATCAAATCCCATATAGATCTCGAAGAGAGGGTCAATCTATTGACCCACATTCTAACCCACGTTTACAGGATCTCCTGCACACCGATGCGTATAAGGCGCAGACCCAAACCACCTTGGTGGAACAAAGAGTCGGGTTCTCAGAGGCGCTACCTAGGTGAGATGCTGGGGTGACTACAAAAAAGATACGATACGAATGGAAAAGAAGTGCGAAAAGCCAAAAGACGCGAAAAACCATGGGACTTGATTACAACGGAAGGGATACAATGGGCAATAAACTAATTTACCACCTACAAGTCACCAGGGCTTGACGGAATATTCCCAGCCATGCTGCAGAAGGCTCTGTATCAGGTAAAACCCTGGTTTTGGCAAATATACAAAGGATGCTTGACGTATGACTATGACCAGTGAGCTGGAGAGAAGCGAGAGTTGTATTTTTAATCAAGGCAGGTAAAAGCAATCATCTCTACTCAAAGGACTACCGACCAATTAGTTTAACGTCATTTCTCATAAAAACGCTTGAAAAAATACTAGATGCCGACATGAGGAACACTATAGGTCCGGATGGCATGTCAGAGGCACAGCATGCATACACCAAAGGCAGATCCACGGACACAGCACTACATTCACTAATCGCAAATGTTCAAAGGGCACTGGAGTATAAAGAATACGCCCTAGGAGTATTTCTAGATACAGCTGGTGCTTTCAACAACGTATCAACGGATGCCATCTTAGAGGGTATCAGAATAACAAACATTAATGATGCGGCTTATCAATGGATTCGAAGCCTATTGAGCGGTAGAAGGATAAGGGCAATGTGGAACAGCGCCGAATGGATAAAAGAGACGTGCAGAGGGACTCCACAAGGAGGTCGCTCATTGTCAACAAAATACTGGAAAAGTTTGACGGTAAATCTCCAAAACTGGTGGCATATGCTGATGATATAGCCATAGTTATAACAGGGAAATGCCTGTCGACTCTCAGTGACCTAATGACCGATACTCTAAAAACCATATATAGATGGGCGACAGAAGCAAGCCTAAGCGGCAATGCGGAAAAAACGGACCTGATACTTGTCAGTAGAAGGTATAAGATCCCGCCATGGAGACCACCAAAACTGAACAGTAGGGTTCTCAATATAAAAAGCTGCACCAAATACTTAAAATACTGTCATGGAAGCTCAAAGTGGAGGAAAGGGCAAAGAAAGCTACCAACGCTCTCTATGGTTATAAAAATATGCTTGGATGCACTTGGGGCCTCTCTCAATCTCTGATGCATTGGTGCTATACAGCCATAGCAATACCTATTTTACTCTATTTTGGTGTGGTGGAATGCTGTTAGGAAGAAAACTTATTGCATACCAATGGAAAGAGTCCAAAGACTTGCGGCACTGTGTATGACGGGTGCCTTAAGGACAACACCAACGGCTGCTCTTAACAACATTCTAAGTTTACCCCCAATCGACCTCTTTCCGAAAAGCCTTGCGGTAAAATCTTCGGGAAGGTTGCTGGCCACTAAACAATTATCTCTCCGGCCCTTCGGTCATACCTCTGTAGGTCGAAGTCTCACGGTCAACACTGACTATGTGACTCCTATTCTTAGCCTGCGGAAACATATAAAAAGAACCACTGAAAGGGAGGGATGGCATAGAGGTATGAATGCTAAATGCAAAACCCTCAACCTATTCACGGACGGCTCGAAGATGGAGGACGGGGTTGGAGCAGGCGTCTACTGCCCCGAACTAGATATCAAACAGCCGTTCAGACTACGAAACTACTGCAGCATCTTTCAAGCGGAAGTTTTTGGAGCATGGAAAGCCACAGAGCTCGCTTGCGTAGCAGAAACTACGAACTCCAAAATAAACTTCTACATAGATAGTCAGGCTGCGATCAAAGCTATAACTTCATGCTGTGCATCTTCTAGAAATGTTCTGCAATGCAAGCCCACCAATCGGAAGCTACACATCTACTGGGTGCCAGGGCATAAGAACATGGTAGGAAATGAGAGTGCGGATGTCATTGCAAAAAGCGGAATCTTACTACCCAACAAGCAAGTAAGTAACGCACTAATGCCTCTAACAATGATCAATAGCCGTATTGAAGATGACATGATGAGAAAGGTGAAAGAACGGTGGAGTGTTGCCACATGTAGGATCGCAAAGCTCATGTGCAAACCGTACGGCACTCAGACCAAATCGATACTGGCACTTCCGAGAAAGGATTGCAGAACGGTAGTAGGAGTACTCATAGGTCACTGTCTAACGGCGGTACACGCTAAAAGGACGGGAATCACAAAAAATAATGAATGCAGGAAATGTAGGGAGCAAGGCACAAGAGAATCTCTGGAGCATCTACTATGCCTATGCCCCGCAATATCTAAAGCGCGCTTATCACATCTGGGAGCTCCCTGGTTTGAAGGACTAGAAGAGGTCGTACAACTAGGTATAATTTCTATCTTAAGATTTGCTAAGAGCGTCCCTTGTTCAACGACTCATAATATAGCTCTTAAATGGATATCCATCTGGCACCGCAAAGGACCTTGTAGGTCTATGTGTGGCCTTCCCGGCCGGCCAGTCTAATCTAACCTAACCTGCATGGCGTGCTACCCCACACAAGAAAAATACTTTTAATTCGTCCGCGCCGAAATACCCCCTAGCAGTGATTGACAAAATTGTGGAGAAACGACGAGCGCGAAAGAAATCCGGATACCAAAGCCGAATTAAACAGGATTATCACAGAACTCAAGCTTTTGATGAAGAGGGAGAAATATTCCAGCATTACTAACACACTCAGGAACTTAGACGCAACAATCCAAACGGACTAGTCGTTTTGGAACGTTTGCAGAAGGACATGTAATAAAATAATACATCATCATCCCCCCATATCAGTGGATAGCGCACTTCATGAAGTGGTTGGTATCATTGAGAGGTCAATGAACTATAAGGAATACACGTTGGTAGGTTTTCTGGACATTGAGGCGATCTGTAAGGTGCTGAGAGATCACGGAGTGAAGGAATTCATAGTGACATGGATTAACACAATGCTAGTAAGCAGGGTTATTAACGCCACTATGGGGACGGCCTCGGTGAGTAGGAGGACTACAAGGGGCACGCCGCAGGGGGGAGTGCTATCACTGGCTTTTAGTAGTAAATGAGATCTTAGAAACCTTCATAGCAAAGAGAAAAAAATTGTAGCCTACGCTGATGACATTGCCATACTAATCCCGGGCAAGTTCTTGCCAACGATTAGCGAAATCATGGAATCAGCGCGCGAGATTTCCGGATGGGCTGAGCGCAACGGCTTAGGAGTTAACCCTACTAAGGCGAAGCTAGTTTTGTTCACCAGGAAAACAAAAATCCCTGAGTTCTCTTTGCCAAAGTTAGGTAGGGTAACATTGAATCTCTCTAAGGAGTGTTCATTCAGGGCTGTGCCACCAAGTGTGCTCTCAGACTAAGGGAGTCCAACACGTGGAAATCTGCCAACTATGGACACTGTACAATTTTGAGCGAAATAAGACGGAAGGGTCAAAGGTTAGTTACGGCCGATTTAGAAACGGCTACAGACTTTAAAGCTAGAATTCCAACTCTCTATCCAACCAGGGAAGACTGGGAGTCAGGCTCTGTGACGCGTAATTCTGACATTGCCATCTACACTGACGGCTCAAAGATGGAGGGTGGAATGGGAGGGTGGGGTGTCTTCTCGGAAGGCTTGCAGGAAAGACAGTCATATCGGCTGCCTGACGCATGCAGCATCTTTCAGGCCGAAATCTATGCAATTGAAAAAGCAGCCGGACTGATACAAAGTAGTACAATTCGACCTTCGAATATCACTATCTTTGTGGATAGTCAGGCGGCGCTTAAGGCAATAGAATCCAAGACAGTTAAATCGAAGCTGGTAATGAAATGTCGTACCTCACTACTGAACATTAGACCCCACAAGGTCTCACTTTGCTGGGTTCCCGGACATAGCGATATAGAAGGGAATGAATTAGCAGACGAGATGGCCAGAAGGGGCTCTGAAATGGACATTAACGACGCAGATACCTCAATACAAATCCCGATTTGCGAACTGTTTAGGAACGTAGATGAATTCACTATTGCAGTGACAAATAACTTATGGACTAATCGGGACGACTGTGAAGTTTCAAGGGCCTTATGGCCTAGGTTAGACATGAAGAGAACGAAGGTTCTCTTAGGGCTCAACAAACCTGCAGTAAGGGTGCTTACGGGGGCCATTACGGGGCATTATGCTATCGCACCAATGCTTCAAGATTGGCGTATGCCGTCGAGTGGGCTATATAGGAGTTGCCATGATGAAGAAGAGATAGAGTAGATTCACCACTTTTTATGTCAATGTCCGAGACTACAGTTGAAACGACTTCAATGTTTGGGGTCGCGCTTCTTCACAAGTTTGACAGAGATACCGAAGGTAGATTTATCGGATCTTCTCATTTTCATCTTGAAAACCAAATGGTTTAATAGGAATGGAACTTCCAATGTTTATGGAGATCGAGGGTAAGGACGAGCATGCTTCCTCCTGGCAGTTTTTTTTGAAGGCAGTCACAATGGACATATATGTCTCCGAGTGGAAGTGCGGATACTTCGTATCCGCACACGCCTTCCCAACCTAACCTAACCTATCCCCCCTTACTAAGAGCTAAGAAAAATTGAGCGAAATCACACACCGAAAAAGCGCATTTATTCGCAGCACACTTAAGTTCTGTGTTCAAACCAAATAAGATTGAATGTTCCCAGAGACAGATTGACTTAATAGTGAACAAGTTAAATGAATGTCATCAATTGGAATTGCCTATGAAAGACATCTCAAGAACTGAGTTAATAAGTGTTTTAGCAAACTTGAATGAAAGAAAGGCTCCAGGAGATGACCTAATCACAAACAAAGTACTCAAAGAGTTACCTCTTTCACTTCACAACACTTTTAAGAAGCATACTCAATGCTGCACTGCAAAGAAGTTATTTCCCAGCATAATGGAAAGTGGCAGAAATAAAGTCTGGCAAAAGTGGTGTCGATCCGACATCTTATCGTCCCATCAGCTTACTGCCAATGATTTCAAAAGTGTTTGAAATTATTATAATCAAGAAACTAATGCCTATAGCTGAAGCGAAAAAAATCATCCCGCAACACCCATTAGGGTGTCGGAAGTATCACGGCACGACTGAATAAGTCCATATGCTAGTTGAGAATATCTACAAAAGCTGTGAAAATTTTTGTACAGCAGTTTTTGTTGACATATCTCAACCCTTTGATAGAATATGGCATGAGGGGTTGCTGTATAAGTTGTTAAATAGGGTTCCAGTAAATCTTTATTTTCTGATTAAGAGCTATCTCACTAATAGGCATTTTTGCATCAAATATGGTGACGAAGTCTCCACTTTACAAAAAATCAATGCCGGGGTTCCTCAGGGTAGTGTCTTAGACCAATTATAACTTTTATTTACGTCAGACCTGCCTGCACCAAGCAACGTCGTTGTGGGCAAGTGACTTTCACAGATGATACAGCTATTCTGTCCTCACATAAAAATGCCTTTACTGCTGCTAAAAAATTGCAAGAAAGCCTCGATGATGTCTCAAAATGGATGAAAGACTGGCGTATTAAACCGAATGAAAGAAAGTCTGTACACATTCCCTTTACGCTAAGACGGGAGTGTTGCCCTGCACTTAAGATGAACAATTCCACAATTCCCCAAGCGACTGAGGCCAAGTATTTAGGTATAAGGTGGACCGACGGCTAACATGGAAACCTCACATACTGCAAAAAGGAGAACTCTGGGATTAAAATTTCGTTCTTTATACTGGTTGCTCAAGCGTAAGTCAGTGCTATCCACTGAAAACAAGTTGCTGATGTATAAAAGTATCCTGAAACCAATTTGGACTTACGGAATTCAATAGTGGGGCACTGCTTCAAGTTCCAACATTGTAATACTACAAGGTTTCCAACCGAAAACTCTTCGAACTATCGCTACCAATGCCCAACTTCACAGAGAATTAAGAGTGCCGTTTATAAAAGACGAAATTAAACTTCAAAGTGCAGTATACCTTTCAAGATTGTATGTTAGAGATAACTGTATATAGGTAGCATTATAATTGTAAAATGTTTTTAGTCTAAGACAGAATGCAATAAAAATTGACTAATAAAAAAAAGGGGGTATACCTTCTACGGAACCTTCCTGATATCAGGCCGCCTCAGGAAGTAACGAGGGTCTCATCACGGTATAGGGCGCTGCCGTAACTGACTCTCCTTTCCCATTCATTGACTAGGTGACTAGGTCACCGTGCTAACACTCCGGTGGAACGCAGAGCCCGAGTAGTTTGGCAGTTGATCCTACGAACCAGATCAAATGAACAACCAAAAAACAGGCTCCGGCAAAACAATAACAGAAATAAAAGAAAAAACAGCGAATACGGAAGAAGACAAGGATAGCGGACAATGATAAATTAGGAAAGAATGGATGGAGGGAGTTGGGGATTAACTCAGAGGACGAACTCTTCGATTCTACCCAGGAAACCATAATTGCCGCGATAAGGGAAAATGCTGTAGGACACATTTCATCTAAACCAGAGATTTCTGCTTTGGCAAAGGGTCATCAGAAAAGGCTAGACCCACGGAACCGTCTAGGTAGTAGAAGTACCAGAGGACCGTAGCCATCCGCTAGAGCAGCAAAAACGAAGAGGCTAGCGCTCATGAAAAGGTGCAATTTCAGGAGGTCTTCGATGAGTATTTGGTGCACCAATCGACACTTCTGAAAACCAAAGCTGTTAAAAGAAACAGGTCAGTATAGGACAACTCTGACCTAGCGCTCAAAACAACCAAGGCTGCCGGGGCAACAGAAGCAGAGGCCACAAAAAGAGGGTCTGCAGCGACGTGGTCCGGGACCACCTACAAGTAGCGATAATGGAAGCAGGCACTAACTGCGGTAAAGAACAGAGATGATGAGAGATTTAGACTAGGTTGTCACAAATGGTAATGGACTATTGTTATGGACAACCTGACAGCCGACCGGAAGGAGCGTCTCTCCGGAGACAGGGGTACAGGGTGATCAAATATGATGATCAGCTCTCCAAGGAATTTCTGGAAGGCTGTAACTCCAAAATTGGGGACGCAGATGGGAGCTTGAGGATCAAACCCATCGCAGACAGTGAAATTCCGGAGAGCCAAGAACGCGCATTTGGCTGCCTCATATTACGTTGGACAGAGCAAAGTTGGTTCCTTACCTACATGCCCATAATCCCGACATACTCATTACCGAATGGCAGGTTATTAAAGCGGAGGCTTCGCAAAAAATCAGTATTAGCTGCCTTCTGGTGATAAATGAGGATACTTTAACCGCCTAGCAGAAGGCTGAAAATAAACTTCGCTTCGGCGTAAAGCACGCGAGGCTAAAGATTTTCCCCTCCTCTAACCCGGAAGAGCAGGAGGAAGAGGTCCATCGAATGCAAACAATATAAACTAGCAGTTTTTCTGGACATCGAAGGTGCCTTTAAAAATATCCAAAACGAAGTGGTACTGATATCGCTGGAAAACCTTGGAGAGGAGTGGCATGTCCGTAAGTGGATTAATGCAATGTTCAAAACAAGGGTGGTAAGAGCTTGGTAGTAGAAAATTGAAATTATTCTTTGATTTAAAATTTAAACGTAAATTGGAAAAATCTTCATTGTTTTTATTTCGTGTTTCGCACCCTTCAGAAGTTGCTACCTACCAGAATTATATACGAGTATGTATAAATGTATGTACATGAGGGTGGTTTTAAAAAATCGATGTTGGTTTTTTTTTGGGGGCACCCCCATAAAATGTTTCATTTTGTAGGATTTTAAGATTGCCAAAGTTAGATTACAATTGCAAGATGTTAACCCGTGCCACTAGGGCCGTACCAGAGATATGGGTCGGCAAAGTCGCCAAACTGCCAAAAAATCGAGATTTTCAAAACTCACCTCCCTAAGCAATCCACAGGTCACACCTCCCTAAGCAATCCACAGGTCACCGAGCCTATCAAATAGCTTTCAACAATATAATGGAAATGCATAAAGCAAACAACTGGCTTTTTCATTACACCGATGGGTCGAAATCTGAATCTGGTGTTGGCTATGCAATTGTGAACAGTATCTATTAATTAACACAACTCAATAATAATTGCTCAATCTTTACTGCCGAAGCAGAAGCGGTGCGTGATGCTGTGAAACTCTTAAAAAATCAGAAAGGCAAGCACATCATTTGCTCCGACTCACAGTTCTGCATCAAAGCCACTATAAACACTTCCCACCAAAACGATACTATTTGCGAAATCCGTGATATTCTCTCACAACACGCAAACAAAATAAAACTAATGTAGATTCCCGGACATGCTGGAATTAAAGGAAATAGCAAAGCACTAGCAAAATTTAGCGCAACAGCTCCAATAATAAAAAAATCAAGATCCTCCGAAATATTTTTTGAAATTTAACGTATCAACTACAATAAAATAAAATGTAGGCCGAAAACCCTAGCCGTTAGTGCCTTAGCTTTAAGCTTAACATTAAGTTGTTTGTATAATTAATTATACCAATAAACATGATATATATATATATATATATATATATATATATATATATATATATATATATATATATATATATATATATATATATATATTCATATACAATTTGTTCTAAGGATTTGGCAAAGGTCCTAGATTTTAAACATGTATCAAAAGAGGACGTGGCTCTCAAAAGTGCCACCAATTTTTTGTATTATATTTTATACTAGCACTTTGAACCTTCGTATGAAAGTTCGTTGATGAATCTGGCACAGGGGTTCAGTAATGAATATTGGGTAATTGTGGGCGTGGTAGTAGTAATCTGTTCATATTGCATGCAAATATGTACGGACCTAATGAATACTGCTACCAATTTGTTTTCATATATCATCATTAGTGTAGTAGGGTAACTTTAAGTTGGGTCCACAAAGTTCAATATAGAGGGAGAAAGGCGTGTTCTTTTCTGAGCGACCATTTATATGTGTGGTTTTGTAGCGTCAATATACGCACTCGAATAATTTTTCGTCCACAAATTTATTTTTTATTTATTAATTTATTTATTTCAGTCTACTGATAATTAAATCTTACATACTATAGTTACAAAGTTTATTTAAATAATATAAAAAGACTGAACCTAAAACAATTTTCATCTAAATTAAAATTGAATGAGCTGCTATACTTATTACAAATGCGAATACACCTATTAATAGGTTCATTAGAAGCATATTTAGTTTTATAAAATTCATCAACAAAGATTCGGTTGTTTCTAAGAAATCTAGGAGCTTCATATAATGCAAAATAGTTTGATAACTCTTTACATTAAATTTTGCCTGCTAATATGCGAAAAACAAACAAAATAGAGTGTAAAATTCTCCTGTCCTTTAAGGATTGAAGACCCAAAATCTTCCGTCTACTATCGTAAGAAGGCACACCTTCCTGCCAAAAAAATTTTTTTAGCGCATATCTGGTTATATTTTTTTGCACTTTTTCGATGCGATTTGAACTTTCGTCATAGAAAGGGCTCCAAACAATTGAACAATAATCCATTATGTTCCGAACAAGCGAGACATAAAGTGCCTTTATCGTTACTGGGTCTTTGAAATTTTGAGTATTTCTTTTAAGAAAGCCAAGCATGGAGTAGGACTTTGAGACCATCTCGCAATGATTTCTGGTTAATTGTGGGAGTGACAGTATTAGTATGTTACCCATATTTTGCATACACACTAGTATGGAACCAATGTATTTTACTGCCATTTATGTTCAGAAAGTTCCTTATATGGAAATTGGGCGTGTTCTCTCTTTGATCAACCCCATTTCTTGCAGTTGGCTTTATAATGTCCATATGCTCGCATCAAAAATCTCTTAAGTTATGATTGTGTAAATAATGGGCGTGGCAGCAAAATATACCAGCCACATTTTACATTGAAGTTAATAGGACCCACATCTACATAACTTCCAAATTGGGTCTCTATGCCATCAATTGGACCGAAGTTTATAGTAATTTTAAAAAATATGTAAAAAATTGCATATATAGGAGGCAGGTGTGGTCTTTTTCCAAATAGACTTATATAGCAATCTGGTTCTGTGTTTTGGTCCAGACTATACTTTTTCAAAGTTTTAGATATCTCTAATGGTGTGGACGAAAAGTGGCCACAGATGGAAAATTGCTCTAAAAGTGATTCTGATCATTTGTATACGTCCATACTTGCCACGCCTCCTTCGGACAGTTGAAAACCCGTTCAACTGCACACACTTATTATATCTTTTTTCTCTTTTTAAGGGTAAACCGTATAAACACACTTAAAACCGCAGCTGTTGAAGCTCCCTATCTGCCATATACAAGGGCGGATTGATATTGAAGCTACCTAAGTAGGAAAAAAACATTTTTTTTTCAAAAACCATTTATTTCTCAACATAGTCTCCTTTTACTTCGACACACTTAGTGAGACGATATTCCAACATTTTTATACCATCTGAATAATACGATTTCGGGAACCCCTCAAAATACGCGTTAGTTTCGGTAATCACTTCTTCGTTTGAGATGAATCTTTTTCCTGCGAACCATTTTTTCAAGTTTGGAAACAGGAAAAAGTCACTAGGAGCTAAATCTGGACTATAAGGTGGATGATTAACCAATTCGAAGTGTATTTCACGTAATTTTTGCATCGTATCTAATGCTGTGTGAACCGGTGCGGTGTCTTGAAGAAAGAGCATTTTTTTCTTCTTTAAATGTGGTCGTTTTTCCTTGATTGCATCAATCAATTGATCCAATAATGCACGATAATACTTTCCTGTGATTGTGGATCCTTTTTCAAGATAATCGATGAGCAATATTCCGTGTGCATCCCAAAATACAGTGGCCATAACCTTGCCAGCCGATTTCACTGCCTTCGCCTTCTTCGGAGCACTTCCACCAGCTTCGACCCATTTTTTCGATTGATTTTGGTTTCAGGTGTGTAGTGGTGGACCGACGTTTCATCAACAGTTATTCATCGACGCCAAAAATCAACAGGATTACGATTTATCATGTCCAAACACCGCTGTGAAGTGGTCTGTCGAACTCGTTTTTGTTCGACACTGAGCAAACGCGGCACCCATCTTGCCGATAGCTTTTTCATATGCAAATGTTGATGCAAAATGTTGAACGCACGTTCATATGATATGTTTACCATTTCAACAATCTCACGCAACTTGACTCGGCGATCATTCATAACGATATCGAGGATTTTCTTGATATTTTCTTCAGTAACCACCTCTTTTGGCCTTCCTGTTGATGGTATTGTTGCAGTGCTTGTTCGGCCGCGTTTAAATTCAGCAATCCAATATTTTACCATGTAATCTGACGGAGCAGACTCACCGTAATGTTTATCGAGCTTTTCTTTTGCCTCTTCCGCCGTTTTCCCTTTCAAATAATAGTGTTTAATCACTGCACGAAATTCGCTTTTTTCCATTTTTCAAGAAACACAAAAGTTGCTAACTTCAAACGACTACAACAAATAAACTAATCGATGAATTTGGGTGAAATTTTAGCAGCTGACGTTTGACAGATCGCAGTTTCTAAAAAAAACTGTTTGTGTTTGTGCTGCCATCTAGCACTAGGTAGCTTCAATATCAATCCGCCCTCGTATATATATTTCTCATGTTTATATAGTCTGGACCTTAACACAGAATCAGATAGCCATTTCAACAAATTTGTATAAAAGCTATGTCTACTATGCATTTATGCAACTGTAGACACTGTTTTTAATGACTATAACTTCGGTCCAATTGATGATATACTGATAACATAGTATAGTTCATAGGAAATTCACAACTTGGGATCTAGACAAGATTTATGAAGAAAGTTTACTATAATGGTACAAAATTAGATTATACATCTTGAGCATACGATTTCAGCCGCCTCGCATATCTTCCTACATAGTTCAGTAATATAAACAACGTGTGTACAAAGATAATGTTCTTTATTCTTATGTTATATGGATTCAATATCGTCATGGTGTAGCCTGCACGCCCATTTGATTTTTCTGGGTGCGGGTTGAAAAATTCTCTAAGGTAAAGGGTATGTCGAAGTCGGTCTAAACTGACTTCAGTCTTCTTTACTGTCATAAATAACTTTTTAATTATTTTCAATGGTTCATATTTTTCTTGAATATGATTATGCTTCCTTTATCCTCAGTGTTCTGCCTGTGGTTTTTGTGGTTTTGCGGTTTTGCGTTTTTGCGGTGTCTGCGATGTACTCAAGTGTGGCGTTAAATTATGTGGTACACTGCTTTTGGCACACGTACTTCATCACAAACTTCGCCAGCTCTCTGCGCAGAACCACTTAACTTCCCGCTTCACTCCCGATTCCACTCACTGTGTAATTATGTCATCCTTGTCTGCTCGTTATAACTTAATCATATTTGGCATGCTTTATTTTATTAAATTTTCGCTCTGCCAGTGTTTTCACTGCTGAAATATTTAATTATCATTGATTCCTTCCGTTTCCGATTGCGTTGGTAGTAGTACTGCGACATCCTCAGCAAACGCTGTCGCTTCATTACTGTGCAAAGAAGGTTTGCCTCTTAAAAGTGGCCAATGCAATTCATCGGGATTGCATTAAGCTTCTCATTGAAGAGTTTTTTTTTTGGTTTTTTTTTTAATTTTCTTTCTGCTTCGTCTTTAATATGATTACAATTTTTATCAACGTTTTCTATGGAAGACGCAAACAATATGGAAGTTGAATATCATTCCGTAATTTGTGTCCTCATCGAATTTATTATTTAATTTATTGCATATTTTAAACATATTTATGCGCTCTGATATATTACTGGTGATGTAACCAAAAACTTTCACTGAGTAGGTGCTCAGTCCCATTTGATCCGAAAGTAAATACGGTTTGCGGTACTAATTTTCAGATTAAAACGCAATAATGAACTACCTTCGACTCTTTTGTATATACAAATTTCATGTCTGTATGCCCCGGAGAAAGTCGAAAACTACTGGACCGATTGTGCTGAAATTGGGAGGATATGTTTGATTCGATGGATGTAAGGTTTCTATAATCGTTTTAAAAACATTCACTAGGTGGCGCTGGAAAAAAATATGCATAACTCATAAACTGCTTGAGCGATTGCAGTGATATTTACAGTTATGTTTCCTTTAATGTCAGAACAAAATTTAATCGATGAGCACAACGAATTAATTCGAATGTTCACAACTGTCCTTTAATAAATGCCAACTGATGACTACAAACAATTAGTTATAGTAGACAAAACACCTGTCAGCTGACACGAAAGACAGTACAATGCACCAACAATTGATGAAGTGACAATCGTTATAGTTAGCGAAGGAGTTAACTCGTGTGATATAATTCTCCATGGAAGAAACGGAGATGTTCAGCGAGTCTGAGAAATTCATCGCTCATATGACGGATTGCAATATCTAATTTTATTTTGGCAAGGAGAAGATGGATATAATTTCAACATCAAATTAAGAAATCCACAAACTGATGAAGAATCGAACAAGAAAGTCAGTGTTATGAATTACTATTCATATCGATTGATGATTTGTGAAAGCGCATATCATATCTTGAAATGTCGACAATTGTTCCATCAATACATTGTCGATATGAATACGAAAATTGAAACCGAACGACTCCATTCGATTAAATCAAACCAAGTGGTGTTCCGAAGAGCACATTCCCAATAATTGGGGAAAAATTATAATACCACTGGCCACATTTACAGGCAGTCCACGGCACATGCATGACTACGCACAAGATGCAATGACTTATGTTCTCGCATATAGTTGCCCTGATTTATTTATTATATTCACATGCAATCCTACATTGGATGAAATAAAAAAAATTATGAACTGGACAATCATCATCGGATTGTCATGATATTTCTGTGCGTGTTTTCAAACAAAAATTGAACTCTAATGGATTTTATTGGCAAGCATCATGTTTTTGGAGAGGCACGTTGTTGGATGTATTCCATTGAAAAAAAGTGGATTGCACAGATTTTGCTTTGGTTGATCGGAAAAGTCACAATAAATCAAATGGATCAAATCATCTCAGCCGAAATACCAGATGCAGACATTGATCCAGACTTATTTGAAGTCATCACCAAAAACATGATACATGGTCTGTGTGGCTTACTCAAAAAGAATTCACCATGCATGGAAAATGCACGAAACAACACTCAAGAGACAAACTTCCCGAGACTATTACTAACAATGACGGATATGCACTCTATCGTCGACGATCAACTGAAGATGGCGGCAAATACATCACTTTAAAAGTACGAAACAATGATGTTGAAGTTGATAATCGTTGGGTTGTACCGTATTCACCATTACTCTCGAAAACGTACAAAGCACACACCAATGTCGAGTATTGCAATTCGGTGAAATCGATTAAATACATTTGCAAATATGTTAATAAAGGAAGCGATAAGGCAGTTTTAAATCGTTACGTTAAACATCCGCTGATAAACTTGATGCATGCATCATCAGTTTTATGGCGCCACGTGCAGAAATGGAGCTTGAAGCCCAATATGCGCGTACAACTACAACATGATGCATCCGCTGAACGTTTCGCAAACCAGTTATAGGATCTTAAGAATGGGAAAATTGCAATCATCCATTCACACAATGTATTACATTACCAACAAATCATAGCAACCAATGACGAATTGATTAGTTTCCTATCGCAATTACAAAAATCATCAGTGGATCAGTTCACGTGCTATATTATAGCCAAAACAACGATGTCAAATCAATTTCAGTATTCAAAACGAAATACCAGGCGAAGCGACAATGTATAAGTCCATAGATTCTATAATGAATCAGGAAGATGTCAATTATCCAACAGAGTTTTGCAAGTCACTTGATTTGCCAGGCATATTCCCAAACGATTTAACATTGAAAATTAACGTGCTTATCATTCTTCTTTGCAACGGTAACAGGCTTTCAATAGAAAAGATGATGAACAAAATCATCGCAGCTACAATTTTAAATGTTGACTTGCATCCCAATGATCCCAACAGATAGGCCATTCGAATTCAAATGTTTGCAGTTTCCGGAGCGACTCCCATTTGCAATAACTATCAAGAAGGCACAGCGGCAGTCTCTGCAAATGTGTGGACTAAATTTGAAAAATCCATGCTTCACACATGCTTCATATGATAGGTTTACCTTACAAACAGAGTTAAAAGAAAAACACTTTCTTTTTTACCGACAATACTTTGTAACTTTAACGTCATTAACTGTATAAGAACGAGGAGAAAGAACCATTTGTACAGAGATAAATTGCTGTGTGAAAAATACTAAAATAAAATATTTTAATAAACAAATATTTTAAGGATATGTTTTGTGGGCTTTTTCGCATACCAGCAATGTGGGTGGCATTAGAAATTGCCAAGTGAGATTTGGATGCATTGTTTTTCCTTGAAGAACCGGATACACTCAATCAAATCCAGACCCAATCCTCTAAATTGTGTGGAATCTTAATCGATTCATTTGCGTAGGCAACCCCACTGGACAAAGCCATTATCTTCTTACGAGTACTGTACTTGGACCTCATACAAATTGTTTTGAATAATTCTCTAAGATTTTAAACGTTGGACTTTAAAAACAGAAAAAACGAGTAAAGAAGTCTGAAGTCGGGTTAGACCGACTTCGAAATAACCTTTTCTTGTGCGTTCGAGTTCAACAATGGTGATGTTTTCTTCATAAATCATCATTAGGGGCATATAAGTTAACACATTATACATTGCATTTGTTACTGCACGCGCATCCCATCCAGACACACCGTCAGCAGCAACATTCCAGGTGTCACATTGCACAACTCAACGAGAACAAACAACATTCAACGTTCCCACAGTCATCACTCGGCACGTGGACTACGTCAGCATTTTATATTGTTTATTAAGCTAAAGTTAAAGCCTTCATTATTTTGTAAAACTAGTTCGGTTTTAAGCTAAATAAAAGTAAGACGTGTTGGGATCCAACACGCAACCTTTTTTAAAAAGCAAATTAAATTAATAATTCATTAATTGGCGCCCGAGCAGGGACCCCTTTAAAGTGTTTACATAATTTTGCCTGAGTCAATAGGCAAGTAAGGTCTAAGGGGTTTTCCCAAAGAAATAAAAAAAAGGAAGAATGTGCTAAAACCGGCTCAGCACTTTAGAGTAAAGAAACGACGCGCCTTAGTAGCCAACCGGCAAAAAGGAGGTGATTACGGAATCATCAGCGGCTTTACTGTAGTTATAAGTTACGTTCGAAGGAGCTTGCAGTGACTTTTAGTAAATAAGTGATTGAAAATTAAAAACAAAAAAAATTATCAAATTGGTGAATATGAATTAAAATAATTTAATCTGAAGTTTTTGAAAAGTAAAAAAAAAAAAGGAAATGGAAAGTGAATTATAAACGAAACAAAAAATTTTTTTTTAATTTTTAAAAGAATAATAAATGTAGATAAATAAAATAAAATAAATAATCAAATTTGATGTAAGAGAAAAGCAACGTTAAATACTGAAAAGAAATTTTAAATTTGTAAATAAAATAAGTAAATTTGAAAGTAAAAGTAAGAGAAATATTTGAAAGTAAAAGTAAGAGAAATATGAAGTTGGGTACTAATCGTGAATGAAAGAAAAAGAATTTGCAAAAAAAAATAATAAATGAAAATTTTAAATGAATAACTAAAGTAAGGAGAAAATTTTGAATGCATGAAATTTTAAGTTTCCTAAAATTTAATAGGAAAACGAAATTGAATTAATGGAAAAAGAATTGAAATCTGTGAAAATTTAAATCTGCAATAGAAAGAATTAATTAATTTGCAAAATTTAGTAAATTTCTAAATTATCAAACCAGCGAAGAGCAGATTGTTCACCAGTACGAGAGAATTATGTTTTTAAGGTAAGTGACAGTTGTGAAACAATTTGATTGCTATTTATTGAAACATAATAAAAGAGAAAGACATATTCAGTGTAAATTCCTTAAATCCTTCCTATTAAATTCTGAACAAGTGAAAATATGCCTGGAGACAGTATTGAGGAGATAACAGAAAGACTAAGTAAATCCCTCACCATGAGCCAATCGCAGAGGCCTAATACTAGTTCTAGTGGACTCTCACAAGCTCCAAGGGAAGAGATTAGGGCAATAGTGGTAGGATTCCTCAGACCGGATACCCTAGATGAGGGTGGTGACCAACCGATAGGAACAATTCGAATTGAAGAATTAGATAAAATCCCCGATATTGTGAGATCCCTTAGGGAATTCTCGGGAAAAGCTGGTGAATTCGGCTCATGGCGTAAATCCGTAGAGAGAGTGCTGGAACTTTTTGACGGAATCAAGGGTACAGGAAGATATTCCGCCATACTACATACGATACGGACAAAAATTATTGGAGAGGCAGATACCGCCCTCGACTCCTACAGAACGCCACTGGACTGGGTCAAAATAAGGAAGTATCTAATGATGCACTATTCCGATAGGAGAGACATCGGGACGCTGGAATATCAGATGACTACCATGTGCCAGGGCCACAGGACAATAACTGAATTTTACCAAGCGGTATACCAGCATCTATCTCTGATACTGGACAAGATAGCTTGTCTTGACTTGGATGAAAGTAGTCTTGCCTCGATGACAAATGCCTATAGAGATAAGGCGCTCGATACATTCGTCAGAGGTTTCAAAGGAGATTTGCCACGATTACTGAGCGTTAAAGAACCCACATCTCTGCCACAAGCATTACATATTTGCCTGAAATTGGACAATATGGCATATCGAATGCAACATGCTTATGGCCAAGTACACAAACCAAATGACCGCGGTTATAATCAAAATTCTCAGGTATTTGCTGGAAACAAATTTTATCCTGTGACTCGCTCATGTAGGGGGCCAAAATAGGCCACCAGTACCACCACGGATGTTTCAAAGACCAGTGAATGGACAGGCTGTTCGGTACGAACCCCGCCAGCAATATTACTCGTACGGGAACGGGAACCAGAGGCCGCAGGGATTTCCCCAAGGACATCAACAAAATTCTCCAAATCCCGAACCAATGGATATTGATCGCTCTTTGCAGACCAAGCAAATAAATTATGCCAACAGACCACCGATTAATAACGGGGTCAAAAGGCCATATGGATGTTCTTCCCAAGGACCAACTCATAAGGCTCAGAGGAACTATCACTTAAGAACGGATGGTAATACCAATATGCAAATAGAGAATCCACAACATGACATTGAAACGGAGCCACTTGAGGGAGCTGTAGGAGGTACGCCACACCTTAACGAATATATCGATAAAGTTAATGATGAATACGTCGACGAGTCAATACACTATTTCGGCGAAGGATACAAAACAGCGGATAATCTAGTAGAAGATTACTCAACTGAAGATCTTAACGCTGACCTCAATTTTTTTGGCTAAACAGTTCCTCGTTGCCATATTTTAAAATTAAAACGAGGAACGGTGAGATACTAAAAATTCTTTTGGACACAGGTAGTAATAAAAACTATGTTAAGGCGATTTTCGCGGAGAATCCTGCGGAAAATCAGGATTATTTCTGCGCAAAAACAATATCCGGTGATGTACGAATATCACACCATACTCTTTTAAATCTATTCGGTGACTCAGTCCAACCTATTAAATTTTACCTCCTACCCGGACTGAGAACTTTTGATGCAATTCTAGGCAACGACACTTTAAGGGAACTATCTGCAATAATTCATACGGCTGATAATTACTTTGCACTTAACTATGGCATGAAAATACCAATATACCAATATTTATCACAGGATGTGAACAACCTGGAAATTAGAGTCGATCATCTTCCGGAACATCAAGCAACAACTATGAGGAAGATAATAGAATCTCACAAAAATCTTATCGCGGACCGAGACGAAAAGTTAACGTACACAACGAAAGTAATGGGCGAAATTCGCACAACCACAGAAGAGCCCATCTACACGAGAAACTATCCCTATCCAATGGCACTGAAGAGTGTTGTCGAGGAGGAAATAATCAAGCTATTAAAAGACGGAATAATAAGACCATCTCGTTCACCCTACAATTCACCCATATGGGTTGTCCCAAAAAAGGAGGACGCATCGGGGAAGTTGTTGTGGATTTCAGAAAATTGAACGCAGTCACTATAGCTGACAAATATCCAATACCAGAAATTGGAGAGGTATTGTCTCACCTTGGCGGCAATAAATTCTTTACAGTTATTGATCTCAAAAGCGGATTTCATCAAATCCCACTAAACGAAAAGGACATTGAAAAAACGGCATTTTCGGTTAACAACGGGAAATACGAGTTCACGAGGCTCCCGTTCGGACTTAAGAACGCCCCATCAATATTTCAGAGAGCAATGGACGATATACTCAGAGATTTCATCGGAAGGACTTGCTACGTTTATATCGACGATATAATAATTTTTAGTAAGGACGAGGTATCACACTTCAACCATTTGAAGGAAATCTTTAGCACCCTAGCTGCGGCAAATATGAGGGTACAACTAGATAAATGCGTGTTTTTTAAGTCGAAAGTTGAATTTCTAGGGTTCGCAGTTTCTGATAAAGGCATCAGTACAATAGAGGAAAGAGTTGAGGCTATGGTAAAAATCCCATACCCTACAACATTGCGGCAACTAAGATCATAATTTTTGGACTCTGTAATTACTACAGGAAGTTTGTGAAAGGATATGCGGATTTAGCCAAACCGTTAACCGCTATGTTGAGAGGCCCAAACGGCTCAATTCCTAGATCTGAGTCAAGCAAAGTGAGAATAACACTTGGGTGCAATGAAATGAAAGCAATGGATTCTCTAAAAAATGCTCTATTATCTCGAGAAGTTATGCTATTTTACCCGGACTACAAGAAGGAATTTCATCTGACAACCGATGCCTCCAATGTGGCACTCGGGGCTGTACTTAGCCAGGATGATAGACCAATAGCTTTTATTTCAAGGGTATTGTCGGAAACAGAGGGACACTATGCTACCAATGAGAGGGAGATGCTAGCTAAAGTATGGGCTCTACATACCTTTCGAAATTATTTATATGGAACTGCAAAAGTCATAATCTTCACTGATCACCAGCCGCTGACCTATGCCTTGAGTAACAAGAATACTAATGTGAAAATGAAAAGATGGAAGGCGATTCTCGAAGAGTACAACTATGAGATTAAATATAAACCAGGAAAGTCTAACGTCGTGGCAGATGCTCTCTCTAGAGCACCAATCACTAATGTGAACTCATTAACCGGCACTGTTCATAGCCAGGAGAGTTCCGGGGAAAATTTGGTGCCCTGGGTGGAGGCCCCTATAAACGCATTCAAAAACCAAATACTTCTCAGCGTAGGGGAGATGGCATCGTATCAATTTAAAATTATATTCCCTGGTTATCATAGACATACCATAGCGGAAAGGGAATATGACCAACAACACCTGCTGGCATTATTGAAAAGATACCTAAATCCTTCTGTGAAAAATGCTATAAGTGCACCAGAGTTTGTAATGGGTAAAATACAGGAGATTTATCCACTACACCTTAGAAATTAAGTTTCTTTTACGCGAGTACTCGTGGAAGATGTCATTTCGGAGAACGATCAGGAAAATGTCATTATTGACACTCATAACAGAGCTCACAGGAATGCAGCGGAAAACAAATTGCAGATTTTGGAGAAGTGGTATTTTCCCAGTATGTTTGCGAAGATAAAGCGGATAGTAAGAATATGCTCAATATGCAAAAAGAATAAATACGATAGGCACCCCAACGATCCAAAAATAAAAGAAACACATATACCCTCCTATCCCGGACAGGTGATCCATATCGACATTTTTTCAACAGACAAGAAGCTAGTAATGACTGCTCTGGATAAATTCTCCAAGTACGCCCAAGTTAAAATGCTAACGGGAAAGTCTATCGAGGAAGTCAGAAGACCACTAAGGGATCTCTTATTCTTCTATGGGGTGCCGAAAACGGTCGTCATCGATAATGAGAAATCTTTAAATTCTTCCACTATTCTGTTTATGATGAGGGATGAATTGGACATTGAAGTGTTCACTACACCTCCTTATTCAAGCGAGTCAAATGACCAAGTTGAAAGATTCCATTCAACCCTCGCGGAATTGCTGAGGTGTCTAAAGGCGGAGGGAGTATGTAGGAATTTCGAGGAACTTCTCGAAAGGGCGGTAAACGAGTACAATCATTCAATACACTCAACTGTCGAAAGAAAACCTGTTGATCTATTCTTTGGAAGAACAGTCGACTTTTCCCCTGGTAGTTATGACAGAACTAGACATTCGAATATGGAAAAAATACAGGAGAAACAAAAGCGGAATCTAGAATACCATAACAAGAGGAAACATAATGACGAACAATATACTCCAGGACAAGTAGTTTTTGTCAGGATTAATAAAAGATTAGGAACAAAACTATCTGAGAAGTACAGGGAAGAAATAGTAAAAGAGAACAGAAACTCTACAATAGTCACCGAAAGCGGACGAATCGTCCACAAGAAACATATCAGAAATTAATTTATAAATTTCCATTTACAGATTGCTAATTTTAACGGCACTTTGCGCCGGAGAAATCCAGATATTGGATTACTCAAATTCAAAACTGGTAGCAATACACTCAGAACTGGCAAAGGTTCAGACCGGCAATTTCAAGATAATTCATACTATGGAATTAAGGAGCTACGATACCCTCATTCAGGAAATAGAAAGTAACATTGTTCAGAATATCACCTTAAATCACCCTCTGATCCCTTACCTAAAATACACCATATCCCAAATAAATTCATACATATCTCGACTCAAACCTAATTTAAAGTCTAAACGTTCACTGGACTTTCTCTGCAGCGCATGGAAATGGATTGCTGGAAGTCCAGACCATCAAGATTTTGAAATAATTCAGAAGAAGGTGGAAGATGTCTTAGAAAATAATAGCAATCAGGTCGTAATTAATCGTCTGTCACTTGAGAAAATTAATAAACTTACGAATGCCACTGACGAAATAATTAAAATAATAAAAACAGAACAAAATATCCATAACGAAAGAATATTAGAGTTTAAATACAAACTTGAATTATTAAAAGAAGATATTGCCAACATCGAATTCGCAATTCATTTAGCTAAGGCAAATATTGTCAATTCATTTATTCTTTCATCTTTTGAAATTGAGATTCTAAATGATATCTTTAATAAAAGTAATATACCATTTTCTAATACTGATGAATTGCTACACTTTGCCGAAGTCAAAATTGCCATTGAGGGATATAATATAATGTACATCCTAAGCGTCCCAACTACAGATACCGAAAATTGTATTAGACTACTAATTAAAGCTATAAAGAGAGAAAACATTGTAACTAGACTAGACTATGATTACTTGTTAGATTGTAAGAACAAAATTTTTGGCCTAAAAGGAAAATGCAAAACCTACAATAGTTTATCGATATGTAGTCCCGGAAATTATGAAGATATCACAGAAACAACGTGTATCCCGAAGCTGTTAACGAGTCAAACATCTAAGTGCACCATAACCAATAATGAGCATATCAATACTATAGAGGAGATCGAGGATGACATATTATTCCTAAATCAATACAGCGGCGAAATCGACGTGGATAACTCAACTATGTGGCTCAATGGGTCGTATGTCATTCATCATTATAACAGTACTATACGGGTTAACAATAGAACATACGCATCAAGACAAATCACAGCAACAAAGCCTCTTCCTGCCCTAATTAAACCCATGAACACAGATGCCGAAGAGGGAACATTATCTTTGGAACTAATAAATGACATTAATGTTAAAAACACCCTGTCAATTCGTAAGCTGAAGTCGGTTAACCAGATTAGCCTATTATTGAACATAGGGGTGATATCAACTGCCCTGATAATTGGGGTTTTCGTCCTTCAAAAGCGATTAAAAGAATGCAGGAACATCAAATCCAATCAAATTGAAACCGTAATAGAAAAGCCTTCCCAAAGTAACCAACCTACAAACAACTCTCCCAGGATACAGGTCAATAGCCAAAATAAGAGCATCTTCAACCTACCATGTTTTTGAGATTCCATTCGAGGACGTATGGAACTTAGAGGGGGAAGAGTTAACACATTATACATTGCATTTGTTACTGCACGCGCATCCCATCCAGACACACCGTCAGCAGCAACATTCCAGGTGTCACATTGCACAACTCAACGAGAACAAACAACATTCAACGTTCCCACAGTCATTACTCGGCACGTGGACTACGTCAGCATTTTAGATTATTTATTAAGCTAAAGTTAAAGCCTTCATTATTTTGTAAAACTAGTTCGGTTTTAAGCTAAATAAAAGTAAGACGTGTTGGGATCCAACACGCAACCTTTTTTAAAAAGCAAATTAAATTAATAATTCATTAATTTATATAATGTAATTTTCGGTAGGGTACCTTGAGCTGATTATAATAGGTTTGCCCAAAAATATTGTATAGGTCGTAAGTTATAAAAAATGTCAATAGTGGGCATAGCTGTAACAATAACCCGCCCATAATTTGTGTGATATTTAATGTTAGTACCCACAAACTTCCTGTGAAATTTTTTTCATAAATTTTTGAATAGGAATCTAGAAATGATTTTTGGTTAATTGTGAGCGTGGCAATATTATTCTTCCCATATTTAGCACACACACTATTATGGTCCCCAAGTAAATTTCTCCCAATTTGTATTCTGATAGCATCAATACGAGCATAGATAGGTAAATTTTTATTTTATACCCGAAAGTTCCGTATATCAAAAGTGTTCCTGTTCTTTCTCCGATCAATTTCATTTCTCGTAAAATTTCGTACATAAATCTCGAATAGATCTTCAGTTATGAATAATATTTATATATAATTATATTGGCCGGGGCAGTTAATAAATAGCGCCCACTTTTTGCATAGAGTTGATTAGGGACCACCTCTACATAGCTGCCAATTACGTCACTATGCTATCAATTAGACCGAAGTTATAGCCATTTTAAAAAGGGAGAAAAAGGTCCGTATATGGGAAGTAGGCGTGGTCTTTGTCCATACTATACTTTTGCAAAGATTAATTAAGATAACTCTAACAGAGCAGAAAAAAAGTGCCCACTGGCGGACAGACAGACGGACAGCACAAAATTAGTGTACCCTTTTTACCTTTTTTAAAGTGCATAATAATATTTGAGAAGATCCAATGTGCATTAACTATTGAGGGGAGAATTTTAGATTGTTTTCGTTTAATGATGGTTAAGGGTGAACTTCTCGAGGTTTCCAGATCCATATTGGCTTAATAATTGTAGTATATAGAAGAAGTTTATTTTCAGTAGTTATCTTGGATCGGGTCCCTCTGAGCCAATAGAGTTGATGGAGTTTGTCTTTAATCTGGTTGCATTTTTGGAGTATATGCTATTTCCAGGTTAATTTACTCTTCATGTGTAATGCTAAGTACTTCATCTTGTCTGTCTATTATGATAGTCACATTGCTTATAGTAATCGGTGAGGGGTCATCGATATTTTGTTTTCGTCCTTGGACAGTTTTGTCTTCATTTATAGTAATATTCCATTTGTACCCATTCCAAAAAATATTATTGATTGTAATTTGTTGGTTCCTGTAGCTATGTACTTATGAGATATCAATAGGATTCTATAATCTGCAAATGCTACTATCATGGAGTGACGGCGCTGCATAAAGTAGATATGGGATTGGCAGCGGCACACCGGCTTTTATATTCAGTAAAGGTAACGATTTACCTAATTCTCTCCATAATAAGGGAGGCTTCAAGTAGGAGTATTTTTTAAAATTTATGTACAAGAGCAGGATGCCAAACTTTATTGAAAACATTTGTGATATCCCAAAAAAGCGCTACTTAATAAGCTGATATGAAGGTCGTTCTTGGAGGTCCTTTCCAAGTTTTGGGAAGCAGGCAAAATGGCTGACAAACCCTTGGGTCGTCACCATTAACCCTAGTGTCGTTTTGACATATCTTCGTAAGCCTAAATATGGTGATATCCTATTAATTACAACCAGCCGGAGCTGTTTCTAAATTTTGTGAGGTATGATAGTTCTAAACCAATGCCTCAGACTATCTAGAAAAGGACTTCTGATTTTGAAAATTTTAGTCTCATGCAAGCGAGGGCTGACAACTGTTTCTCTCCATTGTGGGTCTTTGCAGCTCCTGCAATGATCATTGAACGAAATGCCCATTCTTTCAGCGTGCGTGCCGATCCAGACCAGAAACTTGCCATAATTCAAATTCCTTTTTGCTGACAGTATTGGAGTAGACTTGTAAGCGGCTGCACTTATATTGTTGTTAAAGAAAATTATTGAACTTTCTATATCAGTGGATTAAATCTTAGGATCTCCATTAATTACTTCGGAAGTATCCCAGTCAGTCTTGTGATTCTACAGTATTATGATAATTGAAATTAACTATATATCTGAAGTATACTCCAAAGAAATCGACGAGTGATCAGATAAGAGTGCCAGGCTGGATTTAATCGATAGATTATTTGACATAAAATTTTTGTAAATGCAAAAGTCAATTAAAATAGGTATCTTCTTTTTATCGGTTGGCCAATTTGTCCAGTACTTAAATGTTTGCAGTTGTGAATTTTTGTGGAGTCTGTAAGATTTACACCTTTTTTGTTTATACTTCGCATACAATAAAGACACAGGCAAAAGTTTTTGGGTAGTAGTTATATTGGTCACGAAGGAATTTGTGTTTTGGAGGGCACTATATTGCATCTATTGTCAATGGTTCGTATTTGTTTTCTATTTGAATTTGAATTATGTAGACTGTAGGTGTTCCATTTTATATTGCTCTAGTTTTGTGTAGTTCAAATGTCCTTGATTATGATGGCTTTAGCAGCATCTGCTAGCCCATCCGGATGTGTGTGCAGTAAATTGTAGCCTCCTAGTCTTAAGTAGGTTTTGGTCATGGAGTGTGATTCTGATATAAGGATGACACATTTATCATTTAAGCGTTTTTCTATTCAAGAACGTGCTGGGTAAGTCCATTTGAATTCCTAGAAAAATGGAAGTAAAAGATTACTAGTTTAAGTTTTTTATTGATTAACATCGTTCAGCTTTGTCAATATTAGAGTGAGGAGATTCGGCAATTCGTCCTTTGGACTTTTGAGTTGTTTCATTATCTCTTAGAGTTCTTTCATATCATTGTATAAATGTTCTTGTGTATTTCAGTGACTTTTTCTTGCTGTCCTGTCATGCTGTTTGGTTGCTATTCTTTGAAGCAACTTGGGAAAATGTTAAAGTGTTAAAGGGTTAATGGTGATTGAATTGGTCTTAGGTTGGATTTGTTTTCTGTTTTCCAAGTTATTATTTGAGGCTGCGAAATCAAGCAGATTTGGAAAAAGCTTTGCTTACTTACTTACTTGCTTTCGTGGCCTAATCGCAGAATCTGTATTGTAAAAGTGCTAAAAGTTAGTAGTTTATTAACGAAGTCATTGTTTCGATTATTGTTTTCAATTAAATTTACCAATAGCATTTTAAAGTAAGTTGTAATTTTATAAATAGTTTTTGTTATTATTATTTCTATTTCTATTTGCCACTAACAGGGATTATGTGTGTAAGGCTTTACATGGACGGGTACCAACAAGTACCATCTTCGCTTAGAAGAGAAGAAATACACAGAAACCGATATCTCACTACTGCAGTATTTGTAATATTTCTGCATTTAATTTTCAATGCCATCCACTTCTCCATTTAAAGTAGACTTCAGCGCGACTCCTGCTCCCATTCTGCAGACTTCGGTAATTTATTCACACATTCACTCATACTTCCACATATACCCGCACCCCAGGCATATATTTAACTAATAAAGAAAACGCCTTTTTAATAAGTTAATGGACATTTAGTAATAATTTTATTTTATGTTGTATTTGGAAATGTAAATTCATGTTGCCATAATTAATAACAATTTTCAATATAAGTACAATTAATCTCATTTCATTTGTATTCATTCTAATGTTGTTTTTTGTTGTTCTCAATTTACAACAATTACATGTGAATGGAACATACGGACTTTTTGTATTGTATCCAAACATGTCTCTAATTTTGTTTTTTATTAACAATATCGGAACAACTGTTGTCAATGTTTCAATTTTAATATAATTTAAATTTGTAAAAAATTATTTACAAAAACGCTCAATCAGTAACAATTCATATTAAATAATGTCATCTTTTCAATGTTGATTTCAATACTGAATTCTACTAAATGTAATAATTTTAAAAATATTTTGCATAATCTAACTTTAAATATTGTATAAATTATTATTTATAAATATTTGATCACAATTCACTTTGCATAGTTTTTGTTTCTTCTGCGATTTACAATTTTTTGAAACTATTTTCATAAGTATAGAAAATATTCGAACTGCAGCTAATGACGAAAAATTTAGATGCAGCCGGAAGTGTGCTGAAAGCTAGAAAACTATATTTAATAATACCCTGTAATAAATGTGCAGTAAATTGAGTATAATTGAGAGTATTTGAGAGCGGCTTTTAAAAATTTACGCTGTTGCCGGAAAGAGGGTGTTTAAAGCGAACTGGGTGAGCTATTGGCGGGCATTCACTGGAGAGTATGAACTTCCTAAATGACAAAAACCGTACAAGTTGACACTGTTTATAAATGGGGAATGACGAAAGATAACTATCATAACAGCACGAGTTTTTGAAAGTGAAATAAAAATAAAAGGCGATTTTCATATATTATGTTTGCTATATTATCCATAATCCAGATATGTCTCATCCTAATTTCATGTATATATCTCGAACCTTGTGGAATTCAATTGTTCATAAATGGATAGTGCAAAATCTACCGATACTGATCCAAAATATTTGTATTATCATTTGTGCTATTATACTTCTTTCTGCGCATCACAGACGAAAGTTTCAAAGTTATTAAGAAAAACACATTAAAGCATTGTGTTATTGTAACTTGATTCAGTGTATAGTTGAGCATAATTTTCGGTATCGCTAACTAAATAAGATTGTAACGTTCAGCAACGATTCGCCGATTTAGTAACTTTATTTTAACGATACCCCTTGAAGGAAAGTGTATTTTTTAATTGTTTTTTAAATTAATATTTCCGTTAAATATCAGAAAAAGTTTACAGGTGACTTCTCGACATTAGATATAATAAGATTGCTACATATCGTGCTGTTAAGGAATATATAGTGCACTCGTCTAGCACAGTGTCGTGAACCCTTCATCAGAATAGTTACTAAACAAGCATTTGGAAAAGTTATTAAACAATTATTTCATTCCAGTTATACAGAACACAAGTAAATGCTTTATCATTTCAAAACAAAAATTTAAATGGACTGTATCACGTTATTTTATAAAAAACAAAATGAGGAAAATAATGTACACGACATATCTTGGACACCATATACGCTATCATTAAAAAATCTGGTTGTGTGATTCAGGTAGCGATCATACAATCAGAATTTAGTATAAGTATGAAATTTGGTTCAGAGATGGGAATAGTCAGCAACAAACCCCGTACAAAAAGGGGTGGATTTGCTGATTAGTATTGCTAAACTAGTGTTGGTCATAATAATTGGTTATTTACTTATTACTCAAATATAATTCAGAAGTCCCATTTTTGTATTTTTATTATTAATAGTGCAACAATATAAAATCTCCACATTCCTGGGTTCCGAATTGGTTTCTTTCTCATATCTGAAGTAATGAAATTTGGTTTTATTTTAAGTGTTCGTGATGGCTTGATGTCTCTGGAACTGTTTTAGTGTTTTATATCCCGATGTGATTCAAATCAGAAATGAACTCAGACTAAAGCTACAGCACGATTGCCAAGAGGAATAAGTTAAAAAAAGTATATGAAGACAATATTCACGTCAGATTAGATCGAATTTATTTTTGTTTCCCCAGCAAAATGACCCATTTTTATGTTTATTTATCTTTACTTTATGTATTTACTTTAAACACCCTGTAACTTATATGAAATAGCAGTTGTTATAAACGATCGGATCGGTTTCTTCAATTCTCAGCGTTTTGGTATAATTTTAAAAGTGTGATTCATAGATAAACTTTGAAAGTGCAAAATGATTTATTTGGTTGATTTATTTAAGTAAAGAGTTTGCGTTTTGCAAATTTTAGAGTAGAGCTAAGAAGAGTTGTTTGTTTTTTTTTATCCTAAAACTTTTACATTCAAACCATTCATTTGCGGCTATATACTCATATTCACTTACTTACAGGCATTAAATTATTTATTCGCTTCACTTAAATATAATGATAAAGTATCGTTCCATTATGTAAATATATAAACGTGTTATTATAAAAATTTAACGAAAACAAAATAGCAATACTCGCATACTGACGAGCAACTTGCTTGAAGTCCTCAACGCATCTTCAAACAAACTCTCTCCTGCAGTGTATTCAAGCAAACTTATTCAACTTCCGTTCAAGTATCTTCGAGAGATGCTACAACCCATGGCGGTCCTAACATGACACGAGAAGCAGACGAGGAAGACAACGCAAACATTTTAAAGAAAATTAAAAAAGTTGCGAAAGTGCCAATGCAGGCATGTGGATACTCGCATATGCTCGATAGGCAGGAAGTGCTCATAAAGAGCGAATGTAGCTATTATTGTTGCTGTTGCTTTTGCTTTTGTTGATTTTTCTGCCAGTGTTTTTGTTTTGTGGAAATTAAGGCTGGTCCCCAGATGTGTTCTCTTTGTATAGTATTCTGTATGTAGTAAAAATTAACAAAACTGCATCATGTCCTTCAATAAATTTACGTCTCTTTTGAGTTCATTAACAATTTTAAAGTAATACAATAATCATTTCGTAATCTAAATTTGCGTATTAAATATAAATACAGGATAATTCTTTAAAAAGTTTTAAACTCACATTGGTTAATGTATGCTTTTAAAGAATTTAGATTTAAACAATTAGTAATTTATATATTAAATTGTAGTTCAATAGAAGAATAAATGATTTACCAGTTTCAAGTTGGATGGGATGTTTGAAATTATAGATTGAGTTGGTTTTTCGGTTCGATCATCAACATATACGTAAATTCAATAAAACACATAATATTGTAACAGGACTAGAGATTTGAAGAGTCAATAACTGACACTTAAGAATTATTGTATGACAATTTACGTTTTTATTTTATTTTGTATAATTGGAAAAATCGGAACAATATTTTTTATACCATCTTCTAATGAAGCGCAACATCGTGGAGCTCCTTTCCGGGTTTCTCTTTATTTTCAGTCCTGTTGAAATTAATACATTATGGAAATAATAAATGGAAGATTTTTTTTAATTTGGACATATGTTTTGACATTCGAATATGAAGACAACATTATACGACAATGGGTTGTGCTTTGAATGATTCATAAATGTTTACTTAATATGTACATGAATATTGTGCGAAGTATGAAAGTCCTTCTGAAAGTCAAGTTTATGTCTAACTTATTAACAAAAAGCTGTAGTTTTTGCTCCCTAAGTACAAAATAAGAAGATATGTCTGACCAGACTTCGTAACCTCCGATCAATTCAAAACAATTTTACAATTTGTAATTGTCACTTAATTTTTGTTTGTTCTACTTAATTTTGCTGGAAAACCTTTGAAAGATTTTATATTGTATACCAATATAAAACTCAACGAAATGAGGAGCGGAATTATTTAGGGGGATGTTAGAGGATCACAATATACCAATATAGGTAGGTAGTTAAAATGGCTGTCGACCTCGGGTCGCCTCAATTAGCAATAGTGCCGTTTTGTTGCCATGTCTTCGCGAGCCTAAACAAAATGGTAACATACTTTTGTATATATACAACCATCCAGAGTTGGAATTTGGATAGGTCTGAAAGTTCTAAGCTAGAGCAATGCCCTAGACTCCCTAGAAAAGGACTTCCGAGATCTTTGAGTCTCAAGCGAGCGAGGGATACAATACAATACAAAGAAAGTGTACGACTGTTTCTTTCTCCTGTGGATCTTAACAGTGGTTTAAAAAATATTAATTTGAATATATTTGGGTGATAAATTTAAGAAAATATGGGCACACTTTTTATATTAGTTTCCTTTGATTATGAACATAGTTTTTTATATTTTTCAATTATTTCTTAACTATGAACCTAAATCATTTTTCGGCTGGCGACCATATTCATTTTTATTTACTCTGTTATTGAGATAGTACCACCTCATTTTAGAAAATCAGGTTGTACTATGAACCACTGGAAACGAGTGGATTGTTTAAATTCAATCTGAAAAGTAAGTATGCAGGCGGCTATCAACACAGATAAACTATTAGCATAACATCTACTCAATATTTCAGTATAAACATGTAAAAAGGCATTGGCCCCATCAAGAAAGCTTTTGAACTCCATAACCAAAACTATAGCAGCAATCCCAATAGCAGCCTGACAGACGGCATGTTCGGTGATTGTTGCAATGCTGACGGAAGATCTCAAAAGGATACTACCCAAATATTGTCTAGTATAAACACTTTGCAATTCGATCCGATATACATATTGGCAAGTAATCGCATCTCACTCACTGTCACATAATTCTGTACTAGAAAGCCTAGTCCAAAGCCTGGGGATGTGAGACAACAATTTCCATTCAAGGTTTGCACATTTGCGTTCGTTCTGAAGTAAAGTAACTCTGGGAACTTTAATGTGGACCAGAAATCTTCTGAAGTTTTGACGTAGTCAATCATAATATCTTGGACACTTGAATAGGAAAATAATATAAAATCCTTTATACTTAACTAAGATATTCACTTATAATATCGTCGCGATATTATTCTAACTGTCTGCAAAGCAACTGTGAGATTTTACTCACAATTAAGTCAGAGATGTTTATCTCGTGATTACATTGCGTCTAAATGATTTGTTAAATTATTTAGATATTCTTCGAAAAATAAGGAGTTGTTTTATTAGTCAAGTTTTGAAGTTGTAGGAAAAAAATTAGCTGCCGTCTTCAAGTCATTAGATGAAATACATGAATCCCAAAAAAAAAAAATTATATTCCTGCTTGTCGCTACTGTATAATTCACCCAGTATAATTCGTTTTCAAGATGCATCATTTACAACAGTAAAGTTGAAGAAGGTCTTCTCAAATGAATCGGTCCGAAGCAGCATACTCCTAATCTCAATCGCAACTGAATAAAAGTGATTTTAACATATCTTAGTCATATTATTTAGTGACGGATTCGATAAAATTACCCTGTATTTATAAATATGTTGCTTTAGCCCTCCTTATTATTATGCAAAACGGTAATGCGTACATACTTACAATTTATTTGCATAATTTTTAATATGTAAAGACTTTAATAAAGTTACTTTTTGCTTTTAATATTGCCCTATAAAATTGGCGGTTTGCTTTTTGCTTTATATATTAACAAATTCCTATTCTATACAAATATTATTAAACGCTTTTATATAGTAAATTGTTGTTGCTGTTGCTTTAATAAATAACAATTAGTAAATATACAAAAAATACCCTTAACCACACAATTTAACAGTTTATGCATATGTACGCTTAGGTCAGTTATATGCATAGTAAAATTCTCTACTTAATCGTTAAATTTGATATATTCGGAATATAAACTGATCTTTTTGTGGAAATAGTGACTTTAGCTATAGTTTTTTACTGTAAATTGCAATCATCGGATGCATTGTTGATTTGTTGCTTGGTCTTGCGTGAAGCACGTCGTATGAGTGATCTGCAATTTATTAGAGACAAAAATGCATGAGTGTGCGTCGCAATAATAAAATACTCTTCACCTTACCGAGATCTTGGCTTTAATTTGGCATCACTGCTACCTGTTGCGGAATCAGGTGATTCAGCAAAGCTGGACTTTTTATCACTAGAAACGGATGGACTAGCGTTGCGGTTTTTATCTGCAAGTTTAGAGGGAACATCAAATTAAAATATTAGAAATGTTAAATCAAGAGACGGTTTCATAGAGAAAATAAAACAAAACGAGGTTATTAACATGTGAGTTATATTACACCCTTAAGTACATACTAACTAGAAATGTAACTGATAAAATGTGAAATATTCATTCAAGCATCTTGCCAGATGTATGGTAAAACTTAGCACTTCCTCGTAGAACTATTATTATAGACTAACACAATTAAGCCTTTCGACTCAAAAACAAAAAGGTACAAAAAGAAGCATTTCGTAACCGTATCCTGGGAGGGATTCGAATCCACATTCTTATATAAGTCCTTAAAGGTCTGATGGACTAAAAACCTTGAAAAAGTAATCTAGGTTAAATTTATTTTCGTACTTTTCAAATGTTAATACTACTAAAACGAAATTCAAATTTGGAATTTTTTATTTTTTTCTACACGTTTCTTTATAATATATATAATAATGGTCTAGTGGTACGCATCCCGAGGGTCGCAGGTTCATATCCTGCCACGGGCTTGCTCTCCAAAATGATTCTTTCTATAAAATCCTTTTCTCTTCGAGTCGAACGCCTCTGTAGCTAGTACTCATTCCTCCAACACCTTCCACTCATAATTAATTATGGTGTAATAATTATAATAATAATAATAATAATAAACTATATAATATATATAATATTTTTTATGATATGGATTGTACCATATGTTTTTTTTAATAATTCTTTATTCGTACTCAATTAGAGTTTTCTTTCCTTGCCATAAACAGCAAGTGAGCTCCTGCAAAGCGTATCACTGAAAGATTTAAGAGGTAGTTCAGGGATACGAGTTTTAATACGTTCCATCTATATGGCGAGGAGGAGAAAGCACATAAATTTCTTATACTAGATCAAGTAAAAAGCGTGAGTAGATTTTCCATATCATTTATTTCACATATGGGAACAATTTTGCACACTGCACAACCTCTACGTTTGGCTCCGGTAATAAGTAGCAGGAAACATTTGAAAAGTAGTGCATCAATAAATTTGGTAGGCACTTTCTTGTTAATTGTATTTCAATATAAGATTATTATGGAAAATAACTTTTTGAATACCATAAAATCACTACGACGGCACCTTAGATGTTACTTCCTGCTCCAATCTGCTTACATTTAATTGCACAGTACCTTACCCATTTTCCCCTCTTAGTTGTGAAATTACATTTGTACTGCAAACTACATATGATAAACCATAAATTGATCTTTCTATCTACGGCTGGTTTTATTATTTAAAAAATTTCATAAATATTGTTACGAAATTGCCCTCCTGACAATTTACTGTAACTCTCAATACTCGGATTTGTACCACTGAATTGTGAAGTAATCAAACAGTCACTGGTTAAATTAAAATAATTTACTTTATTTAATTATTGCAATTTACACACTTTATATTAGGCTTAAAGTTTGCTTTATTAAAAATTGCACTTTATTTAATAATTCATTAATCACTTTATTACTTCTTAATACTGTAACTGCTACAAGTGAAATGTTACGATTGCTATTCAACCACGTCGACTTCTAATTATGTGGTGCTTTCTTATGGTTGAAGTAGAACATTCTAGAAAATCCCCTATACTTCCGTAGAAATTCGAGAACATTCTCGAATTTTATCTACACTTCGAAAGAGTAAGCTTTTTTTCGAATATATTGTGACTTATATACACCTCTCTCGTAGTAACTGAATAGTAATAGAGGTATCCTAAAAGTAGGCAATCATTTATGTTTCAGTATATTAAAGTGGGATCACAGCACTTTGTGGTATTCTCATATATTTGGAATTAAAAAAAAAGTATGTATTGTGATACTAGAAAGAAGAATGATGGTATTTTGCCAATGTATTGATGGTTTTCGATATCTGTAATATCAATTAATTCGTGGAACCGTTTTCCAGGAGAACAGATATTTTTTACACCTTTAAATATATATACAAACATTTTTTTGGGTGCAGGGTAGAAAAATATAAATCCGGGGAAAATTAAATCTCAAAAAACCTTCTTAAATGGAAAGTCTTCAGACACACGGACCATCTGTTAATCCGTCCTTCCAAAAACAGGTTTTTCGGAATACTGGTCACATTCATCGAAATCTCGAGGTCTATTTTTCTCAATTTTTGTTTATACTACTTTCGACTTTAGAAGGGGTGTAATGTAAACCGCCTCCACGCGGTGCACCCTGGGTTACGCTAAATGGTCTACACTCCCCCAGGTGCTGCTGTTTTCTTGCACGGGAGTTCAGTAGCACCAATTGGCACGACCCCCATCCTTCGTCCCCGGAATTCTCTTTGGACCAATGTAACTGTTCTGATTACCCTGGGCTGGTAGCTGTAATTTTCTGGACCTAGCTGTCTTTTGTCACGGTAGCACCAAGGTGAAACTTGAGTGTGAACGGCACCAGTCTAAGGTTGCAGCTGCCCCCGTCCCGTTAAAACCTTGGCAGGCCTCAAAGTACGTTCGACGTCTGTTACCGTTAGGTCGGTAGTGTGGGTTCGGTTGAGTGGAACTCCCGATTAGCACTGGTCTGGCTCTGAGCACTTGACCCCATAAGGTCTTGTGCCAACCCTCGCATGGCCTCCCTGCTTGCACAGATAACCATGGGACCATATTTAGTAACCACATGTTCGGACTGAGATAGCGGCTTTGAGTGGGGACCCTTATTGCATGGACACAACAAAAAATAAAAACACAAACACAAACACAAACAAAATTTCCGCGCATATCCCCTCAGGGACGCGCAAAACCCTGGCTAGGCAAATGCCCACCTGCAACACCCCAGCCCTTGGTTCAAAGACAAGCAGCATAAGCACTGCCCCTTCAACAAGCACCACAGCTTCGGCTAATAAGCCACCCAAGAGCTCTTCGCTGTCCCCAGGCTCTTCAGCGGCTGCTCGGGTATTGACTCACAAACCAGCAGCAGTCGCTCCGCCTAAGCCCTCTTCAGCAAACGCCTCGATATTGCCTCACAAGTCGATGGTAACTGCTCCCCGTACCGCTCCTCCTTCAGGTGCACCTACCAACGTGAACCCGAGTACAAGGGCGTACAGGACGCGTAGAGCTTCGCGTTGACGAGGCTCAACGCTTCAGAACCATCTCAACTGTCAGAATACGACAAGGGCAAGCTTGAGTGGGCAAAAGCACACGCTGATGTGCGTGTCCACTCCTCCACTGCACAAGCAGCCGGTAACCCCAAGAGGCAGAGATCAGCCGATCGCCCGGGCCAATCCACCCAAAGCATCCCTAAGCGCGTAAGGCTGGCTACTCCCAAGCCTAAGCTCTCGAAAACGCTTAGTGAGATTGTGAAAGAGAGCCTCACATGGGCTGTGGTCGACTCTGCCAATGCCGATGGGACCATTACTCCTGCCAATTGGAGACAGGTCGAAATGGCACTGTTACCAATATTCGTTGAGGTTATGTCCCTCAACCCTGTTCCTTCACCCAGCTGCCGTGACGCAGGGTGGTATCAAGGACATATTAAGATCATATCTTGCTCGGACCAACGCTCGGCAGATCTATATAAGGTACCGATCAATAGGGTAGGTGAGATATGGCCGGGTGCACAGCTCAACGCTGTACCTTTTGACCAGGTTCCCCAACGCCCTCGCTCCAAAACATGGCTTCTTGCCGAGCCCTCTGAGCCCGAGGCAATCTTAAAGATCCTCAAGCTCAGCAACACCGATCTTCCCACCGATGGCTGGAAGGTCGCGAAAGTTGGTGACCCCAAAGGCACTTTGCGTGAGGTCACCATAATTTTGAACGAGCAATCCCTTGTTCCCATCAACTCCCGCGAGGGGGTGATTAATTATGGCTTTGGAGCCATCACTCTCCGCATCTACAAGTGCGATGCCCAAGCCCCCCAACAGTCTCCCCCAGCTGGTGCTGTCCCACAAGCCACTGCCAAAGAGCCTAGCTGCTCGGGCCCGGCTCTCACCCCTTTGTCGGGTAGTGACAATGAGAGTATGTGCTCCGTTACAACCAGAAGCAGCCGCTTCTCAACTTCCGAACTGGTCGGAGAATTCTTCGACCACATGGACACGGATGCGGCTGGTGGATACATCTCTCCAATGTCCGAAGAGGAGGAGTTGAATTCCACAATAATCACTCTTCCAGACAATGCTGAAGGTACTACAGATTAACCTTCAGCATTCGAAAACTGCCTCGGCAGCCCTGCTTCTCCGCCTCTCGGATATAGGGGAGGAGCTCATTCTCGTCCAAGAACCTTGGGTCATAAATGACCGGGTTTCTGGACTCAAAGCATACGGATATCGTATGGTATATATCGAGGATCAAGGTAAACCAAGATCCTGCATTCTGGTAAAAAACAGCGTTAACGCTCTTTTACTCCCTAGATTCAGTGACAAAGACAATGTTGCCATGGTCATTGAAATCGGTCCACGGACTTTCTGGATCTCCTCGAACTACATGGCTCATGACTATGGCGACTCCCCGCCACCAGACATACTGAAGCAAATGGTTGCTGTAGCCCACCAGAAACAGATTCCGGTAATTATCGGCGCCGATGCCAATGCCCATCACGAAATATGGGGCATCTCCGGCCCCATATCATTTCAAATAACTTAGGCATTGCTAACCGGGGAAATGAGCCGACCTTCCTTACATCCGTCAGGAAGGAAGTGCTTGACATCACCCTCGTCAGCGATAACTACTCCAACATGATATGCAATTGGTTCGTCTCACAGGAATGCTCCTTTTCGGACCACTGCTATATCACCTTTGACATTGATTTGAGGGAGACTACAGGCAATACAGAATCTCTTAAACCAGTCAATAGAAAAAACACGAACTGGCCTCTTTTCCGGCTCAAACTGGTGTCATGCTTAGCAACGACTCCCTCCATTATCCACAACTGTCCCGACATTGATCGGGCGGTGGACGATCTGACTACAGCTTTTAAAAAAGCCACTCATATCTCTTGCATCACTCTCGAACCACGGGGCAAACCTAAACCTCCGTGGTGAAACTCGGAAATTGCAAGTCTTCGCAAAACTTGTAGAATGCTTTTCAACAAAGGTAAAGTTACAGCTGATTGGGCCCCTTTCAAAAATAAACAAAAAGAGTTGAAATACGCCAATAGGCGAGGGAAACGAGCGTCATGGAGGGAATTTTGCGAAAGCATTGAATCGACGTCCGAGGCTAGCCGTCTTCGTAAAATTCTCCACTCCTCTAACAAAGCCCTTGACTGTATCCAAAAACCAGATGGCAGCTGGACTCACTCAAGCGCCGAAACCCTTGATATCCTGCTAGACACCCACTTCCCAGGGAGTTTAGCCTCAGCGGATCAAGCACTCTACCAGGTGGAGCAGGTTTCCCATGATAGCCTCCCCACATTCCAAGTGACAAAAAGTCACCTTGAGTGGTCCATTCAAACCGTGAAGCCATACAAATCCCCCGGACCGGACGGCATCATTCCTGCCGATATCCAAAATGGAGAAGAGATTATCCTTCCATGGCTGCTTCAAATATATAATGCAAGCCTCAGATTGCAATACATTCCCTTACGCTGGCGCACGGCTCGGGTCGTCTTCATACCAAAAGTTGGGACACCAAACCTAAGGATTACAGACCCATAAGTCTAACATCCCTTCTTTTTAAGGTTCTAGAAAGAGCTCTTGACCTACATATCAGGACATCGATCAGCCCCTCTCTTCTCTCTGTATCTCAACATGCTTACTCTAAAGGCAAATCGGTTGAAACAGCACTTCATTCTCTCATTTCTCAAGTTAACAAATCCTTGGCGTACAAGGAATTCACACTTGCCATATTTCTGGACATCGAGGGAACATTCAACAATGTATGCCCCAACGCTGTCATCTCCGCACTCTATAATCTTAACCTGCATTCAGGTCTTCTTAAATTGATAGAGCTTCTACTAAAATCTAGGATCATCACTTCCACGATCGGCAGTGCCCAATCCAGGAGGGTGGTTAACAGGGGCACGCCACAAGGGGGTGTTTTATCACCCCTCCTCTGGAACCTGGCAGTTAACACACTACTGGTGAGATTGGAATCTACTGGATGCAAAGTGATAGCCTATGCGGACGACATAGCAATCGCGGCATCCGGCAAATTCCCCCAAACACTTTCCGAAAAACTTAACTATTCACTCTATTGTGTCGAACTGGTGTCGCGAATTCGAACTTGGGGTTAACCCATCCAAAACCGAGACTTCTCTAGGAAGTACAAAATTCCAAAGTTTACAATGCCTAGTCTAAACGGCACTCCGATCTCTTTGAGCACACACGTTAAGTACTTAGGCCTGATTCTCGAGCCAAAGCTTCATTGGAAAGCCAATCTAGCTGAGAGGGCACGTAAGGCAACATGCGCTATATACTGCTGTAAAAGAGCAGTTGGTGGACTTCGTCCTCGAGTCGTGCTCTGGCTCTACACGGCCATCGTTGAACCAAACCTGTTATACGGGTCGGTCTTCTGGTGGCAAGCTCTCGAAAAAGCCTGTAATATCAAACCCCTTGATAAAATCAGAAGATCCATTGCTCTACTGATCACTGGCGCTCTTCGTAGCACACCTACGAAAACCGTTTTTGCCATGCTGCACTGGCTCCCCTCGGGGATCCTGGTTAAGCAACAAGCCAAGCTGACAGCGATTAGACTTAATGCTCTTTCGCACTGGCGCATAACCCTCACAGGCCATGCTTCAATTCTGAATCAGGACCCACCTGTCCCCAACTTTATCGATTATATGTCGGTCTATCCCGATTTGAACAGGGAATTCGACCTCACTATTCCAAGTCGAAGCGACTGGACCTCAGAAAACCGAATCGTCGGTGAAACAGTCGAAATCTACACCGACGGTTCCAGGCTTGGCGGTAGAGTCGGCAGTGGTATTTATTCCGACAAGCTGGACTTAAACATCTCCCTACGTCTCCCAGACCATTGCAGCGTTTTTCAAGCTGAGGTCATGGCCATTTACCACGCAGCCAAATGGATGCTGAGTAGTGATATCGGCGCAGTTGACGTATCTATCATCTCAGACAGCCAGGCCGCCATTAAATCTCTTTTTGGCTCCACGGCCACATCAAATCTAGTTCATGAATGTCGAACATCTTTAAATGAGCTCGTAAGTTACTCTCGGGTGCACCTAGTCTGGGTTCCCGGACACAGCGAAATCCCGGGAAACTGCGAGGCGGACGAGCTTGCCAAGGCAGGCACGCTAATGCACGACATTCACCCCTCTGTAAACATCGGCATTCCACTGGGAACAGCCAAGCTCGAAATCAAACGGAAATATCTGGCTGACGCCTACAAATCCTGGGCTAACGAGGAATCCTGCCACACGGCTAGACTAACTTGGGCAAGCATGGCCAAAAACAGAACCAATCAACTTCTTCGACTTGATCGCGTATCACTGTCGACAACTGTGTCGGTTTTGACCGGCCACTGGATAATGGGACAGAACGCAGAAAGACTGGGCCTACCCTCAAATGAATTTTGCCGAGGCTGTGGCTTCGAGGAGGAGGACGAGACGGTTTTCCACCTCTTATGCCACTGCCCATCCTTGAGCAGAAGAAGAATTCGCACCTTTGGTGCCCCATTTCTTACAAGCCTGACAGAGCTGTCATCCATTAATATTAGGGACATAGCCAGGTTCATCAAAGTATCAGGATGGTTTCCTAAAACATGACGGGGGAGTCGTGCCTTTCCAGGCGCTGTCCTTGCGCTGACTATGACCATCCCAAGTATGGGAACCTTTTTAGTCAGTGCTTGAACGGCGCCACACCGAAGTATCACAATGGGCCATAATGTGTGCTCAAGTGTGCTTTTGGCAAACTGGGCGGCCACTCCTACCTACCTACCTACTTTAGACTTTTCTCTAGACTACGGTAATTTATGAACAGTTTTCATTTTACTTTCATTACTGCAACTGCAACAAAACGGTAAAAGAAGTCAAACATCTTTAAAATGAGTTACTGAAATCCGAGTCATGTAGGGCGGGAGATTGGCAATGATACCTTTAAATTATTCCTAAAAATTAATCTGGAGAGACCCCGAGTGGTATTATAAAATTTATTGTCGATAAACAAAGGACACGCACCTTCCCACATTTTTAACATAAATATAAAGCAACCACGTTCCATGTTACACAGGCGCTTACGAGCACTGATTCCTTAAATTGGAATGCATAACTTAAAGACCATAATGGCATTGTACATACAGATCAGCCATGCGACAAGGCCAATGTTGTTAATAGTTTTACATGAATTTTTTACGTTCTTTTAGCTTAAAAAATTTAGTACAATAGGCGTCATTTTTCAGTCCTACTAGCAGGCAAAATATTTGCATATTTCGCAGTTGATATTTACAAAACAAGACCATGGCAGTAGCAAAAAGAATAAACCTGGTAAATAGAACAAAAACCTGAAATGTTCTCGTTTAAGGTAACCACACAATGTGCGAGGTACTTGGTAATAAAATGAATTTCTTTATGACAGAAATTTGTGAGCTCAATGGCTGCAATTAACAATGGACACGTATACATCAAACACCACGGTGACCTGCCAGGCGGTAGCATTTTGTCATTTTTAGTAAAAATGAAAGCATAAAAATAAGTAATAGGGATACGTAAACCACTCAGAGAAGCAACAACAGGGTGCAGAACCATCACACAAAAACCTAACTACTTTTACTATTGAAATTTATCGTTTAATTTCGTATCAGAACGATAAAGGAAACTTTTTAAATTTAGAATACGTAAGCATTTATAGCCAGTAATGAAACATCACGGCGGATTAGACCGACTTCGAGATACCCTTTACCTTTACATATGCGTGCGAGTTAAAGCATGGCGATGTGCATTATTACCAACTTTTATTCATTCGTATATATTGAAACATAAATGATTGCAAACTTTTAGTGTATACTCTATTCGTCTACACTCTATTCGTCTAGAGTCCAAAGACTTGCTGCACTGTGTGTGACGAGGGCCTTAAGGACAACACTATTCTCAATTTACTGCCAATCCACCTCTTTGCGGAAAGCCCTGCGGCAAAATCTGCCGGAAGATTGCTGGCCACTAAACAATTCTCTCTCCGATCCTTCGGTCATAGCTCTGTAGGTCGAAGTCAGCACTGACTATGTGACTCCTATTCTTAGCCTGCGGAAACAAATAAAAACAACTATTGAAAAGGAGGGATTGTATAGAGGCATGAATGCTAAATGCAAAACTTTCAAGCTATTCACGGACAGCTCGAAGATGGAGGACGGGGTCTGAGCAAGTGTCTACTGCGTCGAACTAGATATCAAACAGCCGTTCAGATTGCCAAACTACTGCAGCATTTTTCAAGCGGAAGTTTTTAAAGAATGGAAAGCCGCAGAGCTCGCCTGAATGGCAGAAGCTACGAACTTCATGCTGTTCATCTTCCAGAAATGTTCTGCAATACAAGCCAGTATTGGATAGACTGGCCACCAATCAGAAGCTACATATAGGTGCAAGAGCATAAAAACCTAGGAAATGAGAGTGCGGATGTCATTGCAAAAAGCAGAAAGAGCATAGCTAGGCAAATTAGAAGTTTAGTTTGGAAAGTGGGCGTGTCCTCTCCAACCCCATTTCTTGCAGATGGCTTTATTATGTGTTCACATACAATTTCGACAATAAATCTCTTATGTATCTTAAGTTATGAATGTGTTTTAATGGTAGACTTGGAATTCACTATATCCATCCCATACTCTGGCCGCAGACGGACGGTCGGGCAGACACAATTAAAATTAAGATTCAGCTACAAAATTAGATACATCAAATAAAAAATGGGCGGATTATTTTGAAAGCTGCGCCCATTTTTGATGTATGTTTATAATTTAAGACCTCTAAAAAAATGTATGCATTGAATATTCATAGCAAATTCAATGCATACATTTTTACATTCATACTGGAAAGGCATACATAAGAAATGGGGTCGATCAGATAAAGGACCCGCCTCCCTGCCATATAGTCAAGTCTGGTTACCTCACTGAAAATTATGTTGAAAATTTTCCTATTGACGATATATGAATAACATTTAGTTGGAAATGTACATCGCCATGGTGTATTTCGCACGCACATGTATGTGTAAAGGGTTTCTCGGTGGGGCTAACCCGACTTCGGGTTTTGTTACTGGTTTTATCTTTGGATGACAAGTACAATTAGGAATGTCTGATATGTGTACAGACTCTATCAGAACTCGAGATAGTTCACTATAACCAAATTTCGTATATATTGTTACGAAATTGCCATCCTGTGAATGTATACTAACTCTCAATACTTGAATTCGTACCGATGGATTGTGTAATAATCAAACAATTGCTTGGTGAAATTACAACAATTAGCTTTATTTTATTACTGCATTTCACACTTTCAACGGGTTAAGGGGGTAGTCCTCAGGGTAGTGATATGCGTAATATAGTCCTATGTTGGATCCTTAGCCTATACTCTACCAAGACCGTTAGTGCGTGACAATGAGTCACATCCTGCTCGAGGTGACCCTGCCACTTACTGAACACAACGGATCTAGACTGGAGAGTCAATAAACACGTCCCTCCTAATCCAGGGTGTTATGCGTGTCCGTGCCCATTGGATGGGTTTTGCAGTCAGGGGGTTATCCACGTAGACTGTATTCGAACGGCGCCTGTCCAAAATCAGGCCGCATCGGGGAGTAACGGTGGCCTTACCGTGGCATAGGGCTCTGGCACGGTGGACCGCCATTTCCCTCAAAAAAGCCTTGACTGCCCAAGTCTTCGGGGGAGGGCAGTCGTACGAAAAAGATGGAAAAAATACAAACAAAAAAACACATAAAAACCACCCCGGTGCTTTGCACCACGCACTCAGAGGATGAGTTGCTGGCCTCCAGTCAGGAGACCATGGAAGCCAACGATGGCAAGAGCACGTCGGCAAACAGTGAACCCACTGCTAGCACAAGCAGTGCAACAACAACAACACTAACAAAAACAAACATGTCGGTAGCGGCGAAGAAGGACTCTAAGCCAAAACTGGAAAAGCCAAAGTCCGAGGCAGCGGCCTGGAAAAACCGGGACAAGAAAGCTCTCTTCATCCTTAGCAAAATTGCTAAGAATGAGGCGGAAGGGTCGGTACATGAGTTTGACCAGGCGGACAAGGCCAATTACCAAACTGTTGTCGATGAGTACGAGCAGTACCAAATCTCCCTCCCAGAAAAGGCGACGAAGCGAAACAGGTCACAGGATGTGACGTTTTCGGCTTCAAACAGATACAAGGTCGCCAAAACATCTACACAAACAGAGGGTCCATCGACGAGCACAAGGCGACCATACAGCGAAGTGGCTAGGGATGAGCTACATGTGGCGCTCATCGACGATATAATCAAGGGGGGAAAAAGTCCTGGAGAAATGGGGGGAGATTGAATCCAAATTTGCAGAGATGGTGATGGAACACCTCTTGTCCAATGCGGATGCTTCTTCCTCTGGCTTCGACTCCTCCAATGTGGTACGGGGATGCAGGGTGTTCAGGTGCGACGATCGGCCGTCGAAGGAACTCCTCGGCAAGTGCATAGCTAAGATTAGCGAAGCATGGGAAGGCTTAAGGCTTAACCGGATACCAGCCGGGGATATCCCAAGACGACCGAGAGCCCGTATTTCGCTACCCATACTGAAGCTCGAGGACGGGAAGGTGCTCCAGCTATTACAGCGGCAAAACCCCAATATGCCAATGAACGACTGGGCGATCATCAAGAACTAAGGTGCCCAGAAAACAAGCATGTCCCTGCTTCTGGCAATTAACGAGGAGTCTGTTGGTGTCCTGGAAGCAGCCGACTGCAAAAAGCATTTTGGCGTTAGGTACGCCAAATTATAAATCTTCCGCCCGACCGTGGGCGACGCGGATGAGTTGGAGGAGGCCAACAAGATTCCAGAGGACACGGACCTTCAGGAAGAAGTCTCCAAAGCGCCTGCACAACAGGGTACCGATGCTGAAGGTGGTGCAGATTAATCTGCAGCATTCTAAGAATGCATCAGATAACTTTGCCGTTTTTCTGGGTGAAGAAGACGCGGACATCGGCATTGTGCAGGAGCCTTGGGTCAGAGGAAATGACGTTATGGGGCTCAAGCTGACCAAATACAATATGCACTATATCAGGAACGGTGATAAGATTCGATCATGTATCCTAGTTAAGAAAACAATTAATGCTTTTATCTGCCCACAGTACAGCACAGGCGATTTAACAGTGGTAAAATTCAAGGTGCAAAGTGGACCAGACCTACTAGCTGCATCAGCTTATATGGCAAACAACAGTGATGCACCACCGGAAGAGGTAGCGACCCTGGTCGCCAATGCTGCTGCCAAAAATGTCCCACTCCTTCTGGGATGCGACGGCAACGCGAGGCACACGCTATTTGGTAGCACCGAGGATAATGAAAGGGGTGAGTCACTTTTTAACTTTATAAATAATTCGAACCTTACAGTATGTAACAGAGGGAATACTCCCACATTTACCTTCCCCAGCTCTAATAAATGTGCTGGATGGGAAGAAGTCCTAGATTTAACTCTAATTTCAGAAGACGCATCAGTCCAGGTAGGAGAATGGAGGGTATCCAACAAGAAGTGCTTCTCGGACCATAGTTGGATAGTTTTCAAGGTAAATTTGAAAACCGTAGATGCTATTGCTTACAGAAACCCCAGGAGAATAAAGTGGGATACTTTTACGAGGGTAGCTAGGTCAAAACTTAAAATTTCTAACACAATGAAATTTGAATCTACTGAGACGATAGACAAAAAAGTGGGGAATCGTGAGGAAGCTCTTAATATAGCTTACAAGTGCGCTTGTCCCGTCACTAGGAGTAGAAAAACTCTTCCACCATGGTGGTCCAAAAAATTATCGGATCTCAGGAAGAGAACGAGGAAACTGTTCAACCAATGTTATAGGGATGAAGATTGGGCACGATATAAAGGGAGTCTCAAAGTTTACAAAAAATCTATCATCGAGGCCAAGAAAAATGGCTGGAGAGAATTTTGTGAATCAATTGAGGCAACCTCTACTTCAGCAAGACTCAGCAAGATACTGTCCAAGGAACACACCAGCCCCTCTTTCCTTAGAAAGACGGATGGTGCATGGACGGAAACCTCTTCTGAAACACTTGATTTCTTACTTCAAACACACTTCCCAGACTGTAAAGATACCGAGCATGTATCTCAATTACCCGTTATGGGCAATCAGATGCCACCGGTTTGTGACCTGATATTTACGGACGAAAAAATCAAACACTCTATAAATTGTTTCTCGCCTTACAAATCGCCGGGCTTGGATGGGATTTTCCCAATCATGCTGCAAAGGTTACAGGTTGTGGTGATCCCATGGCTGAAGGGGATATATAAGGCATGTATACGCTTCAACTACATCCCCCTCAGTTGGAGGAAGGTAAAGGTAGTTTTCATCCCAAAAGCGGGGAAGATTGGACATGAGTCGGCAAAAGATTTTAGACCCATTAGTCTTACGTCTTTTCTTCTTAAAACAATGGAGAGGGCTCTGGAAATCCACCTTAGGCATACAGTGGATCAGTTTCCCCTCTCGAAGTCGCAACACGCATATCTCAGGGGTAAATCTACGGAAACAGCTTTACATGAGGTAATTCGATAAGTAGAAAAGACAATCCACCATAAGCAGTACACGTTGGCGGCCTTTCTGGACATAGAAGGGGCTTTTAACAACGTTAGTAACAAAGCAATTCTGGACTATCTCACCAGGGTAGGGGTTAAGGAAGTTCTTAGGGAGTGGATAGTTACAATGCTTAGGACTAGGGTCATTCAGTCTGAGCTGGGTAACACGGTTCTCGTCAAACACGTCAGTAAAGGAACACCACAAGGTGGGGTGATTTCACCCTTATTGTGGCTATTGGTAATTGACAACATCCTCGGCATACTAGATTCAATGGGGGTTAAGACGGTAGCATACGCGGACGATGTAGTGATAGCTGTATCAGGCATTTTCCCCTGTGTAATAAGTGATATTATGCAAAAGGGGCTGGACAAACTGAACCACAGGATGTGGACTAGGTGTGAATCCAGGAAAGACAGAACTGATACTTTTCACTAACAAGACCAAGATTCCGACCTTTAAGCTTCCGACACTTAACGAACAACAGCTAAAGCTAGCGGAGAAAGCGAAATACTTAGGTGTTATCCTGGACCCCAAACTAAATTGGAGAACCAATATAGAGTTACGGGTCAGGAAAGCCCACGTAGCTTTCTACGCATGCAAGAAAATGTTTGGGAAAAAATTGGGACTATGCCCCCATATCACTCACTGGATGTACGAAGCAATCGTGCGTCCAATACTAACTTACGGTTCAATAGTCTGGTGGCCAGCTCTAGATAAGGGCTATAACGTTCAGAGACTTAGTAGAGTTCAAAGAACAGCTGCCGCTGGCATTGTAGGGAGCCTGAGACCATGTCCAGCGGAGGCACTCAACGTATTGCTACACATCCTCCCTATCGACCTGTACATTAAGAACGTAGCCTGCAACAGTGTGCTAAGGTTAAAAGCGACAAACTGCTGGTCTGAGCGAACGTACGGTCATGGTAAGGTGCTATACACAGTGCCGAGGGAATTAACACAAATGACGACAGATTACATAGTACCACAACTGGACTTTAAAAAGGACTTCAAGGTTAGATTTCCCTCAAGAAAATTGTGGTCGAAAAGGAAACTCCAAATGGAGTACGTACGATATACCCATTTATACGGACGGGTTAAAAATGGACCTGGGCGTGGGGGCGGGGGTCTTTTCTCCGCATGCTAACATTAACTGCTGTACACGCTTACCCGATACAGCTACAGTTTTTCAGGCGGAAGTACTCGCGATCAGAGAGGCATGTCGACAGATCACCCACCACATTAGAGAAGGGCAGAGGAGCACGGTTGCTATTTTTGTGGACAGCCAGGCTGCCATAAAAGCCCTACAATCAAACACCATCAACTCCAGACTGGTCAGACAGTGCAGGGAGGAACTTAGGGCGCTAGGTCACCATGCTGACATCACAATCATCTGGGTCCCCGGACACAGGAATATAGATGGAAATGAGGAGGCTGATGAATTGGCGCGCAGAGAGCCTCTCTCGATCTAACCCATGTGGAACTAGTACCTGTTTCCATGGGTGTGATTAAGAGGGGCATCTACATGCACTCTCGTACCTCCCGTACGGGCAATAGTTGGAGGACACTTACAACATGTAATACATCCCGGGCGACCTGGCCAGTCTTTAACACAGCGAGATCTAGGGATCTCATAAACAGGGACCGTATGGACACCTGCCGCCTCACGGCGGCCTTTACGGGTCACTGGCTCGTGGGTACTCATGCAGAGAAATTGCAGAGACCGTACAATACCCATTGTAGAAGTAGTGGAAATTCAGAAGAGAAGGAAGCCTTAATCCATTTTCTTTGCGAATGCCCGGCTCTGGCGGCCGCAAGAAATAGAACACTAGGAAACTATTTCCTAGCGAGTTTATCCGATCTCTCGGGTGTAAAACCGAAAGATCTTTTAAGATACATAAACTCCACAAAGTGGATTTAGTGAACAATCCATCGTTTTCTCCGGCGTTAGGAGAGGTTGTGGTATCAAAACGTCGCTAAGGCGATAATTGTGATCCATGTGAAGACCGACTTGGATCAGCCACTGAAACCAACCAACCAACCAACACTTTCAATATTAGTCTTAAAGTTTACTTTAAAACATTTTTGCTATTCAATTATTTATTTAATCACTTTATTAATTTTTAATACTTCTACTGTTCACTTATTTATTTAATCACTTTATTAATTTTTAATACTTCTATTGAGATTCACGATGTCACACTATTTTACGATTACTGTTCAACTGTGTCGACTGTTCTCGTGTGTTGAACCAGAATATTCACTACATTTCGAAAGAAGTTTCGTAGAAGATTCCAGAGGATCCCTCCACACATTTGTATTTGTGGTGAAAAAGACGAATAGAGTATACCCTAAAAGTATGCAACCATTTATGTATCAATATATATATATATATATATAGCCGAAAATCTGTAGTAAAAATGTGACTAACGTTAAAAACTGTAACTGAGACATTATTTACATTGTAATAAATAGTCGATGAACAACTCTTATTGGCCGATACTGAAATATTTAGTTATATTAAGTGGACATGTAAAGAAACAAATCAGCCAGTTTTGGGCAGTAGAGAGTCCTCAAATAATTCATCAATCACCATTATATCCCTTAAAAGTGGGGTCACTGGGGTCATTTGTCTATATTTTTACGAAAATCTGAATGGTTCAGCTATCGCAGTCAATGGCGAACGTTATCGTGATATGATAATGAACTTTTTAGACCACAATGGCAATCCAATGGTTTTGTGATCTTGTGGTTCCAACAGAATGGTGCCACATGCCATACTGCTAGAGAACCCATGGAATTGTTACGAGAATTGTTTCCACAACAGTTAATTTCGAAATCTAGTGATGTGGATTGGCCTCCACGGTCACCCGGTTTAGTTGTTCCCGACTTCTTTTTATAGGGTTGTCTAAAAAGTAAGGTGTATGCAAATAAACCAGATAATATTGAACAACTTAAAAGGAACATTAGAGAAGAAATTAACATGATACAGGGTGGAATATGTGAACAAGTGATAACAATTGTGATCAAAAGAGCCAATAGAGGCGAACATTTGGCAGATATTGTTTTTCATACATAATTCCAAACATTAAATAAACGATCATTATCCTGCAGAGTCTTATCAACTTTGCAAGTATACTGAAGTTACACATTGTTTTGTATAGGCAATTCCGCATCGGGCAATCGGACGCAGCTTTATAATTAACAAAGAGTTGGTGGGTATCGATTTGATTTTCGTGGGTCTTTTCCAGGATTTGGCGTAGTATGAAAATCTGGTTTATGGTGGATTTACAAGGTCGAAAGCCGCACTGATAAGGTCCGATCAGTCATGGCTAGGTAGTGGGACTTCCATTCTGTCCTCATCGATTTGTGGTATCGCACTGCATACATCTTGGGTAGAAAAGTCACCCGTAAATAGATTTGAGAAGTGCTGTCGCCATGATCTCAGTGCACACTGCGTATCTGTAACCAGGTCTCCATTTCCATCTCTACAAGTGGATGCTCCGGGCTTGAAATCTTGGGTTAGACGCTTAACCTGTTGATATAATTTCCATGCACCTTCTTGCCCTTGTGCACCTCGAGTTTTTCACGCTCAGGTTTTTCCTGCTATCTTTTTACGTCTGAAAAGGCGCCTCTCTTCTCTCCTCTTTTCGCGGAAGTTTTCTCGCACGGCTCGCGTTGCAGCTGACTGCAGGGTCTTCTTATATGCGTCATTTTTTGCTGCACCTGCGTCGCGACACTCCTGGCCGTACCATTAATTTAGGGATTGTGGGCGCCGGAAACCAATGACCAGAAACCAATGACCAATGACAATGAAACCATGCGGCAGCTCGCATGGAGTGGGAAATGTGCGCCCAGAGTCCACCGGCGTCGTCGTCCGTTCCAATTGCAGCTTAGCGACATCCAGCATTTGTTGCATGCCTGTGCGTACATTCTTCGCATTACATAACCGCCCGTCGATCACAACATGATCAATTTGAGTGGCCTTGTGAATGTCGAGGTGTTGAAATCTGGTACTACTACCATGTTTCGCGCTGCGGCGAAGTCTATTAGTCTCAGACCGTTTTTCGAAGTGGTCTCATGGAGACCGAACTCACCGACTGTGGGCCCAAAGACGCCTTCCCTTCCGACCTTCGCGTTAAAGGCGCCGAGGACTATTCTTACGTCGTGAAAACTGAGCAGAGAAGCTCTGTTTGCTTGATGCTTGTACTAGCCGCGGGAAAAACAAATATAAGTAATTATTTACAGTAGGAAAGAATCGACGGTGCATCTACTTACTTAATACCCACACTTGACGCATGTAAGAGCCAAAGAAGTGAGCAACTATATACCCAAAACAAAGGAATACAGAATGTTTCTCACAAATAAGAGGCAATGTTTTGGAATGCATTGACATACTTCGAAGCTATCAAAAAATCCTCCAGTTCCAATCAAAAAATCCTCCACTGCATTTGTTTTTCAATATATTTTTACTTAGTAAGTTGATATGAGAAGTCACAAATGGAACGACAATGATAGAAAATGAAACAAACTTCAACGATTCCAAATGACAGAATTGCGATCCAAAAACTAAACATTTGTGTTCACAAATGCAACCAGTCAATTAAAGACATCATTTAAATTTGGCCGCTTGGCGGTAGCAAACCGAAATGAGGTCCGCAGTAATATACCACTACCACCCAAGAGTGCAGTGGCATGAACCGAATTCAGGTCATAAACACGAAATGTTTGCCAAAATATTCAAAGGCAGATTATTGCCAATAATCCTGAAACTTTTCAAAATAATGTATTCCGTTTCGTGTTGCCCAGTGCAATTAAAACCAGAGATTTCTGTGAATGTTGCGTTAGTCCTGACCTACTTGCGTGTTCATTCAAACAAATTTATCCATTTCATGTGCAATTTTTATGAGCATATTTTGCAGTTTTATTATTTCAAATAGTTCTCATGTTTAAATTGCATTCAGATGTTAAGTTTAAGGGTGCAAGTTCTCGATATTCTGGGCACAAGTCAAAAATTGAATTATACTAATTTAATTGTACACAGTTCCTGAATACAATCTAGTGTTGCAAATATTAAAAGAAAAACCACAGAAAATTTAAATCTCTAGAAAATCTTTTTATTTGTACATACTAAGTATTTGTCTTAGCACAGGTGAGAGGTTGTCAGTCTGTTATAAGATACGCCGATGAAAAGGCTTCCTAGAGCCCAGAGAAACGACACTAGTAGAACAGTGTTAGCCTGTTGCGGTTATGTATAAGTTTGTATTTCTAATGGTTTGAAGACCTTGCAAAGTTTATTACACAAACACAATTGTTGTAAATGTACATAGTTGCAGGTCCCTTCAATTAGTTTCAAGAAATTATTTAGGAATCAGCGTAAATTTTAAAATTAATTCATTGCAAATTAGGGCAATAAACCTTATAAAAAATATGTGTGCCTTTTTTATTTAATTAAAATAATTAAAATATAAGTTCTGTTCCAAAATATGGTATCAACTAGACTCACTGATATGAAGCAAAAACCTAATATAATATATATTTAATCTTACATATACGTGAGTATAACTTGTAACTAAGTAATAGTGGGAGGGATGGCGCAATTATTTCAAAACATTTCTCAAAGCCAAATAAAGGGTTTTCCAATAAGAGGTGTTATTTTGGTATTCAAAGAAAAATGCCATTTTTTGAGACAAATGATTGGATGTTTATTTCGTAATAAAGAGGAAGGTATGCCGTTAATAATGAAAAACAACATAAGCCAAATGGCCACCACGACCACGCTTACAGGACCATATCCTTTTCAGGAAATTTTCTATAACCAAATCAAAAAGTGGCTGCCCTATGTCCTCGATAGCCTCACGAATTCTCTCTTTGAGGTCTTGAATCGACGCTGGGCTGTTGGCGTAGACCTTATCTTTCACGTGGCCCCAAAGGAAGAAGTCGCAAGGTGTTAAATCACAAGATCTCGGTGGCCAATTGTGATCACCTCTTCGAGAGATAACACGGTCCGGAAACTTTTCCCGTAAAATAACAATGGTTTCGTTGCTTGTGTGGCACGTAGCGCTGTCTTGTTGAAAGTAAACGTTGTCCAGATCAATACCATCCAACACAGACCATAAAAAATCATTAATCATCTCTCGATAGCGCAATCCATTCACCGTAACTGTTGATCCAACCTCATTTTCGAAAAAGTAAGGTCCAATGACCCCGCCGGACCATAAACCAAACAGTCACACGTTGAGGATGGAGAGGCTTCTCAACAATAACTCTTGGGTTTTCCGAGCTTCAGATGCGACAATTTTGCTTGTTGACGTAGCCAACGAGGTGGAAATGGGCCTCATCGTCAAGATGATTTTTCGATGGAATTCTGGATCATTTTCATGCATTTCAAGGACACGACGTTGTTGATGATCGGCCGGCTTGAGTTCTTGTGTTAACTGAACTTTATAAGCCTTAAGACCCAAGTCTTTATGCAAAATACGGTGTAATGACGTTTGTGGAATGCCCAATTCCAAAGAACGACGAGGAATGGACAAACCTGGGTTTTCTTCAACACTTTGGGCTACAGCAGCAATATTCTCAGTTGTTCTTGAGCGACGTGCACGGGTTTTATTCTTCACATCACTAACTTGTCCCAACAGCTCCAATTTTTCCACCAATTTCTGTATTGCGGTCCGACAAGGTGCTCCACGACGACCCAAAAATGCTTTAGTTTTGCGAACTGTGACTGCAAGATTTTCACCATTTTTGTAGTGAAGCGTGTATCGTTCCATTTTTAGTAATGGCGTAGTTTCTACTTGTCAAATGTTAAAGAATAAAAGCTCCAAAAGTGACAGCTACCGAAATACCGGGTGATTCAAAATAACACCTCTTGTTGGAAAACCCTTTACATCACATCTCGGCTATTAAAGTTGAATAACAATCAGATTAATGAGTACGTATTTTTCACTATACTATAAAATGTGTACTTTTAGTTACCTTACTTTGGTTGAATGAGGGTATTGTTACAAAACATTTTATAGAAAGAAAAATAGCATTAAGGTACTTTTGGTAGTCTGATAGTCTGCTGATGCCGTCTGATGCGCGGTAATGCTATAGTATGAGGTACCTAATTGTTAGTTGTCAATTAGTTTTACTAATATGTATCAAACTTAAAAAAGCAATAATAGTGTTATTCGAGGGATACCCTATAATACAATCTATAAGTTTATATGAACGAATTCACAGCACCGGGATTGTTGTTTTGACTGTGTTAGTCCTTTTGGAGTTTTTATACATTCTGTAGTGAGATTCGCCAACTCTTGCTTGCTTGGATATTTTAATACAGGTTGATGTTTCTTTCACTATAACGAACTCATCAGCGAAACAATGATGTAGAAAAATCTCGAAAGAGGAACGCAAGCATAAAGATATGCGCTCATTGCAATGGGTATAATGGCCATATCGCACATATTGGATTTTTTCTACTCTGCGCACATTGCTTGGCTATTTATGTTATAATATTTTATTATTGCGAATAAATAATTAAGTACTGCTACACACAAATCTGTTTTGGTTAACGTATAAAGAGAAATCTTAAAAATTATAATTATAATTATAAGAGTAAAACGGTTTCATATTTGTATTTCCACACAGTCTATGCATACTCATATACATATATTCGTATAAACATTACAACAGGCAGACATCTGCCATCACCGGAAATCGGGGACGGTGAGGTCCGTTGATGGGAGCTTTGGCGGTAGTTACAACTCCAACTTCTGAATGTGCAAGCACAAAATGACTAAATTAGATGAATTGCCTGTTGCTTGTGCATAGTGAAACAAAAATACAAGAAAAGGGAAACATTTTGTCATATGATGTAAATAAGAAGAGATTCCACGGATAAGTCAGTCGTCTCAGGCACAATGACAAATGTTTGTAATCAATTAACGAAACGCTGAGAGAATTTTCTTATAACGACTTTTAACCATCTTAACCTTCAGAGTACCATTCACGAAGTGGTAAAAACTACTGATAGGCTGTGTCTTTCATTTTTTCGAAAATGAATCTTTTACTGTATGTCACCGATTACGAAAATAATTGTATTAACAAAAATACCGGATAACTAAAACATTTTTGAACTAACCCGTCGACAGCAGATTTGCAAACATTGCACAAATTTAGAAAAAAATTTGACTTATTAATGGCTCAGATATATTGGTGTCTCTGGTACTATGTGATAAGAACATATCAAAATACATCTTTATAGCAAAAGTTGTTACGAATTATCTTTGGGCATGAATACTTTTAATTTTAATTTTAGCCTGTCAAGGAAAATCGAGCCAAATGCACCCATGCACATTTGCGCTGCGAGATGAATATGCAAACACTTTGCAAATTTACGTATTAAATAGTAATTAAAAGTCTTCAAACGTCACGTCTGCATGCGTGAACGCGTGAACATTCCCCGCAGTAAAATTGGGAGCAAGTTCTTACAAATAAGTTCTGTCGTGCTTCCTGCAAAATTTGCTACTTGGGCGGAAGCTGCAAAGTTGTGCATGAGGACAGAGAGCTGGACAGATAAATGGAAGATACGTGTTGTTGATAGGGATCTAAATGTTTAAAACTGCTGAATAGAAAACACAATCGGTTGCATTCCTGGAGTGCTTTCGACTCTTGGTTAAGAATCTGGGGCCAAATTGTATAATCTGTGATAGATTTACTAGTCAAGTTAAAATCTGTTTTGAACGTAAAATTTGTTAGAAAACTATTTACGAGTTTTTCGACTACAGATAAAACGAAAGTTTCCTTTTTTTGATATCTGTAGCATCAGTTTCACAAATTTAAACCGATTTGGGACTTCTTTTCTGTTAAAAATATTTGCGATTGAATTATTTAATTTCATCTTGGTTATCGAAGAAGTGGATGTATTTTGGTTCTATAACCAGTTACAATTTAGGCATGATTAGACTACTTTACCCATCCTAAATGGCTTACTGAAATTAGTTCAATAGCATTTTTGATGTCTGTATTTTGGCCATTGAAAATACATCCAATAAGAATTAGAGGAGGTTCTCTGCCAAGCATTGTATACTAGTTCTGAGCTCAGTCAGTTTTACTGCAGGGTTAAGCTCGTAAACCCGTATGTTGATGTGGGCGCTTAGAAGCAAAGATGGGATAAGTCTGCTGGCTCAACTAAATTTTCTTGTTTGCTAACACAGCAAAGTGCTGCGATACTTGTGTTCGCGGCGCGCTGGCTCTGGCGTGGCGCGTCACTCTGCTACTCAGCTTAAGTGCTGTGCTAATGTGGTATCCAACATTCAGTTGTGCTGATTTCGCATCTTGCGCACTCGGGGAGCAACAAATTCTTCTGAGGCTTTTGTCGCTCCTTATGTTGCAAGCTGAGTTAATTGTTCCCATGTGGTTCAGATACTTCGTGAAATTTTATGTGGACTGGCGGCTGTTAGAAGGGATGCGATTTTAAATACATTTTTTATTACTTCAAATGGCAATTAGCAGAAAGTTTAATGAAATCACATTTGTAATGCTTTGAACTAAACTACTCATGTTAAGTGTTAGTATAACTTTTGTGCAATTAATGTTTTGATAACTTGAAACTTTCACAGGTTTTCCAGGACTTAATTGGGTTGAATAATTGCAATGTAGAAAACAATTGATTAGTTTCATTGAACTACATAGTCTCAGTCAAAACATGCAATTTATATTGATTGAAAAAAAAACAGTTTAACACGTTTAACTTTTACTTCTATATCACTTTTAATCACTGCTGTTTTACTTCAGGACTTGACTGGCTGTTCTGTAACGTTGCTTTTTTCAAAATATTATCGATTATACGGCAAATTTGCTCATTAAGGCAATATAAAAATTTGTTATGGTGAAATTAGTTCAGAGATATTGACGTAATAAATTCAAGCAATCAGTTTTAATTTTGAATGCTCTACTGTAAGAGATCAACATTGGAGACTCAACACAATCATGCAAGCAGCTAAACCTCCATAGAAGGAACTAGGTATGTGGGATATTCATAACTCCATTAATTATTATTATAAGTGCTTTCGACGATAATTGTATACAGCTCATATAGGTGCTAAAAATCGGCAACATGTAACATGTATTTTTGATCTTTTATAAATAGCCGTATAGAAAGAGGGCATGTCTGTAGTTGGAAGATGTTCCAAAAATAAAACACCTCATAAAGTAATAAAGTGTTGAGCCTGGTTCACATATGAAATTATAGTTCAATATTTCTTGGCGTTGTTGGCCTGTGTCTGAGAATAGCCGGACATGGCTAAAACAAATCAATAATATGTAGATGAGTATATGTAGATGTGTATATTCGCTGCGCTTCGCTTTGTATATTGCAACCACAGCTCAGCTATTATTATTCCTCTTATAAAGGTATCAGGTATAAAAAAGAATTATATTATGTAATGAAGTCCATACTTGATTTATGTCATATAACCCTGTAACCGAGTATCCAAAAGTAATTATCAATCAGAATAAAAACCGAAGCACCGTGTATTATCTTTTGCAATCAAGCAAACGGATCTATGAAAATGTTTACAGTTGGTTGTGCGGACTAGCAAAAATTCACTATATCTGCGCAGTAATATGAATGAAGTAATATTCAAAATGCGAGTATACTCGTATATGTATATTTTATAGTATTGTAAGGGATCACTTTTTGTAATTTTTAAGGTGGTTTTTGAGAGAGTGTTAATGATGTTAATGTTAAATATTTTTGACATTACTTTTCGATGTAAAGATATTCTATTTACAAAAGAGTAGATATACATAAATGAGTTATGTGTACCCCAAACTATGTAACCTACTAGTCTGCTTATAAAATTTAACATGAGATATTTCTAAGTCCTTGGCCAGAATACATGTATAAATTGACGAAGGTTGGCATTATAGATAATATATAATAATGATATATATATATATATATATATATATATATATATATATATATATATATATATATATATATATATATATATATATATATATATATATATATATATATATATATATATATATATATATATATATATATATATATATATATATATATATATATATATATATATATATATATATATATATATATATATATATATATATATATATATATATATATATATATATATATATATATATATATATATATATATATATATATATATATATATATATATATTATATATATATATTATATATATAAAAATTGATTTTCATTCAAAAGTTTACTTGTTTGTAAAATTAAAAAAAAAAAAAAATAAAATATATATATATATATATATATATATATATATATATTTTTTATATATATATATATATATATATATATATATATATATATATATATATATATATATATATATAAGTTAATTTATTTTCTATATATTTTTATTTTTAAAAAAGAGACATCAGAGGAACTCTGATGTCGTCAACTTTATTTCGCTTCTCAACTAGCACTGACTTAACAAAATTAAATATCTTAAAACTAAACCAAAGCTGCATTAGTATGTGTGCGTTATTTAATGACGATATTCTTGCTGTGTTTGTGCTACTGCTTTCGATGCAGTTTTTGGTGGGAACTCTTGCTGTGTTTGTGCTACTGCTTTCGATGCAGTTTTTGGTGGGAACGTTTTCTAGCGGATGCCGGGCGTCAAATTACGTCTGGCTTACAGTTGGCGCGTGTAGCGGACTATTCGAAACAACTTAACACCTCCCCTCCTTAATTCAAACGTCCTCGTTTGATTTAGGTGTTTGAATAAAAATTTTATTGAGTCCTTCTATTGCCGATTTTGAAAGTTGTGGATCGTCCTTGGTTACTTTTGAAATTTTTACTCCTTGTAACTTCTTCCATATAGTGCTTTTTATTACTAGAAGCACTATCAACGATATTGTTAAAAGGGTCAGTACAATGTTGGTTCCAAATGATATTTTGTTGCGGGTATCCAATAAATTGATCTGAGCGGTGTTATTGAAATTTAGTTCCTTCATCATTTCCAATGAAAGCATCTCTTCAAATTTTTGTAGCTTGGAAGTTGGTTGTAATAGGGCGGGTAATGGTGTGTATGTGCTGATTTCCTTGGAAGTGTATGTTCTGCTATTAATTTTTATAGTTGTGTTATGAAATCGTATTAAAAATGTTCCTTCCAATTCCATTGTTTTATTGTCTATTGATGCTGATCCATTGAATTGGTTTAATAATAAAAGTCCTGGGGTTATTTCGTCGATTTCCGGCATGTGTTGGTTGTTTATTATTGTGCAGTTCGGTACTTGGTTATTCATTAACTTAGGAATGCATGCAGTTTTACTTATATCTACAATATTGTCATAAAGACATATTGATAACTTATTATACGTTTTACACTTTTCTCTTATTCCTTACGTTCCGTTTATGCATTTTAAGATAGAAGCGTATTCGATTTTATTGATTTTGTTTTTCTTTTTCACGGGTTTAATAATCATTGTTTTACAGAGTTCTGTGTTAGTTTCTGGTAAACTTACAATATAAATAATAGATGTATCATTTGATGCAATTTTTATTTGGGCGAATTCAAGTGCCTCATCGATGTTTACGTACGGTATGCTCTCTTTATTGAATATATCTTTTACAATATCTAATTCATAGTCCGATAACATATACGAATTTATAATGTTTGCCTTGGCCCAATGTATCGCATATTCAATGTTTATTATTTCCTCTTTAATTATTTCTAACTTACTTTTCATAATCATTATTATTTCATATTCAATTTTGCCTTTTGACTTAACAATTTTTAGAACTTCATTAGTTACATTATTTATTTCATTTATTCTTTCTATGGTCATTTTATTTATTAGAGCTTGTTGATTATTATTCATTAATACGTTATTAATTTTGTCGGTTAATATATTAAAATCGGAATGGTCTGGCGTGCCAGCTATCCATTATATATATATATATATATATATATATATATATATATATATATATATATATATATATATATATATATATTTGCAATTGAAAATAATATTCATATTGCCGTACTGTGGTATAAACAAAACTCTTCTAAACAAATTTGGCAAAACGAGGAAAGTAACCAAATTGCGGTTTAAAGATACAATATTTGTACTTCGTGTAATCAGTTCATTGCGATGCTCGTCATGTTGGGAAATTCAGGCTCGTCCGAATTCGTTTACAAGGAAAAAAGTTGTGCTCGTAGTATGACGACAAAGTAGCCTGTACTTTTTTGCGGTGTGCTCTTAAAAAACCTAATATTTGTGGAAAATTATCGCTTGGAAGGGGTGAAAACTGTATTTTTTGTGGGACACAGGTAATTTCGTACCAGACAATTTAAACATTTTGCAAGCCTGGTTAGACTTTGAAAGTCTCCAAGAAGGCGAAACGTTGTGAACGCTCATTGTTTTCGGTATTATCATGAACTAAAGAACAAAAGTGGTGATTGAAATTATTTCTTGGCTGAAATATATGGTGGCGTGCTCCTTATCGTAGCGGATGGCGGTAACCTAAAAATTGAGTATTTGTCAATGTCCTCAGGTTATGCCTGACTGGATTTCTCTTTCATCCCACTGTGCCTCGTATAACGCCTGAAAATGTGTGAACACCGCAAAATGGATGCAGCCAAGCGTGAGAGGTGAAAAGTATTTCACCCAAAATTTACCACAAAACAAAGGGAAAGTAAAGGAGCGTCTAATAACATGGGTTCTGCACAAACACACACAATTTGGTATGCAGGAAAACATTTAACTTGAATTTAGATGTAAGCATACACACATGTATCCAACGAGTAAACCTCCAGGATTGGCTTTTGAAGCGCTGTGCGAAAATCATTTCTCACGTTTCGTTTTATTTTCATGAACTCCTCTTAACGCACGCTTGTTCCTTGAGCAGTCTGAGTTCAATGCAAGGATAGAAGTCAAAAAAAAATCCTAATAATGATTTCTCGCTTCGTATCGTTAAATAAGCAAAATCACTGTCAACATATGCTGCGCCGCCGGTGTTATCCTTAAACACATCTGGCACATCACTTGAGCTTTCGAGGCATAAGCTGGTTTTTTCCGCAGGGAAGCCGTGTGACGTACATTTCTTCCCTCCACATGCCGACCTACTTGTCCTAACATGGGCTTACAATTCACGCAGCAGCAACCAACAAGTCCTCGTGGAGGCGTCAGTACATACTCCAACGCTTATTTGTGCCCGTATACGCTTGTGTCGTTGCGTGCAGCCCTACGACTTTTCCGTTGAGGCCATTTTATAAAATGTTTGTATTTTGTTCAGTTGCCACGGTTTCGTATTCAGCAAGGCTAAATAGTTTTAAACGTGCATTTCCAAGCGGTTTTGCGCCTCTTTATCCCCAGTCCTGTTTAACATGAAAGAAAATGCAAAAAGGTTTCGACAATCTGCCCTCGCATTTTCGCGAGGGGTGTTTGTTTGACAAATAAGGGCTCTTATCTTTTTGACAATTGATTTGAGCGCGTTTTCAAGTGGGGCTTGTATTTAATTTGTGCCCTTTTTGGGATTTGACGCATACTCTTGACATTTGAAAGCAACTCGAGGGTGTTTATATGCGAGTACGAGTATATTCAAAAATTGTTTAATATTTTCTGATTTCGTAGAATTGCTTTGGGGTTGCTTAAATTAAAAATTATGGGGCAAGTGCTTTGGTTGGCGGACCATTCACGCAATCGACTTAATAACGCTCACTTGAAATGGTTTTTGTGTTGCTTCTATTGAATTCAGGCTTTTTGTAAAAGGCTGAATGAAATGTATGGGGTGCCATCGTATTTAAGAGAAAGCTTGGGATGACCTATGTAGTATTGAAAAGGGTGTAGGAAGGCTCCACTAGTACAAGAGCGGGGTTTGCACCTACAAATATACGAATATTAGGACTATATACGAGGTGTGATCAAAAGATAACCGTTATTTTCATCTTTTCGTGAGTTACATATGTTCGATGTTCGCATTTTTTTTTTATGTTGGTACACATGTCTGTTATATATGTTGGCAATACCAACCATTTTGGATTGTCAGTTTGTTTTTGACAGATAAAAAGGTTAGTCGTGTTTTGGTGTGCTCTTCGATTTTGTACTATTCGAAAAAAATGGATCAAAGAAACTGTATTCAGTTTTGTGTAAAAAATTAAATTAAATGCGCAAGGAGATTTGAAATGTTGACTGTGGCCTTTGGCGAGTCTACTATGAGCAGAACACAAGTTCAATTGTGGTATAACCGGTTTAAGGAAGGCCGAGAAGATGTCAATGACGATGCTCGTCCTGGTCGCCCGAGCACGTCAACAACCGATGAAAACATTGACGCAGTGAAGAAAATGATTTTGGATAATCGTCGAATCACTATCAGAGAGGTTGCTGATGATGTTGGCATATCGTTCGGCTCATGCCAAGCAATTTTTACGGATGTTTTAGGCATGAAATATGCGGCAGCGAAGATTGTTCCAAAATTGCTCAATTTTGAGCAAAAACAACGTCGCATGGACATCGCTCAGGAGCTGTTTTTGGCCAAAAACAAAACCGTTATCATGCCTCAACCACCGTATTCACCGGACTTGGCCCCCGCTGACTTTTTCCTCTTTCCAAAACTGAAGACACTGATGAAAGGAAAGCGTTTTGCTACGATTGAGGAGATAAAAGAAAATTCGAAACAGGAGCTGTAGGCGATACCAAAAAAAGCGTTTCAGAAGTGTTTCGAGGTTTTAAAAAAAATGCTGGCATAAGTGTATTATATCTGAGGGGAATTACTTTAAAGGGGACAAGATAGTTGTTGATGAATAAATAAATACTTTATTTTTTGATCACACAATAACGGTTCTTTTTTGATCACACCTCGTATATATAATTTGTACATGGTTACCGAAAGAACAGTATACAAAGTGTCGAATAGACAATTTATTAGTTTGGCTTCCATTTGTAATTCTTCGGTGGAGCACTTGGTAGCTATGTATATCTGGTAAGAGACCACTTAACTTCCAGATTTTTTAATGCCATCGTTGCTATACCGATTTAGGAATCAAACTGGTAGAATCAGACAGTGTAAACCATTTCTGAGTTAAAGTATTTACATAGTCAACATCCCATACATTATTTACATACATACAGTATTTACAAATATAAAAGTACCATGAAGGCGTAAAATCTTCTGTTTTATAGAGAGCTGCCAAAATGCCCATATATTTGACAGTAACAACACCTATATCTCTAAATTATTCTCCTTACTTTTATCTTTTGCTAGTAGAGACGTATGTAGTGCCTTTCGGATAAGATTAATTTATTCCGTAATATTGGACAACAACGCATAGTTCGAATCCAAATAATTAGTGCAGTAATACTTTCGAAAGTTATACCCTTTCTTTATCGATAACAAGATAGTTGTGCTTTACTATTAGGTTCGCTAGATTTCATGTATTCTTTGCATATACGAGTATATACATTAAAAGTAAGCGGAGCTGCTTCGGCACTTAAGACAATAATCTCCTATTGTACTATCCCAATTTTTACCATGACTCTTAGATTCTAATAGATTTATATAAGATTTAACTATCAATATTTTGTGTTGCTTCCTTCTAATTTACCATAGTATATCCTTTTCCGTTTATACATAATACGAGACTGTAGTTTTGAAGTGTAGATCGAATATAAGTAAAAAAGTGTATACAATCATTTATTCTACTTCAAAAAAGTATCATTAAGAAATATTACATATATTTAACATTACATTAAATATATTTTATTATATTTTTCACAGATTTGGGGATGTAAAATAGGAAAATTAAAGTGCTTATGCATAAGAACCAATAATAATTTAAATCAAATTAGAATGAGACAAATTACACTACGCCAAATCCTGGAAAAGACCCACGAAATCAAATCGACATCCATCATCTCTTTGTTGAATATTAAGTTGGGTTCGATAACCCGATGGGGAACTGCCTATACGCAACAATGTCTGAGTTCCGTATACCTGCAAAGTTGATAACACTCTGCAGTTGAGCAATACAAGCAGCGCCGTCAAGGTAGGAAATGACCTTTCCGAAACCTTTACTACTTAACGAGGTTTCAGACAAGGCGACCCCGTTATCGTGCGATCTCTTCAACTTCGTCATGGAGGGGGATTCTAGGAAAGCGGGTTGCATCGCAATGGCACCGTTTTTTACAAAGGTGTCTAGCTCTTTGCGTACGCTGATGATATCGATATTATCGGTAGGACCAAGAGAGATGTTACTGCTGCTTTCAATGCTATTGAAAAGGAATGAGCCAAAGTGGGCTTGACGGTAAACGAGGGCAAAACGAAGTATCCGCTGTCTGCAAACAGTGGAGCGGGGCGTCTAGGCTCTCATGTTTCAGCAGGCAACTACAACTTTGAAGTAGTCAAGGAATTTACACACAATTGACACCGCCGTTAACACCAATAATGATATCAGTCTGGAGATAAAGCGAAGCATCACAATTCCTAATAGGTGCTAATATGGGCTCAGTAAGTAATTGGGTTGAAGAGCCCTCTTTAGATCGACGAAATTGACACTATACAAGATGCTCATCCTACCTGTGCTTTTTTATGGCGCTGAGGCATGGGTGGTATCGCAAACAGACGCGGCCGCTCTTGGGGTGTTTGAGAGGAAAGTTCTTCGCAAAATCTTTGGTCGGTCCTGTTCGAGTTGGCGGCGACTATCGCATTCGAATGAACCGCGAGCTGTCTGAGCTCTACGCCGACAATGACATAGTTCAGCGTTTAAACATTCAGCGACTACGCTAGCTAGGTCATGTCCATCGTATGGATAAAGAAGCTCCGGCGAAAAAGGAATTTGAGGTGAGAGCCGAAGTTCGACGACGAAGAGGGAGACCGTGCCTCCGGTGGACGGACCAAGCTGAGGAAGCACTAACCACGCTTGGTGTAACTAATTAGAGAGGTAGTGCGCGAAGCAGAGGCGCCTGGCGAGAGCTGCTCAAATCGTCCCTAACCCGACCACGAGTTGCAATGGCCACCTAAGAAGAAGAATGAGATAGGTAGTTTGACATTTAATGGCTACCAAGCGACGGTAGGAAAAACAGAGGTAAATAATTAGAATATAATTTTTTTGATTACGAGAAATAGCATCTCGATTGATTTTCAGTTCCTGCGCTTCGTTATGGAAAATAAGTGGGTCAGTGTGCGCCAACAATGATATATATGCATTTATATGTTAAAGCCTTTTATCCAGAAATTACGTTGTCTTAGTTTCATATAAGTCTCATCAGAATGAAACTTTTGGAATTATGGTATGGTGCCATAAAACTAGGAATTAAAGTAAGGATTGGATAGGAAAAAAGAAATATGTGCGCTGAATTCCCATACAGCAGGTTTCCTCAGCAGTGTAGCTCCGGAACCGCAAGAGCGCAAACCGCGCCGATGATATCGGTGGGGTGTCAACTGAGGGTTACGCGGGGCGGGGGAGACTCGCGTGTTCCAAAATTCTGGTTGGCGTTGACCAGCAGTCACCGTGCGCATTGCGAACAGTCTTGTCTACAGTGGTCGGCGCTTATCGTGTCTGCAAGTCGCGCGCGTGTTACAAAGGTGCCTTCTTGAAGAATAAAGAATAAGAAGAATATTTTTCCATCCAGCTTCACGTCCTACAGGTATTTTTGTCATAAATTTAATATGATAATAATTTTGTATTTGTGGCTGTTGAAAAACTTATATTTTGGAATGTTTTTATAGGCCCTATTTGAAATGGCTACCAAAAAGAAACAAAGAAAAACGGAAGATGAAAACCGTGAATTAAGAGTTGAGTGGACCGAGACTTTCGCGTTTATTCAAAACTGAAATGACCATCTGACATGTCTTATTTTTGTAAGCAAAAATCCGCGCATAACAAGATGTCAAATTTGGAGAGACACTTTAGAAATAAACATGCGTCATTTTGCACTAAATATCCTTTCGGTGATGCAAGGAAGAAAGCACTTGAGGAACTTCAGAAGAGTCAAGAGACATCAACTTTTGTATTTAATAACTGGATGAAATCTTTCAGCAATCTTAATATGGCAAGTTTTGTTGTTAGTCAAGAGATTGCTATGAGAGGGAAAACGTACACAGACGGCGAATACATAAAAAGTTGTTTTATAAAGGCATCCGAAGAGCTATTCCGGGATTTTAAGAACAGAGCAAATTATATTTTTAAAAGATTAAATTTACATTTGAAGTTTGTTTTATTTAATTCAAAACTGATTCAACTAAGTATGTTTCTTCAGTCCCACGATGCGTTCAGCTTCGAAATCAAAAACGGAAAGAAAGAGTCCGTCTCGAAACATCTAAAGCAGAATCTGGCTCGCAATGTCTGCAGCCAAACGTACGCCAGTGGCGTGAACATAAAATAGTTTACCAGTGGCGTGAACATAGCGCCCCTCTTGCAGTATCTGCAATTTGATGTAGATGAAGTAAATGGATGCAAAGTGTTCTCCAAGAGCTATATATAATGAACAAACAAAGATGATTAAAAGGTCCACTTGGTATGTCTGGATATAGTGGCTAGGGGGTTTTAGTGCATTATACCGCCACGATCGCAGTTAGGAATTAGTTAGTCGGAATGTGCACAAGTTTATGGATTGGTCGTGTCAGTGGTCCCTTCTTAGTAATGAGGTCTACCGCTTGGACCCGGTCATCCTTTCCTCTGTATATTTTTTCAATGCGCGCAAGAGGCCATTATTGTGGTGTGGTCATGTCATGCCGAATTACCACCAGATCCCCAAATTGAGCATTAACATGGGGTGTCTTCTATTTGTTGCGTTTGTGCAATTCCTTTAAGTATTCGTTCATCGGTGACAAAATTCTTGAGCAATAGCTCTAATCGTTTGCCATCGATTGAACAAATTAAGAAGTGGCCGGGAGTAAGTGCTGTCAAGTCGGATGGGTCGGATGAACTGGTACTTAAGGGACGGGAGTGCATGCTTCGATCCTGGACAGAACAGTTGCAAACTCCTCAAATGTGTATTTGCTATGGTCCGATATACGTCGGTAGTGCATTTTAAAAAGCTTGACCGCCGCTTCCCATAGACCGCCCATATGTGGAGCTGACGCTGGAATAAAATGCCACGAAAGTCTTCAAAGCCGTACTTTGTTAGAATCATCGAAGTTGATTGAGCCATAAAATGTTCGGCTTCATGGTGGAGGATACCAGTGGCTCCAGCAAAATTGGTGCCATTGTCCGAGTACACGTGACTAGGACAACCTCTTCGAGAGGTAAAGGGAGCGAACGCAGCTAGAAACGCAGCAGTAGAGAGGTCACTCACCGGTTCTAGATGGACCGAGCGTGTTGGTGAGTCTAGTATAGCGGCCCGTGAAGCTCTTCAGATTGAAGGGTTCTGCGAAGTCAACTGCACAATGGTCAGGATAAGGTCGTGCGCTCAACGGGTAGCGCAGCCATTATTTGTTGGAATGTTCTACGTTTATCGATGGTGCACTTTTTGCATTTAAATACTACTGACTTGATTAAGGCTTTCGCTCGTGGGATGCAGAACTCTTGATGTAGAAGGCAAAGCATGAGCTGAATTTCCGCCATGTAGAGTAAGTTCGGGGTTGCACAAGCAAGCGTGATAATTGACAATTGTACGGCAGGATAACTGGTGTCTTTCATTGTAGGTCAATCCAGTTGCGGAAGATAAGTGACCGTTAGCTCTAAGAAGGCCTTTGGAATATTTAAATCGCGAAAGATTGAGTAGGTTGCTCCGTATCGCCTGAGTGGCGATATCAGCGGGATTCGAATGAGAATTAATGTGAGCCCAGTTGTCAGTACCAACTTTCTCTTCGATAAGTGAGACGCGATTTGCAACAAATATTGACCCTGTACGAGCAGGTTTCTTAAGCCAAGAGAGAACAATTGTCGAATCTGTCTAGAAGTGCGTTGTATAGGATGTGACAGGAAGCTGTCTCAATACCGTTTCCGATAGATTCACTGCCAGAACAGCATCACAAAGTTCCAAACGTGGTAGAGAAACCGACTGTACTGGAGCCACCTTTGATTTGGCGGTCAGAAGGTGGCAGGAAATTGTTCCGTGGTCGCTCACACGGGCGTAAATATCGGCTGCGTAAGCTTTCTCTGAAGCATCTGGGAATATATGGAATTCAGTCGGTGCGGAAGGACTATAGCTTAGCCAACGAGCAACTGTGATTGAGTTGATCTCGAAGCACCGACTGACAAACGTCTGCCATTGATGCAGTGACGTTTCACTAATTGCTTCATCCCAGTCCATCTTCTCCATCTATAGTTTTTGCTTCAAAATTTTGGCGAGTATAGTAACAGGAGCCAGCCATCAGACAATGTTAAGAAGCTTTCATTAAGAAGGTGATCAGACGATATTCCTTGAAGGGTTTCGCGGGAGTTGGAAGGCCACTTTATTAACTCGAAGCATCCTGCTGAGAGAATATTTTTGATGTCGTCACGAGCATGAATTGCCGACGCAACTGAATGAGCACCCGCTAGGACATCATCTACGTACATAGTTTCACGCAAGAGCTCCTATTGGAAACCGGTGGTGTTCATCAAACGCCAATTGGTGGAGAATACGTATAGCGAGGTTTATTCGAAAAGTTTCTGTCCTCAGTTTGAGGTCCTGTAAATTCTGATTTGGAGTTTTTCGAAAGATTAATCCCTGATAGGCTGTCTGATTGGGGTTAACTAAAATTTGACGATACATCTTCTGAATATCGGCGTTAAATACAATTTTATACAATCGCTACTTAAGAATAAGAATAGTTAACTCGTGTTGTAGCACAGGACCGACATGAAGAATATCATTTAAGCTACGACTGCTCGATGATGAAGAAGACGCGTTAAATACTACACGTTGATGATCGTTTCATGATCGCATGATGGGGTAGATAATAGTATCGCAGAGGCATGTCGGCCGGAGATTGCATTACTAGCATCAGATGTGATAAATCTAGATATTCTGTTAGAACTTTATCGTATTCTAGCGTCAACTCTGGACGCCGTATCAATGTTCTTTCATTGCGGAGGAACTGCCTATATGCGATGAACTGAGATTGCCCCAGAGGATCACGTACGCCTGACTTCTTGAATGGACAATGTAAGTCCAGAAGGAGATCTGCGAGTCATTTTTGTGTAAATTTCTTCGCACTGAAAATAGAGCTGCGAGACGCGAGGGGGCGCACAAACTTCTTCCACTTCCCAGAACTTCTTAAGCTGTACGTCAAGAGAAACTTCGGTATAGTGGGCAGATACAGAAGCACCGTCTGATGTATAACGTGCTGCTGCCAAAGGCCCATTAACTATAAATCCAAACGAGGTGCGTTGTGACACGAGTGAATTGAGGATATTACTTCTGAGTCCTTCACGTATAATAAGAGGATACAAGCCGCCACCCAGGAGCAGATCGACTGGGGCGCCTTGGGAGAACGATACGTCCGCATAATCCAGACGTGGCAATAATTTAAGTTGTTCAGGATTAAGCCCACACGATGAGAGGGTGCCAGTGATTTTGGGAACCACTAAAACAGAGACCTCCAGTTGAAGCTTGTTATCCTGGAATGAACCTAACCAAAAAACAGATAGTTGTTGACTTGAGTTAGTGCTGACGACATCGTTAAGACCGGATATCGTAGCAGCGCATCCTTTGCAAGGCAAACGTAACAAACGTTTTAGCATCTCTGAAACGAATGATGTTTCCGAAGCGGGGTCGATTAAACACGAACAGTTGTGTGCCTAAAAGAAAGGTTTTTGATGTGGTGTTGAGACACGTAGTGAACTGTTGTATTGACTTTTCTTCTATAGTGGACTGTATTTGATTATCTGGAACTGCGCTGTGACTATTTGTCAAAATGTTTGACCTGTGATTGGAAAAGGAGTTTCTATTGATGGGTGCAAGCGTAAATTTAGTCGAGATCGTGTCGCGGTGCAGGATAGAATGGTGACGTTGATAACATTTGGAGCAAGTGTTTTTACTTGGACAGTCCTTTAATTTATGATGTTCGGACAAACAGTTGAAACAGCGGCCCAACTTCTTGACAGTAGCAATACGCTCTTCCACTGAGAGCTGAACAAACTTTCGACAGGTGTAGAGCGGATGCTTCTGCGCACTGCACACTGTACATCTTGCGCACCCGACCTGTGTGTGATGCGATGATATATTCGACGTGGTAGAGGCAGGAATCTTCCTTGTACGAGATGTAGACAGCGTGGTAGGAGCGCTCAAATCAGAAACAGCTTCCAGCGTTTGGAACCATTCCGTCAAGAAATCGTCCAACTGCTTCCATTGCCGGATATCAGTCTTGGATTTTAACGATTGTTCCCAGAGAGAAATAGAGTTTTTTGGTAAACGAACCGAACACAAGAAAACAAATATAACATCCCAATTAGAGGTGTCAATCTTGAGTGATTTTAGCGCCGCGATATAAGTAGTAATATCTCGATGCAGCTCCTTAAGAACGGGGCCAGAATCAGACTTAGAATATGGGAGGTTGAAAAGCGTCTTAAGTTGGTTGTGTATTAAGATACGCTGGTTTTCATACCTGGCTATAAGTTATTCCCACGCCGTCATATACCCATCGTTGATAAGCGGAGCTAGTTGTACAATGTCACGCGCCTCGCCAGTTGTCTTTTGTAGTAAGTGGAAGAGTTTCTCTACATTAGATAGCCGTGAATTATTTATGTATATGGCGCTAAACAGGTCACGAAATGAGAGCCATTGTCTATAATCCCCACGGAAAATGTTGGTATCGCATGGTGGAAGCCTTACATTTGATGACCGAGGTACAGGTTCTAAGAAATCAAGTGCAGAGCTAGCAGCAGGCCATGTTTTGCGATGTTAGAAGAAGTCATTTCATTCGAATCTCTTTTTGCCCAAGATTTTGAAAGGGAAACATTGTTTCACTTCCCGAGTCTGCTGCAGCATCGATAAGAAAATAATTCATCTATTGGCAAACACTATTTCAAAACATCCATTTTAAATATGAGGGAAGTATTTATCAGCAGGTTTCAGGAATTTAAAAACAGCAGAGCGTTCATTAAACACCCTCTTAGTGCTACGTTAACAGATTTGAAATTTTCTCCTTTTGCCATTGACATTGGTAACTTTGAAATACAATTGCTGAATTTAAAAAACGGGGAAATGTGGAGCTCTAAATTTGAACGTCTTAGTGCTGAATTGGAAATATTGCAGGAAAACAAAAGTGAGCTTAGTTCACAACACAAGTGGTCTGCTTTGAAAGACCTGGATAAGGAAGACATGATCATCTTCAACCCCTGGAATAATATTCATGACTTTTATGATCAGTTGCAAAAACTCGCGTTTGCTGTTTTTTCCCTTTTCGGTTCTACATATTCATATTCATTTGTTTTCAAACATGAACTTTATCAAGAGTAAACTGAGAAGTGGTCTTATTGATGAGAACCTGGAATCGTGCCTAAAATTAAGAATAACAACATACAAACCTGACTTATTAAGCTTTCCAATGAGATGCAAGGACATTGCTGTTTGTCAGTCATTGTCATGGTTTAAATTTATAGATTCCTTAATTACATAATATTTTTTATCAAAGAATGACATTTTTATTAAGTACGAAATCAAGTTTTATTCAGTGTACCCGTAATTTAATGAAGTACTAAAATTATAATAAAGGTTTGCTAGATTAATAAACAGATTTGGCCGTAAAAATTTTTTTATCGTTGTAATGTACATATTTGCTCAGCAAGTCATTCTGATCATCTCTGTATATATATGTTCATTCCTGCCAGGCCTCCTTCTGGTAGTTGGAAAACCGCTTAACCGCACAAACTTAGTATACTTTTTACCTTTCTTAAAAGTAAACGATATACAAATATAAAAAGGTATCATGGCATCCGATCTGAATGAAGCAATGAAAAAATATGAACGGATGCACATACTCGTACATAACAACAGAGAAGCGGAGAAGAGCCCCATCGTCATATAAATAACGATTACTGAAGTCTCAAGTCGGGTTAGACCGACTTCGAAATACCCTTTATACTAACGTAAAATTTCGTCCAAACATATTGTATAGGTCGTAAGTTATAATAATATGTGAATAGTGGGCGGGGCTGTAGAAATAACACGCCCATTTTTTATGTGGTGTTTAATGTTAGTATCCGCAACCTTCCTGTGACAGTGGCAGTTCTATTATGACTTCCATATTCTGCACACACACTATTATGGACCCCATGTATATTTCTGCAAATTTTTATTCCACTGGCATCAATACGAGCATAGGTAGGCTAAATTTAATTTTAGACCCGAAAGTTCCTTATATCAAAAGTGGACGTGTCTTTTCTCTGATCAGCCCCAATTGTTGCAGGTAGCTTTATAATGTCCACATGTTTCTTCCCGTAAAATTTCGTCCGTAAATCTCTACCAGATCTTAAGTTATGAATATTTGTTAATAGTGGGCGTGGCAGTTATTATATACCGCCCACTTTTTGCACAGTGTTTAGTAGGATCCACATCTTCATAACTGCCAAATAATGTCACGATACCGTCAATTGGACCGAAGTTATAGTCATTTTGAAAAAGGTGAAAAAAGTTCCTTATATGGGAGGTAGGCGTGGTCTTTGTCCAAATCGGCCCATATAGCAATCTGGTTCTGTATCTTTATCCAGACTATATACTTTTGCAAAATTTCATTAAGATAGCTCTGACGGTGTAGAAAAAAAGTGGCCACAGACGGACAGACGGACGGACAAAATAAAAATTGCTTAGAAAGTGATTCTGATCATATCTGTATATATATATATGTCCATACCTACCACGCCTCTCAAAAGCACAAAGTTAGTATACCCTATTTACCTTTTTTAAAGGTAAAGGGTATAAATACGAGTATTAAGTGTAGTGTACCACACTAGCGCACTACCAAGTATAGTATATAACACTAGTTTACACCGAAAATGTACATTTGATGAGAGGTGACTTTTCTTATGTATTTTCATCTGCTTAATTCGAAAATCAAGGTTAAATTTTTTTTCATGGAATAGTTTTTGAGATATTGTAATTTTTGTATTTTTTCGACCTTTTTTCACGTGACAAATCATATCTCGAGCTAGACATGATACTTTAACGTAAGAACTAAGACCAATTAGAAGAAAATCGACCGAAAAATCGACCGAGTTAAATTTCAGGTCCAACTCTTCCCTTTTCTTTTTAATGTGTGCTTTCCAGCGAAGCTTAGCGTCGAGTGTCATACCGAAGTACTTGGCAATATTAGTATATGGGATCTATATATCATCGATATAGATAGGAATATATTGGGTATTTTTGTTTATAAAGTTTATGTAGACCGATTTAATGTTGTTTAGTTTAATTTTCCATTTTTAGTCCATCTTCCGAAGTTATTTATTTCTGCTTGCAATATCACAGCGGACTCATTCTCTGTTTTGGCTGTAGCTAGTATGGCGTTATCATCGGCAAACGTTGCAGTGACTGCATTATTTGAAGTTGTTAGGTCACTGGAGAAAATTAGGATTAGCAAAGGCCCGAGCACACTTCCTTGCGGGACCCCTGCTTTGATTCCAAAGCAGGGAATTATTTTTTGGAATTATTAACTTTTATTCTGAAGTATCGATTACTCAAGTACGATTTAAGGATTTCAAAGTATTCGATACATCTAAAAAAATCGCAGAGCATACTTTCTTTTCTTCCACCGCTTTTTCAATTTCGTTTGTAATCCGATGGACTTGGTCAATTGTTGACTGGTTTGTCCTGTCCCCGAACTGGTGTTTAGGAATAATACATTTTTGTTCAATTATCGGCATTAATCGTTTAATTAGTAGTTTTTCAAAATCTGTTGAGACATCGGCAGCAAAGTTATTGGTCGGTATGAGGCTACATTACATATCGGTTTTCCCGGTTTGAGGATCATTATAATTTCTGATAAGTTCCATATATAAGGGATATATTTAATTTTAATTACGGCGTTTATTATTTGCGAATCTTGAGAGTACATTTTTTGGGATCTGTTTCAGCAATTCAGTATTTATTAAATCAAAGCCTGGGGATTTGTTTGATTTTAGGCCCTTGTTAATAATTTCGGAAACTTCCTCGTCACATGTACATGGAATTTCTGTCTCTGGGTCAAGCCGTTCTTTTTGCTCGATGAAGGTGTCGCTTAGTTCTTCGTTTATTGTAAATATACTTGCAAGATGATCAGCGAATACTTCAGCGTTGAATTCATCATTCTTTGTTTGTTTTATTACCCAACTCAGTTCTTTGGTTTTTTATTTAAAGTTGCTTTATCAGAAGTGGACCTCGTCTGGTGCCACCTTCAGCCAATTTTTTGTTTTTTTTTAATTAGATCTATTATAAATTGAGGATATTTAAGTCCTTTTACAATTCTGCTATATTTTGGTGTGCTATTCCATGCTGCATGTTGAATTATTTTATTTCACTTAAGAGCTTCGTTTTCAATAGTTAAGGCGCTATTCAACTCAACTGACGTGTCTCATTTTTCATAAAAACACTGATTTGAACAAGATCAGCGTGGTTTAATCCAGACGCAATGCCATACCAACCCTACATCACCCTATTTTCAAATGGGGATAAACAGTGATTGAAGATAATTTTTATAATGTAGCTCATTCCTGGTCCAAATTACGATTGCTTCGATATGTCTTGAATGCCTAAATTGTAAAACATATTCCGCAAGATACATTAAACTTGATCTCCCATAACTATTGTGATTGAATTAGGATTAAAAAAGGATGGGGCTTCTAATTTGTAGATTAAAGGAAATTAGCATATTCAACATAATAACACAGCACACTTCCTTATTATGTTCAACCAAAAAGGAGCTTCCTTAATTGCAATGCAGTATAATTGACCAAATGCCTTTTCTCCCTAGGCAGCATTACTTTTACCCCTAATTTCCGCACAAAAATCACTGAAGCGCATCAATGGCGAACCCTAAAATGAGACACCAAAAAAAATTTGGGGAAATGAACAAGTAAATGGAGAATGGGAGACAAGCATCAGGCTATATACTCAAGCAAATTGCGAGCAATTAATTAGCATGAAGTGCAACATCAAAGCATTTCACAAAACGGAAATTTGTACAAATGGGTATTTATGTGGAATGGTCCTGAATTTTATACGACTTTCACATTATATTTGAAATGCACGCTGACATAAAAACAAATTTCATACGTTTTATAATAATTTTTATTGTGTAATTGAAAAGTTGTCTCTAGGAAATACAGCAATTAAATTGGAATTTTTCCTTTGTTTGTCTACCATCATCAATATTTAATTAAACATCCTTAAATATCCCTTCGTGCGTTTAGCGAGTTCTGCTTGCGTTGCTTAATGTCGTGACGCGCAGCCATCAAATCAGATGAAATAATTTATTTAAACACTTTTGACAATGTTTACACAGCAAATGGTGGGACTGTGTTGCGCCTTTGCAGAGCAAACGGTCTTATAAATATTGCATTATCTGAAATACAATATTTGCGGGGAAACAATTGCAAGCAGGCAGAAATTAAACAAGCGCAATATAATTGCTTGCCGCTGCTTCTTCCTTTTCATTTTCATTTGATTTACGCAGCAATAAAGTTTGACTTATGACGTCTTTTAGCTGTTAAAAATGTTCAGGAATACTTAAAGAATTTTCAATAAAATAACTGGGTTAGGTGAATTTTAACTTGAGGAAGGAATACTGGGGCCAATAAGGTTATTGAAATATCTGATCCCAACCAATTCAAATAGACGGAGAGTGGACTTCTCTTGCATGCCGATTTTACAGGGTGTTTTGTTTGAGAAAATTTCAACTGCCAATCTCCTTGCTATAACATCACCACCCTTCGTAATAGTATTAGAGCATTTAGGCAACAGAAATGGATCTCAATATACGACATTTATCATTTATCACACACTTTCAATGGTTAAAAATATGCTCTTGTAAATTTTGCTGCAAAAGCGGCGCCTTCTTTCACAAGTTCGTTGGTGTTCTCCATAAATGCTGCTACTAAAAATTACACTGATTTAAAGTGAATATTATATATCCATACAAGTCAGCATGCCTAGTTCAAATCTAGAAAGTTATTACTACTTGAAAGAATTATAATGGATTCCAACCAGTGAACCCACGACCTCGAGACTAGCATACCTAGCACTAGAAAATGAGCTCCTGCATTTTGTTCACACATTGCAACGAAATAACTAACTTAAATGTTGACCATCAGAAATTGTTCTTTTTTTTACTCAGGCATATACAAGTATATTGGATGATTCAGCATGACAACGAAGATGAAAACAGTGCACCTAAAGGGGGAGTCAATTTGTTTCGTTTCTCCTTTTCACATTCCATATGCCTTAGCTTTACGAAATGCTTTAGCTTTACGAATTGATGGCACTAAACGGAATCCCATTACCATTTTTTAACAAAGTTGCCACAAAACGGTACAGATACCCACCATTTAGTGATGCACAGAGAAACTGGTTGAATCACCCTCAGTGGTACGCGAAGAAAGAAGTGAAATTGTAAAACTAATTATACCACAATTAAAGGAGCATACTGTGCAATCCTTCAGTGCTAGTTTTTGTCAATTTGGGTAGAGAAAAGGGTTAATGACGATAAAGAATTTCTTGGTTTGCTGTTTGCAATTCGTAGAAAAACATTAGTCGCAAAAGCAACGGAAACAAAATATCCTTTGTGCAAACGTTCACAGACTCTAGCAATTTCAGTATAAAAGCTTGGGAGTGGTTTTAGTGAGGCTTTTGGGAATTTCAATTGAATTTGCTAAAATTGCTAATAACACTCAGGAAAATAGAACGAAAATATACTCTAACGGAAAACCGGTTATGGTTCCATTTTTCATGCTCTTTTAAAGAATCCAAAATTTCGGTATCCACCAATATATTGGGATGAAATACTATTTTCGTAATTTATGATTAGATATAACCGGTTAAATTATATAAATGCATTAAAAGACTGTTACAGATTAATGGTTATTCATTAGAGATAAGTTATCTGTGAAAGCTTATGAACAAGATGTCCAACAGCGAGTCATAAAATACAACTCATTAAACGACCTTTATCTGATGGACTTAATTTATTCGGTATGTCTTTGTCACGTCAATATACTTATTCATAATAAATTTCGCCGACAATTTTGTATAGTTAAGTAGAAGTTATAAAATTGTATCAATAGGGAGGGGTGGGCATGGCTGTGAAAATATCCTCCCCCCATTTTTTATGTGGTGTTTCATGGTTCGCGCGAAATTTCGTTGATGAATCTTCTATAGGGATCAAGTAACGATTTTTGGTTAATTGTGGGCGTGTTTGCATGCTGTATGCTGCCCATATTATTGAGCCAATGTACATTACGGCTAAATTATTCTTTTACAATAGGAGCAGAGTTTGTCGAATTTTAAAATTTGGTTCCGAAAGGAACTGATATGGAAAGTGGGCGAGCACTTTATCTAATGAACCCCATTCTTGCAGATGGTTTTATAATCTTTAAATGCTTCTTCACATAAAATTTCGCCCATAAATCTCCTATAGATCTTAAGTTCTGCGATTCTGGTCACTTCTCACAGACGGGGAGTGGCCAGACATACGAACATGGACACGGACGTTGAAGGGATCATTCCGGGTCCTCTCTTGGAGTGTCCGCAGTTGTACAGCACGGACGAAGGGAGGATCCAGCCATGGTCATCGAAAGAGTGCATCGAGGTTCCTAGCCGAACGATGAGGCAGGTGTGGATTTCTCTGCCAGTTATGAAAGATGAAACCACACTCTCTCTAAAAAAGTGCCAGAACCGAGCACTAAAACCGGATGATAGGGAAGTTATAAGAGGGAGTGCTAGGGACAAAGGGAACGGCAAGGATCTCTGGATTGAAATCAATTCAGAATCCGAGCCACTACTAAGGTCCCTAGGCGGAACCATTTGCCTAGGTGTGGGTCATGTAAGAATGTTCCTACCTGTGAAGGATGGCAGCAGCAGGACAGAGGGAAATAATGAGGCTCGTGCAAATTAATGTGCACTTCAAAGTAGTAACCGACGAACTGTTGCTGTTTATGGATGAGGAGAATATCGATGTGGCTTCGTGAGAGGAGGGATTCGGGGATTGGCGTCTCGTCCATATAAGCTCATCTGTCTCAAAAGAGACGGTAAGCTGAGATCACGGTGAATCGTAACTTAAAAGTTTGTCGCCAATCTAACTAGAGCACGGTTACCGTTAGGTAACGATGTTTGAGTAGAGGCGACCAAAACTGATCTTCTCAACAGTATACCTGGCATATGATGAAAACGATACACCATGCCAAGCCTTCAAAAAGCTCACACAATGGGTGAGCAGCAAACATGGTAATCGGCTGCAATGTGAACGCGCACCACACTATCTGGGGCAGCAGCGACATCAACAGCGCAGAGGTGAGTCCATTTTGTGAATACTTACTGTCAATTAACCTTATTGTAAGTAATAGGGGTGGCCATTCTACCTCCTTTAATAGGATTTGGTTTTTGATATCATTTCAGTGACAAATACAGATTCCATTGAAGTAAGGGATTGGCAGGTAAATGTTCTTCTTCAGACCATTACAGGATACTCTTCAGCCTTAACGTCAAAGGTTGTAATAAAATTTCCTCAAGGAACCCGGCTTTAACTAACTGGGAAAAATTCGAAACACTGATGGAAGAACTAGTTACTCCAATATCTGAGGAAACATACTATTCCTTAGACATAGTGCAGCAAGTTAGCGAACTGACAAATAAGCTTAATAAAGTCTTCGAAAAGTCATGCCCCCTACGACGCTCTCGGAAAAACAACCATAAACCGTGGTGGACATCGAGTCTTATAGATGGGAAACTAGATGTTTTTTTTAAACTTGCAAAAATGACAAGAGAAAGCACTAACTGGGACAACATTTTAATACTTTTAAGAAGGAAACCAGAGAGGTTAAGAAGGATTCGCCGGCTAATTTCTGTGAAAGTTTGGAGAGTACTAGAGAACCGTAAGGCTTTGCAAAATCTATCCAAAGACCCTTACACCTGATCTTCTAGCAACGCCAGATGGAACATATACGGAAAGTAGCGCAGAATGCTTGGAACTATTAATGACGACACACTGTCCAGGATGCATAAATATGGAGTCGGCAAGGCAGAGGGCTGACTCGAACGCAAACAGCATCCAGGGTAGTGATCTCATAAAGGATTTAACGGGGGAATCCAAAATTCAAACTGCTAAAATCTGCGGGACCAGATGGTATTTTTCCAGCAATGTTGCACAAAATTCTTACCGTTCATACTACAAGAATTAACTATGATCTGAAGGGGATGCTTAGCAACGGGATGTATTCCCAAGGGATGAAGGGAAGTAAGGGTCGTTTTTATCCCCATGGGGAATCACAACTCAGCAAAGATTATAGGCCAATCAGTCTTCCGTCGTTTCTATTAAAAACACAAGGAAGACTGGTTAGTATTCACACTTTAGCAAAGCAGAACACACTTATCTTAAAGGCAGATCAGTGGAATCTGCTCTGCATGAAGTGGATAGTTACATTGAAGCAGGTCTTGATGTGAAAGAACATGTTTTAGGCCCATTCCTAGACATTGAAGGTGCCTTCAGCAATCTGGAACTTAAATCAATAAGTTCGGCACTGGAACGTATTGGGGCGGATGACAAGATGGTTCAATGCACCAGCAATATGTTGGAACATAGATCGTCAACACATCTCTGGGTCTTTCAACTAATAGGAAGGTAGTTACAAGAGGAACTTCACATAGCGGTGTTTTATCACCGATTCTGTAGATGATGTTGTCAGCATGATGAAAGGAAAATTTGTTCCCACATTCAGCCAATTGATGAACTGTGCAATTCGAAATTTCGAGGGATGGGGAAAACGACATGGCCCTTGAGTTAATCCTTATAAGAAGCAACTAGTTTTGCTCACTAGGAAATACAAGATACCAGTTGTCAACGTACCATCGACAGGTGGTACTAAACTAAATCTTTTCAAGGAGGCAAAATACTTGGGTATCATTCTCGACTTCCAGCTCTCATTTAAGAAAAACGTGGAGGAGATGTCTAGGAAGGCCTTATGTGCTTTTTACCAGGGTTCAGAAATTTTCATTAATGTGCGCTCATTTAGCTTCATTTATGAGTTTGGTCGCGAACGTGTGCGTTTCAATTTTTTCATAATGTTCATCTTCGCGAGTAAGAGCGTAAAAAATATTTTTTTTCTCTCTCCTTCGTGTGTGCGATGGTTGAAATTTGTTTGTTGCTCATCCTTCGCGTGTGTGCGTGAATCCAATTTTGTTTTGTTCATATATGAACGGTAGCAAAAGAAAGAGCGCCCATAAATGAGCGCTCGCACATTTCTGACAGGTTGAAATTTTTTATTTTTCAGAAATTCCACAAAACAATTTATTATTTAAAGAAACAACAACAAAAATTAAATATGTTCATAACATTTTATTCGCAGTAAATTAATTCAGTAAAAGTAATTTATTTAAAAAAATAAAGTAATTCATTAGAAACGGTCGTGTAACTAAACGGACGTGTAATCACACGAGCTCCGCCCTTGTGACATTTATCGTTGTTTAAAACCAAATAACTAATTTTATAAAACCCGCGAAAGAGACGCTAAATGAAAGTGCAATTTTCAAGAAAGTGTCGAGTTCTGTTTAGTTAATCTAAATGCTTATAATAACTAATTTGAAATTTATTAAAAGTGTTAAATAAACAATCAAACAAACAAAGCAACAGTTATATACATATATGAGTTAAAAGTTGAAAGAGACAACAAATAAAATAATCCCGGTTGTGTATGGTGTTGCCACATTGGACTCTGGCCATAATAAGTGATTAGAGTTACCGCACCAAAAAAAATTTTGTTTTTCGTGATATTTTACATACATTCATAAATAAGATTAAAATATAGCAAAAATAATAATAAATACAATTTTTTAAAAAACTAAAAACAAAGTATAGTCAGTAATCGCCATGAGTGTGCAGCGCTCTCCCCCGTGGGAGAGAACGAGATCTATGAGCGAGTCACTCCACTCTTCGTGGAGTGCACATGGCAAACCCCCAATAATGTCCTGCTCCAGTATAGCAGTGGATTGTGCGACAACTACAACAAATTCGTCAGCAATAACAACATCTGCCTTCTCTACGTACGGTACAACAACTACATTATCGACTACAACTGCGACATCAACATGTTCTTCTGCCTGTGTGCTAATTCCACCAAAAGGCGTGCAGGTAAGTCAACTGCAATCGCTACCAAAGAGAGCACGAACCTCACCCACGACAGATAAAGCGAAAAGAACGCCCAGCACTAACAAAAAGCAAAAAATAGCAAAAAACCCAAGCCAAAGTAAGTTATCAAACTACTGGTTGAGCGATACTACTTCAGAAAGAAAAAACAGATTTGCTGCTTTGACCGTTGATGATGACGAACTTGCTGAACCCTCGCACAGTGGACAAGTTGATCAAAATGAGTCCGAAAAAGAAAAAACAACTAGTCCGAAAAAAAAAGTTTAAACAAACCATAGGGGGTGGTACGTACAAGGCGTAGAATGCATAAAGACGTTAAAAAATGCGCTTACCGCAGACAGTAACTTCATATTTAAAATATTAACAAACAATGAAGTACGAGTTCAATCGAATGACTCGGAAACATACACAAAATATTCCAAATGCTAAAGCAAAAAGGTACGAAGCTGTACACATTTAAACCCAAAAATGAAAGAGGTTTCAAAGTCATTCGCAATATGCACCCCTCCGCAGACCAAGAAGAAATTAAAAATGAGCTTGGTGAAAACGGTCACAAAGTTTTAAACATAACTAACATAACTCAACGGACAACAAAAAAACCGCTACCACTGTGTAGCATAGAACTGGAAACAAGTACTAATAATAAAGATATTTATAGCATTAACAAATTAATGCATTGCATAGTAGTTTTTGAGGCACCTCATTATAAAAGAGAAGTCGCGCAATGCACTAAATGCCAAAAATACGGACATACAAAAAACTACTGTACAAGGGATCCAGTATGTGTGAAATGCGCTGGAAAGCATCTAACAAGTGAATGTCAAAAAAAAATAACCAACGCAGCTGAAATTGAATGTGCCCTATGTGGCGGAAATCATACTGCAAACTACAAAGGCTGTGAAATATACAAAGCCATAAAAATTCAAAGGTTTCCATCTTTACGATGAAAGGATTCATTATTATTACAGACCAAAAATATGGATAGATCAGCAGTTAAAACAGGCGTAAGCTATGCCGACATTGCAGGGTCGTCAAATCCAAATAAAACTGAACAAAATACAACAGATTCATACGATAGTGATATTAATGAACTTAAAGACATGGTGAAATCCCTAATCACTCAAATGACTAATATGATGAATATCATTACAATGTTACTAACAAGCTTAAATGCACGAAAGTAATAGTTTAATAATTGTAGCCTGGAATGCAAATGGCCTAACAAAACATTTTCTTGAGTTGAAGCAATTTTTGTCTGACAAGAAAATTGATATAGTTCCAGTTTCAGAAACACATTTTACGAACAAAAGCTTTTTAGTATTTCCTGGATATAAAATTTATGTGACAAATCATCCTGATAGTAAAGCTCGTGGTGGGACAGCTATCATAATAAATTCACTATTAAAACATACTGAACGGCAACCATATGCAACACCTCATATTCAATCCACTACTGTGCAAATTGAGGATACAAGTGGGACAATACTCATTTCCTCAGTTTACTGTCCCCCCAGACACCTAATAACGACGGATCAATATGATGACTACATAAAGACGCTTGGCGTAAGATTCATTGCAGCTGGAGATCTGAATGCAAAATACACTGACTGGGGATCTAGGCAAACCAATAAAAAAGGAAAATCCGAAATCTGATTAATGCTATAAACAAAAATAACTGCAGATTTTTAAGCTTAGGTGAACCCACATATCTAATCGACTTCAGTATAACAAAAAACATAAAGTGTAACCAATTAAAAATTAAAGCTTGTTTTGAACTTTCTTCAGACCACTCTCCGATAATACTTGACTACACAACTGACATCAAACCCATAGAACCAATAGCTAAGATTTTTAACCACAAAACAAACTGGAATGAGTATAGACAGCATATTAAAAATCAACTGAAAATGTCTATCACACTGAAAACACAATTAGACATTGAACGTGCAATTATTCACTTCAACGATGTGGTCCTAGACGCAGGAATCAAATCAAGCCAACAGCATAAATTTAGAAGAAATAAACCTACTACGGATATTTTCATAAGAAAGCAAATTATTGAGAAGAGAAAGCTGAGAAAGAGGTGGCAGCTAACTAGATCGCCTGAGGATAAACACAATTTAAATATAGCCTGCAAAAAACTCAAGAAAATATTAACTAAAAGACAAAATATAGAAGTTGAAAATTACCTAAAAAACTTGACGCCTACCCAAGATACGAACTACTCATTATGGAAATGCACAAAGAAATTAAAAACTCAGATAAGGTGTCAGCCACCACTACGGAAAGATGACAACTCATGGGCTACTACCAATGAAGAAAAAGCAACTGCATTGGCTAAATATTTTGAAAAAGTCCTATCAAATGACGAAGATAAATATATTGAAACACGCAATGACTTAAATATAGACATTACAACCAAAATTAATAAAACAAACACAACAGAAATAATTAATTGCATTAAAAAACGAATAAACCACAAAAAAGCACCAGGATACGATATGTTGACAGGAAAAGCTCTCGCTGAGCTACCTACTATAGGTTATAACTACTTAAGGAATGCTATCAACTCAATGTTCCGACTACAATTTTTTTCCCAAAGTATGGAAAGTTGCTGAAATTATTGCACTACCGAAGCAGGGAAAAGATGCTACAATTGCTTCGTCGTATAGACCAATTAGCCTACTTCCCATAATCTCTAAAGTTGCTGAAACACTATTACATGATAGACTTAGCCAGATCCTTGACAATAAAAACATTATACCAAATCATCAATTCGGCTTCAGAAAACGACATTCAACAATTCAACAGATACACCGTATAACAAACAAAATTGAAACAGACATAGAATATAAGCGGTACTGCGTTGCTGTATTCTTAGACGTTGCAAAAGCATTTGACAAAGTATGGCATAAAGGACTGCTGCATAAACTGAAGACGATGCTGCCACTTGACTACTATTTGATTGTTGAAAGTTATCTTAGTGATCGTTACTTTTACGTCAAATATAATGAAGAATGTTCGTCTATTCATCTTACAACAGCTGGAGTTCCTCAAGGAAGTGTTTTAGGACCACTGCTATATGTCATATTTACCTCAGATATACCACTTCCAAAAGAACTGAATACCACAATTGCTACCATTGCTGACGACACAATCCTCTTAGCATCTGACAAAAATCTAAATACTGCGACTGCAAATCTGCAGATATACACAGAGAATGTTAAGGAATGGTTTGATAAATGGTGCTTGAAAATTAATGAAGATAAGACTGTACAAATAATTTTTACAACTAAAACAAAATTTAACCCAATACCTATTAAAATAAACAATAAAGTTATAAAAATTGGGTCTACAACTAAATCCCTTGGTATACACATGGACTCAAAGCTAAATTGGCACTACCCCATCAAACAAAAAACGAATCAAATAAAAGAAAAATTTAGGCAACTATATTGGTTAATAGGTAAGCAATCTAAACTCACAATTAACAACAAGTTGCTGCTATACAAGTGTACTATAAAGCCATTTTGGACGTACGGACTCCAAGTATGGGGAACGGCAAAGCGGTCACACATACAAAAAATTCAAAGTCAGCAATCTAGAATATTAAGAGTTATCATAAAGTCTGGTTGGTACACAACAAATGAAGATATACACCGCAAACTAAATATGACAAGAATTGACGAAGAAATAAAAAAGATATCCACAAAACACTACGATACACAGCATGGGCATAATAACGAAGAAATAAACGAGTTGCTACATCTAGAAGAAACCACCATGCGCCGTTTAAAGAGAACTCGACCAAACGACCTACTGAACTAGGAAATCCAGACTACACATATTAGTAATAGTAAAATAAATAATTATTATAAACATAATTTTGATCATAAATTGTTATAATATAATTATAGTGAATTATTATAATTAATGTAAATAATTTTTGTTGTATCACTTCTTGGCACTGGCCAAAATGTGTTTTTTATATTAATTTCCAAACAAATTGTCAAATCATGTACTAGGTGTCAATATAATGGTGACAGATGTATGAAATAATCAGATATAAAAAAAAAATTTTTAAAAAAATTTTAAAGAAGTAAAAAAATGCATTTACTAAAATTTTTAAAAAATTAAATAATTAAATTCATGAACGATGAACAACTAAAAAAAATTTCAACCTGTCATAAATGTGCGAGCGCTCATTTATGGGCGCTCTTTTTTTTGCTACCGTTCATATATAAACAAAACAAAATTGGATTCACGCACACACGCGAAGGATGAGCAACAAAAAAATTTCAACCATCGCACACACGAAGGAGAGAGAAAAAAAATATTTTTTACGCTCTTACTCGCGAAGATGCACATTATGAAAAAATTGAAACGCACACGTTCGCGGACGAGAGCGCGAGCGAGTGAATGATTCTGAACTCTGCTTTTTACACATGTAACATAACCTTTCGGAAACAATGGGGAGCAAAACCATATATCGTACACTGGATGTACACGGCGGTCGTAAGACCTGTTCTATCCTACCACGAACACTAGGTCATTAATAGACATGCTGGGTAAGGTTTGCATACCTAGGCATTACTGGAGTGGTGAGATCTGCACCACAGAGATCTGCACAGGAGATGCTACTGCATATTCTGCCAATCGATCTATACATTAAGAGTACAGCAACAAAAGGAATTCTTAGAATTAGGGTATGCGGCAAGCTGGGTAATTTCTCAGGACACTGCTCTATTTTGGAGAAAGTAGCCACAAAGGGATCATTTTGTACCTCATCGTATTACAGAAAGAAGCAAATTAACTAGCGTACAGAAGGAACCTAAATTACTAACGACTCTTGGCATTATTAAAAAGGCGTCAGTAAAGCAGAACGCAACTAATGTTGTCGGCAGAATTAATAGTTACACGTTGACAGTGCTGAAATGGTAGTGATGTCCCAATACGCGCTAGGGCAATCGAAACACGAATTCGGTCGTTTCGATTAAAGTAAAGCCACAAATCCGAATTAATATTCTACTCGTATGTGTGGTAAATTAGTTTCAAAATCAATTTTAATTTATTTTAAGAAATCGTCACCTGTCCGTTGGTACACTTGTGAAGACTTTTGCCATTTATGGCTTATGTTGGAAAATTTCCAGCAGTCGAGCGAATTGTTGGCGGGTGGTCACAATTTTAGTCCTATTCAAAATAAATTCGTAGCATTATTTACTTGCATTTTCGTCTGTTTTAAGTATTTTATATTTGATTAAATTTAAACTATTCCTTCTTTAATGGAAACTACTCGTAGATACCACTTTCCGAATTTAGTGATGCCACTCTTCGTATGTTCGTAGCCATTCGAGTTCTATGATAGCAATTTCGTAGCTCCAAAGGAAAGCTAACCTGCGATGGATTCTGCGAAAGTCCGAATATTGGAATGCTCACTGTCTCTTTTATAAAAAATAGATTACAAACTATGGTTCTATGGTTCTACTGCACTACTTCACACATTGTTATGCGAAATTATTATACTTATAAGAAACGAGGTTCACATCCTATTAATAGAAGTGCTGTTTACTTTCCCAATTTTGTTGATTGATAGGCGTAAGCAATGTAGAACCGTAACAGGTTAATATTAATTATAAAGCCGCTTCAATCCACAAGACGCATGGCAGATACCGATGTATATATGCATGTATATTCGCGATCATCGTCACTTCTTGAATCTTTTTAGCCATATTCTCCTTCTCTGCTATTTAAAATTAAATTATATGGATTTAATAGCGTCATGATTTAGCTGCTATACTCAATTTATTTATAAATGATTCTCGTGTTTGAGATTAAGTTGATTCAGCTTTCCTGAGTAGTTCTTCAATGACGAAGTTATTGCAGTTCTAGGTGGGTATTTTACAAATTTCCAAAAGACCAACAGAATGGAATAATGTCCCTAGAGTAACGCCGCGTTCTTATATAAATAGAATTTACTTTTTAAAATTGTCTGCATTTAAGTCATTACAAAAGAGCATTTAAGTCATTACAAAGGGAATAAGAAGTGAATGAATACATAATAATTTTCCATTGCGAGCACAGTTGGCGTTCTGAACACAATTTATCCACTCGACCAGGACTGTAAATTCAAAGACAAGGGCTTTTATGTAATGGAGTACTTCGCAATTTACTGGTAATGTAAACTTAGACAAAGTTCTAATGGGAGCAATGACATATTCACAGAAAGCAAAAGGAGAATATTTTTAATGTCAGATTTTAGACACAATTATGCTATAATAATGCAAATCTCTTTCTTCGGAAAGTAAATATATATATTTGTTCGATTTGACGAAATTGCGGCGCTGCGATAAACATGTCATTATATTCCTACCTTCATATATGGCCACTAGCGGCAACCAAAGTAAGTAAGGTTTCTTATAGAGGATATCTTGTAAAGTAATGTTCAATCGCTTAAAAATTACTGAAGCATACGAGTTGAATGTATTATGGCACGACAAAAATGATTCCATGTGTGCGAGGCATGTATACTATTCATACGTAGCGACCTTTAAATCACGTTTCTTTACAGCGACAGCAATTTGTCATGCTTGCAAAAGTGGTCCTTGTTGTTTAGAAGTCACATATGTGTTCCGAGGAATGTACTATCCTGCTGTTGTTTTTGCAGTTGTTGTGATGATTAGGTAGTCTTAAGTACAATTCAGCAGTCATTCATATTTTAAATTGGCTTTATTCAGGCATGTTGCACACTCTCTTAATTCCTTTTCCTACGATTCACTTTGCTTGCACACTAGCCTAGTTGTCCCACTTGCATTAAATCTGTGTGCTTTCTTCATTGTTGGGTATTTAATGTTACTTGCTTTCTGCTTGATTGGTGGTTTCTAATGGTTGCATGTTATGGAACCAACAACTTCTTCCAAGTTGTGCTTTTAAGCATTCTCTTTAGTTTAATGTTGTTGACAATTGATTTCATGTAATAAATCGAATAGCGGCATTTGAACAATTATTCTGTCGCGTATTTATGGTACAGTAGGAAGAAGACGTATATTTATAGTACAGAGCAGACTGAGCATATGTGGAACGAATCTTTATTTGTTCCGATATTAGAGACATTCTATAAAAATTCTATGAAACTATTGGTAATCTGTTCATAGTTAGGAACGAAGCATAGTCATTTAATAAGCATATGTAAATTTAGTCGATTTACCCAGCTTCTCCCTACTGAAGCATCTATGATACTTATCGAATACCCTCAGGTTGGGACCTTTTTATTAAAAGTATTTCTTTTAGATATATTTTTATCCGAGTTAAAGTTTGAAAATTACTCTCCAAAAAGAACAAGGCTATTTTGGCTGTTGTGGCGGTATATGATAATAAATAAATAATAATAATTAATAATAATAATAATAATAATAATAATAATCAATAAATTACATTTTAGTATAATAAAAGTTTAAAAGTATTTGCACACAGTATTTGATTATTTCAGAGATTCAAGTCGTTAATATTCGCACACAATCATATTTTTTTCCATATTCCTTATACAGTTATAATGACAAGTTTGGCTCACCATCCGACGTTGGAAGTGTCTGTTAGATTGGCTACGTTAAGGACAAGTTGTTTAGATCATTTACCTGTCGAATCTTTTGATTATAAGTGGGCTGATTTGAATAAATTGAAGGAGTTGTTCAATCGTACAGACTCCTCTTGGAGATATCCTCTCCTCAGTCCCCATGCGACTAACAGTGCAGTGGTTTTTTTTAACCGGACATTGTTGGATGCATTCGAGCAATGTACTCCTAAACGTCTGGTTGCTGTTTCTTCCACCCAATTGGATTTACTGGTGGGGTCCGTAGGCTACGTAACTTAAAAGTTAAATATTATCGTAGATATAAATTTGCAACTAAGGCAGGTGATTTTAAATCCTATATATCCATTAGATAAGTACCAAAATCTTTGCAAATCCGCTTATGATATCTATTTGACAACAGTTAAATTAAACTTAAAAGTTGACCGTAAAGCATTCTGGAACTGTATAATTCAAAATGTAAGACTAGTTCGCTCCCGTCTTCGATAAAGTATAATGACTAAGTCTCCTGTGCTGATTTGGGTATTTGCAATCTTTTCGCTGATTATTTTAAATGCAACTACTCTACTGGAGAATATAAAATGGCCGATGTCTGTATACAACCTGCCATATTGAATCAACCTATAATTGATGAGAACATTGTGCTCAAGCATTTGTCTCAGCTGCAATCATCTTTTACTTCATTAAGTCGGGAATCCCTCCTTTTATTATTAGGCAGTGTTATCTTGAACTTGTCTCTCCGATTACTTGGCTCTTCAGTACTTCTCTATATATGGTAATTTTCCATTTATGTGGAAAAAGTCATATATTTTACTGCTGCATTAATCGGGCAATAAATGTGCAATATCCCATTACCATGGGATTGCGAAACTTAGTATTCTTATTGGAAGCAATCGTCACATCCCAAATTTCGTTCTATGCTTATACGTTTATGAGTTCCCAACAGCATGATTTCCTGCCTGGAAAGTCAACTGTCACAATCTGCTGGAGTTTTCTTGCCGCGTGATAGATGGCTTTACTAAGGGTATGAAAACAGACGTTATTTATACTGACGTTAGTTAGGCATTTGATGTCGTCAACGATTGACTTCTCCTTCTTAAACTCTCTTGGTTTGGTTTGCCACCATTACTTTTAGAATGCGTAACATCATATTTGTCACTATGTACCCAACAGGACTAAAGGACTATTATCTGATGAATTTCCTGCGTCTTCCGGCGTGCTGCAAAGCAGCCACCTTGGTCCCTTACTATTTTCAATTCTTTAAACGACCTTCCTTTGCGTATGTCCCATTGCAACATTCTTATGTTTCCTGTGATGACGGACAAACTTTTCATTAATTTAATAACCCTAATGAATCGCAGTTGTTTCAAGATGATTTAAATGTCCTTGAAGACTGGTGCAACATAAATTGTATGCAACTAAACTACAAGAAAAGCTAAGGTATGTGTTTTTCCAGATCAACCCACTCTGCTGACGATTACTTCATTGTTAATCAACCATTGTTATCCGTTAATATTATGTGCGACTTAGGTGTTACCTTCGTTCAAAACTTACTTTTGGTAAACACGTTGCGACTATAATTAAGAAAGTTTCTCTGACTCGAGGATTCATAAAACTTTGGGCAAAGGAGACCCCTTTATTACTAAACTTCTGTACACTTCCTTGGTACGCTCTTCATTAGAATACGCAAGTGTTGTTTGGTGTCATCGATCTGCCTGTTACTCTGATGCTATTAAATCAGTTCAAAAGCGGTTCTTATTGTTTGGCCTACGTTCTCTTACATGGAACTGGAATTTTCAACTTCCCTCTTATATGAGTCGCCTTAAAAGTATTCGTCTCTCCTCTCTTAACAACCGATACACCCATGAATGCTTAAACATGTTCTGTGTTCAGCTTATTGAGTGGTGAAATAAAAAGTCAACTTTAATGCTCCTGCAAGCAGAACAAGGACTTTGACTCCATTCTTGTACTCGAAACTATTTAGATTTTGCACAGTTTCGTAGTGCGTGTTATGATTTTTATTTAGTTCGGAGGGGATTTGTTTGAATGAATCCAAATATATGTTGAAATCGAAAATAACACTTTTTGTTTCTATTCCTTTTGGATATCTGTCTAATTTCATTCTTAAATCCCTATCAGGCCATTGTTGGCTTAGTGTAACTGTTAGGTTAGGGAAGTGGTTTTAGTGAGTAAAAATCTCACACTCTTGGGTGGTACGTACCCCCTCGTGTCATTTTGAAGATTTCTCCTCACTCCGGAAGAAGAAGATAATATTGCTAGTCCAAATATTAAGACTCTTATTTATGCCGGAGCACTAATTTATATAGTCGTCATGACCGACACAAAAGGGTGCTGTGAAATTTGTAAATATAAGTACAATTTTGCATAAAGACTGCTAGATTTTGTTAACTGTTTCGTGAGAGCAGAGCAGCTTTGTTGAATTACTATTTTTTAATTAATGCTAAACGAGGCTTATTATCTGAATGGGAAACGAAAAAATTTTCTAATATGGCTCCGACATGCATTGGATAGATTATTTATAGAAACGTCTTTCTAATTATTGGAAAGTTTGCCTTGAGTAACACAGACAAATGAGGACATACTCGTATTCACTGTTTTTGGTATAACAATTTTTTCAACTACATGACTACACAGTGAAAAAGTACCATATTTATCTTATTTTATTTATCTGGAAGGATAATATGCTTTTATTTTGCCTATGGTCCTCAGTGCAAAGTATTAAAGTGAGCTAAGTTTTTTTTATATCTGTACCCCGTGCACTTCAATCTTGCTTCTACCAATATTTTGTTTCATTAATTATTCTTTGAGGTTGCGAAAATTATAATTGCAAGAGTGTTTACTTTTCATTTACATTGAAATAATAATTTAGCACTTTTTCAGATGTAGCGAATGCTTGTCCGAAGTTGTGCATTGTGTGGAATAATTTGCAACTTCGGAAATCAATCAAGAAACAAGATTTAAGCTTTTGAAACCAGCAGGTGAAACTAACGGAAAGTTTGTGTTTCAATGTACGCACAGGCCAAGGTGAACGCAACGGCAATTCCAACCTTCACAGCAACATCATTTGTAGCCAGCAGAAAGAGCACCAACAACATTAAACACCTACCAGAACAAAGGCCACAAGTTTTCATGATTTACCCCGCTTCGTGCTCGATTAAAGGATGAAATGTTGTTGAAAATGTGCAAATTGTAACGAGTTTATTGAAAACTGTTACTGACTAAATTCAGCTGAATGCATTTCATGGATTTGTGAACTTGCTTTCAAATGCAACTTGAGATCAAAAATTTAAATTGGCTCAAAGTTTGTTGAAGTGCGTTTTCGAGTTGGCTGTGTGATGCTTAACAACGGAAAAACGGTTGAATATATATTTTTCACTCCAGCTACAAGTGAGAGCACAGACGAGGGCACGAAGTAAGTAGGAGTTGTTCATAATGGCTTTCGGAACTAGTTTCAATCTACGACGAAAAACTTGCAACTAAATTTAATTGAAAATGATAAAAATTTAAAATGGAATTATAATGGCCAGAAATTCCAGAAGCTGAGGAGAATTAATTAGCAAAGAGTTCGGGCCATGTCAGTCATATAAAGTGCTACAGTTTGAGTTCTGTCAGTACGTACATTGTGCCGGTCCACAGAGCGAGGGAGATAGAAACGGAAGATCAATCGGCAAGGAACGTACAAAAATAATTAAAGAATTATATTTATTTTTGTTATTTGGAAGGCGAAATGAATCATCACAATAAATTTATGAATTACATTAATAAATTATATTATATTAATTAGGTTTGAAAGTTAGGGTATCGTAGTCCTCCAATAATCAATTTTAAAATTACTTATAACGGAAAGACCACCAGCGGGTTCATTTTTAAAATTGGGATAAAATCAACACTGTTCAATATTTTTTAAAGATTTATTTAAAAATGTAAACTTTCCGATTAGTTATAGAACATAATTTCTTTCAAATGACTGCCACGGCTATCTGGGTAGTAGCCCATAGTGTCAACCCAATTTTGCAGTACATCTTTCAATCTCGACCCTTGAGTACTTGAATCGTGGCTGGATTGTCAGCATAACATCGAAATTATAACAAAACGAAGCCTGAAGTTGGGTTAGACCGACTTCGAAATACCCTTTAGTTTAAATGTGCGTGCGAGTTAAACAATGGTGATGTTTTTTTCATAGGAGGCATATGTACGATAATTTTCGGTAGGTTAGTCTGAGTTGATTATAGTGAAGGGAGGCATGGCCTTTATCTGATCTCTCCATTTCTTGTGAATGGATTTGCAGCGGCAATATACTAATTATACCCTTTACCTTTAAAAAAGGTAAATAGGGTATACTAATTTTGTGCTTTTGAGAGAGGTTGCAATTTCAGGTATGGACATATATATATACAGATATGATCAGAATCACTTTCTAAGCAATTTTTATTTTATCCGTCCGTCTGTCCGCCTGTCCGCGCGTCTGTCCGTCTGTGGCCATTGCTGAGGTGGGCTGCAAAAATGGACTTACGTTAGGTGTTTTAACCACTGTATGTAATGAAATTTTTTGATTTTAAAGAATTGGAAGAGAATTTATGTTAATTCATTTGACGAAATGAATATAGGAAGTTCATATGAATATGAGAAAGCTAATGATATCACTCTTGAAGCTTCCAAGTACGTCCAAGCCGTCATGTTAAGAGGAGTGATCAAAAAGTGGAAACAGCGTATACTCGTATTTTACCAATTTAACTCTCCGATTACAAAATGAATTTTGCCGAAACTTCTTTTATAACTATAAATAAGGAAAATATGAAAAATTAGAGATAAGAATTGGATATATGAAGTTTCTAATACAAAAATATGTTCATATACTCTTAATAATAAGATAAAATCTGTATTTTTTAGATGTAGGATATATTTTAGGATAAAAGAATTAAACAAATTGAATGTAATAGGAACTAATTTAAAATTTAAAAAATTAAATAATTTAACATAATTCAACGTAAACTTTGCTTATTTGGTGCCTTACATTCTTTCCAACACATTTTTCATACGTTCGTTTTCTCAGTTAACAACCGATGACGTCACTGTAAATCAGCTGCTCTAGTGAGCATGCCCTCCCTCTCTTTGTACCATGGTTGCACTCTTAACACCAGGATGAAGTAAAAAGGGCAACTTTTTTCAATTATTCTATTATTCCAAACTATGATTTGAAGGAAATTGCATTGAGGCTTTTTAGACAGTCAAAGTTGCAAATTGTTAGATTTGTTTATGGAATTTATCCAGCATCGATGGGGTACAGTACTGTTCCACATGCTTATAAAGAAAATGTTCCGGATGGTTCGGTATTGCAGGAATCTTTTATATATTTTAAAGTAATACGCATTCGCTTCAAGTGTTGCTTGAATCCTCTAGGAAAGTTTTGTGGAAAGTAAAACTTGAAAAGTCTTGGCAAAGTTTGCACTCTGAGTACTTTGTGTACGCGCTTCCTTTGGCATAATTTCTCCCGCTTTCGTTTTTCTTCGTGAGCTTCAGCAAACTGGAAAATTTTTAATAATTTACTCGCTGTTTAGCACATTTAAATATAATTTTTTCAGCAAGTTTTTACTGCAAGAATTTTTGTTTTTTCTGGGGTTTTTCTGAATTTATACAGAATTGGGATACATACTACTATCACCACCCATTTTGTTGCATTTCCGTGCACCCAGAAAGTATTTTTCCGCAAAATTGAACAAACATTTCCAAGGTGCGAATGTGCAAATGTTTGTGAGGGGGAGAGAAGTACACACCCTCGCAGCCAATTTTCTACTTTGATGCATTTCTACCCTTCGCTCGCAGATAGAACATTTCCACTTTGAATGCGTATCGCACACAAAATATGAAGGAAATTAAATTTCTGAATGTGTCAGCGGAACTGTCAGCGCCACTGTGCGGAGCAGAACATAACATTCCCTTGCAGTATATGAGAAATTGTTTCTAAAAAAATTTGTAATAGAATCGAATAAAAGTGCCTAAAGTAATTTTATTTTTTGTTTTAAAAGTAACGATTTGTGAGAGATTAAGAGTAGACGATGAAATAAACAACATTTGGGAAATACATTCCTTATTGAAGATCAAGTTTTACTCGTCCTGAGTAAATATTCGTTTGGGAAGATGTGCCTACACAAAATATAGTTAGGAAAAATATTTAAATTATTTCACTTACTTCTACTTGACGAAGCACTAACATAGGCCGACGATCGGCGCTTCAGGCCGCTAGTGCCATCATTACTGCTGCCGACGGGTAAAAATCTGGATAGAGATAAGAGCGCCTTGAATAGATCTGTCACATTGTTGTCTTCTTTGGAGGAGCACTCGAGTACCTTTGCCCTGTGAATATAAAAGAAATGAAAGAACAATTGAATGCATTTATGAGGACAAAGAGTAATATTTTTTAATTAGTTAGCAATGAACTTCAGCTTCTGTATAGCAGTATAGATATAATTTAGCATTCGCGCAGTCCTTCAGCAACGATGGTAAAATATTTTTAGGAGCTGGCACACACAAATTTCTGGTCACTTCATCTCTTGTACACACACGTACACTTTAAGTTATTGCAGATACGAAAGTAATGAATTTGTGAGAAAAAACTCGTGTTTTATGGAAAACCAGCCTGAAAGTGTTAATTATATTTTCACTTCAAACTTTTGCGAAGTGCTTTCTTTGATAGACCATTTGATACTTTGACTAATATTGTTATATATTACCCGCACTACATAAACACTCTAATTGTGTAACGAGAGATTACATTATAGGTTTTTAAAAATTACGAGATGAAATCTGTGAAAGTTTGGCAGATCGGATGTTGAGTTTGGACACGCCATCAGCAAACACTTTCTCCCAGTTGAAGTCCTGAATGTAAACAAATTTCAATTGCATCCCTAACCTGAGTTTGCCCGAGTAGTGCCTGTTTACAATAACAAGTAAAAATAAATAAAACACTTTTCACCATTATTTCAAAAAAACTTGTTTTGCAATTGAAAAGGTTATGCCAATGAGAGCTGTTTTAAATTTTATGGTGTCAAATTTACAGTCTGTTGAGGTCTGTCACGATGGTTAATGGTGGCTTATCGTTTTGGGCGCAAATGCCCCACACAAGATACGCTACGAGCTAACAGTCTACAGAAAAGACTTTTCATTTTTCTTTCGCCAAAGGACCACCGGAAATTGAGTAACTACATATATTTTTACTTTTCTTAACGTACTTCCAGCTGGGAGGCTATCAAATTTCCATTTTGTTTTTGGAAACTATTATAAAGCATCGAAGGTTACGAAGATTATGTTCTAGATACAGCTACTGTATTACCTCATCTCGCTCACTTATTGAGAGATTAAAGGATTAATTAAAGGAGAAGAAATAACATTTAAAAATTATTTCACGACGTTTATGCCTCTTTTTTTCAATTCCCGCAGTGCAATCAAAGACGGACATCTCAAAACGTTTGTATTTAAATTTTGTATGTATTTTCGATGGCTATTTACGGATTGGTTGGAGAGAAGGCCAATGATTACTACCTACAAATCAGAAAGAAATGAAAAACACAAAGATCTCAATTATGAACTATTGTGTCGAGCACTATGGATATAGCACTCTAAATGGTTGCGACAGAACATCCTGTATTTTATCATGCAATGGAAAGATCTCAAAATTAGCATCTGGATTCCATAAATGAAAACTAAAACCACGGTGATGAACAACTATACACATTGAACAACTAATACATTCAGATTGATTTGGATTTTAGACCACTTTTGGGGACCCCAACCTAATCCCACCGGCACTATACAACCCACATTTGTCCATGGACTACTCATTTCTTTGTTTATTTTTTAATCCTTAACCTTGAGTTGGTGGTTCTGGCGTCTGGGGCAATTACCACTGGAATGAAACCTTCTGCAAACGGATTTAGTGTGAGGTCACAATCATGTCCGTTCCATCAAACCCCTGGCAGGTGAAGAGAACTCCCATCTTTTAAGAGAAGGTAGTGTCCAACAAGGGTACTCGGAAAAGACTCTTTCTAAAAACCTGAATTATTCCATCACCTTTTGACTCATTGGGGTCATAAAGTCGACCACAACGTTAACACATACAAAAAAGTGTTCATGTTTGTACAAGAAAGTATAAAATACAGAATTTTACATTAACAAAACTTCATGGACTGCACTTAGTTTAAGTAAAAGTGTTAAGTACCAAACTCCTCTGCAAAACCAACCAAATTGGAAAGAGCACAGAATGCATCATGTTCTCGTTATTGCTACAGAAGCAGCTTTGGAGGCTTGGGCTTAAATCCCGAATGAGGTTCTGGTTTTGCTCAACAGTGGTTGCACTGAATCTTGTGTAGGTCGCTGTCTTCTGGTGTCCTGCTACTGTGAAAGCGGTTAATCGGATGCCTACTGCCAGAAGAATGACGACCATAATAATAACTGGGGCTTTTCGAACTACCTCCAGGAGAACTATGTATGCAATCCTTATCTGGTTGCCTATCACACTTCTTGTCAAACAAAAAATCAAGTACTCAGTAGCCAGACTCAGGGCTATATCCCGCTGGACCAGGTCAGACCTGGGCTTAGGATACGACTTTACCAGCAGACGTCGACTACATTAAGCCGACTCCCAACTTCAACCACGGACTTACAACTCATATTCCTAGCAGATAAGAATGGTTCGAAGATGAGATGCAACTAAACCGTCTACACAGATGGTTCCAATATAGAGAAAAAATTCTTGTTGGTATCGAGAGGGGCTTTTAAAGAACTTGTGGATTTTTAAATTGAATAACGCTTATACGCGTATGTACAAATGAATGAAATAGCAAAACGAATGGTTTAGTTAACTCTCAAAATTATATATATATATATATATATATATATATATATATATATATATATATATATATATATATATATATTATAATATAAGGCGAACAGATTCAAAGTCTCAATCTAATTAAAAATTTTGGGTACAAAATGTTACCATGGATAAATATTTTTAAGTTATTTATTTATTTTTAAATTATAATATTCTTACTACACCCCTTCGTCTCGGAATTATTTTCTAAGTAGAAAATATCATTGTTTTAATGTAGATTTATTTGTAATTCGTATGAAAGCTTGGAAATTTGTAGTTGCCAATAATCATAATTAGATGAAAAACGTTGCATAAAAGAAGCAGAAAGCTTTGAAAAAGGCTGTAGTAGGATTCGACCGACTACGAGATATTTTTGTCTGCATGCTAAGTGTTTCTTTTTATCACATAACAGCAAAGCCTGAGTTAATCGATTATTTTATTGATCACAATACAATAAAGGAAACATAATACTATAAAGGAACTTTTCCGTCACATTACATAATTCCGATTGAAATTGCACGTGACAGTTGCTATCTTACACCCACCACAATGTACAAATTTGTTCATAAAGCTTCTGTCTACCTGGAGTAAAGTGCATACGGCAATTGTAGATCTGGCAGTGGAGTTGCCCCGCTCAGATTTATACGCTTTACTCTTAAAAAGAGGAAAAAGAATATAACAATATAGTAGATAGGCATTGTCTTGACTTTAAGAATACGACTGCTATTTGAGCAAATTCTGACAAGAGACCCGCCAACCACACAAATATTTTACTATTGGCGGCTGATTCAAAATTACCACTTATATATTTAGTTCAAATGATGGAAAAATCATACAACTTTATAGTAACGCACATGTGAGTCACACGAAACTCAAAATAGGGCGTATAGACTATAGAGGGACAAAATTTTGTGTGAATTAGCAATAGTCATATATAAGAAATTGAAGGGATTACATAAAGTGTTATATAAATAACTCTTGAAATCTTATTTATAGTGATCTCAGCCAATAAGCTATGGATGATACAAAGATCAAATTCAGTAGTAACCAACATATGATGATGATAGTCTGTGTACAAAAGAGCGTAGTATAACTATACTGCTATGGCCACAATTTACACATATTTTATATAAGACTAATCAATGAAAATTCACATGGTGATCTACTAAGCTCTTAAAGAAGTTAAGAATCACGCCCTCTACTGAGAAATGTGCTTGCTTTAAAAGTATACAATTTGAATATGAAACTTAGTAGTAATTGTATGGATAATATCAAAATTTCCACACTCACCTTCAAGCAGGACACAGCAATACACAAAAATACATACAAAGTGCCGAGTTTACTATAAAGTTGTGTGGACCCAATATCCCCATGCTGTGGCTTGCGCCTTCTTTATTTATATGGGCGTGGTTTTTTAAATTATTTTCGGGTAAAGGGTACCTCGTAATCGATTTGAACGAAAATTGCACGGGAAACGACTCTACAAATTCATCATCCTATTTTTAAGTTATACGAGTACACTTAATTATTTAGTCACTAGAACTATTTCAATGAATATTTTTCAAGCGTAGTTCATGCAATACACACAATTTTTATTTATAATCAATATAAATTCTAAGCTTGGTTCAAAACTGACTTCTCCATAGTTCCGCTTTCGGTTAGGTATTTCGAAACTCTCATAGAGATTGCAAATATTCCTGAAGGCAATTCTTCGCGTGTTCTCCACAGTTCAACACTCTTTCCAATGTGATTTATTATAGAATCTGTAGTACCGTCAAAAACCAAGTATTTGCTAATTTTCTTATATATTATTTGCTGAACTTTAATTGTACAATTGTCAGTATATTCTTATTAAGCAATTTATCATGGTCTTATCTGGAGGTCAGACGCAAAGAACTGTGCTTACGGCTCGCTTATGATTTGCAAGTATTGACAATATTGAAATAGGGTGCTCCTCCATTGTACTGCAGAATCATCAAAAATTCACAATACCATACGAGAACTTTCTCTTATGAAACAGTGTCTTTTACTTTGTCATAAATGATGCATTATAATAGGCATTAAACATATCACGGCGATTTCACCATCAAAGTTTTGCCAAGCAGGCGTTAATTTTCTGCTGGTTTAATATCTGATTGCCATAATTATCATCGCAACCGGAAAAAAAACAAATTTACGCGTCAGAGTGTTGCATAATTGCGTTTCTTTGTGTTGCCAACTTCTTAAACTGATAAATTATCCAACATTAGCGGTGACAGTGGAAATGTCGCGCACGTAATTGGGTTACCAGGCTACAACTTTTAAGTGGGACAATATCTGTAAAAGTTTTTTCTTTTGCTTACTTTCTGTTGATGTCTGCCCAGTTGAAGCAATTTTGTTATGGATCACGTGCAATGCGGCCAAAATACTAAGAAGAACGGTTGAAGTCCGTTTTGGGTGTGTGCGGGCGTATGGAATATGAATTACGGGGCGGGAACACACAACGTCAATTGCAGCATTCAACAAAATTATTTTTCAAACTTTGGCTGCACAGGAAATATAGAACTTTGAGTGCAGACAGAAGAAATACATTAAGATGACCGTGTTGCTCGTTCAGCTGACCGTCGCGGTCATGTTGGCGCAATATATCCGAAACTTTTTTTAACTTTTCCATTTCATTCTTTCTGTCCAGTCCCTCCTTTTTTCTGCAGGAGAAGATTTTTCTAGCAGAGTTTTGCCCATTCTTTAATGTTATCAAGTGTTATGGGGTAGTGCTATAGAGTGCCAACTTTCTAAAAAGTTTGTTTATCGTTCTCTGCGCTTCTCAGTTAGAAAGTAAGGTCAAATTTTTAATAGGGGTGTTCTTTTAAATTATTCCTTTACGAATTAACCAGGTTTTTAATTTAAATAAGTATTTTGACGTTAACCTTCTTGATTATTAAGATAATTGAATATTTAATGTGACATTCCTGTGAAGTTTTGAGATTGCAAATTAATCAATTCAAAACTTTACTGGCGCTCACTCGTTATAAAAGTCATACAAACTTAATTTGTCAACATTTCTGTATCACAAAATTTCCTAGTTTCGGTGATCACAAATAAAACAAATTTGCGAAATCTCCGTAACTATGGCATTTACGATAAATCATTGAAGTGAAGTGAATACCCCTAACAAATGATTTCAGGTATTGGTTCTCTTTGATTGTTTGATATGCATATAAATGCATAAGCAAATTTCAAAACTTAAACTGTGATTTCAATAACTGGAATCAATTTGGTGGCACTTATTGAGGTAAGTTCTGATAACACTAGTATGTACTAATTTGATACATTGTAGGGATTAATTAATAATACTAAAGTGAAGTTTGTGATTCCGAAGAGCCCAGTTCCAAAGATAATGTGTGTATCGTGTGAGTCACGATTTCCACACAGCAAAACATATTGAGTACCTTGTACCATACATGAAATAAGCGCATGATTTAGAAGAAACGAAACTTATGATATAGTGATGAGAAAGAGGCACAAACTTTGCTTTCAAACTGTAAGCATTGGGAACTGCTCGATATGTGTGGAATTGAACAAGAGCAGCGAAGAAAGTATTGAACTCGGTCCTATATTTAAGGTCCTGTAAAAAGCTGCTGAGCCACTTTTATAAAAAGTTTTTATTCTTTTTTATTTTTCCTTTTCACCACTCTTCTCATCGCTTCCATCCCACTTCGCTGAACGTTTTTTATGTTTCCCCCCCTTAGGTGTATATAGTTTTTATGTTGTCACACAGAAATAATTTACTCTGCGGTCAGAATATTGACTCTGCTTGCAAATCTAAAAAACTTTTAAAAAAAGTGTCAAAGTGAGACAGGACGTTTAATTGGCATATTTTTTGATAAACACTGTTTAGTGGTGGTTGCAGCAAAGACAATTTATAGAAAGACCTTTCATTGCTCTCTTGAGTGAGAATCAACATATTGAAATTGCTGGCAACCACATTGGAATTCAGATCGGCAATTTCACGAAGCAGTCGTCAATATGTATCCATCGGCAGTCACACACATGGCTATTGTTGTATTGAATTCGTATGAATAATTTAGTGTGTGTGTTTTTGTGTGTGCTCACCTCAGAAGCGACTAATTTGAAATCAAATTTTTATTATCTGTTCTGTGTGGCTGGGGTAAAATACACAAGAATGAATTTTCTGTATGGCAAAGGTTTCTTATTCGGAAAGTGGGGCTTAAAACAAAGCATTTGTGGTTTTGCGTATAAGAAAGATTTACCGTGTCATAACGATGCATAATGCGTGCATATTAGAACACTTGACAATATAAAATAAATATGCATGCATAGGATCTTTTATAAAGATCGATAGTGCAAGTGGTAAAGCGTTGGTCTATCAATTTTCTGATGCCGGGTTCAAGTCCGCTGAGAAATGTATTTATTTTTATATATCTTTAATTGTTCATCCTGTTTTTGAAAGCAAATTAATAATTATTTTTATATTAAGAATAGTTTCTACTTTAGCATAAATTATCCAGTATTAAATAATTTTACTATACCACATTCAATTGCTGCTGCTATAGCAGATCATTACAGCAAAGAAAATTATATCTTTTAAAAATAGTCATAACGATGTTTCTTAACTCACATACATGCATACATAAATTCATGTGCGCATGAAACTGTGTTAGTTTTGTACGATTTCAATACCTTTGTTTATGTTAGTTTTTTGATGCTTTTGCGCAATTCGTCTGAAGTAGCTCATAAATTTCACAAAATCTAATCCAATCAAACATTTTGTTCGTCAATGAATATGTGCAATTTTAGAAAGTTTTTGTTTTTCGTATATTGAATTTTAATCTTATGGTAGGAAAAGGAAGAATTTTGCAGATGTATTTCATATCATATTTCTTTTATATTAATACATTATTTACAAAATAATAATTAACTTAAATTAATATCACTATAATATATAAAAAAACATGCAGTTGCATAGAAGAACTTAGACTGCAAATAATTAAAAAATAAAACTGAAAAGAAGTCTCAACTATTATTCACGAATATAGGTCAAGACAGATTATTTTATTTAAAGTATTTTCTATATGCATATGTATGTATGTAAGTGGATACACATCCAAAGACAAGTTCACACGCACAAAGAAGCACAAAGCAGAAAGAAGTTTTTGCACATTTTTATTAGTTTCCATAACTCAAGTCTCTACGTCAAAGCGAATGAGTTGCCGGTTGTAGTATTTCGAATGGCGTTTATGAAAAAACATGCAAGCAAGTCGACTTCGGTGAGCCCTGCACACATAATGTACATACACATTTTTAGAGGTAAATGTCAAAGGTAATGGGCAAAAAGACGCACCTTATATTCAAATATGTTTTACTACACATTATTTATCCTAATATAAATTTGAAATTTCTGGATTTTTAAATACTTGAAATAATTTTTTATAGATTTTTGATTATAATAATTTTCGATTATAAAGTGGTTTATTATGCGTTAGAACAGAATCACTGTTGAACTACATTTTTCCATAGGAAATAAATGTTTATATATAGGTTATTGTATTGTATACGGTTTTATTTACAAAACTTTGTAAATCAATTTATAAAAAGAAGATATGCACTTAATACTAGATATTGAAGTTCATAAAATTTACTTCAAACATGAACATCATATACTATGTAAATGCGGAGAATCAGTGTTCATAGATATGTAGGCACATATTCATGTACGTACAAGTGGTTTAATTTGTAATAGAATGTGGTTATAGTATTTCAAGCTGATCTGACAAAGTAAAAAAAAAACGTTTAAAACCTTGATTATGTTGAATGTACCCTTAATCTAAAAATTATTTAGATACATTTTCTAATGGAATGGGCAATAGACGCACATATGAATATTAAATTATTAACACTAATTTTAGTAAAATTGGTTTTTTGTGCATAATTATTCTTTCTTCGGATAGACTCAAAAAATGTTTGATCACATGCTGCTAACGCGAAAATATGAAATATAAGATCGAAAGAGTAAATTGTGCTGATATTTGTCCATACTGAAAATATTGACATATCTAAAACTTCATGACAAATTGAATTCTAATTCTGCTTCACTTTATATTTAAAGAAGCCACACCGCACATCATACAACAAAAACTCCAATCCAGACAAAAAGGCGCTTTATTTTCATTTCATTTCATTCTTTTTATGGCACAATTCGCTACCTGACAAATGATCAGAAGACAAATATGTGCACATACATACATATGTACATTGATCTGTATGTATGGATGTGCATATAAGTTAATCACATTGGTGTTATTAAAGTTAAAAAAATATTTTTTATTGGTGCTATGCACCTTCTGGTGCAGCCATGAAGTTTTGCTGTGCAATTCGATGGTGGCTTTGGGGATAAAACAATAAATTAAATAAATACATATTATTATTTATTAATTTTATACACCAATTTTTTCTTTTTTTACTATTTACAATATAAATTTTAAAAATATTCCCATAATTAGTTATAATGCCTCGTCTTCGATTGCTATGATTGAAATTCGTTTTCATTCCAATTCCAACAAATAAATAAATAACATTTTTGCATTCATATGAGAAGCAAGCATACAAACATTCGCACATGTAATAAACACACACGCTCATATAGAACGCAAACACCAGAATGTGTATCGACATATTTTGCCTTTGCATTGCCGAGCACACTTCGGGTTTTGGTCCAATAGGTAGCCACGGGTTTTTAACTCATTTCGCTGAGTGAAGAGAGCGATGTAATGTCTTTATAGTATAAGTTAAATACTCTCCTGAGCAAAATCTATAATAATAAAAGAGTTTAAATTATTTTATATTATTTTATTATTTGTATTATTATGGTAGTCCTTCTCCTTCGAGCTCCTGCCAATTAAAAGATGCGAGCTCTCGTACTCGGGTTCTTTTTATACCTTTTCGCCGCCGACAATCGCATGGTGACTGCGCTTTGAGGCGGCATTGCGCGACAGCGTTTCACGGCTGGGCTTGGCGGCACCGACATACAACACATGTCTCGCCAATGCTTCCGGCACCGAGAACCATCACCGTCTACCGTATCTACGCGTAGCGGCTGTGCCGCGCATTTTGTACAATGCTTTGTACTGCTGCGCAAGCGCATGGCGCCAATGCTCTTTTCATATGTTTTCTCGCGTACCGAGAACCAGCACCGTCTATCGTGCCCTTGCGCAGCTGATGGCAGCGGATGGCAGCAGACCCTGTTGCAGCACATTTCGTACAATGCTTTGTACCGCTGCGCAAGCGCACGGCGCCAATGACATGCAACGCGTATGTTGCTAACTCCTCCCCCCCTTAAGATCAGCCGTCCTCGGCTGACGGGCGTCCCGCCTTCGGGCACTACCACGCTATTTCTGATATGATTGAAAATATCCAAAGTTTTCCTTGTCTCTCTTTCTAAAATTGGTCACGTGTGAGGACCAAAATCACGGCAACAAAGCAGGACCCATCATGCCCCGACCCTCTAGAGTTTTTAAGAATGGACAATAGCTGGAGACGACCAGGGAAACAAAAAGAACATTTCAAGCTTTAAGCAGTTTCAAATGAGAAACACTTCCTTTTAAAAAAATTTAAAGTTCAACTTTAATATCATAAACGTTATAAATTTAATCGATGTATTGCCTATATGAATTGAATGAGGTGATTCGAGTTGCTGCTGGTAAGAGTGCTTGTAAGGGAAGTTTAAGAAAATATGCCCTAACGTAGGTTGTCTTTGTGGACTACTCGGCCATCCACCAGGATACTCGATCCGAGGTCTGCGCCTACAGTCTTCTGGTTGTAAACTTTTGATAGTTTGTTTCCAAGCCTTTTATTTGCCTTAACAAATACCTTGTCTCCTGTTTTGAAAAATTTCGTTTTTCGCAGCCGGTTGAAATATTGGAGTTTAGTTTGTTGTGTAACTCGTAATCTGGCTTCCACCTCGCCTTTCATTACCTCGGAAATAGAATGAAGTATGTCGACAGGTCTCTGATTAGTAACAGAGTGGATTGTGCGGTTGTACCTGGATACCGCTAACAAAACTAGCTCCCCTATATCCGAGGAATAGTCCGCTGCTTTGAGACATCTTGAAATCTCCGTCAATGTGCTGTGGAAGCGTTCCACCTGTCCATTAGATGTGCTGTGAAGGGGCGGAACTGCATGAACGCTAGCATCGAACTGATTTTGTAGCAGTGACCTTATAGTGTTAGAAGTCAGCGATTTTTCGTTGTCGCATACCACAGTACGTGTATCCTTAAAGACATTGAGGGTTTCCAGTAGGGGTCCTTTGAGGTCCACTATACTTCTGGATCTTATGGGTTTTACAATGGCAAACTTGGAGAACTTGTCTTGGCATGTGAGGAAGTGGTGACCTGCCGTGGAATAGATATCCAGATGCAAAATTTCGCCCGGATGCGTGGGAATAGGGGTTTTGCCTATTTGGGTTGCGTGTGGGTGTCGATTGTACTTGCCTTCCTGACATATGCGGCAGGCAGATGCCAGCTGCTTGAATTGTTTACGGACACCGGGGAAATATGCCATCCGCAACACCTGGCGTGTAGTTTCATTCGGCGAACGATGGGCTCTGTTGTGCTCTCTGGCTAGGATTTCTTGTTGCTCGCTTGGGTTGGTGATATCCTTTACCCTTCTCTCACTGAATCGGAACTTCACGGATGGGAAGAGATCCGGCAAGGTGTCCTCCAAATATTGCAATGTAACTCGATCGCAATATATTCCATTCACAACATTGACGTTAACGGACTCGTTCAGCAGCTGGGGCAAGTCCGAAGGTGAGGCATAAGTTAGGACATGCCTGAGCTGTTTCTGGAATACTATGGAGGAAGTTTTCTTCGACTTCTCTCCAGCTTGGAGGATAAGCTGATTTCTGAAGCAATTGACGGGGTTATCGACAGTCGGTATAGGATGATCGCTTATATTGGTTTCACGTTGGTTAGGTTACTTCATTATTGCATTTATGTGCTGTCGTGAAAGCGCGTCCGCGACAACATTGAGTCTTCCTGGCTTGTAATGGAACCTCGGGGCGAACTCCTCAATGAAGGATCGCCATCGTTTCATCTTTGAGTTAACATTTCTGTCCGAGAGAGCGAATGTAAGGGGTTGATGGTCTGTAAAAATATTTAGGTTCTCCGTATAGGTAGTTTCTCAGCTTCTGCAATGACCAAACAATTGCAAGCAGCTCTCGCTCATTAGTTGCATAGTGCTCCTCTGTATCGGAGAGAGTGCGCGAGATCATGGTAATGGGCCGACCTCCCTGCGATAGTACAGCCCCTAAGGCATGGGATGAAGCATCCGTGGTAGGATCGAATGGTTTTCCGAAATCCGGATAGAGAAGCAAAACATCCTCTGATGCAAGTGCTGACCTCACACGCCGAAAGGCGTCTAATGCATCCGCATCGAGGACAATCGAAGTGTTTTTAGACTTTGATGCGCCTATATGACCATTCTTCCCCCTCAGATACCTGGTTAGTGGTTTGGTAATCCGAGCATAATCCTTGATGAACCTTCTATAGTAGCCCGTCAAACCTAAGAAGGATCTTAAGGCGCGAAGGCTGTGCGGCTGCTCAAAATCAACGATATCCCTCACCTTGTTTGGGCAAGTTTTTATACCAATGTTGGAAACAACAAATCCCAGGAACTCTACCTCCTTTTTAAAGAACCTAGACTTTTCTCTAGTGACTCGCATATTAGCCTGGAATAACCTGTCCAAGACCCTGCGTAGATCCGTAAGATGCGTTGTTGCATCAGGAGAAAATATGATCACGTCATCCATGTAAACATAACAGCTCCTTCCAATCTCCTCCCGGAGTACGTCATCAATAGCTCTTTGGAAGATACTAGGGGCGTTCTTAAGGCCCATGGGTAGACGGCAATATTCATACTTGCCATTATTTATTGAAAAGGCAGTTTTCTCCCGGTCCTCCTCTGCTAAAGCGATCTGGTAGAAGCCATTTTTTAGATCGATAGTTAAGAAATATGTAGATTTTCCCAAGTTTGCGAGAATGACCGAAGTGGCGGGTATTGGATATCGGTCGCTGATGGTTTTATCACTTAATCGCTTACAATCCAAAACCAATCGCAGTTTCCTGTCCCCGTTTTCATTTACTCCTTTCTTGGGTACTACCCAGAGGGGGTTATTAAAGGGGGACCGAGAAGGTCGTATGATCCCGTCCTCGAGCATGCTACTTATTTCCTTATTTACGAATGTGGTGGCTGCAATGGGGTAAGGATATGATCAGGCGTAAACTGGATCATTGTCTGTAGTTCGGATGGTTGCAAGGACGTTGGTGTTGAACGGCAGGCCCTCTCTGGGATCCGCAAACACTCCATTCAGATCAATCAGGAGTTGCTGGAATTCCGTAGTGGCCTCAGAGGGAATTTCCGTTTGATCGTTGCTGCTGGTATGCTCTTCTTCCTCGTTCTCGTCTATGATGGAATCTGTGTAATTCACCCCTTCACATTCCTGAAAGAGCAGCGTTTCCATTCCCCGGGCATGGCTGAGTGTTCCCACGTCTAAGTTGACACAAGCCGAGACGTCCGTTAGCAGATCAAACCCGATTATAGCGTCAAAGGTGTTTAGAGTGGGAAGCATGTAAAAGGTAGAAGTCCTTCCTAGCACATTCATTCCACATTTCCTAGTGACAGGAACACTCCCCACCACAGTTTTGACCTTAAATGGTTTGATTACCGGCTTTATTCCCCGCAGGCCAGGGATATCCCTAATATAATTCTTGGCAGAGCCGGTGTCCACGAAGAACTTTAAACGCTGTGATGCTAAGGTCATTTGAAGGTATGGGAGGAGTGACCTCCCATCCCTAAAAAATTCACCTCGTCGAAAGTTGTTTCCCCCTCAACATCGGCACCGGGGTCATCCCGTCTGTAGTTTCGGTTGCGACGACGACCTTCACCACGGAGGCTTCCATTGGCCCAGCCACCAGGAGAAGAATTACTTAACTCAGCGTCCAGGAAATTGACTCTTGGGTGTTTCGAATCGTGTGAAGGTGGTAGCGACGAGTGTGGCCTTTTTGTAGCTGGATCCCTCCCTTGAAATTGCTGACTATCCGAGTATCCTTTCCGCATATGAGGAGTGCCGATAGAAGCTCCAAACCGGTTTGCATTGAAGGGATTTCGTGGAGGAGCGTCTATGGCGGGTATAGTAGACGGATTGTCCCATCGGGGTGGAGTTCTTGGCTGGGCGATGCCCCCAGTTCTTCGACGACCAATGGCAAGTCGAGCTGAGTCGGGCTGATACATCCTTATAGGCTGCTGGTTGACGCTATAATTGAAGGAGGGGTGCATTCCCTGGGGCCCCCGTCGCTTCCATGACTGGTCTATATGGGCTCTGGCTGTGTTTATTTCTAGCTCCAAGGCCAGAGCGAGGGCTGCCGACATATCCGGGGGACTAGCACAAAGAACTGATGAACTCATGGGCTCGTTGAGCCCCGAAATGAATACGCTCCTAGCCAGGTTCCTGTGCTCTTCATTCAGGATTTGCTTCCGCGATGCATCACCAGAATTGCTCATGTCATTCTGGTTGGTTAGAAGGGTGAGCCTCTTCTGAATCTCGTCATAATACTTAGAAACGGACCATCCCCTTTGCCTGAGACTCAGCATTTCTTGTTGAAGCGCGTATGAGGGTCTTCTGTCTGCATATGTAAAATCTAACCGAGCCAGTATTGCGTCAAGGTTAGTAGGCGTATTGAAGATGTTAGGAGGGCATCGGCCTCTCCCATTACCTTGCTTCGGATCAGGTGAACGGCCTGGTAATGGCGAGGAAGACCTTCCGAACCCGTGAAAGGGGCGTAAGCGCTAGTGACAGATCTCCGCCAAGAAGCGTACTGCGTCCTGCTTCCACCAAACTCGCGAAGGGCTTGAATGAGTACGAATGAACCAACCCCTTCACCCTCTCGATCGAACGTAACATCGTTACAAACTGTGGGAGGTACTGCCGGTTGTCCAAGGATCTTCAGTTATTTTCGGAGTTCGCATATCTCGTTGCGACTCTCAATAAATCGTCGGTTGCTTTCTTCAGTCAAAGAGGAGATCGCGGTGTTGATCATAGCCTCAAATATAGCCAAATCATATATAGCGGGTTGGTGCGCTGCTTCGTTGTGCGCCATACTACAGTCTAGAAGCGCACTCTACTTTGCGATGAACGGTACTAGAGACCTGACTGAACGTGGCCTGTGCTGGTCTTCCCTTGTTACAGCGGAAGTCCTTGGTGTGGTGAGCCGTGCACCGTCTTTTTCGGATGCTCTCTACGTCACCAAGAATGTGCTAGAACTTATGGTTGGGCTGTGCAACGCCTTTTGGGTAGTTCTAAAAATTTAAAGTTTTATTATTTAAAAATTTTTTATTTTTTTTATTCATTTTTTTTAATTAAAATTTTGTTTACGTTAAACCTGGAGGGTCCCGTAGGAATCGCAGATTTTAACGCAATATAGCACCACATATCGCCATTCGTGCTTTATACCGGTGAACGTGGAGATGGGCTATGCACCACCTTTTTCGGTCGCACCGTGTTTAATAATAAACCTTGCGAATGGTCAATACGCAGCGAACCGCCTTTTTCGGTAGCGCTAAAAATTTATTATTAATTATAAATTTTTATTTATTTGTACTAAAAACTGGAGGGTCCCGTAGGAATCGCAGATTTTACCTCAATATATACTACGTATATGTTACAAAAACTGGAGGGTCCCGTAGGAATCGCAGATTTGCTTTTTTTATTAACCCCTCTCAAGGGTATGGTAAGAGCTTTCGCAGCGACTTTTTCGCATGCCTCACACTTCCGACACAAAAACTGGAGGGTCCCGTAGGAATCGCAGATTTGCTTTTGTTTATTAACCCCTCTCAAGGGTACGGTAAGAGCCTGTGCAGCGACTTTTTCGCATGCGCCACGCTAACGACACAAAAACTGGAGGGTCCCGTAGGAATCGCAGATTTGTTATTTATTCACCCCTCTCAAGGGTGGGTTATGAGCCTGTGCAGCGACTTTTTCGCATGCCCCAAGTTGGGCGCCAGTTAAATACTCTCCTGAGCAAAATCTATAATAATAAAAGAGTTTAAATTATTTTATATTATTTTATTATTTGTATTATTATGGTAGTCCTTCTCCTTCGAGCTCCTGCCAATTAAAAGATGCGAGCTCTCGTACTCTTGTTCTTTTTATACCTTTTCGCCGCCGACAATCGCATGGTGACTGCGCTTTGAGGCGGCATTGCGCGACAGCGTTTCACGGCTGGGCTTGGCGGCACCGACATACAACACATGTCTCGCCAATTCCTCCGGCACCGAGAACCATCACCGTCTACCGTATCTACGCGTAGCGGCTGTGCCGCGCATTTTGTACAATGCTTTGTACTGCTGCGCAAGCGCATGGCGCCAATGCTCTTTTCATATGTTTTCTCGCGTACCGAGAACCAGCACCGTCTATCGTGCCCTTGCGCAGCTGATGGCAGCGGATGGCAGCAGACCCTGTTGCAGCACATTTCGTACAATGCTTTGTACCGCTGCGCAAGCGCACGGCGCCAATGACATGCAACGCGTATGTTGCTAACTTATATTGTCTTTGGTTGCAGTCTGCCATTTAATAAAAACAAATAGTGACAAAAAGTTAAAACAAAATTGCCACAAAACAAACAATAATAATAAACATACATACATATACATATATAGGTAAGTGCGCCAAAATGAGTGTTTTACGCTCGCCATAGAGCGAGCGTAGGAATACACACAAAAATGAGACAGTTATGGAAAATCAAAGAGCCGGCTCTCCTATGAGTGCGTTCCCTATGATAGTCAATAGCGGTCCATCTATGCCGGACACTCTCAGAGAGCGATCTTCTCCACAAAAAAATCAAAAGGTTGATGGTATAAACATGCAAGGTGCCCTGTCCTCCTCAAACAATTTCTCCGATGCCCTAACGACCACTAACAAAATAATTACAACTCTAGCCTCATCAAATGCAACACAAATACAACCGTTTCGTACACAAATTCAATATGTGCAAGCAAACTCACTACAGCTTCGGCTCCACCTCTAATTACTGAATCTTGCTCAGCAGCAATTGCCCGTTCAGCACATAACAGCATTAACACACTCTCAATTAAGCACCCACTAGGAAATACACAAAATGAATCACCATATAAAAGCTGTGTACTTACTCCTAAAACTCACTCAACAACAATAATCCACTCATCAGATAAATATATTGATTCACTCACAATAAAACACCCAGTAGGAAATATTCAGACCGATCCACAATCTAAATGTCGTGTAAAAATTCCTGTAGTGAAAACAAACCAAACCCCTAAACGCGCTAGATCAAGCCCAGAAAACACAACACAAAATAAACAAAAACAGTCAAAACTAGGGGACTACTGGCTTGATTTGCCAACTAGTTCAAATAGATTCGCGATACTATCAGAAGTTGAAATCGACGGTACCAGTCTACAAGAAAGAGACCCGAAACCTCCTCCAATCTACGTCTCTGGAGTAAATAATGCTCAACCGTTACTAGATCTGCTAAAAAACATTGCCAAGAATGAATACCAGCTCAAATTCTTCAAAGATAGCGAGGTTAAAATTCAACCAAAGTCAGGAGAAGGGTACAAAACTATTACAAAAGTTCTGGCTGAAAAGAACACAGAATTCTATACATATAAACCCAAACAGGAAAAAGACTTTAGCGTAGTATTAAAAGGGCTACACCATACAATATCAACAGAAGAAATAAAAGAGGAAACAACTAGGCTGGGATTCGATGTTACAAACATTTCAAATATAAAACAAAGAATTACAAAGCATCCGTTGTCGATGTTTTATGTCAACTTAAAACAAAACAAAAATAATACAGACATTTATAAAGTTGAAGCAATTACAAGCACACAAAAATAAAATTCGAACCACCAAATAAAAAAAGGGAAATAGCTCAGTGCACAAAATGTCAGAGGTATGGCCACACTAGAAAATATGCAACCATACTCCTCGATGCGTTAAATGCGTTGGCAATCATGCAACGTCAGACTGCCCTAGTAAAGAAAAATCACAGGATGTGAAATGTGTGCTATGCGGAGGAAACCACCCGGCTAACTACAGAGGCTGTAATGTGTACAAAGAATTACAGCAAAAAACATTCCCCACGCTAAGGCAGAAAGTGTTTGAAAACACTAATTTTAACAAGGCCCCAGATTCCGAAAGACAACCAGGTTGCACATATGCGCAAATCGCCAAACAGAGCACGCAACAAGAGCAAACTCTAAACCAGCAAAGTGAAAATCAATTCGCCTCACATCGATCAAATGACATGACTGAATTAAAAAGTATGCTGAAAACCCTTATGGAACAAATGGGAACAATGCTCAATTTATTAACAACAGTGATCTCTAAACTGACATAATGGAACAAAAACTTATAATTGCAGTATGGAATGCGAACGGGCTTTCTCGTCATAGTAATGAAGTCAAAACATTTATGGAACAGAACAACATTGACATAATGCTAATATCTGAGACACACTCCACAAGCAAAAGCTTCTTAAAAATAAATCAGTACAACATATATCACACAAATCATCCAGCCGGCACAGCATGCGGTGGTACTGCTATCATCATTAAAAACAAAATAAAACACACAGTACAAGACAATTATGAAAAATCTCACATTCAAGCAACAAGCATAACAATACAGGACCAATATGGACCGCTAACCATAACATCAGTGTATTGCCCTCCGAGGTATTCCATTAAACAAGAGCAATATTACCATTTTTTTCAAACACTTGGTGTGCGATTTTTGGCTGGTGGTGATTAGAACGCTAAACACCAATTTTGAGGTTCTCGGACAATCAATCCGAAAGGAAGAGAGCTACTAAAAACAATGCAAGACCACAACCTTATACACGTATCAACAGGCCATCTGATAGAAACAAAATTCCAGATGTCATTGACTTCTGCGTGATGAAAGGTGTTCTCAGAAGCTGTGTTGAGATATCCCCGTCGCTGGATCTGTCATCAGACCACTCTCCTATTATTGCAACACTGAACTCGGAGGTAGAATGCACAATAAAACCACTCACACTACATACGAAACAAACAAACTGGTTCCATTTCAAGGAAATTGTGGATGACATTCTGTACCTCAATATTTGTCTGAAGAGTGCTGAGGATATTGAGTTTGCCGTTAAAAATTTTAACAAAACTGTCCAATACGCTGCATGGAACTCTAAAAAATCAACTGAACAAGCATCCTTCCCATCCTGTTATTAGGGAGATGGTTGATAAAAAACGCAAACTAAGAAGGGCGTGGCAAAGTTCCAGGCATCCGAAAGACAAAAAAAATTTTAATAGAGCTACAAATACCTTAAGCGGTACTTGGCGCAGAAGCAAAATGAAGAAATACAGCACTACTTGTCCACTTTATCAGCAAATGACACCACAGATTACTCACTTTGGAAGGTGACAAAAAAGCTGAAGCAACCCACCACCCGTGCTCCTCCTATCAAAAGCTCAAATGGCTCCTGGGCAAAAACTGATAAGGAGAAAGCAATTACATTCGCCTCTTTAAGCCGTTTCTACCAACTTCACAGCAAGAGGAAGACGAGGTATTTAATCTTCTCAATAGTCCAGGACAATTAGAGTTACCTATCACGCCCTTTACAAAAAAGGAAATACGTAACGCTGTTCACAAAACACTGAAGGTGAAAAAGGCACCTGGCTACGACTTGATAACAGGTAAAATATTAAAGGAACTACCAAATAAAGGAATAAAATACCTTACCTATCTCTTCAATGCAATAATTAGATGTGGATATTTTCCGCGTCAATGGAAAGTGGCCGAAATTATTGTCATCCCAAAACCCGGAAAGCCCTTGGAGGAAGTCACTGTTATAGACCAATTAGCCTTTTGCCAATTGTTTCCAAAATGTTTGAAAAGCTCCTGTTAATCAAACTTAAACCAATTCTGCTCAAAAAGGAGATAATACCCAATCATCAAAATGGATTTAGGGAACACCACGCCACAACAGAACAAGTGCACTGAGTGTACAGCATAATAAGAAACGCTCTTGAGGAAAACCGTTATTGTACAACTGCTTTCCTAGATATAACACAGGCGTTCGATAAAGTATGGCACCCTGTACTATTTAAACTGAAAAAGTTACTACCTCAGACATTTTATGATATCTTAAGATAATATCTGGAAGAGCGGCATTTCAGAGTAAAGACCAAAGAAGAAGTCACTGAACTGTTCTCTATAAAGGCGGTTGTACCACAAGGCAGTGTTCTAGGTCCTGTGCTCTACACTGTCTACACGGCTGACCTTCCACTGACGGAGAATACAAAAATCGCAAACCTACGCGGATGATACAGCCATAATGGCTACAAGCAGCAACAACATAATCGCTGCAAATTATCTCCAAGAAAGCTTGGATAAGCTCCAAATCTGGCTAAATAAATGGAGGATTAAGGTGAATGCAACTAAGTCTGTGCAAGTAACCTTTAGCTTAAAAGAGAAGACTTGTCCTTCAGTAATATTAAATGATTGTCAACTGCCCCAATCCGAAGACGTTAAATATTTAGGGCTACATCTTGATCGACGTCTGACATGGCAGAAGCATATTCTTACGAAGAGAAAACAACTTGGAATAAAGCTTACTTCCTTATATTGGCTCTTGGGATATAAATCCCAGTTATCGCTTGACAATAAACTGCTAGTTTATAACACAATTCTAAAATCCATATGGACATGTGGTATACAGCTATTGGGTTCAGCGGCAAAAAATAATATAAAAATCATTGAGAGATTCCAATCAAAAGTATTACGCTTGATAGTAAAGGCTCCATGGTTCGTCAGGAATGATATAATACGTGACGACTTAAACATCCCTACTGTCGATGAGGAAATAGCAAGATACAGCAATAAATACCTGGAACGACTAAGTAAGCATCCTAACATACTAGCTTCAAATCTTCTGGAGAGGACAGGCACAACACGGCGACTGAAGCGAGCAACACCACTAAATTTATAATAATAATTTTTTCTAACGCAATAGTTCTGAACTAACCTTATGGGAGATTAGCACTGGCTCCTCTTCCTCATGTTGATTTAAATAACTATTTTAAAAAATTACTTTGTGTATTGATTTATGTAGCTGTTTAATATTGTTATTTAATTTTATTATTGCCCCAAGGGGCAGAATGCAAATAAAACTGGAGTTCCAAAAAAAAAAAAAAAGAATATTGAGACTGCGCGAAATATAGAAAAAGTCCGATAAATAATTAAATGATAATAACTGTAAAACAATAGTAGCCACAAATTTCAAGGTGTTTTTGCTGTACAAATTCGTGGCAAGCACATATCATGGCACAGAAGTAGTATGAACTGCAAACAAGCGTGAAAAAGTGCCAAGCTCCGCAACAACCAAGTGACACCACATGCGGCTGGAAAATCGGTCAACAAATGAAATCCCATGCGAATGAGACACGCCAGTCGCCTAACGTGCAGCAACAATATTAACAAAAACCACCAGAAACAACATAAATCTAGTAAAAAATGGCGGTATTCGGTCGACGGGCCTGTTATAAGTACACTACTATTATTTTTTGCTGCAATCGGTGTCTCCAAACAACTAAGGTGTGCAGCCTGGATGACATAAAATAAATTAGAAATAAACAATCGAAGAGCATGGACTGGCTGGAATTCTTCTCAGATCTGCCACAACTGAAATGTTACGATGTTTGCCAATTCCCAATGTGCGGAAAGTGTTGTCAATATAATTTCGAGGTTCTGAACATTTTAATAAATCATCTCTATATAGATTTTAAAATAAAAATTCACATTTTAAATGCAATTCATCCTTAAGCCCATACGCAATTGTGTTCTGCTACGACATTTATTTTACGACATTTCATTTCAATCCAATTCACCTGAATATAAGTATATTGCTTAACTAGATATTCAAACTGTTCTACATTTACAATGTCATATGATTTTTGCGCCGGATATGCTGACTTCAAGAAAATATAACGAACAGACGAACTTTATTAAAATATAAATCCACAAGTAATATTGAATGAGAAAAAAAGGGTTCATTTTCAAAAATGCATGATTCCACTCGAACGTGGTGTAGCGCGTCAGGGGGGCAGCAAGGCAACGTGCACTACAGCCAAAGAGCATGCAACCGGAAATTGCCACACATCATTAATCTGTATGTAATCTTGCTAGGATTTAAAGACTTGCATTGCCCTTTTTTGCCTCTTGTGTATCACCTTTTATAAGCATTTCTGAAATGTACACAAACGAGTGACGTTTTGCTTCTGACTTGTATGAAATTAAATTTTGTTTCGTTACATTCCATAATACCTTGGTAAAAGCGTGGGGCCAGGGGACATGAACTCGTGTATACGCTCGTCCAACGTCACGCATTTGCAGTTTTAACTGTGCACCACTGTGTGGTGTGTCTTAAATACAATTAACAATTCGTTGCGGCATTTTATGTTCGTGCCCAGGGCCCACCACCAATGTTTAATTTATTTAAAAATAATCTCTCTTGATTTATTATTTATTTGGGAAGCAACCAGTTGTTCTAATTATATAAAAAAATTATTGGTTGTTTTAGCTTTAGAGTTATTTTAACTTCTGTTGCATGCACAAGTTCCATAATTCACATTGAAATTTTAAAGGGCCCAAGTTTAAAGTGTTTTACTTCAGTACATTCATTTCATAGGTAATAATTACTCGATAATATTTTTTGCCCCACATTGGCAACATTTTATAAATTCAGTTTTCAGAATGTAGATATGAAATTGTGCAAATTGATCCTAGGAGTGGAATAGTTTATACAGTAGGAAGTACTAAATACGGGGAGCTTAGAGTCACTAGATTCATTAAATCTTGAACCTTGTAATCGATGACATTGACATAATTTAATGCTGAGCAATACAGTTTACCGCGATCTCACGCTATGTTTCCTTACAATAGTTGGGATGACAATGTAAATATTATTTATCAATTTTACTGATAGTATATATATATATATATATATATATATATATATATATATAAATATAAATTTATATATATGTATATATACATATATATAAATATATATATATATATATATATATATATATATATATATATATATATAAATTTATATATATGTATATATACATATATATAAATATATATATATATATATATATATATATATATATATATATATATATATATATATATAAATATAAACTTATGTGTATGTCTCTTACAAGTGTACCTTTTATTTCAGCTGTTTATTTTATTTATTTCTTTATGACCCCTACGAGTACAATTGAGAAGCAAATTATAATATAAATAAAAATTTACTAGTTTAGGACAGAACTGTCCAAAACTAAATCTATGAAACTACTACCATCATAGTCACGATTTTTCCACGGTCATTTCGATATCAACATTAATACGCGTAAAAACTTAGTTCCACTATATTATTATTATTATTTTTTTTATTATTATTATATCTTGCAGCATAATTAATTATGAGTGCAAGGTGTTGGGGGCTTAATTAGTCGCTACAAAGGCTTTCGACTCGAAGAGAAATTTTTAGAAAGAAGCATTTTGGAGACCAAGACCAAGCTCGTGGCAGGATTTGAACCTGCGACCCTCGGGGCGTGAGTCTAGCACGCTTACCACTAGACCACAGAGGGTGGCTAGTTCCAGCATTAGGATGATTTTTTAGCAGAAGTAGTATTATTAGGACTGTTCAATCGTACGTTTTATAGCCAGGACGTTAGCATATTACAAATATGCATCTTTCACGTCATACAATTTGGAGCATACAATTTGAAATATTTGTAAATTTCAACCGGATTTCAAACAATGTTTGTATTTTGGTTAGTTCTGGGAATTTCAGTGGTTCAATTTTTTGAAACCAGAACGTATTTGAAAATACCACAGAATATTTTAGTAATTTATCTTTCAAAATGCATGGCGAGTAATTGCATGGCGAGTTTTGTCTGTGCTGGAGATTAAGTGGGCAATCCCATTGCAGGACAATTGAAAATTTTGAGCCAAGGTAAAATGAGAAAAGCACTGTTAAATTGTCCGTATCGTTCTTTTATTATTTTTAATAAACTAAACGAAATTGCAATTGAATAAAATGTTTCACATAACAAAAGGCAGAACATAATCGTGTATTCAAATGCGTGATGTATGCATGCGTTGGAATGAGTTTCGTTGTTGTCAACAACGGCAGCAGCTAGAAAAGAATCAACAATGTCAACTGCAAGACAATGTGGCTTAAGAGCAGTGAACGGCCATGAGTTTCTTTTCAAAATATCTGCCGCTTTACACACATTCACTTTTTAGGACTCCAGCAAAAAGCAGCTTATTAATGTAAATTCAACTTTAGAAAACGAGTACTTTCAACGAGTTTGCAGCATTATTTTTCACCGCCAGAACTCTTTGCCAACAAATACAGGTTGTTTAGAATTTAAGTACATGATGTTCATAGCGGAAACTTGGTCCATTTTATTTACATTACTCGTGGGGATATTAAAATTCAATGGAAATCGCTTCAAATCATTTCAATTTATAGGCAGCAGAAATGTAATGTTCCCAATTTTTTTAAGAACTTTGGAGAATGTTCTTTTAAGAACTACTAAAAATTAATTCAGAAAAAATATTTCATGGATAAGGGCATTGCGTAATGATTAAAAATAATACGTCGGGGTCTCAAGACTGTCCTGAGAGTTTATAAATACTTTTATTTTAATTTAAGAAAAGTTCACTTGATTCTTTAATATATTTGACAAGAAGAAGAATACATCCACTAAGTTAGTAACAAAAGAGGGACTACCGTTAAAAATTCTGATGGCAAAACATGAAAGTTTCACAGTCACGTGCTTCTGCCAACTTCGCAGTAATATGGAACAATACGAATTGTTACGCCTAAAATTGCTTATGAAAGTAACGATTTCATTTTACAGCCCTTAGCAAGAACCGTCAACATTATGATATAAATTTCCCGGTTTCCTGAGGCATTAAAAATTTTGCAAATTCCCAATACTTAAGTCAAATTTTGCACTTAATTTATGTGAAATTTCTTCTCTTGATTGAAAGAGTTTTTGAAAAGCTAATTTGTCAATAGTCGGCAGAATGTTTGGAAACTGTGGAATTCCAAAGAGAGTTAACTTCTAGACTGCTATATATATGTATATAAAGAGAGTTAACTTCAAGACTGCTCGCGCCACGATGCGAGATTATTTTATAAGTCAAGTAAGTCGATTAAGAGCATGATTTGTATCCACGACATCGTCAGTATATACATAAATACTTTCTGAAAGCCCGGGGCAGTAGATCGTCTAGAATTGCGTTTCAGAGAAGAGGAGAGCCCACCCCCTGAGGTGATACACCTTCTTGCTGTGGAAGTACCTAGCGATGAGTAAATGACCCTGTTTGAAGTTTATTATAAGGTCAATCAGCGATGTGTCTAGCAGCGTGTTTCACAGGGGTGCAGTAATTGTCTAGAGGAGGTATAATAACATGTCTAGCAGAGCAACTTTGTTGAAAATTTTCTGGTAGTAAAATGTTGTTTTTTAAATTTGTGTCACTGCCACTAAGCAATTCATAGAGTGGGGTTCCAATTTTAACATCTTAAATTGCAGTAAAGTTTCCTTTATCAAAAAAGTTAACAACAACAAAAGTCGACCAAAAGTACAAATTCAGTCGGCATTTAACGCTTCATTTAGCAAGTTAGGAACACTTTTAAATGGATTAGGTTTTTAAGTTTTTCCAGTTGAACGCATTCCACAAGTTGTTATGGGCATGTCTTAACGCAACAAAAGGGAATCTATGGCCATGCGAACTCCTACTCTAACATAACTTGCGAATGTGACGGACCAAAAACTATATCCACATACAACGTGCTTTTGCGAAAATTACATTTAGTGAAAACTCAACGAAAATAGATAGCGTATCTCACTTTCCACAATTGGTTAAGCCACTAATTCAGACACGAAACGAGTGTCTACAATTAAAACCATGTTATCCATGCATCCAAGAAGCAAATGCAAGATATTTTATGCCATTTAGGAAGTAGGACAGACGTGGACATGCTTCATAGAATTTGAACGTGTTTGCTTGCCTAGACCGAGTTTAGCTCTTCTTCTGCTCTTAGAAACATACTAAACAAGCATAAGGCTTATCATCATGAGACTTACATTGCCAAATACAAAAAATCTAAGAAAGAACACGACAATTTTGGATTTGAGATAAATGTTTAAAAGTGTGTTGTCATATTCGAAGTAAATTGTGCTACTGCTACGCTAATTGAAGGAAAAACGCATAATAAATACATATTTATAATGAAACAGAACTTAGAGTGGTGAGTGTGGGAATTAACCTAAACAGCCTCGCACAAATCTATTCCACTTTTTCCTCACTTGCCTTCATTGTTTATAAATGCACTCTCTCAAGTTAGCGGTTCTCTCGTAGCTGCTTACACTATCTATGGATATTTCACATTTCGTGCGCTCCAGAGGAATTTCCTTCGTCCATACAAGGCCGTTTAAATTAAAAACCCATATCAAATGAGCACGAGCTGAAACCAGCGCAACCTATCCTAAGAGGGCAATACATTTTAAGGGTTTATTGATTTTTAAACGATTGATCCATTACTTCGTAGTTGCAAGGTTGGTCAGAGAGACAAAAGTTTAAATGCATTTTTTTTCATTTCGAAGTTGTTGAATTATTTCAATTCTAGTCGAGCCCACTTTTTTGGGGTTCCGCAGGGTTGGAGTGTCATGCCGCGCACGTATTCACATCTGCACGAGTGTTTGTATTCGTATGAATATATCTGCAAGGGAGAGTGTGTGCATGTGCAGAATGTCAAATGCGGCACGTAGAAACCATAACTAACCCCGGAAACGAACAAACACAATCAGGGGCGCAAACATTTTAAAGTTTATTTTAAGAATGTGACGTTTTGGGCCTTCTCTGCTGTGTTGTTAGCGTCTTTCTCTGCGGTAGTCCCCCGAAAGCCGGCTGACGTTGTTGCATTTTCTGCAGTGCAGCAACCATTTCGCGTACTGTTAAATAATTTTGAAGCAACTTTTATTGCATTGGGTCACGCTTTTTATAAGTTTGTTTGTATCCTTTTTGCATTTAATTGCCTTTTAAAGTGTGCCATGGCGGTTGTTTGGGTCGACGAAATTGGCGGTTGGCTTGGTATGTGGCCGCTTCGTGTTTTGCTGTGGTTTTTCTTTTATTGCTTATATTTGTGTTAGTTCTTAGGTAGGTACTTTTTGGTATTTTACCGAAAATATTCTGGGATTTATTGCCAACTAAATTAGAAAATTGTATTTAAAGTGTTCATTTTTGCTCCATTTGTTAGAAATGTCAATCAAGGTGCAATATTTTTATGCTTTGGTTGATTATTTTTGCAGAGCTAAATGTTTCTGATGATAACTAAAACTTAGAGGACGTTATAGTGATAGTCGGACTATATAACCATCATTCAGAATAACCGTTAAAAAATGTTAATATCACCTTGAAGTTGCTGTATAATGGTTGGAATACCCTTACACTGAAATAAAATCTCTAAAACAAGTCGTTAATATGTATTATTACTAAGCTTGGAGTAATTGTTCTTAATCGCGTCAATTCACTGATTTCATTCCTGATTATTTATTTTAAATCCTATTTTCTTACTGTTTATACCCTTTTCCTTTAAAAAAGGTAAAAAGGGTGTACTAATTTTTCTTTGTGAATGAATGATTCAGATTATCTGCTTTATAAATCAGAAGACATTTTGTGATTATTTGTTCTTTGTGAAAAGTTTAATACATAGGTTTTTAGGACTACTTGCTCTTATAGTACTGATACCACTATAACATGGGTACATAGGTTGAGCACAGTAACCTCAGAACTGCGACGACTCATTTAGGTTCAGTCTCCATAAATATAACCGGCCCCCGTAGTGTAGTGATACTCATGCTGATATCACAGTCATCGGGTCGCGGGTTCGAATCCTGCTCCGGGCATGGTCTCACAATGCTTCTTTTTAAAATCGGTTTCTCTTCGAGTTGAAAGCCGTAGTACTCAATCTCCCAGACATAATTAATTATGGTTAATTAATAATAAATTTATAAATACGACACTATTACATCATTCACTGGCTAACACTATAGCACAGCACATTCTGTAGCCATGTACTGAACATGGTACCCAGTTAAAGTATTGCCTGTGTAAAAATAAAGTTACGATTTGGTTGCTGCAGTGCACATTTCCTCGATATTCGTTGTTTTTTTTTAACACTAATTATTTTATCCTTTTTCTGGTTGAGATTCACAATAAGCAAAGAGTATTAATTTTAAGAGGCTGTTGTGCACTCATTACCAATATTAATAAGTTAATTGGGGGCTGCAGATAGGAGGGAATTATCTTCGGCAGTTCGCCAACACAACAATGTCTGAAAACGTTGCTTTTCCGACCAATCTTTTAACAAAAAGTAAAGTGTTAGTTAGAAACTTCATTTAGTTCCTTAAACTGCGTTCTTCAGTTAAGACTGGACTTGAAGAGACTTCTTACGAGTTGAGATGTTGTAATATAAACTCGTACAAGAAGTATAACAATTGCTTTTAATCTTGTTTTGTTGTCTTCCGGGGTTCTAATTCGTCTAAAATGTGATTTTCGTCATTCAATTACCTCAATTACATTATTATCAATAAATATAGGTTGTATTTTTTAAGCACGATCGATCTTTTTATTCAAAAAATAACACAAAAAAAGTTAAAGGTTGATGGTGATTTCACGGATATGACCACCGTTTCTTTTGTAGACGAACCTTCATCTGGAATACCAAATTTTAACCAGTTTTTGGAGTGTTATCACGAATAAATTGAACAATGTTGGCTTCTACAGTGATGATTAGGAAATAACCAATGGGCAGAAATAGTCCAATGGACAGAATCATTGCTTGACCCCCATTGTGATTTTAATAAGTCGATGGTTCTGGCCGCCAAATGGCGTCTAGTGTCATCCTTTTGAAACAACATATCGTTTGGATTATTGCCATCCATTGCTGTGTTACTTTCATTCAGTTTCGGTTTCTGTTAGAAAGTCGAGAATAAAGTGAATCCCTCGCTCCGAACAGCCTCCTTCTACATTTTCATATTCGCCAAGCTACGCTCAATTTTTTTTACAAAATATGAAGTTTTCCTATTAACAAATTCTCATTTCTCAAAAAGTCACACTTCAAAAGTACTCAGGGACCCCATTTGTAGCAGAAGCCACTAAGCATTTTCTAATTCCTTTTTTTCTCTCTGTGATTCGACTTGAATGTGCCAAAGTTTGACGGCATAAATGTTTGTATTCATTTCCTACACGAGCGTACCGCTATCATATGTTAATAATACGAATATGCAAATTTTGATATCTACTTAAAAAGCCGTGATGATCCTAGCACTCCATCCTGCTCAACAGCCGACTGCCATTCTCGCTACCTTTTGCGCTTCCGCCTATCGGGCGCATTAATATTTCATCAAATAAATCGAATTTGTTTTCACATTTGCATAATTTTTGTGCCGTTTCTGCACGCATGGAGTGGCGGAGTCTGCGTCCGATTATATATACTATTGTCAACCTTTACGCATTCGTATCTGTTCTGTTCTGTTTGTAGTTGCTCAGCAACAATATGTATTTTTTCTGGATATACAAGTAAATTCATACACGTGACCGAATCACATGTGAAAAAGCAGAAAAAGCAAAAACAGAAAAAAAGCGTACAAAATATAAACAAGTGCTTACCTTAATCGGGGCAATTCGCAGTACACCCAATCCGTTACCTCGTCCAGTCTGACCTCTCTGTGGCTTGCAGCTAAATCGGATTTATTGCCGGCGATTACAATGGGTATATCCTGTGCGAATGAAACGGAAGAGACCTTGTTATGTACTTTTGCAATAAAATATCTATGAACATTTGTGTTTAGTGTCGTGTCTAGATTTTTGTTATTGCCTTGTTGTGTTGTGGAGGGGTTTGTTATAAAAATTATTGTTTATGTAAATAAATTAAAATATTTAAAAGTTTTCCTATCGACAGTTACATGAAATTCCATTGTTTTCACCGAAGAATGGCAAGATGCAAAAAGTTTTAGAATTGATTTTGAAAATGTTTTTATTTTTTGTATGAATTTCTAAACATTTACGTGTTCACGGACACGGCCCGAAGCGTACAATTTGGAAGTTGGTTTGGCATTTGTGTATTATTCACAGGCTCTGTTGGTGGCAATGGAATGATCGAATGCATGCCAGAGTGGTGAGGTAAAATTTCCAACTCAGTTCGAAGTTAAATTTGCAAATGTTTGTTTGATTTTTTATAATGAAAGTGTGCAATTTCGTACAAAGGTCGAAGTGGTAAAGCACTATTTTCACTGACTTCGTTGGAGCGAAAAGGCCAGGAAACACAAGTGTACAATTTATATCAGCAAACTCCTCGTAGAATGTGGATGCAGATTTTTGCATTTTAAAATTTTGCTTTTATAAATTTTATTGTCTATTTGTAGATTAATTATCTGTATTATTATAGCGCCGATGTCTCTTGTGTCTGAAATTTATTCAATATTGGAAATAGACAATGTTGTTTACTTCTTGGTCTACAAAATCACATCCAAGATATTTGGCATAATTCAGTTAATTTTCAACTAACCAAGGGATGTAATTTACAACCGTAATGGACCTTGACTCAGAGAATAATCAGAAAATTTCCCAATATTTTGTTTAACTAATTGATATGGAAGTCTCCCTTTAACATTAAACACCTCACTCCTGTTCGTATCTCAAAAATAACTATATTTATTCTAAATATGTGTACAATACACACAAAACAAATACTTAATCGTTCGGCGTTTTCGTTAAGCAATTTCCATTGTCCATACAAATTTCTTGGAATCCTTTCGTCCATGGACGGATTTTCGGTAGGAGATGCTGAAACGACACTCGAAGTAGCGCTGATTAAGAATATGTCCCCATGTATACAGCCAAATTGCGTTTTACAGTTCAATAACAGATTATTGGCGGAGACTAACAAAAAGGACCGAAACTCATATGTTACTGAATACTAGGATAATGTGATTCCAGGAGTATAGATACGAAATTTCTCGAAGCAAATACTTAAAAGGATGGTAGATATTTGCGAAACTATTCTATATGAATTTTAAATGCCATGCAAATTTACAACGTAAATAATTGTTTTCATTAAAAATTCTTAAAAAATTTAATTTTGGTAAGGTCCGAAAATCAAATCCACATAGAAAGTCGAGGAAGAGGGGGACAATTTTAATTCTCTCAAATTAAATAACATTAAAAATGTGTTAAAAAAGTAATACGAAAAATTTAATTGGGGTTCAAACAAAAACGGCAATACTTAAAGTTTCACTCACCTGGAAATCCGCACGCTGCTCCCGTATCTCCTCGAAGCACTGTTTCACACACTGAAAACTCTGACCTGACGTGGAGGCGTAAACAAGCATAAACGCATGGGCTGTGGCAATTGATAAGCGCCGCATTGCCGGGAATTGCATGTCACCGGAAGTATCCAGGATATCCACCTGCAAAGAGAGACGGGTAATTTATCATTTTATGTCAGATAATCCGTATGGAAGCACAAATATATTTCTTGTGGCCTGTAAAAGCAGCAATTATCCCGATGAACAATTTTTACGTGTGAGTTGCGGAATTGTTTGGAGTCGTAAAAATAAAAACAGAACTGAGGCATTTATTACGAATGCCATCAAATGAAATTGAAATAAAATGAAAACATAACATCGCGAGTTTATTTATATTTTTATTCGGCTTTGTTGCCGAAATGGGAATAAATGTCATTTAAATGCGATTTGCATATTGTTCGCAATAAATTTAATAATTTGTTTTTATTTCAGAACGTAAAATTTTGGTATCTAATCTATTTTTATAAAATATTGTTTCTTACAATTGTTTAAGGAAAATTAACGAAGCAGGTATGCCAGAGAATATAGCGAGGACAGTAAACTTGAACTGAGTAGGATCTGGGATCTCTTAACATACAGATTTGGTGCTAGTCATTCACAATTTGACACGTAAAGTTATCACTTAATTATACGTAGTATTAATTAAGATTATTACTCAGCGAATTTATTTACGATCCAAGTTGCACACAGTAGTTGGAATTGTGTATGTGTGTATGCCACCGTAATAATGGTCAGAAAGAGCATTATTGAAAAATTTTGACAGATCTTAAAGCTATTTCGGACAAGCCACTTGTCCTCATCAGAGATCTTTCAATGAAAGGTAACTTTTCTCCAAGCATTTATTATGCCTCAGAAATCGACAGCGCACCAACTATGAATACTCGCTATAAGTGTTAATGTGTAAAATTTTACTGATAAATCTTTTATCAATCGTCAATTATATATGCAAAATGTGCTCGTAACACACAAACCCCACATAATTTGTTTTTCTCTTATTACTTGCTGGCTTATGGTAATATCGAGATCGCACTGCATATGGGTGTAGGCGGAAACTAATAGTGTCCCTAAATTTCGTACAGATGCGGTAACTTAAGATGAAGTTTTAACAAAGTTAAAGTTAAGTAAAAGTACTTTGAAATGAAACAACTATGTTATCCTTTTCCCAAAATAGTCCATAGAATATAGCAAAAGTATTCATGCTTTTGTTTAATAAAATGTATAATGTGCTCGTACGGTAAATATATATATATATATATATATATATATATATATATATATATAATATATATATATATATATATATATATATATATATATATATATATATATTTACCGTACGAGCACATTATACATTTTATTATTTTATTATATATATATATATATATATATATATATATATATATATATATATATATATATATATATATATATATATATATATATATATATATATATATATATATATATATATATATATATATATATATATATATATATATATATATATATATATATATATATATATATATATATATATATATATATATATATATATATATATATATATATATATATATATATATATATATATATATATATATATATATATATATATATATATATATATATATATATATATATATATATATATATATATATATATATATATATATATATATATATATATATATATATATATATATATATATATATATATATATATATATATATATATATATATATATATATATATATATATATATATATATATATATATATATATATATATATATATATATATATATATATATGCCAATTAGTCAGTGTGGGACATCAACCCACTAAAACCTCCTCACTGTCGTGGCGGGCAACCCTCCCGGGACCGCATAATGTGATTACGTCGGGAGGCCGTCATGAGCATTATTGCCCAATCGTCTGTAATTGTTAGTCTATATCAAGTCCGCTGCTGGTTGTCGCTCCTTGGCGAAATTTCTGCTACATTTGCTACCTGCTGTTGACGCAGTAGCCGCTGTCGTTCCTGCTCCTCCTTGCGTAGCGCCACCATTACTTGTTCAGTGAAGGTCGATACCGCGTTCCATTTAGCGGGTGACTCCAGCATTGCAGCCACTATATTTGCTGTGGTCGGTGGTCTGCCCAAGGCAGATCCCAGCTCCTCTCTCCAGGTCCTGAAGCGTGAGCAGTAAAGCATCACGTGCCTAGCGCTCTCGAATTCGCCCGTGCATTTTGGACAATAGGGGTCTTCTGTTATTTTGAAGCGGTAGAAATATGCATTGAAGCATCCATGACCGCTGAGTAACTGCGTCATGTAGTAGTTTAGACTACTATGCTTCCTGTTCACCCATTGGGACACCCTGGGAATGATCTGGAATGTCCATCGTCCCTTCTCGGACTACTCCCATCTTTCTTGCCACTCTTCGGTGCATCGCCGTCGCTCCTCTAGCCTTCGTTTGACTGTAGGCCTTACGCCCTGTCGGTCGTACAGTCACTGCAGCTCCAACGCTCGTAAGTCCAGAGGCATTTTTGCAGCAAGGATGGAAATTGCGTCGTCGGAGACCGTTCGGTAGGCGCAGGTGAGTCTAAGCGCACTTAATCGTTTGCTCCTGCCCAGATGGGTGCTGCATAGAGCATCACGGAATCCGTTACCGTCGCCAGAAGTTGTCTTCTTCCCTCACGTGGGCCTCCAATGTTTGGCAGAATCCGCGCAAGGGCGCCTTGAATTTTAGAGCCTTTTTTGCTGACCGCTACTAGGTGCTCCTTAAGTGACAGCCTTGCGTCAATGTTAACTCGAAGATATTTAATGCTTGGTTGCGACATAATACGGTGATTACCGATGTCCACCACCATCTCCTCTCGCTTTTTCCGTGTGTGTGTGTGTGTGTGTATACTCGTATATAGATACTGATGGAATATTTAAAACAACATGAGGAAGAGGAGCCATTGCTAATTTCCCATAAGGTTAGTTTAGAACTATTGCATTAAAAAATTATTATCTTAAATTGAGTGGTGTTGCTCGCTTCAGTCGCCGTGTTGTGCCTGTCCTCTCCTCATTTTTATATTAGTTTTTGCCGCTGAACCCCATAGCTGTATACCATATGTCCATATGGGTTTTAGGATGGTTTTATAAACGAGCAGTTTATTCTCAAGCGATAACAGGGATTTATAACCCAAGAGCCAATATAAGGAAGTAAGCTTGATTCCAAGTTGTTTTCTCTTCGTAAGAATATGCTTCTGCCATGTCAGACATCGATCAAGATGTAGCCCTAAATATTTGACGTCTTCGGATTGGGACAGTTGACAATCATTTAGTATCACTGATGGACAAGTCTTCTGTTTTAAGCTAAAGGTTACTTGTACAGAGTTAGTTGCATTCACCTTAATTCTCCATTTATTTACCGCGATTTGGAGCTTATCCAAGCTTTCTTGGAGATAATTTGTAGCGATTATATTGTTTGCTGCTTGTAGCCAATATAACATTATTATCCGCGTAGGTTGCGACTCTTGTATTCTCCGCAAGTGGAAGGTCAGCCGTGTAGATAGTGTAAAGCACAGGACCTAGAACACTGATTTGTGGTACACCCTTTATAGAGTAATATAGTGCAGTCCCGAAAGCTTGTTGAACTTGATGATCAGAAACAGTTTAAATGGTGAAGGGTCGAGTTAAAACAACTCCTTTAATTTTAACTTTACAATGCTTTGTAAAGATCGAATATTTTCCAGATATTTGCCTGGTAAACGTTCTATGAAACTAAAAGTTATCGTCTGACATATCCTCCAAGCAGTTTAGGTGATCTTCTTGAAAAAGTGTTCCCAGGATAATTTAATTTTAGTTAATTTACTGTAATAATGATACTGACATATAATAATATTTAAATTCAAAAATATGTACATAAATGTTCATTCTTTGTGTAAACTGAATTTCGCTGCAATAATCGGTCGAATATTTTTGATCAGATACAAATTGTCAGGTGACTAATTATAGCTTAGACTTGACTAGTATTTTTATAGAATGTGCTACTTTCGATTAAGAATGTGCTACTCCTTAATGGCTTCAAGATGATATTTTAATTTAGTGGCTTTGTCAAAACATTAACGAATCACATAACGTTTGTAGATAATGGAATTCTTATCAGTTCATATTTAGGGTTGCCCTTGATCCTAATTTGATACGCATCTTGGCATCCAAAACTACTTTCCTATGATATTGTGAAAAGTATTCAAAATAGATTAAAAGAATAAAAAAAACTAAGTAGTAAACGGAGATGATTCTGGTCAAATTTTTCCTATAAATTTGTATGTTTCACCAATACGAAGTAATTCTAAGAAATGTATTTAAAAACCAAGAGACTGTTTTAAATACTCTACTCGCAATGATATTACTTGCAATGCGAATGCAGATAAAAGTAGGCTAGTAAATGGCATGCGAGGGAATCGCACGGAATCTTATTTTTATTATATCAACAGTATCCTTTATGAGAGTGTGTTTAAGCACGTCGACCCAACAAACCAATATTTACTCTAATGGTGCGTAGATGCATCCTATAAACGGAACTACACACACCGCTGTTGAAAACAGTCCGACATACTTAGGAATTAAAGTGTGGAAACGGTTGTTTGCGAATGTATTTAAACCGACGAAACTTATGCTGACAGCTTTTTATTATAGTATACGCGCATCTACCATCTTGAAAGTATGTAAATTGAAGGCATAGTTCGAATTATTAGAATTTAATGAATTAAATATAACATTGGTAAAAAATTAAAATCTTTATTTTCCAAGATATTTGATCATATACTTCCATAAACACAAAACTTGAGTAATTTTGAGCATTTTGCATCTTCAACTGAGAATGGTTATAAAAGTATTATTTAATTTTAACTCTGAGATGAATATATTTAATATTTACAAATTCATTGATGAAGTTCTGTATTAATTTAATTCCAATTAATTATTGACTTATAAAAAAAGTTAATTAAACTTTTTCAACACTTGTCATTAAAAAAATATATATCATTAAGGTCATGAACAAATTTTATAAAGCTAAACTATTGTAAATAAGTTGCAAATTAAGCAGATCTGTGATATAAAAATATAGAAAATAAAATTAAAAACAAAAAAAAAACCAAATGAATTTCACAATTAATAATGCGACTATTCTCCATATTAGTGGAACGTCTCCGGTACGAATATATATATATATATATATATATATATATATATATATATATATATATATATATATATATATATATGATATTGTTACGTAAATGCCTTTCTGACAATTTTTACCAAGCTCAATACTTGGATTCGTATCGCTGGATTGTGTAATAAGCAAACAATTCCCTCTTCAATTAGAACACTTGGCTTTATTAGTATTCGTCCAACTCACTATTGGCTTCAAATGTTTGCTCGCCTCTCACACTTCGCCTTCGCTAACGTTTGCTTCAGTTAGTCTGTTGTTGCACCACAATGTTTTACTTACATCTGCTTCAACTGCCCCTTTGCTAACACGACGTCCGCTCTGCGACGATCACTCTCAACTGCCCGTTGCAAATACGATGTACGCTCTGCGACGATCACTTGTTAACTCTCGTTGCTAACACAACGCTCACGCTGCTTGCTGCTCATTCTCAGGATCCGGCTATGATCACTTTGCCACTATCCTGATTAGCTGATCTGCTACTACGATGTTCACTTTCGGCTACGCCTACTCTTTCACTGCTGCTGTTACTACGATTTTCACTTGGTCACTTTCACTTCTTCACTGATCCCGATGTCAACTGTGCAGTTGCTTACATACTTCTTGCATACGAGAACCTTAACCAGCCTCCGAACACAGCTTCGCATGCGTTCCCGCGTGTGCATTTTTAGGGGTTGAAAACGACGCTCACCTTAAAACCATCAACCCATCAGATGGCGTGTTGATTTTGTAACAATATGATATTTGTTTATTGTATATGATTTATGTAGTTACTTGTAAATGCCAATTTATTGAATTAATTTCATTAGCTTCATTTTGTCATGTTACTGCTCCATGCCAAAGATTATTCGATTAGGTTCGCACAAAAATGCCAAAACGAAATCTTTTTGGTTTAATGGTCTCCACCAAACTGCATGTAAAAGTAATTTTAATATGAAATGTGTGCAATTGTTACGCCGTATAACCAAGTAATAAGTTGGAACGGTTGCTCACAATTGGTAACGACAGAAATGTTTTCTAGTAGGTTCGGATTTATGTATAAACCAGACTCACTTCCTGAGTTGACTTAAATAGATACTTTAGTTATACGAAGCGAAGTACAAAATGGGGACTGCTGCGATCAATATTCACATTCTTTCATAATTTGAGACCTACTCCTATTATTTTTACGAAATTTGAAATGAAGTACGAGAAAGGAAAAATTTTCCAAACCTCAGTTGGACTGTTCCTTGCGAGGGTTCTTCTAAGGAGACTTTTCTTTGTGGAAAAAAGGGCAACATTTCTCAACTGTCAGCCTACAATTCACACTTATATATAAATGGAATATAATAGATATACAATTTTTTAGCAAAATTTCCCACAATGCTGCAAAATTGGGATGAAACTCAATGTGCAATGTTAGCATAACGCATTAAGGACCACAGCCAATATCTTGTAAAATCCTGCAATGTTCCCACAGAGAGTATTAATCTATATGGATCATAGTCGCTTATCATCCATAACAGAAACAGTAGCAAAGTTCTGATCACTATAGAGTACCGATACTCCTACAACCTTATTAGCTCTCGTTCTTGATAAATTGAATTAATTTCTCACATACTCGTATTTGAAACTAACACATTAATTCGTCTCATGCTGATTGTGAGACTTTCTTCGAAAAGTTTTACTCTCGTGTAATTTGTGACTGCTGTGGGAAGTGGTGCTTTTGATGAGGCTCTCCTTGTGGTAGCACCAGCTATAATTTGAGTCTTGGATACGAAGAGTAAATTTTCAACCAAAATTTAGCATACATTTCGACCTTATCTTTAAATATCGGGTTTTTCAATAAGAGCGCTACAAAAGTTTTTTTAAATACAACAAAACCGGGTTTAGATATAAATGAAATTCCTTATTCCTGTGAAAGTACGTTCGATGTCATTATGTATGGAACTCGATTTCTTTTGCCACCACGGGCACGCTTGCAGAAGTCCAGACGCTGAACCCAATTTTCAACGGTTTTCAAGCATAAATCGGCCGATACTGCTACAATTTCACGTTCGATATTCGTATGAAGTTCATCAATCGTCGCTGGCTTGTTGGCATAGGCCATAGACTTGACGTAGCCCCACAGGAAATAATCGAACGGCGTCAAATCGCACGACCGAGGCGGCCAATCGACTGGGCCATTTCGTGAGATAACACGTTCACCAAACTTGGTTTGCAGTAAATTGATTGTTGCATTCGTTGTGTGGCTTGTGGCGCGGTCCTGTTGGAACCACATGTCCTCCAAGTCCATTTTTTTGATTTTTTCGGGATGCAATGATGACTCATGGAGTACGTGTGGATTGCTGTCTAACCAATAACGCATATTTTGCTTATTGACGAAGCCATTCAGCCAGAAATGAGCCTCATCATAAATTGGACGTAGCGCTCTTAAAGTTGAGGCGACTGACTCCGAATTTCGGTAGTAAATTTTTTTAATTTCGACTCGTTGTTGGCTCGTATATCTTTGCATGATGAAATGGCAAACCTTACTGAAGACAATTTTCAAAAGAGCGGGAAAAAATATGGCGTCGTTTGCTGTCACTATCGATTTACTTTTGTAGCGTTTCTTTTGAAAAACCCTTTAGTAAATAGGGCAAGTTTAGTGCTTCGTTTAGTTTACTTCGACCAGTTTAGAACCTACCTACATTGAATTTCATACAAGGTTTGTGCCTTATTTAAAATACTGTTCTTCTGAACGAATGCTCTGATAGGCCTAATTTACAGGAGACTGAATTCATTTCTCATATGTGGCTGTATTTAACTAATCCTTTCGAATTTCAAGTTTCAACATTCGAAGTGATTTTAAGTAAGTAACGGCAGATTACACAGCTTGAGCTTTAAATCTGATGCAATATTAACATTCATTTTAGGATATATTGCGCAAATTTTCAATTCTGAAGCTATCAAAGTGTGTGCGAGTATGAAAATTAATTTCATAGATTTTCATTTTTCCAATTTTTGCCAGGCAACTAAATGAAGAGCACAAAACTTCGTTACTTAGCAGCGCGATTTATGACGCTGCGTTCAACAAATTTGGTTGCGGTTTTACGCTTTAGCGGTAATAAAGCTTCATGTTGAAACATGCAAACATTTTGCAAGCGCTACAGCAACAACGTTGGCCCTGGAAAATATGTGAGTGACTTAATTCCTTACATTGTGAGGCATAACCCGTCGTCATCCAAACTTGATGTATAATTTTAAACGAACCAGAATTATCTGCACATCGGCATCATCGTCGTCCTCTATGTCTCAAACCCAAATGGAAATTCTTTTCAGACGCATCATTAATCAAATTTAAACGTTGCTGTTGTTGTGTTCCGTTGTTATTTCTGTTTTTCAAGGAAATGCGTGGAACTGAAAATTGCAAAGATTTGCACATTTCACTGCGACACAAATAATTTCATTCCCGTGTCTTAACTACGAGTACATGACACAGAATGTATGGCTCTGTCGATGTGTGAGGCTGTGATGTGTATGTGGAGATATTGCTTAGTAACACGCTGCCATGTGAGCGTAGAAAGCAAAGACTGCTTGTGTTCATCATCAGACGATTTTGCTGTTGATTGTCTTTAGCTAGTCTTTACAGCGCCCCTCTGCGGGGATGTCGAAGAAACTTTTTTGATTAATAGACTGCTCTGGTGTTTCCGCTCCTGGGTAATGAGGATGAATGCGGTGACTGTTGTGGTGGCGGTAATGAGTAAAATTTTTCGTAATTAACTTTGAGCTTATTTTGATTTAATGAAAATGTTCGAATACCGCAAGCGTATGCGTGCTATTGAAATTAAAACATCATTAGAATGTTGCTCATACGCTCGGATGACTACCAAATTGCTTTTCCCTTTGGAAGTTGAATTAAAGAGCAATGCATTGAATTTAAACTACAACCCGATAATTTTGTTTTTGTTAAAAGCAAAGAGGATGTTTAACAAATCGATCTCAGATGAGCAATTAAAATGGCACTCGTACATTATTTTTGGTTTTACTTAGGAGTTCCGCCGAAGGCCGCATACTCGCATTACATTTGGTAGGTGATTCATATATCTGTCCAATTGTTTCTGTTTAGGAATATGTATGTGTGGAGTACTCTTCTACCGATAAATTTTTGTTTTCGAATTCTCACTTAACTCAACATAATTTGAATCATTGTTCCGCGTATTGTAGTGTCTTTCCTTGGTTGCTGAAAGAAACAATTTTTCAATATCGATCAATGAGGTTCTCTCCAGAAATATGCTTGATGAAAAAAGTTCAAGGAATTTAATTTCCTTAAGACAATTACTGAACTCTGAATAAAGGATTAAAGCATTTCCTTTTGCATAACATTTTAGAGTAAATGGATAATAACAGGAACGATCAACTAGCTACGAATTGTTCATCGACTTCATCGAATTGTAGCAGAAGCTTTTGCTCTTTATTTATTTTACAAATTTTGATAATATTTATATTTTATGTACATAGTATGCAGAACAATGTAGACGAGGAAATGATTCATACACGGAAATAGGAAGACACTTTCCTGATTTCCTTAGTCCTTTACAAGCTTAGATATATTTATTAAACTTGCGCTCAATATCTCTTCTCGTTTCTGGGTTATGGTTTTTACAAAAAGTGAGGACAGAAACACAAACGCACATATCTAAATCAATTCAGGAAGTAAGACTGAGCAATATATTCTATTTGTAAAAAGCTTCATACAAGGCTTACCGTAAATTTTCTAGAAACGTTTGCACAAAATCTTTAGCACTTAATATCTCCGGCGGAATAGACACTTAAAGGGACATTTGAACATATAAATACGAATGCAGCCTTTTAACCACCAGTACCTTCATATAAGTCGAAACTTTTATTACAATTTAACCAGTAATGGATGGCAACACATCAGAATTTTCAAATTAATAGATTCAGTACCACGGGATTGGCCAAAATAATATTTACGAATTTAAATTTGAGGAAGTTGGCAACACATAAAAAAACTGACAATATAAAAAAATTCAATGTGGGTTTTCGTAGATGACTATTATTAGAACCTAAATTTTCCTTGCAGAGTTAGAAAAGAAGGAATTTTTTCTGTCGCTAAAGGAATCTTTAATTCCTGCTAGTCGCAATGAATTTATGTATTCAATATGTTCCTGTTCTGCTTATCAGTTCGTAGTATCAATATGAAATATTATATTGGCAGACCCACACATTTCCCATATGAGAGACATATGGAAAAACTAAAAGAACTTCTTAATTATGAAACGCAGGCACCTCAAATTGAGCATGCAGACCAATCTGATTGCATTAATTATCCCAGTTAAATATTGGCGACCGGCTCAACTACAACTGCCTATTTGAATAGCTTGTCTAATCATAGCGTCATCAAAAAAAATGCAGAAGAAGAAGATCAAAGCGCAGGTTCCTAATTTACTTAATAAAATTGCCTTATTTCTGACTGCTGCTTTGTAATGCACTATGATGTGACCAGTAGACACAAAGAGAATAAGTGCTTCAGTTTTTGGGTTGGCTTTATTATGCACAAGAAGTAATTATGTGTGGCAACTTTAAAGGTATGAGCACTGTCTACCAAAAGTTTCAATTCGTAAATGAAGAATAGCAAAAAAACATTAAACCACGAGATTTGGTGTGGCACAATCCAACAATTAAGATATAAAAAGATACAATAAAAGAATAATTTTTTGCAATTTATGTATAATATTTTAGTAGATGTTGTATCCTTGGCCCCTAGTCGCTTGCTTGATTGGCAACCTGATGTGGTGCGGGTCTTAGTTACAATGATCCGACTTGACCATTGTGACTGGCATGGCCAGGGTGTGAATAACTATGTCCAGTGGGTTCAACTGAGAGAGACGGATAGTCGGGGTATAAAATAAGAACTACAACCTCTCCCGTTCCCTCTCCACCTATCTCCGCATATCTTATCCAATGTTTCCATTTTACTCCCATCCAATTGTATTCAGTCCAGGAGCGACTGTTCCATGGTTGGCGGCCTTTGACCTGCTAAAAACCTTCCCGTGCGGTGGCGGCTTAGGCAACGGATGTGCAGGCCCAAAAATCAGCGTCCCGAACGAACGAAACTGAGACTCAGAGTCTCGGAGGAAGCAAGTTATTGCGTGGCGCTCCATTGACTCCGTTGACAATAGAGTACTTATTATTACAGGAAAATCAAGACAATCGGAATCGAATTAGGCTTACCGAAGATGTGGAGATGACAGCTTCACAGCTCTTCCAGAAATCTGGTCTCCCGTACATCTTCGACAATGGTCAAGCCTGGTGCGAACAAGGGCATCATTGAAAAGGAGACGGTTAGTATTGGTGGTCCTGAGATACTCCAAAAGCATAGAAAAAAGAAGCAGAAGGAGAGGAAGCCACAATAACAACTGGGGAGAGCACTCAATCTCCGCCGACTTCGAAGACTGTGACAACAACGGGGAGACATGATATAACAGTCGACAACTCCTGCTTCATAGGTAGCCGGTAGACGGAACTGGTATAAGGTATCAAAAGTTGTGACAGAAGAGTCAATCATATTTTATCTTTCCTCCTTCGGCAACTTTAAGTTACCTGGCCCTGATAATGTCTACCCAATAATGCTAAAGGGAGAGGGGATAAGTTCAGTAAGGCTTTGAAAAAGATCCACATTGCTAGTCCTGCTCCAGGTTACATATGTAGCACACAATAAAACACCACTTGCCTGGTTGAGTTATACTTTATTAATCATGCTTACAACGCCAACGCTGTTGCTAGCACGCCATGTAGCGGCTTAATGTGCAGACTCGCTTAATGTGCAGAATCGCTTAATGTGCACATTCAGCGACTGCTTATATCTTATTTGAATATATACAGGGTTTGAATAACTTACAGACTAATTATGAAAATATATACAAGATGTGAATAATAACTTACAGACTAATTATGAAAATATATACAAGATGTGAATAATAACTTACAGACTAATTATATAAATATTACTACAATTCGGCCATCCTGACCAGGAGATCACCTGATCTCCAGATGAATATAAAACAACTTTAACCGTTTGATCCTGATCTCCCTTTGAACCATGGACGAATATTTGCAACGGCCCACACTCCTTTATATGGCGTTCGTGATTGTTGGAATCCGTCAACATCTGCGATAAGATATCGATCATGTCTCAAAACTTTTGTAATTTTATACGGCCCTCGAAATTTAGGAATTAATTTTTTAGAAACTCCAGCGTGTGAATCGAAATTTTTGACCATTACATAGTCTCCCTCAAAATATTTTTTTGGTAGTTGCCGTTTTTTGTCTACATATTGTTTATTATAAGCTTGTGCTCGTTTTTGATGTAACGCAGCTTTCTCACGCAATTCCCCATGACTTAACTGTTCTTTACCTTGTTCGACTTCATTTAAACATTCACCTAACATATCTATCACTTTTCCTCTCTGTTTAATGCCAAAAAGCATTTTACTTGGATGTTCTTTTATTGTTCGATGCATTGAATTATTAAGTGTATACTCAACTGTTTCTAAGACAGTATCCCAATGAAGTCCCTTTTCAGGATCGGTCAATTTTGCTATCATTGGTCCCAAACTCCTATTCACTCTTTCGACTTGACCGTTTGCCTGTGGGGAAGCGGTTGCTACTTTTATGTGTTGTACATTATGTCTTCCTAAAAATTCCCTGAACTCATCGGACGTAAAACTACTTCCTCTATCTGAAATTATAATTTTTGGGCGACTATATGCTCTAAAATAATCACTAAGTGCTTCTATTACTTCCTTTGTATTCGTAGTTTTAGTAGGATACAGCCTAACGAACTTTGTACAAGCATCAATCACAACTAAAATGTGTTTTTTAGATCGAGAATTGTCAACTGGCCCATAGTGGTCTACATGCACCACCTCAAAAGCTAAATTTCCCTTAGGTATATTGTGGAGGAACCCTTCTTCTCGGCCGTGTTTAGTTGAATAAACAATGCATTTTAAACAATTTTGTATGTGTTTAGCTACTTTATCTCTTATTTTAGGGAACCAATAGATTTTTGAAATAAGCTCGCTGGTTTTATCTATGCCTATATGACCCATTTCATCGTGATACTTATAAACGACATGATTTTCCATATCTTCTGGGACACAAAGCAAAACTGTACCGTCACTATTTTTTTTATAAATAACTCCATTTCGCATCTCATATTGACAATGTTCAGAATTTTGCAAATGTTCACGCAATTCAATCAATTTTTTATCTTTACCTTGACAGATGATAAGGTTTTCCTCAAAAGTGTTAGGTTCTAAAACCAACACATTATTACACCGACTTAACGCATCTACATGTTGCATGCGAGCACCGGCACGATGCTCTAACACATAATCGAAATTTTGTAATTCTAAAGCCCACCTGGCTATTCTAGGGTTAAGTTCCTTTTTATTAAGGGTCATTGTTAAAGAATTGCAGTCCGTTACAATTTTAAACTGTTTACCCTGAAGATACACACGAAAACGTTGTAAAGCGTTTATTATAGCCAATGTTTCAAGCTCAAAACTATGATACTTGGCTTCGGTTTCAGTTGTTCTTTTCGAAAAATAAAATACTGGATGCAACCTACCATCTTCCTTTTTTTGCATGAGAACGGCTCCGTAGCCCATGGAACTAGCATCACAGTGTAATTCTGTAACAGCTTTCGGATCATACAGTGCGAGGATCGGTGATTCTATCAACTTTTTCTTAAGAATCTCAAAAGTCTCTAGTTCTTTCTGTCCAAAATTGAATTTATTATCTTTTTTTGTTAAGTCATATAATGGTTTAGCTAATACAGAAAAATTCTTGATAAACCTCCTAAAATAAGAACACAATCCAAGAAAACTTTGTACCGTGTGAAGTTTTTGTGGTACTGGAAAGTTTTTTACTGCCTCAATACCCTTTTCATCAGCTTTTATTCCTTCTCCCGTTATCGTGTAACCTAAATACTTCACACTTGATTGCAGAAATTCACATTTATCTAGTCTCAGTTCTAGTTTATTATCAACTAATCGCTTAAAAACTTCAGTTAATATTTCTAAATGTTCGGATAAATTTTCGGTTGCTATCATTATATCATCTAGATATACAATCAATTTGTCCTCACGTATCATATCAGCAAAAATTTTACTAACGAATCTCTGAAATGTCGAAGGGGCATTTTTTAGCCCAAACGGCATTCTTAAAAACTCGAACTGTCCTAATGGGGTAATGAAAGAAGTAAATTTTACTGAATCAGTTTGCATGTACACGTGAAAAAATCCATTCTTTAAATCTAATTTTGTGAATAATTTCTTCTTTGCCAGCCTGTCTAACAAATCGTCGATAAGAGGGATCGGATAGTTATCTTTAAATGTCACCTTATTTAATGTGCGATAGTCAATACACATTCGTAAATCACCAGTTTTTTTTCGAACTAATACAATTGGTGAAACAAATTCTGACTCGCTAGTTTTTATATAACCTTTATTCAAATATTCATCTAATAATTTCTGCAGCTCTGCCTTTTCTGTATATGAGAGTCGCCTAGGAGGACAATTAAAGGGCTTTGCATTTTCTAGCACTAATTTCATTTCGCACTTCACCAATGGTTCATTAGGACGATCAGGTTTTAAATAATACAAATTAAAAATTTCTTCAAACTGCTTTTTCGCTGAATAGCTTACATTGTCACCAATACTTAAATTTATTTCATTTTCAACAAAATTATCAACTAACAAAAGTGACTCATCAAACATTTCTTTATTTTCTGTTAATTTCTGCCTATCTATTTTTGTATTCTTCTCAATTTTATCTTCTACTTTAAAGTCACTTTTTTCCAATTCATTTTGTTTTTCAATTTCTTCTTTTTCTATTTCATAACATTTTTCGATTTCTTTTTGACTATCAATTTTAAAATTACCATCACATTTTATTTTTTCTTTACATTTCGCAAATAAATTATCAATTTCTATTTTAGAAATAAAATTAGAATTACTAGCCCGTTCGATTTTATAACATTCTTCGATTTTTTTTTTATTTTGAATTTTAAAAACAGTATCGCATGTTAAGCTTTCATTACGTTTTCCACACAACCTTTCAATTTCCATTTCTGAAATCAACTTTAAGTTACAAGCTCTTAAATAATCTCTTCCTAAAACCACTTCATAACCCATAGACTCATCAGCAACAACGATTAATTTCAACACAGTACTTTTATTATGAAAAATTAAATGACATTCAATTGTCCCAAAAATGTTCAGTTTACAATTATTAATTCCAAAATAACTTAAATTATGAGGCAAAAATTCACTTATTTTAAATTTATTTTCGGCGCAGCATTTCTTTACGAAGCTAATCGGGCTTCCTGAGTCTATTAGGCATTCTAAGGGTAATACAAATTCGTTATTCTTATATTTGATATAAAATTTAAAACACCTTACATATTCGTTTTGCTGCAGAAAATTAACGGCCCTCTTCCGTTCCGGACAAGCCACTACCTGATGACTCATACTGCCGCAGCCGAAGCAGGCACCCACTTCTCTTTTTGGTTTGTTGCACTCTGCTGCCAGATGCCCCATTGAATTACAATTGTAGCAGCGCACCGCCAATTTTTGTTGCCCTCCAGAATTATTCCGCTTGACAGTCGTAAACATACGCTGTTTAAGTTGTACATTTGCGAACGCTTGCAGCAGCTGTTCCTTTGTAGAAAAACACTGGACACTGGCTTGCACCTTCAGTTGAGTATCTGGAATGCCCTCAATTATATGATCCAATAGTTCGTCTTCTTCTATTCGTACTTTGTTGGCCAACACAATCTTTTCGCCATAGTAGTCCGCAAAACATTCAGTTGGATTCCATTTCCTGGCTTCAAATTTTCGTCGCAGTATCAATTTATTTTCTTTTGTTCCGAAAAATGTTTGTATTTCGTACAACAAGTTGTCTACGCTTTCAGCAACAAAACTTGGTTTTGAATATAGCCAAGCCTGTGCTTTACCCTTTATTTTGCTAATAAGCAGCGCACGCAACATTGAATCGTTTACGTTGTAAACATCGCGTAGGCTTTTAAGTTGCGAAATCCATATGTCAACATTTTCGCCTCCCTCAAACTCAGGCAACATGTCTTTTATTATGTTAAACGACACTGTCATGTTGACAACCGATTCAGCGCCACACGTTGACGATTTTTCTATGTTTGCTGATATCGCGCTCTCCGAAGCTGCTGCTGCTACTGTAGGTGTCATTGTTGCGATCTTGCTCACTGCAACTGCTGAGGCTGCGTAACACACATTTTTTGAATTTGCATTTTTGGCAACTTCGTTTGACAATTTATGTTGCATTTCGTTCATCAGCATAATTTCCCTTTTGAATAAAATATTTTCTTTTTCAAGTATTGCTTTTTCGCGTTTCAGCAGCTCGACTTCTCTCTTTAAATTTTCGTTGTCATTAGCATGTATTGTTTCTGCATTTGAATGGACATCAGCTGCGCAGACTTCAATGCCGTCGTTGCCTCGTTGCTCTTCGTTGCTATTTCGTTCTTCTTCACCATATTGTTCCTCGTCGCTGCTGTCCGCCCCGTTGCCACCATCAACCGGGCACTCGCCACGCTGATCAGACGGCACAGTATTGATTCGTAAAATCAATGTCGCCTTAGTGCCACTTGACGGCAACCCAAGTTCTTGCAGCCAACGACGTAGCTGCGGTACAGTGTACTGACCCGGCGCAATTTGATTGTTCATGTTGCTGCTTAACGAAAATCGGGGCTGCTTCAAAATGTTCGAACGTGGTGCTGCTGACGCGTTTGACTCTTTTTCGTTGCACGGGCTATTTTATTTATTTTGCCGGCGTTGTTCACAATAACGCGAATGTGGCTTAAGCAATTATTGTTATATAATTTTAAATTAGAAATTTTGCACACTTTGCACAAACAATTTTTTTTTCGCTTTTGATAAATTTTTATGCGATCGTTTTGTCCATAAAACTTTTTTAGTTTTTAATCAAATTTTGTGGCTTTTTGGATAATCATCCCACTTCTGAATATATGTAGCACACAATAAAACACCACTTGCCTGGTTGAGTTATACTTTATTAATCATGCTTACAACGCCAACGCTGTTGCTAGCACGCCATGTAGCGGCTTAATGTGCAGACTCGCTTAATGTGCAGAATCGCTTAATGTGCACATTCAGCGACTGCTTATATCTTATTTGAATATATACAGGGTTTGAATAACTTACAGACTAATTATGAAAATATATACAAGATGTGAATAATAACTTACAGACTAATTATGAAAATATATACAAGATGTGAATAATAACTTACAGACTAATTATATAAATATTACTACACATATTAGGGTGGTCTTTATTCCCAAACCGCGTAAGCTTTCGTCCGATTAGTCTGACATCGTTTATGATGAAAGGTGTGGAGCGTATAGTGGAGAAGCATATTAGGGCGGGGATAGTGTTGAATAGCCCGCTCAGTATCCATCAATATACATAGCATAGTGGAAAATCATGCGAATCAGCTCGGCACAATCTAGTGAATAAGATTGAAACAGGACTGGAAGTTGGTGAATGCAAAATAATAGCATCTGTGGATATTGAGGGAGGATTTGTTAGTGCTAACTTGGCGACGTTGGATAGACAAACGAAAATTGCACCGTGCCAGAGGTTGTTAGAGGATGTCCTCAGTATGGGCCCTCTATCTTCTTCTATGGAGTTACAGCACCTCAGAATGCTCAAATAAGCATATGCTGATGAAGTGTGAGCAATGGCATAAGCCACCACTGGATCTAATTATTCAACAGGAGGCGAGGAATCGATGTCGGCTATATTCATATGGATATTGGCACAAAAACAAGAAATGTGGACATAGAGGGTGTTCAATATACTATCAGGACAATACCCGTAACTTCTAGCACCGAAGAATAAACTTGTACCTAGAGTTTCTTTTAGAAGAAAGTATAAAGTCTGCTTCCTGACGACGGAGAGATGCCAATACACTTCTAAAGGGCCTGGCGAAAACTTTCTTCACTGACGGCTCTAAAACTGAAAACGGAAATGGAGCAGAGTGCCATCTGATTGAAAATGTCACACCTCGGCTATAGAAAGAATGACAACGGTATTCCAATCGGAAGTGTTTGCTATACTAAAAATAGCGGATTGGGTAATTGAGAAGAAATGGTGCGGGTATCAGATTAGAATCTCCTCTCATACCTAGGCTTCCGAAAAACTCCTCAACCACTTCAAAGATTATTCAAATGTAAGTCAAGACTTAACTCCATCGCTAGGTGGAATTTACTGTGGATCAATAGTATTGGCAACGGCCGATGGTGCAAATCAGTTGCCTGGAAAACAAACAAGTGCTTCCTAGAAAGCACTTCCTTCCTTCATTCTAACATTACGAAGGAAAGATCTTCGATCGTCGGGTGGGCTAATGGCCGGGCATAAACTATGGGGCCTTCAAATGGCGACCATAAGCATCATCGACAGTCTGAACTGCTTTTTCTGTCTGTAGCAAGAACAGGACTGCACTGAGCATTTTCTATTTATTTGTCCTGTCTTTTTAAAAATGAGGAGATGCTTATTACGTTCAGATATGTTGGAATTGGACAATATACACTTATCCCAGGACAGACCTCTGTGATCCATGAAAGAGTCAAATATGTTTGAAAAGATGTAACTTCCCTTTCATAAATCCTCTATCTCACCCCCTTCTACTTAAAGGTTGATGGCATAATGGTCATAGCTTTCCCGAGTATTTGGAGACCTCCTTCTATGGTTATTTTACAGCCTTCTCCAATTCTATATATCTAGCATGCTAATCAAAGAGTCGTGTGGTTGCGGCTTTGAATGCCGCATGGGCATGATCTCGAAATGTTTCTTTTTCAATTGCTTTCACTTTAAGCCATGTACTCGTATAGGTGTTAATTAACATTATGGTGTGAGGTATAATAAATATATATTTTCTTTGTACAGTGATAGTTGAGCTCCAGCCAATCTAAATAGCAATCCGTGATTTAAAAATATATTTATTTGAAAGATTCTTGTTTCTGGAAGTTGAATGTGTCTAGTTTGAACGTTGTTAAAGGTGCCTGGTTCAAATCATATTGTTGTATTTTCCACTACTGAGATGCCATCACAGATCGGATCTGAAACCATCCTTTTTTTAAGCTATATGACTACATGAATTCCTCTGATTGTATTGTAATGTAAAAGGTGAGAAAATTTAATAATTAGTGAATTCCTCTCAAAACTGACCATTTTGTTTAAAGCTACATTAACAAAGAAAAATAATCCAGTGACCTGAACTATTAGAAGAAACTCATTTTGGTTACAATAATGTAATTTTTAAATCAATGTGCGAAAGAAATTACAAACAATTTTAAAGTCAATTCGAATTCCATTAATAAATTTTTCCCCTACCTAAATTATACATTTTCAGAGCCGAATCAGGTTTATCGATTCGATTTTTCTCTGTGACATGGCAAATTTGATTGATTATGGGTTCATAATTGACTGACTAAATATTTCCTTTTGAAACTTAAAATTTGTTTTATATATTTTCACTGAAATTTTGAGATTAACGAGTCCTTGGAGCTATAAATATGTTTAACCTAACTCTAATTAATCATGTGATTTTCTAAAACATCATTCAAATTACAATAGTTATTTTAAATGGCTGATGTATCTAAAAGGTGCACAACAAAGTGAAGAGAACTTTTTAGAAATATGTATTTCTAGTAAGCTACTGGATATGTTAGAGGTAGATCCTTCACTTATGTCAGAATTTCATGACATTTGGACAAAAATGAGCATCGAACAAAAAGCTAATATTCAGATTAGTTTTAAACCTGGTAAAACTTTTACCGAAACGTTTCAATTGATGAACGAAGCTTATGGTGATGATTGTTTATCCCGTGGCAGAGGTCACGAGTGGTATACGCGGTTTAAAAAAGGTCGACAAGACATACATGATGAGCAGTATGTTGGCCAACAAATCTGTGATCACCACAGATTTCATCAAAACCGTGCGTGATCAAAGATCAGTCCTCCTTTGCAACTTCCGGTGGATTCTTTGGCGTTTGGTTGTTCTGCCAATGGTAGTTGTAGTTTTAGTTTTACAAGGTGTAATCCAAAGTTAACAGGAAAAATATTTGTATTATTATTTCCAGTGAGGCCATCTATTGACAATTTAATTCTCAACCTTTATTCGCCTGATTTGGCAGCGTGCGACTTTTACCTTTTCGAAAAAATGCATTTGCCGATTAAAGGAAAGCGTTTTGTGGACGTAGACATCCTGAAGAACATGCCAGTCGACTGTCGGAAGCACTCATTCCACATGCTTTCAGACGGTGCAAATCACGATCTTGAGTCGGAAGGGGACTACTTTGAATAAAATAAGTCGATTTCGCTAAAAAAGTTATGTTCTTATTTTTAAAAAGTCCTGTATACTTTGGAATCCACATTGTATAATAAAATATATGAATATGTATGTATATTCTTGTTGTTTCCAGAGTCAAAAGTAAATGTCAGGAGTGTTTACGATAGAGAAAAATAAAAGTATCGATAAAAGCCCTAAATGAACAATTGAAATCCTATCATAAAAGCGGATGCATCGGTGCCTGCGAAAACGAATTGCTCGCTTTTCTTTTCTCCTCACTTTTTGTGAGGAGCAGACATTTTACTCCATATTCAATGATCAGGAAGGTGCACCTAGCTGAAAATTTAATTTCAATTGTATTTTTTCCACCTAATCCGCAATTTAAAGTATTTTGAACTTTGGTGAAAGTTTTGGTAAGCCTCGAAACTAAACATCTTTGGGAAACTGTTATTCGTATACACACTCGTTTTTCCGTACCTGTTATCTTACTAAAACAAATGGGACGCTGAAAGCTTTATACGACAAAGTGGAAAACAATGGTGCTGCATCTAACTAAAGGAGTTACTCAACGAACGAGAAAGAAAAAATGCACACACGATAAGCCAACTCACGAGTAAATGGGTATTTGCGAATACAAGTATGTGTGTGCCTCTTGGACTCTAATTAAGCGCATTGTTTGTACTTGTAACCACGCACAGAAGTGCCGACAAATACGGGGCAGTTCATGTACGTGACCTGTTCTACTACCACTGTAGGAGCAGACGAGCAGAAAGTTTAATAACTCTAGTTGGAAGTAAGTATGTGTATGTAGTTGATATTGTTCCGTATGCAGAGCGCACACAACAATGCAAACTTTTCGCAACCCATTCAATACCTTTCGAGCAATCAAAAATCTAATGAAGTCAGATATATAATGAATTCTCCTCACCTATCAAATATTTTAGTTATTTCCAAGGCAGCTACATCAGCGAGTAAAGAGATTACGAAGTGACTAATTAATGGGGCTTAACCGAAAGCCGCAATGCAATTACGAGAACTTGCAATCAAAGCAAGGCTCATCAACTCCAACGCTCTCATTGCGGGCACCTCATAAAACACATTCAGGATCTATTGATCTGTTTGTATGTAAGTGTGTTTGACGTATATTAGAAAAAAGTTCAAGCAGCTTACGCTATAAAGAGTTTGCAACCATATGACGTTGCGCGTTTCGCAGGTTTCAAATATAGTCGAGTGGTCTTTTGTAGGAAGGTCACAGATTCGTGGCACAGTATGGGTGTAAAGGATATGGCTGTGGCAGCAAAAGTCAAGCAGCCTGCGAACAATGGGTTCAAGTATCCTTCGGAGGAATGTCTTTAAATAGCAGCACGCTGCATTGAGGACGTACGCGGAACTTTTGTTTCAATTCATACTACTTTTAGTAGTGACTCTTTTGGCCTTGATGTCAAGTAGGTGCAGAACTGTACTACAATGAATAAAAACAACACAATTGATGGGGAAGGCAGATAAATACATTATCGGCAATTATATTTTGAACAATTTACAAGTACACATTGTTGGAGTGATTTCATAAGAATCGAATGTAGTAAAGAATGAGGCAACACCAATAGCCTCTTCGAAAGAAAATATGCATAATATTCTCAATCAGTTTCAGCAGATATCGCAACATTTTGATCTCCAGAGAGATCAGAATAAACCAAAATAATTTTTCTAAAACTATTTAAATGAAATAATATTGTATTACTAGTATTTATTGCATTCAAATTCCAGAGGCTAACTTGTGGTTTGAATCTACTATTGAACCTGGCAGGCGGTATAATATGGGAAGCATACTAATATTGCCACGCTCAAAAATCATGACTAGTTCCCTATAGAAGATTCAGCAAAGAAATGTCACACGAGAGTTCAGGGCACTAGCATTAAAACCCCACAAAAATGTGGTGGTTATTTTGATAGCCACGCCCACTATTAACATATTTTTATAACTTAAGACCTATACAATATTTTTGTCGAAATTTTATATTAATACTACAAAGCTATATTGATGCTATAAAGCTATACATAAGAAATGTGGTCGATCTGATAATGGTCAGGCCTCCCTCCCATATAATCAATTTTGAGGATACCATTTAAAATTACCCTATCTATGCTTGTAATGATGATATACTTGTATAAATAAAATTTGGTAGTAATGTACTTCGCCGTGGCTTAAACGGCAATCGCAAGTTAGGGGAAGGGTTATCTCGAAGGCGGTCTTACCCGATTGCAGTTCTCTTTATTGCTTTTAAATAAAATTAAATATATATATATATATATATATATATATATATATATATATATATATATATATATATATAAATATTGGTCGTAGTTTATGAAACAGTCTTCGGATACATAGCCTATCTATTCGACATCGGTAGAGGGATACAAAATTTGCTATTATAATTGCCTGGACTAAAAGCAGAAACTAATTACTTTACGAACCTGATCAGACCAATGACGCTGACATCTATTCTATAACCAACTGTCCAAATTAAGGGTTAAATTAAGGTAGCTTTTAAGATTTATCTACTTATTGTAAGTTATAAATTCTAAGATTCAATATAAAATGTGTGACAAAATTATTACAAGGAGCAATGGTTATTTTTGAGTTTTTTGTCGTCAACATCGTTGTCGTTTGACCAAAAGAAGCACTTTTCTGATAACTGAACTACTTAAATGTTATTTACATATTAGTTTAGCAGATGCTCACTATATATCTCACCTTTTTATTCTTCAGTTTACTACAGTTAGAATATGACCTTAATATCAGTGAAGCTCCAAGAGTTCTACTGCAATTTGTTTAAACCACATTCGCATATTATTTATCCGACTCATCTATTTTGCAAAGTTATTCAGTAATGTGTGCAAGAGATTAGTAATACTTAAAGTTCAGTGTTTCACATTTGTCTATATTGGCGAAATGTTTTTCATTCTAGAGCTTTCAAAAAGGTTTCTTCAAATCAAAACACAACAAAAGATTTGAAATGAATTGGTTGTTTATCCAGTGTGAAAGCTATTTTATTTAGAGCAGCATCGCACTAATATATAATTTACAGGTTATATAAATAAACGAATGTAGTATTACTTTTAAAAAAAATGTATTATTGGAATACAGAACTGAAAATATATACGAGGTGTGATCAAAAGATAACCGTATTTTCATCTTTTCGTGAGTTACGTATGTTCGATGTTCGCATTTTTTCTGTTATGTTGGTACACATGTCTGTTATATATGTTGACAATACCAACTATTTTGGATTGTCAGTTTGTTTTTGACAGATAAAAAGGTTAGTCGTGTTTTGGTGTGCTCTTCGATTTTGTACTATTCGAAAAAAATGGATCAAAGAAACTGTATTCAGTTTTGTGCAAAAAATGAAATTAAATGCGCAAGGACATTTGAAATGTTGACTGTGGCCTTTGGCGAGTCTACTATGAGCAGACCACAAGTTCAATTGTGGTATAACCGGTTTAAGGAAGGTCGAGAAGATGTCAATGACGATGCTCGTCCTGGTCGCCCGAGCACGTCAACAACCGATGAAAACATTGACGCAGTGAAGAAAATGATTTTGGATAATCGTCGAATCACTATCAGAGAGGTTGCTGATGATGTTGGCATATCGTTCGGCTCATGCCAAGCAATTTTTACGGATGTTTTAGGCATGAAACGTGCGGCAGCGAAGATTGTTCCAAAATTGCTCAATTTTGAGCAAAAACAACGTCGCATGGACATCGCTCAGGAGCTGTTCAACATCGTCAACGACGATCCAGATTTCCTCTGGATTCTTCTATTCCTATGGCTATGACATGAAACCAAAGCCCAATCATCCCATTGGAAACGTCCAGATGAGCCAAGACCGATAAAAGCACGTCAAGTTCGGTCGAACGTAAAGGTTTTGCTGACAGTTTTCTTTGATTGCAATGGCGTGGTGCATCATGAATTCTTACCACAAGGTCGTACGGTCAACAAGGAATACTACCTTGAAGTTATGCGCCGTTTGCGAGAAGCAATTCGTCAGAAACGCCTAGAATTGTGGAAAAACCAATCATGGATTTTGCACCATGATAACGCACCAGCTCACACATCGATGCTTGTGCGTAATTTTTTGGCCAAAAACAAAACCGTTATCAGGCCTCAACCACCGTATTCACCGGACTTGGCCCCCGCTGACTTTTTCCTCTTTCCAAAACTGAAGACACCGATGAAAGGAAAGCGTTTTGCTACGATTGAGGAGATAAAAGAAAAATCTAAACAGGAGCTGTAGGCGATACCAAAAAAAGGGTTTCAGAAGTGTTTCGAGGATTGAAAAAAACGCTGGCATAAGTATATTATATCTGAGGGGAATTACTTTAAAGGGGACAAGATAGTTGTTGATGAATAAATAAATATTTTATTTTTTGATCACACAATAACGGTTCTTTTTTGATCCCACCTCGTACATCCTTATTGATTGAGGGGTTCTGCAAATTTTTACGTTTCCGGAAATTAAATAAATACTTTGCACCACTGCTGATTTCAATAAAAATTCACAAGGAAACATAATTTCACACATTCAACTCTTAATGATTCAGTAGTACTATTGGATATTACCACATGCACATAAACTGAAGCACCTGGTGGTACAGAATGGCAAGTAAACTTAAGTGTAAGTGTTGTTTCACCCACCCCGAATCAGACTTTGAATGCATAGAATAATTAATCCCAGCTTCCGATGTTTGTACTATGAAAAGGACATTTAAATTAGGTATGACAAAGCCCATTATTGAATTATGTTTATGCCAATTTGCTTCACAGCGACATGTACATCATTTCAAATAATTGTAGCTTAGGATAAGTAACTGCTTTTGAAGATTCTAATGTGCCTTTACTTACGTTAAAACAAGTGTCGAATAAGGCAGTTTGGTATTCACTAAAATTTTTAGGTGATTTATAGCAGTTTAAAAAGTCTTTGTAAAATTTATAAAGCCATGATCCAGAGGAAAGAAGAAGCCCACATGAACTTCAGATGATTTTGAAGAATTTAAAATCATTTGAAACTCATTTACTGTAAAGTAAATCGCAGTCAAATTCTTTAAGTGGGAAAAAAGAGATGTGATCCTTTAACATCAATTTGGATTTCGGGAGAAGCACGGTACAATAGAGCAGATCCACACAATATCTGCAGTAATTAAAGACGCTTTGGAGAATAAAACATATTGCTATGGAATTTTTCTTGATGTTGCACAAGTGTCTACAAAATTCAGAACCACCTTCCTGAATATAGTAATATTTGGAAGTTCTACCTCTTCGATCGGAAATTTAAAGTCAAATATAAAACCCATTTGACAAGCACGCACAAAATCCTAGCTGGAGTACCATAGGGGATTATAGTTGGACTGCTTTTGTACCTCTTATACACAAAAGATTTACCAATAAATAAACAGCTGATTACATCTACATTTGCATACGACACCGCAACTTTATATTCGCATAAATATTCTAACATTGCCTCACAAAAACTAAAGCATCACATCATATGTTTAGAAGAATGGTTATTAAAATCGAGAATTCATGTTAACGAGTCAAAAAGCGTTCACATAACATTTTCCTTCAGACACGCGACTTGCCCTCCTTTATCTCTAAATGGTGTAATGATCGCACAAGCAAGCGATGTAAAATATTTTGGCTTTAATTTGGATAGTCGTCTCCTCTGGCGAAAGCACATCGAAACCAAAAGACTACAACTAAAGCTCAAGACAATACACTTTATTCGCTCCTAAGCAACAGGTCAAGGTTGAGCATGGAAATAAAATCCATTTATATAAAATGATCATCAAACCCTTATGGACCTACGGCATTCAACTATGAGGCCCCGCCAGATTTTCCAATATAGAATTGATTCAACTATGATTTCAATCTAAAATACTAAGCAAAATAACTAATGTGCCGTGGTCTTTTAACCATGAAAAACTGCATGCGGAACTAAACATTCCAACTGTGCACGAAGAAATTATTAATTTCAAAAGAGCCTACAAAATGAAATTCACTCCCGCCCAAATATTCTATCTAAGGAGTTGCTCAAGGAACCTAATTCATCTCGTTTTAAACGATTTACATTTTTTAAATTAATTTATCTTAAATTTTATATTTTATCCCTTATTCTTTTATATACGAGTATAGTGTATTCAATTTATTTACCCTAAGCTCTGGCTAAGTATTAAATATAAAATGCAGTAAGATTTAAGTACTTTTTGTAGGTTCTAATTTAGAATATTGAAGAAATAATGAAAGTTACGAGTTAAAGATATTTTAATATAATATATCAGATCGACTCCAATTAGTTGCAAGTTATTTCCTTCCTTTCTTCTTTAAATCTGCCCCTTCTCTGTAAATACAATTCTAATCAATTGGGTGCCAAAATTGTGTCTAATTCATTGCATGGATATTTGTTGTTATATTTTCTGGCGTATTGTGTTTCTGTGACTGCTACTTTTGTTACTAAACTCCATTCTTCCATGACTATCGTTGTTCTCATAACTTATTAACACATTCAAAGAAACAAATGTCGTCCACTGAATATAGAATATCTTCTCCCCCGGAGCTGACTTATACTTACAGAAATTTAGATCTAAAATGAACTCTATTACTTCTTTTTACATCCAGCAACTTTATTTCCGAAAGGTAATAACTCCGTTGAATATTTCTCTGATAATTTACTTTGAATGCATGTTGATTAATCTTCAATATACTCATACAGGTATATCGTTTCGCTATCGTCTCTGAACCAACTAACTTTAACATATTTTTTTCATTTTACTAAAAATTCAAATTTCCATGTATATACTACTTTAAAGTGTGCAATTCAATTATCATTAAAAGCCTTTTAATGTAACAACTTCAACGCCAATTTGTAAATACTTCATTAATTAAACGCAATAATACAATAAAACACCTCACTATAAAATTGGCTTATTTTGCTGTACCATTTAATAAACAAAAGCAACTGGCAAACGGAAGACCAATTAAATCTGCATGCTACCAGTCATTACCGGCAGTAAGCTAAGCTACTTTAAATTAATTGTGAAAACCAATTCCGTATTGGTCAGAGACTTAATTAAACAAATTTATACGAGAGCGCATGTGTTGCAGCACGGTGTCTGTGTATGTTTGCGAACGTGATTTCTCGCCTACAATTTGTGGCTGAACACTAACAATTCTAATGGAATTATATTCTGAAATCAAATTACTTCTAGCCCAACGCTCATTGCACTGCCCATAATCCACCCACAATGAGGGAATCCGTATGAGGCACCCTGCCTGTGCAGGAAACAAAGCCTGTCAAATACGATACTGTTAATAATGTAGATGGGTTTGTGTGAATATGACTATGCGGTTAGTCTGTGGGAATAGTGAATGGCTTGGAGTTTCACTCAATTACTATATAAGGTGGGTCAGATTACAACAGCCATTGTAGCCATTGAAGCAGTGGCACAAGATACCTTAATACTATATCAATTCGCGTGACTTGTGACAATAAAGAAATATTCCATGTCGTCGTTGAAAATACTCTGCTGTCAACCTGGTCTCAGAAAACTACACTTGATGAGCTTTGAGTCAAATGCGCGGATTCTTGTACTTGATTTTATTTCAAAACACTTCGTTGGGACCCTGAGTATCATACGTCAGAATTCTAAATAGAGTACGAGAACATCTCTGATAAGAAAATGTATTCTATTTCAACATTTATATGAATTCTTTGGTACATATAAGTACAAAATTTTTCCTTAGCTCCTTTTATCTAAATTTCGGAAACAGAGGTTCTTATCGAAATTTGTATACAGATATAAGAACAAGCTTGGAGTCAACGTTACTGACATGAATATATATTCTTGACACGGATAACTTTATCAGTAGACGAATCATTACTTTTGTTGAGATGAAAAGTTAAATAGAGACGAGACAATAAATTCAGTGTTAGGTTTGGTAAAAATGGAAGAATAATAACTAATAATTTTTTTAACACTTCTTTTATTTTATTGTGTGGTAGTGGCTTTATATAATATATATGCGAATCTTGTAAAATTACCAATTAAGTTTGATGAACGAATTTATAAGAGTGCCAATACATGCTTAACTATATTTTGCTTCGTACAGCATTTTTGGAATACAAACTGGCTGCTTCATAGCCGACACCTATGAGATGTTAGGTAACTACTCGTAAGTACAGTTAGTCTAACATATTCCTGCTACCTAAGTCAAACGAATGGGGCGCGATATTATCGTAAAACAACAAAATCATTGAATCCTCTTTTGTTATCTGTCAATTAATTAACAAATTTGTTATAACTAATTATATCAGAAATTTCACAGACATTTCCTAGGCTCAAAGTTCATATTCAGTATTAACTAAGTTAAATGCCACCAGTAAAAGTCATCGTTAACTTGCATAAGCGCAATCTCCCGTAGCCGCGTTGCTCCATTAATCATCCTTTTAGTAAACATAATAAGTGGAGTCTAAAGAAGTAAAGAAAGCTGAAGTCGGGTAAGACCTCCTTTGATATACCCTTTACTTATTATTGCGAGTTAAACCAGGGCGATGCACATTACTACCAAATTGTATTTATATATCATCATTAAGAGATCCATATCTGTGTATAGCTTTGCAGCGTCAATATACTTATTCATATAAAATTCAGTCCAAACATTTTGTGTAGGCCGTAAGTAATACAAGTGAAGTTGGGTTAGGCCGACTTCGAAGTACCCTTTACCCTTACATGTTCGTGTGAGTTAACCAAAGCCAATGTTTTATTAAGGTATCATCGTTAGTATATCTAGATTCATTTTTGGTAAGATACCCGGAATTGATTATAATAGATGCAGGGGTGGCCTTTATCTGACCGTCCCCATTTCTTGTGAATGAGTTTGCAGCATCAATATACTAATTCATATAAAATGTTGTTCAAGAATTTGGCCAAATTTTAAACATGTATCAAATGGCTCTCAAAATGTGCAGCCCAATTTTTGTTTTGTTGTTTATATTAGCACTCTGAACCTTTGTAGGAAGTTTCGTTGATGAATCCTGTATAGGGCTCCAGAAATTAATATTGTGGGCGTAGCAGTAGTAACAATCTTCCCATATTTCGCATGCACGATAGAACGGACCAAATGTATATTGCTACCAATTTGTATTCATATATCATCATTAAGTGGGGCCCACTAAGTTCATTATATAGGAGGGAGGCACGTCCTTTATCAGATCGACCCCAATTTCGTCCATGAATACCTAATAGTTTTTAAGTTATGAATATTTATTAATAGTGGGCGGGGTAGTTAATATATATCGCCCACATTTTGCATACCCTTTAATATGATCCACATCTTCTTAACTACCAAAACGTCACTATTCCATCAATTAGACCAAAGTTATAGTCAGTTAAAAACGGAGTAAGAAATTGCATATATGGGAAATAGGCGTGGTCTTTATCCACATCGGCTCATATAGCATTTTGATTCTATGTTTTGGTCCAGACTACTTTGAGATATCTCTAACGGTCTAGAAAAAAGTGGCCACAGACAGTGATTCCGAGCATTTGTGTATACTTATGTCCTCCCATTTGTGTATACTTATGTCCTCTTTTTGGCAGTTAAAGAACCACTCAACCCCACAAACTTAGTATACTCTTTTTACCTTATTTTAGGGCAAAGGGTATAAAAAGTGACCGCAGAGGGAAGGAAAAAATCTATATTCTACAGAAAGTGAAACTGACTATTTGTGTATAGTAGTTGTCTGGTAGTTGAAAATCAACTCAACCGCACAAACTTTGTCCCTAAGCACTCATGACTTTTAAGTTAAACTTTGATTTAACTTACACTTTTGTTTCCGTTTGTGCTTTAGTATAATCATTTTTCCCTATTTGAGGATAAAGACCATAAAATAGCGACAGATTCAATTGCGCATATTGAACTGTCTATCTGGTAACACTACGATGCAAACTACTTCTACACATTTAAATATGCACCTTGTAAAATTCTGAGAAGCCTAGTTGAGTAGTTAACGTTGCCCATGAGTATACTCGAACAATATCAACTCGCGTGACTCGTAACAATAAAAGAAATACCCATTGCGTCGTTAGATTCAAACGTTGTAATTAGTCTTGTTCCCGAAAATTGCGTTTGAGTAGCATTGATTTCCAAGCAGTGTTTGTGATGATTCTTTTTGTTTACGTCACTCGGTCTGCATTTTAAGTAGATATGCGACTGCGAAAATGTTTGACGAATTGAAAAATTGTTCTCGAGCTAGGTATTAAGATATGTGAATCTTTAATATTGAACTATGAATTCGCTTTTCTTAAAAAGCGGTATCTGCATAGGCAAAATAGTGGCAGGGCGCAAAAATTGAGAATCTACAAAAAACATAATTTTTGTTTCTATTTTTTAGACTTAGCGAAGTTTGGAATCTATTCACAGTGTTACATCCGGATAATTTTCGTATGGGTCACTAAGTTAACAGGGATAGTGGATTATCAGATAATGGTTTTCCTTGTTTTTTCATTTCGAATTTTTTCTATATTATTTTAAGACCATCGTTCTTGGTTGATATACACTTTATCTGGGGTGTTAATTGCCCAATAAATCTTAAAATACCATATTAAGAATTTTGGTTGTATGGCAATGACAGTTGCTACGAGAAGTTACTCAGTCCAGTCAATATTATGTCTTTTAAACTACATAGAATTAAGTAAGTTAACAACAACAAGAACAAGCCACACCCACTGCAACGAATACGTAAGCCCTATTATAATTCCCCTGTTTCAGTGTATGGAAGTCGACAGTTATCAGTACTCAATCCTAAAGTAAGGCAAATTAATTTCATTTCATAATTATATTAAGAAAACGGTTTGCGAAATCGAAGTGATGCACAAAATCACGAACGAATTCAGTAACAATAAAATGTCTACCATTTGGATATTCACAGGATAATAGTATCTGCACAAATGATGGTTAAAATAATTTCAAGCACAATTTTTCCGAATCATTACGTTTAATTGCAAAAATATCCGACCATTTTGCATTCATGCAATATGGGAATTGACCGCTCTACATTGCATGAAAATTTTGATTTTATGGTACTGTGATATCTTTACCAACCTTTTGTCTCTCAAATTTGGTATTGGTCTTTGAATTGGATCTAATTGGAAATTCGGCAGTAATTGGATACACGCTTGAAACTGCTCCACGAATTTACGAACTGTGATATTTTCCACATATCTTTTGTTTGAATATAGAGACAACATTCAGAATGCATCCTTTGTTTTTGTTGACACCACCTGGCTATTCAGTATATGCCAATAGGCTATTCAAATATCTATTCAAATGGTCCCTTTTGTGGGCATCGAGTTGTGCCTAACTTCTGCTTTCATTATTGTATATATCATTGCATAATTGTGGAGCTCAATTGTGAATGGGGTTAATTGATATTGAAACTGCAATTCAAGTATGGAAGGTACACTGTTGCAAGCTTCAAAACGAAACATCATGATTCTATGACTTTATCTTTGCGTAAATATTGCAGGAAAACTATGCAAAGAGTGAACGAAATTTCCGCCTATTATATATGTAGTAACGTACGGCAGATCTATTGAAGGTTGAATTTAAAGAACATTGCTGTGACTTTAAATAGTCAAAGAAGAAAAAAGAAAATGTTCATTCGCAATTTAACTTAATTGTATTGCTTGTCGGTTTTCCACCACAGGACTAATTAAATTACACTATTTAGACGCAACCACTCAAACGATGAACCCAACTAGAAAAGTCAACAGCGAAGCGTAATCCTCTCTCGCGCATATTTAAACATGCCATGATTCAACAATTACCCTAAAAAACTAAAGATTTTCTAAGGTGTTCCCTACGCCACAAAAACGACAATGAAATTCCATACCACTTGGTGTGATTGGTCGTACTCCATCTACATACATGTGCTCTCTTCAGGATCTCCCCTTTCCTCTTTCCTCTTTATGTCCCATTACATTACTGATTATAGTTATATTCAGTTTGAACTGCATGCAATATTCTCCGATTGCTGAGGAGAACTCTATGGGATGTCATCTCTTTTTAAAGTTTACCTTTGTTAATCTTTACGTACTCGTATTCCCCGAAACCTTACCACTCGAAGGCTTTGCTTTTAAGCAGCAAAAACACAGCGAAACAAACATATCCAAACACGCTACTATTCACACTCACCTTCAGGGTAACGCCACCCAAATCGTACTCGCGATTGTACAGATCCTCGACAGTGGCGCGGTATTTGTCCGTGTATGTTTTAAATAGAAATCGCTTAACAATGGAACTCTTGCCAACTCCGGCCCCTCCAAGGATAACCAGTCTTATGCGTTCCAAGTCGGCCATGTTGTGAGCTAGTTAGCTACGTACGGGTTCAGGTATCAACGAGGTGTAGCGGAGTGAATTACGAGGGCACTCTATTTTGTGGAATTATTTTCAGTTAGACGCTTGCACGCATGAAAAGTATTCGAGATTGAAGGTCTCTTCTTGCATATGTGGACTGTTGTTATTATTGCCTTTGTTGTTGTTGTGCTCAAATGCAGTTTGAAGTGTTGTAGTTGTGGGGTTTGCTTTTGTTTCTGTTGATATTATTTAATCGTATCGTTTCCAATTCCAGCCTCACTTAGGGCTCATTTCATTTTGGCTTCTGTTTTAGTGTTCCTTTACAAATTTCCCACATCGCAAATATTTCCTAGATATGATTGAATTGTGCACTTTGGTTGATTTGCTGGCATTGTAATCAATTGAGCATAGTTTTCGGTGGTGTATCGACTGTGTTTGTGATATGAACTTATCACATCAACTCCTCCTCTCAGAATTCGGCTATAGTCGTAGTTTGCTCCAGGGCCTGCAATTATTCAAAAGCAAATTTGTAAACATATTAGTAATATTGGCACATCAAGTCAATGCAATTATTTCAAATCTAGGGGGTGTTAATGTAGTTTTGTGTACATATAAACATTTATGTGGCAGAATGTAGATGATTTAGTTTGGTTGAGTGATTAAATTATTGTAAATTGTTGAATTTATCGCCAATACGAACAAATACAGTGGTGTACTTATTATACAATATTTCATTGCAATAAACTACTCGTATAATTAACTCCTTAAGATAAAATTCATTATTATATATGTGGAATTATAACATTTACTAATTGATGGAGTAGTAGTGAAATCAAGGTCTTAAGAACAACCATTATTTAATTATTATATTATTGTTTCTCAAACCTTACAGTGCCCAATGAAATCGCCTATACATTTTGTGTAAATTATATGAAAATAATCAGAGTTGTCTACCCCCGAACTAGAATACTTTATTTTTCCACGTCCTAAAGATTCGTGCCTTAATATCATGTATCATGTTTCTTTCTTTTCGTGCATAAAAGGGCTTCCATTAACATGTGTTTATACGATAAGCAATTTATGAAGAGTTTAAAATGATTCCAAGAATAAAACTTGATTATGTATACAGATATTTCGTATCACAGGTGGTCTCTATTCATAAAGGGCAGTAAGGAAAGGGCGGTACCTTTGAATTCGCAATTCAAAATTGAATAGTGCACCCAAAGAAGAGTGTGTTTCTGTTAATTAATGTTATATGAAGAATGTAGATAGAAGAATAAATGTAAATGAACGGATCAGAAATTTTCCACAGAGGCAGACATACAGGGTCGTATTAAAATAGATTGTCCTCAAAGAAGAAACCACAAAAAAAAAATGTATAATTGACTTCCAAAAATAATATCTAAATCCTTCACCGAAAATATTCTACCTTATACTTATAACTTGGCTAAAATCAATCCCCAGACTCGGCTCTCAAACACTTAATCGCTTAATCAAGTCATTTCTAGCCTGAAACGATACTATGATATACGAGTATATAATATAATAATATAAAATACTCTCAATGTGCAACATTGAATGATGAAAAATGCTTATTGGAAAGATTCTATTACAAAGACTTTGCATCTTCACTGTTCGTTGGCAAGTATCACACCCATTCTAGTAGCAAATTGTTTGACAGTGATTGAGAGGAAACAGCACAACATGTCCTTATGAAATTCCCATGGCCAAATAGCAGGCTAGGTACGAGTTTTTGTAAATTTTCTGCAGCATTGATGTTAACTCCGAGGAAATGGTCGATTTCTTTCGGCGCTATTGTTGCTTTCGTTGCCCACACATAAATACATTCGTAGAAATGGTGTGTAAGTGGATTCTAAGATTATTGAAGCATGGCATTTAAAGTGTTTTCCACTATACATGTCCGAATCTGAAGAACAGATCGCTAACAATTGTGTGATAAAAGAAATAAGATACAGAATTGTGGTGTGTCTTCACTTAGCTCAGAAATATCTGTAATATACTTTAAGTGCGATACAATAGCTTAGTAATACAGGTGATAATTTAAAACTATGACCACTTTTATATGAATTTTACATCTAGAAGTACTTCACGAATTTTAATTTGCAAATATCTCCAATATTCGTGTATATACAAAGCAACAAATAAGAGAGAAACATAAAAATGTAATGATGTGTTACTGAAATGAAGACAAAAAAACAAGTGCAATAAGTTTCAAACAAGGACATAAATGATTGTTGGGTTTTGAGTTCAGCAAATTAATATTTTGGCTTGGTAACATTCACATAACCACAATGAATATATCTAAATCCACCGTACAAATTTCTCAATAGTGTAATCAAAATAAAATCGTAAATGCATCTGTATACAAATACTTTTATTAAACAAATCACGCATTCTATGCAAAATCAGCTGCAGCACCAACAATAAAACTAGATTTCAAATCCAAACAAATCAAATTGCAAATCAATTTATTTTTGTAAAAGAAATGCAAGATATGCATACGAGTACATTTACTGCCAGGATGCTTTCATAAAGGGACTATTTCACCGAAGAAATATTACAATTCCAGTACAATGGATACGTGGGTAAAATATGCGACTAGCGAATCTCTTTGTATATGCGCACACAGTTGCACAACGGAGAAGAATTCATAGTTGAATTGGAAAATACGGATACACTGCCAGAAACCCGAGCAGTCGTTCATATGACTATTACAGTGGACGTCCCTATAATACTAATGATAAACTGCATATCGCAGTATTGAAAATAAAAAATTATGTTCCTGAAATGTGTAACAGCTTGAGCAGTATATATTACATACGGATGGTTTCGAAACAAATTAGCATTATATAAAGTTATTACCCAATATGCCCTGCTATAAAACGTGGAAAGTTGGATGATAAGCAACGCTATTAGATTTTATCCTTTTTTCTGACACCGAATAACTGAGTTCTGTGTAATCCTATAACACAAAGTCCACGAGTTCCAGAAACCTATTGGAACTTTCGACAAAATAACACACCGTGCACATAATTGAATTCCATATTCATTCCGATTGGACAGTAACCAGTAATCTAACGTACTATTTTTGCAAAGAAGGTAGTCATCGCGACCTTGATAAAGTGGGAAAATAGTCAGTTGGTAAGAAATAACAGAATATACTTGTGAAAACCAAATACACGCCATTACTACACTCGTTATCCTCTCATGAGCTGCTAAAATATAAAGTTATCAACTTTGAACCTAAGTAATTGACAGATCTATCAGGCTTAACAACTGGTTACGCTCTCAAATTTACAGGTGTTATCATAATAGTTTAAATATTTACTGCAAAGTTTTAAAAGACTGGGAAGTCTTTCAGCTACAAAAGATAAGTCAAAGGGCCAAATTTTACAATTATACGCCGACTGCAACTCAAGCTTCAACCTAGTGACCATGGACAACGCATTATACGAGGGCGGATTGACATTGAAGCTACCTAGCGCTAGATGGCAGCAAAAACACAAAACCTTTTTTTTTAGAAATTGCGATCTGTCAAACGTCAGCTGTTAAAATTTCACCCAAATTCATCGATTAGTTTATTTGTTGTAGTCGTTTGAAGTAAGCACCTTTTGTGCTTCTTGAAAAATGGAAAAAAGCGAATTTCGTGCAGTGATTATTTAAAAGGGAAAACGGCGAAAGAGACAAAAGAAAAGCTCGATAAACATTACGGGGAGTCTGCTCCGTCAGATTACAGTGCAAAATATTGGATTGCTGTATTTAAACGCAGCCCAACAAGCACTGCAACAATTCCATCAACAGGAAGGCCAAAAGAGGTGGTTACTGAAGAAAATATCAAGAAAATCCTCGATATCGTTATGAATGATCGCCGAGTCAAGTTGCGTGAGATTGTTGAAATGGTAAACATATCATATGAACGTGCGTTCAACATTTTGCATCAACATTTGCATATGAAAAAGCTATCGGCAAGATGGGTGCCGCGTTTGCTCAGTGTCGAACAAAAACGAGTTCGACAGACCACTTCACAGCGGTGTTTGGACATGATAAATCGTAATCCTGTTGATTTTTGGCGTCGATGAATAACTGTTGATGAAAAGTCGGTCCACCACTACACACCTGAAACCAAAATCAATCGAAAAAATGGGTCGAAGCTGGTGGAAGTGCTCCGAAGAAGGCGAAGGCAGTGAAATCGGCTGGCAAGGTTATGGCCACTGTATTTTGGGATGCACACGGAATATTGCTCATCGATTATCTTGAAAAAGGATCCACAATCACAGGAAAGTATTATCGTGCATTATTGGATCAATTGATTGATGCAATCAAGGAAAAACGACCACATTTAAAGAAGAAAAAAATGCTCTTTCTTCAAGACACCGCACCGGTTCACACAGCATTAGATACGATGCAAAAATTACGTGAAATACACTTCGAATTGGTTAATCATCCACCTTATAGTCCAGATTTAGCTCCTAGTGACTTTTTCCTGTTTCCAAACTTGAAAAAGTGGCTCGCAGGAAAACGATTCATCTCAAAAGAAGAAGTGATTACCGAAACTAACGCGTATTTTGAGGGGTTCCCGAAATCGTATTATTCAGATGGTATAAAAAAGTTGGAATATCGTCTTACTAAGTGTGTCGAAGTAAAAGGAGACTATGTTGAGAAATAAATGGTTTTTGAAAAAAAAAAATGTTTTTTTCCTACTTAGGTAGCTTCAATATCAATCCGCCCTCGTATATGGCAGATAGGGAGCTTCAACAGCTGCGGTTTTAAGCGTGTTTATACGGTTTACCCTTAAAAAGAGAAAAAAAGATATAATAAGTGTGTGCAGTTGAACGGGTTTTCAACTGTCCGAAGGAGGCGTGGCATGTATGGACGTATACAAATGATCAGAATCACTTTTAGAGCAATTTTCCATCTGTGGCCACTTTTCGTCCACACCATTAGAGATATCTAAAACTTTGAAAAAGTATAGTCTGGACCAAAACACAGAACCAGATTGCTATATAAGTCTATTTGGAAAAAGACCACACCTGCCTCCCATATATGCAATTTTTTACATATTTTTTAAAATTACTATAAACTTCGGTCCAATTGATGGCATAGAGACCCAATTTGGTAGTTATGTAGATGTGGGTCCTATTAACTTCAATGTAAAATGTGGCCGGTATATTTTGCTGCCACGCCCATTATTTACACAATCATAACTTAAGAGATTTTTGATGCGAGCATATGGACATTATAAAGCCAACTGCAAGAAATGGGGTTGATCAAAGAGAGAACACGCCCAATTTCCATATAAGGAACTTTCTGAACATAAATGGCAGTAAAATACATTGGTTCCATACTAGTGTGTATGCAAAATATGGGTAACATACTAATACTGTCACTCCCACAATTAACCAGAAATCATTGCGAGATGGTCTCAAAGTCCTACTCCATGCTTGGCTTTCTTAAAAGAAATACTCAAAATTTCAAAGACCCAGTAACGATAAAGGCACTTTATGTCTCGCTTGTTCGGAACATAATGGATTATTGTTGAATTGTTTGGAGCCCTTTCTATGACGAAAGTTCAAATCGCATCGAAAAAGTGCAAAAAAATATAACCAGATATGCGCTAAAAAAATTTTTTTCGCAGGAAGGTGTGCCTTCTTACGATAGTAGACGGAAGATTTTGGGTCTTCAATCCTTAAAGGAAAGGAGAATTTTACACTCTATTTTGTTTGTTTTTCACATATTAGCAGGCAAAATTAAATGTGAAGAGCTATCAAACTATTTTGCATTATATGAAGCTCCTAGATTTCTTAGAAACAACCGAATCTTTGTTGATGAATTTTATAAAACTAAATATGCTTCTAATGAACCTATTATTAGGTGTATTCGCATTTGTAATAAGTATAGCAGCTCATTAAATTTTAATTTAGATGAAAATTGTTTTAGGTTCAGTCTTTTTATATTATTTAAATAAACTTTGTAACTATAGTATGTAAGATTTAATTATCAGTAGACTGAAATAAATAAATAAATAAATAAAAAATAAATTTGTGGACGAAAAATTATTCGAGTGCGTATATTGACGCTACAAAACCACACATATAAATGGTCGCTCAGAACAGAACAGGCCTTTCTCCCATATATTGAACTTTGTGGACCCAACTTAAAGTTACCCTACTACACTAATGATGATATATGAAAACAAATTGGTAGCAGTATTCATTAGGTCCGTACATATTTGCATGCAATATGAACAGATTACTACTACCACGCCCACAATTACCCAATATTCATTACTGAACCCCTGTGCCAGATTCATCCACGAACTTTCATACGAAGGTTCAAAGTGCTAGTATAAAATATAATACAAAAAATTGGTGGCACTTTTGAGAGCCACGTCCTCTTTTGATACATGTTTAAAATCTAGGACCTCTGCCAAATCCTTAGAACAAATTGTATATGAATATATATATATATATATATATATATATATATATATATATATATATATATATATATATATATATCGTGTTTATTCCTATAATTAATTATACAAACAACTTAATGTTAAGCTTAAAGCTAAGGCACTAACGGCTAGGGTTTTCGGCCTATATTTTATTTTATTAAATTTCAAAAAATATTTCGGAGGATCTTAGTATTTTTATGAATATGGAGATGTTTTCGCCAACCAACATAGGTTATTAATTCTTTTATTGTTTTATAATTTGAGGCATATCTGGTCTGTTATGTTGCATTCTGATATGATTTGCTGGAAGGAGACGGTGGTTTGGTTGCAGATTGGGCATGGTGGCGGGGAATACGGTGTAAATAGGTGGGAGTGGGTTAATCTCGTAAGTCCTGTTCTGAAGCGGATGTACTTTTGAAGATATTTTTTTGGAATATTTGAAGGATATGTTGGTGCTTTTCCGGATGGGTTTATTAATTTATAGTTATGTTTTATAGTTTTACCAGTCTTGTTGTTTCTTAGAGATATACAAATTCGATATTGCTTGCTTGATGTCCAGTTTGTGTTGGGTTGATTTTTTTTTTATTGGAGCTGTTGCGTTAAATTTTGCTAGTTCATCTGCTTTGCTATTTCCTTGAATTCCAGCATGTCCGGGAATCTACATTAGTTTTATTTTGTTTGCGTGCTGTGAGAGAATATCACGGATTTCGCAAATAGTATCGTTTTGGTGGGAAGTGTTTAAAGTGGCTTTGATGCAGAACTGTGAGTCGGAGCAAATGATGTGCTTGCCTTTCTGATTTTTTAAGAGTTTCACAGCATCAAGCACCGCTTCTGCTTCGGCAGTATAGATTGAGCAATTATTATTGAGTTGTGTTAATTAATAGTTACTGTTCACAATTGCATAGCCAACACCAGATTCAGATTTCGACCCATCGGTGTAATGAAAAAGCCAGTTGTTTGCTTTATGCGTTTCCATTATATTGTTGAAAGCTATTTGATAGGCTCGGTGACCTGTGGATTGCTTAGGGAGGTGCATAATACTGCTTTTTTGGAGGAACCATGGTGGTCGGTAAGGGGTAAACTTCTTTCGTGGTCTTGGACCGAGCTCAATTTGCAGGATAGCTTGGGTTATTTTATCCACAGTCGACATTATTTTTTTTGATATGTACATTGAAAATCAATTTATAAGAAATTGGGGCGATGAGATAGAGGCCACGGCTCTTTCTATTATAATCAATTTTGAGTACCCTACCGAATATTACAATATATATGCTCCTAATGATGATGTATGAATAAAATGTACATCGCCATGGTATAACTCGCACATCGCGAACATCCATCCTCATAGGCCATTGTCTCGTTGGTATTGACGCCAGAGACTTAGCCTCGATGTACCAGGCTTCTGAAGGAGCTGCTACGACGAGGAGGAAAATGAACCTGCTATTCATCTCCTATGCATGGCTGTCTGCATAAACACATTCGTTAGGAGGACTGGTTGGCTATCATAATTAGTACGGTTTCAATGATATTAATTAAATAATAATAAGCATTTTTCTAAACCACTTTAAATAAGCCTAATTTTTCTAATCTTTGAAAATAGAAAACACATTGGATCAACTTAAAATCTCCCGGCAAATTTTAATATTATCGTACTTAGAAGAAGGATTCTAAATTGTGAATCAATACGATGACCAATCTCAAAGATAAGTGTGAAAGGAGGTTTCACAATCCCGAGTCCGCGCTCGACAAGTTTTTAAAAGAAGGGTCGATTTTCAAGTGAATAAGATTTTATTCGTAAAACTATATATTACATAAAATTAAATAAGGTTTTAAACCGTTTTTGCCACGACTTTAAAAATTCTTGTTTATTTCTCCATATACAAACGCGAACTGACTGTACTCTTCCAAGTCTCTAAACGCGTAAGCTATTTTTTTTAAAAACGGTATTTAACAGTTATTCCAAGGCTATCAAATATAAATGCGTATAATAGAATATATAGACAAAAGGGGGGAAAAAACTATATACATATGTAATGAGAAACATATCAAAAATTCTATGATAATCAAAACACCCAGTAGGAAAAAATAGAAATCAAATAATTTAAAATACTCCGTTCGGCGGTAACATTCTCCCCCTCGTAAGCGAGTCCAAACGCGCTTACTCCAGTTGATTACCGACGTCTAGGACAGCTATCTTGATTGCAGGGCGCTCTAGCAAGCCATGTTGCGTCTTCACTGTAGCTCGTCGTACCTGGCCATCCTTTGCGATGACAACTTCCTGAACTATACCTTTTGGCCACTTGTTTCTCGGTTGGTTGTCGTCCACGATGACCACGACGTCGCCGACCTTTAGAGGTGGTTGCTTCGTATACCATTTCGACCGCCGAGTTAGTTCAGGCGTATACTCCTTTAGCCACCTTTGCCAAAATCGGTCGGCGTATATCCGGGTTTGATGATAACGATGTCGTAGATCGCCACCGTGTCCAATCGGCTTATAACCGTTGGTTGAGCCTAGCAATAAATGGTTAGGAGTGATAGCTTCATCATCACACGACTCCAGTGAAACGAAAGTCAACGGTCTTGAATTTATTATATATTCGACCTCGAACAGTGCACTTCGGAGCGTCTCGTCGTTGAAGTTGGGCTCAGGATACATTGCTGCTAGAACGTTTTTTATCGATCTGATTAGCCGCTCCCAAGCGCCACCCATGTGGGGGGCGGCAGGTGGGTTGAACTTCCATTGGATGTCATCGAACTTGGCTTCGATTTCCGCATAATCAACGTGCCCGGCCTCTTCTTGCAGAATCTTCGCAGATGCTTTGAAATTTGTACCATTATCCGTATAAATTTCTTTTGGTACACCTCGACGCGCTACGAAATTACGAATACACAGTATGCAGGAGCTAGTGTCCAAGTTGTGGGCTACCTCAATATGCACCGCTCGAACCGTGAGGCAGGTAAATATAACGCCCCATCGTTTTTCACGCCTTCTTCCAACCGTAGCAAACATTGGGCCGAAGTAATCAATCCCGACGTAAGTGAATGGGCGCTCGAAACTCGCAAGTCTGGCAGCTGGCAATGCGGCCATTTGAGGTGTCATCGTCATCGCATTTTTATTTTTGCAGTGTTGGCAGCTGCTTCGAACAGAACGATACAGCACGCGCAGCCGTGGTATGAAATATTGACCCTTAATATCATTAATAATGGTCTCATGGGCAAGGTGATGATATTTCCCATGCATCTCCTTGACGATCAGATAGGTGATGTTACTGTTGCTGGGCAGCACGATCACGTCGTGCGGATTTAGAAATTCTGTGCGCCCTTTAACACGAATGACATCATGATCGTCTAGAAATATATTAAAGGAAATTAATTTGCTGTTCTTCTCAATACTCTTACCACTTTTCAAGACAATTATTTCTTGGGAATATTCGCTGAGTTGCGCTTGCTTGATGAGGATCGTCTTCGCTGCTTGGATCATTTCGAACGTGGGCTTTTCAGGGAGAGCACTCACTGATCTGATTCTTGCTCTCAGCTTCTTCACGTAAAGAATGAACATTCCTAATGCGCGATACAAGCGGCGCCAGGATGAAAAATATTCAACGTTGATGGGCAGCTTATGTTTATCCATCTTTTGAATGTGAAGCAGGTGATGTCTAATTTCGGCGGTGTTCGTGGGTCCGAAGTCGTCGCAATATGGCCACTCGTTTTCAGCATTCATTAAAAAAGCAGGTCCATTGTACCACAAATGATCTGACGTTTTGGGTTCGGATTTTGTTGCAAGATCTGCCGGGTTAGATGTTGATGGGACCCACTTCCACTGGTCTGGGTTGGTGTGCTCGAGAATTTCAGCGACTCTATACATGACGAATTGCTGGAACTGCCTGGGATCCATGCGGAGCCATTTTAAAACCGTAGCTGAGTCAGTCCAAAACACTTTTCTGCAAATACGTAATCGAGGAACGCTTTGTATTTGGTTTGCCAGGCGCACACCTGTGATTGCTGCCTGTAGCTCGAGCCGTGGAATTGATACAGGCTTAAGTGGTGTTACCTTGGACTTTGCTGCCACCAATGAAATATTCATGCTGCTGCCACATCGAACTCGCAGGTAGCATACCGCTGCATAGCCATACTCCCCTGCATCCACAAAGGTATGCAGTTCGACGTCATCAGCTTCATTTAAAGAATGTGAGAAGCATCGTGGAATTTCAACCGCTGCTATTTGCTTTAGCATCGTCTTCCACTGGCACCACTTCCGAGCCAGTTCGTCAGGAAGAGTTTCATCCCAATCGATGCTCGATCGCCAGACTTCCTGAAGAAGAATCTTTAGTGAAATAGTATATTGTGCTATGAATCCTAACGGATCAAATATAGACATCAAAACTTGAAGGAGCTCACGCTTCGTGGGTATCGCGTTGTCTGATAAAACGTTCCTTTTCAGCCTGGCAAACCTCAGCGCGTACTTGAACACGTCCTTTTTTGGGTCCCAAAATACTCCAAGTATCTTCTCGTTTGTGCTCAGCTCGACCGGTTCCTGGCTTACCGCGTGGTCGGTGCTTAAATGCGTTAGCACGAATGTGGAGTTTGAAGACCAGTTGCGTATATGAAAACCTGCTGCTGCGTGTATTTTTCTTACCGTTCCTGCCAATTGCAACGCTGCCTGCTCACTGTACTCGCTATCAATAAAGTCGTCTACATAGTGATGTTTCTTAATCGCGTCTACGGCACGGGGAAACTGCTGCGCAAACTCATCGGCATTTTTATTGCGCACGTAATGAGCAATGCATGGGGCGCAGCTTATACCAAACGTCAGCGCGCGCATGACGTACACTCCAGGGCTGTCGATCGTATCCTCTTTTTCACGCCATAAAAATCTTTGAGCATGCATGTCACTGCTACGCACGCTTATCTGGTGGAACATTTCGGCGATATCTCCACAAATCGCCACTCGCCCAAGTCGAAAGCCAAGAAGAACTTCCACCAGTGGAGTCAGCAAATCAGGTCCGCTGAGGAGCATGTCGTTCAATGATACGCCTTTTGTTTTCGTGGCTGCGTCCCATACTAGTCGCACTCTGTCGGGCTTATTCGGATTCCTAGTGGTGAAAATTGGCAGATACCAGACGCGATCTGTGCTTGCATGCAACTCCTCGGCACTTAGTCGTCTTGCGTAGCCTTTATTCAGCAAGTTGTCGATTTGTTTTTGCATTGCTGCCTTCAGCGATGGGTCCTTACGAAATTGTCTATCCAAGCAAATCATACGTTTCAATGCTGTATCGTAGCTTTCTGGCATATCGATGTGCTCGTAGCGCCAGAGTAGCCCAGTTTCGAATCGGCTGCCCACCCTCTTACAAGTTGTATCGAGGATCTCCATAGCTCGCTTATCTTGGTGCGACAACAGCTGTGTGGGTGATGGTGCATCTAGCTTATAGTGCTCCTTGACAAGATCGTGGAGTTGCTCGTACTTCTCGCTGCAGCCACACGTGTGTATGTTTAAATACGAATTTGCTGACTGACTTGAGCAACGACCTTGTAGCGCCCAACCTAGCCTCGTTTTGGTGGCTATGGGCTGGTTCCAAGCACCTTCACGAATCTTGAGCGGCACAGCTAGATGCCAGTTGTTGGACCCGATGAGAATTGTTGGCTTTGCATCTACGTAGGACTTCATTGGCAACCCCGCCAAGTAGGGAAGTTGCGTGATGATTTTCTCCATGTGGACAGTTTGCATTGGAAGGCCCAAGTTTTTGACTGTGTGAACCCCTTGCATCGTGAAGCGATCATCGTTTTGGGGGTTGGACACCTTCAATGTGGTTCGCATGGAAAATTCTTCAGAACGAGTTTTATCCCCGGTCCAGCGCAAACACAAGGGATCCAGCACGCCTTTCAAGTTGAGATACTTGAAAACCTCTTCGTCAATCAACGTGACTGATGACCCTTCATCTAGAAATGCAAAGGTATCAAAAAATTTGTTCGCAGCATGGATACGAACCGGTAGTATGCGGAAAAATGAACTATCCTCTTCGCGAGCCTTGTGGTGCGAATTCAGGGTCGCGATGGACGCAGCGCCTTCGCTCGTTGTGGTCGGTTGACTGGTGACTTTGCTTCTATGCAGGAGTTGATGGGGTTTCGCATTGCAGCCTTCGATTCCGCAGACCCGATTGACTAGGCAGCGCCTACGATGTGTGTTGAGGCACTGACGGCATAGTTTCAGTGATCGTATCACGTCCCACTTGCGATCAATATTCAGCTTCTTGAATTCCTCACATTGAGCAATTTTATGCCCGTTGCTTTTGCAGTTCCCGCAGTCATATTTCTGCTGAACATTGAGTGCTTGCATGTGCGTGTTGACATGGCCGTTGCGTTTTGTTGTTGTAGGCGAAACCACTTGACTGGCAGCTTCCGCGAGCGCATAAAGCCAATCACTAAACACCTTCACCAATGGCACTTCCTTTTGTTTAGGATGCATAGCCCAAGACATTTTGTACTGGTTCGAAAGCTTCTCTACTAGTTCTCTTACCAGCATAGGGTTGTTCATGTAGGCGTCCATGCGGCAAGCCTCCATCGTTGAGTAAACGTTGCGCACAGAAAGAGCGAAATCAATAAGTGTATCTAATCTGTCCTTTAATGGTGGCACTTTTCTTACCTTGTCGATGAGATTTTCAATTATATACTCTGGCCTACCAAAGCACATCCTTAGAGTGTGAATTATCTCTGGAACCATTGCCGGTAGTAGCAATTTGCTCCTCACCATTTCCCGTGCTTTTCCTTTAAGACAGGCCTGTAATCGCATTAAATTTTCGACATTCGTGTACCCGGCGACCTCAGTGCTGGTATCGAAGCTGCTTATGAACAGAGGCCACTCCTCAGGATCACCATGAAAATGCGGCAGCTCTCTTGGAATGGCTTGCCTAGCTGCCAGCTGCATTTTGGTAGGCATCGACTGGGGACAACTATCGCTTTTAATCAAGGAAATCCCTTGAGCTTGTGACAATATTTTATATTTTTCTTCTAAATAACTTTTTTGAAGTTTTGTCTCTTCTTCCAGCATAGCTAAACGCAATTCACATGCTTTTGCACTTTCTTCTTTTTGAGAAGCTGGATGCGAATTTGATAGAAAATGTGGCTGGCTGTCAAACGTAAGCAACGAATGTTGCTGAGTATTCTTAGCAAACTCTGCGTGTTTCTCAACATTATATATGTTTGTCGCAGCATTACATCCGCTTGGCGCAACATTATATTCTCTTGGCGCAACATTATAAAAGTTCGGCTCATTTGTATACATTGGCTGCGTTCGAGTTGCAGAGCGAAAACTAACCATTGGCGCCGACTGCGGCTGCTGTACGTTTTTCTCCATTACTTCTTGTTGTGCTTCAACTTGGACGGCAACTTTTCCAATGTTTCCAACTGTCTGTTCGGCAACTTGTCCATTGTTCCATACGATCGTTTTAATTACTTCGGATGGATCCGATGTATTTTTTGTTTGATGTAATTGGCTGCACACGATTTGGGGGGAGGACGTCGCCTGTGGCTGAATTTGTTGGACTTTTGGTGGAACATTATTATGCGCATTTATCGGAGGAGCATTCGAACTCGATGTGACTGCTACTGACAAGGGATTACCGCATCCGCAGCTCCAACTTATATCAGCTATGTCATGATTTACTCCGACGCAATCATAGTGGTACCACATGTCGCACTTATCACACTGCACCATAAGGGAATCATCCGCTTGGTCACACTTTTTGCAGTGGTGTACGCTGTCCGACTGGTTTAGGCCATCCGTGGCGAACATATTTGCGTTTTCGAACGGATCAGTTTATAACACTTCTTTAGTTTTTTGTTTTATTTTTCGCGAAACGCGTAAAGTTCACTTTAATTATCACGAACCGTGTTTTTACAATTTAAAAGAATTTTTAAAGATTTGTGAAAGGAGGTTTCACAATCCCGAGTCCGCGCTCGACAAGTTTTTAAAAGAAGGGTCGATTTTCAAGTGAATAAGATTTTATTCGTAAAACTATATATTACATAAAATTAAATAAGGTTTTAAACCGTTTTTGCCACGACTTTAAAAATTCTTGTTTATTTCTCCATATACAAACGCGAACTGACTGTACTCTTCCAAGTCTCTAAACGCGTAAGCTATTTTTTTTAAAAACGGTATTTAACAGTTATTCCAAGGCTATCAAATATAAATGCGTATAATAGAATATATAGACAAAAGGGGGGAAAAAACTATATACATATGTAATGAGAAACATATCAAAAATTCTATGATAATCAAAACACCCAGTAGGAAAAAATAGAAATCAAATAATTTAAAATACTCCGTTCGGCGGTAACAATAAGATATAATAGATTAGAATAGATTAGATATTAGTCTTAACTATATCTGTTTATATCCCAGTGTCATATAATAATGTACAGTTTTGTATTTTTCTTTGTGCAAGAGAAGGCACTTAACTCATTACTTAACTCATAATATAATAACTCAATTCATTATGACCGGGGAGGATCCCAATAATCTTTCTCAATTGCAACTTACTCAGAGCTAACAGTATTCAAGACTTTAGTTTGTAAAGTTTTCGTTGGAGACTTCACATTTCTCAATGCACTCAGTACATACTTGTTTTATTTATACATCAGTTTAGGTACAATTTCTATAACTTCGGTATTGCAGTGTCCTGGAACCAGTATCAATACCACAGTTGTGAAACAGTACCTTATCTCATAGTATATTTGATGACTTCAAGTATGCTGGCAAATTATAAATTTATTTCAATTAATTAATAATTTTTAATTTTAATTTAAAATTTAGTTCCTTTGAAATTTGGGCTTGGTCTCCAAAATACTTCTTTCTATAAAATCCTTTTCTCTTCGAGTCGAAAGCCTCTGTAGCTAGTACTCATTCCCCCAACACCTTGCTCTCATAGTTAATAATGGTGTAAGATATAAAATTGCACAATAATTGTTGTTTATATTATAACATACACCATAATTATTTATTAATAAATTAAGCAAAGGGTTGGTCAAATGAGCACTAGTAAAAAAGGTCTTCCAGTCGAAGAGGAAGAAAGAACAATTTCGAGGCAATACTCTAGTTGCGCTTGGAATTTGCGCATTAAACCACGGAGGCTGACTTCACACTTTTATTATTTATTTATTATCTAAATATGTATTTGTAAAGTTTGGAAAGTTTTGAGTGTGGGATACCAGAGTTCTCATCTTTGGTTTTGATATAGTGGTGTTCATTTTGGAGCTTACAAATTGGAGATAACAAAACTTTTTATCGAAATTGGGAGTTTTTGTTTCTATTTTAATTTCCATTTTAATCTAAACCCACACAAAATCTTGGGGTGCAAGATGTAAAAAAACGAAAAATTCAAGCAACTAAATCGCTCATATGATAGAATATAGGAAGCAGAGGATATCCATGTCGAGTAACACACATATACGACTACGGTGACACATAAGTAAAGGTAGTTTAGAAGGTATTAGAGGAATATTAATTTCGTATGTGTGGCTGCATGTACGAGTATTGCTAATGTAACTACTTTGTGTATTTTTTCCACTGCGAAATGAACAATATGTATTGTAATAAGGTAGTGCTCAAAGACAGCAGACCTCATTGGTGGTGGAAGGGATCGCTGGGTGGTTGGAGTATTAAATTGCCATTGCTGTGCAATAAAATTGCATTTACTTCTCGTGGTACAAAATTGGTAATTAAGGCTTCATGGAAATGTAATTTAATTATGCGATGTGGTGTCAGCAACAGAACATAAAATGAAATACAATAAAGACAATGGATATCTAAAGGAAATTGTATATCGAAATTTAATTTCAAAAGCTTGGGAAATATTCTCATTAATTTTGTGCTCTCTCTCTTTTTATTTCATTAAAGCAATAATTTCGTGTCATATCACATCATTCTGCCATACTAAAGCGTGTAGCCATAAAATATCATCTACGTGGATCTGTTTACGTGTGACGACAAGTTTCTGGAGGCATATACATATGTGTAGATTGGGGTGAACCATATTTCTTTCCTGATAATTTTTTAATGTTTTCAAAACTCAACGTTAAATGCCACGCCCCATTATGCATCCACGTCGAATATTCAAAAATGGAATCGTTTGAAAGGAGTCAAATTAATCCCCAAAAATATGTTCTGCATATAGATTCGATCCACCCTAAGGCAAACGCGATTGGGTGTTGAGTATACTGCCATTTGTAGCTGGTAAAGCTGTACACAGAAAATGGAAAAATGAGACAGTATTAAATTTCATTGCTTGGACATGTTTTTGTACTGTGAATAAATTAATTAACGTAATCAGAGCTACAAAGTGACTCCAAATAGCATTACTTGCTCTTATTTACATAATTATTAATTGCCTTTGTTTCAATAACCTGATTCATAATTTCATTGGGTTAACCACATTCAAAGTTGGTGCACACGATGGTCTTTGATTTGTATTGTAAGCTTCACACTAAATGCTTTGATTGCGTTTTAAGTCAATTAAGTTCGAATGCTTTTATTTTTCTCTACGATAGCAAGGAGACAGCGAGTCGGCGGTGAGATGCTAATTATGCCATAATATGGTTGTAAATTTACTTCGTGTAAGCATGGAAACAATAGCGAATATTTTCTTTTAATTATGATACTAACCAATTTCCTTTAGCAATGATTATACCCTTTTTCTCCCCCTTCTTAACTTGGCTCATAAAGAGAAAATAAATCAGTAGCAATTAGAAAAGAAAATTTAAAGGGCGCATATAATTTGGGTTGGATAAATTTATAAGACTTCTTGGCTGTGAAAGAAGTGAAGAAAATATAAGTAAGGTTTCATAAAATAACACTCATGTGTCCTAAGAGACTAATGAGATTCACTTAACAGTCATATTTATAGGAAAATTTGTTTAACCAAATAACATAAATGCAGAAAATATCATATTATCGTTTGTTAGTTTTTAAACTAGGCCTCACATAATTCCCTCCAAAATCATTGCACAAATCGAATATGTGGCTTCATAATTCAGAACCAATTTGCTGATAGTCCATTTCTTCTGCGATCCATTACAGAACACACATTTTCTCCATGTAACCGAGTTTATAGGTATCAACAAAACATAATACAAAAATTGTTACAGATTCTACACCATAAATAAACATTTTACAGGCATTTTTTAATGGATAATTAACAAATTTCCTCAGTCAATATTACGACTTACAGAATTCTCGGCACACATTTTGCATCAACGCGTATATTCCCATTGAGGCTTGAGAAAGAATCGAATTCGCAAGGACAAGCACTCATATTGAATATATTCAAATAGTGTCATAGCTTGAGCTCAACTGAAAGCCTGAGAATGTGGTAAATTTTCCATGGCAATGTATATTCAGTCATAGCAGCTTTATGGTAATCATCGGGTACTATCATATAGTATCAGAGGACGCATGTGTATTGAAATGTGGCATTAGTATGTTTAATATAAACTTGTATCCTCAATGTCCTCATTCCTTTAGCCACTATAAAATTGTAAGATGACATCGAATATCAAAAGCTGTGTAGAGAGGCTAGAGAGCTTCATAATCAGAGAGTTCATTGCTCCGGATTGTGAAGATTGTGAAAAACTGCCATTGAATACATTTTTTAACTTAACGTATAGAAATTAACTTCGCTCATTGTGACCTCAAGCGACCTTGACTGAAATCCGCATTTTTTTAAAATTAGTTTTGAGTCATTTTGGTGAACTTGTATAGGACCTGAAGTTTAAAAAACATACTTCAACACAATGACATTTATATTCGTCGATATTCCAAATCAAGACAATGATCGAAATACGAAAAGCATATCAACAGCAATCCACTGTTTACATACAACCGCTTACAATAGTGGTTGTGCTATCAAGCGATATGGGTAACACAACAAAGCAGAGCGAACAGTAGAATATATTTTCGAACTCCTGACTTCATCTAACATGTGTATTGATTTTCTCGTTGTGCCGCGTATGCCATTCGAAGCCTACTTTCCATAACACGGACCTCATCGAACAAAAGTAGAATGGAATAGTCATTTGTTTATTTGATTTCCTACCCAATTAACGAATATTGTAGATGTAATAAATGAAAAAAAATATATATAAAAACAAATTTAAATTTTATTTAAGAATAATAATAATAATATTCGCATTCATAATAACAAAGTTCAGTTTACGTATTAAAGAGAACATGTAACACAAATAAAAACATAATAAGATATATTATATAATCATGTTATATTTAAATACCGTCGAGTTGATTACTTCTTGCACTGTTTCATTATGTTTTAATTAATTATGGAAACATTAATTATGGAAATCATATACTCATCCATTTGAAGAGAGGTGGATTTGTATGCCGGGTTCCATGTATATGTTGTATGCTTATCTATTATTTGCATTGTGTGACGCAAAGGAACTAATAATTTTATTTGAGCACTCATGAGGAATATTCGAGACAGTTTACTTTTGCACTAAACTATTTTTTCTCTTAAGATAAAACTCTGCTATAATCTAATACTGAATTGAAACATGTAACTTACGAAAGTGTTTACAAATGCTTTTCCTTAGTTGGAGTATTCCAATATATCCACATTACTTGTTTCAATTTGAAAAGTAAATAAAACAAGCCAATGATGAAACAAAATCCGTAGATACTTGTACTTCCTGAGAAAACATTAGAGGAGTAAATAGAAACTGGTGGAACTGCTGCCTTTGCTGCTTGTAGAGTGGCAGCAGAGCATGTGTACTCACATATGCATCTATTTGCTGCACACACATTGAATACACTTAAGTGCTCCGACACGAGAATGTTCGGCATGCTGCATACTATCACATTGGCAACACCCAATTTAGCTCAATTTCCTATTGTGCCTCATGCAGCACAGGCAGCTACTACGTTACTCGCATTTATCGTCACAGTATTGCTGCAGGCATATTGAATTGAATGGCAATTGAAGCATATGAAAAGAAGAGCAGATTCTATTTTCTCTTACCCACTGTTATCTATCTTAGAGTTATCCATTTGACTATTATTTACAGAGTCCGTTGATGTATTATTCCGGTGCACTTTAAAAATTTTACAATATTGGTTGATGCAGTAAAATGCGATGTGATATTGGGGTTGTAAATGAGTCAAATATTTTTCACAAATTTGATTATTATGGATTTCGCATCACCATAGAAGAAGTTCATGAGAACCACAATGGAAAACTATAATGCGTTCAAGCAACCAAAATGAAGGCCGTTTATGGTTCCAAATGCTACTTATGTATGGCTCCAAATAGCACTTTGCAAGCAATATATGCGCATACCATCTCAAATCATATCTATGGTAGAAATCATGGTTAAAGTTAGAGAGGAAACAGCTAAAATTATGCCAAAGAAGTTAGGATATGGACCACTAGTATTCTACATTTTCATTTTCCAATATCCATAACACTTCAACATCATTTATGGACGATTCAATAGTAACTAAATCAGATCTAGCAGGAACCCATTCCTACAAAAAGGAAACATCTCGTTCGATGAGCTCAGAGAATTGCTCTAATCAAGGATCTAAAACTTACAGAAGATATAAAACAAGCTTACTATCCTATCTATAAAGTGTTCAAATAGTTGTACTTATAATTGACTAGAAAAATGAATAAAAAATATAGAAGTAAATTTTTGTTAAATTTATTATTATAATATAACAATTGACATAAAATTAAAATAGAAGAATTCAGTATTAGTATAGAATGAAACAAAAGTTTACAGATAAAAAAGATAGCAAAAACAGAATACAAAAATATATTACTATTGATGTAGTCAATAATTAATTTGTTTTCAATTGGACTGAACCACCTCATGTACCCTTCTAGGGATAGGTTTTTTATTATTTCAGAAGATATATTGCACCCTTAAACCTTTTATTGCTTTTATAGCGTCTCCTATTTCGATCTACTGTGTAACTTTTCTCTTCAGGTATTCCTTCAAATGTCCGAATTGATTCAAATCTGTGGACTTCAAACAATGTTTCTTCATTTCAATGAAGGCATAGATTTGCATTTACTTTCGATGTTCAGCCTTGCAAAAAATAAGTGGCGGTTACCTCAAGGTAGTATCCTCGGTCCCATTTTCTACTTATTATATACATAAGGCTTACCTATCCAAAATCAATATGTAACAGCAACATTTGCAGATGAAAATAACAATAATAATAAAACAATGGAAACTGCAATCAGCAAATTGCAATCAGCTGTGAATTCTGTGGTATCATGGACCAAAAATGGCGTTTTAAACTTAATATTTTGCTAAGTCAGTTCACATAGTATTTACTTTATAAACATACCGCACAAGCCCTTTTATAAAAATGCGGTAACTATTGTTCACGTTAACGAAGCGAAATACCTTAGAAATACGCTTGACGCGAAGCTACGCTGGAAGGCGCATGTAAAGAAAAAACGGGATAAATACGTTAACACTATCCAAAGACTACAAAACAAGGTATTGCGACAGATTGTTAATGCTCCATACCACGTGAGACCTCCATCGTGATCTTGGCATGCCAACCGTCATCAACGTGGCGAAAGAATTTGCCATGGCTCACAAACAGCGACTAAGATGTTATGTCAACGTTGAAGCATCAAGTCTACTCCAGACGACTGCACAGCGCCGACGCGTCGGCTTAAACGCAAAACAGTATCAGACCTGATGGGAAGCCAGTCGTAGCAGTTGTATATAACATATTTGTATTGTATATAAAATACGCCATGCTTTTCCTTTAGCTTTATTTTCAATTTTCTCAAGGGAAATTGCTTTTTAGTACCTATATTTTGTATTGCTTGTACTAGTTGCAATAGGAAAACTTCTCTGTGTAGCATTTAAGTTGCTTTAGTAAAATAAAAAAAACTTCCGATGAAACAAAGTTATTTTCCTTTAGCGCTTAAAAATTCTCGTGAATATTTCTTCAATTAAATAATTCACTTTTCACAATTTGACTTGAATTTGAACCGTTTGGATAATATACGAGTATACTAAAAGGAAGGCAGGGAAGAGAATGGCTCTTGGATGTGCTACTCTACCAAACAGAAATTCGTGGAGTCCGATCCCATGCTACCAAGAGTTTTTTTTTTATTATCCTTAAAAAAGTCTAATTCTCATCTTTCGTATGATTCAGCACAGAATTATTATTGAAAAACTTATACTAAAGTAACAGTTTCAACCGACTTGTAGAACGTGTCTCAGTAACAAAACTTTTAATGAAACGCCTAACACCGTATGCAATTGATAACTGAATCCACATCAAAATAGAAGCAGTAAAAAAATTACCTTTGCGCAGAATATTACTCAATAAGTACAGATTTTAGGATTTCCCAAACTTTCAAATACACAGACACAAATCTGTGGAGTTCTCATAACCAAAAATAAACAATACTAAAGTATCAATTCACATCTTTCTGCATTTTTTTTTGTATTTGTCAAACAAAGGCTTTCTTTTGCCAAGCTAGAAACGCAAGAGTATTCATCTTGTGAGGGCAGTGCCATTTCACGAACAGTTCGTTTTAAGTTAAATAGTGGTCTACAAATGGCTGAAGAATAATCCGAATTAAATTTAGTTAAACAAGTGGGAGACTAAGCGTTCTTGTAATGGTCCACTTTGCAACTGGGAAAACATTTAAGAGAATTTCTGCCCAGCCAAGCGAACTCTATGGTATGAAGAAGACGTCAGGAGCATAATTGCTTTATAAGCGAAAAATATTAGAAGATAAGGAGAGCCAATAATTTATACCTGCGTAAATGCGATTACAATTAAGTTTCATTTAATTGCTACCTGGCAGCAGTTACTAGGAAGGGATGGACTCCACTGGCAGCAAATGCCACCACAATTCAAATTAGCATTCCTAATTGCCTTGCTTCACGCACTGCTGATCCTCGCACCGTGCGGCAGAATAGTAAAGAACATAAATCTAAATTAGCAGTGAACGATTTGTAGTGAGAGCTGTCATGCAAGTGGCAGCAACCTACCACTCCTGAACAAAATCCTGCAATTTAATAGCAGAAATCTGAGTAGAATAAGTTGCTGCAGTGTGTTTGAGAGTCTGCCGAATACAGACGATAACGCACTGTAACATGAACTGCAGTGCAGAGGAGCAGTTGCCAGCAGTGACATCCAATAGGACTGGAATGCAGGAAAATGAAACGTATGGAAACTGCTTGAATACTCGCACAAGTTGCCGTGAAGGAATTCTAACAAATGCGCTCATACGAATTTGTGTGCATGTGTGAACGCCAATTTATTGTACATTTTTTTATGTTTATTGCTGTACGTTTGTCATACGAGGCGGACGCGTTCTTTATCCTGAGTGTAGATGTACTGATGTACGAGCATATCTCATAAATATATAACAAACACAAGAAATGTCAGCTGCGTTGTCGAGATACCGCCAAGAGCTGTTTACAGTCGCGAAATGTGATTTATTGTATTTGCTTTAAAACGACATTAGGAAAGTAGCCAAGCGGAAAACGATGTTTAAAAGATGTCGGGACGTTAATCAAATCGAATGCTAGCAGCGATTGCTTTAAAATGTGAATGCTTTCCATTTGTATTCATGCTCCCAAAACCCATTAAGGTTTAATAAATTGGAGGAAATATTTTAAGAACCTGATCGACAACGCCAATTTATCTCATTTTCCCGGAACGTGCGAAGCCATTAGGACATTAGGATTTCATCAATTTATGAGCAGCTGGTTGTGTTTATTGATATTAATCATTTATGACAACCGCATTATTTGTATACATAGGTCGTACATGTAAATATATTGCTCATTTTGAAGTTAGTACTACATTTCGTTGCCGGATTTATTACGAGAGCTCTTGAACTCCGACCCAGTTAAATTGCCATCGAGAAACATTAACGAATTTCTATTAATGCGCAACCTTATGTGTCAATATAATTACTGTGGTAGGAACAAAATAATGTTTAATGTATTTTATTTATTCAATCGCATGTACACGTCTGCACGGTAGAACGCTTAAATTCAACTGTTCGTGCAGTTACTGCCACAGCGATATCTAACAATATTCACAATAATAAAGGTATGTATATATATAAGTGTAGATTATTACAGCAGTGCTGCCACAACTCGGCCGTCCTGGCCTGTAACCGTCCCGGTTATCTTTGAACATTATTATTTTTTAAACCATGGTTTCATATTTGCCGCTTCCCAAGTACCTTCGTAAGGGATTTGACCTAATTGAAACCCTTCTACATCTTTTACTACATATCTATTATTACCAAGAACTTTTTTTATCTTATACGGGCCCTTAAACTTTGGAACTATTTTCTTCGATACTCCTGGAGTGCTAATAAAATTTTTTACCATAACGTAATCTCCTAAATTGTAAATTTTTGCTTCTTTGCGATTTCCATCTACAATATTTTTATTGTAATCTTGCGATTTTGTTTGCTTTGCAACTGCTTTTGATCTTAAGTTATATACATCCCTTGTATCCCTATTTTCTACATTTTCACTTAAACATTCACTTAAGAAGTCGATGACTTTTCCTCTTTGCCTTACGCCAAATAAAAGCTCGCTAGGTGATGTTCCTATACTACGCTGAACAGTATTATTCATTGAAAACTCAATGTCCGGTAGTATACCATCTAAACTGGTTTTATTACCAGTGGCTGACTTTGCTATCATTTGAGCAAGACTTCTGTTAATTCGTTCCACCTGTCCATTGGCTTGAGGGGACGCTGTTGCTATTTAAATGTGTCGTACATTATGTGTCTCGAGAAATGTTGTAAAATCTTTTGACGTAAAACTGCTGCCCCTGTCGGAAATTATAATTTTTGGACGACTATAAGTGTTAAAGAAAGACTTAAGTTGACTTAATACTTCATTCGTATTAGTAGTTTTTACTGCATACAGTTTAACGAATTTCGTAAAAGCATCCACTACTAATAGAACGAATTTTTTGTTTTTGAGTTGGTAACAAAACTGGGCTAAAGTGATCTATGTGAAGGGTGTCAAAGGGTAGGTCACCTTTTGGTATATTATTCAACAAACCTTCCCGTTTTCCAAATTTAGGTGAAAATGCTATGCATTTTAAACAATTGTCTATATAAATAGAAATTTTTTCTTTCATCTTTGGGAACCAATAGGTCTTGGTTATAGATTCTAAAACTTTATCACGACCAATATGCCCCAAGTCATCATGGTATTTGTGTAATACTTGGTTTTCCATATCCGATGGAACATAAAATTTAACTTTTCCTTTGACTTTTCTGTATACTAATCCGTTGTGCATTTCATAAAATTTGCTCTCAGAATTCTCTAAGTGTTCGCATATTTTGCGTAAGGTTTCGTCTCTATTCTGACAAATTGACAAACTCTGCTCAAATGTGTTTTCTTCTAAAATCAAAATATTGGTTGCACGGCTTAGTGCATCTACATGTTGCATTTTGACTCCATTTCTATGCTCTAATGTGTAATCATAATCTTGAAGTTTTAATACCCAACGGGCAATACGAGGGTTTATATCTTTCTTGTTGATCGTTAGAGTTAAGGAATTACAATCCGTAATGATTTTAAACTTAATTCCCTGTAGGTATATTCTAAACCTTTCAAGAGCATATATAATCGCTAAAGTTTCTAATTCGAAACTATGATACTTCGCTTCACATTGAGTTGTCCTTTTCGAAAAATAAAAAACTGGGTGAAAAATTCCATCAGATTTTCTTTGCAGTAAAATAGCTCCAAAACCTATTGCACTGGCATCACAGTGTAACTCAGTCTCATCGCGAGAATCATAAATAGCTAGGATGGGTGCTGCAACTAGTTTGCTTTTGAGCAGAAAAAACAATCGAGTTCTGTCATACCGAAAATGAAATCTGAGTCTTTCTTTATTAATTTGTATAACGGCTGAGCAATCGTTGAAAAATTTTGAACAAATCTTCTAAAATAAGAGCATAGCCCTAGAAAACTGTGAACGGCTTTGACATTCCCTGGTACTGGAAAATCCAATATTGCGTTTACGCCGTTTACATCAGGGCGAATCCCGTCTTTAGATACCGTATAGCCTAAGTATTTTACTTCAGACTGCAGAAATTTGCATTTATCTAATCTCAATTCAAGATTGTTTCTCACTAATCTTTGTAACACCTCTTTAAGGATCCTAAAATGTTCATCTATTGTGCTAGTTGCGATCATAATATCGTCCATATAGATTGTCATACTTCCAGTCTCTATAAGGTCATTCAAAATTCGGTTCACGTATCTCTGAAATGCAGACGGTGCATTTTTAAGACCGAAGGGCATCCTAAGGAACTCATACTGCCCAGTTGGTGTTACGAAGGATGTGTACTTAATGGATTCATTGTTCATATGAACATGGTAAAATGCACTCTTTAAGTCTAGTAGTGTAAAAACACGTTTGTTTGCTAATTTATCTAAAAGGTCGTCGATAAGTGGAAGCGGATAATTGTCCCTACAGGTAACTTTGTTCAAGGTCCGATAATCCACACAGAATCGTAGTTCCCCTGTTTTTTTCTTAACGAGTACAATTGGAGATGCATATTCAGACTCACTAGGCCTTATTATACTTTTAGCTAACAGATCATCTATAATTTCTCGTAATTTACCCTTTTCAAAATACGACAATCGCCTCGGGGTACAATGGAAGGGCTTTTCGTTAGAAAGAGATAGTTTCATTTCATAGTTTGTTTCTGACAACTCGGGACGTTTACCATTAACATAAAACTGCTTAAAGATATCAGTCACCATCATTTTGGTTTCGAAACTTAATTTTGTGTTAACATTTATATCTAATTTATCATCTTCAATTTCCATTAAAAGGAATTTACATTCGTCATTAACAAAAAAATTGGTTTCGCTTTTACTCTTAGAAATTCCTTCATTTGTAAAATCATCGTTTTTTAAAAATTAAAATTTCTTAACTTGGTTTTTATTTTTTAAACTTAACTCGGTTTTAATTTTATCATTTTCCAAACAATCGATGTTTTTAACATAATTTTTATTTTTTAAGCTAAGGTCATCTCTATTTAGTTCATCTTTTCTTTTTCGTAATTCTAGCTTAGCTTTCAATATAAAATCTCTACCTAGTACTATGGGGTAAACCATAGTCTCATCCGATACGACAAAAACATCCAGTAAAACATTTTCATTTTCAAAATATATATTTAATTCAATTTTCCCATAAAAAATTAATTTGGTTTTATTGATTCCGTAGTAATTAACATCTTTGTTTAATTTTATTTTTAAAAAATCTGGAACGAACATTTGTCGGGTGAAGCTAATGGGACTCCCCGTATCTATCAGGCATTCTAATAAAGTTTTATAATTACTACTCAATAAACAAAAACTAATATACATTTTCCTTACAAATTCTTCGCCATGTTCGTCTTGCACATTGTGAACCAAGTTCTTCTTCTTGTACTTCGGACATTCAGCAGCGTAGTGCCCAAACTCACCGCATGCGTGGCAGGCACCAACTTCTCTTTTTGGTTTACGGCATTCTGACGCAATGTGTCCCACTGAATTGCAGTTGTAGCAGCGATTTTTCCGCTCAGCAGTGTCATTGTTTCCTCCTACAGTTGTTGGCTTTGGCAAAGAAACATCTACGAACGCTTCCAACAGCTGATTTTCATGATGAAAACGATGCATCTTCGCCTGTGACCGTAGCTGCCGATTTGGTATACCTTCGATTATGTATTCTACTAATTCCTCGCTCCCAAAATCGATTTTATTCGCCAGTATGAGTTTGTCGTGAAAGTAGTTTTGGAAATGTTCACTTGGTTCACTTACGTGCTTCAAACTCTCGACGAATGGTTAGTTTGCTGATGCGGTTGTCGAACAAAAATTTCATCTCAGCGAGTAGGTCAAGAATTGGAATTGTTGCCGACGTCTGCTCTTGAATGCAGCCACTTAAGAGCTTTTCCTTTTAATTTCGTTGCAATCAACGCACGTAAATTGTTGTCGTCTAAGTTGAAGGATTTTTAGCACTTAGTAGTTGAGATTCCCATAGTTGAAAGTGGTCTACCTCTCCTGAGTATTCCGAAATTAAATCCTTCACCATTGACATTTTATTTATAAATGTCTCGTCCGGCGTTTCTTTTGTCGTTTTTACGCACTCATTTGATACAACCGCAACTTCATTATATTTTGATTTCTGCTTTTCATTTGTTGTTTTCTGGCACTCATTTGACAGTTCATTGTTTTTGTCTGTACATTCGTTTGCTATTTCATTGTTCTTTTCATATATTTTCCCACACTCTTTTGACTTTTCGTTGCTGCTGGTTTTCTTCAATCGCTCGTTTGACGTTTCATTTTTTTTAGCTTGTTGCAGACACTCTTTTTCTCTTTCTAGCACTTCTATTTCTCTACGTTGCAATTCCATTTCTTTTCTCATCAATTCTATCTCTTTTTGCATCAGGTTGAATTCGTTTGTTTTGTTGTTAGATTTCTGTTCATCTTGATGTGCGTACGTGACTTGCGTGACTGCGTTGTCGTTTTCGTCACCGCTTTCGCCGTCGGCGTCTTGCGCACTTTTGCTGTTGTTGCCGGCCGTTTCTTCGGCGTCGCTGTGCTCGCTTGCTGCTGCGTCTGTTTCTTCAGGCGTTTGATTTGAACTTCCAGAAACTGCTTCAGCCGTTGGCCTTGGACACTTTTCGCGTCTTTCGCGTGGAATAGCTTCCAAGCGTAGTATTAGGGCTGATTTATTCCCGTTTGACTTCTCGCCCAGAACATCTAGCCATGCTTTTAGCTGCGCCAAAGTGTAGCGATTAAGGTCTTCAGTACCCGGCATATCGTTTTGCTCACTTATTGTTTGTCACTTTTTAATTTAATTTAATTTTAGCTCAATCCCACTTCTGAATTGTGGTAGGAACAAAATAATGTTTAATGTATTTTATTTATTCAATCGCATGTACACGTCTGCACGGTAGAACGCTTAAATTCAACTGTTCGTGCAGTTACTGCCACAGCGATATCTAACAATATTCACAATAATAAAGGTATGTATATATATAAGTGTAGATTATTACAGCAGTGCTGCCACATTACAACAATTAAACTCAGGCGAACGTGATTTTTGGTAGAGTTCAGCTAAAGGAGCAGCTAAGACTCCTATTCAGAAATAATGAGCATTCTTATATATACTTGTCGAGGGTCACGTATGCTTCAATGATGACCCTAGTTTGGGGAAATGTATCGAATGCAGGTAGTTTATAGTCCTTTTATAAAATGAATGCACGAGGTAGTCAATGTGAGCTGCTTATCGAATAACATAAAACGCAATTTCTATGCAATATTCAATTTCTACAAAAATAATTTTAAAAAAAATTGAAAAATCATAAAATCAATCAAAATTTAAAATAATCGGAAGGTTCTTTCAATGAAAAAATTTGTAAAAGGGTCAAGTCAGATCAGAATATAATGTTTTAATCAGATCAAAATATAATGTTTTAACCAGATCAATTCAGAATGTCCAAAATAAATTTCTCAAGATTGTGCTGTAAAAATTTGAAAAAATTCTCGTTGATATGTTATACGAGGTTTGTTCAAAAAGTATCGCGAACGTTGCTTTTGTCCAAAGTAGTTTCGCCGTATGCAACAGCCATCATTCGGAATACTTTCTCGCACTTTATGTTGTTTTTCACACAAAATTTGATACAAATTCTTTGATCCATTTTTCGGGATAGACAAAAATCGAAGACAAGCTAAAACACGTCCACGCACAATAGCTGTCGAAACTGACTGAACATTCAAAATGGCCGAGATTGTCAACATAAGTGAGGGTCATGAGTACCAACATAACACCACAAAAAGATCGAAAATCGAACATCCGTAGCCCGCGAAAATTCAAAATTCGCGATACGTTTTGAACAAACCTCGTATACAGTCTGACCAGTAACACAGTCTGATACATAATTTACAACAGCCCAGCTTGAACTCCGAGAAAATCCGCAATCCGTTATAGTTTGGTCCTGACTATGCTAAAGTACATAACACCAATGCAACATTGACTAGTAAGTTCATTCCCGCGAGGATGCGGTTCTGGTTTCGAATGAGCAGCTCTTCGGCATACTCAGTAATGTTGGTGCCGAGCGTTTCTGTCATATTTCATTACCACACAAAAGTGATTGCCATGCTCACAGGACCTGAAAGCCATGGATTGATTTGGAGATCAAAGGCTGCGCTAGTCCACACAAAAGTTGTAGTCTTTGAAGCCATGCTTGCGGCAAAAATGAGGCTTATTAATGCAAGGAATGTTGCGGCCTGTATCAGAAAATTTTACAAACCTTCTACGTTTATGTATCCGCCGGAAGGATGAGCATTTTGAAATAGAAAAAAATAGTTTTAGTTCCGGACAAAAAATGCACAGGTTAATTTAAAAAAAAAGACAACATAATAGCGGTATTTTCACCACCAAAATAAATTCTTTCAAAATTTAAATAAAAATATTTAATAATAGCCCAAAAATATTCATTCACCCAACTAAATCGCTTGAGGAAAACAATCACATTTATAACGGTTATTAACAATTGTACAGCATTGCCAGCAAATGTTCGTTGGACATGAATGAAATTTGCATCAATTGGACCGAAGTTATAGTCATTTTAAAAAAGGTGAAAAAGTTGCATATATGGGAGGTAGGCGTGGTCTTTGTCCAAATCGGCTCATATAGGAATTGTGCTTTATATCTTGGTCCAGACTATACTTTTGCAAAGTTTTATTAAGATATCTCAAAACAGTGTGGAAAAAATTGGCCATAGACGCAGAGACAGACAGATAAAATAAATTGCTCAGAAAATGATTCTAAGTATTTGCGTATACTTATGCCTATACCTGCCACGCCTAGTTGATAACCCGCTCAACCGCACAAACTTAGTATACTCCTTTTTTTCTTAATAGACGAAATTCCTTTGTTGTCACTGCAGACGCATATACAAAAAATGAAGTCTATCAGATAAAGGACAAGCCTCCCACCCTTATAATGGACCTTGGGGATCCTACTTAAAATTACCCTATCTAAGTTACTTCCATTTGTCAATGGAAGTAACTTAATTCTTAGTAAATAACTCAAAGCTGTCGGCCTAATTCATGGTATGTTCCTACTTTATTCTGCGCAAATGTCGGTGAGGTTTCAAGATGAATTTGTAATAAAGATATTCGCATTAAGTACACATTCGCCCCGGTGACTAAACAACGAAAACCACATTACAACAAGTAAATAACTGCAACAAACTATAAATATCTGGACATCGACTTCTACAGCAACTACAACGCCACATCCAAAGGAGCAGTTTATGTCGGTATCGTCGCCTCGACCGCCGAAAAAATTGTATGTATGGCGGTTATAAACATTTCCCATAAGTGCACAATTTATGCTGCTTCTATAGCAATTATTCACATGAAGCACACGTGATACAAAATACTCTACTCATGTTGTCACCTAGGCACCCAAAAACACACACACATACTCACTCACTCACTCAACAGGAAAAACATTTTAAGGCTATTTCATGTTTTGTGTCAAACTGCATGTTAGCGCTCACTTCATTCATGAATAATTTTGGAATGAGTTATCATCGGCTTCCCACATCCCACAACCTCGCCTCACAACACATCAGGTTGGTCAGTGAAGCGAGTGGCTGCCAGTTTGCACATTTTATAATTTGTTATGGTCCAATATTGCCAACCAGACTTCGAGGAATATCGAGGCTGACAGCAGAAAAAACTACGAGAGCAACTGGATTTTTTCTGGTTCGGAAATTTGATAACAAAGTTAAAAAAGTATACCATATACAGACGAACATATTTTAGAGCGAACATATTTTATACAAACTTTACTAAATGCTTTTCATATACTCGTATATAAATATTAGTTCGCACATCTCCTTTCCATAGATAAAGAATAAATATTTCTGAAGTATGCTTCAGTAATGCTCAGCAAGGATGTACAATAGGGTCTGCAGAAGTAAATGTTCTAAATTAAGCTCTCAATATGTATGCAAACGTGGCACGCTCCTTTTGTGCCACACGCATTCACGCTTACGCATTCACATGACGAGAATGTTACACATACGCTCTGTGGCACCTCAGAATAATTTATTGCTGCAATGTTGAACCTAGGAACTGCTCTCGGTTAAATTGATTAATTAACCCATATTAAAATTGGTGGTCTTGTACATTGTATTAAACATTAACAAGCACCTGCGGATGTCTGTTTTATTTCTGACTAGCCAAATATCCGTCCTCGGTCGGGAATACACATTTTATTATTTGAATTATATTTGTGTATAAACTGCATTGGGAGGAGTTCTTTTCATGTGAGTATGGATTTCAAGTATTGTTAAGTGGGAGTTACCATACCCAGTAATATACTCCCATTGTATGTTAATTGTAATTGTTGGTATGTACTACAATACCGGATGTTGCCGCTGTACCTGGCATGAGTGCAAAAAACTCATATTCAAATGTTTTGGTTGAATGACAGGTTCTGGATTGGAATGTCCCAGTTGTTAAGTGAGACGTCGGCTGCTAGGCACAAAATTCTAGCGCTTAAAATGATGTTGCTAAGGGAAAATTGCAAACGTATTAATCTATGTACGTTCCTCGTATTTGGGGACTCTTATTTGGTGTCCTTCGCCTTTATAGATATACTTATTTGGGATGAAAAAGAAAAGTTGTTAACTGATTTTTTTTTTCTGCCGGCAAAATAAAATTTAAAAATAAAGTGAAGTGGTCACTGATAATGCTATGAAAATCTTTTGAATAGTACCCATGGAAAATAAGTCCACTAAAATATAGAGTAGTTTCTGAGATTGGCCAGAAAAATCAAACAGCTTTCAACTTAGAACTTAATGTTAAATAGTTTCACCCTATCATATGCAAAAATGCTTTCCAAGTTTACACAAAATATTATATTCGGCATATAAAGACAGGAGATAATTAATATTCAGAAACTTATTTAACATTTAATACGAAGGGTCCTTGAAGAGTGTCACAAAGATACTGGATATCCAATTAAACTTTGCAGACAGTAACAGAACAAATTTATTGATCGTTTTGGTAACTAAAAATTCCACTTTGTCCTCATCACTTCAAACGCCAACCAGCTTTCCAAAACCAAAATCTTTAGACTGTCTGCATTAACGCTGTAATTCGTAGAAGCGAATTGCATACTGTCCCAAAGTCTGCATATGACATTATTATTTAAAGGTTAAATCGACCGCAAAGTCTAGTAAGGTTTTGCAATTTGTTCAAAGAGTCATTCCTTTGAAATACTTCGCCACATCAACTTCTGGCACCTCATTAGCCAATGTCTGACTGGCCGTAATTGCTTACGTGCATACAGCAAACATATACGAGCATGTGACTGCCGCTTCTGTCGTTTACTTTTAATGTAACTTTGTGGTTTTAATCATGTAATGTTCATAAATAATATTTCACATATTGCCATAGTTGTTGGGTTTCAAAGATCTCAATTTCAGTGTTTCTGCATATCTATTTATATATGGTATCTGTGCCCGTTTTCATTAACTCGGTGCAGATAACTTTTACAAACGAAGATGAATATTTGAGATTGACACTAGACGTGAAAACGCGACACGTTAAACAGGAACGCGGCGATCTTTAAATCAGTTGATTGAGTACTTGGAAGAGAGTCCAAACTAAGTATAAATAACAAACTGATTTTATATAATCAAATGCTTAAACTTGTGTGGACGAACGGTATATATACACTGGGGTTGGTCCAAATGAAGCAATTGGAATTGTATACAAAAATTCCAAAATAAAGTTATAAGAGCCATCATGAACGCTCCCTGGAATATTAGAAACAATGATGTCCACAGAGACTTATCGATATCCACAATGAAGGATTTGTTTTTATTGTATTTATTTACATTGTAACTAGTTAAAATATTTTCAAAACTAAGGAACAATTTGTATCTAATTTTGTATAAAACAAGTAATTTTATTGATGCACATACCTGCAGAGAAGTTGGTTACTATATGAGATGGTGCGTCTTTTTACGTTTAAGCCGTTCCACCCATTCGATTGGATCAGTAAGGACTGACGCTTCGCTTTTCACATGGTTAGATAGTCTTTCCATGTGTGATTTGCATATTTTTGTATTGTAGCGGCAACTGACTCGATGCCTAGATCGAGTTCGAGATCGCTGCTTCGGATATACCAAGGTGCATTTACGGCACATCTTAGTACTTTATTTTGGAGTTTTTGGATCTGCATTATATTGCAGGAATTGAGCAACTCCATAGTTGAATTCCATAGGTCCATAACGGTTTAAGCACTTGCTTGTATAAGAGAATTTTGTTATATGTGGATAACGTAGATCGTTTGCCCATGAGCCAATACATTTTTCTGAATTTTAATTCAAGTTTTTCTTTTTGACGTGAGCTTTCCATCTAAGCTTAGTATCCAGGGTCATACCTAAGTATTTCGCGATGTTATTGTACGGGATTTGTACGCCGTTTATATATAATGGAAGATATCGGACTGTATTGTATGTGAAGTCTATATGCACCGATTTAGTTTCGTTCAGTTTAATTCGTCCACTCAAAAATTTTGTTTAGATAATGTTGCAGTTCTGCGATAGACTCTGTCACTGATTTTTCCACCGATAGAATGACTGTGTCCCCTGCAAATGTTGCTGTGGCGCAATTTTCGTCCTTAGGTAAGTCACATGTAAAGAGTAGTTACAGATTGGTTCCCAATACACTACCCAGATCAGAGTATATGGTTACCTGTTTGATTCGAAAAAAGTGATCTGGTAGGTATGATTTTTGTATGTTATATTACAGTGTTGGTAACTGAGCATTAATTTTATTCAGGAGCCCGACATGGCATACTTTATCGAGATCTTTTCACACATCAAGAAAAACATTTTTTCTTCGTAGGAGTTTTCAATAACTCTGGTTATTCTGTGGACTTGATCAATGGTTGAGTGATTCGTGCGGAAACCAAATTGTAGCGCAGGTATTAGATTTCTCTGATCAATTATGTGGTTAAGACGTTCAGCAAGAAGCTTTTCCATAAGTTTTGAAATTACGGGCAGTAAAGATATAGGCCGATATGATGTTACATCGTGCGCTGGCTTCCCTGGCTTGTTGAACATGATTACCTCAGCAGTTTTCCAGTAGATAGAAATGTATTCCAATCTAAAAATAGCATTCATAATTTCTTACCATGAAAGATGAAATAACAAACTTCGCTCACGAGTTCCGTATTCGTCTTCGTGGTCATGCTATGGTCGCCAACTTTAAAAAATGCGATGTGCACAATAATTTCCTTATTCTAAGTATATCGATTTACGATCTTTTAGAACATGGAAAATTATGAGCCAAATATATCATATGGAAATCATTATTAAGTTCAGTTATATATATATATATATATATATATATATACAACTAAACGCTCCTATATCACGGTTCAATAAGGTACGAGTATATCAGTGCCTCAGTTCTTCTATAATACCGATCATGCTGTTGAATAATTAGCATAATTATCTTCTTTCCACAATCAAAAATCAAAACGCTCAAGATGATAATTAACGTTAGTTACGCATTAGTCAATCAGCTCCCACTTCAGCTTATCACCATCATTGCAGACAACCATTGTTGATCATTGGCGAGTTACTAGCCTTCGTCAGTCATCTCTGCTAAACCCACGCTGATGACAGTTGGGAACACCGCGTGCAGCAAGGTATTCCTGAACTTGATCCTTTCATCGTAACAGTGGTCTTCCCCTTCTACGCCGCCCACCCGGTGGCACCGTTGCAAACACATTTTGGGCTTGAGCACGTTGATCCATTGGCACGACATGATCTAGCAAACCGCAACCGCTGTTTTTTATGAGTTGCAATATGTCCATGTCGGCGTATAGCTCATATAGCTTGTCGGTCTATCTGATTCGATACCCTCCACAGACGCATATAGATCCTTGGAAAAATGTTTCTCTCGACCGCCCCTAATGCCTGCTCATCACTATTTGTCATCATCCAGTTTTCGGCATCGTACAGCAGGACGGGAATGGTGAGGGATTTATAGAGCATGATTTTTGTTAGACGGGAGAAGATTCTGCTTTTCAAATGTCTTCTGAGCCCAAAGTAGCACCTGTTGGCAAGAGTAATTCTTCGCTTAATCTACATGCTCACATCGTTCACCGTGTTGATGTTGATTCCAAGAAAGACGAAGTCCTTTACAACTTCAAAGTTATAATCGCCAACAGTGGCATCTTGTCCAAGACGCTGGAGCTCTTTGTTTGTTCACAGCAGTTATTTCAGCTTATAAGAGTGTATAATTGGAGTCATCTTTATATAAATTACTGATTAACCAAATTGAAAATATAACAAAACATAAAAAACTATTTATTCGATAATTATATGTTTGTAATTACCAGATTTTAATTTTTAGTTGTCCCTTACTAATACTTTAATTAGAGAATCGAGACTTGTAAATGAGACAACGAATTTTATATACTAGTCAGTTGCTTATAACGCCAGATTTCTTACATCAGAAGTTTATTATGAACAATTCGATCATTTACTTCGCAAAGCATGCAAAACATCACAGAAAAACTGACATAATTAGCACTTATTCCACGCAGACACTGTCAGTGCCACAAGCAAACTTATTCATCAATGTCAAAAACATGCAAATGCAAGACGCTCGAGTGGAGGGCAGGTGGGGCAAAACCAAAGAACGGGACTCAGAAAAAGGAAATCTTGTTACTATTTGAATTTCAAATAAGATGGAAAAGCGACAGACAAAACATTAGAAAGTGGGTGAATAAGGGACAACTAAGACAGAGAGAGTGTTTTTTAAATATCCTCAAACCAGCATTTGTATGTAATGTAAATAACAACAACAAGCAGAATAGAACCAGAAGTAGAAACAACTCACGAGCGGAAGCACCATAAAAGCAACTAAAGCAGAACTGAGGTTAATTCGCAGGAGCAGGTACGAGTACTCTATTTAAATTGAAAAAGCAATAGTTCCAGAAAAAGGCAAGAGTTCAGCCAGTGGAATAGGCACATACACACAGAGAAACAAAAGTATCAAAGCATACGAAAGCTATTAGGAAAGTAATGTCAGGAAAAAGGCGAAATATGTGCGAAATTTATCACGCAACGCCACCTGAAGGAGCCAAGTATTTCATAAAGGGATTAATGGCGAAAGTCACTAATGACAGAATAAAGAACGGATAGTAGCACTGCGTCAGTCTTTGTCTATGCACAGCTCACTCAATCGAAGCCCGCAGATGAGTGGAGGGGGTGGTGGTGGTGTGTTGGCCATGGGCACTTTAGCACATAATTTGCAGTGCGAACCCTGAAATAGAAATGTTTCCGACCGAATGCTTTTGGCATTAGGTAAACTATGATGAACAGCGAACAAGTATGCTAAATAATAGTGAAAGGCATCTTCGTGCTCAACCTGTAGCACACGGTAGATACGTATATAAAAATAAACAATTGCAGTGGGAGTATCAGTAGAAACGCGGAAAGTGTTCACACTCAATAGGAATAAAAACACTCATAAATATTCATAAGAGGTGTTTGGTTTGGTGTTATGTACTCGTGTCGTTCACGTTGGCTACACTCTCCAACAGAGCAGAGGGTTTAGCAAAGAACATTCCTACTTGACACCTGCAGCACCTCACGTGTCGGCTGACATGACGGCGTGGAATTTAATACTGACTAGCTTGTGCTGGCGCAGGTGGTTGAAGCTGCAAACTGAGTTTGCCGCCGCTGCTTGATAATCTTATTAAAGATACCTGTGGCAATATGGTCTTGCAGCTTGTCTGATAGTTTTACGAAAGATTTCTTGCTGGTTCCATAGCCGAAGCCAACTAATGAAAGTTCCTTTCGATTATTAAGCGGAAATATTTATTAATTAAATTCGACAGTGCTTACAAATCAGTTCACTTGTTTATTTTAAGTTTTGGCTTAGTTTCAGTGATGTTTATTTTGGACTTCGAGTCGCTATCTATCATTTGGTTCATTTGAAGATTCAGTTATTGATACGAACTAAAATATACTACACTGATAGCACAGAGAATACGTTTAGGATACTCGATGAATTTGATTCTGGATGGATGATGGAATTCTACAAACGAGGTGAATGTGGCTAATTGAACAAATTTGCATGTGAAACACAGCTCAACTACAAAAGATAATATACAGCAACAGTTAAATTTAGTTGATGATTTAGCTTTCATTAAATCATATTACTTTAATTAAAGCTAAGTGATAAGACAATTTTGTTTGTGCATTGAGCTATTACCAATAACTTATATTACGAAAGAATATAGTATAATAATATCAGTGCTTGCCAGGGATTTCAACTTTAAATGGAACCTTAGTTGTATAAAATCGTTATCTATGAATCGTTATATAATAATAATGGCTAAAAATTGGAAAAAAAAATGTTTTCAAAAATATCTGAAATCTTTAATATGAAACTGAATTTCTTTCGGCCGTTTTTAGTTGCAAATTTTCGATTTCGTTAATATTTACTTCCTGCCACAACTCAGCATCTATCTGGCTTGCATATTCTAAATTGCAGATCCTTTCTTTGCGTCTATCGTCGCACCTTTTTTATTTCCCTAATCAATAATTCTTTATATTGTATTCTTGAATATTTAAAGTGATCAATTAAACAAAATCGATTGCTGCCAGCGATGGATGATATTTTACAGTCTGTGATGTATTCCCTGTGATTGACAAATCGCTGAGGTAACCAGTGATTGAGCAAACTCTAAATCTGTCACTGTATTTCAGCAAAAGAAGGTGATATCTGTTATTTTCATCGTTCGCATTTGCTCGCAAAAGTCAATCTGCTCCATCGCTCGGTATCGGGGGTATATCACTCACATACATTTACAAATATATTTGCTTTTCCCCTTTGCTTGCTTTTGTCGAACTCTCACTCGCAGATTAAAAGGAAGGTGAATTTATTTTAAAGATGGAACCATCAATAACAAATTTTTATAAAATTTTTCTTGTCTTCCTGATGCATGCACTTTTAAAATGATTTCACTATGGATTCAAATTCAATTGCAAAAAAAGGAACGGTATAGCACCTTAATACGTACTGCTGTGTTTGTGTTATTTGTACTTTTGACTTTTTAGCTTCGTTATTTGTGTAGTGAAGTTTCTTATACTAAAAACATATTTTTGTAATATAAATACTTCTTCCTCAATGATATTAAATATACCTCGTATATAACACAAAGGGTTTGATACTGACAAAGAACACTTTCGTTGCAAACTCAAAGCACAGAATTTCACAGGCTAGTTGCAATCACAGATTACAGTCACGGTATTTCACAATCTTGGTCTATTTTCATAATATGATCAATCCTTTTAACTCAAATTAATTGGTGCATTCGTGAAACAAAGGCATTAGAAACGCAAAACTTAAAACTTCCTATACGAGAAACAGCTATCGAAAATTATTGCAACTATAGATTCACTGTTGGAAATATATATATACTCGTATATATATATATATATATATATATATATATATATATATATATATATATATATATATATATATATATATATATATATATATATATATATATATATATATATATATATATATATATATATATGTTAGGTCAATGGAATATAATTATTATATTATTTTTCAATGCAAGCATTACGGATTTTAGTCGGTGGTTGAAAGAAGAAACGGGTAACACAAGTAATGGCAGTAGAGTAACAAAATGATTTCCCACGCTGAAATTGGCACCTGCTTTGGAACTAATTACCTATTGACAGAATTAGACTGCAGGAAAACAAAATATTTTAATGAAACTTCATTTCCAAAAATATGTTTTTGCATTTATCATTATATTTATTTTGTTCATTCCAGCTTTAATTCCAATTCACTTTTTATTTTGCCTCGCCATTTAGCCAATTATTAGTCTAAAGCACTACATACAGATCCAGTATTTTTATAGCATTTCAAAACTTTTAGGAACATAAGTTCATAAAAGAGTCAAAGAAGTTTGCAAAGGTGTAACTTCCTTTCCAAAATCCTCTATATCCCCCCTTCCGTAATATTTTTCCAGGCTTCTTACAATGGGCATTAATGCCTGAGTGCTTGAAGGCCTCCTTCTTCGGTGGCTCTCCGGCCTACCCCACTTCTATCTATCTATCTATTAGAAGGAAAAATAGTAAAGTCCTATATTATGGTAAAACTTATAAATCCAACAATTTCCAATTTCAATTAAAGATGCACGCGATCATTTTGCTATAAGTGAGGAAGACCCTGTGTGTGTGTGCGTGTGCTATAAATTATTTTCCAATTTATGTAATATTCTAAACAAACAAAAAATATGGCGCAAATTGCCTTATCCTGTTTAACAAATTCAATTGGGGTTGCTCCTATTTTGCATTTTCTGAGATTCTTTCTCATAATTGTTTTCTTGTTGCTTTGCGGCATATCCCGGCTGTGTATGCTAATTTACTCACACTTGTCCTTCTCTCCCCTACTGTAATGGCGTCATCATTTTTATTTATTTTTGTTATCAAATACTCTTCAAATCTGTTATTCAGTTCTTATTCTTCTTTGCTTTTGTAACTTTAGCCCTCTTCACACTCGAAGAAATTATTTTGTGCACTTCGCTCTCCAACGATGGCTGCGTCGCCCTCATTTATTTTCTTAAGCCCTCTTCAAAAAGAAGAATAGCGAACCTCACTCCCTCTCATTAATTTCTTATTTTCCATTTTCAATTTAAATTTGTGAAAGTGACTGTATTGGAAAGTCGCTACTTTCTGATGGCATGCCTGCTCAGAGTGGTGGTTTTTAAAGATTTGCCGGCTGTAAGAGCCATTATGATTCGATAATGGTGATATGGTAATCCATGGTAGGCGTTCCATGAGCCAGGCTTTAGGCAAAACATGATTTAGACGAATTGGCCCACATAATTCATTGTCAGCGAACATTTGTGAAGTTCTAAATTTTAAAGTAAGGCACCATTGTCATCCTGTTTTATGGTCCTATTTTATGTAGATTAACCTTCTAATCCCTAACAATAGCGGGCTTCCATAAAAAATTACAGTAGGGAAAGTTGAGTTTTTATGATGATAGGCTGTTAGCGCCAATAGACGTTTAATTTGACTATTAGCAAAGTTTCAAATTAATAATACAAATAACCAGTTATCTAAATCGACTTGGCATATGTAAGAATGGATTTTTCGAATTATGCAAAGCCCCATAGTACCTCAATTAATAGTACCTTAAAATGTTTAGAATCATACTGTATATCAAATTTGCTATGGAAAAACAAACCGTAAGTGGAAGCATTAAAATTAAAATGCATTCAAATAAAAACACATCTATATAATTGTGTTGCAATTGATTCAGTTGTGACAACGGGATCACAGCGCAATTTTATTTGCTTCAATATCCATATGAGTTGTGAAAGTCGATTTTACAGCTCTTCCAACGGTAATTTCGTTCTCCCAGCAGATTTGTTCTAATATCAATAAAATAGTTCAATGAAGCAACGTTCTGACCCTTCATCTGAACAATTACAAAATTGATCGTGACTGTAAATCACCACACGTATCTGATTTAGTTAGTGAAATATTCAATTATATTCTCTGTGTATGGTCACTCTCCGAAAGTTTTCGTCTTAAAATCCAATTTGTACAATTCAACATATGCTTATTTACTCTCTTATTGTTAAAATTGATCAACAAATATGACACTTTTCTAGTCATTATCTGATGAATAAGTTATCCAGAGCAGTGCTCTACGGTGTGTAAACCACCGAACAATCCACTCAAAATTCAATTAGTCACACGATCAACAAAATTAAATATTCGACAAAAGTTCATGAACGAAAACAATTGTTCCAAAGGACAAAAATTAATAATCAGAAAATGTTTCTGGTGTTCTCATAGCTAGGAACTGAAACTTCCAAATTATAGCAAAGGTATAAATGAGAGCCTTTAAAACATGTCACGAATGGGCTCAAGAAAATAAATGAACATAGAGTAGGAAAATTCAATTCGCATGGAAGGGAAATACCTGTTCAACAATTTCATGGGTAATAAAATCATTCAACAGGTTCCTACATTGGCATCAACTTGTATAGGACATATTAATAACTTAACGAAGCCATGTTACAGTAAGATCCGACAGTTTACTCTAGAATACAAATACTAATGCTGCGGTATTCAACAGGTAGAATAATTCTCAATTCCCGCACTTTTAAATAAAACCCGCACAAGCAAATCTGAGCATTAAGGTCATGCCATAGACCTACTAATATAAATATTAATTTAAAACGGAATCATCCCAAAATGAACAAAACATGCAAACCTGAAACCAACCCAACACACTTTACCGTGGTTATACTTACGAACATGCTCAGGGCGGAATAGTTTTGTGTTATTGAGATATTAAACCTAAAAGGAAATCTTGTCAATGAGCGGAATGAAGAGGGTAACAGAGTAAAATTGTCCGTCGGACGGTGTTACCACAGTCACCATAAACAGCTTGTGGCAAATTGGAAACAACATATGACAAATTGAATCGAGAAAGTGTGCGCACGCATTACCAAAGAGTGGCGCAGAAAGAACTGAGCATAGAATGCCCACCGAATACTCTCGTAAGCTGAACCACAGCATTAGGGAGAAAAAGAAGATTAAACATTTCTAACAGTTTAGTATTATTCCTTTGTCGTCGCATAAAAAGGAAATTTGCAGACAGTTTTTGATAAATTTGTATGGAATGAGGACAATAAATCATTGGTCAAAAAATAATGAAGAACGCTTTAAACAGCACTCCGAATTTTTCTGCCAATACGTCGATTGTCTGGCATGTTGCGAAAAACCCTCTCTGCATCTTGCAGACGTGGCCAAAAGAAGTCACTAATTCATGTGAATACGGAGGAGTTAAGAAGGAGGAGGACGAGTTTTACAAAGAGAGACGAGGTCATTACAGAGCCGGTTGTTTAGAATTTGCCATCAATTTTGCATATAATGAAACGACCATTTCAAAGGAACTAGAAATGGAAACTGAATTTTGGTGACAAATTGCAATTTCAATTAGAAGCATTACCGCAATAATGACGAGTCAAATATTGACAGTAAAATAATTGCAAACATATTCAATAGATCTATTATGCTAATTGAAATCTAAAAAAATTCAGTGTCTTAGTCCTGCCAGATTGACGAGATGAGTTGGAAGATATGAGAGACCGTTATGGACTAATACAGTTTGTTTAGATTACCAGACAATAATACTCTGAACGAATTACAAATGCATGAAGGTAACATTTGTCCCTGCACTGGCTCGAATCTATTATTTAAAAAATGTAAAGATTACAAAAAATTATAAACAAAAATAAATAAAAAACACTTGTTAATATTTATTGAGCAGCCAGTCGTATAATTTGAAGTTGCTTTTCGAATACAATTCTGTGGCAATAATGTGTGCGATCGACAAGTTCAGTTCATCTAAACTGGAATTTCAAAGGAAGTTCTTCAGTAAACCTTGTAAAATAAATTGTTTTCCAATATTTTAAAATTATATCTACGCCCTCAAAATATTAAAACCCAGTTCAGTTAAAATGAATTGACTGTATGACCTTCACCGCAGCCCATTATATACTTCTGTTTGTCTTTGAAGTAGAGAAGTACGTATATTTAGTATTTCCTTTATAAATATACCACAGATTTATTAATAATCTTCTCATTACTATTTTATTATTTAATAGGCTATCAGAGCCCCGCGACCTGAATGATATATTGTTTTCGGGTAGAGAGGTAAAAATGCCTATCACATCATCAAAACTGTCGCCACAGATTTGGTATATGAGGATTACACTCACAAAAAGGTCCCCTTCCCTGACTGAGAACATCTCGCCGCCCTGGAACCCTTTTCAGACTTCCTTCAAGGTGGAGATTCTCACTTCGTCCCTATTGGACTCTCAACATTATTCCTGCGTCCAGGTCCTGCTTTTTCCGCGGAGCACATTTTCCACATATTTATCTACGTGGTCTCAGTTTTGTTAACATGTCGTCCACAATGTTTTCAGTAGCTTGTGCATTTGAAAAAGGTGTGCTCTGCATCATCCGCATTGCTATCGCAGCATCCGTATATGCACTCGGGCCTTTAAATTTTTCTCATTCGGTGTATATACTTGCAGAAGTATCCATGGCCAGACAATAACTACGTGAGGTAGAAGTTGACGGTTCCGGCTGTTCCTCTTATTCAGCTTGCTATGTCGGGGATGAGTCTCGCTGTCCATCTTCCGCGCCTCTCGGTGGCCCATTGTTCTTGCAAATGCTGCACCGTTTGTTGCTTTTATACTCTGGTCTTTTTACCCTTGACTTCTCGTAGGTGTTTGCGTTCGAGGGTCAAGAGATCGATGGGGGATAAGCCGCTAATTACCAGAATTCCCGGCTCCGACACAGTACGGTACGCTGAAACTACCCGCAGAGCTGCGGTTCGTTGCACAGAGGATGCAACTTTTCTTCGGGCGTACACCTTCAGCTTGTGGAAACACAATTTTCTACCATACAGCAGAATAGATTCCGTTGTCGTCATCAGAAGCTTCCTCTTCCTGGATATCGGCCCTCTGATGTTTGCCATTAGTCTGCTGAGAGAAGCCGTTACCCACGCTGTCTTAGCCGCCGCATATTGGTAGGTGAGCTTGGAGTCAAGCTGAATTCCCACTTTATCACCTTTTGTGTCCCAATGGTCTCGGAGCAAACTCTCATGTCAATTTCGGTTAGAATATGCTTTCTCGTGAGGAATAGCAGTTCCGTCTTTTCTGTGGTCAACTTCAAACAGTGTGAATCGAGCCACCTCTACGTTTTGATCATGACCTGGTTTTCCTTTCTTTGGGCGTCTTCCGGTGATGACAGCCGCAATATCGTCTGCGTATCCGACTAGATGAGTATCATCTTGCATCTCTATGCGCAAAATGCCGTCGTAGCTTATATTCCAAAGGTCCGGTCCGAGGATTCCTGACATGTTGGTTTTTCTTCGGGTGCCATTGTTGGTCTCGTATATCGAAATTCGATATTTAAGGTAGCTCCGGATTACTTTCTTCAGAAAAACTGGTATCTGAAAGCGATCATGTCCACCCACCTAGCGCTGTTGAGTATTTCTGACGTCTAATGTGACAAGAAGTATGGAGTAGTGATTTCCTTGCTGTGGCGCTAACACACTTTCTATTAGGTCTTCTACGGCGCCAATTGTGGATTTTTCTGGGCTAAAACTGTGTGGTTGGGTGGATCATCCCCCAGCGTTTTCAATGACTGCTGCTATCCGGGGTTTGAGTCGCTCCAGATTGATTTATTATGAAGTGATTTATTATTATTACCATAATTCATGATATTTAGTTTAGGTAAAAAGAGTACAAACAAATGAGGTTTTCGACTCGAAGAGAAAAATATTTAGAAAGAGATCTCACAACTATGAGATCAGCATGCGTTCAACTATGCCACGGATACAAGCACGAATAAACTTACTCTAACCTTGCTTGCGCTCAGCAGATCATTTGCGTCTAACTTCTATAGAGAAATGGAAGTCCTTTTGATTTTCAAGTGTCATTACACAAAAATACAATTCATGTACCTAAAAATGTTTCTCTAAATGTTTTCCGAGTTTGTAGTAAATTTGTTCTTCCGAATGAAAAAAATGTAACTTGGACAGTCTTGGATTTAACTCGGAAAGAAGCGTTTTTGCGCCATCATAATGCTGGATAAGAAGAAGTTATGGCATGCGTTGCATTTTCGTATTATGGATTTATTAAAATAGTTAATATCGCTAACCTAAAATTAGGATATTTATATAAAGGTTTCTAGAATTCATATTTATCTCCAGAAGGTTAACTCTGAGCCACTTTCCACGTAGTTTTTATAAAAACATACAAATTATTCAATAATCGGATTAAAAAAAAAAAGATCTTCCATGAGTTCCAGCGTCAACCAACATGGTTGGATATATATCAGTAAGGCATGGAACTGGCCACTACTCGCCTGAGCATTGCGTCGGCTAAATGACAAAGCCAACACACGTTTCAATATAATCTTTAATTGTGTTTAAAAAGCTTTTCAGTAAAAGCACTCCAATAAAGCTGAAATTTTCCAAAATAACCAACTTTCAACCGATGTAGTCTACTTAGTTTGAGGAGAAAAGTTGCTAATAAGAGACCATATTCAACTCATGTCCTTTGTGCATCCTATTTATTCTCGTCTCGCCTAAGTTCATTGCACTGATATGAATAATGTGAAAAATTACTTAAAAGGCAGTTAAAGAGTCAAAAGTTTTGAGCCGTAAGAAATTGTTGCCTACAACTTCAAAATGTGAAATCGCAAATGAAATATTTTGTGGCAAACGTGTAAATATGAGAAAAGTTCTAAAACAGAAGCAAACTGGGCGCACGTTGCAGCGTGCACAGCAGCGAAAGGAACCAACTTTGTCTCAATACAAATACACCAACAGGGAAGACAAGAATAAGATGAGCAGCAACAGCCGCCAGAGCAGCAGGCGTGGTAAAAATGTTGATTACAATTTATGGCGCTTAATTTGAACTTTTAATGAGTAACGAAATAATAAACAAATTATTTAACGAGTCCTAGCAACAGAGCCAACAGTGCCTGCAATGACGCCATTTTAAACACCGTTTTATTGCTCGTGTCACGCAGCAGCAGCTGCTGTTGTCTGCCTGTCCCGATGCAGCTTTCGGTGGAGTTGGTTTAGTTGTAATAAAATTATAAAAGGCGGCGCGACAGTGTGTAACGTCTTCGTGACAGCAGGCAGTGGAAGTGATGATAATGATGATATTCATGAGCTCATTGTTGTTGTTGGCAATGAAAATGATCGCGACAGTTAAGGAAACGGTATTAAAATGAACAGCAGAGAAAATGTTCTACTTCTGTTTCTATCTCTGTAGTTATTGTTTGTTTATGTCGAGTGATGCGCACCTGGGATTCTGTTTAGGACCGCTTTGTTAAATTAAAACCAAACTGAGTACTTGGTTTGCTGTATTATGATTGCAGAATGACTGTCCACGCAGAGAGTAGGTTTAATCATTTACTAGATTTGCTTATATGTATTTACTTTGATGCTAATCTTAAGTAGTCGCAAATAGAGATTCGTGAAGCTTCTAAGGGATTTGGAGAAGAATATAAAAAACATATTTCACGGCCGAAGAAACCTGTTTAAGAATAAAGTTTACTTAATTTCTGAAGCTACTGTTACCTTAAGTCTAGTAATAGACTTTACTTCATGTATTAGAAATCCCACAGCCTCGCAGAATGAAAGTTTTTATTTGTCTCTTAAATACTTACATTTTAAAGTTTTGTCTGTTAGCTTCGCATATATACTTATATTTAAATTATGTACAATAATCGCATATTTGGGAATAAGCAACAAGCTTTTGATCATGACCCATTTTAAAGAAAGTACATTTAGTTTTCATACATGGAAAACTTAGTATATTATGAATTATTTTTCGATTAAAATTTTGACGATGCATTTTTCTGAATTTTACTCAACTTTGGATTTCGCACACCAGAAATCTTTCAACAAAAATTAGTTAAATTCTTCAGAGTGAGAACGAAAATGTGGGACGGAGAGAATTATCTAAAAGTGCACTAACTTTCGGATTTCTAATAAAATATTAATTTACTTTCGAGTGTTTTTCGGCGTGATACTATACCGAAACTGAAATATCCCACACAGTTATTTTTAAAACTTATATCAGTACTGTTGAGTTTTTTATACTAAACCGGCATTTGGTTGTTAGTGTTGCTGGTTGCTTAAAACAGCCACAGAAATGTGGCCTTCAAGTTTAAATTTACTCGTCTTGCTTCATGCCACTCTCCCCCAATGTCACTAGCATTAGAGTAGACTTTATAAAGTTGCCGGTCTAAATAATCGTTTATAAGTCAACATATGCGGAGTGTCAAACAAAAAATTGACCCAACGGCACCAACAGCTTATTTTTTATGAAATTGTTTTTATTAGCTAATAACAAATTGTTTAAATTGTTGTTAATGGTTCAGAGTTACACTTGAAAGATTTAAGGACTTTGCAGTAACTAAGTTTGAAAACCATACACAGCCCAAAACATAGCAAGAGAGGCGTGCCTCTATAAATAATTATTGTAATTCAACAAAAGCCACAACATCATTACTTGCAAGTACATCGTAAAACGGCAAATGAGAAATGAACAAAGAAGAAAACGAAAAGCACAACATTTAAAACAAAGCCAAGCTGCACAAAATCATCATCTACATCTTCATCACTCCCAAGAACAGCATATCATCGCATCAGCAATGCTAGCAAGCATCACCAACAGTTTAATCGCCATGAATATCATAAACAACAGACAACGAGACGTCATAATGACGTCTGTGTCTTACAACAGCTGCAAGCTGTAAATGAGATGCACGCACACATAAACGCAGGCACTAGGAAATGTGCTCACATATACGCGTGCCCGCAGTCACACATGCACATTGCAGCTGAAATGCTGTCAACTAAACGCAGAGCTAAGCTGTGTCAGCGCGTTAGGCACCATTGCATTTCACATTTAAAGCTATTGTCTATTTTCCCTATTCTATTCTCCTCTGTTTGTTTTCTGAATTTCACAAGTGTGTCAACGTGTGGGTGTTCAAATGCAAAAAACACACACCACAATTCGCTATAAGCAGACCGAAAACTGCCAGTGGGGGCTGATCGCCTGAATGTGCGAATGGGGCCAGAATCATAAAATGACGTTCGGACGCAACAAACAGATTTTGGAAGCTCCAAGAGAGTAATTAAATTCAATATGAACGTATTTTGGAATGCATCCTGGGCAGAATTATATCCTTTTTATTTCTGTAATATATTATATCATTTCTGTAACGCAAGGAATTGAAAATAACCCGACATTGATTCTAATGGGTTTTCCAAAAATGGACCGAAGATGTTATGTAATTTTCGGACGTTTGGTTGAAAATTCACCAAGATTTACATAAAATAAAAAATGTATCCAAGACGGTATAAATTTGGGTTAATTACACCAAGTCAGTGCAGTGTGATTATACTTTGGGAAGTACAATCTAATACAAAATGTGTTTTTTGAAGGGAACATAGATGGATACCGCGGTCATTCATCACATCATCACATCATCCAAACTATGGGTAGTAAAACAGGACCCAGTTTATTAGTCGAAACTTTAACTAACTTCTAGCAATAGGAACGTATTATTTAAATTACATCGTTTATGGTTTTTTTTATTATGGTCACCATTACTACTAGTAGAATGACGATACCATGGATTATCAAATTTTGCAATTAAAACTTAAATTTCTTAACTATATTATATTTTTTTCAAAAGAGAATGAAAGCATTGTAAAGTAAATATTGTAAATACAAAATTCGTTACAGTTTTAAGTGCTGTTAACTTATTTCTCATAAAGTCAGATCGCAGTACCATTTCTCCATTTCACCATTTCTCATAGAAGTACAGAAAGTTCACTAAGAAATTGAAATAAAAATATTAGACCTGTCTGAAGATAATATACTCCGAACTCGTATGCTCTACGCTAAATCAAAATTATTAATAATATTAGTTTCATGATCGATTTAAATATTTAATATAAATTTATTAGATTACTTATACAGTCTTAGTTGCGAAACGATGGTTGGAGCAACAGACTGCCGTCAAATTCCAGCCTGTAGTATTTTTATTTGAGCATATCCTATGAAAGATAGGTATGGTGAAACTATATATCCTTTGTCACTCAAAAGCATAAATATGAATACATTTTCCTATGGCATATTGTGTGATATTGTACATATGTGATCATTGCAGTGGGATAAATTGATTAATTTCCGGGTACATTAGCTATCACTAATCATTTCCACAGAAATTTAAAAAAATGTGACCCGCCGACTCCAATGCCAAATATTTACCAAGGTGTAAAGTAGTTGGAATATAAATTCATGTGCCTCAAAACGATAGCTGCAAAAGTACAGATATATGCATCGTGGCTTACTAAGTCTGGAATTGTGTTAGCGCTCCGGTGGACAATTTTAACTTTGTAGAATCATGTCATGCAGAATAGGTGTCATGCCCACTGTATTTCTGATTCACAGTTTCGTGTTTAATATAAATTTTCCAATTGCTTGTTTTGATTTTGGTATTTTGTACTTTATTTATCTCTTGTGGGGCCACGATTCCTAGCACCCGTAACATCACCGCCAATGACTGCTCTGTATGCGAGTCAGCAAAACCGTAGCAGCATTTTGGCCAGCACACTCTTACTGCACAGCGTATCGCACTTGGCTGCACACGTTAACTCGGAATGAGTTTATTCACTTTGTCAGGCGTGTTAGAAAATCATGAGCGTCATTTCAGGAAGCAGGAAGGGCGGCGGTGAACGCCTTTGACGCTCCAAGTATTATATGGGTTAATCGCATTTGCAGTTGCTGCCAGCGTCATTGGTACTTTATGGACTATGTATCTGCATCTGTATCTCTACACGCTCATATGTGTGAGAACGTGATGACGTGGCTTTCTCTATGTACGTGCATGTGTGTGAGTAAGTCCTCTTTTGTGTACGATATTTATAGTTTTTTGCCGCTCACATCCAGCTAAGTAAAAAGTGGAGTAGAATTAAAATTTTCCACGTTGCATATTCCATGGCGCATCCGCCCGAGCACAGACTTCTTTAAGTATGTGTTATTTTTATCGCTTATGTTCTTGCCGCAAAACTACATGAAACGTTCCGTATTTGTTACGTGCTGCAATTTACTATTTTCCCTATTATAGTCTTTATCATCATGCTTTACAGCAACACTGCACTTTACGAGCGCAGGGATGTGTGAGTGAGTGTGTGAATAAGTGCAGTTTATGTCGATGCGTTTGTTTGTGGTAACGTGACATTTTTATGCTTTTTACATGAAAATGTGAAGCAATTGTGATGATTTAGCCTTGTGTCATTTGATTGTAATGCATGTTTATTGTTGTTTGAGTTGTAATCTGTGCAGATTGTACTCTTCCCTTTCATGTAATTTTAATTAGGACAACATTTTTTTTTAATCATTAACTACATCAAAAGATACCGCATCTTAAAGTGGTTTTTTGAAGTATGGAATATCGGTATGGGCGAATTTGGGCGGAGTCAAACGATGCTAATGGCCTGAATAGACCGGTAACAACAGTCATATGTAAGAAAGCAATGGCGGGTACAGATAGCCTGGTGCTGTATTTTAAAGACTTTGTTGCTTAAGTCCAGATAATCAAGGGCAATGTAAATATACAACGAAATAATTACAGAAAAATGTACAAAATGAATGATATAAAATTCGCAACTCATCAAAGTTTATTTCACAGAAATAGGAGATGCTGCCGTGTAACTCGACTATCAAACATGAAATATAAATTAGAAGACGTAATAAACAGCGATTTTTGACACCTAAATAAAAATATGCTTCAAGCAAATAATAATGAGACCATGAAAAGTTTCATATTTTCTTTAGCAAAGTACTTAAGTACTCGTGCAGTACTCTTCGAATCTGCCCTTTGTGGAATTAAATACAGGGTTTCGGAATTGATACAGATACAAATTGTAATACCTGTCAATACAGTCTTCAAAAATGGTGAAAATGTGTGTTCGCAAAACAATTCCTGATAAAGGTTAACAAAAAACATTTAAAAGCATTAAGAAGTAAGAGTACATTTCACATTCTCGTTAAAAGAAAACAATGTTTCATCATTATTCATTACCACACAGTTGCGTTTCTGTAGAAAACATTTGCTGCGTAACATTGCTGTAGTCCCCAGTACCTGATCGGAGTGCTATTCACCAACAAGATCCTCAATTTCTTCATATTCTTTAAATTTAATCACAAAAAAAACATGCACACAAAAGTTGTGAAACGCCATCTTCCAAAACAATCTTTGAACAGACAGGACGAATTGTATTGTAGTCACGAACGAAAATGAAAATTCATCGAGGTGTACATTTTTTTCCAATTACAAATTCCACGAAAAAGCCAAACATGAGTAAACACGCTATTTGCATGAAATCCGTAAAGTCAGAAGCAATTAATAAGAAAACAGAAATCCCAGCAGCCAAATTGAAATATGTGCAAACCATAAAAACAGCAACAAAAATCAAATTTCCAGAAATTAAAGACTTATTAAATGACTTGCGAAAAGTAAAAAAAATCAGACTGAAAGAGGATAAAGCAAATACTTTCTCTACACAATAAAATAAAATAAAATGAGAAGAAATGTAAAACCGAGCGAAGGGAGGAGCTGTTAAATACACAAAGGACTAGGGACTTGTAGCAGCCGCGGGCAATGACAAATGCTTTCAAATGAGCATTAGAAATACGCTGCAAATGAAATCAGAAAAATAGGAAAATAAAAGTAATGCGCAGAAAAGGACTGCCCAGCAGCAGGTGAAGCGACAAGAGTGTCCCAATGCTGAGGTGTGCCCCAGCAGTGGTGACAAACGCTTAAGTGGGGTAAAAGGCTCCTGCCATCAGCAGAAGCATTTGCCAAACGCCTCATGTGCTGCGCTCTGCAATTGTTTCTATTAACTCGGAATGAGCTGGCACATTTCTGTCAGTCCGACAACACCGCACCTATTCCCACAAGAAAAAATGTTGCAATATTGTTGCCAACTGTTGGTAGAAAAAAATCTCAGCCCCTACCCTTCCCATGTGGGATTAGTGGGGAGTAAGTATGAACACCCTAAACAAATATTTTAAATTTTGAATTTCATGCAATTCCTTGGCTATGACCACTCCCGTTAAATAGAAGAGGAGAGGGACGATCTGAAACTCTCCATAATGTATAAAACATTTATACATACTCCTCTACGCCCCCTCTACCATTTTTTTTTTGCATTTTTCAGTGGCAGAGCCAAACAACGAGGGTGTATGAATAAACTTTGTTGAAAGAATTAAAAAAGAATGCCAACAATTTGCACCCAAAACCAGCCAAATATTTTCATCAATTGTTTTATTCTATTTGTTCGGTTATTTGGGGTTGGCAAACATGATGCTCCATGCTTTCAGCTTAGGAACGCACTTTGGCAACAAAAACGGTCAATGCCAATACAATTTTCTTTTAAATACGTTTTGCTTGTTCGTCCCTTTTCAATTTGCTGGCAAGACTTGCGTAGATTGTCTATCGTACTAAAATCATGTGGCTGATTTATTTATTTAATTAGAAGCAAGATTAAACCTGTTATCTTTGGAGTGCAAAAAGAAAATCTACAAGGGCCTTTCAATCTAAAAAAAAAAATTATTATCTCCATATACTCGTATATATATATATATATATATATATATATATATATATATATATATATATATATATATATATATATATTGTAATGAAAACTATTTTATTCTAATAGTTCGGATCACTGGATTGGCTCAAGTAATTCAAAAACCTTTGTTGGATTTTTTATTAGTAGTAAAAGTAGTGACATTCACAACAGTACACATTTTATGAAACAGATTCATAGTTATAAATAATATTTATAACTAACACTTATGACTAGAGCAGCTCATTTAACACTCAACCGCTTATTCGATAACCATTTTACATATATCTCTGCTTCGTTTACAAATCAGGCCTAGTTAATCGAATAAGAAAATATGAACTCTTGTTATAATTACCAAAATTGAATATGCCAAGGTAATTCATTTTTAAATTTCATTTGGACTAGTTCTCATTTACGATATATCTTCAGATTTATTATTCCATGATCAATAAATTAAGGCGCAGCGAGCTACATTAAGCCCTTTCATGAGAATAATTAAACTATTAAATTGTTGTTAATTCCAGCTAATTTTTTAAGCATAAAATTCAGAGATAGATTATTTAATATTGAAACATAAATGGTTGCATACTTTCAGGGTATAATCTATACAACTTTTTCACTACAAAGATACATGCGTGGAGGCATGCTCTGGAATCTTCTACGAAACATCTTTCGAAGTGTTGTGAATATTCTGGCGTGTTCTGGTTCAACATACGAGATGTACAAAGCCGCCACACAATTGAAGCCGCCGCAGTTGAACAGTGACCGTAGCGGTGTGTACATCGTGAATTTCAATAGTAACGGTAGCAGTATTAAAAAATAATGAAGTGAATAAATAAATAAATAAGTGAAGTGCAAAATTGTATTAAAATAAACTTTAAGCCTAAGATTAAGAGTGTGAATTGCAATAACAAAATAAAGCTAAATGTTCTAATATAACCAAGCGGTAGTTTGATTATTACTCAATCCATCCGTACGAATTCAAGATTGAGAGTTAGTATAAATTGTCAGGAGGACAATTTCGTAACAGTATGAAACATAAATGAGACCCTAAAAGTATGCAAGTTTATTCGGTATATTCTATTCGCTGGTGCAAATTGTATTAAAAGCAACTTCAAACCCAAGTTTCAATACTGCAAAATCCAATCAATTTCAGAATTGAGAATTTGTATCAAGAGGATAATTTCGTAACAATATTTTTCATTATTCATTGCCAAGGCAAGTCGCGGTTCAGAAGATAGAAATAAATCTATTTAAGAACTCGGAACCATTTAACAAACCATTTTGAATGGAAGGCACTAAACGGAAGCCTACCTTAAGAAAACAAAAAGTAAATTATAAAACACAATGTTTCAGCGTTTGTCTGTTATATAAATTTCGTTTGTCTGTTACATAAAATATAAATACAATAATTTGAAAATAAATGTAAAAATAAACTAACTTTTAAAAACAAGACTCGAGTAGACGAATCTTGCACTGGCATGGATTTTAAGTTATCCTTTTGTTGTTGTTGTATATTGATGGGTAGAAGATTTTAGTTAAAGTGGAAATTTCCCGTATGCTGTGCTTACAACAAAAAAACCGCGAAACACTGATTTAATCCTTATAAACTAATTTTCGCTCTCATTTCTTTCGAAACGCTTCTTCTGATTAATGAATTTTCTATTTATACTCGTATTCCAACCAGTACCGTAGTACTCGTAAAATCAAAACTACCAAAAAAATATTATTTTTAATTGCTGAATTTAAAAACTGAAACTTCGATTCATGTAGTTTTTTTTTATTTTTTCAAAAATTAACGTTGTTTTTATTTTAAAGACATTGCTGGGAATTTTACTATATTAAACTAATCTGAGTTATTTTAATTTTTGTGGACTCATACTGTCTTGGAATTGTCTGCGCTTACTCGGACAGTTTTTTTTTTTTTGCCCGAATCTCGTCCAATAAATGCTTTCAAAGAATCTGATCCAGAATTCGAGTTCTGTTCTTTCATATTAAAGCTTTTGATATTTTGCGAATTGTCACCTCAACTGCAATTATAAAATCATTAACAATCTGATAAAATCGAATCGACGCTTACCTCATGAGCTGTTATTTTAATTTATTTTTCTTTAGTGATAAATGTTGTGTCACCTTTTGCTGCAGTTACCTCTTTTTGTTTTTTTACATATCTTCAATAAGTTAATTTCTGTTCAATAATAACCCGATATGAGTCAAGTAGCTGGTAATTTTATACCAAAGTATACTGAAGTGAAAAGTCAAACTTGAGGTTTTGAGCATGGAACGATTCAGCAAGTTCATCGCATAGTAACAGTTATATGCTCAGCTTTCGAACAAAAGAAATACTGCTCTGCTGCTTTCCTTGACATTACGAAAGCCTTTGATAAAGTGTCGCACAAATGGCTCATATATAAACTTAAAAAAATTCTTCCAAAGGAATTCCACACACTATTTGAAACCTACATTAAAGGCAGAATATTCATGGTAAGGCAAGGTGACTCTAACTCCGACTACTTTGTTGTCAAAGCAAGAGTCCCTCAAGGTATTATGCTTGGACCACTGCTGTATTTGCTTTTTACAGCTGACATGCCACCTTCCGATCACACGGCTATATTCACATTTGCCGATGATACCGCCATACTGCGTACAAACAGCTCCCATATTGAATCCTCGCAATGGCTACAGAGAAACTTACAGTCTATTGAACAGTGGCTTAACAAATGGAGAATAAAGGTCAACGAAGCTAAATGTGCACACTGTGACGACGGAAAATACTACAAGTATTTTCCGCACACAGAATTCATACACAGCATGCAACATCCCACAGCCTAACAAAAAGTAACCACCTCCCATGCTAAATGCAACAACAAAGACAGCATACAAGTATAACAAAACATTTACGCATAGACGATCTGACCAATAAGCGTAAAGGTTTTAATGAACTCAGAAACGTAAAGTGTTATACTGAACACTACAGCGACCAAAGGCGGAACACGGAGAAAAACGAGAGAGAAACACACACAAGCATTCAGCAGGCGGAGTACAAATAAATATTTATAACAACAACAACAACACTACAGCGTCCGAAGGCGGAACACGGAAAAACAGAAACACGCCAACCGATCGCAAGCGCAGAGCAGAAAACAGGCAAAGTACAAATAAATATTTATCGCAACAACAACAACAACACTACAACGATCGAAGGCGAAACACAGAGAAACACGAAAGAGCACCACACACACGCTAACCGATCGCACACGCAAACCAGTAAGCAGTCAGAGTGCAAACCAATCTCTGCAACAACAACAACACTACAGCGACCGAAGGCGGAACACGGATGACAAAGAGAGCGCACCGATCATAATACAGAGCCGTAAGCAGGCGGAGTGTGAACCAATATTTTAACAACAACAACACTATAGCGACCGAAGGCGAAACACAGAGGAAAACAAGAGCGCACCACACACACGCTAACCGATCGTAAACGCAAAGCTGTAAACAGGCAGAGTACGAAGAAACGTTTCTACAACAACAGCAAAACGACAACTAACAGCAGCTATCAGGCCACCCTACTGCAAGCAACAACTATGATGGACAACTAGAGGAATTACAACAAGGTGGTTAACCAGCAGAAGTTGAAGGTGGCCTAAGGACAACTGGACCACAATAACAACGAGCACTGATCCCATGGCAAGCTTTCGCTATATAAGCGGAGTGAACCAGACAGTGAGTCTCTTTGATCCAGCATCGTTCAGTAAGTACACAACGCACCAAGCTCCTAGAGACGCACCAAGCTTCGTAGTTAGTTACTTTGACTATTAACAATAAATCAAAACAGACAGAGCCAGGAGTGTATGGTTTTGACCGACTCTCCCTGGGACACATACGCAACGCTAACAGAGCCAGGAGTGTATGGTTTTGACCGACTCTCCCTGGGACACATACGCAACGCAGACAGAGCCAGGAGTGTATGGTTTTGACCGACTCTCCCTGGGACACATACGCAACGCAGACAGAGCCAGGAGTGTATGGTTTTGACCGACTCTCCCTGGGACACATACGCAACACAGACAGAGCCAGGAGTGTATGGTTTTGACCGACTCTCCCTGGGACACTAGTACAAACCACGGACACTACCACGAGCACACAGAGTAGGGTAGTAATTAAATATAATTATATATATGTATAGGAAATAAGTCGAAATTTTGAAAATAAATAAAAACACTTATTAAAACTAATACAATTGCAATTGCGCTTCTGTAAGCGACCCTGGAACCCGCTGAGTTTTTACCCCAGCGAAAACGAGTCGTTACAACACCTAACATTTGCCTTAAGGAAGGACACGTACCCCCTATTCGCATCAATGGTCAAAACATTCCACAACGTTCTGACATAAAGTACCAGGGAATACACTTAGACAGACGATTAACCTAGACTAAACACATTGACTCAAAGTGTGCTCAGATCAAATTGAAACTCCATACCTTGAAATGGTTACATAATAAGAATTCAAATCTTGCCTTAGAATATAAGGTACTAATTTATACTAGTGTCATTAAGCCTATATGGGAATAAGGGATTCAATTGTGGGGCACTGCGTGTCCGTCAAACAGGGAGAAACTCCAACGCCTTCAATCGAAAATTTTGAGAATGATCACAGGTGCTCCACTGTACTTGTGGAACATAAACATCCACCATGACCTGAATAAACCCACGATTTAAAATGAAATGATGAACACCGACAAAACCTACATCACCCGAACGCTAGGCGAGGAACCTACTAAAGCTTCCCACTACAAGACGCTTCAAAAGGATATATACGAGGGCGGATTGATATTGAAGCTACCTAAGTAGGAAAAAAACATTTTTTTTTTCAAAACCATTTATTTCTCAACATAGTCTCCTTTTACTTCGACACACTTAGTAAGACGATATTCCAACTTTTTTATACCATCTGAATAATACGATTTCGGGAACCCCTCAAAGTACGCGTTAGTTTCGGTAATCACTTCTTCGTTTGAGATGAATCTTTTTCCTGCGAACCATTTTTTCAAGTTTGGAAACAGGAAAAAGTCACTAGGAGCTAAATCTGGACTATAAGGTGGATGATTAACCAATTCGAAGTGTATTTCACGTAATTTTTGCATCGTATCTAATGCTGTGTGAACCGGTGCGTTGTCTTGAAGAAAGAGCATTTTTTTCTTCTTTAAATGTGGTCGTTTTTCCTTGATTGCATCAATCGATTGATCCAATAATGCACGATAATACTTTCCTGTGATTCTCGATCCTTTTTCAAGATAATCGATGAGCAATATTCCGTGTGCATCCCAAAATACAGTGGCCATAACCTTGCCAGCCGATTTCACTGCCTTCACCTTCTTCGGAGCACTTCCACCAGCTTCCACCCATTGTTTCGATTGATTTTTGGTTTCAGGTGTGTAGTGGTGGACCCACGTTTCATCAACAGTTATTAATCGACGCCAAAAATCAGCAGGATTACGCTTTATCATGTCCAAACACCGCTGTGAATTGGTCTGTCGTACTCGTTTTTGTTCCACACTGAGCAAACGCGGCACCCATCTTGCCGATAGCTTTTTCATATGCAAATGTTCATGCAAAATATTGAACACACGTTCACATGATATGTTTACCATTTCAACAATCTCACGCAACTTGACTCGGCGATCATTCATAACGATATCGAGGATTTTCTTGAAATTTTCTTCAGTAACCACCTATTTTGGCCTTCCTGTTGATGGAATTGTTGCAGTGCTTGTTGGGCCGCGTTTAAATTCAGCAATCCAATATTTTACCATGTAATCTGATGGAGCAGACTCACCGTAATGTTTATCGAGCTTTTCTTTTGTCTCTTTCGCCGTTTTCCCTTTCAAATAATCACTGCACGAAATTCGCTTTTTTCCATTTTTCAACAAACACAAAAGTTGCTTACTTCAAACGACTACAACAAATAAACTAATCGATGAATTTGGGTGAAATTTTAACAGCTGCCGTTTGACAGATCGCAATTTCTAAAAAAAAAAAGTTTTTGTGTTTGTGCTGCCATCTAGCGCTAGGTAGCTTCAATATCGGTCCGCCCTCGTACCTTAGACCTGATTTAATAAAGTCTTATTGCATGCTTCGAAAACAGTAAATATTCGATGCAGTGGCTGCGGATATTAACAAGATATGTAAATGTAGTCTTGTAATCTTAGAAAAATTACTGTTTTTTTCTTCACAAAGAAAAAATTGGAGGTTTTTAAAGTAGCGCATCCGAAACCCATATTTAGTGTATTTAAATTTGGTTAAAATAAACATAAATATATTTTAACAAATCAGAAAGTCATTCACCGCAGGTGCCGCAACCTGAAAAATTACAGAAATTTATTGTTCAAATTTCTTCACAATACTGAATATTGGCTTCCGACTAAGTGTTATAATTATATTCCATTAAAGTGTTAGTATTTCCTATATTCTGTCTGCAAAATTGACTCAATCAATGGAAGCCATAAGATAAGAAATTGACCTGTTCTGTCTAATAGCATCACATTAATTGAGAGAATATTCCTGAGCCCATGTTCGTCACTACTACAGTCAGCGAGAAAACACAATGATTCGAATTGTGCATGGTAATTGAACATAGCACATTATATTTCATATTCTCAACTTACTCATCGACCTGACTTTTGTCTGTCGACTGTGCCCGCTATAAAAATTAGCTTGGGGTTGCAGAACTACTCTGCACCTCAAATATGCAAAAACATTTGTCCGCCACACTGATTGCGGATGAAATTTCCGCTACATTACTCTTGTGGCTTCCAAAGTGTGTATTGATTCCAAATCAAATAGCACTCATACGACTCAGTGACTTCTTTCCCCTCAATTCCCAGCGTGCAATAGATATGCCAATTTTGGATTTGCATACGCGGTAGCAACGTAATAACCGGCAAGCAGCTGGTTCAACTAACCCAGAAACAAATACCTACAACTAGTAATAGGAAACCTTTTTTACGAGTACAACAACTACAACACACAGCCACAGGAAAGCACAGTTGCGGAAGTGCACCGCAAAGCACTTCAATACAGAACAAAACGTCCTTCCTGTCTGGCAAATCAAATTCATATTTTTTATCCAGTGGCTACGTTTTTGCTGTTCTATAAATTGACCTCCCTACTCTTTAAGTATTTTTAAGTATGCCAATTCCGTTTTGAATAAGTAACACTTAATCCACGCAGGACCTCGGCGTATGCTTCGGAAACGAAAGGAGTTCAGACAGATTCTGCATATTTAAACAGCACTGCTGGGATGCACGGCATTACTCAGCACATTTGATGTTGTTAGTCTCCAGCAGTGCACAATTCCTGCGCACAACAGGGAGCCTCAAAATTTCCATAGAGTCAGGCTTTAGCGAATTATGTTTCAGCCTTTAAATATTTTTCTTTAACTGCGCTATTTGACAACTTCAATGGATTATGTTCCAGAGTATAGTATAAGCAATATTTTTGTGGCGCTCGATTAATACCAGGAATTTTTTGCAATTACAATATAATTCTCCTTTAAACGGTCAATATGCCCTTGAATTAAATACTTGCATAGATTGTTTTAATTTATTTGTTGACATGGGTGGCCCTGCTTCAGCTATTTACAATTGTGCACCCCCTTATTGGAACATAATTTAGTAGTCATTTACAATGGCGTTGGCGTCAGACCCTCATCAATTTTAATTTGATATTTTTTCCATATTGTAGTAATTTCTTGTTTATCCACGGAAAGTGAAATGCAAATTGAAACGTCCGTATTCTTCGTCACATCGCCAAATCAATGCAGTCAGTTACGTACTCCCTTTGGGAGTTACCACCATGTGCATATGTTGAAATAAGCGTTATCTTCATATGCATTTAAACATACATACATCTACACATGCAGTTCTGTTTTATTTTTATTTTGAAGTTTGTCATTACACTCATTCTCTTACGTTTTTCTAATTTGCAAAATGTGTACTGAATTAGTACTGATCTAACGCTGATTGAATAAACATAAAATTTCGGTTTTTTTTAGTCTAAAACAATAACTGTGTTTCTCTTTTCCTAAACTTAAAACACTGCGTCCAACAGGTTATGGGCCCAGTGCTCGTGTGTCTTAAGTCGATTTTCGAGAATAAGTAATTTTATGGACGATAAAAATATCGTTTTGATTGATTTAATTAAGCAAGAAGTCACTGAAGAAAATAAGTCGGTGAAAATGGCTGAAACTAAATCGTACCAAATCGTTTCAATGGCACAAACTATCAGTTGTGGAAGCGGCAGATGGAGATTTATATGGCTGAGAATAAGTTAAAGCCATATATAATGGGAATAATTGCTCGTCCAGCTCAAAATGGTACAGATTGGGACGAAAAGGATGCTGAGGCTCAAGCTTTCCTTATGCGTGGTCTTGAATTGGATCAATTAAAATATTTAAGCGACTGTACGACGGCAGGTGAAATGTGGGCTAGGCTCAAAACTGTACATGCCGAAAAGAGTGAGCAATCAGCACAGGTACTCCTCGAGAAATTTATTAGCTGGAAAATGGACGACAGTGAAAGTGTCGCCAGTTAAATTGCCAGCATAACGTCGTTGGCGCAACGGCTGAAAGACATCATCTTGGAGCAGAAGCCACTTATGATCATTGCGAAAATTCTGAGCAGTTTACCTGCAAGATTTGACCACGTGAGAACTGCATGGTATGCAGTGCCCCGCAATGAGCAGACAATCGAGAAGTTAACGGATCATCTCATAAACGAAGAAGCAATAATAAATTTTCGAGAAGCAGACGTCGGCGCAGCAAAAGACGCCGCAGACAGCGAAAATATGAAAACAGCGTATGCAGCAAGCAGAAGCAAAAATAAAAACGTAAATGGCAACAGCAACAGCACAACGAAGAGACCAGGCAAATGTAATTATTGTTCGAAACCTGGACATTGGGCACGTGAATGTTATAAGAAACAGCGTGACAATGAAAGAATGGCCAAACAAACAACAATAACACCAACAGCAGAAATGGCGATCGACAAAATTTGATGATGTAAACACAGTCAAAAGCTTATGACAACGAAGCTGAACAGTTAGTTATTCACGCTGCAGTCGGTATTAATGACATCGACAAGCGGAAATATTAAATATGACTGGTATGCTGATTCCGGTGCATCTGATCACATGAGTTTTCAGGAGCTTTTCAAAAACTATTTACCTTTCCCGGAAGATTTTTGCAAAGTTCGTGTTGGCGACGGAAGAAAACTGAATGCAGCAGGTCAAGGTGATATTGATGTGAGTGTTATTGGTGCTGAACAGACTGGCTCTGTGTATACACTCAAAAATGTACTATACGTTCCTGATTTAGACAGAAATTTTGTGTCAATTTCGCAAGCAACAGAAAAAGGTATCGATGTGGTCTTTATTAAAGGTGGTCATCGAGTTTTATTTAAGAAAGACAATCGAGATTTGGCTGATGGTTATCGTGAAAAGAAACTTTATAAAATGAATATAAAGCCAATACGTTTGTCTTAGCTGAATGTTGCAGCATCTATGAAGACATGGCATGACCGTTTAGGGCATGTTAATTTTGAAACTCTTCGGAAAATGTTTAATCAACAAATCGTCAATGGTATAAGCATTGCTAACGGCAACAATCAGAATCCATTCTGTGAGGGTTGCGCGCTTGGTAAGCAGCATCGCTTAAGTTTTGAGAAATCTGGTGCGAAAAGAGCAAAGATTCCTGGCAAGACGTTTCATGTTGATCTATGTGGCAAGATGAGCTCGCCTTCAATTGGCGGCGCTAATTATTTTATGTTATTGAAAGATGATTTTTCAAGATATTGTTTTGTCTATTTTTTTAAGGAGAAAAGTGAAGTTTTACAGAAGCTGATGGAATTTTATGCTGTTGTGCAAGCAGATGGTAATTTTATAAAAAGGCTGAGATCCAACAACACCGGCATGGAGTTCAACAACACCGCGGTCAAGCAATTCCTGATATCAAAGGATATTAAGCAAGATTTTCTACGCCCAGAGCACCAGAACAAAATGGTTTTATTGAGAGGCAAAACAGAACTATTGTAGAAACAGCAAAAGCAATGTTACATTCGAGAAATTTGCCTTTATATTTATGGGGAGAAGCTACGAACACAGCTGTATACCTCAGAAACCGTATTGCATCAGAGGTTATTGGTGGTGTTACACCTTACGAGCTATGGTATGGTCGCAAACCATTTAAAAATTTTTGGCTGCGAAGTTTACGTTCATGTGCCGAAAGATCAAAGGACCAAATGGGAGAAGAACTCAGTTAAGTGCATAATGATTGGATATAATGATGGCAGCAAAGCATATAGAGTATATGAGCCACTAATGAAGAAAATTTACGTGCGTCGTGACGTCATTTTTAATGAAGATCAAAAGGAGCCGAATGAAGTGGTGGAAACAAAAACTCGAAGTGATATTGAAAAACAAGGCGACACTGAACAGCTGATAGACAGCGACACCGAGCAACAAAACAATAATAACAAGCTGTTGGTGTCTAGAAGTCCATATAATACTCGTTCACGTCAACGAAAGAAATCAAGCGAAGATACTACATCTGTGAATATCGCTGAGGTTTTTATGGCACAACTAGAACCAAATACTCTCGATGAAGCAATGAGCAGTACAGATTCCAGTGACTGGATGAAAGCAATCAACGAAGAGTTGGACTCTTTACGGAAGAGTAACACTTGGTTTTTGGTCCCGCGCACATCAGACAAGCATGTTATTACAAATCGTTGGGTTTTTAAACGAAAGCTGAATTCTAAAGGAGAAGTTGATAAATATAAAGCACGACTAGTGGAGCGTGGCTGTTCCCAGAAATACAAAATTGATTACGATGAAATATATGCGCCTGTAGTGCGCTATGAATCTATTCGAATTTGATTATCAATCGCTGCAGCAGAAGATCTAGAAGTTTACCAGTTCGACGTTAAAACTGCATTTTTGCATGGAGACTTAGAGGATCTGATATACGAGTACATGGAACAACCTTGTGGTTTTTCTGTAGACGATCAAGTGTGTATGCTGAAAAAGGGCATATATGGCCTCAAGCAGGCGTCGAGGCAATGGAATAAAAATATTGTTGAGTTCCTATTGTAACACAATTTCAAACAATCATCATCAGATAGTTGCGTATTTACGTACGCATCACAGGGTTTTATTATACATCTAGCACTTTATGTAGATGATGGACTGCTTTGCGGTAACGACAAACATTTAGTAATGGACATTTTGAATAAATTGCATAACGAGTTCAGCATCAAGTACAAAGAAGCAGAGTTTTTCGTCGGTATGCAGATAGAGAGGGAGAGAAAGCAGCGAAAACTTAAATTCTTCCAAACGGCATACATAAATCGTATATTAGATCGTTTTTATGTTACTAATTGTTCATCTGTTTCTTCCCCAGCTGTACCTGGAATGATTTTTACCAAGAATGATGGTGCTGAAGACGAAAATTTTCCTTACAGAGAAGCTATTGGATCACTTATGTATCTTACGGTCTGTTCACGACCAGATATTGTATACACGGTTGGCGTTCTAAGTCGTTACATGGAAAACCCAAGCACAACTCATTGGAAAGGTGTCAAGCGTATGTTAAGATACCTCAAAGGCACTACTGACGTAGGCATAACATTTTCGTCGATACAAGGGACTGACAACAACATGGTAAGCTACTGCGATTCCGATTGAGCTGGGGACCCTGATACTAGAAAAAGCACAACTGGCTGGCTTGTGTTGCTCAATGGTGGCGCCGTAGCATGGAGTTCTAAGAAGCAATCTATAATAGCGACATCAACTACCGAAGTCGAATTTGTTGCTTTATGTTCTGCAACCAAAGCTGTAATTTGTTTAAGAAAGCTTTTGTCGGATTTGAGTTTGGTGCAGCGTTTACCAACGGTTATCTACTGTGACAATCAACAAGCGATCAATCTAGTGGCGAATCCACAGGCATCGAAACGTACTCGGCATATTGATGTACAATATTTTTATACATGCGATATGCCATCTAGAAATGAAATTTTAGTACAATATATACCTACTGAAAATCAGTTGGCAGACCAATTAACAAAAGCATTATCAGTAGAGAAGCATACTAACTTAATTTTGAAATTCGGATTGTATAAAGATTAACATTCAATTTTGAAAAGAAGATAGCGAGAGGGAGTGTTGAAATAAGCGTTATCTTCATATGCATATAAACATACATACATCTACACATCTGTTTTAGTTTTATTTTGAAGTTTGTCATTACACTCATTCTCTTACGTTTTTATAATTTGCAAAATGTGTACTGAATTAGTACTGATCTAACGCTGATTGAATAAACATTAAATTTCGGTTTTTTTAATCTAAAACAATAACTGTGTTTCTCTTTTCCTAAACTTAAAACACTGCGTCCAACAGCATACATTTAATGCAGTTGTATTCTAAACATGGTGTGATCATTCTCCGCTTTACTTTCTACAATGAGGGTAAATGCTGCAGCACGTAAATACCGTAGCACTATGAAATTTCGTCTTTGCCATCAGAAACACTTCATTTGGCCAAAAGCGGGTGACTTTTTATGCCCTTTACTTTGAAAAAAGGAAAAAAGGTATACTATTTTCTGCTTTTGAGAGGCATTGCAATTTCAAGAAGGAGGCGTGGTAGGTATGGACATATATATACATGTATGATCAGATTCACTTTCTAAGCAACTTTTATTTTGTCCGTCCGTCTGTCTGTTTATCCGTCTGTGGCCACTTTTTTTCTACACCATTCGAGCTATCTTAATGAAATTTTACAAGAGTATAGTCTGGACAAAGGTACAGAACCAGATTGCTATATGGGCCGAGTTGGACAAATACCATCCTCCTATATAAGGAACTTTTCTCATCTCTTTTAAAATGACTATAAATTCGGTCGAATTGATGGAATAGTGACCCAATTTGTGTAGTTATGGAGATGTGAGTCCTACTAAACACTATGCAAAAAGTGGGCGGTATATATTATCTGCTGCGCCCACTATTAACAAATATTCATAACTTAAGATCTGGTAGAGATTTATAGACTAAATTTTACGGGAAGGATCATGTGGACATTATAAAGCTATCTGTAGTAAATAGGGTTGATCAGGGAAAAGACACGCCCACTTTTGATATAAGGAACTTTCGGGTCTAAAATTCAAATTAGCCTACCTATGCTCGTATTGATGCCATCGGATTTAAAAATAAGCATCAATAATATGGAGATCATCAACTTCCATGCATAAGTTTTACTAGGTATTAATTTATATATAATTATAATGAAAATATAATTATAATAAAAATTTTAAAGGAAAAAGCTATTGATGACACAATTATATGCAGTGTATTTATAGTAGTCCTTAATTGCTATAGTAAAGAAAATCTGCAATATCGAGTACTGTACTTTTGGCCGGGGCGCGCAGGACCTAAATTTGATGTGGGAGGCCCTCTGGTGGTGCAAGAGGACGAATTTTATATAAAGAAAAAATGTTTTGAAAGTGTGATATTTTTATTCATAAATACGTAAGCATCGTCACTTTATCTTACATTATAAAGTAATTACAAAGCAAAGAGTTAGTGAAACATAAATTGCCTGCCTTTAATCTTACTGAACACCTTAAAGACGGCATCGTAATCTAGCTGAGATGCTGTATCTGATTCAATTGATAAAACTGCCAAAGCTGAAAGTCTTTGCTGACCCATTGTGCTTCTTAACAATTTTTTATAGTTTTAATTTTGGGGGGCTCCTTGCTGACGAGGCTGTACTTACTGGTACTGTTACCAAAATTCGAATTACAATATAGATATGTGGGTAAATTTCTTCTTAGTTATTTTCTGTTATATATTTTAGCAAGTGTTTTACATCTTTAATAAAGTCCGGTAAGTTTGGGATCATTGTTTGTAATTGTTCGTATAATTTGTAAGTTTGGAAGTCACTGCTTTCCCCAACTCGCAGGACTGTGTGTAAGTCCTCATAGTGTTTCAATATATGTTAGTTTGGAAAATTTTTGTATTTGCTTAGGGCACGGAGAAACCTAAAATTTTCAAAATGTTGATTTAAATATATAAATCTTGATCCCATATTACTCACTGTAGAATCAATCATGGTGTTAAAAAGTCTATTTCGCATCGCTTTTTAGAAGACTTTACAGGTTGGTTCATCATTGCTTTCATACTAAAATTGTTTTTCTTTTTGAGAACACTTTTATGTTTAAAGTATTTTGGCAGATCATAACTGCTCTTTTCAATAAATTAACGAGCGTCAGAGAAGCATTGTTCGATGCCAGTTCGTCTATATTATTTAATCCAGTCACAAAATGTACGCAAGTGTTCCAGAGTAGTGCTTAAATGAATTTGTGCGGATTGCCATAATTTGCTTATGATATTGGCACGTGGTAATATCTCATGGCATAAATATATTGATATGATAAAATCTAAGCTAAGCATTTCGTTTAAAGCCGAATCACAATCACTGTGTTTGTCTGATGCCTCTGTTTGGACTTTTGAGCTTTCAATGCATTCAACAACATCATCAAATTGCAATAATTTACTTTTGATCAAATCTCAGCATTTGCTGAATCTTCCAAATACCAAATAAATTTTCTGGATAAATACCAAAAAAAGTGTTTTCTGCCGTAGAAGAATTGGCTGCATCTACCATCAGCCGACTCCAACTATGACAATCGCAAGGTGTAAAAAATGCCCTGGGATTAATATTCAATATTCGGTTCTTAACTCCACTATTTATTCCTACCATATTTGAGCCATTATCGTATCCTTGGCCACGACAATTACTAATATCCAATCCATTTCTTTCTAGCTCTTCTAGAATGGAATTAGTAAGATACTCTCCAGTCATCTCAGCGACAGCTAGAAATCCGATAAAGTTTTCTTCTATTGCGCCGGTTGATGTATTACAAAATCTCAAAGTAATTGAAATTTGCTCAACTCGATTGTAAACTCTAGTGCAATCGAGCAAAATAGAGTAGTACTTTGCCTATTTTACCCTAATAAGATTAATTCATTTTGAATGTTGTGGCTAAAATAATGGTGTGCAATTTGTTTGTCATTAATGCGTTTCATATGTTGTCGTAATGTAGAATGATATTTACTTATCAATTTAAACTAGTCTATGAAGTTACTAGAATTCCCACTCTCGTCGCTGAGAGATTCTCCGTCTAAAATATTCATGGTATCTATTAATCTCACAAACAAATTGTGCCAATGTTTCTGTGATTCACGAATTAGTCTTTCGCTTTCTTGGTGTATTATTTTTCCATATCTTATTGCTTTCTCTAATGTCATCCATTGGAACTTTAATGCCATATGTTCTTTAGTATTTTCATGTCTTTGTAAAATACTACTGAAGTGGTTCCAGTCACAGCACCCTTTATGGGCAATTTTTAATCTCGTTGGTTTTCAAGCAATTTTCACATCGAGGATGGAAAAACCCGCTCGTTTAATCCGAGTAGAATTTACTTTTCCATACAAATGTCTCTCCTATCGTCGATAGAGTGGTGAAACGTATGCGCCTATTGAAATTAAAAAAAACTTAACCCGCAAATATTTCACGGCTAATATTAATTTTAAGAACTAATGAGTCAAAGAAAGCTGCATAAACTTACAAGGCGTAAGACCCCTCGGACCGCGAAGCCGTGTGCGCTCGCCCACGTCGCCGCCTCTGCTTTTGGCTACCCTCTGCTCAAAACAATTCAGTTTCCATCATTGTATCACCGCATATTTCTGTGGCAGGCATTACCAGCGACCAAAATTGCCAGTGAACAAAATAACAAACAAATATCGTAATTAATGTTTATTAGTAATTAGTATAAAATATTTATTTACGTCTGCTTCAAACTGTGCAAATAATTATCCTCTCTCGACGTTACTAATAAATACAAATTATAATCATTCATATTTGATTGTGGGCAATAAAAATGAGAATATCTGTTTCTTTTTTCGTAAGCATGTCGAACTTTATGCTGCATATATAGTACTTACTGTCCAATTCTTAATAAAAGCTGTAAAATACATGCAATAACTCTCGGTTCATTACCGTAATTATGGTATATTTAGAAATATGTTTTAGAAAAAAAATTCGACGCTTTCATTGCTTTCAAAGGTTCATCAAATTAATTTTCGCCAACAACAGCGCACTTCTAAAGGAAATTGTTGAAAGTGAAGATGCCATTTACTATTGTCATTCAGAGAAAATATATATTCATATTTTCCAATATATTACCCGATAATACTGTTGAAGACAAATGTTGCTTAGAAATCAAATACGTTGACTACAATCGACTGCAATATTTGGAAGTGTTGATTTTATATATAATTGTATAACGGATTGCTCAAGGCATATTTATATAAACATAAAGTAAGTGATTCATTTGTTCCAATGTGAATGAAAGACAATTATATTTGAAGATACAGATACACAATAATAACCATTTATATATAATATAAATATCCCTGTTAAGACACATTGATTATTGCGAGGATGTCTGAAATAATTCATTTGGATTCAAACTTTCTTGAAGAAGTTTGGAAGGCGAGTGGCTTTATATTGTTGAATTGGTTACCAATTGCAATTAAACAATAAAAAATTCGTTAAAATAAGGACTTTTCTCTTTCTGAGAGTATTTCTCCAGCACAATTCGCTTGAAAATATTCTTATTTAATATTGAAGATATTTCTTTCAACTTTTGATAACTGTACCGAGAAAATCAAGTTATACAATTCAATCTCTAATTTTTCATTAAACATTAAGAAAAGTGCCCTCGATTCGATAATTATATCCATGTACTTAAACTATCATACCTGACACGTATCCGTGTCTTCTGAAATCCATGGTGCTCTACAAGTAGGAGTATGACACGGAAATGTCGAAAACTTTATTTTTTACTTTAATGTGTATTACGAGAATACTTGGCTCGAACTCGTGACTGTGTGTGTGTGTGTGTGAATGTCCTGCATTTTCTATATTTTATGGGAAAGCAAAGGTTGAACTAAAGAATTTATATGCCAAATTCGAAATCTGTTTTGCTGAACTTTTACAAATGTTTGAGTCATGAACTAGAAATTATATACTTGTGAGACTACGCAGGGAACGTTCTTATTATGAGTTTTCCTTAATGTCGGTCTATTTTTATATGCGCTATTTAACAAACTCCACGGCATGATTTAACAAATATACTACATCCACATACCTATTTGCAAGGAATAAACCGGCTTCACAGCTGAGTATGTCGATTATTGTAATGCTTTTTTTTAGCCAAGCGGTCATTTGAGTCCTACATAATGAAACTTCTTACATTATATCGGTGCTAGAAAATAACACAAATACCTAAACCTTTAAATTTTAAGTATATCACTTCCATCTAGGTTATAAGATTGTTGAAGAGGCTTGAAATACTCCAATTTAATTTCACTCGCTGTTCATTTTCTACGGGATGACGTACATTTGTTTTTTGATTTTGAATCAGGCATAAATATGTCTTTGAAGATATATTTCTTACGTTCGTACTTTTCCCTGTAAATCTAAGTAAGTTATGAGAGTTGAAAGATATGAAGGGTGAATGACGATTTATTATATTTCTTTTATACCTAACACCGAGATATGCAAACCATGCAAATACTGATTACAAGAAGACACACATACACATAAATCACCGCAAAGAAGCAATGGTGACGGTTTTGAGGTAAAACTACGAAATCGTGTTGGGTTATACAATTCTTCTGTACGATAGTGGATTCTATCCACTCAAGAGTTGAACACATAAAATCTTTTTACTCGTTTTTGTCACTGTTCATCGCCCACTATTTTAAATGAATATAACTTCGCTCAAAGAATATGCTATATAATACAATACAATTGTAAAATATAAAAAAATAAACGAACAGACAAAAATCATTTTCACAATCATAACAATATAATTTATGCTAAATACTGTTTTGTATTCTATTTTAATTACTTCTTACTAATTTTCCTCTGACAAACTTTCCTCTGTACAATAAAAATGCATTAAAAAATTTATTAATATTATTATCTCTTACACCATAATTAATTATGTCTGCAAGGAATTTTGGAATTTAGAAATCAGACTTTTAAGACCATGTCCTGGGCAGGATTCGCACCCGGGACCCCACGAACTGAGTGGCTAGCATGCTCACCACCGAGGCCTGTTTTATTAGAAGTGTATGGTACAATAACAACGCTTCGTCCCCTGCTCTTTCTTATATTGTCCAACGATGATCAATCGAACACTCCAGAATAAACCGTTGACAAATTACGGCATGTTAACTCCAAGACTAGACCAGGCCTTGGCCTATCGTGAATGTCACACTTAGCCTAATATAAAGTAGCAAAAAAGTCTTTCCATTAACAAAATCATTTGAGTCATACTTGCTTTTCAACTTATAATCATTGCTTTGCCAGTAAAGACACTACAAAGACTATGATCCCTCCAATGGCAACCGATAACCGTGCGCACAGAGATACTGTTTGTATTCTTACCATTCGAAAATACTGTATGAACACTTCAAAACTTGTTATTTGGCTTTCTCATCTATTAGCTTTCTGTGCATAGACTAAGCACTATAATTGGAATTTTAACATTTGACTGGAATTCTTATAGACATCTGATATAGACCATTAAACAGGATTTGTAATTAAATATCCACAATTCACTATGAAGTCGTCGAGGTGCCTCTTCAATTGTCTTTAACTCAAACTCTAACCAATAAATTAGTGACGTGATCCTGCAGAAAATGTAACGAAAATTATCAACATCAGTAAATTCCTACATATGTCAATATCTAGGAAATCAATTAAGTCGTCTTGTGTACAATAAAAGGAAAAGCCAAAAAGGCACAACTACTTTCTTCGCTTCTTACCGAATCACTTGGGGCAACGGTTTTTTTGAGAAACCCTCGAAAAGTGCAAACAGAAAACCACAAACACGAAAAACACATACACTGAGCCAGAAATTACGCCTGACAAAAAACTTAAAATTTAATATAAACAAAAGCATCTGCTCCGATTGTTGTCCTTCCTGCTTTTAGTGTTGGTGTTACTGACAATGATGGTGTTGGCCGTAATTGCTCCTGTGGTTCTTATTGTACAATTTATATCGAATTCAATAGCTTTAAAGAGAGCAGCGACGAAAACAATATCTACAATAGCAACAAGAACAACAAAAACAATACCAGCAACAGTATACAAAAACAAAAAGACAAAAGACCACACAACAACATCAAAAAGAAAAACAAGCACGGAATGCTGTTAGTGAGAAAAGAAAATAAAACCAGGAAAATTGTCTTGTGATAGCTGTTGAGAAATGTTGACACTACGGAATTTCAAATTTTTCTGCGAGAACCACGCAATGGACAGAAGAATATCTTATTTACAGTTCGTTTTTAATACCTTCGAGAGGAGGATATATATTTAATTGAGCCACATGTTGCACGGGATAAGCACATGAATCACTGTGAGGCCGTTACTCATACGCCCCGTGAAACTTGGAGCCTTTCAAATGAAGTTGTGAAATTGGTTGCCGAATGAAATAAGATAAATATATTTTTATAAGATGAAGCATGATAGCTTTTTGTAATCATTGAAGATAATATGGATGTGTACTCGGTAGCAGTGGATTTATTAGTATTGGCCTGATTAAAAGTGTATGCAATATAAACAACAATCCCCAATCAAGAAAAATAAACTTCTTCCTCTACGGCAATTTAATAAGAAAACATACGAAGAGTCAAAACAATATCTGTATAAATATGATTTATCCATTTTCAATCTATGTCGATTTAAGTCCTTCATTTTAAATTTTTACTTTGCGGAATTTAATATTTCATGGAACCTACTAAAATACAGGCATCACTTATTTTATTATTATTATTATTATAAAATCAACTGAACTCATCATTTATAATCGGGAATAGACATCGAATCAATTTATAAGAAAATTTCAATATTTAAAAAACGCCAGTTTATAGATCAGAATTGTTAATATACTGTTTTTCCTTACCCACTTTAGAATCCTTCTCTCAATTTTTTATAAACATACAACAGTCCTTAAATTTAAATACTTTGCTTGTACTCGTGAATAAAACCCGTATGAAGACTTCTTTAACTAAATAAATTCAAATTATGCTATGCAAATATATCGCATAAATTAAATTAAATATGTGCACCCAAGAACTTAGCAACCAATTTGGATTATTATATAACGAAATTTAAAATGAATTGCTCAAAAAGGCTGTAATAAGTAAAATTATGGCCCACACAATCGACTGAACAACCATGAAATACTTGAAATCAATGTATCCCTAGCAAATTCCCATGGTAGCAACGCTCTAACCGTTAACAAATTCTCTTTAATGTGTATAAGGGCTGTTCACTCGTGGGTTTTCTCGCCACACCCGCACACAAAGGAGACCCTTTAGTAGCAAGCAGCATCTGAAAAGGACAAAACTATTAATTTATGTGAAGACGGCCACAAAACGTTTCAACAAGTGCGCATTAGTGCGGAAATACGGCAATCCGCAAAGCACAGCACATGAACACGTGCACCTACACCCTCACACACAAACAAGGATGCGTGCTTGGGTATATATTTTAGGGATGTCACAAAAAATTAGCACTCGTTACTTCCACTATATCTTAGAACTAGGGTATTCCTCTGCAGATAATGCCATTTCATGAACATTTAAAAAATTTTTAGTTGAATTATCTCTATTCCCCATATAAGTTAATCTGACTTCGCTCGATTTTGTATAGACTTCCTAGCTTTCGAATGATTAATACACTCAGAAGAAACCAAAGTAGTATTGTTATAAAGACTGTGTTTTCTTTAAGAAAACATTAAAAAGTGATCTACTACGAAATTTTGGATGCAGTTTTATAATAATAATTCGGTTAATCGGATTTATGTTAATAACAATTCCGTCGAATGCTTCACATATTTGCAGCATTAAATATGAGGCAAAGATAATACAAAGATTAAACCTCATATTGAGAATAGTTTTGTTTTTAGAAAAGGCTGAAAAGTGGAAAGTGTTATATAGCGATAACTATGACAACTCGACTTTGAATATAGCAATTCAAAATTTCTGAAAGAATAGTATAAATAGTAAAACTTTATTTTGCAAACACTCTAAATGTTATCGAAAATATGAATTCTGCTTCCGATCGAGCTATTGTGTGAAGCACTCCTAGGAAGGTTGTCAATCATTCAGGTCTTTGTCTCCTTCCCGCACATATTTTGCAAATAATTCAAAAGAAGAACAAGCCGAATCTGGTTCCGACATAAGTACAACCCCAACATTGTTTATTTACGCACCGATATTCAATAGTTGACAAAAATTATTGCTTCTGAAATTAAGAGTTATACTTCTTACGTATTTCAAAAAACGATTGGTGTCTATTAAATAAGACAACCAAAGTGTTTGCCACATTAAAAACATGGCCGGAATAAGGAAACATTCCAAAATTCCCACACTCACTGATGAAAATAACTCAAAAATTTCAGATGACCAATCAAAAGCTGACGCCTTTGGAAATTTAGTCAGGTCAACCGTCACTGATAGCAATAAATCGATTGATAAAAGGCGCAAACAGTCCATCGATAATAAAGTTTCCGTTCACCTCTCTTCCATACAACCGATAGTGAATTTCAACAACCAGTACAGAGCAGCTTGCAAAAAGTACAGAATTGTGAAAATTCTGAAGAGACTGAACAACAAGAAGTCTTACGGTTTCGATCAAATCACCAACCACATACTTAGGAAAACTAAGAACAGATTTGCACTGTTTGCGGCAATCCTCTTCAATCATTGATTTAACATTTCCTACTTTCTGGGAGAATTCTTGGAAGATAGCCAACATCATACCTCTCCTTAGCCAAGTTACAAACCCATTTCTCTTTTGTCTAACAATTCAAAGTTATTCGAAAGATGCATTTACAGCAAATTACAGGAAGAGCTCGAAGATAAAGGCATTGTCAAAGACTTCCAAATGGGATTTCGGAAACAGCACTCCACTACACACCCCCTACTTTCCTTTTCGGATAGTGTCGCTATCAACTTAAATGGAAGAAGGGCCACAGTGGCAGTGTTTATTGACGTGAAAAAGGCCTTTGATTCCGTATTTGTTAACGGGTTGATTTGAAAACTCATGAATTATGGCATCAATGACAATCTGCCCAAATTATTGAAGTGCTTCTTAGAAAATCGTTTCCTCAAAGTAAGCTGCGGTGAGGGTAATTCATCGCTTAATAGAATAGTGTCAATGTTCCCCAAGGGTCCATCCTTGCACCTCATCTCTATAATATTCACCTTTTGGAGCTTCCTCAACCCCAAGAAGAGGCGATCAAAATAGTTGCTTATGGCTATGACATCGCCGTATTTACAAGTGGCAGCTGTATGCGTCGAATGTCACGCCTACTCAATGAGTATTTGAAGGTCTTGAGTGAATATTACTTGAGCTGGGGCGTGGAAATCAACTCGGATAAGTCTGAAGTTTCGATCATTCTGGGGTCTAGTTATAAAAACTGCAGAAAATATAAACCAAAAATTGTAATAAATAATATTCCCAGGATAAACACTTTGAGTATTGTCTTACTGTCTGACAAAAAATTCAACTTCATCAAACACGTAGACTACATTCTAAGAAAAACCAAAGGAGCCTTCGCAGCTTGGTTCAATGTATTAAAAATCTCCAACAGCTTACAAAAGACGTTAAAGAAAATGATATAAAATCAGATAATTAGAAGGTTGATTTCATACGGGTTCCCGATTTGGTTTCAAGTTTCTAGTCATATAATTGAAAGGTTGAGGCTATTTGAGAGAGTTTGTCTCAGATATGTTTTGGGCAATAGAGAATATCTTGACCAGTTCGGTAGGTTTAGATATACCAGCTGCAAAGCGCTCAGATCTGTAGGAATCCGAAGAATTGACAAGCACCTCATCGAACTAGGCTACAGGTTTTCAGTGAAAGCTGAAATAATATCTAATGAAATTAATATTCAAAAAGTCTTTAAAGATAGGTCGAGCCCCCACACTGAGCGCAAATATATACCACCAAGATGGTTCTGGCCGATGTACGAAAACGGCATTTTTAACAAAACTGGCAGAATGCTGTACTACAACAGAGGAAGCAGAAACAATAACAAATTAACCTATAAAGTTAGTCAGTAAGGCACACTCTGTATATATTTTTATTTAGTTTTAGTTTTATGTTTATTTATTATTGTTACTTAGTTCTAAGTAAAATAAGTAATTTAATTGTGGTTTTTTTAAATTTTCCACAATAACTTTGAAACTGTAATTTTGCCGATGGCATTGTAAAACATAATAAAAACTTTTTCTTATAAATATGTATTATTATATTATATGTAAATTAGATATAAATATGAAAAATGAAACTTGTCTTAATGCATATTAACATAATCATTCAATATTCAGTTTCAAAAACTTTGTATTTTTAAATAAAATTAAATAAAGACATTTGCAACACTTTAAGGCCATTGAAATATTTTACGGATTTCGGTTTGTCACTTGTGTGCATATTTTGTGTTAATTTTATGTAGTTGGTAGCGTGTAAAAGTTTTGGTGCATCATTTAGCAAAACACACTTACACTACACCTGAACTAGTTATGACAGTCGAATATATCAACGGGAAATATTCTGCAAATATTATATTATATTATCATTATAATTATATTTCAACTTTGTTAATTAAACATTACTGACATATATGATAGATGTAGCTAGGTGAGAGAATATAATGAACGAAAGGAGTATTAATAAGTTTGGAGCCATTGTAACTGATGACGCATATCGATCCATTTAGAAAAAAACACTCATCAAAAATGATAGTACGATAGCAATGCCGAACTTAGGAAGTTTGACTAATTATTGTGATATATTTTTTTAAAATAGGTTTATAAGCATTACGAGCGCATTTCTCTGTAATCCATCATCATCATCATCGTTGGCTCGACGGTCCTAGTTGAACCTTGACCACTTTCTCTGTACTCCAGAATGATATACAAATGATAAGCTATGCTCTAAATCTATCAAAGGGGTCCAAATAATGTCACATTTTACACTTTTTGTATAGAATAGATATTAAATATACAGTTACTAATTAATGTTTATTTTACTCTGGAATCAGAATATGAAATAACACTCTTGAGGAGAAGTAAAAAACTAAAATCACCAGCTAGTTTCTGAGGTGAAATATTTTCAATAACCGAAATCTTATAAACTTTCGAACTATAAACGTTCATTACGCAATTGAACGAATACTAAAAAGAAAAGTAACTGAGCAAAAGGTGAGTAATAATATTTAACAACACTACCGCACATACGTGTATACAGAACAGGACACGCTTAAACTGTTGGCTCTGGGGAGAACAGCAACGCTTAGGCGAGGGACGTCTATTAGGCATTTCGTCGGTTTTAATTTTTAACAAAGCGCTGCGTGTGAGCGTGTCGCGTATTCGCGCATACATATGCATGTGTGCGTCCCTATTATGACTGTCCGTCAGCTAATGGCTACTCCTGCTTTATGCATGAGTTGTGATTTACATTACAAAGTGACAGCAGTTTTGCCGCAAATATGTGGCAATGATACTCACTTTTGTCGCTGCTGATGGAATTTATATGGTCGTGTGTTTGTGTGTGGGTGTGTGTCTATGACATGTAAAATGTGGAAAGGATTAAAACATTTCTGTGCATTTAAAATTCCGACGAAACGAAAAAGGGTCATCGGGTGATAATGTTAAGATTATTTGCTTAGATTGTTTTTATTCGACATGAGTGCGAACCGAATGAGAAACTTTTTTTAAGCCGAGAGGAAAACTATTCATTTATTCTATTCAAATACTTTTAACTTTATTCTCACTTTTGAACAAAATCCTGGACATTGTGCAACTTTTATACCAAATTTTCTGACGTGTTTTATCCACTTATATAAATGCGGAAAGTTCTGTGTGCAAAGACAATTTTTAGAAACTGTTATCCACTTCAGAGCATGTTAAGACATTCCTCCTAAAAACAATCAAGTCACTTGTGTTATGACATTGCTTCCAAATAGCTAATATAAGCGTAGAGAGCGATATGTTATTGGAAATTATTCAAAATGCCAAAACAGTGGATTTTAATAAAACTTGTGTTGCCAAAATCACTGCTGATTAAAATAATGGATATTTAAACAAGCAATTTGGGGAGTAAATGAATAATTTTAGTGGATTCAATTCTAAGAAGCATGGTTTAATATAAACGTTATTAAATATGTTCCCACAATACTGGGATAGGTTTCTTAAATCCCTTTGAATTTGTCAACAATATGTGGCGGTATGTTATCATCGATGCAAACTGATTCATTTATTCTCAGAAATTAAACTACAATGTACAACAAAATTAATTAAGTTATAAGGAAGATTTCTGCAACAATATGTGACCACAGTTGCATTCCTGCAAAGATTAATTATATGGTAGCATTTGCGTTCTATTGTTCTGATGTCAGAGAGCCCAATATAGTTTTTTCATTCTCATTGTTTTTGTCTGCTCGGCTGAATTTGGCAATTCTAAGGGGCAAAAAGTTATTTAATTGTGTTGTAGCAACATTCGCATCTTCTTTACAGCATATGCGAATATCGCACAACTTCTTGTCTTATGTTTGATGGAAACATCCGATTAAGATGGCTATAGAGAATTGAATTAACAAAATAAATGATATCGTGTTAGAAAACCGTGGGGCGAATTTTTAATATTTAATTAAACTTTTATGAAACATGATTTAACAAAAAATTTGTCTTAAGAAATTATCAGCGAAATGGCATCCTTATTAGTTATTGAAGCGTTCTTTATCCAATAATGAGACATGGGTCTATCACTATACACCCGATATCCAAATACAATGGCAGTAAATTTCTTCTGTTAACCGAAATCGCCACAGATTCCTGGGATTAACTACGCAGAAACCTCATTGAATATTGGTAGAAGAGAAAACTTGCACCTTATTGCTATTGACCATATGATTTTTGCTCCAAAGAATGAGGAAAGAGCTTGGCTGAGCACGATTAACACGAAATGAAGAGGTCAACGCCTTTCTTTTTTGGATGGGTTTCATATATATATTCATCGAGAACTTCAATTTAACAGCTACAAAATGCGAGGGAAAAATGATTGATGAGAAGGGCCCTGATATTATGAAGATAGTTTTGCTAGAAACCGCATTCCCTCTCCAATTTAATTAAATTTAGCAGGTCCCTATGATCCAGTTCAGTGGTCCTTGGTAGCAGCCAAATTGCTTTGTAAGTGAGAACCGTAAATTAGTCGTTCGGTAAAACAAAACAATTAGGACAAGGCAAGCAATTAGGGTCACATGACTTAATAAGTAAATAAAATAATGAAGATGACAGTCAAAAGAAAAATTAATAAATTATCAAAGCCAACAGCAGCACAAGGGAGAAATATTTTTATTAATAATGGTAATGACGTCTGGGCTAATAACAAAAATGCGGCCTAACTCGGTCGGTATACATAGCATGGGGACCAGCTCAGCGCTCAGGCTTGTGTGGCATCAACGCGGAAAATAATTTCACTTAAGTTTCCTTTACGACATGAAAAGCGTGCGAATTACTAACTGCCTTCAGTGCTTAAAGCACATACGAACCGGAAATGAGTTTAAGCAGCACCATATTTCTTGCATCCATGCGGCAAGGACGCGTCGCTTGTGTTATGGCATATCACTTCAGCTACAGCAACAGCTCAGCGCCGCCAATGACAGCGACTTTAAAAGTGCTATTTGCTGTTTTTGTCGTTTCCACCGCCGCTGCTGCTGATGTTGTTTCCTCATGGAGCGCTTATCGTACAATAAAATTATCATTAGTTGTTGTGCTTTATTGGATTTGTGTTATTTACAGTTGCGTTAAAGTTCATCAAGCTGGGTAAATGTGTGCGATTAACAGGAGCCGCACGAGTAAATGGAGTAAATGTCCTTTCGGTCGTGTTTGATGTATTTGGTGTACTCCCGACGTTCACCATAGCTGCAATAGCTTTTTATGAGCAGACTGCTCCTTGGTGCTTCAGAATCAATAAAATGGAAATTTATTGAGTTACGAATAGTGCGGACATGCATGAAAACGAAAGGGGCGTGATAGCAGACCGACGCATACATCGGTTACTGACTTCACACAATTTATATTTTATTCACCCAATTTAGATATCTGCATCACAAAATATTATAGAATGCCTCAAAACAACAAAATTGCTTTTAAAGACGCTCACAAGCAAATAAATTAGTAGAATTTATATAAATCACATTCTAAACATAATTATTCTCCTTTTATGCCAAGTTGGTCCATTATTTATCATTATTAATGCTAAAATATGCACACTAAAGACGGAAATAATTGACTGTCTAAATTTTAAATAGAAAATATATCAAATTGTGAGATAAATTTTACCGTTATACATCGTTTATTATATTATGATATACAATATATGCCGAAATCGTTTTCAACCCTACATCCTCCTTTACGATTACGTTTAGTACAGAACAATCATACATATTTATACACAACAATCATACATATTTATATATATATATATATACATATATATATATATATATATATATATATTATCAGCAATAACACCCACTATAAATATCAAACGAGTGCAGATGAAAAAATGTGTCATTTTTATGCTGAAATTAAATGAAATTAATTGAGAATAAAATCTGTAATTCACACCACAAAACTAATTACTCCGGCAATTGGAGAAAACTGAGAGTTCCGCGAGGATAACGAATAAGGATATACTCTAAAAAAGTATGACTTGCACAAACAGATTTGTGTACAAGTGCAGTAATTAAACTGAATAAAAGTAAACTGAACAAATTAAATCTGAAAATGCAAACTCAAGTAAGAAGATATAAAGGACTTTCCATTTTCCCCTTCAACCATTCTCTGGTTTTGGCTTAAGTATGCCATTAAGTGCACCGACGAGAGCTTTGGGAACCTCAGCAAAACAGCTATTTTTTATTTTTATATAAGGTTTTAAAATATACAAGTATGTGTGTATAAACCATGATAAAATGTTTATGTAGGTATTTAAATGGAAATATTATTAAAATAAATAAATAAATGTTCACGGCGAAATTGTCTAGAAGCTATAAGTCATTAGCACAAGTTCATTAACGTAAGGTTATTTGCGATAAATCATTAATCAAAAGTCACAAACAACGAATCATAAATTGTGCTACTTAGTTTTGGAACGTAAGGACACATCAACAGCAGTCGATTGCATAAGAAGGGAATACGTGGTGACAATGAAAGCAGCAGCGATAAAAATGTTACAAATGTATTGTGAATCTTCTTCAAATGTTGTTAAGATGAGGAATAAATAAAGTTTGATAATTGATTAAGTGAATTGCAGTTGAATTAAACTAGTTGAATGATCTTAAAATGTCGATTAAATGTTTTTGAATTAGTAGAGACAATTCATTAAACGAACTAATTTATGTAGCCATAAATTTTTTTCTGGTGGTTAAATGAACAAGGGAAAGAAGGCCTGCAGCCAAAGAAAGCACATTTCCATTAAATTATTTTGGAGGATAAATTAGCAACGCTTTCAGAATTTTATATATGAACAGATACAGACGACTTGAATCTAATCGGTCATTGATGCATTTTCAGCTAAATACTCCATGGAAATGAGGCTTTAAGCCACATGCAAATTGTCGATGGAGTGGTTTTCAGAGGAAAGACGAATGAAAACTGGTCGATGATATATAATTCTCCAAATTTTTTATGAATAAACGCAATTGAAGGAAATCTTTCTCAAATGCTTTTGTCAGCTTTAAAATTACGTAAGAAAAATTTATCTGTTTTTAATACATTGATATAAATAAGATAATTGTTAAATTTTGGCAAATTTTTGGCTAAGGGGCTCAGCATATTAATTAAGCAGATTCCATTTGCAATTCTGGCTGCAAAGACTCCAAGTATTGAATATTTTCTTAGTTTATATGCTCGCAACTGACCTGATCTATTTCTATTTTGGACTTGATACCTTTCTCACCCATGTTTTATATACATCTTTATGATTCTTTTAGTTTTTATTGCATTTTTACTTTTTCCCTCGTCGCCTTCATGGTCATATTAGCCCTCTTAAAAACACCGATCACAATTCCAAACATTCGAAGAAACTGTCACCTATTTTGTAAAAACGTACAAATTATTTTGGAATGTGTTTGATATTATAAAAAAAGGACGAAGGTTGCGTCGATTGGAAGAAGTCGCTTGGCAAGTTAATCAAAATATAGTCCAAAAACCGAAGCCTATTTTGTTGCTACAAGGAAAATAATTTTGCTAAAAAATGTATTACGTACTGACAAGAGGATTAATAAAACCGTCTGTCAAGCATTATCTTCATCATTTTTTAGATACATATATATATTTATATATATATATATATATATATATATATATATATATATATATATATATATATATATATATATATATATATATATATATATATATATATATATATATATATATATATATATATATATATATATATATATATATATATATATATATATATTATCACCTAGTATCATACCATAATGTTAATTTTGTTAATTTAGTTTTATACTTTGAAAGGACTGATTATTCTCCTTGATCGTTCAGCAATAATTTAGAATCCGAAAAGTTGCCTCGGGAATTGAAAGTTGGAATTCAAGTTATCTTATGATGAACATTAAAGTCTTTCCACTATTTCCACTACTAACATGATAATAATTTTCGCGGAATAGAGTTATGTCTAAATATTTCCTCTTATCGGAATTTCTATTAGCAATAACCAAATAGTAATTCTGTAACTGATATTCTATCGAATCCTTAAGATCCATGAAGGCTTCTGTAAATATGATATATGGCAGTACTTAAAGCCTAGAGAGATTCGTGTTTCCAATAGTCATAAATAAGAATTCGTAAAAGACACGCTGCGCAGTTGCTTTGAATATCTTGTGATAATTACGTACACAGCGTGACTCCAAACAACAAACGTATGCTTGGCTAGCGGTAACATCATGGAGAGCCCTGCAATATAAATTATAATTCGCAGTAATTTCGAAGAGTAACTCGATATGATGAATATATTTTTAATCTACTCAAAGCGAGTCCATCATTAAAACGGTATGCGCTGTCACAACATATAACAATTTCGCCAGGTTTCTGGAATGAAATATGAGTAAGTATTCACAAGAGGCATTTCTAAGAACAGAAAGGTAAAACGAAAGTCACAAAACTTTCTCCCACCGATACTTTTCGCGGGTTCTATAAAAGAAAGCATCGCAATGACAGAGACATAATGTACAGAAACACCGCCGCAATAGTGTACAAGTAGGCATGTCAGATGCTACATAATCAAGTTTCACTTTCCTTGTCGTTTTATTTGCGTTGGAGTAGAAAACTAATCAATTGACATCAATTGACATTCATTTCTACGCTGTTGTTTCACTCTACACAAACAAAATAAATTCATAAATAAGCTCATTCTAATTTGCGGTCACCTTTTACAAAGAGGACATTTTTCAATTTTATGTTTTAAAATTCAACCGGGGAACCCTAACAATCAATTCATTTATTTTATTGCATATAATATAATTTTTTAAGTTTTTGACATCTCCAGTAATGTCGTCAAGACGATAAGAAACTGAACGACTCTAGTCCTTGCATATTTGTATATGATTATTACGGCTCCTTGTTTACCATTCCGACCAAGAAATATTCCTTACATTTCAGAAACTGTTTGTTAATCATTCAAAATTGTTCTTTTCGAGATCCAAATGTAGAAGCTTGTAATGATGGCAATTCTTAGTATAAAAAACTGGTGATTAAATAAAAAAATCTGTGCCACATCTTGAAGATAATATAACAAATTACGAAGTAACGCCGACTCAAGCGTACGATTTTATGGAAGCTCCTAGGTATCGACACCATAACATACATAATCATATGAGAAACTTAAACTTCAGTATGGCCGCAAAATTACAATTTTAAAAATCATTGTTAGTCTTTAAGACTCAGTTTTTTAACTTCAAGCAATGTAAATTGTACCCTCCTCCAAAGAGAAATTCGAACATACCCGTACTCATGCAAGAGTATGTCACATCTGGAAATATTGTGCTACGACTACTCGTATACCAGGAGTGTGCTGAAATTTTTCGACTACTTGTAGGGTTCTTTGGATACTTTTAAGGTACGATGACGAAAAGTTATGCAAAGAGAAACTCATTTTTAAGCACCACATATGGTGCTGACTTTTTATAGATGACCTCTGCTTGCCTCACAAAAGCAAAACGCTCCAATAAAGGAAAGTCAGTATTTAAATTTTGTTAAAATTATGTTAATATATTTTTATTTTTGCTGAAGTGTGTTTCGTTAAGCATGTCTAAAGTGACTAGATAACTCTTAACAATTCCTAAAGGGACTAGATAACTCTTAACATTTAATCGGTTTTCGCGATTCAGTAAAAATTGCTTTTGTTTCTGTGAAAATGCACACTTCCTGCCAAACCCCATCCCGCTCTTTTCCCACATATTCGAATGCATATCGATTTATTCAACTGAAAGAACAAAATTAAAATTTGCCATACAGTGTTTGCGATGGTATGTGAAGCTATCGTAGGTGACAAATACCACACACGTATGAAGGAGACAACATACTCGTATTCTAACACCGTCCATTTTTCATTATAGAATATTTAAATATTGATTATTGATAAAGCACAGAAAACATCAAGGTGAAAATTTATTATATATGCCGAAATGCTTTACAGTTTCCGCATTAGGTATTGGTATTAGTTTTAGGTACTAGGATCAGAATAACTATTTAAATTTTAGTCACATTCAACGTAGTGAATATAAAGAAAATAAAAACCATTATACAAGCTAATCAATTTCTTCTGCACCTCTTTTAGGGACTGGTATGATTTGAAACACTTTCAAATCCTATGAAAAAAATTGTCTGTTTTTTTAAAGAAATGGAAGTAAAATATTCTGTATATTTAATTAGGGCGATGGCATGAGTGTCATATATTACAAGTCGACTTCCTGATAAAGTATAAAAATGTTATTTATAAACAAAGTTCTAAGAAAGGCGAGAAACTCTAATTTGGTTTACATCGAAGTATTCTTCTAATGTGAAAGTGTTACAACCAATGCGATTTTATCTCTAAGACTGTTCTCCCACATGGCAATACTGCATCTACATGACCTGTTAAAATATATATATTAAGTGTCGCATAAAGGTAAATATTTCGGTTCTGTTTGTAACCCAATTCCAGATAAGACAACTTATTGCGCCTATTTATGCAAATTTGGTCCTTCTTCCTTAAATTTTTGCTCGTGTTTTGTGACCCTGCCAACTAATGCGCTGGAAAAGTTAGCATATAATTGGTGTCGAACCTCGGCGGTACGAAATGGATCGATTCAAGCTTTGAAAACTTATTTCTAATAGGAGTCTGTGGAAACAATTTACTAAGCGCGGGAAAATAGTTCGTGCGATTGGCATGCTCCTTAGTAAAACAAGTTATCTTCTAGTGGGGTCCGTCGAGAACATTGTTGCGATTGCTGAAATAGTATCCTTAAGCCGAGAACCATAACTTGTAACAAAATCACCACCCACCTCGTTGTCGCTTCTCTGTTTGAACTTTAGATTTTCTTCAAAAATATTTTCGGTTGAAGCACTTTTAAATCATGGCGGCCATGTAAATAAACCAACTGCAATATTTGCGGTTCGGAAAACCACTAAGAAGTCGTTGGAAGCCAATTTTTTCTCAGCATGTTTGATATAGTTTTTGAAGTGGCACAACTATTTGTCCTTTTTTATTCGAAGACGAAGATTACAATTACGGGCTACAGATCAAAACATTTTTTGGGCAGAAATTGTTGAACGGGAGTTTGGGGGAGCTAGCAGGAAGATGCAACGTGCTCCAGCCATCTAAACACTGATATTTAAAATACAATTTTTCAATACAATTTAATTTGAATTCAATTTGTTGTTGCGTTTGTTTAGTCTCCGCGTAGGTCAAATTACTCACCATAGGACTATTTTTGTTTGGGTTGTTGTTAAAGATTGATGTAATAGGGCAAGCTCTCTAAAACTATTCGGGCAAATAACCGCAATATTTATAGACTCATTCGTAGAATAAGGCCTGAAACTATGGAAAATGTACTGCAAAATTATATTGGCAGGATGGGCTACCGGAAAACCAGCCAAGGCAGCCATGTTATTGACATTGAATTCCTAAAGTAATCGGAAGCTTTACTCTTTTTAGTAAAGCAGAAAACTTTGTACAACGAAGACACAGTTAGATTTTTCTCAATTTCAAAAAGAACCCAAACGATAGCCCATGCTTTAAAACGCTGTCGATCTGCCCTGCTGTCTTCAAAATCTTTACAACAATGGAACGGAGATAGCTGTGGAAATGTTGTTGTATTTATGCGTTGATTTGATAGTTTGATTTTTATGTAACTGCCTTTCCAGTACTGCTTACAATCTGTTTTGTTGTTCAGAATAGTTTTTCGAGTAAAGTTTATCTTTTAATATTTTTATAGTTATTATATTATAAAAAAAACTAGGTCACAGTAGGAATCAAGTAATTTTTAAATTGTATTTAAATCAATGATTTCCATGCCTTCTTGCCAGAGAACGATGTCCACCAAGTATATAAGCCAAAACGTTCACAAAATTTTGTACGGATTTGTTTCAACATTCGGTTTAAAGCTACTACCTACTATAGATAATTCAATAAAGCCGGATTGTTCCTGTGGTGATAATTATTGATTGTATTTTATGGTGTTAATTAGGGGTGATGTAGCATTGCTCGAACGTTTTAAATATTCCTCACCATTCACAAGTGAAGAAACACTATCCCAGATACTTAAGTGAGGTAAGATCTATATGGTATTTTCATATATCTCGTGAGTTATCAATCCAGGTACTTCGCCTATTACCTATCAAAATATTTTTGATTTCGTTCAGGCTTATCGAAGTTATTTCGAAAAAAAATTTTTAGTTAAGAATAGGTAGAAGCTAGTTTTATAGTCATTGAAGTTTTCGTGCATTATCTGATTGAACCAAATTGCAAGAGAATAAAAGACTTTCTGTAGAATACTCACATTCTTTTCAGAATTGTTTTCAATGCTTTTTACGGAGTCAATCTAAAATTTTGCAAATCAAAAGTTGATCATGTTCTTATTCTTCATGGAGTACCAGAATCCAAACCTAGAGAATATATTCGACATTCCAAAGTCTAAATTCTTCCTGCAACGTCTACATACAACAGTGTGGACGTGTTGTAAAATATTTAATTGGAAAAGAATTAGATTTAAATGTAAAAATATTGTAGAAGCTTTTTCGGATTAGTGGGAAATGCAAAGTGAATTTTCAATTCAACGAAGGCATAGGAATTCTTGGCTTCATACCTTGGGGGAATATTTTCCATTAAGGCAGAGGATCACGATCTTTCATAAGAGAAAATAATATGGGAAAAATGTTCACAATATGTTCCATCAGACCATATATGAATTTCATTGAGAAGGATTTCAAAAGATGATTGAGCAAATAATTTATCACCCCTTTTCAGGAATAATTTTTTTTTAAAAGTTCACAAAACGGTTCTATGCCAAACTCATACATATAACAAAGAGTGTGACAATTCATCTCTTTTTTACTTACCGGAAGGAAAAATAACTTCACCAAGGTGACAGGAATGCGCCAAAATTGTATTTGCTGATAACAGAATGAAATTCAAGGAGTTGTAGTAGGAGATGAAGATGCGGCACAGCAGTAGAAAAGAAGCCGGCTGGCTGGCTGCGAGCTCTTAAAATTTAATCCGCTTATAATAATTTTTTATTATGCGAGTTAACATATGCGTGAAGTGCTAAGCGCTAATCCTAGGAGCGACTGCAGCAACGGATGTCGAGTGAAGCGGAAATCACTTTGATGTAGCACATAAGCGCACACAACTGCACACATGCAGACGCATTAAAGACCGAAAGCACCGCAGAAGGAGTGAAGTATTCAAATTTTACTTCAAATTTAACGTGTGGAAGCTAATGGCGCAACTTTGTGGACGCTTACAGCTCGCCGATAAATTTATTTACACACGCAATAAAAGGTCAATTGAAAAATCCTTTTTAATGGCCCACTTCGAAACGCGATAATGCCACATACGACAATAAAAATCACGCACTACTGCAGCAGTTAGAACACAAATTCAATGAGGATAGATAGACGCACACCCGTTTACGCATAGTTTCTCAAACAATAAAGTTTTACGACTGTGTTGCTTTTTAGGTCAAAAGGATTTGTTTACCGACCACACCGTGGACAATTAAACTGGACAAAAAGGCGTATAAGCAGGTGTTGGTCTATCCTTGTTTAGATGCGTCACTATTCATCAGTTAATGTATCTACAAAAGTATCTCAATTATTTTATGTGAAATTTAATTAAAAATAACACAGAAATTCACAAATTAAATATTTTTCAACTTAATATGTAAACCATTAACTTGATCAGCTTCCACTGTCGCGTCGAGCAACTGTACAATTTGCTTTACACTAAAAGACTGCTTCGCTTCGGTCGTGCTGCTTCGCTTTTATTTAGCGACAGGATATGCGCCAAGTTGCATTACAGTTGTTCAGTCGAAAATCAAACAAAACACAACGCATTCGAACTCATTCAGGTTGCAAAGTATCCTTCCAAAGTTTTAATAGGGGTAGCATGGAAAAGTTATATCGTTTTGGGGAAAAAAGAAGTGAGGGCGCGTGTAGCATAGGGAAATATTTAGCGAATACGAGAACCATTGTAATAGAGCAAACAACATTTGTGCCGAAATTGGTTTGGGTCTTTGACATTCCTATTGAAATAATCAAATACACTTTAGTGTATTTCGAAATAATGTCCCATAAGGTGAAAATATATTCAAAATAAAATACGCCAACATAGCGTTGGAAAATGGGGTATTCTCCTTAGCATGATATGTCCTTTCGATTACTCCTTGTTTCGATATTCTTTCGAAATAGTTCGAAATATCTTGGAAATATTATTCGATAGCATTGCCGTGAATTCATTGGATGAATGCTGCTTTTGACATCGTGCTGCATAAACTTGTTGTGTTTTTGTTGCTTGTTCAGGCCTGGGTTGTATTGTGTTTGATGCGTTTGACTCGTATTCACATAGTTCCATTGTTACAAAAAACCAGAGCTCCTGCAATGAATGCCTACAACTAGCCAAAAGAACATTTGATTCGAAGTCATGAAGTTCACACAAACAAAATTTCAAACTATAATAGTTTGTAATGATAGTAGAAATTAAGCAACTAGAATAAATATGCAATAATACAAAATATATGATAATAATTGCCTAAGTACTTGCATATATATTAATTCTACGATTCTAGTGCCAGGAATTAATTATACCCTTTACCTTTAAAAAAGGTAAATAGGGTATACTAACTTTGTGCTTTTGAGAGGGGTTGCAATTTCAAGAAGGAGGCGTGGTAGGTATGGACATATACGAGTATATTCAGATATGGTCAGAATCACTTTCTAAGCAATTTTGATTTTGTTCGTCCGTCTGTGGCCACTTTTTTTCTACACCGTTAGAGCTATCTTAATGAAATTTTGCAAAAGTATAGTCTGGACAAAGATACAGAACCAGATTTCTATATGGGCCGATTTGGACAAAGACCACGCCTACCTCCCATATAAGGAACTTTTTTCACATTTTTTAAAATGACTATAACTTCGGTCCGATTGATGGAATCGTCTCGCAATTTAGCAGTTATGGAGATGTGGGTCCTACTAAACACTATGCATAAAGTGGGCGGTATATATTAAGTGCCACGCCCACTATTAACAAATATTAATAACTTAAGTTCTGGCGGAGATTTACAAACGAAATTTTACTTGAAGGAACATGTGAACATAATAAAGCTATCTGCAACAAATGGGGCTGATCAGGGAAAAGACACGCCCACTTTTGATATAAGGAAGTTTCGGGTCAAAAATTAAAATTAGCCTACCTATGCTCGTATTGATGCCAGTGGAATAAAAATTTGCAGAAATATACATGGGGTCCATAATAGTGTGTGTGCAGAATATGGAGATCATACTAGAACTGCCACGCCCACAATTAGCCAAAAATCATTACAAGCTTCCTACTAAAGATTTAATAACGAAACGACAATGTTGCGGGTACTAACATTAAACACCGCACAAAAAATGGGCGTGTTATTTCTACAGCCACGCCCACTATTGACATATTATTATAACTTTCGACCTACACAATATTTTTTGACGAAATTTTATATTGGTGGTTATATTGACACTACAAAGCCATACACACGAAATGGGGTCGATATAATCAATTCAAGGTACCCTACCAAAAATTACCGTTAGTATGCTCCTAATGATGATTTATGAAGAAAACTTCCCAATTGTTGAACTTGCACGCACAAGAAAAGGTAAAGGGTATTTTGTAGTCGGTCTAACCCGACTTCAGACTTCTTTACTCGTTAATATTTGTTAATAGTGGGCGTGGCACCTAATATATACCGCCCACTTTTTGCATAGTGTTTAGTAGGACCCACATCTCCATAACTGCTAAATTGCGACACGATTCCATCAATCGGACCGAAGTTATAGTCATTTTAAAAAAATGTGAAAAAAGTTCCTTATATGGGAGGTAGGCGTGGTCTTTGTCCAAATCGGCCCATATAGCAATCTGGTTCTGTATCTTTGTCCAGACTATACTTTTGCAAAATTTCATTAAGATAGCTCTAACGGTGTAGATAAAAAGTGGCCACAGACGGACGGACAAAATCAAAATTGCTTAGAAAGTGATTCTGACCATATCTGAATATACTCGTATATGTCCATACCTACCACGCCTCCTTCTTGAAATTGCAACCCCTCTCAAAAGCACAAAGTTAGTATACCCTATTTACCTTTTTTAAAGGTAAAAGGTATAATTAAGTTTTTCCATTGTCTTCTCCTCTAATTTCTATGGTTCTTATATAGTAGTTGAAACGACAGTGTTCCGAGATCACACTAGTCAGTATCTTTAATAATGGAATTTATAAAGCTTAAGCAGAGCTCATAATGGTTGCATCTCATCTTGTCCAATAATTAATATATTCTAGCTTTCAATTACTATCGCATCTGCAACACTTTACTTTGTCCTTTTAGAGTTATCTAGAACCGAAAAATATAAATTCAGTTGGGATACGACACTTTTAATTACACTCCTAATTTTCAACTTTATGTTCTCTGAACAGCAAGAAGGTACTCTTCATGCTTACGGTTTCACTTCCGTATAAAGATAAATTTGGATGTATCTGTCTATCAGTTGATACTCAAGTCAGTAAGTGATAATTTTGTTCGTTAAATATACTCGTATGTATTTCTCATATCATATAAATGAAAAATGCATAGCGTAAGGAACGTGTAATAAACACCTGATTAAAAAAAACAAGCTATAAATAATCCTCGAAGCTGAAGAAAGGACTGCTTATTCTCGTTTATTAAAAAAACATCACTGCTTTTTAGCAAACGCTCAACCTACCTACATATCTCAATCCGGAACCCCAACATAACTTCAAGGACACATTCCCTGATAGGGTTAATTGGTTACGGAATAGACGAAAACCTTCAAATATGTCTCATGTATGGTACACAGACGGCTCCAAAATGTATGAAGGTGTGGGAGTAGGAGAATTTGGCGAAAGACGCAGAAGATTCATTTTTAGCAGCAGAAGTCAGTGTTTCAAGCCGTAATTTATACAATAGAACATTGTTTAAGAGAAGAACTAGAATCTGACACCACAAATTGTCACATCTACATTCGCTCAGACAACAGAAGGCTGCGTAGCTAGCACTTAGCGCGTTTGAAGTCAAATCCAAACTAGTTTTGGTGTGCCTTCTTCTACTGAAAAGACTAGCATCAAGAAACAGAGTTCACATGATATGGGTGCCGGACATAGTTGGCACGTGGGGAACCAAGAGGCAGATGAGCTCGCTAGAAAAGTAGCAGGCAGTAACTTTACAGGACCTGAACCATACTGCGGCTTACCTTGGAGCTCCACAAAATACGAGATTATGGAGTGGCTAGGAAAAAAAGCACACCAATATTGGATGGAAACAAAAGATATTAGCGTAGCTAAAACTTTCATGCCATTCCATTCTCTCAAAAGAACTAAAGAGATACTGAGTTTGACTCGGTCAGGTATTCGCACTGTCCCGGGACTTTTGACTTGGCACTGTCGCGTAATGAAACACCTATACAACATGAGAATCACACAAAATGACCTCTGTAGGCTGTGTAACGAAGAGGAGGAAACAGCTGAACATCTGCTTTGTCACTGTAATGATCTCATATGGACCCGGCTTCGTTACATAGGTAACCATTTCCTAGAACCGTCAGGAATTGCGGACAAGTCTCCCAAGGAAATCTTTGAATTCGTAATGAATACTAGACTTGGGGAGTATTTGTAAAAATAGAGCGTGTCACAATAGTGACATTATATGGCCGCCGTGACTTGGTGACTAGTTCCCGCTCTCAGCACAATCTACTCTAATCTCAATACGTGTTTAATATTCTTAAATTATTTGGCTACAAATTATGAAGAATCGATCAGAAATTGTGTTTGCTATACATTCAAGTATTACTTCAATTTAATGATACAAACTAAATAAGACAAGAACGATTTCTTACTACTAAATTAATTATTTGTGAAAAATATGCATTTTCCACAACAAAGAGAAACTCAATTTACACAAAAAGGTAATTGTCAAGATTTTTTTTATATTTCAATAACTCACCGTTCTCAGCCCATCAATGCCCCGACAATAAAAAATCCTGCTCAGTTTTCATGTGGCGTGAAATGTGCATGTCCTGTTGATTTAATAGGTCAACCAGATGAAAGAAGGAAGAAAGGAGGAGCAACCTTTAATTGTGAAGTTCCCTATGGAAGGGCCTAAAGCAAATTTTATTGAAATGAATGCATACGAACAACATAATGTCAGCATTCCATGTTCGCGGAATGCGCAAGTGGGAATTGTCCATTGGCTGTAAATTAATTTATGATGGTATTGAAGGATTAAGAACAAGATTGAAGTAGTCTTGCTTTCTCTCAAACGGGGGTCTAATAGAACACAAAAAGATTAATAAACTCCATTCTGTTTGAGGCCAAATTATCATGCCTTTAATAAAAATTTAATTATAAAGTTATACTCTGGACTTTTTTTCTTTCTAATTTTGATTCATTTTCAGGCAATGTAAGTACAACCATAAAAAGGGGGTTTCAGGCCAAAAACCACCCTCATGTAGCCATCATGGTGTACATATGCAGTTAAAATGTTTGGAACTTCTGTACCTGTAGCTAGTCTGAAATTGATGTCCTTTTGTAAGCGTTTCGGGGAAAAGGAAGTTCATTACTTTGTTGATTTTCCCTTCCCGTTCTGTGGTTTGCAGATTGCGGTCTGAGTCTGTAATTTGCTTGGTTCTGTGATTGTATTTTCACAGGATATGTTTGTGTTACGCTTGATAAGTGCTGAGCTTAATCTGCAGCTTATTTTTCATTTTATATATGGGAATGCGATTTTGGCATTTCAGTGAAGTTAACACCATCCTCAGTTAGCGATGCTGAAATTACTTTTCTTTGATGGTCTTATTACCCTTTTTTCATCAATACTGGTTGCAAACACTTTACTTTCACTTCTCTCTTCTGCGTATCCTACTTCCGTCTATAACTTTATTGGGATTTTATAAAGCGTAATTAACTTTCGTGTCAATATTTGCCAGGGCTGTCCTTTAGTCCATTGCAAATCCTATTCACCCATTGCAACTAAGAAAAGCACAATGTTTGCGTACGTTGTTGAGCTTGTCTGTCTGTATTTGCATTTGTATGTGTAGTGGTAGCTGCTCTGATTACTGTATTGCTGAATAGTCCTTTGAAACGTAATTAGATACAAGTTCTCTGAAATTGTGCACTTCAAGATAATTTCTACATTCTGACTGGTATGAAAGAAGACAGCTCTCGAAATGAAATGAACACAATATTTTGCAAACTATTAGAAGCAAAAAGTAATGTGGTAACAGAGGAAACCACACTTGTATTGGTAAGAGGAATAAATAAATCGAAATGTTTCTGGCATATTTTATATGGGAGTATGAACGCCAAAGATTTACACAAATATCGCACAACCGGCTGAATAACTATTAACCATTCAAGGACTATAACAACAAAATATCCTCTCAAACAATTCTACATAAAAAACAATAGAAGTAAAACGTACTTAATTCAAAGTCAACAATGAACTAGCTGAAAATAGAGGCAAAGAAATAGTTAAAATGTCTCACAATTAAATCAATCGAACAAATTGAAAAACCTCACTCCCACCCATCAATAGAAAATAAAACTTCATTGCTTCTCAAAGTTATGAGAAGTGACCATACCTAACTTAGCAAAGTTGAAACAAAATCAACTTCTTCGATAGAAATTACCACACTCAATATACTCTACCACCAATTTAGATTTCGAAGGCTGTATTCCATCTTTAAGCAGGTGTGCTATACAAGATTTTAAATAGATATAGATATAGTATTGAGTATGTTGTAAACACTTTTGATAGCGTCAAGCACACAGATCTAACCAATTAAAACTCCCAATTTCATTGCCATTTGTTGCATCTTTATACCAATTTCAAAATTATAATCATTGATATCTTTAAAATTATTAAACATACAAATATTATTGTGTTCCTTCAAAATTTAATATGTATTTAAATATATAACAACTGTCGACAAATTTTCGCTGTTAATTATCTGAGTGTCGAATACCTTATATTCAATTAAATTATGTAAGCTCGCCTTAAATAAAGAAATGTGAGGCGTACATCCTCACATCCGGCAACTATCAGGGAACTATTTGCGAATGCCACTGTAGTTCTCAATTTGAGTATTAACCTAATTAAGTCAATAAATACTATTTATGGAATTATGTATATAAAAATAAATGGAAACGGACGAAAGCTCCAGTCCCAGTTCTTTTGAGAAAACTCCAAAGCCGACTCTATCGTCAAGTTTGGATCCTTCTGTGTAGAAATTCAGTTCCCCTCTTATCCATAACGTGAGTGTTTGCCACTCTCTTCTAGGCGGAATATGTATCTGGAAGCGCCTATCAAAGTTGAGATTAGAGTGGTCAATGTATTGAATAAAACTACACCAGGTATGCACGATAGTCGAGTGACCAATCTACCGATAATGCCATAATGCCGTACATTTCAGCCTTAGTGCTGATGCGGCGGCCACTTGTTTCCCTACCAGCTCTAAGGTAGGTAGGTTGAGTATCACTTCTAATGCTTTAGTTGGAGTGGTCCTTAAAGCACCAGAAATGCACAGAAAATCCGTTCTTTGGACCTTGCTCAGAAGCTTCAAATAGCTTTGTTTCTGAGTGGCTGGCCACCATACCAGTATTCCATATAGCAATATAGGTCTGACCACAGAAATGTACAGTCAGTGCATTATTCGTGGGGATAGCCCCCACCTGATTCCGACCGCTTTTTTACACGTGTACAAACCAATATTGGCCTTCCAAACTCTTTCTTCAATATTGGGTTTCGAGGTAAGATTCCTATTTATTACTAGTCTCAAATATTTAACTGTCTGGGAGACCGTAGGAGATCTATTTTTCGGGGATTAATTCCATTTTGTCGGGGTTTAACCCTAATACCTTTCTTTCCGTCCAATAAGTAAGCGTGGCCATGCTAGAGCGCAAAATATCCATAAAAGTGTTTGGATATTTCCCTCTAATCACAATTGCCAAATCGTCAGCATAGGCGATGACGTGGCAACCCCCCTCTCTAGGGCTAGCAGTAAGGAATTTACCTCCAAAATCCAGAGCAGGGGGGAGTGAACTCCCCCCTGAGGAGTACCTCTGCAGACCTATCTGCTTAAAGTGTAGGTACCTAAGCTGGCAGCTACCTTTCTGACAAGTATAGTCTCTATCAGTGCAACCACATTAGGATCAACGCCCACAGCTTCTAACGCTCACGTAATGGCGTTCGCAGTTATATTGTTAAAAGAGCCTTCTATGTCAATGAAGGCCGCCAATCCAAAATCCATCTGCTGGATGGCTTTTTCCACTATACCAATAAGTACGTGTAATGCCGTCTCTGTCGATTTGCATTTCGTGTATGCATGCTGTGCCGAGGAGATTCTACCAGTTGGTATAACTTCCCGTAATAGTGCAACTATCAATCTCTCCATTGTTTTTTAGGAGGAAAGGCGTGAAGTCTTTAGGATTTACATGTGAGGACCTGCCCGCTTTGGGTATGAAGGAAACCTTCGTTTCTCTCCATCTTAGGGGAATATAGCCCAGATTAAGACAGCTTCTAATTGCAGCCACAGCCCAGAGGAAAATTATGTTCCGTGATTGTTCCAATTCTGCTGGGTAAATTCCATGCGGACCCGGAGACTTGTATGGACCAAAAGTGCTAATGGCCCACTCAACTTTCTCGGCTGCAACTATCGCATTTCCTATCTCAGACAGCCTGGCCATAGATGTCGAGTTATTACATTGCACCGTGCTACTACCTGGAAAATGCTTATCTAAGAGAAGAGCCAAAGAATCCTTGCTCGATTCGCTCCACACATTCACGGACCTTTTAGGTAACACAGGTTGTATGGCGTCATCGCTAGAATTTTCCTTAGTCTGGTTACTTCCGATGTGTCTTCCACATCCCTACAATAGTTTTGCCAGGACTCTCATTACGCACTTCTGATTCCTTTTTGTATGCTTTAAATTCAGCCTTATAGGCTTCCCAGTCCGAGGGCAGACCCGAAGTTTTAGCCCTGTTGAATAACCGCCTATTAGACTTCCGGAGAAGGCTTAGATCCATCGACCACCAAGATGGTTTATTCTTCACTCTCAGTTTCACAACGAGGCACCCGGCTATCAGTGAACTATTCAAGGCCCTGGTTAATTGATTTATCAGCCCGTCTAATTCCACAGGGTCTGTGTGGTCAGACGGGGGATTCCTTGGCAGTGAGGCCCTGAGTGTCTTCCTATACTTTCCCCAGTCTGTTCTCCGTATATGTCTATTCGTCTTAACTGTAGATACTGGGAAGTTCAATTCGAATTCTATATAACGATGGTCAGAGTAGGAATTTTCATTCGAAACTCTTCATCTTTTTACATTATATGCGAACTGATCGAAGGTCAGGGTAATATCCCAAACTTCCTTTCCATTCTTTGTTATAAAAGTCGTCTCTGAGCCTAAACTTAGCTTATTTTCTATGATAAAGTCTAAAATTGACTCACCTCTTGCATTTGTGTCGGTACTTCCCAACAATGTATTGTGGGCGTTAATATCGCTGGAGACAACCAAGTTCCTGTTGGCTGCAGCTGCCTCGATCACCAATGCCCAAACCTCCTTCGGTAGGGCGTCCTTATCATGGGGCATACAGGCAGAGGGTACCCAGAAGCTGCTATTTTCCAGCTCAATGCTTGCAACCACTGTATCGCCATTGCTTAACTGAGGGAGCAATAAGATGTTATTGGTATCCTTTGCTAATAAACAAGCACGAGCCTAGCAGCTTGAAACTTCTCACCTTTAGACCGCAGATTTTGTTGCCGCATATTCACGGCTCGATATCGAACTAAATAAAGACAAAGCATTATACAAAATCAAAGCACCATAATGAAATTTCTCACCAATGAAAATCACAACAAATTGATAGGGGAAGTTTTTGAACATTTAATTCATAACAAGCCGAACATTTAAATTTCACAAAACTTGTAGTAAAAATTATAAAACTAACTAACTAGGAAAATATACTTTTTTGCTAATAATGTGAGAAACTGCTTAGCAAATCATTCAATCAGCAGAGAGTAATTATGACATTTTGCTGTAAATTTGCTTTCATATGCATTCAGAAACCAACAACACCCACGTAACCAATGTTTCGTGCATACAATTAACACACTCCTATGCACAATCTATGGCCACGGAGGAGTATTGTCAACTCCGGGTGGAAAAAAAAGAAGATCCGATCTAAATATCAGCCTAGACCCAACCACCAGATACATTTATTTTTCTGGAAAAGAAAATGATTTTTGATTCAAATTTTCCCGTTCGACGAAAAAATCGCCACAAATGCGTGGGAAGCGGTTTAATTAACAACATTAGTGCGGGCGCTCGTATCGCCGCTGTTTGTTTTATACTATCACAGTCACCCTTGTTTTGTGCAATTGTGTCGCCAATACGCCAAATTGTATTTTGAAGTTTTCAGCACCACTCACGACCCAATTCCAACAATTTTTGCAGTTTTGTATATATTTATATATATTTTTCATTTATGTTGAATGAAGTTGTGAAGTTCGGCAAAAACAGTTAAAGAATAACTCAGTTTAATAAAAGTTGAATCAATTATAAGTTAAAGTTTAAATTAGGTAATACTATGGTTCTATTACAGATAAACAAGTATTAGTTGGTATCTGTAAATATTAAACATTGCCATTTATAATTATGAAGAGACAACAATGCATTGATTTGATGTTAGAAAAGCAGCAAATTGATACCCTTTTTCCAACAAAATCATCTGCAGTGACGAGGCTGACCTTGAACCGGATAGCTACAATGAACACAATTGTCATTTTTCTGGTTATGATTGAGCCATCTTCGAACAATCAATACATGGCTCTGATCAATAAGGACATCACAATTTGGCATTTAAATAAAACACAGTATAATTGAGCTATCGGGCTGAAATTTATTCAACAGTACACATGTCATATTCAAGTATGCAATTCGATTAGAGTCTGTAGTAGACAGTCAGGCTGCACTGACAGCACTAGAAAATGCGTTAACCACTTAAAAAATTGTCAAAGAATGTAAGACTTAACTCCATCGGTGGAATTTGCTTGAACTTATTTGGGTTCCGGGACACTGTGGTGTTCAGGGGAATGAATTAGCTGATGACAAACTGGCAACAAAACATGGCAAACTGTGAATCTGCGGGCATTCCAATGGGACCAGAGCCACTTATCGGTATTTGTTTAGCAGGGGGTATGGATTGGATTAGGAGCCATGTGAATAATATTCACAAGTACCGATGGTGCAGTTTAATTGCCTGCAAAACAACCAAGTGCTTCCTAGAAAGCTCAAATAGGAGATTTGGAAATTTCCTTCTGACATTACGAAGGAAAAATCTTCGATCATTGGTTGGGGTAATCACAGGGCATATTCCATGGGGTCATCATACCATGACAATAGGCATCATCGAGAATCCGAACTGAATCTCCTGCCTGGAGGAAGAACAGGACGGCACAGAGCATTTTCTCTGCGGTTGTCCTGCCTTTGCCAGAATGAGGAGGCGCATATCAGGGTCAGATGTTTTGGGAATGGATAATGTACATTCCTTATCCCTGGACGGACTTCTGAGGTTCATAAAAGAGTCAAAGAAGTTTAAAAAGGTGTAACTTCCTTTCCAAAATCTTCCTTCCCTAAATATGTTTCCAGGCTTAGTACAATGGGCATCAATGCCAGAGTGCTTGGAGGCCTCCTTCTTCGGGTCTGCGGTTCTCTGGCCTACCCCACTTCTATCAATCTATCTATCTATACAATTCGATCTCATTCGTATGACCACCGCCAACCCGTTTCCAGCGATCGATATTTTGGAGCCAATTTTCTACCACTCTTCCACATACATCAGCCAGAACGCTGGAATTTTGCGTTCAATATTATTCCTGAGCTCTTCTAACGTTGTTGGCTTGTTGGTATAAACCAACTTGTTGGTATAAACCAACTTGTTGGTATAAACCAACAACTTAACCTTACCGGACCGTTTCTCGAGATTACATGATTACAGAACTTCTCCTTTAGTAGATAAATTTTTTGATCTGCTGTGAGGTATATGGCACCATCTGGGTGGATGGATCACATATCACTGACATCAGGTATCAAATACAAAATTTGTTATGTACCTATTGAAAAGTCAATTATGTGATATGTCAATGGTGAACGGACAAATTACAGCAGCATTTATGCCGATTAGTAATAGAACATTTTATCAAAAGTACTAAAGTCTGCAAGGTTGGCCGCGCCCTATGTGGCCGATATTTATATTATTCATGTGAATGTGAATGTTGCAACATTATATTGAAATAAAAATATCACGAGTGTATTAAAAACAAATGTTATTCATTTCATATTTAAATTGTAACCTCCCATTACATCACCGTTTATAAGAAGATATGATGTTTACTGTTTGTTCTTTAAAAATATATTTTCGAAGGAAAGATTTCAGTTTATCTAAGACGGGTACTATGAGTATAAAGAGTTGGTACCAAATCAATTCGGAAATTTCGATCGAGTTACCGAGAATTCAATATTTACACAATCTTGCCGGCTAAACAAGATATCACCATATGGAAATAAATAATGGTTGCTTTAGACACAAAAAGGGAAATCATAGACGACAACAATGTATGTCTTTCTAATATTTTCGATGAATTTTCAAGTAATTTAAAAATTATAGTAGCCAGTGTTTGAGGTACTCATCACATGAAAATGTCTCACAGTTGGCATAAAGGATTTGAAAAGATTTGCATGACAGATTTTTCCGAGGGAAGGGCAATTTTCAACAGATACGAGCTTCTCATATCTCCCAGAATGTGAGATTCTTCTTCTTAGATGACATCGCCAATCAAAGACATCCAAGTGCCTCTGCTAAGTGGGCACTGTCTCAAATTTCTTCAATTCAATGCTAATCCACTTAGCCACGTAGATTTCATTGATCTTCGATGTCAATAACTGTATCAGCGCTCATGGTTCAATCTGATGCGACAGTTGTCTCCAACGCGCAAAGGTACGAAGATCTTACCAATTACTTTTCTCTCGAACAGTCCAGTAGTGGCTGCATCTGACTGCGTCATAACCCTGGCTAATATATAATAATTGATAATAATGAAGCACTGGTAGACTGTAATTGTTGTACTCAAGATAAAAAAAACTCCTTGACTTTATCGAAAGAATATAAGCAAAATGTAATGGTTGTTCTATGACGCTGCAATTGTTCACATCATGGACATAATTTACTTCGTAAGAATGTGATATTACAACTCACTAAATCCAACTCCCTTATCTATTGAGATACGCTAAACAACAATGACCTGTTAGCGAGTTTAGAAGAGCATACAAGTTGATGTATATCCAATACTAACCACGGTTGGGAAGAAACTGGGAACTTTTTTTGACACAATAGATATTTAATTCGTCCAAACTTATCACGCTCAAAGTCCAGATTATTTTGCTTACAACTTAGGAACTACAAAATTCCAAGGTTTACAATGCCTAGTCTAAACGGCACTCCGCTCTCTTTGAGCACACACGTTAAGTACATAGGCCTGATTCTCGACCCAAAGCTTAATTAGAAAGCCAATCTAGCTGAGAGGGCAATTAAAGCAATATGTGCTATATACTGCTGTAAAATAGCAGTTGGTGCACGATGGGGACTTCGTCCTCGAGTCGTACTCTGATTCTACACGGCCATCGTTGAACCAAACCTGTTATACGGGTCGGTCTTCTGGTGGCAAGCTCTCGAAAAAGCCTGCAATATCAAACCCCTCGATAAAATCAGAACATCCTTTGCTCTACTGATCACTGGCGCTCTTCGTAGCACACCTACGAAAGCCCTTTTAACAATGCTGTACTGGCTCGCTTCGGGACTCCTGGTTAAGCAACAACCCAAGTTGACAGCGATTAGACTTAACGCTCTTTCCCACTGGCGCATAACCCTCACGGGCCATGCTTCTATTCTGAATCAGAATCCACCTGTCCTCAACTTTATCGATTATATGTCGGTCTATCCCGATTTGAACAGGGAATTCCCTCACTATTCCAAGTCGAAACGACTGGACTTCAGAAAACCTAATCGTCGGTGAAACAGTCGAAATCTGCACCGACGGTTCCAAGCTTGGAGGTAGAGTCGGCAGCGGTATCTATTCCGACAAGCTGGACTTAAACATCTCCCTTCGTCTCCCAGACCATTGCAGCGTTTTTCAAGCTGAGGTCATGGCCATTTATCACGCAGCCAAATAGATGCTGAGTAGTGATATCGGCGCAGTGGACATATCTATCTTCTCAGACAGCCAGGCCGCCATTAAACCTCCTCTTATGCCACTGCCCATCCTTGAGCAGAAGAACAATTCGCACCTTTGGTGCCCATTTCTTACAATCCTGACAGAGCTGTCATCCATTAATATTAGGGACGTAGCAAGGTTCATCAAAGTATCAGGATGGTTTCCTGCAACATAACGGGGGAGTCGTGCCTTTCCTGGCGCTGTCCTTGCGCTGACTATCACCATCCCAAGTAAGGGAACTTTTTAGTCATTGATTGAATGGCGCTTTATGTGTGCTCAAGTGTGCTTTTGGCAAACTGGGCGGCCACTCCTACCTAACCTAACCTAACTTACTTTGATCCTATGACTCTGAAATCGGCTTAATTTGATTTTTGAAAAAGTTCACATACATTTTTTCCAATTATTTAAGAATCTTGTCTATAAGTTGAAATTTCTGTGAAGGATTAAATATAATATTAAGCACATAATATTGTTGAACCACGCGGCGATGATCCAAATTTAAAGGTAATCCTGAATTAGTAGTTCGGTACACGTGCTTCAGCATACTCGTATGCTCGTACATTGCGAATGTATGCATTCCAGAGATGTGAGTGGGATGCATGCTGCTCTTCTGCGTGTATATCGTTTTAACACAAACAATGCAGGGGAAAATTTTAATCATATTTCACTCACATCGTCGCTATGGCATTCATTGTTTTTACAAATTATGAAATTGCTTTTACACAACACAAAGCCACAATTTCAGTTGCAACCGCGCCCACATTTACTATTTGCAAAAGCAAATTAATTTCTCGTCATTTTGGAGGTGGTGGTGATTTTAGTGGTTTTGGCTGCCATTGTTGCTGCAATCAAGAGCAACATTTTACGTTATTTAGAGAATGAGGTTGGTTAATGTTAACGACACGACGGTCACTTCACAGCACAAGGCTACAGGGCGAGCCCAGCCACAACACAAAATTCAGACACGAAGGGCACACTTATACACGTGATTCTCTTTTGATAAGTGTTGAGAGGAAACTCGAGGTTATCAACCTGATACCTCGGACCTATTCATATTCCACAGTTCAAATCGATTAAAAACTATGAACAGAAACCACGATCGGAAACGCAAAAATAAATCACTACCATTTTTATACTGATAGAATCTAAGTTTATAGTTAAGGAAACTTTATAAACCTATTTCTATGAAATATTTACTTCATTGTTTATAATTCTAATGTATATCAAAAAATTCTCATCATCGATTAGGTCCATTTTAGCTGAATAAGGCAAAAATCACCATAAATGGGCTACAAATTCTACATTACTTCAGGTTCCGAATTGTGCGATGAAGGTGTTAGAGGACGAAGGTGACTATTAACCGTCACGCGAGAAATTTTTACAAGGGATGATTTAAAATCTGTTTGATATAGGAATACAAGATAAGTTTTTCATCACAACAGTGCTAGTTGGTTTAAAAATGCAAACTCATGTACGACAACATGGGCGGTAATGAAAGGCCTGGGCTCTAAATGATATAATTACATACATTATCTATTAATGATCGATGAGCTGAACCATTAGTTTTGTTTTATCGCAAAATTGTATTGAGCCTAAAATTGTCGCATATAGAATGATATCAATTTAGAAGCGATACAGAACAGAGATCTGCAATGAATCCATATTTCGCTATACAGAGTCGCCAATACTCTGACGTTGGCTTATGCACAACAATGAAAAAATGATGATCTTCGATTTTGATCAGTCGTCTGTGGCGGAGCTTCATTCAACACGTACACGAATGAGTATGATCATGATGTATCGTCTATGGGCCGCATTAGATTACACAAACTTCAAATTAAAGAAACCTTGCTCCTACTTCTCACGAATAAAATGGTAACGAACGTCAATAGGCTTCGTTCTTTTGTGAAATTCAGGGTCTTCCACAAGACGTATGGCGCTTTGGTTTTCGATATAAAAATTAAGTGTATCAAGATTACTCACCAAAAGCTCAGATATTAAAACGTATCCTGTAGTCGATCTTCTTGTTTCGTGATCTCCATCGTAATCTGCATCACTATAACCGGCTAAACTTAAGTTGTTCTCGCCTTTGAAGATTATGCCCATCTGCAGTGTGCCTTTAATATATTTTAAAATCCTGCATTTATGTGAGCATAGGCTGGTTATTCGAAATATCTGCTTGCATTGCCAACTGCGTAACTGATGTCCGCACATATCGATACTGCCAAAGACATTAACCACCACTCGATATGGAAAATCTATTTCTGTATCTCCAACAAAATCTCCCAAGTCTTCTGATTTATCGGCTGGTGTTGATAATGAGTTCATTCTGAATCGTTGAAGCACCTTGCGAGCATAAGATTGTTGATTAACCAGAATAGATCCGTCTGATCTTTGATGAATCTCTAGCCCCAAGAAACATGTACCATAAAAAAATTTACATCAAATTCTTCCCTCAAATGTTCAATAACTTATAAAATATTGTTCTCATTTTCTACTACTATAAGCCCATCATCAACATATAAGGCCAGTATCAACAAACCATTTTTTTTATTTTGAATAGAGACACATGGGTCTGATTTGGTTATTTTAAATTTGAATTTCTTCAAAAAATTTCTAAATTTTCCATTCCACGAACACAACGCTTGTTTCAGCCCATATAATGTTTTCACCAGATTACAAACTCTACCGCTATTATCTTCATATCCGAATCATGTATACGGTTTCCTTAAGATCTCCATTCAAAAATGCCATCTTTATGTCGAATTCCTTCACAATAATTCTTTTCGCAGCTGCTATGGACAAAATAGATCGTTTTGATGAAAACTTTACTACTGGGCTAAAGGTTTCGTGGCAATCTATGCCGCATTGCTGTGTGAATCCACGCACTACCAATCGTGCTTTGTATCGGTCAAGAGATCCATCTGTCTTAAGGTTTACTTTAAATACCCAATTATTATCAATAACTTTTTGGTTATTAGGGCGGTCCACTAAAACCATGTTTAATTTACACATTTCATGATCTTTAGATTCAATTGCCTCCTCATTTGTCGTCGGTTCATCAAAAATAGCCAGCATAACTATATGACATGATTCATGACAATCGCACCTGTGATGATCATGCACCTTTGCGATTGAGCAAACGTTGATCCACGATGTAGTTTCAGTTAAGCCCACATCTCGAATCAGCAACATTTTCGTCAACTTCTTCAGATCTTGCAACGCCATCCACAACAGCTTCAGGATCATTGTTTTTTGTTTTATTTCAATATCATTTGTACTAGTCTGTTCTTCGGTGTTCTGCCGGTGCCGGCGTATCTCCATTCGCGATATCAAACATTTCGCCAGCCTCCAATATCTGCCGCATTTGAAACTTCCATGCCAGCCACTGACTGCCATCCTGAAGTTTTACAATGCGAGCTTCTTGTTCCATCATGCTGAACACGTGTTTCTAACCTTTCTTCTTTTTTCTTCTGCGAATTCACTGCAACGCCTAGTCAACTCACATAACCTTTTGAAATAAAAGTCTTCAGTGTTATTTAATCCAGTTTTATTGTAGTTTTACAATATAAAAGAGTAGAAAACTTTAAGAGACTTATTGCCTGAATCGCCAAAAAGAGAATGATTATAACGAACAAGAATTAAATGCAAGAATATGTGAAAACGAATAATGGTGTTGCCCAAACATTAAATAAATATTCCATTCAACAAAAAGCCATCAAATATATGAATTCAACCCGTTAAGTATATGAGTTGTAACTTTACGAGTAATTCGTTTGATGGAGTTCTTTATTTTGTTTGATCCCAAATATTAGGAAAATACGTAGAATCAAGCATATGATTCAGCTCATTTAAGTATTCATTTCGCAATACTCATTTCGCAATATACGAGTATGTCGCGCAGATACTACATCTATTAGATTTTAACATCCCATTTATAAAAATCCCTTATAAATATATTTCTACTTAATATAATACTCTTAATTTTTTTGATCACTTCATAATATCAGCTTTTATTCCTGAAATGTGCAGCCTACCAAAGTATAATAATTGTGAAAGTAATGATAAATGCAATAATGAACTTAAAAATGCAATTTTTTATGTATATTTCGTGGAAAAAAGAGGGACACGCAATGAAGTGAACACACACCCGCATGACTCGAGTCATACTTATTTTTAATCGCCTTTCCCACATAGAGTGAAAGAAAGTCAAGCTCTTCAACCTCACATAAGTTGTTGAGTATAAGTGTCAAGCTTACTGCCAACATATTAGTATATATGAGGTTGAATCGCTTTCCAATAAGTGTGAATGAGTGTAAACAGAATAAAAAGTGAATCATGACTCGCGTATATTTAGATTTTCGGTACTCATTGCAGATATCTTATACGCTGGAGTCGTTCAATACTTATTTTTTTCACAATATGGGTGAAATAATGTGCGATACGGCGATCACAACTACTCAATTATTGGAATCACAATTTGCCGACACGATAATCGGAATAGACCTGTAAATTGACCGTGTTATTCAACACTGAGACTATGTGAAATCACTGATAGATGTTATTCAACGACCCTATTCTGGCGAGACTTACAAGCTCACTTCGTTCACTAATAGAGAATATTTGACAAAAAGTAAGTATTCAGTATTCTGAGAGAAAATTCAAAGCTCTTTCATTTACTATTTAGGATTTGATGCATACAAAAAGACTATTAACAAAATACATTCTTCACGCTTTGGAGTTACAACATTGAAAAACAATAGAACCACTATATCAATAGCAATATATGTATTTATCGTTCAAATATAATAAAAAAAGTTCCATCTACAGAAGTAAGGTCAATACAATCTCTGTTGTGATATCATGTAACCTTGAAAGTAGAAACACGGTATACTAAATTTGTATGGTTCAGCTAAATATACATATGTATATGTAGGTGTGATGTTTTTGCATTGCACACACATCAATCAGTTTAAAGACGAAGCTCATAAAAGACGGTCGCTCAGCGGATATCAGCATTAATCTTTTTAAAATATTTCTAGTTAAAAATTGTCAAACAATTTATAAACTTATTAATTTTTAGTTTTTTATATAAATAAAAACTTTATTCTTATTACAATTAATTAAAACCCTAAAAAATAAGAATTTTCTAAAACAAAGAAGCATTGGCTTCCAAAGAAAGCAAACAAAAGCAATTTGAAAAATTCGTTACAAAATAACAACAAAGAGTATGGCGTGCCTAGAGTCATTTGAATTTGTGCAAAACTCCCTCAAACATAGCAGAATAGAGAACGTGGCAGCGCTGCACAAATTTGTGTTTGAAAACGCAGGCGACAGAGCTAACAGAAAAAACTTGCGTATGTTTGCAGGTTTTACTTTTGATGAAAACGACGATGAATATATAAAAAAATGTGAATATATTAAGAATAACCTAACGGCAGTCGATCTTACCGCAATATGCAATATTCTCAAAATAGACAACAAAAAAGAAAATTTAGTACTCCACATATTTAAAAATTTAAAAAGAGGAAATTTGTTATGTTCAAACATAAAGCCAGAGAGCGGCAGCGACGATGACGATGATGATGATGAGGACGATGATGACGATGACGATTCATCAAAGCGTAGCAACGACGGCGGTTCGCAAAAAGACGAAATAACAAATAAAAGAGGCAAGAAGAAAAAAGAAGACTGTTTTTTGTCTGTTGAAGATTTTGATATGGCAAAACCAACAAAGAATTTAATGACGTCCAGATTTGCTATGAGTTTTCGGGACATAGAAGATTCAGTGAGAGCATTTGATGGCAGCGAAAAATTACCAGTTGAAGTATGGGTAAATGAGTTCGAAGAAACAGCGGTCGTTATGTGTTGGGATGAATTCCAAAAATTTGTTTTTGCGAAAAAAATTTTAACAGGAATAGCAAAACGTTTTATCCAAAGTGAAAAGAGAATAACATCGTGGTTCAAATTGAAAGATGCTCTCCTAGATGAATTTAAAACGACGGTAAACAGCGCACAACTACATAAACAATTAGCAGATCGAAAAATAAAAAAAGATGAGAATATTCAAGAATATTATTTCGAAATGAAAGATTTAGCTTCGCGAGGAAATATTGAAGATAGTGCTTTAATGCAATATGTAATAGACGGCATAAGAGACTTAAATGTAAACAAAACCATTTTGCACGGCACAAAGAATTTAAGAGAATTTAAAGATAAATTAAAATGCTACGAAGTAATAAACGCAAAGTCAGATCAGTCGAATGAACAAAAAAATAAACATATTAAAAACACCAGGAATATTAAAAGAGAACTTTTATGCTACAATTGTGGTAGTGGCGGTCATAAATCTGTAGACTGCAAAGACAAAGAAAAAGGCACAAAGTGCTTTAAATGCAACCAATTCGGTCATATTTCTAAAAATTGCTCTTATAAAAAAGATGATAACACGAATACGCGTTGTTTAATACCAAATAATAATATTATGAACAAAAACGTCAAAATAGCCGGTAAAAATTATATAGCGCTTTTTGATACTGGAAGTAAATTTAATATTATTACAGCTGTCGTGTTTAAAGAGTTGAACGAACCAAAACTAAAGAAAGTCAACATACATCTTGTCGGTTTCTGTCAAAATAAAGAAAATAAAATAATGCCGTTCGGTAGCTTTAAATACAATATTGAAACTGATGATGAACATTACAATGTAAACTTTCTTGTTGTTTCGCATAAAAATATGGACATTGACGTGGTAATCGGTGAAGAATTTTGTAGTGAAGCCGAAATAAAAATAGATCGTGACGGGATTCATTTCGAAAAGATCTTAAAAAATAACGATGAAGCGGTTTCGATAATGAAAATAAATACTTTTTCGGAAAATTTTGAATTGGATATCGACGACAAAACTAGCGAAACTGTTAAACAGAAAGTGTATGATCTAATCAGCAATTATCGCCCGGTTAAATCCAAGTCAACAAACATCGAAATGAATATTGTCCTAAAAGATGAAACTCCTATTTGTTCGCGTCCAAGAAGACTACCTCTGTCAGAAAGATGTGTTCTTGATAACCAAATTGATGAATGGTTAAAAGATGGAACGGTTGAGATTTCAAATTCTGAGTTCAGCAGCCCAGAGGTATTGGTAAAAAAACGCGACGGATCTCCAAGAACGTGTATCGATTTTCGAGGAATAAACAAGGTAATAGTAAAAGATAGATTTCCATTGCCTTTAATCGAAGACCAGTTCGATAGATTGTAAGACGTCAACATTTTTAGTACCATTGATTTGAAAAACGGCTTCTTTCACGTACCAGTTACTGAATCTAGCCGAAAATATACCTCATTTGTTACACATAATGGGCAGTACCAATTTTGTAAAGTTCCTTTCGCCTTTCAAATTCACCAGGCGTCTTTCAACGATATGTTAATTCAATTTTTCGCGAATTAAGTCGAAAGGGCGTTGCCCTACCCTACATAGATGACATAATTATTCCTGCAAAAACTGAAGAAGAAGCTTTGACTAATCTAGAAGAAGTAATAAATTTATGTAGAGATTATGGGTTGGACATCAATTTAAAGAAGTGTCAATTCTTAAAACGTAAAGTTGAGTTTTTAGGACATGTTATTGAAGACCAAAAAATATCACCATCTCCCAACAAAATACAAGCCGTTATGAAATTTAAGATTCCACAGAACTTGAAGCAGCTACAAAGTTTTCTCGGCTTAGCCGGTTACTTTAGAAAGTTTGTGCCTAATTTTTCATTGATAGCTAAACCCTTAAGCGACTTAACAAAGCAAAATAAAAAATTTGAGATGAAAAAAGAGCAATTGGAATCTTTTAATAAATTGAAGGAAATACTCAGTAATAAGCCAGTTTTATGTATTTTTAATCAAAGCTATGAAACCGAAGTGCACACTGATGCTTCAATTGATGGTTACGGTGCCATTTTGCTTCAAAAGAATCCAAACGACGGTCAATTACATCCAGTTTATTTCATGAGTAAAAAGACAACTGATGCCGAAAGAAAATATACAAGTTATGAACTTGAAATACCAGCTGCTATTGAGGCCTTAAAGAAATTTCGAGTGTACATCCTTGGAATAAAATTTAAATTGGTTACTGATTGTAATGCATTTACAAAAACCTTAGAGAAAAAGGATCTTTGCACAAGAGTGGCTAGATGGATATTATTTCTTCAGGAGTACGATTATATTGTTGAACATCGAGCGGGTACTCAAATGAGGCACGTGGATGCTCTGAGCCGGTACCCCGTAATGATAATAGGAAACGAAGATATAATTTCTAAAATTGTTAGGGCGCAAGTTCAAGATGATGATCTGAAAGCCATCATTGAAATACTTCAAGACAAACCAACATACAACGATTTTTTCATGAAAGGTAATGTTTTATATAAAGCTGTGGATGACTATGAGCTGGTAGTCATACCTAAAAATATGCAACGAGATATAATTAAGCAGGCTCATGAGAAGGGTCATTTTGGAGTTAAGAAAACTCGAGAGCTTATATGCAATGATTACTTCATACCAAAATTAGACGAAAAGATAAAATCTTTTATAACAAGCTGTATTCCTTGCATCGTAATAAATCGACAACAGGGTAAACAAGAAGGGCAATTACATCCACTGCCAAAAAATGACGTTCCGCTTCAAACATTGCACATTGATTTCCTTGGTCCTCTGGAGTCGACGAGTAAGAACTACAAACACATTTTAGCCGTTATCGATTCTTTTTCGAAATTTTGTTGGCTGTATCCTACGAGATCAACTACTGCTAACGAAGTCATTACAAAATTACGAAGCCAAAGCATGGTATTTGGAAATCCAGAGCAAATAATTGCAGATCGTGGCTCTGCTTTTACATCCGAAGATTTTAAAAATTACACGAATGACGAATGGGGTCACTACAGGTTTGCCCAGGGCAAATGGTCAGGTGGAGAGGCTAAACGGAAACATCAGTACGGTCTTAGCAAAGTTAAGCATCAACGATCCAGCGAAGTGGTACCGATATGTCGATAGAGTTCAACAGGTCATTAACTCAACATACTGTAGAAGTACGGATTTGACACCTTTCGAACTTCTTACCGGTGTCAAAATGCGTATGAAAGATGACATTAAGATTAAAAAACTTATCGAAGACGAGATGATAACCAACTTCAACCAAAATCGTGATGAGAAGAGGCTCCACGCCAAAGAGCAAATACTTAAGATACAGAACGAAAATAGAAAATCGTATAATCTCAGACGTAAACCAGCAACCAAATATAAAGAGGGCGATTTTGTAGCCATAAAACGCACGCAATTTGGAGGTGGGCTCAAGTTGAAACCAAAGTATTTTGGTCCATACAAAGTTTCCAAAGTCAAACCAAATGATACCTACAATGTTACGAAGGATGGTATATGTGAGGGTCCCAAGCTTACTTCAACCTGTGCCGAATATATGAAGCCTTGGAGTGTCGATGATGACGAATTCGAGGCGAATTCCTAGCAGAATGGCCGAATTGTAGGTGTGATGTTTTTGCATTGCACACACATCAATCAGTTTAAAGACGAAACTCATGAAAGACGGTCGCTCAGCGGATATCAGCATTAATCTTTTTAAAATATTTCTAATTAAAAATTGTGAAACAATTTATAAACTTATTAATTTTTAGTTTTTTATATAAATAAAAACTTTATTCCTATTACAATTAATTAAAACCCTACATATATGTACAAACGATCAAATTCACTTTTATCTGGCTGTCCGTCTATTCGTCTGTGGCCAAATTCTCCACACTCGTATCTTAACCACTTGACCACTCGTACCTCCCATATATGCAACTCTAGGCACCTCTTTCAAAATGACTTTAACTTCGATATAACGGTATAGACACACAATTTTCCACTTATGTAGATATAGATGGGTTCTTCTAGATTCTGTATAAAATATTCTCGATATTAACAACTAACTAACATCTATAACAGATTTATGGAGGAAATTTTGTGTGAAGAAGCATGTTGACATGATCCAATGCGACGCCCACTTTTAATGTATGTGCATACCCCGAGATCTATACAAGATTTAATAAGTTAACATAATGTTATAAAATTAGATTAAGAATCTAGGTGATCATAGTAGGCGCAACATTTCAGTATCAATAACGCGCCTCTTTAATAATAATATAGTATTTGTGTGTCATTTTGTGTTTCTTATTGTATGTTGAAGTCGGTATAACCCAACTTTAGTTTTCTTTACTGGTCTCTTAAATTTATTGTGTGTTCAAACAGGAATTGTTTTATGTTGTTTCGAAATATATTTTCTTTTACTTTTGAACTATTCACAAAGTTTTGTAGTCATAAATTGTAAAATTTCAACAAAGACACTAAAGAACCCAAATTTAAAGTATCAATCGGATAGTTAGTCCATCCCTCCTTCCGATTTTTGTTATCTGAAAAAGCAGTTTGATTACCTATAGTTGCAAATCGTGATGATTTTGGTCAAATTACACAAACATGCTCGAATAATAAAGCCCAATTAATAACAATTTAGCTGATATTTAAATAATAAACAATGCCAGAATATTTTTCATAAATGTCAAATTGCAATTTTTACTTGACATTTTCGTTTCGTAACCACGCACATGCCACCGCACCAACTTGTGATGCCATTTCCAAAAAGCATAAAGAGAAAATGCGCTTTAATAAAATACATTTGCAAAATATTTACTAATTGGCAGATGATATGCCAACAATTATACAACGCAGCAGCACCAGCAGCACCGAGCGCAACAACGCCATCCGCAGCAACTAACAAGGTGAAATAAATTCTGTTGCCATGACGATGTGAAGCAATTGTCAAATGGAAGTTCCATTCCGTCAATTCAGCTACATTGCAACAAATTGAATACGTCGAGAGTAGGTGCTCTTCCAGAACCAGCTGGTCGTGGGTAGAAGGTACCGCACTCATGCCAATTCGTATCACATTACATACTCGTATATAAACGCTACAGTGGTTCACAATAAACGCCAATTTTCGACTTGATTGCATTGACAGTGCCATAAATATTAAATAATTGCTTAAATTTTACCCAATAGGACCGAACACTGGGTTCACGAAATGATTGTGCAGCAGGTACAGCGGCAAAAAGATACAATAATTTCAAGACTTAAAACAATTGAACGAAATAATTAAACTTCATATCTATCGACTGTCTACATCAGAAATTCTTTTTTTGGTTAATTTAGCAGTAATACTTTCACAGTCCTGACAACTGGTCTTTATTTTTTGATTGCTATCGTTTTGAATAAATTTTCTGTAATATGACCCCAAACTAAATACCTACCTATATAATAAAGTAATAAGGGAAAATAACCCCAATTAGCTCAACAAATTTTTTTAAAAGGAACCAATTCAATTTTAAAATGGTTAAATAGAATTTTGTTGTAGTAGGTTGCCCCATGGCCGACACTGCGATCTAGAAGATCTTTTGTCATTAGTGAACCATGTGATCACAACTGTCCGATCTACTATACCCTATTGGTTTAGTACCGGTAATTTTCAATAAAGCTATAGCATTTCGTGCGGATTGTGAAGTCAAATCATCCACATTAAAGTCATGAGGTCCTTTTCTTCCTAGAAGTTTCTTGTCTAAATAAAGAAAGTAGTTGAGAGTCATGTTCTTTCATTATCCGCATTTCCGCTTTTTGGATGAATTTGAGAAAGTCCATAACAGGAGCATTCTTTATTTCTTCCAGAGCAATATGTGGACTATGTTCATTCCAGCCCTTGGCAACGCAATGCAGTTGCTTAGTACGTGCTCAGTGGTTTCTTCTTCTTCTAGACAGAGCCGGCATTCCGTATCGTCAAGAATGTGGATTTTAGTCAGGTGATATTTCAGGTAATAATGTCCTGAGAGAAAACCTGCTATTTTTCTTATGTCTGCTTTGCACAAGTTAATTTAAATGACTCAGTTTATGTTTTAGTATATTTATTAACCACCTTCTCGGTGTAAAGCTTACAACGAACTAGTGAACAAGTCTTACTTCTTAAATTAGAAATTGACAAATTTGACCTCCTTAAACTGTAATTATGATAGACAGAGGTCAAGTCGTATGCACTTCATCAGTCTCGCCAAATCAGGCGCTTTTTTACCTTCTTTCCAATAAGAGAATTTGCCGTTTGCTAACTTACTCAGGGGAGAGTTGCACTCTGATAGTGGGAAAGAGAGGCTTCGCAACAGCTTGTGTACCTAACCATATGCTGCAATAACTCACACAATACGCGGTTCTCTATTGTATGGCTAGTCTTTTGGGTTGGCGAAGTCCCAGTGTCACATTCTGACACTATCATCTCAGTTAACTACCCTAGATTTAGCGTCCACCCAGTTGTAGGAGCGTAGCAGTGGATATATTACACCCACTAAATTTCATACTCAAATTTTATAATTTTATGGTAAATTTTGTTTATGATATTTCCGGTCTAATTTTATCCATAAATCGTATATAAATTTATACAGCGCACATAATTCACATAAACTGTAGTTGTTACAATCATATTTTGTTATTATTACATATAGAAGCTATAGTTATTAAAAGATGTCGACAGTTCTATATGGGAGGTGTATTCGTTGTCCGATTGCCTTCATATATCAATTTGATTAAAATGTGTCTAATGGTATGAAAAAAGTTATCAATACACGAACGGACGGAAATTATTAGAATATACTCGTATAATTTTTCTGAGCTTTTTACACTAGAATTGTATTTTTTTTAAAATAATATTTTCGAACTGTTTTACCGATTGAACTTTATTTAAATTTATGGCTGACATAATGTCGACTATCGAAGAAAGCGTTTTGAATTGCTAGAAATATAATTCAATGACAGAGAGTGAAGAGTATCAATTCGCATCAATATCAAATTTTCTAGACCACCTCACAACATATCTATAGATTGAAACCGCATATTTAAAGATTGGAAGATGGTTCTCTTTAATTTGGTTCATATAAAAGTATTATATGCTTATTTCAGTAATCGAAATAATATAAAGAAGAAACTAAATAATCCTTTGGAAATATCATAGGATTATATGGGACTTGTATATAGCATCTCCAATTGAAGATACAAGCTGAGATAATGCCTTAAGAAAAACAAAGAGGCATAGATTTGCATACCATAAAATATCTGAATACAATTAATATAAATGCTTCATATTTTTTTCTATATGCATTTCAATATATAAATTTGATAGGAAATCTAGATCCACATTTTGAAACAAATAAATAAATATGTGGGCATGCAGCTTTGTACTTTGAGTTCTTAATTATAAATTACCACACCCACCTCATCCATGCCTAAAATATTCAAAGCTTAGTCCTTTGCCACTTTGAATGAGTAACTGCAATGGTACAAATGAAAAACTATCCGAAGAAATGAAAGTATTTCGAATGCAATTCAATGCCTTGGCAATGCTGTGAGTTATTTGAAAATGTATGTATCCTGCTTTGTAAAAGAGAAGTACTTGTAGCAAGGCTCGTTAAAATTCACATTTCATGCTTCACAGCCTGAAGGTATACCACACATTTTTCGCCATATGCATGTGTGCTCCCATGTGTGCGTTAAAGATTTCCCAACCAATACAGCCCAGAATATGCATGCAGATTTTTAACTTGAAATTATTTTTGAATTATGACATTGCAGCTTTATTTTTATTATATTTGGTATTTATATGCACCAGTGGGTACAGGGTGCAGTACAGGGTGCTCTACAATTAAGCAGTAATGGTGTATTAATATATTCTTGATGTCAATTATATCACCAACCACGGCCGGTAATATCTCAGTTACTGGAGAAACTATATTTCTCGTAAGATGTTTATCGTACGATAATTTTCTCACGTATCACCAAAACTACATAATATAGTACATGAAATCAACAATATCAAAATATATTTATAGATGGAGTGTTCTACAAAGAAAATATATGTGAAAATTGGTCAGTGCCGAACGGTCATGGTGAGATAGTTACATTCTTGATACAGAATGTCATGGAACACTTCCAACTGGTTGAACAGACTAATAAAATACCGAATACCAACGCAAAAAATCAATATCGCCACAGTTGAATATAATATTTTTTCAACCTGCTCAGGAAATGATACTCATATAACCAATCACCCACAATTTGTACAACCGTATAAAGCACGATAAATATTTGTGGTTGTTTGCATATGAAGCGGTGCAACACAAACTGCCGCGACAAAAGTTTATGTTGATATTTATAATATATCAATATGAGAGATGTTTGTCATATCGTACAAGTTTTCAGAGTCACTGAGACTAAATTCAGGTATGGTTCAATAAAAAACATATTTTTCCAGAAAGTGCACTTTGTTTAACTAAAGCCCATTCCATTGTGAATCACAATCTCCATTATCAGGTATCAATTGCCCATAAACTGAATCACTTTACCTTTAGAGTTGCACTTGTATGAATACAAGCAAATTGGGAAGCCTTACTTTCGGAGAAACTACTAACAGTTGAGGGTAGAGAATGCCACATAAAAGCCAATTCAACCAATTTTATTAATTTAGTGGATAAAATTGGGAGAAGGCCAGCACTTAAACCTGGTAGCCTTGACATCAGAGATCGAGTAATATTCCTCGAGGCCATGCGATTCTGGGTTGAATTATCAGACGCTACAATATGTAGCTGACCCTGTTCGCAGCAGTGCGTATGTTGTGTGAAAGATTGTAGAATAATATTTCAACATGAACGATTTCATATTTTACAAGTATTTGCATTACTATCTCGTATCATCGCCACACCCTCGAGCTCTGCTAATTTTCATAATTTTATGCCCAAACAACAATCATTTCACTCTAAATAATTCAAATTTTTCTTTACTTCCACTTCATTGGCATTTTCACTTCGAATTCAGTGGATAGCAGTAGCACATGTATTGCACTGTGGGTATTGCCTAATTTTAAGCAGATTGAAGGATATGTGCAGGCAAATCTGAATCTTAAATAAAATAAATTACACATATTTTCATCCACCAACTCCAAATATTCGTATGTTTGCTATGGCAATTTGATTAGAATTATTTACCAGATCAACGAGGATTTCGAACAACTTGTCAGCATGTGATTCGAAACCGTTCGATGATTTTCTAATGCACCACAACGTAGGTGTAACTGATTTAGGGGTTGACTAATTTAATGCCTTTAAATCTTTGGTAATATTTCCGCTTGTTTGAATTTGCACCGAAGATTGCTGAAATAACAGAAAATAATGGCGGTAAATGGCCCATTGTGATGACTTATAATTATGCTATTATAATAATCAACATTCTGTTCATATTCTAATCAGCTTCATTTAATAATGTTCATGTTGTCAGATGCTAAAAGTAAACGAGGAATAAGTTCGCGCTCAGCGAACGAACGAACACAAGTGTTGAAAATTTGTTTCCAATGTTCACGTTTTGTCTGGCAAATTTCATAACTGGAATTCTAATATAAAAAGGTCAACAATTTAAGAATTGCTCAATAGATATCTTTCTCTCCTTTTGTTTCCAACACCTTTGAGGAGGACTTTTTGAGTTGTGTTTACCTTCTTATGCTCCAAACACATACCTTTTCCTCTCAGCTTTAGTCTGTTTTAATACTCATCTCCCCATTTCCCCATCTGTTTATAACCTTAAACTTGAAGAAAGGTGAAAAGAGGTAAACTAAGTTTGTACGGTTGTATGGTTTTTCACCTACCAGAAGAAATCGTGGCAGGTATGGACTTGTATACACAGATATGATCAGAATCACTTTTTGAACAATTTTGATTTTGTCCATCCGCCTGTCCGTTTGTCCGTTGGTGTTAGATATATCTTAACGTAACTGAAACTTTGCAAAAGTATAGACTGGACAAAGATACAGAACCAGATTTTTATATAAGTCGATTTGGACAAAGACCACGCCTACCTCCAATATAGTCAACTTTTTCACCTTTTTAAAATTACTAAATCCTAAAAAACGTCGGACCAATTGATGGAATAATGACGCAATTTGGTAGATATGTAGATGTAGACTGTATACATTAACTGCCAAGGCCACTATTGACGAAGATTCACAACTTAAAATCTATTAGAGATTTTAGGACGAAATTTTATGAGAAACAACATAAGAAAGCTGACTATCACCATCCAAAGTAAGAGAAGTCGGTGCTTGAACGGCGCCACACCGTGGTATCACAATGGGCCATTAGGTGTGCTCAAGTGTGTCTTTGGACAACTAGGCGGCCACTCCTACCTACCTAGCATAAGCCAACTGCAAGAGACGGGGTTGATCACCCATTTTGGGCATAAAGACTTTCCAGTCTAAAATTAATCTATGCTCGTATTAATGCTATGGGTATAAAACCAGTAATTGTATAGTGTGTGTGCAAAATATGGGAATCATACTACTGCCACGCCCACAATTAACAAAAATCATTACGAGGTTCATATAGAAATTTTATCAACGAAATCAGTTGGTCTAAGCCGACTTCAGACTTCTATACTCCTTTATTATTAGTTTTGATATGAATAGCATTTTATTACAATTTTAGACTGTTAGACAAGTTAATGCGATGGTCAGTTGAATTTGTGTAATTTTGCGTTGAATTTTCATTTTTGCTGTCGTTATATTTCAGGGTGGAGGAAAGATTTTATACTTATATCCTAAATATATATATATATATATATTTATTGCTTATAAGTCGTATCTTTTATCTTATCTCCCCCAGAGACATGACTTTACATATGTTTTATTTCGATCAACAATCTGATAATAGTGAGTGTGGTTTTATATACATACCGTCCACATTTTGACCCATATGAATTTTTTATCAACAATTGGACTGTATATATGGGTGGTAGCCGTATCCTTCAACCGAGTTTGTATACTTATTTGGGGTTGTCTCGAAGTGACAGCCAAGCTTTTTCAAATCTTCATTAAGATATCCCTTGCAAAAAAGTTGACCATATATTGACATATGTATGGCGAACAAACCCAACACGACTCAGAAAGCGACGCTATTCAATTATATATCTATGAGGATATTATTTTTATTATTATTATTATTATTATTATTATTTTATCTTACACCATAATTAATTATGAGTGCAAGGTGTTGGGGGAATGAGTAGTAGCTACAGAGGCTTTCGACTCGAAGAGAAAACGAGAAAGAAGCATTTTGGAGACCAAGCCCGTGCCAGGATTTGAACCTGCGAACCTCGGGGAGTGAGTCTAGCATGCTTACCACTAGACCACAGAGGGCGGCTATGTGGATATTATTACTCAACCGCGAATATAATTTTCTCCCTATTTATATAATTATAATTTGAGTTCGTTTTTGATGTTAAAGCTTTCATCTTTATTTCAGAACTGACTCTGCTTACATTTATGATTCATCTTCTTAGCGGTAGTTACAATAGTATTAGTAATTGGTTGAACTTAGTTGTTATACATGTTGTTATAATTGTTAATAGTAGTTGCCAGATTATACTATAACTCCTCCACCCTTAAGATATTTGTGCCTCTGCAAATATTTAAATATTTTTGCTTAATTTTATTTACATTTAAATTTAATTTTTTTATTTTGTTTTTTTTTATAAATATTAATAATTGAGAATTAAACTCTCATAAAACTTTGTTTCGTTGTTACTCTTATTTTTCATTAGCTTGAGCTTTACTTTTCTTAGGTATCCAATGTTCTCATTTAGAAATAAGTGGATTTAGATATTTTTCAAACTATATTGACGTTTTACTTGGGTTTTGTAGTATCTAGTACTTCTTCTATTAGATGTGTCTATTGTATAATTACCTTTTTTATTAAAACTGTTAAGTTCTTTGTATTTTGGTTTACATTTGGGTATCTCTCTATTACTAACAACATTTTCTAACTGACTAAATTCATTATCTCCATCTTTATTGATTCTAGCTATTTTATTTTGCTCGTATTCCTTACTGAGTTCTAGATTGTCGTTTTTATCAAATTTTTTATTAGAAAATCAATTGGTCTTTTTTTCGTTGTTGTGTGAATCGTGTTGTTGTAGACTATAAATGTTCCGTGCAGTCTTTCAATATCAGAGTTACCAGTTTTTAAAAATGGTGTTGTTCTAAGTGCTTCTATACTTTGTTCCTTTAGAAATAGTTCCACTGCACTGTGCAAAATGCAGCGTTCATTATCGAAAACAATTTTATTCATTTTTCCTGGCAACTGTATCCTCTGCTTCAATACATTTAAGATAGAGATCCAGGTTCTGTTATTTAATTTGTGAAAAGTTGCATATTTGGAAAATTTTCTATCGTTATTTTTTGTATAGAGTCGATATGTTCTTGAAAACTACCTGACAAAATTAATATGTCGTCCAAATACACTACGCAAATTTTATTTATGTAATCCTTCAAAACCATGTTAATCAGCCTCTGAAATGTTGCAGGTGCTGTCTTCAAGCCAAATGGCATACGACAACAGTAGAAAACGATGTTTTGGCTTGATCATCAGGATGGATTTGGATCTGGTGGAAGACCTTTGCCAAATCAATTGTACTGAAATATGAACATTTGCCTAACTTATCAAAAATGTCTTCCATATTGGGGATAGGAAATTTATCGTCCACAGTCTGTCCATTTAATCATTTGCGGTAGTCAATGACTATCCTCCTATTTTGCTCCTCCTCGACGTCGTCGCCCGAGTTATGTATATATGTATATTAAATACGCAAAAGCAATCACATTGAATTTGTTGGAACATATTTCATAGGAAGTTGTGAAATATGTAAAAACAATTCCTTTTAATTCAATGTGGGCATAATTCATGGGAAGTTGTTAAATTGTGAAGCGATAGAATAGAAAGATATAAAAGGCCGGGGACATGAAAATAATGTTTAGTTGTAAAAAGACAGTTGAATTGTTAACATAAACGTAAAATTATATAAATAAATTGTAATTGTTAAAATGGATATTCGCAAATTTCTTAGTAAAAAAACTCGACTCGACCATGTAAGTATATGCCTAATATAATATGCAATATTTAAATTTATAATAACACTGTTTAGCGAAAATAAAATTAAAAATGGGGCTATTCTGAAGTTCATTGTAAAAATCTCCTTATTTATTCCTTCTCAATTCTGGTAGACACTGCAACAGTTCATTTCGAAAAAGAAATGTCCTTATCATCTTCACCTCCACCTCCGACTAGAGCGAAGTCAGCATACCCAGACGATATTGGACTTTTCGTTAAGAAGCCTGCAGCGGAAACTATTAATTATGCAAGCCAACTTTAGGAAAAAATTTGGGCTCTGCAAGAAAGTTATCAATTTCCAGCATCAGGGCCGAGAAATTTAAAGTTTCAAAGATCTTGGCTAATGAAGCATAATTGGTTAGCTTACTCGGCGGAAATGGACGGAGCTTTTGCAAATGCTGTGTCTTATTTGATGCCAGGGAAGCAGGAGTTCACAGCCAAGCATTAGGTAACTTGGTAATAAAACCTTTCACTAATTGGAAGAAAGCTATAAAAACCTTCACCAATCATTCGTTACTCGAATATCACAAAACATCTATGATGAAAGCAGAAAAAAGAGCTGACATTGAAAAGCAAGCTAAGCTATCTATCGATTTACAATTACCGAAACAACAGTCTTCGGCTAACACTCGTTGCGAGCTGACCGCCTATCAACTCTTTTTCCGCATTTTCTAAATTCTAAGTTTGTGCTTTTACTACAGTGCAGTTCTGTCACTGCCACCCACCCACGTGCTGGGAATTTTTCTTATTTAACATTGGTATAACTTATAAGTGAACAAAAAATAAGTGTTATCGCAGCGGTATGGCCCTCCTAACTTAGGGGACAACCGCTTTGCCATACTCGGCGAAAGACCCCTAAAAAAAAACAAAAAATTACCTATAAAACTTTTACGGACTTTCCCTCTCTTCCCGGAGTAAAGAAAGAAAATCCGAAATATTTAGTGCTGGCTTCCTTTCAGGAGAATAGACCCCTATCACATTATTCATGTTTTGCTGTCCAAAAGTCTTTAATTTTAATCAGCAAAGACATTATAAAAGTCACTGAACTTCGCGATGGCAATATTTTAGTCTTCGTTAAAGGCACCCTCAACACAGAAAAGTTCCTCGCAGCAAAATAATTACATGCGATTTGTGCCATTAGAGCCAAGTACCATGAAAACTTGAACTGCACCAAAGGCACGGTGAATGCCCCTTATCTTAACCACATAGCCGAGGACGAAATCGTGAAAGAAATGTCTTCACAGGGAGTAATTTCGGCATATAAGTTCAACAAAACCATTGAAAATAAAACTGTTCCCAGTGGCGTGGTCTTGCTGACTTATACCATATCCCAGAAAAAATTTAAATCTCTTGGCGTACAGTGAACGTTAGAGAGTACATTCCCAATCCCATGCGGTGCAAGAATTGCCACTTGCTAGGTCACACCGCTAAATACTGCAAAAAATCTCCAGCTTGCGTCAATTTCAATCTCCCCCCATAACCCGACTGCATGCACTCGTACTCTTTGCGCTAACTGTTTGGAAACCCATTCAGCCTCGCACAAAAACTTGTTCTAAATTTCTACAAGCAAAAGAGATCCTAAAAAAAAATTAAAAACAAGTATTGCGATGTATGCGCGATGCTATCCGCCTTGTAAAAGAACAGCCACAACAACATCTTGTCTCTACTCTTTCTTTCTCTTCAATTGTGAAAGACAATGCTATAAAAGACAAAAACAACACCACAAAACATTTTCCACTAAAATCAAACTCCAATTATAAACCAGAAAACAAAAATAACACACCGTAATCACTACTTCTACACATAATTTCAATATAGAAAATAATTCCCAATCACAAAAAAAACATTATACACAGAAAAACACCGCAATCCAAACGAAACCACCTCAGCCTTCTCTTCTTCCTCATCAATAAACTCAGACTCGTCTGTTACATTACACAGTGATACAAAAAAAATGAAGTGGAAATTCCTCGGAAGTGATATTATTTTTCTGATAGGTATTATTGAGTACAACAAGAATCTGTATTTGAAATTTGCCAGTCACATCAGAATTTGGAGATACGGTTAAAAACCGGTTTTTCGTACCTCTATGCACTTATAAGCCAGTAACTTACTTGTTTATTAACCGAGTTTCTCAACGGATTTGGCAACAAGAAACTAGTACCTTTAGAATGGTGTATATATTGTTATGATTGGCTTAAAAGCTCTTTGTGTATTTCTCCACCAAACACATTTTTTCCCCACTTTTTTAGACATTTTACAACTTTGGCGATATTTTTACGCATTATTTTATAAAGGAACCGTAAAATTATTTAATTTATTCAAAAAATATATTTATTTGTGAGAAAAACGCAACTTTATTTAAAAAAATCCGTTAAAAATTGACTGAGTTACTCAAACCTAAATTTTTGCAAAAATAAAATTTTTAGCTATTTCTGTCAAAAATGTTTGCTTTACCTTTTTTTTTTAATTCAGCATCATCGGTTTCTCTCCGAAGTGACCAGCAATATTCTGAAAGCATTTTTATTTTATTTGATGAATAGTTGAATAACTCCGTTGAGAAACTGAAAATCGGCTAATAAACAAGTAAGTTACAGGCATATATGTAAGTGCATAGAGGTACGAAAAACCGGTTTTTTAACCGTATCTCAAAATTCTGATGTGACTGGCAAATTTCAAATACAGATTCTTGTTATACTCGACAATACCTATCAAAAAAATAGTATCACTACCCGGGAATTTTTTTTTGTCGCACGTGTTATCCAAGAATAAATTAAGTAATAGTTGCCCCTCTGACGACTCTTCTAAAATTGATTCTCTCTCCTCACTTGAAACTAACCGGTTTGCCCTTCGGCAATCGTCTCTTTCTAATTTAGAAAACAACAACAAAAATCATTAAATCATATTAAACATATAAAATAAACTAATCACACATCATACATATATTCATTTCTTATCACATATAACATATATAAACATATATAAAGCTAAATACATAAATTGTTCAAACCAATTCTCCCACTTTCCCTTTTCATGTTCAAATTGCTACAATGGAATATCAAAGGATACTTCAACAATTACCATGAGCTCGAAATTCTTATCAAAGAACACCTCTCAAGCTTTATCTGACTGCAGGAAACCCACTTGCCTTTTAACTTCTCCCCAAATGCACCAAATCAATATTCAGGATACTCCCTAAACTTACCCTACAACAAGAAGAGCAAACAAGGAATTGGAGTATTTATTAAAAAATCTAATCCACATAAGTACATAACACTTCAATCTAGTATAGCTACAATCGCTCTAGAAATATATTTGGGAATTAAGTTTACCATAAAATCTATGTACACACAAGTTTTAACATCCCAGGATTTTAATAATATTTTAAATCAATTTCACACCCCAATTATTATTGCAGGATATTTCAATGCTTGGAGTCCTCTATGGGGTTCCTCTTCTTGCAATCATAGAGGCAAAATTCTGGAAGACATTGTTTTATATAACAATCTCATAGTTTTAAATGATGGTTTTCCCACCCATTTTTCGACACACAATACGTTCACGCACATAGATTTGGCCCTGTGCTCCAGTCTCATTGCACCAAAATTAACCTGCAAAACATTTACAAACCTTCACGGCAGTGACCATTTCCTATTAATCACGGACTTTGCTATACAAACAGCTATAAAAACAGCACCAAAACCCAAATTTATCACCGATAAAGCTGACTGGGTAAAGTTCCAATCGCTCTCACAAGAGTTTATTAGTAATACCCCTGTATCTTATAATATCAACAAAGAAACAGCAGTGTTAACTAATGGGTTACGGCACGCAGCGCTCTTAGCAATTCCTCAAACCAGTCACCATTTTATTAAAGCTGGTGTCCCCTGGTGGAACTCTGAGCTTTCGAAATTACGAACTGCAAAGCAAATTTTCTGGCTCGAATACAAGCGGTACAGAACCACTCCTAACCTTATTAACTATAGACAATCGAACGCAAAGTTCAAGAAAAAATCAAAAGAATGCAAAAGGGAAAGCCTTGAAAAACTCACAGAACCAATTACTTCTTTATCTAATCCAAAAATAATATGGTCAGACATAAAACGTCTCTCAAGCTCGTACAAACCAAATAACATCCAATTTATCAAGTCATCCAACGGTCCCCTATTCTCCCCCAAAGATATATCTAATTACTTTGCATCCACTTGGTCTCATTACTCCCACAACTTCAACTGCTAATCTAACTTCATTTCATCCAAAAATAGCACACTTAATGTAACCTCCCGTCATTACAACTCATCCTTCGATGCGAATCAAATTGAGTCCGAAATTTCCCAATACGAGTTTGAAGCTGCACTATCGTCAGTGAAAGGAAAGACCCCGCGGTTTGGATAGAATTTGCTACCCAATAATCAAACAACTTCCATTAAGCATAAAAAGTAGACTTGTATCTCACTATAACAACATACTTGCACAAGGTATACGAGGTGTGATCATAAAATAACCGTTATTTTCATCTTTTCGTGAGTTACGTATATTCGATGTTCGCATTTTTTTTTTTTTATGTTGGTACACATGTCTGTTATATATGTTGGCAATACCAACCATTTTGGATTGTCAGTTTGTTTTTGACAGATAAAAAGGTTAGTCGTGTTTTGGTGTGCTCTTAGATTTTGTACTATTCGAAAAAATGGATCAAAGAAACTGTATTCAGTTATGTGTAAAAAATGAAATTAAATGCGCAAGGACATTTGAAATGTTGACTGTGGCCTTTGGCGAGTCTACTATGAGCAGAACACAAGTTCAATTGTAGTATAACTGGTTTAAGGAAGACCGAGAAGATATCAATGACGATGCTCGTCCTGGTCGCCCGAGCACGTCAACAACCAATGAAAACATTGACGCAGTGAAGAAAATGAGTTTGGATAATCGTCGAATCACTATCAGAGAGGTTGCTGATGATGTTGGCATATCGTTCGGCTCATGCCAAGCAAATTTTTACGGATGTTTTAGGCATGAAACGTGCGGCAGCGAAGATTGTTCCAAAATTGCTAAATTTTGAGCAAAAACAACGTCGCATGGACATCGCTCAGGAGCTGTTTTTGGCCAAAAACAAAACCGTTATCGTGCCTCAACCACCGTATTCACCGGACTTGGCCCCCGCTGACTTTTTCCTCTTTCCAAAACTGAAGACACCGATGAAAGGAAAGCGTTTTGCTACGATTGAGGAGATAAAAAAAAATCGAAACAGGAGTGTTTCAGAAGTGTTTCGAGGATTGGAAAAAACGCTGGCATAAGTGTATTATATCTGAGGGGAATTACTTTGAAGGGGACAAGATAGTTGTTGATGAATAAATAAATACTTTATTTTTTGATCACACAATAACGGTTATTTCTTTATCACACCTCGTATATCCGCAAGCTTGGAAATGTGCCTCTATCATTCCTATTCCCAAGCGTAATAAGCCCCCAACAGAAATTCACGGTTACAAACCTATATCGCTGCTTCCATGCATGGGAAAAATATTGGAAAAAATAGCTTCCAAAAATCACATTTCCGTACTTAGCCTTGATTTTGAAAAAGTTTTTGACAGAGTAGGAGCACATATTGTTCTGCGACAGCTGTCGAAATGGAAAATTGGTGATAAAATGTATAACTTCGTCAAATCATTTTTAACTAATCGAAAATTCAAAGTTACTATAAACAATACTTCGTCAGACACACATAATATGTTCAATGGTATCCCACAGGGGTCAACACTATCGGTTACCCTATTTATTATTGCTTTCAATGAAATCAGTGAAATAATATCAAAAGTCAAAAGCATTGAACACATTATATACGCTGACGATGTATTAATATTCTCCAAAAGTAGTGACTTAAATGTAATCAATAATAAGTTTCGTCAGATTTTAAATGACATTTCCCTCTGGTCTGCAGCTTCAGGCGCCAGAATTTCAGACGACAAATGCAAAACACTACACATTTGCAGAAAACATAATTGTAATAACTTAGACTTAATATTTAATAATGTACATATCAAACAAGTAGATAACTTAAATATCCTAGGATTAATTTTCGGCAAAAAACTTACATTTAAGGATCATTGTAATTATATTAGAAATAATATAGCTGCCAGGTTAAATATAATTAAATACCTTTCTTATAAGCATAGTCTAATTCACATATCAACACTAGCCAACGTTACAAGGTCACTTATTTTATCAAAAATTGATTATGGTCTTGCAATTTATGGACACTGTGCGAAAAGTAATATTAAGAGAGTCTGCCCACCATACCACACTGCCGTTCGCAGGAGCATTCGTGCATACCCAACATCGCCTATAAAGTTCATATTAACAGAAGATGGGCTGCCATCGATCGCTGATCGTGCTATACATAACATGATGAGACTAATTCCTAAACTCCTCTGCTGCAACAACAAAATCCTTTACCACAATGTCAAAAACAGCATACATTATAAACGTAAATTCAGTCGCGAATCTACCATTATTAGGTGCATCAAGTATGCCAAGCAGATGGGTTTATCAACATCCTCAATACTAAAAGTCGCCAATAAATCTCCTCCGTGGCACCTCATGCCGACGTCATTTCTTCTAAGACTAAATAAATACGACAAAAACTCCACAGCCCATACTATATATCAAAAACTCTTCCTTGAATATTACGAAGAGCTGAAATGTAAACACTGGAAATTTATCTTCACAGATGGGTCTAAATTGGAACACAGCACTTCCCTCGCAGTGGTCGATAACAACGACAACACCATCGCAGCTGCACATCTTGAGCACTTCTGCTGTTTCACAGCTGAAGCTACTGCGATTTTGAAGGCCGTAGAATGCGCATCATCCACAAAAGGCAAATTTGTGATTTGCACAGACAGCTACTCAGCTATTACCGCGCTCCAGAAAGAGTCCAACAACAGTCTCCTGGTAACACTTATTCGCGAAATACTGATCCAACACCGCAACAAAATTAAAATAATGTGGACACCTAGTCACGTGGGAATACGTGGGAATGAGCTAGTTGACAACAGAGCTAAACTAGCAGCCAAAGAGCCACTACACACATCTTCTTTCATAGGAAAGAGAGATATTCATAAACTAATAAGCAAACACCTGTGTCATAGGAAAAATTCGGACTGGATTAATACACTACACCGTTATGTTGCTATTTAACCCACAATAACGAAACCAATCTTTCCTGCATCGAGCTCCTGTATAGAGTTAAAAATATTTGTACGGCTTCGGCTTGGTCACTCCAACTTGACCCACCAACACATCCTCAATGGCTCACACCCTGCATCATGTTCATACTGCAACTCTCCGACACTGACCGTAGATCAGATCCTCAACAACTGCGTTCATTTTAACCACATCAGATCCCAAATATTCCCAAACTTAACCCCTTCAAATTCATTAAAATTTGTTCACTCCGATACCATATGTAAATTATACAATTTTTGTCATCAAACAAATATTTTAAACAGTATATAAACTTTAATTAGTGTATGAGCTTTAATTAGTATAAGCGAGCTGAAGGCCCTGGCAGCTAGTGCTCCCCTTACAATGTAAAATAATAATTAAGTTATTGTTTTTCAAGTAATAATAATAATAATAATAACGAAACAAAAACTAAATTTTTTGAATGAAAGTAGGAAGCATTTGGAGGCCATAGTTCAAACAGTGATTCTGTGTGGTCGACAAGGTTTAGCACTTCGCGGAACAAATGATACTGGTACAATCTTCGCAGATAAACCCGACCATAATGATGAAGCTCTTCTGAGATATCGAGCATTAACTGATACGGAGCTGAAGAAGCACTTGGAAAATTCCCCAAAAAACACGATGTACATCAGCAAATTGCATTCAGAATGAACTCATAGTCATTTGCCACAATTTGATCCTAAAACAGCTTATCGATAAGGTCAACAATTCCAAGGCATTCACAATCTTGGCGGATAGTTAGCGGACCTTTGAGGCGTTGAACAAATTTCAATTTGCATCCGGTACATTAATGAAAAAAATGGTACACATACAATTTACGAAGATTTTCTTAGTTTCGTTCCAACTACGCAGTTGACTGGAAAAGGATTGTCAGATGTAATTTTAAATTTTCTGGAATCTTCGGGCATCAACTGCACTTATTTTATCGGTCAATGTTATGACGGTGCAAGTGCTATGAATGGAGAATTTCACGGGGCTCAAGCTTATATTCAGGAAATATGCAAACTAGCTATGTATTCGCATTGTGCATACTCACTGTTTCAATTTAGTCGTTAGCGACGCGTCCAAAGTTGTTAATAAAAGAAATTGTCTAGGCACAATCCAGTGTGTCCACAAATTTTTCAATTATTCCAAACGCCTGCTCACACTTCAAGACGCAATTTCTAGAAACGAAAACCTTCGTCATGATAAGAAGACAAAATTAAAACAGTCCTGTGCAACGAGATGGGTGGAACGGCACGAGTCAATCGGAATTTATCTCCACTTACAACCAGCAGTTATGGACGCCTTGGAAGACATCTCGAGCACCTGGTCAGATCCGAAAACTATGGCTGCTTTTCAGCTGCTAGCAGCCATAAGAACTTTAGATTTTCAGGTTTCATTACATATGCTTGATTCTATACATATCTTGGCTTTATCGTTGAGTCGTGTTCTTCAATCTGAAAACAATGATCTCGATGAAGCCATAAAGTTGGCAGATGCTAGAATTAATGGACAGAAGAGACAAAGCAAAATTACATTTTAGTAAGATATTCCAAAAGGTCAGCAAGATCTGCAAAGAACACAACATTGAAGTAAGGCAACCGAAACTAGTTTCGCGTCAGATTCATCTATGTAATATCAAGACTAAGGCTATTGAAGATTATTATCGAATTTCAACTTATATACCATACCTGGATTTATTCGTCACACTTTTTTTTCTGTGCCCCGACGCATCAAATTATTGAAAGAAAAAAATGTAAATATATACATATGTACGTGAATAAAAATGTATGTATACGAGTATGTAATCATACAATTATATGATATAACATATATAATGTGCATCCACTTGTCTCTTTGAGCTCCTCTCCTTTTTTAATGAAATTTGATTTAAAAAAACCCCCACGATCAAATCCTGCACACGGCCCTGTCGAGTGGTGTTTTAAATAATTTTCTACAGATAATTTTTCTTCCTCATTGAAGAATATTGGCAATAATGTATTTGCTGTTATTAATTTTCTATTTTTATAATCAATTGTTATGTCTAGGTTAAGTAAAATATTATTGCCAATAATTCCATCGAAATTTTTATGAAATGAATATTCAATGAATTCAATGTACGGGTCTGGTTTTTTAAACTCTTCAAACAAGGGCACACTGTATTTTATACTTGTTGAGATATTTAAATCTTTTAATGTAAAGCTTACTATCCACTTAGGATTACAAAGATTTGGGTTTATAATGCTAAATCCAGCACCTGTATCTATAATAAACTTTAGCTTTTTAATTGCGGTATTTATGACTATATAGGGTAGTCCTTGAAGCTGTCTTCCTGAAAATTTGGGCCAGTTTGATTAACACTTATTTCCATTAGCTCTACTTCATCCCTACCAATAACGTAGTTTTGACTACTTCCATTATTATAATAACGTTCTTTATTATTATTACGCTGCACTGAATGATTCGCTGAAATGTTATCAATTCTGTAATAATTATTGTTAGGCCTGCTGACTTGATTGCTGTTAAATGTTCGTCTAGTTTCTACCAAATAATTTGGCTGGCGTGTGTTATAATCGCGCATTTGTTGTTGTTGTTCATTTCTACGGTTACTGTTATTTGACTGCTTTTGTTGATGTATATTTCTATCATAGGTTTGGTCACGATGATTTGAATATTGCATTCTGTTGTTAAAAAAATTTGTTTGATTACACTGTTCAAGTTGTAAAATGGTACAAACGTAAAAACCATATGGTTGTGTTTGGATGAGCTCCCTGAGTACTACTCCATCGATGAAAGTGCCAACTTGGCTCATTGGGAAAATTTTATGGCGTTTTGTTTGAATTTCGGTCAATTAGTGAATTTTTTACCATTTAAGCCCATTTAAGTCGCTATTCCTGTATTCAAAATTTCTTTCGTTATTTTTATACGGCTCGCAATTACTAGTTCTACCATTAGAACGCACATTTCAACTGAGAAAATCAAATTTTTTAGCCTATTTTCATGATTTTTGCCCATTTTTCATCGATTTTCCCCATTTTTTGCTGTTTTTATGCGCTTTTTTGTAGTTCTTGCGCAAACTTATCGATATAATTCTTACCGATTTTCATTTTTACAATATACTATGCATTATTATTGCCATTTCAAGCAACTCAACACACTTTTTAAATACAGAAACCATCCTTTTTACGCTTTTTCGAATGATTTTCGCGTTTTTTATTGATTTAAATAAATTTTTTGAATACATTTTTTCGGTATAAAAATGAATGGAACTGCGTGTTTCTCCGTATTAATGTAATTAATTTTAAATTGGCAATTGAAATATAGAATTATTCAATGGAATATCATTCGTTATCCTCCAATTCCATTAACAAATTCCAGCAAAGATCTACCAAAAGTGAATCTAATTTTTTTCCACTGTACCAGTGTTCCAACTGTGCTGATACCTGGTGGAAACGTTCACCATGCTCGTCTGATTCAGACGGCAACTGACGCTCAAAGTGATCTTGGTGGTGATGCATGAAATGCACTTTCAACGACATTCGAACACCGATGTTTTCGAAAGATTGCAGCATATCTTCAACAATGGCACGCCAATTGTCCACCCGATGAATGCCGAGAACTTTTTCGGTCACTGCTTTCAGGCTATCCCAAGCGATGAGTTCCGTCTCTTGAAGGACATTGTTGAAGTATTCATCCTTCATCAGTTTGCGAATGTCTGGGCCATTCAACACACCTGAATTCAATATATGATTTTATATAAAAACTTTTAAGAATGCTTCATCTTCGTTTGGCGGAAAAAGAATGCCAAATATTTATTTACCTGCTTTAATTTTCGCTTCACTCAAGCGTGGAAAGATGAACTGCAATCGTTCAAACGCCAATCTATTTCCACGCACCAGTAACGCTTTGATGAAATTCTTCACTACACCAAGTTTAATGTGCAATGGTGGCAGCAATACCTTATCCATCGGCACCAACTCCTCGTGGATAACGTTCTGATGTCCAATTAGACGATTTGTTCTCGGTAACCAAGCTCGTTTTTGATACTGTGGTGTATATCGCGAATCCCACGTACACAAGTAGCACATATTTCTCGGCATTCATCGGGTGGACAATTGGCGTGCCATTGTTGAAGATATGCTGCAATCTTTCGAAAACATCGGTGTTCGAATGTCGTTGAAAGTGCATTTCATGCATCACCACCAAGATCACTTTGAGCGTCAGTTGCCGTCTGAATCAGACGAGCATGGTGAACGTTTCCACCAGGTATCAGCACAGTTGGAACACTGGTACAGTGGAAAAAAATTAGATTCACTTTTGGCAGATCTTTGCTGGAATTTGTTAATGGAATTGGAGGATAACGAATGATATTCCATTGAATAATTCTATATTTCAATTGCCAATTTAAAATTAATTACATTAATACGGAGAAACACGCAGTCCCATTCATTTTTATACCGAAAAAATGTATTCAAAAAATTTATTTAAATCAATAAAAAACGCGAAAATCATCCGAAAAAGCGTAAAAAGGATGGTTTCTGTATTTAAAAAGTGTGTTGAGTTGCTTGAAATGGCAATAATAATGCATAGTATATTGTAAAAATGAAAATCGGTAAGAATTATATCGATAAGTTTGCGCAAGAACTACAAAAAAGCGCATAAAAACAGCAAAAAATGGGGAAAATCGATGAAAAATGGGCAAAAATCATGAAAATAGGCTAAAAAATTTGATTTTCTCAGTTGAAATGTGCGTTCTAATGGTAGAACTAGTAATTGCGAGCCGTATAAAAATAACGAAAGAAATTTTGAATACAGGAATAGCGACTTAAATGGGTTTAAATGGTAAAAAATTCACTAATTGACCGAAATTCAAACAAAACGCCATCAAATTTTCCCAATGAGCCAAGTTGGCACTTTCATCGATGGAGTAGTACTCAGGGGGCTCATCCAAACACAACCATATGGTTTTCACGTTTGTACCAGAAATTTCGTGTCAAAAACTTGAACAGTGTTATTACTGTATTTTAAATAACCATTAGGTTTAATTATTTCATAGGCTTCTCTTTGATTAGTAGGATTACGACTAACAATAATGCTTTTAAAAGGTTCCGCCAAACCGTGTTTAAATGAGTTCAATGCCATTCTTGCATTGGTACTAGCATCGAAACTTCGGCTGTTCCCACTAAAATATAAGGCATTATTCAATCGTTACAAATAATTGTTTAATTTATTATAAAAGTTTTCTATTGTGGAATCACACCGACATAATCTAATTTTATCAATAAGTTCGTCAACCGAGCCTCCCACGATTTTCAATTAAAATTCTGTTTATTTCTGAGCAAGAGTTCAAATTTTGAATTGATTAATAAACTTTTTCTGGCATTACCAATAATCTTATCTTTCATAAGTCCCAACAGTAATTGTTTATAAATGTTATCAAATGAATCAACCACCTGGTGGGGGGTCCAAAGAAAAAATACTAGATCTTGAATCGCAAAACACAGAATTGCTCAAAAAATCCAAAACTTAGAAACATTATGCTCATTGTTAAAAAACGAGTTATCTGTACTCAAAAGTGGGAATGTAAAACTTAAATCAACCGAAAATTATACCAACACAAAAATTATTGATAGCGAAAAAAAGTATGAGACTGATGAGGATGAACTAGCCAGAGAGACGGACTGGATCCTCAAAAAGAAAAGACCAACCCAAAAACGGAAGGCAGAGACCTCTCCGGAAGTGATCACACAAAGTGGACCTACAGTTTCAAGTGCTAAAGTGACTGTTACTACTAGTAAAATAGCTCGACCTCCTCCAATTGTTGTCAACAGTACAAATGATTTTAAGAAATTGCACACCCAGCTTATTGCAACTATAAAAAACAAGTTCTTTGTGAAACTTATTAATAATGGTGCATACAGAGTAATAACTTTTGACTCTTCTGACTATCGGGCTGTTACGAAGTTGTTAACTAATGAAAGTATCCCTTGATTCAGCTATGAAGACAAGCAAACCAGGCCAATAAAAGTAATGGTAAAAAATCAACACCATTCGTGTGACCAGGAATCCATTATAAGTGATTTGAATAATGAAGGCCTCAAAGTAATTAGTGCTATTAACAAACTTAAATGGAAGACGAAGAAACCGCTTGATATGTTCGTTCTGACATTCGACTCTTCTGAAGATATGAAGAAAATTCACGAAATCAAAAACATTTTAAATACAATTGTAAAGATTGAACCAATAAAATCATCTAACTTAATTCCCCAGTCCAAAAGTTGCCAATCATTCGGCCACACAATAAATGTCTGTGGAAAACCTCCATGATGCGTCAAATGTGCTGGCAAACATATATCTTCAGAGTGCCAAAAGCCAATAGCTGATAAACCCAAATGCTGCAATTATGGTGAGTCGCACCCAGTAAATTATCGTGGCTGTGTAATTGCGAAAGAACTACAAAAAACGGATCGAAGAAGACAACTTTTGTTAAAACGAAGGATCGCGATAATAATCAATTTGCTGCGTCAAAAAATGTCCCCACCAAAATTGGACCATCTACGAGTACTAAAGCAGCAGGCTATGCTCAAATAACGAAAGGCTCTGCTCCCAATTTTGCCCCATAAAGCACCGATGCGCTGTCAATAATCTTGGCAAAGCTAGACCGCCAGGAAAAAATGTTCAAAGCATTGGAATTGCGCTTGGGAGCCCTGGAGCACAACATGCAATTTTTAAATTATGACTGAATGTCTAAGACTGATTTTATGGAATGCAAATGGTTTAGCCAAACACAAAAATGAGCTGGAAGTCGTGCTTAACAATGAAGATATTGATATATGCTTAATTGCTGAAACTCATTTTAAGCAATCTAAGCAATCGCATGTGTTCTTTAAAAAATTCGCGCTTACCATCAATACATCCTGACAATTGTGCAAAGGGTGGTAGCGCAGTCATAATCAAAAGCTCCATTAAACATCCCTTGGAGGACCAAATCAGCACAAATGAGTTTCAAACCACATCCGTTTCCGTTGAAACTTCCAAACAACCACTGGTTCTAACTGCTCTATATAGTCCACCTAGGCGCCAAGAAGACTATTTGCCTCTTTTTAATCGTTTCCATGGTCGTTTTATAATTGGAGGCGACTTCAACGCAAAACATACCTTCAGGTTGCGGCATGTTCTTATATATTGGAAATTCGCAGAGGTAATCATGGTACCCAAGCCTGGGAAATCACTCAACGACGTATCATCGTATAGGCCAATATCCTTGCTGCCAGCATTGTAAAAACTATTTGAAAAATTGCTTTAAACGCGCGTAATACCAATAATTGAGAATAAAAACTTGATTCCCGCTCACCAGTTTTGTTTTAGGAAAAATCATTCGACAACTAATCAAATCCACAGAGATTTGAATATGGTCGAAACTGCGTTGGAAGGAAAAAAGTGTGTTCCGCCGTCTTTCTAGACGTTTCACAAGCTTTCGATAAGGTGTGGCATGCAGGTCTATTACAAAAGCTGCGGACATTGTTGCCAATGCAATATTGCGAGGTGCTTTCATCATACCTTGATGACAGGTACTTTAGTGTTAAGTACGAAAACGCCCATTCTTCTTTGAAAAAAATTAGTGCTGGTGTACCGCAAGGGAGCATCCTGGGGCCTCTGCTGTACCTCCTGTATACATACGACCTACAAACAGCAAATCAGCAAGTAACCGCAACATTTGCGGACGATACTGGTGTTCTGGCTACAGGTAACACTATTGAAGACGCGACGGCTAAGCTACAAGAGGCTGTTAATTGTATTGCTTCATGGGCTAAGAAATGGCGCATTAAGTTAAACAAAACCAAATCAGCGCATATAGTTTTTCACTGAAAAATACACCTTTAAAACCGATTTTCATGGATGGGTTAATAATCCCACATCGACGCCAAATTGCGCTGGAAAGCTCACCTAAAGAAAAAACGAGAGGAGCTTGACCTGAAATTCTACAAATTTTACCACCTTATTGGCAGACACTCTTCCCTGTCAATTCAAAAAAAACTAATGGTGTATAAACAAATACTGAAGCCGACCTGGACCTATGGCATCCAATTTTAGGGATGTGCTAATGAAATATACATTGCCACTATCCAACGTTTTCAAAATAAAGTGCTGCGATGTAATGTTAATGCACCATACTATGTTAGAAAAAGCGATCTCCATCATGATCTTGGCATGCCAACTGTCACTGATGTGACAAAAAAATTTGGCCATTTCTCACAAACAGCGACTGAAATCGCATGTCAACGTTGCAGCATCCAGTTTACTTCTGATGACTTTGCAGCGTAGGCGGCAGAAACGGAAAACAGTGTAAGACCTAATCGAACTCGAGTAGCCGATATTTTATTTATATGTTATATGTTATTGTATATTTACTTAACGCTTTGCTTTTAATTTGCTTAATTTATTCGAACAAAATTTCTAGTTAGTATTACCTGTATTTACTAGGTGCAATTGTAAAACGTTTCTGTATACGAGTATGGTGTAAGATAAAAAAAATTTAAAAAAATCAATGCGTTCCAAAAAGTTAATTAAACCATTCCTGTCCCCATCATAACGTGCAATACTACTAAGGTTAGAAGAAATAATTTTAGTTTTGGTATCAACGTTTTCCATTGTACTCTTTGTCCGTTCTCTTATCAGTAGTATATTTTCTCTTTTTTCTATGTTGGTGAAGTATTAGCGGATGCTGTTGCGGTAGTACAGTTAATTGTTCTCGATGCTGACTCTTTGTCGCTCGGTAGTCAAGTGCAGTTAAATTGTTGGTGAAGCTTTTGTGGGTATTGAATATTTGTTTTTGTTGAGATTACTTGCTCTGGTTGTTACAGTTGGTTGTTGTTGTTACCTTTGATAATGCTTTGTTATCACTTGCACATGCTTATGTATTTTTGTTCTATTGTAATTTATTTCTCATATTTGATTTAATGTTTTATTTTTGATTTATTGTGCACTTTTTGTTTGATTTGATACACTTTTACTTATTACTATAGGGTTTTTGAATAAGAGCGCTACAAAAGTTTTTTTAAATAAAACAAAAATACAAAGATATCAATGAAATTATTTATTCCTGTGAAAGTACGTTCGATGCCATTATGTATGGAACTCGATTTCTTTTGCATTGCCACCACGGGCACGCTTGCAGAAGTCCAGACGCTGAACCCAATTTTCAACGGTTTTTCAAGCATAAATCGGCCGATACTGCTGCAATTTCACGTTCGATATTCGTACGAAGTTCATCAATCGTCGCTGGCTTGTTGGCATAGACCATAGACTTGACGTAGCCCCACAGGAAATAATCTAGCGGCGTCAAATCGCACGACCGAGGCGGCCAATCGACTAGGCCATTTCGTGAGATAACCCGTTCACCAAACTTGGTTTGCAGTAAATTGATTGTGGCATTCGCTGTGTGGCTTGTGGCGCCGTCCTGTTGGAACCACATATCCTCCAAGTGCATATTATCCAATTGGGGCCAAAAAGATTCGGTTATCATTGAACGGTAGCGATTCGCATTCACAGTAATGTGCCGGTCTTGATCATCACGGAAGAAGTACGGCCCAATGACGCCGCCGGCCCATAAACCGCACCAAACCGTAATTTTTTCGGGATGCAATGATGACTCATGGAGTACGTGTGGATTGCTGTCTAACCAATAACGCATATTTTGCTTATTGACGAAGCCATTCAGCCAGAAATGAGCCTCATCATAAATAGGACGTAGCGCTCTTAAAGTTGAGGCGACTGACTCTGAATTTCGGTAGTAAATTTTTTTAATTTCGACTCGTTGTTGGCTCGTATATCTTTGCATGATGAAATGGCAAACCTTACTGAAGACAATTTTCAAAAGAGCGGGAAAAATATGACGTCGTTTGCTGTCACTATCGATTTACTTTTGTAGCGTTTCTTTTGAAAAACCCTTTATTACTTATTATAAAACAGAATGTCTTTGGTTAGTCTAGTCCGACTGCGCTAATTTTAATTTGAGTTAGTTTCTGATGTTAAAGCTTTGATCTTTATTTCAGAACTGACTATGCATACATTTATGATTCATCTTCTTAACGGTAGTTACAATAGTAATTGGTTGAACTTAGTTGTTATACATGTTGGTATAATCGTTAATAGTAGTTGCCAGATTATAATATAACTGTATGGAAAGTGTGTGCAATTTCGAATTTAAAATCGGTTGGGACACTCAGTGCCGTAAGCTCAACCAACCGAACTTGACATCCGCCGACTATATGTGATTGCATCACGCAAACACTTTCTCAAATCCAATACACAACACAAGTGTGTGTACTGTATGAAAAAATACCTTGCAGAGGAAATGGCTCGTATTTTGGTGTACATACATGCATAGTTTTGTCTTGTGTGTTAGATTGGTGCAGTGAATAAATATTGAAAGAGGGGGGAAGTATGCTAGTTCAAGGTTGTAATTTATTACCATGACGGGACGTGGCTTTCCTAAAGTTTTTGTGAGCGAATAGTTCAGCCCTCTTCTATTACAAAAATTCGTTGTGATATTCAGATTTCTTACTCTCCATTTTTGCAAAATTATAGTATTATTATTTTTATTAAGTATAATAAAAATCAGAATTAGTAACATTCGACTGCTCCAGTTTCATTGAAAATCAGGTAATTACTCTAAACTCTAGAATAGTGATTGAGACGCCTACAGACACGCTTACAGAGGCTGCGACGCCGACTGAGACGCCGACTGAATCAGATAGGGGTAGATATACGCATAGAGAAGGCAGCAGACCCCCCAATCGACAGCGGCAGCGACTGAGAAGCCTACAGAGACGCTGACAGAGGCTGCGACGCCGACTGAGACGCCGACTGAGCCAGATAGTGCTAGATATAGGCATATAGAAGGCAGCAGACCCCCCAAGTAGTAGTTTCCAGTATCGGGTGATTCGATAGTTTTCATTTTATGTTTCCCTTCATGATCAGTAGCATTTGTCTATATGATTATATACATTTTGTTGTTCGGTTTGAAAATTCCGTAGAGCTTCATTGCACGTTTACTTTATTTTATAAAAATTAATCAACACTGCTTAATCAACAGGTTTCTACTTTTCTCTCTTTTTTTGGCATACTTTATGGAATGCTGTTTTGTTATCCAAAGAGGATTAATGAATAAGAGCTTACATTAATCCTCTTTGTGTTATCTAAGAAGAGAGCCAAACAAAACATCTTAGGAAACAAACGCAACGTATTTTGCTCTTTTTTACTCAGCTCAGAATTTGTTGCTAGTGTCGCATTGATAGTCAGTTTTGTGAACTAGTGGATTGGTCCACGATGGCATATTTATAGACAACTTTTAACATCAGTTGTGGACTTATTGGCCTTAAATTCATCTCTTGTCTAATCGTTTTCTAATTTCACTACTGGGAAAACTACAAATGTTGGCAATTTCAACACAATGATGAGAACTATGTGCAAAACTTTTAATTATAAATATTTCTCTAAAGCATCTCCAAAACTTGTGCAATTATGCCCTTCTAAATAATTACATACGAGTAGATTAAGTATAAGAACTATTCCTGTTTTATGGTAATCATAGTAGTTAATGGGTTCCAATCATAATTAAGTCGTTATTCTGAAACTCTTTACAAGCGAACTCTTTACAAGAGAATGAACGAAACAAATTTTTAAGCGACACGTTTAGGAATTTTTTTTTATATATTTAAGTAAATAATGTTATATAAACTAACCATACACCTGAGTAAATCGTAAGCCTGTTTTTTTTATTCATCATCATTGGTAATTTCCTACAATATTCGTTTGTCGTATTTACGATAGGTACCCAGTAGGTTTTGTTTAAATAGTTAAATTAACATTCGGTGTCGGCAATATATTGTCTTCACCTTTCGTAGTAGCTGATTCAGCATATCATATTATATGTATCAGGCATTTTGTTTAAAATGCAAGCCATTATAGCGATTACATATTGTATTTGCTCAAGTAGTGTCAGATGATCTTCTGAAGAAACAGAAAACATGTTACTTGAAGCCTACAGACACAGAGTGTTCATTGGAATGGACTGTGGATAATCCACATCGAGAAAAGTGTGTTGTTGTTTCTAATGGCAATTTTTTTACTGCGCAGGTAAACTGAATTATGTCATTTAGTGGGCTGTTTTTGAACCTTTACCTTGAAAATCGAATGGAGATGTGGATTTTTGACTGCATATCTTATGCAATTTCAGCACAAAGAAATTGGCTCTCTTTCTGAGTTTGTGATGGAAAACTTCTATAGGTAGGATTGATGAACTTTAAACGCATAAAAAGTTGAATGAAACGAGTTGAGGGCTAATAAAATTTAGAAGTGAAGTTGTACCACTGATAAAATACTAATTCAATAATATTTGGCTTACACAATTCAATTTCAAAATTGACGCCTCTCTTTAGAGGTTTTCGTAAATGTTCATGAAAGTAATGCCACCAGGCATTGTCTCCTCGAGAACCGACTTCTTCGTTCGCAATCTGAATTTTGCGGGCTATGCTCGCGAAAGGGGCTACGCCAATTTTCACCAATGGTTCCAAGATGGAATCTGGGGTGGGTGCGGGAATATTTTCAGAACCTCTCAATTTTCTGCTCTCCTTAAAATCGACATCAAGTGTCTTTCAAGCAGAGGTCTTTGCAATTTGGCAGGTATGCAGGACGTTGCAGTGGCACAAGCTGACCAAAAACTTATCCATTTACTCCGACAGCCAGTCGGCAGTAAATGCGCTAGCGTCCCCTTTTACCAGCTCTAATTTGGTCGGCCTCTGCAAGGAGGTATTTAATTCATTATCAGGAAATAGTATAATATCCCTTGTCTGAGTTCCGGGACACAGGAACATTGAGGGCAACGAGAGGGCTGATGAGCTAGCACGAAGAGGCTCATCGGAAACCGATCAAGTGTTTTCCTTTATGGACGTAGGCGTCCCCTAACTGTTGTTAAGGCAAATATTTATAATCACTTCCTCCACAAGACTCGCAAGTGTTGGAAAAAACCTACGACATGTGCCATTTCTAGAATGATGTGGCCTGATTACAGTACAAAAGAACTGACCTTCTCAATAAACCAAGACTTCATAGCTGTCTGCACAGGTCATTGGACTATTGAAAATATCGGTGACTTTCTTGTTCGTTTGTTCATAATTCAGTTCATTGGCAGCTGACTATATGGATTATATCCGAAACTTCCAATGGCGTCTGAGTTTTTAAAATGAGAGAGTATTATGAGAGTCAATTTATTGAAATAATGGTCGTTTTTATTAACACAATTGCCTAAAATTAAGACAATTAAGATAGTAGTGAATAACTAATTTCATCAATTTTTAATTGAATTTTGAATTACTACATTTTACTTACTAATTCGAAACTGCTAAAATCGGTTAAACACAATTTATTCAACCAGTCCTACTCGCAATTATTCATAAATTCAAGATATAATATTTTTACGTTTTGTAAAACATTTGGTTTTTATTGTTTTGAGCCGTTCGTATTGTATTAGATTGCATAAATCTACCCAAAGCCCATCTTCGTAGTACGTACTCTTTAATTTAACATTCGATGAAACACTTTTAGCTTACACACTCTGTCTCCTCAAATAGGAGAGAAGCTTTCAAGAATAAAGAATTTCCGAATATCATTTGCCACGTAAACACCTTTAATTAAAAAATAATGTTTTTTGATTTATTTTAATCTTAACTTCAAAATTGTTTAAAAAAAACAACATTTTCGATACCATGTCTGGGCAGTATTTGAACCCAACGTTGAGACCTGCATGCCACTAGAAGTAGATTACGGCGCCCGACGAATGGAATATAATATAAATAATAATAATAATAGAAACTTTCCATTCCAAGGAGATAAATTTCATTTGTTATATGAATTTTCAACAGATTCAATTCAACACCTCGAAAACAACGAACAGTGTTTGCCATAAGAAGGTGATCAGCTCAGCGTAGAAAAGAGAAACCGCAGTACATCCACCCGAACATTAAACAAAAGGTTAGACAAGACATTTTTTTCGACATATGTCATTTGTAACAACGCGAACCAATTTGAAACTAAACAAGCTAATATAAAAAGTAAGGAAGAGGAGGCCAGGGAACATCTAACCGTCATACATAAACAAGCATCCTCAGCACTTAGAATGTTGAAATATGATTTTCAAAAAATGGGTATTTCCTTTTATCACAACTGCATATGACTTACTTCCTTCGAGGAATAATAGTTAGATAATTATAACAAAGTCGCAATAGATATATTATTATATTTACAAAAAAAAAACATAAATATTTACCACACTATATTATACAAATTACTGATCGATCAAAAAGTATTTGAATAATAATGGCACATGACTGGAAAGTGACATTAGGCAAGAAGAGATTCCTCAATAGAGGCAAATGAGCCAAAACTATCCTCTCACAAAGAACCAGTTCAAGAAAACGACGTAAAAACTCAATCTTTACTCCACTCCCTTGGAGAGATCTGTCTACAATATATTTGTACGAAGTACGAAGTCATACAAAACATTTAAACAAAGATCTCTCAAATTGTTAAAAGAAAAATTCCCTTATCTTTATTTCTCCTTATGCTTATTGTATAATTATATTTTCACTGTATGTAGGCATTTATAGGGATGATTCGCATTAATTTGTACAAAAGCTGGGATCGTTTTTCCTGCTCCGCCGGAAGAAGTTTTTCATATACTTTTTCTTTTTCTACCATTTTTAAAGATTCATTTTTTCATAATAATAGAAAATACCACAGAAAATAACATTTATTGGGAAATATAATCGAAATTGGTCCAATCTCATAGAGTGAATCAAACACCAGCTGAATGTGAAATTCGTCTTGAGATAGAGCGGTCGAGAAACCGTCACTTGAGATCAGCGGAAACTGTACACCAATTTGCAAAGTGCGATCCTCAACCTTCAGAACTGCTGAAACATCAGAAAACTCTGCCGTACACCTCAGAAGAGAACAATCCCGAGCCTCAACTTAAATAGCTGCGAGATATCAAAACAAGATACGCACTCCGTGAGCAAGTTCCGTCTTGAATGAAGTTTAATAAAAATTAGTACTAACAAAATATTTACATCATCGCAATTGGTCATATTGCATCGGAGTACAACAATAAACGCCAGATGATATCTAGTTGTATATAAATTTATTAAATTACGAATAATAAAATTCCAAATAGCTTATTCAAAATCAATGTGCAATAATTATGGATCGACCTTTTCAAGAACAGGCAAATTTCACGTGTATTGAAAAACAAAGTCGACCAAATATTTTATATCGGTTAACTTCGCGGCGTAATATGAGTGAGCATGGCAGATGAGACATAGCGCCTGTATTTACTTACAGAGTCACAAATTCTGTTCTGGATTTGGAGTATTGACTTAAACACTTGAACAATCATTGAGCAATCATATCCAATTTTGTCCATAAACAGATCCCTAGAATGGTGAATAAGCGGAGTTTCAGAGAAGAGATTATCTAGAATACTATAGAAACAATTCTCTATAGTACCTAATCTGCACCAAGAACAGCACAAAAAATATAAGACACAAACACTTGCGACAGAATATTGGTTGTAAGTGTACTGATGCACACAAAGTTTATATTTGGTCTTTGCACTTAAGACAAAAATTACTATTTCAGAGAAATTGAATTATAAATTTAAATGTTAAACACTTTTTGTTATTATACTATTTAAAAACATATTTTACAAATTTAAGTTCAAACCTCAGAGTAGAGGGTTTCGTACATGTCCAGCAAAGTAGACATTAACGTTGTCCTTAACGGCAAATGCAAACGCATGGTTTGCTGAGAAATAAATCAAATCTTTTGGGACAGTTTGTGTTTCGAAGAAATCGTCACCTGGAAAAGCAAGGAAAATTTATCACATATCTAAAATATCACTGAACAAAATTAATTATTTATTACTAGGTTCCTCCATCTCTTCGACTTTTATTCTGGTCATATGGAATATATCATGTATCTCCAATGGCGTCCTATTGCTTGTCAAGTCTTCAAATAACGATTTTTTATTCAATATATTCAATAATCCCCACTGTAACGAAAATTTTAGTGTGATTTAAATCTAGCTTTGTCGAACAATAAGGACTCAAGGCGCTACATCAATAAGATAAACTGAGAAATATATTTCAATGTGGTTCAAAGTCTTTAAAGGAATTTAGACAAAAATTCATTTTAATTACCTGTGGGAACATTAACAACAAACTCAAATGAACTTTTAAATCGAATTTCGGTAACTCGACCTGTACATTCTTTTCAGTAAACCCTTTCAATTGGGTCAAATCGACATTAAGCAATTTCTCTTCCAAAGCACTCAATCCATCCACACTATTTGGCAATATCACCAAGAATGCTATGTTCGACTGTTTAAAACGGAACTCCACTGCAGTGGCATCTAAATCCTTCAGTTCTCCATACAGGAATTTATTTATCTGCGACATAGTATCCACGAACTTAGTATCTGTGGCCGACACTGAAAATTCTCGTTTTTCAGTATTCGCGACTTTGAAGGGATGTTCCCATTTGGCATTGAAGTTTATGGCATCAGCCAAACAAATGAGTGAAGTTTTCGTATCGTCGCCAGTCACTGTTTCGAGGGTTAAGTACGTAGTCAGGAGCTGATTCATAGGATGTGCAAGGTCCACACCCGTCTTGATATTTATACCGTTGGTGATTAACAAATCGGTTCTATTAAACAATGGTTGGACATAGGTGGTAGCATAATTTATGAAAGCTTCCTCTTTAGAGTTGCCAGTGAGTTGCAAAAACTCTTTCATTTCATCGGCAGTAGGACCATCAGAGACAGCGTATACTATTGCCATAACAGTTCGAAAGGTGAAAGGAGAAAAAGCTAAGTTCAATTCCATATATTTCTCGTTTTTCCCGATTGTATTAAAAAGTTTTCCAGCAAAACTAGTTGCACCGTCTGTTGCAGGGAGTAAGTCTAAAGAGGAATCCGTTGGAATAATGGATGTTGAGGAGACATCGACCGTTATTAGTCCAACTATGAACAGGCTTAGAATTAAGACTGAAAAAAATTGATTAGTATTGAAGCAGTTTTCCCCAGAAATGTTGAATCAGCGCCTCACTTTTCATTTTCGTATCTCTTAAATTTTGTACGTCAAATTATTCAACCGTTCACACTCGAAGAACTAGAAAGACTAATTTGTTCCACCAAATTGGGGTATGTGCGACTTCGGCTTGCGTGTCAAATTTAAAAAAACTGCTTGAGCTTAAGCTGCTTTTTCAGCTCTCTCTACGCATTTATATGTAAACAATATTATATTCTTTGTTTTATTGGAAATTTTTTACACGGTTTTTCAGTGAATTTTATTTGGGAATCCCATCACGATATATGAATAGGTTTTTCCTTTCAACCAGCAATTCGACAAAAGATGTAACACTAAACCCTGAAGCCATCCAAATTATTGAGTAATGGACTTTCTAAGTGCACCGAACATCGATGATCCATAAAAAATCGACTATCAATAGAATAAAAATCAAAAATATATGCCTAAGAATTGCTTGATGTGGATATAGCCACATCGGCTGTTAAGAGGAATATATCCCAGAAGAGTTATATCGTGTGTAACACAAGATTAAATACAGAAGGGCGACGTTGAACACATAATACCGATTATGCCACGCATTCTACACGTATTGAAAACCGATCAGTTTTGATTATTTTCTCTCAGATCTATTTGGAAAATAAAAATTGTGAATTTTTTGAGAAAATATGTTGGAGATTATAATCGACTCTGGACCTCAGAAAACTATGTAGATAAAAGACGATGGATATCAGACGTGGAACGCAATCAGTTTGGTTATTTAATTACAATTTTTTATTAATGAGGCGCCAAAATACTTAAGTATATTTTACAACATTTTGATTTATGTTCAGATATGGTAAACAGTAAAATCGAGTTACACTCATCATGATATCTGTGCATGTAAATCATAAAGATGAAAATTGAATTAATTACTTTGGCTTCAAAACCAGGGGGAGGAAGAGTCACTATTGTTTTCGACACGCAGATCAAACATCCTGCTTATTATGCTTATGGTGCAAAAAGAGAGCATAATATGATAATGTCTACAATAGAAGTAGCTATTTCAAATGAAGAGAAACTTCTCTCTACGAATTGTTCGCTGAACAGTTATAAAATTGTCAAAACGTGTCACCCTCTTCAGTAGAATGTGTTAGAAAGGAAAAATATATCAACGAGCGTATAGTATAAAAGAAACGTGCAGCATTCGGCCTTATACAAAAATTTGCTCGGTTCATTTTCTACGAAAGTGTTTATTTACACATGAACGTGCACACGCCAATATTCAACCTGAAAACTACACTAAAATTCATTTAGAAACACTTGAGTAAACGGGTGTCTTTGCGTCGTACCATTTTTTAAATAAATATTTTCTCGAAGACTTTATTTCACAAAAATACTATGTACCAAAGTTCTGACGCTTTCACACTTTTTTTCGTTAAGAGACCATACTTTGGCAAAAACAGCAAATAAATGACGACTAGTAAAACGCCAAATATTAGGTGGTGAAACAGTTTACGAGACACCCTACACCTTGATGCAACGACACAGGTGGTGCAGATAATGACATTTCCTAGCCTATTCTGTTTTGTTGTTTTCTTTCGGTCTCGGTTCTGTCAAATTATGAAAACCGGTGCCGCCAAAAAATTTGCCGCGCTTTACTGAAATTATCGAAACATAAAATTTTGCTGATTATAAAATTTATTATTTATTATTAAGTGAAAATAATAAAATGCGCAAATTTTGTGTAATATGCCGCAAAAGTTGGGGCAAAGAAAATGTGAAGTGTTTCAAAGTTCCAAGTGACGATATTATCTCAGCCGTTATAAAACTAAAATTTCAGGCGTCAAAGAAATTTTTCGCCCGTTACTACAAATATTCTCATGCCTCCGGAACCCGCCTGCTGACTATTTTGACAGAACCGAGATCTGAATTCTCTCAAAATATATCTGCACCACCTGTGTCGTTGCATCAAGCCCTACACCCATGTACAACGTAGCAAATGTATTAAACAAAGCTCAGTGTGAGAGTGATACAAAACTCTTTATACGCTTTGTATTCATATGAGTATTGTTGATATTTATATTAAGTACTATTCCAGCCATCACGTGACTTTTGAATATAAAGAGAACTAAAAAATGCATTGACTATCGGTCGCATGGACTATTGAAATGGCACTCTGGCCTTTGACAAACAAACACCGCTGCTAGCGTCAAGTCTTTTGTCAAGTTATTTTCGAAACTGAACTTAAAGCTGTACATAAAACCTTATGCTAAGCGGCGCCGGTAGACTTACTATGTACGAGGGCGGATTGATATTGAAGCTACCTAAGTAGGAAAATTAACAGCTGACGTTTGACAGATCGCAATTTCTAAAAAAAAAAAAGCTTTTGTGTTTGTGCTGCCATCTAGCGCTAGGTAGCTTCAATATCAATCCGCCCTCGTATTTGAATTCTCATAAACAATTCAAATGAACCATACTCCTAAAGATGCTATGAAGAAGTAGTTTGGATTCGAAGAGTTTGCATATACAGTGCATGAGTAACGAATTTTCATAAGGAGAAATGTGGATGCATTTTGTTTGATTATGTTTCTTTTGTTTATAGTCATTATGTCTATGTTAATTTTTCTTTTGTTTAAAGTCATTATGTCTGTGTTGATGTTTCTTTTGTGTAACGCCGAATTAGCTGAAAGCCAATATCTCGGCTTCACAGACGTCAACCTGCACGAGCAAACCAAAATGCAAGCGCATTCCTGAGTTCACGCGCATCTGCTAAAAGTGCTGACACCATGGCTAGCGCAACGGTCAGAATCATATTCGGGCAAGCAGCGATGTTCTCAACGGCAGCAGAACGAACGTGCAAAGGCTTAGTTTTAAGATACTGATTTTTGTTAGTTTAGTTTAATTTTTATTATCAACCAATAAAGTGTTACGGCTCTGGCCGAAGAATAAAAATATATTATTTTATATTATGTAGCTTAAACATAATTAACTGGCGCCCAACGTTACAAGGGTGGTATACACGATTTGATTATTAAAATATAGTAACTGTGCGTGAGTGTCGGAAAAACGGTGTAAAGTTTACACGAATCGTTTATGGACTAATAAATAATCGCGAGTGAAATAAATAGCTGTGTATAGAAAACCAACCCTTGGAACCACCACAAACATCCTGTAGTTGCTCAACGCGGAAAACACACACCAAAAGCCGACGGAGAATCCTGAGTCACCGAGGGAAAACGGACAAAAAGGAAACATTCGAAGTCAGCCGTGTGATGTTAACTATAAGCATATTGTAAGTTACAGAATATCCAATTCATAAATAATAAGAATATAAGTTTTAAGAATATTTTAATCCGAGAAGGAAAAATTAAATTGAATACTATATTAAAACTAGCTCTTACCCGGTGCGCTTCGCTACACCTAAATCGATTAAAACTCTTAAGGGTTTTTACTTTGTGTTTTATTTATTGTTGTAAAACTATTACTTATTTATATAACATTTTAGTATACAACATTTTTGGTTTTTCCACCTGGCACGTAAATGAATAAGCACCTTAGTGTTCCCACTCTCGAACATGCGACATACAATTGGCCGTGGGAGAAGCACGGTTCTTCCAAATTGACGCCGCACACTCGAAACGTTTGCCCTTGCGATTTGTTTATGGTCATCGCAAAGGCAAGATGTACAGGGAACTGCAAGCGCTTAAATTCAAACGGCATGTCCGTTAGAATCATTGGAATGCATGGTAAGAGTACAACTTCACCTGCTGCCTTGCCATTTAGTATGGTTGCTTCAATCAAATTTGGAAACAATTTTTTGACTGAAAGTCTTGTGTCAATACACAAAGTCGGTGGCTTCAGATTTCGTAGAAGTATAATAGGTGAACCGACTTTCAGGACTAAACGATGCGGTGGCAGACCGGGGGATCCAAAGAATTCAAGAATTCAGTTGGATAATTGACTACTTCATCTTGATTCAAAACGCTATCAATCGATGTATATGTTGTAGCTTCTCCTGGCAGTTTTTCTTGAATGGCAAAATTGATTTCGTTGACGTGTACATCTTTCGGTGCCAATATTGCGCGTTCACTTAAGTAATCATTGCGTTGATACTGTTGAACAATATTCGGAAATACACTTTCAATCAATTCTTCTTTCGATTGTAAAAGTGTACAAAAGTTGTTCTGCAATGTGATCAAACCGGTATCATCGATTGGTATTTTGCCTTCGCCAATGTCCAACAACTGCTTCGAAAACGCCGCTGCGGATCGATCATTTTGCAATTGGACTTGCATGTTGATGGTAAGAGTCAGCCTTTGAACATGTCTCCACAAAACTGACGATTTTAAACATGCGTTTATTTCGTCTGCAGGAGTTGATCGAGGAATGACTGGCAAAGTTTGCCTAAAATCGCCGGATAATAATACTAATGCCCCGCCAAAAAGTTGTTGATTTTGGCGTAAATCTTGCATTGTTCTATTGAATGCTTCTAATGACTTTTTGTTAGCCATTGGGCACTCATCCCATAGAACTATTGCAGCTCCTCGCAAAACTTTTGCCACTGCTGAATTCCTCGATATGTTGCACGTTGGTGTTTCAACGACTTGGATGTTCAACGGTAATTTCAAAGCAGAATGTGCTGTTCGGCCGCCATCAAGTAGAGTAGCAGCGATGCCTGACGAAGCAATTTCCAACGCAATTTTCTGCTGTGACCGTATATTAGCAAGAATCAAAGAGATCAGAAACGTTTTCCCTGTACCACCGGGCGCATCCAGAAAGTAGAATCCACCGGCGTTATTGTCAACCGCTCGTATAATATTATCATAAGCATTTTTCTGCTGAATATTCAATTTGGTAATGTTAGCTTGTATGAAAGCACGCAATTCATTGCAATCGAATTGTTGTTCACGTTGAAGCTCATGGTCAAGCATATCAAGCGCTGAACGATTGGGCGCAGTTATGCCAAGTTGCGCTAATGTCTTATTCGCAATTGTAAGGCACAGATCTTCGACCAATATCAAAGCATCATTATACATTTCTAATGTATATAGCAAGTCTGCTTCCGATGCTCGATTACACGCCAAAATCAATAAATCCTCGGTCATGTAGTCTTTGTACTTATTCCACAGTTCTTGCGGATTTGACGGAAGGCATGTAGATATTATTATGGCGAATATTACGCGTATTTGTTTTGGATGAGATGTGACTGATGCGTCATGAAGTGCGGTGTCCCAATGCATATCATCTTCCAACAAATGCAATCGCTGACATGCTTCACGATACGTCGCACACAACTGACCGTCAACAGCTTTCAAATCATCAAATGATCTTGGTCCGCGCATGTTGACTAATAGCAGACGCAAATAGAAACATTCGGCGTTGTTGGGATGGATGTTGTAAATGCGTCCTATGGCATCGGTTTTACGGATATTTGGATAACCGTCAACACGCTCCCCTTGCTTTCGTCGTTGAAATATTTTCGATGATGAATTCCAAGTGAAATATTTTGGTATTTCGGAATATAGCAATGTTCTTGCAAATTCATCGTTTTCACACAACTCGAAGAAGGCAGTTAGTGTTGTCCCCGGTGGTCGTGTTGCTCTCTGTTGTACATTTTTTGCAGTGAAATAAACGCGTTGACCATTTTCGAGATGAACTGCCAAATGAACAACAACGGGATACCGGTCGTGTATTGGGAACGATAAAATGCGCCATACCGCTTCGTTGCTGCTTATATAACGGCCCATTTGGTATTGCTGAATTTCATCGATATTCTGATAATCAGCCACCCCGAAAACTGCCATATCACTGCCCTTATTTACGTATTTGCAGATGTATTTGATCGATTTGACAGAGTTGCAATATTCTACGACAATGGTGAATACGGCACGACCCAACGATTATCAACATCAACGTCTTGATTTCGAACTTTTATGACCGTTGAATTACCGCCATCTTCAGCGGATCGACGCCGATATAATGTATATCCGTCATTTCCAGTGATTGTATCAGCAACTAAAGTTCTTGGATAGCGCTTTGAACGCTTATTGTCAATCATGCATGGTGACGTTGGATTAATAGCGCCGCAAGGACCGTGGATCATATTTTTTGTTACAACGCCGAACAATTGTGGGTCGATTGCTTCATCTGGAATTTCCGCTGAGATGACTTTATCAATCTGATCTGGTCGTATTTTGCGAACTAACCAAATCAAGATGTGTGCATGCGGTAATCCTCTTCTTTGCCATTCGATAGAGTACATCCAGCATCGAACTTCTCCAAAAACACGAAGTTTCACAATTAAATTCATCAATGCTTTTTGCTTTTCCCTGAATACACGTGCTGATATATCGTGACGATCAGTTGTTGATTGACCGGGGAACAAATGGTCTTTGATGTCATTCCACTGAGGATTGCACGTGAACGTTATGAACAGATCCGGTGTGCCGTAATGGCGCACATACGACATCGCAATGCATCATAACTACGGTGTAGCTCGGAAACACGCTGAAGTTGTTCGTTTCTACGGTGCAGTACAATATCTCGCGATTCAAACTGTTCGCCTACAATGACGATTGCCACCTCATCGATTGTTGGTGCGTTGAATCGTCTGGCATGCTGCCCCATCGGCATTTTGTCTGCTCTGATGACGATTCGATGGTTAGCAGACGGCATGCGGTCCAATGCGATTTTGAACAATCGAATCAATTCATTGAGAAATCTTTGCAAATTCAGTACGATTTCTCGCCTTGTGCCGGTCCCAATTGTACACCGTTGATTGAATTGGTCAGTTTCATTACCGATAAAATATATTTGCAAAAATTTATAGTCATCATTGGCAAATGGTAATAGCGAGCCTGCTCGATGGTATATTTGTCCCTGAATCTATAATGTTTGTGCATTAAATTTGGATGAATGATTGGAATATTTAAAAATGTCAAATGTTTCACTGGAAATTCAATGCAAAGTAATCACCTTGAATGTCGGCATAAATGTATCTTTAATGATCTTTGTGGCACCAAAAGAAGTCATTTGAAAACATGAATTGTATTCTTGAATGTTCTGCAAAAAATGCTTAGATGTCGGCGATTCTCCAGTGAGCAAGGAATGTAATGGTTCTGGTGGCGGTTCCAATGCAGGCAGTTTCACTTTGCCACTGAAGCAGCACATGCCAGCTGTTTCTCCTCGAAACTTCGCTGCATTGCAATGCGTACAAATAATATCCATTGCTCCAATGGAACCATGCAGGCTGTAGTCGCAGTCAGGATCGTAGTGAAAGCCAACATGTTCCATTTGATCGCGAAGACGAAGCGGAACTCTGCCTTGGCGATAATTTGGCCGTTGATTGTCTGCGGATTCAGCTCTAAACTGTGCAAGCCGCTCTCTGTACACCGCTCTACCTCGGGCATTCACTTGAGCGCGTTGCTCTTCGCTTTGATTTCTTCTCGATATTGACATTCGATGTGAATCACGCGTATGCCTGCCAACCGTATTACGTCTGCGTAGTGGAGGCATTTTCTAAAGTATTCTTTTCGAATAAATGTAGCAAATCGATTGAATTAAATCTGGAAAAAACACACAATGTTGCGATATCAATGTTTTTTAATAATTGTAAACATTCGCCAGCAAAGGCAGGACTGCCAATCTTGCGGAGTAAAAGGCAGGGCAATCTTGCGGCAAAACAATAATAAAAATCCCAAAAAACACGTAAAGCCAAACAGAATTAATTGCAAAATGTGCAATGATACACACATTAAATTTCTTATGTGCACCCTCCACACAGACCCCAATCACCCCTGAAAATTTCATTGAAATCGGGCAAGCCGTCTAGGAATGATAAAAATCCGGAAAAAACACGTAAAGCCAAACAGAATTAATGTATTTTTTTTTTGTTTGTTTTTGCAAAACGTGCAAAGATACACACATGAAATTTCTTAGGTGCACCCTCCACACAGACCCCAATCACCCCTGAAAATTTCATTGAAATCGGGCAAGCCGTCTAGGAGGAGTATGCGAACAGGAAGTTTTGCCACTTAATTTTATATATATAGAATAAATAATAAATAATAAAATAAATAATACGAATATAAGTGGAACAATTTTTTTTAAAATAAAAATTGAAAATTTAATACTATAAAAAGTGAAATTTTTTTTTATTTATGAAAATTTAAAAATTGAATGAAATAAAATCAAAACCGAATTATTTTTAATAACAATTAAAGATTTAATTTAAAGAGAATTATTTGTTAATTAAAAAAATTATTTAAGAAATTTACAAGGAAATTCTTTATATTTTCAATAAGTCAATTTTTTTTTTTAACCTCAAATTTAAAGATTTAACAAATTTCCCATCATGTCTAACCCAGTTAATTTAATTCGCCCACCCGTTCTAAATCCAACCTCACTCCCACCACAAACTGAATTGGGTCTGTATATCGCGCTGTCTCGCAACCCATTATGCCGACAAACGAGATGTCACAACTCTGGAATACCAGATGACCTCTCTCGTCCAAGGTAGACGAACTATTCAAGGGTTTTATCATGAAGTTTACGCTTGCCTCTCTCTCATCTTGAATAAATTCTCTTGCCTAGAGATTGGCAATGAAGCGTTAAATATCCTAACAAAAACGTACCGTGATAAAGCGCTCGATACTTTTATTCGCGGTCTAAATGGAGATATGCCACATTTACTGGGCATGAGAGAGCCAACAGATCTTTCTCAAGCTCTTAGTCTCTGTCAGAAACTCGAGAATCAGACATTTAAATCAAATTATGCGCATACCGCTTTCAACACGACCAAAAAATTTCATAACATAACAACACCGTCAGTTCCACCAAGAAGAAATTTTCATCCAGGTAACCCTGTGCCATTCTACGCACATCTAACCCATCCACATCAACAAAACTCTTTCACAAGACCGGAACAGCATTTTTTCCCAAATACATATAGACCAACCCAAAATTATCCTCACCAAAATTTTGGTAACAGAAGACCGTTTAATTACATCCAACAACAGCCACCAATACCATTCGCCCCCAAACCCCAACCTCGTCCAGAACCAATGGATGTTGACCAAAGCATGAGGACCAGAAACATCAACTACATGAATAGGCCAAATTTCAATGCCTTTGTTTCGTAAAGACCTAACGGGACTTCATGCACGCTCAGGCCTTCACGGAAACTTCATACTAGATGAAAATGAGAAGAAAAATAAACAAAATAAAATAAATAAAATGAAATTCAAAGAAATAAAACCACACGATTTTAATTGGGAAAAATAGTTTTTAAAAAACCCAATATTTATTCGGTATCTCGCGCAACCATGCGCCAGCAAGCACCAAAACCGAACTAGCTCTTTTACACAGAATACATAACATTTGCACGGTGACAATCATCCCTGCACGAAAATGACATTCATGCAGTGACCATCGTCCCTGTGCGAAACAGTCCAGCGAAAACATACAGCTTTCCCCTATTCCTCGCTCCAGATACTCCGATTATCCTTGCTCCACATTAGAAGTAGTCGACTTGCCATCTAGCCCAAAAATGTTGCATCATGGTCTGGCGCTGTTACCAAAGTTTAATGCCTTCTGTTTTTGGTTGGTCTTCTAGCGCAAATGGCAGTGGTAAAACCAATGGCTCTCCAATTAGAAAGTGACCCGGCGTCAAAGCTTGCACATCAGCTGGATCATCTGATAATGGGTATAATGGTCTAGAGTTTAATATCGCCTCTATTTCGATCAGTAAGGTTGACATCTGGTCTTGTGCCAGCGTTTTCTGGCCCACTATCCTTGAGAAATGGAATTTCATCGACTTAACAGCTGCTTCATAAATTCCCCCTTGATGTGGGGCGGCAGGAATCATGAAGTGCCATTCAGTCCCCTTCATGCTAAAATGTTCTAGCACTTCTCGCTCCCTCCAGTATTCAATCGCTTCCTTAATCATCCTCTTAGCACCCACAAATGTCGTTGCGTTATCACTATAAATTTTCTCACATCGCCCACGCCGTCCAATGAATCTTTCATAGCACGCAATAAATTATGTGTTGTCTAGTCTAGCACCATGTCTATATGTATAGCGCGTGTTTTCAGGCATACGAATATTACAATCCAGCATTTGCTTCTTGCTACGTAATCATCTCGCACCCTTATATGAACATTGAATGGCCCAGCGTAATCTAAGCCCGAATGTAAGAAAGGCTTACCAGCACGCACTCTTTCCGCTGGCAAATTTGCCATCAACTGTTGCTCCAGCTTGTAGTTATAACGCAAACACACTACACATTTATGTATGAATTTCCTCAGCTCATCTCTTATACGTGGAATCCAATATTTTTGTTGAATGAACTGGGTCATTACTTGCACCGCTCTATTTTTAGTCTGCCTGTGCGCATGATCTGCTATCAAATGAGCTAACCTTGAACCTTTCGCAACGATTACTTGATGTCTCATTTTATAGTCTCGGTCAGTATACGTTAACCTTACAACCCATTTCTATCTAAGAATGGTCGTAATGATTCTATTTTGCTATGCTCTGGCAATCGGTTATCTCATCTTATCATTGCTAGCTCCTTATAGAAATGCTCCTCTTGTGACTTCTTCAACAGATATTCCATTGCCCACAGTTTCTCTTCATTAGTTGGAAGCGAACCTTTTGAATTCACAACTTTTGTCTTGCGAATTCTCTTCGATTTTCGCACTCTATTACCTGTCAAGTGTCTGGCTACCAGAACATCTCTAAACCGTTTCATATATCCCAATATGCTCAGCACCCTTTCTAACCTGCTCTCATAGTTTGTGAGTGGAACAAGCTCACCGCCTCCCACCATGGTTCTTTATAAACATTCACCACATTTACCTTGACCTCTTCTTGCGCCTCCTTTGATATTTGCATTCTCGCTCGCTCAAATTTATCATCTGGCCATTGCTTCTTTGGTTTACATAGCCATATTGGACCTAGTAACCAAAGTCTGTTCTCTATTAGCTTCGTTGCACTTAACCCACGACTCAACAAGTCAGCTGGGTTATTCGTCGTGCTCACATGTTTCCCCTTTCTGGCTCCAGTGCAATGTTGTATCGCTGCAACACGATTTCCAACAAATGTCTTTAAGTCCCGTGGGAGCTTCTCTAGCCAATAAAGCGTAAAAAATGAATCTGTCCATAATGCATAGCTAACATCGTTCCAGTTCATTGATTGTCTAACGTTCTCTAGAAGTCTGGCCAGTAGCTCACATCCCGATAGCTCTAGTCTTGGAATCGTCAGCTTTTTAATTGGAGCCACTCTTGCCTTGGATACTAGTAAATGACACGTTATTGTCCCATTGGCATGCTCCGTTCTTACGTAAATAACAGCACCATATGCACACTCATTGCTTCTTGCACCAATCCACCGTGGGAGTTTGAGTCTCGCAAGTTGTTTTATCTGGCGTTTTCACCATAAATGTACACTTGTCTTGCGCTACTAATCATACCAGGCCAAGCACCTTCGCTTCGCTATCGAATTGCAGGAAAGCTTCTTCCTCGTCAGCATTCATCGCTTCCATCAATGGTTTACTGTTTGATTTCCATTTGCGAAGCATGAAGCCAGCTCCACTCAAAATAATATGTATTTGGTTTGCCAATATAATGGCATCTTGCTCACAATCAGCACCTGTAACGCAATCAGCACCTGTAACGCAATCAGCACCTGTAACGCAATCAGCACCTGTAACGCATGTCCTTTATAATTGCTCTAGCTGCGTCTGGATATTTCTCTTGCGCATCTCTGGCACACTGGATGACTGCTCTCACTGCATTGTGCGCCGATGATTTCATTCCATACGTGACAACCGATAGCCAATATTCCTTCAAAGGTTCATATCTACTCTCGCGCCAAAAAACTCGTTGTAAATCCCATTGATTTCTTGCAACCCTGACCTGACGATTTTGTGACGCCTAAATCGCATAATCGTTTCGTACAGATCACTTTGTAATTTCTCGCCCAATAGTTGCACCTCATTTAAAGTGATACCCTAGCATCGAATACTACTCGAAATTTTTTGAAAACACAGTGATGTGGGATGTAGTATGTTAGCTTGTTCGGTCTTGCTCGTTTGTCAACTTGCTGCATGTGTCCTAGCCCCTCGTATTCTCTCATGAATGCAACATATTGCATTCTTAACTCTGTCTCCTTAACTAGCCGTTTTTCTAAATAGAAGAAACGACGAAGTGCAATCCCTTTAGAGCTCCCAATATCTTGCACATCTTTTATAGGTATAGTAACGACAAATCTGCCATTACTGTCCCTGTAATATGTCCTCAAGAATATGTTCTCAACTAGCTCCTCTTCCGGCGTCCTAATTGGGTGCTCTTTAATTTGGTCTAATTTCCAAAATCTTGTTAATAATTTTTCTAGTTCTCTATCTCACCTGTTTGCTCATTAAATTGTTGAGCATGCTCCCCGAAAATAACTGCACCAAACATCGTATCTATCAGTGTTGCGCCATATGCATCATTTAGAATAACGTCAATAATGCTTTTGGCCACGAAATTTGATCCGACTAGCACATGCACCGTCTTTGCCTTACAGTATTCTGGATCAGCAAGTGTTATATTCAGTAGATTGTTTATCGGGGAAACTTGCGCATCGGATGCGGGCAATACCGGTCCCCACTGGCTCTCCTTCGGCAGAACCCAGAATTAATCTGACTTGTTGAATCATACCATGGCTTAATTGCCAAATTAACTTTCTTGCTCACTTGCAATGACTCACCGTCAATCCCAACCATCCCCCGCGCAGTAGGCTGTGTGGGAAGACAATACTTCCGCTGTAAAGCGGACGTGATCAAATTTCAAATGGATCAAATCAATGCACGCACAGGTCCATTCACCTCAATTCGAATCATAGCTGTTGGTAATAAGACCTTAATTGGATCTTGCTCAACAGGTTCAAAGCTGCACTCTTCCATAATTTTGGCTCTTTTATTTAAGAACATTTCTCGCTCCGGCAATAACTCGAACTTGCTATCTAACTCTGCCACTCGCCCTATCATCTCGCTCACAATTCTCTCGCACACCGTCAAGCTCCGCTCGCACCTCACTATATCGCCTTCTCGCACCATCGTCGCATCATTCGATTTTCTTCTTCAACCTCTGCTGGCTTTTGCCTTCATTCCTGTCTTGCACACTATTGGCCTGTCTATTTGCCTCTCGATTCGGGCATAGCGCACTGTTATGTTTCGGCTTGCCCGGGCATTTCCAGCATTCTCCCTGGTAGCACGTATCAGCGCCATGGCCCTTCTTAAAACAGTTCGGGCAAAGATTGCGCCGAGCTATATAGTCCTTGCGTGTCCTTAGCGTGAGGGACATAAATTCCGGACAATGATATAACATGTGGTTCCCTTGGTACGCTTCACATGTCATTGCCCGCGCAGCTCCCTTAGAGGTGGACGCGCCTTCAATTACGCCTCTCGCCTCTCTAGCACCAGATAGCCGCGGTTGTTTGGCTCTCTCTGGCACCACTACAACCGAGTCCATGCGCCGCCGGTTGTCGGCTGTGTTCGCCAGAGCTACGGCCTGCTTATCGATAAACGTAAGCATTTGATCGACTGTTGGCGTATCACTCTCGCGCGCTAGCTCCCATTGTCTAGCTGTCTCGTTATCCAGCCGCTCATGCAACATGTGCACCAAGAAAAAATGCCAGTGCAAACCCTGCGCTTGTAATTGGCGTCGCACCTCGTGTGTCACGTTCGACATCCGTCTCAGGTCATTGGCCTTAATCTGGCCTTTTAGCTCCTGATGAAGTTTCTTAAGTGCTCCCGGCAGATCAGATAGTTCTGGTCATGCATCTGATTCAGGCGGTCCCATGCTTGCACATAATTGTTGGCCGAGAACTGCCACTGGCCAAAAGTCAGCTTAGCATGCCCCACCAACGAGCTCGTCAGGTACAAAAATTTGTACGCTGGGTCAACGGCTGCGTTGTCGTGCACCGATGCTCGGAAGCGGTCTCTAAAGCCCATCCATTTGGTTGGAGTGCCATCAAACTCGCCCCATGAATTTTTTAGTTCGTTTTGCTGCACCGGCAACTGTACTTGCACGCTAATCGGCTGCGCCTTTTGTGCTGGCCCCATGGCATTTATTTTCGCATACAGCGAAGCATGCGCCTCGAAATACTGGCACTCTAGTAGCGCCAAATTTTCTTGCTCGAACTTCCCAGCATCGTCAGGAAGCATCGCACCCACTATCTCTTCGTACTCATCGTTATACCGCTGCCACACCATCTCCAGAGTACTTAGGCGAATCCTTGCTTGCCCCATTGTTACTTGCTCCAACTCAGCACTCTTAGCATAATCTGCTGCACGCTTTATAGTAGCTGCCAAGGAATCCAGACGATAATTTGCTGCCATTTCGATTGCGATTGCTATAATTTTATATGTTTCTTTATATATTTTTTTAATTTTCACTACGTAAAATGTTGAATGTTCACTGCTCAAAGCTCTTTACTACTCAACGATTATTTCACAAGTGATTTGCAACTGCACACGCACTCTCCCAGCAACCGGCAGAACCCATTTTAGGTAGCTAAATCCTGTCTCGACATGGACCAAAATGTTTCGTAAAGACCTAACGGGACTTCATGCACGCTCAGGCCTTCGCGGAAACTTCATACTAGATGAAAATGAGAAGAAAAAAAAACAAAATAAAATAAATAAAATGAAATTCAAAGAAATAAAACCACACGATTTTAATTGGGAAAAATAGTTTTTAAAAAACCCAATATTTATTCGGTATCTCGCGCAACCATGCGCCAGGAAGCACCAAAGCCGAACTAACTCTTTTACACAGCATACATAACATTTGCACGGTGACGATCATCCCTGCACGAAAATGACATTCATGCAGTGACCATCGTCCCTGTGCGTAACAGCCTTTGCAGGAAAACGCCCGCCAGCACCATCAAATCAATTCAGCCGCAACATTCCTAACAAATTCCAACGATTCAACTACATTTCGCAAGGCGAAAACTACGAAAACAATAAATCGAACTATGAACAGGAAATGAGCAGGAAATGAGATACTACAACGACTACGAAAGACAACAACAGGACAACTCCGAAAACAATACTAACGAATTTGTAGACGTTCATTTTTTAGACTAACCGTCTCATCGCTTCCTTACTTCGAATGTAAGACAAACGATGGGAAGATATTAAAATTCTTGATAGACACCGGATCCAATAAAAACTATATTCAGTCTTCTCTAGCCAAAACCCCTAAACCAAATGAAAATGTCTTTTTTGCAAATTCAATTGGTGGACAAATTGATATCTCACAATACATTGAGCTCAACCTTTTCGGACTAAAGGAAGAAAAACTCAAATTCTTCGTTTTACCAACTCTTAAATCTTTCGATGCTATCATCGGTAATGATAGTCTAAAGCAACTAAAAGCGGTGATATATACATCCGAAGATTATTTCCTTATAAAAAATAAAGTAAAAATTCCTATCAAACAGAAAATATCTAAGTCAGTAAATAATATGGAAATAAAAACCCAACATTTAAACAAGGAACAGGAAACAACAATTAAATCATTAATATACCAATTCCCTACATTATTTGCCGAGCCCGATACAAAATTAACATATGCCAAGAAAGTAATTGGCGAAATTCGAACAACCACCGATTCCCCAATTTACACTAAATATTATCCATACCCTATGTCTTTAAAATCTGAAGTTGAGAAACAAATTAATAAACTTTATGAAGATGCAATCATCAGACCATCTCGCTCCCCTTACAACTCACCCATTTGGATAGTAGATAAGAAGCCTGACTCATTAGGAAACAAGCAACATAGACTAGTAATTGACTACCGGAAACTAAATTCAGTCACCATTGCAGACCGTTACCCAATACCTGAAATAAATGAAGTATTGTCACAGTTAGGACGCAACCAATTTTTTTCTGTTATTGACTTAAAAAGTGGGTTTCATCAGATCCCTCTAAAAAACTCCGACATCGAAAAAACTGCATTTTCCGTGAACAATGGGAAATACGAGTTTACTCGACTCCCTTTCGGATTAAAAAACGCTCCCTCAATCTTCCAACGCGCACTAGACGATATATTACGAAATCACATAGGAAAAATCTGTTACGTCTATATCGACGATATTATTATATTCAGCAAAACCGAATTAGATCACGCAAATGATTTAGCAAAAGTTTTTAATACCCTAGAACAAGCAAATATGAAGATAAATGCAAATTTTTGCCCAAGAAGTCGATTTTTTAGGATTCATAGTAACATCAAACGTCCCTATTCCCAAAACACTTAGAGAACTTAGATCATTCTTGGGAATGTCTGGTTTTTACAGACGATTCATCAAAGATTACGCTAAGTTGGCTAAACCACTTACTCTCATTTTGAGAGGGGAGGAAGGCAGAATGTCCAAACGTCTGTCCGCAAAAAAGCAATAACACTTAATAAAGATGCAATAGAAGTTTTCAAAAAAATTAAAAAACTCTAACTTCCAATGAAGTAATGTTGCAATATCCCAACTTCGACAGAGAATTTACACTAACCACATACGCCTCTAACTATGCGATAGGAGCAGTACTCGAACAAGACGGTAAGCCAATAACTTTTATATCCAGAACACTCTCAAAAGCAGAAGAACACTACGCAACAAACGAGAAAGAGATGGCTGCAATCGTATGGGCATTGAAAACATTACGAAGCTACCTCTATGGCTCCGTTGCAGTAAGAATTTGTACAGACCATCAACCGCTGACGTATGCACTCAGCAATAAAAACACAAACAGTAAACTAAAAAGATGGAACGCTATTCTAGAGGAATATAACTATGAAATCAAATACAAACCAGGAAGCACCAACGTAGTAGCAGATACATTATCCAGAATCCAGCATAATACACAGATAAACTCACTAACAGCTACGAGAGATAGTGACGAGAGTGCTTCTCAAAATTTAATATCCTACACCGATGCACCGATAAACGCATTTAAAAACCAATTTTTTTTCTCAATAAACGAAACACCCTCATATGAATTCAAAATTGTTCTCCCAACATACCATAGGCATATTATAGTTCAACCTGAATTTACCGATGATACCCTGATAAATATTCTAAAAAAATTTCTAAATCCATCAGTCACTAATGGCATTATTGCCGAAGATCAAATATTAGGTAAAATACAAACAATTTACTCCAAACACTTTTGTCGATATAAATCTCGTTACACCAGAAAAACCGTGAAAGATTTGACCCAAGAAGTAGAACAAGAGACCGAAATCATAAAAGAACATAATAGAGCTCACAGAAACCCCACCGAAAATAAGGCACAATTATTAGAAAAGTATTACTTTCCCCAAATGAATGCAAAAATAAAAAAGTTACAAAACAGTGTAAAATCTGCCAAGAAAATAAATACGAAAGACATCCATCAATACCCATTCTTAAAGCCGCCCCATTCCCAATTACCCAGGACATATAATCCACATCGATATCTACCACACCAACAATAAAATTATACTTACTGCCATTGATAAAGTGATGCGCTGCGTAAGAGCCGAAAATACACATAGCAGTTTTGAAGATTTATTGTACAGATCGCTATGCAAATACAACTATTCAATTCACTCGACAATCAAGAAGAAACCAATTGAGACATTTTTTGGACGAACTGTAACCACAGACCCATCACAAATAGACAGAAACAGACAAGAAAACATACAAAATATAATAGACAAACAAAGAAAAGATCTTGATTTTCATAACAAAAAGAGAACAGACTTCAAGAATTACAATCCCAATGACATTATTTACGTAAAAAAACGGATAGGGAACAAACTTACTCCCAGATACCGAAAATAAACAGTAAATGAAGACAGAGGAAATACAGTCCTCACAGAATCCAAACGAATCGTTCATAAAAGCCATATAAAAAACTAAAGAAAAAGGCCACAAAATTGTAGTAAAAATAGAGGAAAAAACTATAAAATAGGAATTAATAAGAATAAAATAAGAGTTTATAATATAATAAAAGTAGAATAGGAAGCAATAACGAGAAATTGCCTAAAAAATCGATTAATATGCCATAGGCATACGATTATTTAAAAAAAAAGAAAAATTTTAATGTTAAGAAAAATTCGATCAATATGTCATAGGCATACGAATATTATAAAACATAAAAATTTTAATTTAAAATAATACAAATTTTAAGCAAAAATCGATGAATATGCCGTAGGCTTACGAAAATTTTAAAACATAAATATCTTAATTTAAAATATTAATTTTACAGAATTTTGGCCTGCATGGCACATGCAGAAGTCCAAATCCTCGACTATACTAATTCCCAACTGGTGACACTAAAAGACGATAACGCTAGAATACAAGAAGGAACTTTCAAAATCATTCACCTCATAGACTCAAGAATATGAAAAACTGACATCAGATATAGAGAACACAATCAGATATAATATAACACCAACCCAGCCACTATATCCTTTCCTTATTCATGAAATATCCCAAGTCCGCTCACTCATATCAAAAATAAGTCCTAAAAGCAAACAAAAAAGATCGTTAGACTTTATAGGCTCCGCATGGAAGTGGATAGCCGGAACCCCGACCACCACGACCTAGAATTAATGAACGAAAATTTAAAGAATTTAAACGAAAATAATAATAACCAAGTAATTATTAACAAACAGTTAATTGAAAAAATAAATCAATTAAGTTCAAGAAATAATGAAATATTAAAATTAGTAAAAGATAATACCAGTGTTAAATTAGAAATAAGTTTAAGAACAAAATATCAATTACAACTAATAAAAGAAGAACTATTAAATATTGAATACGCCTTACATTGGGCAAAATCTAGTATAGTAAATTCATTTATATTATCCAAAGTAGAAATAGAAACAATCGAAAAAATTGTAAAAAATGAAGATATAAGTTAAGTATTTTTTAATTAAAAAGTTTAAAAAAATATATATTTTTCGGCCTAAGCCTTCTTTATTGTTTTGCTTCCGCTTATCAACTGACTCACAAACTTAAAATGACTTAACATTAAACCAATATCTGCAAATGTGTTGGTGCACGCGCTGCTGAATTTTCCTGTTGACGTCGCTTACCTGCGACTGTTGCACTTTTTGGTGGGAACGCGGTTCAGCGGATTCCAGGCATCAAATTACGTCTGGTTGGTTGCAGGCGCGTGTAGCGAGCATGTAGAATTTGGTGATAAGTATTTTCAATAAGATATATGTTAACTCCTCCACCCTTAGATTCGAGCGTCCTCGCTTGAATATTAAAATAATGGTATCTGGCTGATCCTGGAAACTTTAGGAGAATTTGTTTTTCCTGCCATGTTAATTGATCCTTGTGAAATTCCTTTTCTAATGTTGGCCGTTTCGTTTTCTATTTGTGTTATGACTTCTATTGCTTGTGGTGTTTTAATGTTGGTCGTTTCGTTTTCGATTTTTGTTATGACTTCTATTGCTTGTGGTTTCTTTACAAGGGATATTCTAAGTATTATGGTTATGATAAGTGCGATTGTTATGATCGCGAAGCTTCCGCTGGTCCATACTTGGATATCGTTTGTTGTTTCGAATGATTTGATGTATTCGGTATTATTCAGATTAAGTTCTTTTAGCATTTGTAGTGATAAGATTTCTGTAAGTTCTGAATTTTTTGAAAATGGTTGTACTATTGCAGGAAGTGGTTTAATCTGGATCGTCTCTTTGGAGGTGTAGATTGTGTTATTTATTTTTATAGTAGCATTGTAGTATTGCAGAATAAAGGTTCCGGTAAGGTTCAGTAGATTGTTGTCTATTGTCACTGATCCATTGTATTGATTAAGTAGTATGGTGCCGTCGGCTATCTCATCGATAGTTGGTAGGTGCTGGTTATTTGTTACAGTGCAGTTAGATGGTAAGCTTTTTAGTAAATTAGGTATACATTTTGTATTACTTATTTCTATAATGTTCTTGTTATTACAAAAAGACAGTTCGTTAAAAGTTTTACAATTTGTTCTAATGCTGAAAATTTCGTTTTTGCATTTTAAAATTTTATCAAATGATAATTCGTTTGTTATTCTGCCTTTTTTGATAGGCTTAAGTAATATTTTTTCGCATGACTCTTTTTTAGTAATAGGTAAACTAATTATGTAGACCAAAGTTGTATAATTGGATGCTATTCTTACTTCACTAAATTCTAAAGCTTCGATAATATTAATATAGGGCATTTCTTCCGTATCAAAAATGGATTTTGCTGTATTTATTTCTACGTTTGACAAAATATAGGTATTAATTATTCCTGCCTTAGCCCATTGTATTGCGTAATCAATATTAAGAAGTTCTTCTTTAATAATATCAATTTTATATTGATATGGGTACAAATTCGTTTTTTATGACTTCATTTGATTTGACAATTTTAAGTATTTCGTTCGTTACATTAGTAATTTCATTAATTCTAGCAATTGAAACTTTATTGATTACCATTTGTTGGTTATTGTTTTTTAATAGACTATTCATTTTATTTTGGACTATTTGAAAATCTTCATGGTCTGGATTACCCGCAATCAATTTCCATGCGCTTCCTATGAAATTAAGGGATCGTTTTGGTCTTTCTTTGGGCTGTAGTATATTAAGAAGAGCGCGTATTTGAGAAAGCTGGTGTGATATGAATGGATACATTGCATTCTGGGTGCTAATGTTTTGTTTTACTGTTAGTTCCGTTTCGTCCATAAACTTTTGGTAGGGGTCCAAGTCGATTACGTGTATAATTTTGAAATTGCCATTTTGTATTTTTGCTTTTCCAATTTGAAACTCAATTAGTTGAGCGTTAGTAAAATCCAGTATTTGTATTTCTGCGTGGCATAAGGGGAATATGAGTCTGAAAATATGGTAATTTTTATTAGCGGTCTTAATTGCGTATGTTGCTTTTGTGAACTACTTTTTGTGATTCAGTTACTACTGTACTATTTCTATTTTCCTTTACTATTTCTTCTTTAAATTTTCCTGAAAGTTTGGTTCCTAATCCTTTGTTTTGTTTTACGTAAATAACTTGGCCTGGCACATAATCCTTGATTGCCTTTCTTTTTTTGTTGTGTTGTCTTAGGTCAGTTTGCTGTTTTTGTGTCAATTTCTGTATATTGTCCTGTCGTGTTTTCTCGTAGTCTTGTGGACTAAAATCAACGGTTCTCCCGAAAAAAAGATCTACTGGTTTCTTTCCAGTAGTAGAGTGAATACTGTGGTTGTATTCGTTTGTCGACCTTTCGAGGAGTTCCTCGAAGTTTCTAGCAGTTCCGTCCGTTTTGAGACATCTCATAATTTCTGATAAAGTCGAATGGAATCGCTCTACTTGCCCATTGACTTCGCTTCTGTATGGGGGTGTTGTGAAGACGTTAATATCCCTAAATCGTCTTGCATCATGAACATTACGACTGCTTTTGGAATGCCGTAAAAAAATAACAAGTCTCTTAGGGGCCTTCTTATTTCTTCTATTGACTTTCCAGGGATGATTTTGGTCTGTGCGTATTTTGTGAATTTGTCTAGGCTAGTCAAGACTAATTTCTTGTCAGTCGAATAAATATCTATATGTAACGTGTGGCCGGGATAATTTGGGATAGGAGTTTCATTAAGTTTCGGTTGGTTGGGATGTCTTTCATATTTGTTAAGTTTGCAAGTTACACATTGTTTTGTGATCCTCTGAATTTTATTATTCATACTTGGAAAATAAAATGTTTTCAGAATTTGTAATTTATTTTCTTTCGCGTTTCTGTGGGCTCTATTGTGTGTAGTTATTATTATGTCTTCCTGCTGTTATGTCTTCTACAAAAAGTTGTGTAAATCTTATTTTGTAATTTTTGAAATGTTGTGCATACGCTTCTTGCAACATTCCCATTACTCTTTCTTGTGTTGTAATACAATTTATTACCGAAGGGTTGAGGTATCTTTTACAAATGCTTATTAGGTTTTCCTGGTTGTATGAAGGTTCGGTTATAATATGTCGGTGATAGCCGGGAAAAACTATTTTAAATTGATATGTTGATATTTCGTTGATTTTAAAAAAAAATTGGTTTTTAAAGGCATTTGATAGGGGTTTCGATGCAAGGAATAAGGTTTTGGGATGAACTTTCGGCACTGTGTTCGGTAGGAGTGAGAGAAAAAACTTGTGTATTTGGGGGGCGAGGTCATATTCTTCTAATATTGCTTTCCACCTCTTCATTTTTGAGTTAGCATTCTTGTTACTCAGTGCGTAGGTCAGAGGCTGGTGGTCTATATAGATTTTTACCTTTCTTGATCCGTAAAGGAAGATACGTAGAGATGTTAGGGATCATTTGATGGCGAGCATCTCTTTTTCGTTTGTTGCGTACGACTCTTCTGTTTTGTTAAGACTCCTAGATAGAAATGTAATGGGTTTGGAGTCTTGTGAAAGTACGGCTCCTAACGCTTAGTTTGAGACATCCGTTGTTAATTCGAAACTTTTTTGAAAGTCGGGGTATGAGAGCATTACTTCGTCTGAAATAAGACAACTTTTGGCTTTGTTCCATGCTTCTTTTGCTTGACTATTCATATCGATTGGTTTGGTTTTTGAAAGATTTTTTGACAAACGTCCGCTCTCTCCTCTTAAGAGAGACGTTAGTGGTTTAACCAAGTTCGCATAACCCTGTATAAATCTTCGGTAATAGCCTACCATTCCTAAGAAAGATCTTAAATCTTTCAATGTTTTTGGTTCGGGGAGTTCTATGATGGCTTGCACTTTTTTGGGATTGGTCTTAAGGCCATTTTGGGAGACGATGAAACCTAAGAACTCGACTTCCTTTTTTAGGAATTCGCATTTGTCGAGTTGGACTTTAAAGTTGGCATTCTCTAGTGTTTTGAAGACAGCTTGAAGACTTTTGAAGTGTTCGTCTTCAGTTTTGCCAAATATTACGATGTCGTCTATGTAGACGTAGCATCTAACGCGGATATGTTCTCGTAGAACATCGTCAAGGGCGCGTTGGAAGATGGAGGGGGCATTTTTCAGCCCAAATGGGAGTCTTGTAAACTCAAACTTTCCATTATTAATGGAGAAAGCAGTTTTTACCCTGTCAGATTCTTTAAGTAAGATCTGGTGAAATCCGCTTTTAAGGTCGATAATAATGGTAAAATACGTATTTTCCCAAGGTTGTACAGCACTTCGTTAATTTCTGGGATTGGGTACCTGTCTGCTATGGTCACTGAATTGAGTTTCCTGTAATCAATGACCATTCAGTATTTTTTTTTTGCCTGAGGCATCTTCTTTTTTTGTTACAATCCATACTGGAGAGTTATAGGGGGACTTTGAGGGTTTTATGATATTTTGTTCTAGCAACCCTTGGATTTGTCTTTCGACTTCGTTTTTTAGTGCCATAGGATAAGGATAGGATTTGGAGTAAACCGGAGTTTCTGTTATGGTGCGTATTTCACCCTTAACAGTTGTTGTGTAAGTAAGCCTTTTGTCAGGATCGGAAAATAAATGTGGACAATTTTTTATAATGCTGTCAAGTTTATTTTTTTGTTCAATAGAAAGATGTGAAATGCGTAGGTTTATGTTATTAACATCCTGTGTAGAATGTTGCTTGAGTGGAATTTTAACATTTGGGAAAATAGTCATGAAGCTTTTTTCCGTGTTAATGACTGCTTTAAGCTGTCTTAATGTGTCGTTTCCTATTATCCCATGGAATGTTTGTAAATTAGGTAAAATAAAGAATTGTAACTTCTCAGTTTGTGGACCAAAAATGTTTACAAAAGTATGATGGTTGATTTGAATGCTACCAGCAATTGAATTAACGGAAATTGGGTTTGTGTTTGGAATTGGATTTCGTATACGCGTTGATTGAATGTAATTTTTATTCGAACCTGTGTCGATTAGAAAGTTGAGTACGTCTCCACACCTAGTTTTAAATTCAAAATATGGGAGAGAAGACTCTTTTAGTCTAAAAAATAATTGTCATCAGTTTGCTCTACTTCATCGTAACTCGGGTTATCGATTTCACTGTAAGTATTATCAGATATTTGTTGGTATTCTAACTGAGGGTTTGTATAAAGATTATCGGGATCGGGGCGTATGCCCTCGGCATAAATTTCTTCTTCAGCGGGGGTGCCCGTATTAGTGTGGAAGTTCCTCTGTATTTTAGTTGGGGGATTTACTTGTTGCGATGCTGGGCGCTTTGGTGCGTAGTTGTAGTTCTGTGCGTTGGGCCTATTTTGGTAGTTTACTTGTCGCGTTTGAATGGAAGGATCTATTTCCATAGGTACTGGGGGTTTTGGTGGGAGATAAGGTCTATTATTAAATGGCAGTGGCCTATTGTTGAATGGAAATTGATTACGTGCATTTTGTTGCGAGTAAAGTTGTTGTGCATTTTGTTGCGGGGGATATTTTTGTGAAAAATTTGTGAAATTGGGATGTTGTGGTCTCCAATAGGTTTGGGGGTTTGGAGCGATATTATATCTATAATTCTGGGAAGTGTGTGCCAATTCGGGGAAGAATGTATTTCTTTGTGGTTGCGACGGAGGATGATTTGTTCGTGGTAGCCTAGGTGGAGGTATTTGGTTATTACTTTTTCTGAAATTATTTGAGTTGTGTGCATAATTCATGCGGTATGTCATATTGTCGAGCTTTAGACACAAGTGTAGTGCTTGTGACAAGGTTGTCGGTTCGCGAATGCTAAGTAATCGGGGCAATTCCCCGTTAAGGCCTCGAATAAAAGTGTCTAGTGCCTTTTCACGATATGAATTAGTCATTGCGCGGAGAGATTCTTCATTATAATCTAGGCAAGCTATCTTGTCTAAAATCAGGGAAAGATGTTGTTACGCACGTTGATAAAAGTCGGTTATTGTGGTGTCGCGTTGAGCTAATGTCGTCATTTGGTATTCTAGTGTTCCTATATCTCGTTTATCGGAGTAGTGCACCATTAGGCACTTTTTTATTTTTACCCAGTCGAGAGGGGTTCGATACGACTCTAGAGCGGTATCGGCATCTCCTATGATTTTATGTCTGACTGTGTGCAAGATTGCATAGTATTTTGGTGTACCCTTAAGTCCTTCATAGACAGAAAAAATTCTGTCAACTGATTTCCGCCAGGAATTGAATTCTCCTGGTTGGCCTGAAAACTCACGCAAGCATTTGACTATATCTGGGATTTTGTCCAATTCGTTTATATTCGTCGCGTTAATTGTGAGTGGGTGATCGTCGTCTTCGTTTTCAAAAAATGGATTATTGCTACTAGTTAATGAATCTGTAACTCTTCTTGTGATTTCTCTTATCATTTCCTCATTATTCACTAAAACTTGATTCTGTTGGGGTGTATTGCGATGGCTTGGATTATTGGGAGTTAGGTTTCTCTGTAGATTTAGATTACTAAGACGGTTAGCAAGTTCCTCTGCTGCATCCACCATTTTTAATTTAATTAATTTTTTTCTTTTTAAGAAAAATTTATTTTAGTGTAATATAAAAAATATTTAATAATTTATCGATTTCGTGGTTAATTAAATAAAAATAAAAAAATATTTTCTTCTTTAAACAATTACTTAATTTATTCTTTGCAATTTATTTCTCATTTCTTTATTTTAATTTCACTAAATTTATTTGCTTTGTTTTTTGTGTTATTCTTCGAAATTAATTTTTTCTTTGTTATTCTTAGTTTCAATTAATTTATATTCTTCCTATTTTATTATTCAAGAATCGCTATTTCTTTCTTAATATAGTTTCGATTGTTCAACTTACATTATAATTCTAGTACTTAATTCTATCATGATGACCAGTGTCCTGACGACGAGTGTTGGGCAGTCGGCTGTTCTTCTAGAACTCCTTTTCCTACGATGTTTATCCGCTTACTAAGGGGCCTTTTTTCCTGCTACGAAGTTCGTCGTACTTTTGGATTTTCAACGTTTTTTTAGAGTTTTTATTTTTTGTGGTACTTTTTAGTTGCGCTTTTCTTTTAAACAAAAAATTCCGCTCACTTTTGCGGCACTTTTTATTTTTCAGTGGCACCTTTTTTAGTTGCGGCTTTCTGTTAAAATATCACGCACTTTTTGTAGCACTTTATTTATTCAAACTCTTTCGTTTACTTTTTTACACTGGTCCCTGCTCGGGCGCCAGTTAAGTATTTTTTAATTAAAAAGTTTAAAAAAATATATATTTTTCGGCCTAAGCCTTCTTTATTGTTTTGCTTCCGCTTATCAACTGACTCACAAACTTAAAATGACTTAACATTAAACCAATATCTGCAAATGTGTTGGTGCACGCGCTGCTGAATTTTCCTGTTGACGTCGCTTACCTGCGACTGTTGCACTTTTTGGTGGGAACGCGGTTCAGCGGATTCCAGGCATCAAATTACGTCTGGTTGGATGCAGGCGCATGTAGCGAGCATGTAGAATTTGGTGATAAGTATTTTCAATAAGATATGTGTTAACTTATACCTTATATTAATATTGAAAAAGATTTGAATTTACGGATATAAACATAGCCGCAAATGGAACTATGCTTATTTACATTTTAAGTTTACCAACAACAAAAAAAGAGTTATGTGAAACTCTCATATTAAAATCTGTAAAAACTAATAATAAAGTAAATAAGATTGACTTTGAAAAAGTTATGAAATGTAAAACAAAAATATATGGAATACAATCTGAATGTAAAAAATATAATGGTAAAGCTATTTGTAATAAAAAAAAATCTAGTAGAATTAAGTAATTATAATTGTATAACTAAACTTTTAAGAAGCCAATTGCCAAACTGCACACGCACCAATGCCGACCACGTAAGTGACTTCGAAGAACTACATCCAGGAATACTGTTCCTTAATGATTTCAATGGTACGTTAACCATCGACGAGCAACCAATAATATTAACCGGTACTTACCTCATGAAACACCACAACTCTACAATCAAAATTCAGGATAAAGTCTTTTACATGAGAGAAGCAACATATTTACAGCCTCTACCAGCTATTTTACAACAATCTACAAAAAAAACCCTAGAAGAAGAAGTACTAGAGATGATCAAAGACCTTGAGGCGAAAAACACGAAGAAAATTGCAGAAATCGACCTGATAAACAAGATCAGCACCACCTCAAGCATCAGCATCTCAACAATGCTTCTTATAGTTGTTGTTGTATCATTAATTAAAATCTGGAAAGCTAAATTCAAACCGAATCCCATTCCAAAGGAAAAACTTACAGAAAACAATGCTAGAAGTAAATCCCATGCCAACGAGGACGTTTGCACTTGAGAAGGAAGGAGTTAACGCCGAATTAGCTGAAAGCCAATATCTCGGCTTCACAGTCGTCAACCTGCACGAGCAAACCAAAATGCAAGCGCATTCCTGAGTCCACGCGCATCCGCTAAAAGTACTGACACCATGGCTAGCGCAACGGTCAGACTCATATTCGGGCAAGCAGCGATGTTCTCAACGGTCGCAGAACGAATGTGCAAAGGCTTAGTTTTAAGATACTGATTTTTGTTAGTTTAGTTTATTTTTTATTATCAACCAATAAAGTGTTACGACTCTGGCCGAAGAATAAAAATATATTTTTTTATATTATGTAGCTTAAACATAATTACCTTGTATAGTCATTATGACTGTGTTAATGTTTCTTTTGTTTATAGTCATTATGTCTGTGTTAATGTTTCTTTAATCTATATGTAGGTAGTGGATATATATGTATATGTATATACAATTATATAATCGTGCCAACATTTTTTATTCCATATGGTTACACTTACAAGTATTTCACATGAATTGGTATTTACGAATATAAAATGGTCAATTTTTGTTTTGATGATATGTTACTTTTGGTTTTTTGAATTTAAGATAATTATTATAACTTTTTTTTGGGTTTTTAATCCAGTCCAATAAATGATTTACAATTTTATTTAAATGAATATTCATTGAATGATGTTTTACCAAATATCTCTTGGCAATATTATTTATTAAAACACTTAGATCACAAAAATGACCGAAGTTTAACTTTCACCAAGTTAGAATCATAAACGTGCTTTAGCAAGATAAGAAGGAAAGAATTTTTTGCATCCAGTCCTTATGTTCACAAATGTTTTGTAGCAGACCGATTCCAAATTTTTCATGTGTTTCCAGTGGCAGTAGCCAAAAGAGATTAAGCAAACCGAGTTCCTCAGTAGTTACACTCACAATTCCCAATTATAATATTTTGACATTGATGTTCCCATAGTTCTCTATTTTTAAATAAAATCAAGTATGAAACATATGGGTCTTAGAACGATAATTATATATTATAATATATCTTAATACTAATTGTTGCAATTGTATTTTCTTAGTAGCTACAAGAGTAGTTGGATTTAGTTAGCAGAGAGCAATTCAGCACCTTTAAAATAGACCGGAGTTTGAACCAGTTTGCGTGATGACGAATGAAGGCTGATTTCCTCGGCCAGCTTGTTCCATTTCCAAGTGCAATGTAATTTTCAGGTTAACAATAATTTTCAAAATCTCGGTTTTATTTTACCTTTAATTTGTCGTTATATTTGTGTATGTTTGCAATTTTGTTTATCATATTTGTTGTGTATAAAAGCTGCCAGTTTCCTCTTATGTAAGGTATGTATTGTATTGTTGTAAGTTGTTATTGCGTTTTATTTTTTGTTACATCGTTTTATTATTATTTTATTACTATATTATTATTATTTCTTCTGTAAAATCGTTTTTGTTTGCTGAATAAAAATGTGAAACGTGTTCATGTAAATAAATTTCATAAATTCTTGTATTGCTGCTAACGTGACGTCATTATCTGTTAATATCCGTTCTGCTTCCCATAAATATTATATTCTTTACCATAAATATTGTATTTTTCTACATCCGATTCACATTCTATGTTTCGAAGGGTAAATTGTTGCGTATTCCCAAATTTGTCCTAGTATGGTTAGATAACCTATTCCTCATTATGGGTATGAGATAGATAGATATATTTAAGGGTGTTATACACTGCGACCTGAAAAATCTATTGTGATGCCCCTATTTATTTGAAAGATGAGGATAGTCTCATCTATAAATCTTCTGTCAGGTTAATTTTTGACAGGAATTCATATCTTTTGGAGGAATCAAGTTGAGGGATCTTGCTCATATCTAAGATATAATCTACAAAACACCTGTGTCTTTTGTGTGCCAATGGTCCGCAGTCTATGATCAGGTGCAGTGAGGTTTCGTCACTTTCTCCACAGAATCTACAGATGGCATCAGAAGATATACCCAACTTGTTCGTATGGTAGTTGGGTCTACAATGTCCGCTTAAAATGCCTCTGATTATTCTTAACTTACTCCGAGGCATATTTATTAACTCCTTAGCTCTTTTAGGATTAAAATCTCCCAGAAGAGCTTTGGACCCTCTTTCTCTCTACTCCTGTATGGCCTGGTACCCACATTAGAGATAACTTGTTCATACTGCCTAGGGAGTTTAGCTTCCCAATACAGACCCACACAAGTTTATACCTTACTAAGGGTGAGCTCAGACTCTTGAGTGCTGCTTGACTGTCAGATAGTATCACGATGCTTTTCCCCCGATATTTCCTGTCAATGTTTATCTGGGCACATCTTTCAATAGCGTGATTTTCCGCTTGAAAAATGGTTGGGAAAGAACCCAGTGGTTCCCAGTAGTTGGTTCTAGGTCCAAATACTCCTGCCCCAGTTCCGTCCATTGTCTTAGAACCGCCTGTATACCATAAGAGTGAATGGTCTCTAATTTTATACGTCTCAGTTAGACCTTTTCATTCTTTTTTGCAACTTATCATTGTACAGTATTTGTGTGCAAAATTTAATTTTCTTTGCATAAAATCCTTGGGAGATTTTAGTATACCATATTCTTGAGTTGAATTTTTACCCCATATATTTTGGGTGTAATTTGATTCTCTCGAAATAATTTCTTGTATTCTGGTAAGAGATTTCCTAGCAGAGTCTTGAATTACTAGATGTAAGGGTGTTAGATCTAGTATAACTTCCATTGCTGCTGTTGGACAGGTGCGCATAGCTCCAGTGATAAGGTAGGCAAGGCGTTGTACTTTACTTAATGCAGATTTCGCTGTCTTAAGTCTAACTCTATTTGACCAGGTTACAGAACCATAGATGAAGATTGGTCTCAACATCAAGGAATAAATTCAGCGAACAATTTTTGGGTTACATCCCCAAGATTTAGCAGCAAGCCGTCTACATATCATTAAGGAAGCTGTAGCCCTCTTGGTGGTTGCTGTCAAGTGAGCCTTCCAAAAAAACTTTTTGTCGAAAATGACTCCGAGGTATTTGGTCTCAGAGCTAATATCGACCTATGTACCATTTAGAAAAATAGGTTTCATATGTGGTAAAGATCTTTTTCTAGTGAACGGCACAATGGTGGTCTTTGAGGCATTGATTTTCAATCCTGTACCCCTGCACCATTCACTAGCTGCTAATAAGCCCTCTGGATAATATCACAAAGAGTGGATTCAGATTTTCCTCTTGCTATTATCACAATATCGTCCGCATATCCTTGACATGATATGCCTAGACTTGTGAGTTTTACCAGAAGATCATCAACTACTATGCTCCACAAAATGGGTGATAATACCCCACCAATCGGACATCCTTCATTTACTTTGACTTTAACAGTTTTGTCACCTGCTTCAGCTTCAGTCAGTCTACTGTTGAGTAAAGCTCGTATCCAATTGGAAGTGGTATTATCTATTCCTCTATTGTTACGAGCCCCAATCACCTATTCGTAAGGAGTGTTGTCAAAAGCCCCCTCAATATCAAGAAAGGCACAAAGTGCCAGTGCTGCCTGAAAAAAATGAGCCAGATGGTATAGTGTTGTTTCAGTAGATTTTCCCGCAATATTCGCAAACTGGCAAGGATATAAAGGCTCCCTTTCCAACACCATCTCAAGGAGATGTATATTAACTATTTTCTCCATTGTTTTTAGTACAAAGGATGTCAAACTGACAGGCCTAAAGGAATTTGGATGGGCCATATCCTGTTTGCCTACCTTGGGGGAAATACCACTTTAGCTGTACGTCATACTTCCGGTATCTACCCAAAAGCAAGACTTGCCCTAGGGATATTTACCAGGTGCGGAATCAGTACCTCACCGCTCCTTTGGAGAAGAAGGAACAAGGAACCTGCTGTTTTTCTTTGATCTTAGAGGACAAGATAAAATATAGGATTCGGAAATAATTTCATTCAGCTCATTGACACCCTCCTCTAGCTCCACCGGATTTGAGGATCAGAGTAGTGAATGCACTGAACTATCGAAGAATTCCCAGTTAGTATACTTAGGATTTCTAAAAACTACAGTTTTTGTGACGATACCTCCTATATCGAACTCAATTATACTGTGGTCCGACAGAGAGGGTTCTTCCGAAACTTCCAATTGTTAACAATATCAGTTAGCTAAGTCAGATCAAGAACTTCCTCCCTAATTACATTTCTAAAAGTGGTTGTGTTCCCCTTATTTAATATATATAAATTAAGTGATAATAAAAAATCTAGAACTAACTCACCCCGTTTATTGGTGTCACTGCTACCCCAGATGGTATTGTGCGCGTTTGAGTCACAGCCAATAGTGGAATCCTTTTGGATAGACAATACCTCTCCAGCTTATAGACTTCTTCCGGGATGTCATTCATATCTCCCGGAAAGTAGGCCGATGCAACGACTATATCGCGAGAGACCCCATCATCTATGGACTTTACCATGATGGGTGTGAGATCTCGCGACATGAATTCTGAAAGACAAAAGTAATTAATATCATTTCTAATCAGGATAAAGGTGCGGGGAATGTCAGCATTGGCATCCCATATTACCTTTGTAAACTTACTAGAAAGGCCCCCAATTTGACCTTTGTAACACCATGGCTCTTGACTGACGGCCAACCCCATGTTGTTGTTGGCAAACACCCTCCCAATGACAGCCGAGGCTGCTCCGACTGATGGATGTTTGCTTGCGCCACTTTCAGTCTCGTCATCTTATGAAAGAGGTTGTGAGGGGATGGTGCTATTCCCATCTTCGTCCTCCTCGTCCATAGAGACATCCACCAGACTGTGTACCAGTGAAGGGCAGTATGCGGCCTCAGCTCCTATCTCAACACTGGGGGCCCTGGAAGAGATTTCCGGGGCCACAGTCTTCGGTTCAGCCTCACCTGGAGGAAGGCTACTACTCGTAGTTACCTCTGACAGAGGTGGGATGTTTGTCTCCTTTACTTCCTCTGCCTTGGGCTTTTCTTGAGTACGTTTGGAACAACCGACTTTGATCTTGCCAAATCGGTAGCTCAACGCATATCCCGAGCTCTTTATTAGTTGCATGGACCCATCATCTATTTTCACGGACAACAACTTTCCGTTGCCCCCGTCCTTGCAACTCCATATTCTCCAGAAATTGGTGTTTAGGCCAATATTTTGGCTGGAGAGAAACTTAATGACACAGCTACCTCTTGTCCACTACTACCATTCCACCGAGTCCATCGAACAGCAGTCGATGCTCAGGAAACCAGGCTTGAAGTGGATACCATCGAAGGAGAATTCTTTGGTCCACTCTCCAACCAGGCTTTCAAGCAACATCTGCTCAACACTTGTCAGCTCCTTCCTAGTCAGGATGGTGTTCGGAAAGTCCGCAGCAACAACAGCCACCTTGGTGCCGGATGCCACCTTAGCGTAGCTACCTACTGCTTTGAACTTTCCACGACTAGGAGGTTTCGACGATGTTGCCGTCTTCCTCTTTTTGGCTGGGTCAGGATAAGGAGAAAAGGTGTACTCTTTTCTTCAGGTTCTTGTTTACGTTCGGTTGTGATATTGTGACAGTCGAATCCTTTACAACCCTGTGCTCCTTTGCCTTGGCAAGAGCATCATCTGGTTGCAAACCCTGAGACAGGTAGGTGAGGTACCATCTGACTCCAGCTCCACTTAGCTCCTTTCTTCTCGGGTCATCCAAACCCCCAAGTTGACCACGATCAGGAGGTTTTCTCCGAGGTGGCAGGTGGATTACTCCCTTTGTCCCCCAGTTTTACTCCCAGTGTCAACAAACTCTCCTTAGTGGAGATGGGAGTTTGTTGAGTTGGTCCCATTTTTTGCCCTGGCAGCAGCAGAAGTGGATGGCACATCATCGGAAGAAAGTTTCCGAATTCCTGCACCACCCATCTACTGTCATTGGGGGTCCCATAGGTCCAACCACAGTTTTGATCACGGATGACCGTCTCCGTTCATTGACCACAGCAGCATTAGATTTGGTGATTGCGGTGATGTCCCGCGAAATTTTTTGTTTTAATTTTATTTTCTTCATGAAAATTCTTTCTTGCGGAAAATTTAAAGACCACTCGGACAGAGTTCCGCAATATCCGAGCTGAGCTATTACCACCGAAGGGCGCCTTTTATTCGGAGGCTCCGTTCACAACTAGACTATTTAACAGGGCCTCTAGCCTGGCAAATCATCAGCACGGGTCGCATGACACCTTGATCCAGCCGTTACCTTCGAACCATAGTCAAGGTGTATTTCTCAATGCTGTACTATTAAGGAGTATCAAACACTGAGCGCTACACCCTGACCTTAGCTAGATCCAGCACCATCAGACAATTGATGCCTGTACGAATTCATATAAGTATCAATCGCACAACCTTCAACTGTAACATAATGTTTAATATGCAAAGTATATGTGTATGTATCCGTACGTTTGTACTCACAACAACAACAAGGAATATGCAGTCTGCGCGTGCAGTACCATTGAGACTCAAATGACACCTGCACAAGCATTAGGTGCATTCCCAAAAATGCAACATACGCATTTGGGTGGCATTGAAACTTATGTTTCATTGAACTTGAACATGCTGCTATGCTCTGCTGTTATATTCTGCTGATATTTACCTTTAGTACTTATTAATTATTATTGATGATGTTAGCAATAAGTTATTATTTAAGACGATGAATTTCAATAAACAAATCACTCTCTCATTCTTTATCAACAAGAAAACTGAGTCGTTCTTTTTCAGCGACGGATTGTTCAGGTTCAAGTGCTTGAGCAATCAAATTATTATTCCTAGTCTCATATTGGTTCAAGTACCTGTATGAGACGTCAATACGGAATACATGTCTACAGTCAAACGAGGCTGTATTTACAGTTGGTGACCACGACGTGATAGAAGGACGAGATATATACAGGACATAAAATTGTTCAGCAAGAGCACAACAGTGTGAGCATTCAGTTTTATCACAATTCATCAATCGGTTTTAGTTCGAGCACACAAAGTGCTACAAAACACGATACTTAAGAAGCAAGAGCACAATAGTGTGAGCGTTAATAATGACGACTATCGACGATCTCGTCCATCAGCAGGACGACAATGCAATTGGTCTCCAAAAGGCCATCGCATCCTATAAGAAGACGCCGAAAGATCGGAAGACACTCGACTATATTGAAAGGAAATCCAGAGAAATTGAGGAGCTATGGTTAACTTTCCAACGTATCGATAACCAAATTAGAAGGGATCCAACAGCAGCTAATGACCATCTATACTTTGTGAAGGATCTATACGCATCGATGGGCAACCGGTACCAAGACTTCCTTGCAGACATCAAGGAGAGCAAACAAATACTGACAGCAAAGGGCATAACTCAACCACAAGCAGTTAGTGTCCCAAGTTCAACTTCAGCTCTGTTGGAAAAACTATTGGGGCAAAACAAACACTCAACAGACTATCCATCAGCGACAGCACTAAAGGGAGTTCATGATACAACCCAGGAATCCTTATTGGCATTAAGAAACCTTGGTTTAGACACGAATTCTTGGGATCCAATTATTCTCCACCTCCTAGTGAAGAAATTAGACAAAGGCACGCGGATTGCACATGAGCAGTCCTTGGAGAAGCCAAAGGAATTACCCACCCCAAGGCAATTCTTAAAGTTTATTGAACGAGAAACTGGAATCTCGAGGCAATCGGCCAAAGAGAGCATACGGCAAAAACTTTGACAACGGTAATAGCCACAACTCAAGGAATCAAGAAATGCTTGTCTTGCAATAACCAGACACATCCGCTATTTGCATGCCAAAGCTTTTTGAATTTTCTGTTCAGAAGAGGTTACAGTTCCTAAAAACACACAAGCTGTGCATTAATTGTCTAAAGCCTGGTCATTGGGCAAAGGATTGTATGTCAAGAAAATGTACTAAGTGTAATCACAGTTACAATACATTCTGAAGAATATCGCAGCGAACCAGCCGTAAACCAGGTCAAGTATGAACCACACCCCCAACAGTCCACAACACTAGTAGCTTCGAAGGAGTCGAAGGAACAGGGATATATGCTCGTCAGCACTGCAATGGTGAAAATAGTCAGCAACTACGGGCAGGAAGTTGAATGCAGAGCCATTCTGGACTCCGGATCTCAGATCAATATCGTGAGTGAACGGCTTGTCAAGAGACTTGGAGCTTCAACAAGGTCCACAACAATGAATATCCAAGGAATAGGCAATGGAACTCGTAGAGCACAGCGTCGAGTCAGCCTTGAACTACAGTCACGAATTAATGGCTTTTCCACTCGACTGGAGGCGTTCGTTCTAGGAGATATAATTTCTCCGCAACCAACAAAACTATTTGACATATCCAAACCGTCCTGACAAAATCGATTTTATTAGGAACGGAATTCTATCACCAAGTATTGTCAATTGGACAGATACGATTAGCAATCGAACTTCCAACACTACAAAATACAGTGTTTGGCTGGATACTATCAGGAAGGATAGGAGAACTTCAGATGGCGTCAGCAACCTGTGGCATTTGTAGTGAGGATGATGATGATACAAGCCAACTTATTGAGCGGCTATGGAAACTGGACGAAGTCGAACTAGCTGAATCAATTTTATCCCCAACAGAGAGACTTTGCGAAAATCATTTTATACAAAATACAACGAGAACCAATGGTGGGCGTTTTATTGTAAAATTACCATGCGTAGAGAATGCAGCTGTTTTAGGTAGTTCAAGAGATATAGCAATCAACAGATTCCTGGTGCTTGAACATCGATTATCTAAATACAATGCCGTTCGTGAACAATATATCGAGTTAATGGAAAATTATGAAGCCTTGGGCCACATGAGGGAGATCAACATCAATGAAATACTCTCACCTAATTACTTTATCCCACACCACTGTGTACTTAAACCTGACAGCAGCACAACAAAACTGCGGGTGGTATTTGACGCATCTTCAAAAACGTCATCGGGAGTGTCACTCAATGACATAATGCACATAGGTCCAACCATACAATCCGAACTATTTCCTAAGAAACCACTGAAGTGTTACGAACTTAACACTGTCACATATGGGACAAGATCGGCACCATACCTCGCCACAAGATGTGTTAAACAAATGTCATCAGAAAACTCCATCAGATATCCACTAGGTGCTCAGATGCTTCAGGATAACTTTTATGTCGACGATGGTCTTGGTGGATCAGACAGCTTGATTACCGCCATGGAAACTCAACGGCAACTAATCACTATGTTGAACGGGTATGGATTCAATCTACGCAAATAGTGGGCAAATGACCCTAAACTCCTAAACTCCTCCTAGCTCCAGTTGTAATTACAGCAAAAATCTTTATACAAGCATCAAAATCTTTATGGCAATTCAAAATTAGTTGGGATGAAGCTCTACCAGCAGAATTACATACAAGATGGGAGCTTTTTTGCAGCGCATTGCAAGAATTGGACAACTTTAAATTCTCACGACACATTCATAGAAGTGAGATCCCAACATCAATTCAACTTCACGTCTTCTCCGATGCATCAGGAAAGGCCTTCGGAGCAGCAATTTATATCAGATCTATCTTCAAAGAAGGAAGAGTAGTAGTGAGGTTGTTATGTGCCAAATCACGTGTAGCTCCACTTAAGCTACAAACATTGCCTCGCTTGGAACTATGCTCAGCAGTACTAGGCTCACAGTTGGCAGCTAGGGTAAAAAATGATTTACGGTTAAAGGATTATCGTACCTTCTTGTGGACAGATCACAATTAGTTCTGTCTTGGATCAATTCAGCCTCCTCATCATTTCAAACATATGTAGCCAACAGGGTAGCTACTATTCAAGGTTTGACATTAGCAGAACAGTGGAGTCATATTAGCTCCAAGGATAACCCAGCTGACGTTGTTTCACGAGGATTATCTCCAAGAGAATTTGCAAATTGTGACCTGTGGCTTTACGGACCATTTTTTCTACATGGGAAAGAATTAGCATGGCCTCCCAAGTTTGCTCCACAGCTAACCATTCCCAATAAAATCGAGAGAAAACGAACGAATCCATCATCCTTGGTAGCAATTGACTCTGAAGAACTGGTGTATACAATCAGCCACCGAAACTCTTTCGGGACTCTTCAACGCATCGTAGGATACATTTGTCGTTTCATAAGCAACACTAGATATAGCATGAACGCACGAAAAACTGATATAGCGCTGACTCCCATCGGATTAGATCATGCATTAAGAATCATTGTTCAAGCTATGCTAAGATCTGATTTCAATAACGACATCATGTACCTCAAGAAACACAAGGAACTCAAGGGGACGAGTACACTGAAGAGCCTATCACCATTTTTAGATGATACAAACATTTTGCGAGTTGGAGGACGATTGGAAGCATCACTGGTACCTTATGAAGCAAAACATCAAATGCTCATTCCGTATAATGATCCCTTAGCAAAACTACTATTTGAGATGACTCACATCGAGAATAAACACTGTGGACCTCAAGCCTTGCTGGCCATAATAAGGCAAAGGTACTGGCCCATAAAAGGCAAATCATCGGCCAAATTAACAGTACAGCAATGCATACGATGCACCAGGGCGAGGCCTCAGTTGCTGCAAACCTGCCAGCAACACGAGTTACACCAGCACGCCCATTCATTAACTCTGGAGTAGACTACTGTGGACCATTCTGGGTGCATTACAAAATTAGAGGGAAAAGACCACACAAGGCTTACATATCCGTATTCTGCTATTTTGCTACTAAAGCTGTCCATTTAGAACTTGTAAGCGATCATACGACAGAAGCATTCATTGGCCGACGTGGAAATTGTCAAAACTTATATTGTGACAACGCGACAAATTTCGTTGGCGCCAAAAACAAGCTTACATCAATATATTCAGATGAAGGGAAAACAAAATTTGAGACACAATGCGGGAAAAAGGGAATACAATTCAACTTTATTCCTCCAACAGCCCCTCATTTCGGAGGTCTGTGGGAAGCAGCAGTAAAGTCTGCGAAGCATCTTTTGGTGAGGAGCATGTCAACAGCATCACTAACCTATTAAGAGCTGGAAACAGTCATCATTGAAATAGAAGCCATTCTCAACTCAAGACCAATAAGTCCAATGTCAAACGATCCAAATGACTTAGGCGCCCTGACTCCAGGCCACTTCTTCATAGGAGAACCACTCAACTTCAAATTTGCTGACCAGGTGGAAACTCGTATCCCACATCAAGAATGAGTTTTGGAAACGGTGGTCGCACGAATATTTATGCGAGCTTCAATTTAAAACCAAGTGGACACATCAGCACAATAACATCAACCAAGGGGACATGGTAATAATCAAGGAAGACAATGCTCCAGTTCTTCAATGACCACTAGGAAAGACAACAAGGACCTATAAGGGTGATGATGGAGCAGTACGAGTAGCTGATGTTAGAACAGTTACTGGAACTTGGAAACATGCAATCCATAAATTAGCTCTACTACCCATAAATGATAATAAGATCCATGAATAGCCCAGAGGTCAGGAAGGTCAAGATGAAGTAGTAGAAATACCAACAAAGAGAATAAAAACGAGACACACGGAACTCACAACAGTACTGCTGGGATTACTCATCATACCAATTGTCATGGGTGGTCCGATAAGATTTTCACAGATTGATAACACCAAATTCAACACGGAATTGGGTATTTACTTCGAAGGAATAGGTTCAGCACATTTCGAGAGGCCAGAATGGAAACTTGTAGTGTACTACGAACTAGAGTCATACTGGGCAGAACTTACGACTTTATCCAAGGGCATCAGTAGTTTACGACAGTTATGTCAGAAGCTGCCACCATTTACTTGTCATGATACTATTGTGAACTTCGAGCATGTTGAAGCTGAATTACAAATGGATAACAAGATATTGTTTCCCCATCGATCTAAAAGAGGTGCTGTGGATATAGTGGGAAATATTGCAAACTCATTGTTTGGTGTTTTGGACTCAGAATATGCACAATCAATGTCAAAAACCATTCAGCAAGTGAAAGAAAACGAAGGCCATCTATTAGTCCTGCTCAAAAACCAAACATCAGTGATTGATTCTACTATCAACGTGATCAAACAAGATCAAATAGAAGTCACACGAAAATTCGATAACCTTGACAATCAAATAAATGGCATAATGAAATCCTTAATGGCTTGAAGGAGAAAAGTTTCAAGCCAAGCTGACTCATTACTTCATCACTCTGACCCTCCAACTCGTCATGCTAGCATCTCACTTGCAAAGAATCCAATCATCAATACTGGAAGGACTGCGATCTGGCATCCTTTGCGTATAGACGGACATTTACTCGACTAAAATAATAAAATAAAATCGAACAGCTGTTTTCGACCCATGAATTAATCAAGATTGTATATTCTTTAAGCTGTCACACTCTGGGAGGGCTGGAGCTTGAGTGCCGTTGAACTAAGAGGATCTGTAAGTAATATAAATTCATTACGCCAGTTATATCGCTTTTGCTGCTGCTGCTGTTGTTGGTGCAGACTGTCTCGCGCCCTTTTGCTCTTGTTGTTTTATTGGTGCCAATTGAGACTGCTGCTGGGAGGCCCTGCTATTGCCCGTTCATCGTTGCTACGCAGGTGACTGACTTGGAAGGAGGCGACCACCTAAAGACCTCCTCTGCTCCGGATCATTGTGTGTGCAGGAACATATTTTCGCGCCCGAAATACTATAAACAAAGTGCACATTAAACACAGCTGCTGTCATATTACCTGCTACCATATCTTTTAGCAAAAGCTTGAAATGGATAATGCGCAAACCACCCCCGCAAGTTGGCACAAATATCTCCGCAGCCGTCGCTGGCGGATATTATGATGGCTATTAACAGCTTGAAAGTAAATTTCGAAGAAAAATTTGAAAAAGTTGCAACAAAACCCGATATCGAAACAATTAAGACCTATATTGAAAGTCAAGTATCTGAATTGAAGGAAGAGAATGCAGAACTTAAGACTGAACTAGCACTGATGAAAAAAGACCGGGAATCTGATCGAAAAGAACTTTCGCGCTTAATTGAGCAAAGTAAGAAGAGAAATGTAATAGTTAAAGGACTCACTAATGTTGGACCACCCCGAGAAGCCTTTGAAAAAATGTGCAAGGAAAAATTGCAATTGCAACAAGTAAAAGTGAGAAAAGTTCGACAGCTATATGAGCATAATGGCAAAATTGGAATGGTGGCTGAACTAGATTCAGATGAAATGGCTGAAGAAGTTTTGAAAAACGCAAAAAAGTTGAGAGGTACTATGATTTTCATTGAAAAGGACTTAAGTGCGGAAAGACAACAGAATAAGGGGGCGCCCGCTGCAACTGAAAGCAAAATTATCGACTAAGGATAACACCAGGAAAATCTTTGTTCGCGATGACAGCATTAACATTGGCAATAAGTGGATGTCTTACAATATAAGCAAAGTGCTAATGTGCAACGGACAGCGAGCGGATAATATATTGGAAGAAATGTATGGCAGTAAAGTAGATAGTAGTTATTTTAGTTTATTAGAAAATATTAAGTCAAAAAACTTCATTTAAAATTTGTGAATTTACGAAAACTAGAATTAAGTGAACGAAAACAAAGAGCTTTAAATCAAAACATTCAGTGCACCAGTGGTGTAGAAAGTAGCTCATCTGAAAGGACTCGTGAAATTAGCATCAAAAAACTGTCCTATAACATTAATGGATTGCAGAGTAAAATAATGTTTCCAAAATTTTTCAATTACATAAATGACTTTGACATAATAGTATTAATAGAAACACATGTTGAAGAAGGAAAATTTGAAAATTTTAGTAAATACTTCACGAATCATAAAATAGAATTTGAAAGGAGCGACAAGAAAAACACAATTTGGAAGAGCAAGTGGGGGTTTATTATATGGGATAAAAAAAAGATTGCAAGATCAAGATCAGCAAATAAATACTCTAACTTTTATAGAAGTAAGAATGAAGGAAAGAGTTTATCAAGTGTTTTCAATATATATCAGGGAATTTGAAAATACTTATATAGAAAAAGATTGGAATAATGTTATTGCGATTGGAGACTTAAATGTAAGAATCGGCGAAATGCAACAAGAAATTGAAGAAATGTATATGCATCTATTCAAGGCAGGCTGTGGTCATCGACAATCAAAGGATAAGACGGTAAATGCAAATGGGAAAAAATATATAGATTTCTGCGACGACAATAGAGAAGGTAATTTAACTTTCATAGGCAATATGGGCAGCTCTGTAAATGACATTTGCGCAGTGGATCAAAACCTCTTGAGCTGTGTAGATAATTTTAAAGTAAACAAACAGATCTGGTCGGATCACATGCCGATTATTTTATATATGACTTTTCCTTGTAATGACGTCAGAGAAAACAAAAATTGTTTAAATAGTAAATTAAAATGGAAAGATTCAGAGACAGATGCATTTCACGCTAATATAAAAAGTAGTCTTGGTTGTGCAAAACAAAATCATAAAGGATGGAGTTTAGACGATCTAGTGCAATTAATGAACAAATCGTTTCCACAGAAAAGAACGAGCAATCTAAATAAAAAGGAAGATTGGTTTAACTATAATTGCGAAAAGGCGCGAAAGATCTCTTTTGATTGTCTTCGGAAATTTAGCGCTGCCCTTGATCCGAATGATAATAATAAGTATACAGAAGCAAACAAGGAGTTCAGAAGAATATGTCGAGAAAGTAAGAAAGCTTATTACATAGATCTCGAAAGAAAAATTAATAACGTAAAAGACTCGAAACAGTGGTGGAATTTGGCTTCCAAAATAAGAGGGCAGCAAAGAAATCTCGGATCAAGTATTAGCGTTTCTGGCTTTAAGAACTATTTTGAGATATTGTTAGACGCTGTACAACATGCTAGAGATGTGCTCTATGCTCCAAATAAAATTGATATATACGAATTGGATAAGCCAATAACAAGGGAAGACATTCAAAAAATGTTAAAAAATACTAAGCCAAATAAAGCCGCAGGAATAGATGGTGTATCATACGAATTTTTTTAAAATAGCCCGCGGGAGTTGCTAGACGAGTTAGCCGTAGAGTTTACGCGCCTATACAATATGGGTGAAACAGGAAGTTCTCTTCAGACCAGCATAATCTGTGCGATATTTAAAAAGAGGAATAGGGAATTTGTAGCAAATTATCGAGGAATTAGCTTCATGAACTGTGTGGCGAAAATAATGATGGTCGTCTTGTATGAAAGAATTGTTAGATGGGTGTCGGAGAATTAGATTTTGACCGAGTTTCAAGCCGGGTTTAGGCAAAAGTATTCTACAGCCGACAATGTGTATAACATTGCATCAATAGTAAATTTGAAATTTAGTGAGAAAAAGAAGGTATATGCTTTCTTCGTGGACTTAGATAAGGTACCGAGAAAGCTGCATGAAATCGGTTTATCTACTAAATATGTCAATTTTTTGAAGAAAGTGTACATGGATACAAAATGCATGGTGAAGGAGAATGATGAAGTGTCGGAAGAGTTTTATACCCTATCAGGGGTAAGACAAAGGTGTTTGATGTCGCCGCTTTCATTCGCATTGTATTTAAATTACAAAAATAAAGAGATAGGAGGTGGTCTATATATCGATGACATGAATATTGGAGTGCTGTTATATGCGGATGACATAGTTATAATGACAGATGAAGCTGACGTGTTACAAAGTATGATACACAAGTAAGAGTACTGCAATAAATGGAATATGGAGGTGAATTTGGATAAATCAGCGATAATGGTCTTTAGACAGGGCGGAAAATTATCGTGTAGGGAAAAATGGTAATTCAAATATTTAAATATAGCTTTTTTTACAAATGAGTATTGTTATCTGGGTGTAGTACTGACCCCTAAAATGAACTTTCAAAAACATCTTATTAAACGTAACATTTCGCAAAAACTAGTATAAATTCGGCTAGGGCAAGCTTCTTTTCTACAAAAGATATAAATCTCAGCTCCAAATGGCAAATGTTTCAAGCTGTATGCCGTGCCACTCAAAGTTATGCCGCTCAAGTATGGGGTCACACTCTTTTTGAAGACGTTGATAAGCTACAAATTTACTTTGTTAAACAAATATTAAGACTACCGGAATGTTCGCCTACTTATGCCATAATGTTGGAATCGAATAAGGAAAGTGGACACATTTATACTCTAGCGTTACATCTAAATTATATACAAAGAACAATATTTGAGTACAGCTACAAAAGACTACCACACAATCTGACACTGAAAGTTCTGCGAAAAAACATATTCTGGGCTGAGTCACTAAATAAAATAAGAATAGATTTCAATTTAAGATGGGATGATAGAGATCTAAACCCAAATATTTGGAAAATGAAAAGAGATACGCTTATAATGATGAGAAATAACAAAATTCGAGATAGTATGTGGGAACGGTCCCAAAAAAGTGAGGGGAGAATATATAAACATTTAGATCTCAAAATAGGTCAAACTTATTTCAGTGATAAAGTTGGTAGGTATAAAATCTCGGTAATATTTAAAGCAAGATGCACTCTTTTGAAATTAAATGGTATATACTCGTATAATAAAAATTGTACACTCTGCAATTTAAATGAGTTAGAAAACGTTGAACATTTTATCGGGAGATGCCTCATCTTAACAACATTCCGCGTTGTCAATTTCCAAAAAACAACTTTGACACATCATGATATAGTGAATGTGTTGAACGGAAAAAATTATAATTCTTGGAAAAAGCTGGTTTCTTACATGACTGGTGCTGAAGTACAGAGAATTAATTGCAAATGAATTTACGTGATATGGAAAAATAGATCGCATATTCCGGCAGACGACCTTTAAGGCCATTGCCGTATATTCTTTATTTATTATTTACTGTTATAATTAATAAATCAATAATAATAAATAATAATAATAATAATACTGAATGTTATGACAGATACACACCATAACAAAATCAGCCCATTATTGCTATCACCCACTCAACTACAAGAAGAAATTCTCAATATAAAAACTCATCTTCCGACATCAATCGGCAATGGAATCTTGTAACAGATTTCTAGCCATAAACGCGCACAGAGATCAATACGTTGTCATGAGTCTAGCTGCTTTGGTGGCTTGTACAGTGATGAAGCCATATACATACTTATGCGCCAACACCCAACTGATACACAACAGAGGATCTGAAGTATGTTCATGTGAAGTTAAACTGTTTGCCAACGATACTGGATCATAAGAACGAGTGGATCTACGCCTTGAAGTTTGCCACTCGCTTGAGTGCAGTGTGCAATTCACGGCTATAAAACTCTCTCAAGCTCAGTACAAACCTCATATGTCAGCTTGGCCAATGCTACTGACATTCTCAAAATGGATCTAGGCCAGCACCGATCACACTACACTAATAAGATTGAACACTACAACATGCAATTATCCAATCTCACCACCATTCAAGGTCAATTATCGAAAGAGTTTGGGAGTTACCGTCCAAAGTCCAAACAATGGGTGTTCACCTTTCTGCAGTCGGTTATTTAGCTCTTACCCTATCGGTTGGTGTAATTATGTATTCAATCTGGAAGATCCAATTAAAAACAGCATAAATGCGATGTCACTCTACCGAAGCCACTACCGCGGAATAGGATGCAAGAACCAGACGACGAAACAAAATTTGATACAACTTTTTAAGGTTGTTGACGCAGTCAACGTGCGGGAGAATGTACGAATTCATATAAATATCAATCGCACAACCGTCAACTATAACATAATGTTTAATATGCAAAGTATATTTGTATGTATCCGTACGTTTGTACTCACAACAACAACAAGGAATATGCAGTCTGCGCGTGCAGTACCATTGAGACTCAAATGACACCTGCACAAGCATTAAGTGCATTCCCAAAAATGCAACATACGCATTTGGGTGGCATTGAAACTTATGTTTCATTGAACTTGCACATGCTGCTATGCTCTGCTGTTATATTCTGCTGATATTTACCTTTAGTACTTATTAATTATTATTGATGATGTTAGCAATAAGTTATTATTTAAGACGATGAATTTCAATAAACAAATCACTCTCTCATTCTTTATCAACAAGAAAACTGAGTCGTTCTTTTTCAGCGACGGATTGGTCAGGTTCAAGTGCTTGAACAATCAAATTATCATTCCTAGTCTCATATTGGTACAAGTACCTGTAAGAGACGTCAATACGGAATATATCTCTACAGTCAAACGAGGCTGTATTTACAATGCCATTGTAGACCTATTACCAGCCGGTACCCTCGGGGAGGGTTCAGTCGAAGGATTTTCTACCGGCCGTCTTAGAACGATAATTATATATTATAATATATCTTAATACTAATTGTTGCAATTGTATTTTCTTAGTAGCTACAAGAGTAGTTGGATTTAGTTAGCAGAGAGCAATTCAGCACCTTTAAAATAGACCGGAGTTTGAACCAGTTTGCGTGATGACGAATGAAGGCTGATTTCCTCGGCCAACTTGTTCCATTTCCAAGTGCAATGTAATTTTCAGGTTAACAATAATTTTCAAAATCTCGGTTTTCTTTTACCTTTAATTTGTCGTTATATTTGTGTATGTTTGCAATTTTGTTTATCATATTTGTTGTGTATAAAAGCTGCCAGTTTCCTCTTATGTAAGGTATGTATTGTATTGTTGTAAGTTGTTATTGAGTTTTATTTTTTGTTACATCGTTTTATTATTATTTTATTACTATATTATTATTATTTCTTCTGTAAAATCGTTTTTGTTTGCTGAATAAAAATGTGAAACGTGTTCATGTAAATAAATTTCATAAATTATTGGCATTATCGTCATTATCTGTTAATATAAAAATATTATATTCTTTACCATAAATATTGTATTTTTAAACTTTCTACGTATGATTCACATTCTTTGTTTCGAAGGATATATTGTTGCGTATTCCCAAATTTGTCCTAGTATGATTAGATAACCTATTCCTCATTATGGGTATGAGATATCAATATGAATTATTTCTTTGTTATTTTCCTATGTAAGTTCTTTGAATGCTTCATTCCATTTTTGCTACATAAAAAATTCACTTTTATTTATATACTAATGAGATAAGAATAGCTTTCGAGGATAAAAAGTAGTGATTGGCAAATTTTCTTGATAGTGCGCAGGCATTTGATAAGGTTTGACCTGCAAGAGTGCAACATATATTAACATCTTTTTTACACCATCGGAAGTATACAGTCTAGTGCAAGGAGTTTGTTACTTCTGATTTTGACATTAAAGCTGGAGTACTGCAAGGAAGTCTACCTAGGCCAATGTTATACTTAATATACACTTCAAACCTACCCACAAATAATCTCCTGTGATCACGTAATTAGGATAACCAGCTGCCGCATTCGTGTTGATGAAAATAAAAGTACTCACATTCGCCCTACTTTCGATATTTGCCCTAAAATTGCATTAAACTGCGTATATATTCCTCAAGCTAACGAAGTAACCTACTTAAGGAGAAGCAAAACGCACACCAATAAAATTGAAGGAACATGGCATCCGGACTCCGCCTACAACACAAAGTTCTTCTTTATAGTTATCAAACCAATATGGACTGATGGAGTCCAATTGTGGGGAAATGCGCTGTAAATTCCCCTTGGTACATACAAAATGCCAATATCCACAGTCATCTTAATATTCTGACAGGTAAAAGTGAATTAAATAGATTTAAATAAAAATATAAATATGATCTCTGAGATCATCCTAATTGGCCAGACAATTACGCCAAACATATTCAAATACACGGATTCCTAGATGACTTAGTATCACATTAAATTGAATTATTAAATTGTTTTATATATTAGATATAGAACCCTTATATATATAAATTGCTTAGTTTAATTAATTAACTCCAACACATTAGTAGCAGGTTAAATGTTCGTATTATTCTATAAGATTCAATAAATAAAAGAAATGTGAAGAAAAAAAAATTGTGTGTAGATTTTATAAATTTCTTGTGTTGTATTTGGTTAATAAATTTAACTTTTTAATTCGCTAAAAATACGTGTGTGATTGCTGGAAAAGTGTTCTTTTTAGTATTTCTTTGTCCATAATATCTTCAAGTAAGAAACATTTTTAATGGATTATCTCTTGAAAAATGTTATGAAAATGGAGAAGTTTTCCGATCGCTGCTATCAGCATCCGCACTATTTTCTTATTTCAAATCCAAAGAAACATATTCATTTGATTCATCTCGTTCTTTTGCGAATATTTATATGGCTTGATGGGAATAAGGGATTCTGCTTAGTCTACTCCACTCCAATATTTTATTTTCCGTTAAAATATTCAATATCAAAATATATTTTATTCAACTGTATCTTCTATTTTTGAACTTTGCTGATTACTTAATTACGTTTGTTAAGACACATCAATTATTGTTATACAAAATACAATGCAAGCGTCCAAAATAACTTTGTTTGCCGAAACTACAGCAAAGAGTTATCGTGGTCGTTTATCGTTCTACTGGTTTAGGCGACTGGTGTATTGTTATGTAACTGTAGGAGCTGCTACGGCGAGGACGAGGAGGATGATTCACATCATATGTCTCTGGCCCGCTGTCTCTAGACGCAAACGGACATAGCAGAAAATCCTTCAATGAGCTGGAGGATCTGAGTTTAGTGGAAATAAAGAGCCTATTCAGATTCGTTCGGAGCACGGATGGCTATCGTAATTACTAGCTGCAGATTAGGGTATCAATCCCCACATCGGATCAATCCTTCCCTAAGTCTGCCTGTTAGGCACCCACCACTAACTAACTACTGAATTAAAAAGTAAAATGGCTTTATCCCTCCGTCTTCTAGGAATTTATTCTGTTTTCACGGCACGGCCAATTGAGCCTCTTTGGCACAGATGCAATTTGTCCATCTGAATCGTTAAACTTGCTTCTTTTAATATTTTAAATGTTACTTAACGAATCCAGATATTCTTCTATACTTGTAAAAAACTAGGGTGTCGTCCAGATGAACAAAAAGCATGCTGCAGATATAGATATATATCGCAAAAAATCAGTGTCCGCGATCTACTGAATCAGTTGCTTTTTATACCCTTTACCTATATAAAAAACTAAACAGGGTATAATAAATTTGTGCTTTTGAGAGGGGTTGCAACTACAAGAAGGAGGCGTGGTAGGTATGGACATATATATACAGATATGATCAGAATCACTTTCTGAACAATTTCAATTTTATCCGTCCGTCTGTGGGCACTTTTTTTTCACCGTTATAGCTATCTGAATGAAATTTTGCAAAAGTATAGTCTGGACAAAGATACAGATCCAGATTGCTATATGGGGTGAGAACTACCCCAACTGCTGGCATGGAAGCGCTGTTAAATTTACCACCGCTACACCTAGCAATACAAGAGGAAGCTGCAAGGCAAGCACTCTCAATCCATGCAAATGAAAAATTCAAACCAGCAAATCTCACTGGACACCTAGAAATTCTAAATTTGGTCAAAGATGCTATGCACATGACCCAGGTAAGTGACCACACAGACTCAATACTCAATTTCACCAAGAGGTACAATGTCATATTCCCATCAAGGGAGGAGTGGAACGATAGCCCAACATGGCTACACGATGATTCGCAAAAATGGTATACAGATGGATCCAAAACGCTCAAGGGGGTAGGAGCAGGAATAGTGGGACCTAGAGCACACAAATCAATAACCCTAAGTGCAGATACCACGATTTTCCATGCGGAGCTCTATGCTATAATGGAAACAGTGGAAATCTTATCTAAAAGAGGACTTAAAGGAGTAAAAATTAAAATACTCTCAGACAGTCAATCAGTCCTCAAAGCTCTTAAAAGCTACACATTTACATCAAAAGTCCTTATAGAGTGTAACAACGCACTCAACGAACTGGCCATCCACAATCAGGTCTCTCTGGTTTGGGTGCCAGGACACGAAGGACACGAAGGTAACGAAAAGGCAGACCTTTATGCCAAAAAAGGGGCTGAAGGATCATTTATTGGACCCACCCCCTTCTTTGGCTTTAATAAAAATAACATAAAACAAGAGACCAAAAAATTGATCCAACATAAAATCAGCGAATTTTGGAATGGCATTGACGGCCTCGATCACTCCAAAAAATTCCTGAGCTTTGACGCTAATAGAGCAAAAATCGCTCTTACCTTAAACAAAAAATGCCTTAGATCACTCTCTGGAGCATTAACAGGCCACTTCGCCTGCAACAAACACCTACACAAAATAGGTATATCTAGCACGAGCACTTGCAGATTCTGCTGTGATGAAGAGGAGTCTGTGGGACACTTAATCACCAACTGTGATGCATTAGGCCACAGGAGACACAGGATCTTAGGTTCCTATATACTAGAAGATGAAGACCTTCAAATGCTCTGTCCAAAGGAGCTGGTCCGATTTCTTGATATACTAAGTATACTAAATAATTAAGTACGAAGGGGCGCACAATAGATCAAGTTGGTCGCAGTGCATAAAGGCCTTAGCCTAACCCTTACAATCATTACATTACATCATGGGCCAATTGGGACAAAGGCCACGCCTACCTCCCATATACCCAACTTTGTTCACCTTTTTTAAAATTAGTGAATAACTGCGGTCCAATTGATGGAATAGTGACGCAATTTGGCAGTTATGTAGAGGTGGGCCCTACTAAACTCTATGCAAAATGTGGGCGATATTCATAACTTAAGATATAGAACATGTGGACATTATAAAGCTAACTGCAGAAAATGAGGTTGATCAGAGAAAGGACATGCCCACTTTTTATATAAGGAACTTTCGGGTCTAAAATTAAAATTAGCCTACCTATGCTCGAATTGATGCTATAGGAATAAAATTTAGCAAAAGTGTAACTGGGGTCTACAATAGTGTGTGTGTGCAAAATATGGGGATCATATATTCTACCGCCGTGCCCACAATTAACCAAAAATCATTACTATGTATTAAAAATTTCTCAACTTAATTCCACAGGAAGGTTGCGGGTACCATCATTAAACACCACACAAAAAATGGGCCGGTTATTTTTATAGCCACGCCCACTATTGATATATATTTATAACTTACAACCAATACAATATTTTTGGGCTAAATTTAATATTAGTACGTGCATATTATTGACAATGCAAAGCAATACACCAGAAATGGGGTCGATCAGATAAAAGCCACGCCTCCATCTAACATAATCAATTCAAGGTACCCTACCGAAAATTACAGTAGATATGCCCCAGATGATGATTTATGAAGAAAACATCCCCATTGTTGAACTCGCTCGCACAAGGAAAGGTAAAGGGTATTTCGACGTCCATCTAACCCGACTTCAGGCTTCTTTACTCGTTTGTGAATGGGTTTCTAGCTTATTCGTATCAAATGTATAAGATAAATTTTCTATAGGAAGTTTTTAATGAGTTTTGGTTAATAGTGGGCGTAGCAGTAGCTGCCAATATTTTGTACACACTTTAATATGGACCCAATGTACATTACGGACATTTTTTTCAATCCCAAAAGTTCCTTATATGGAAAGTAGGCGTGTACTTTCTCTGATATCCATTTCTTGCAGGTGGGTTTATAATCTCTTCGCATAAAATTTCGTCCATAAATCTTTTATAGATCTTAAGTTATAAATATGTGTTAACATTTTTGTTAGATTTTCAGATTCTTCAAAATTATTTGTTGTTGGATTTGGCTAAAACACTCCTTAAGTTATAACTTCTGGCCCACTTACCATTAGCATTTCGAAGAGAGGGATTACTCACTATTGGTGTTTTTATTTTTGCATTATTCCATACAAAATAGTTGTTTTCTTCTTCGATGCGAGAGCTTCCGTAAATTTGTTTAGTACGTCTTCCAGGTCAAAATTCAAGGCAGCTTTGAGACATCCTGAAGCGGAGATCTATGCCGCTATCACTCCTTTTTGACTTGCGTTTTCTCTCTAATGAAAGGTTTTATATCTTCAGACTTCTTAATAGCTTTACTTTTATTGACTTTAAAATTGATTGGAGTAGCATGTGCAGCTGCTGCAACTAGTAAGGCCTTTAAGTGGTGCAAAGCGGCATCTACATCATATGCAATATTTAGAGAAATATCAGTTTTTAGGTGGTCGCTACTATATTTCCGATATTTAAGCCAGTTTGTTTCACTATTTGATACTAGTGCCCATGTAATAATACTAGCGCATGGTCTGAGGAAAGCTCATAGCATTCTTCCAATAAAATGCGTTCTCTCTCTATATTAAAGTATTAATACGCAAATATTTTATTTTTGTATTTGTCATAAACCACCAACTTTGCTCTATACCAATGGTTATTTCTTCTCTTTCTTATACGTTAAACTTACAAATGTTGCCCCTAAATAAGAAGTATTTGTGTTTTAACTCTTATCTGTTGATTTCTCAATTTGATGTTACAATTATATCCATCTTCTCCTTGCCAAAAAAAAATCGGATATTGATCTCCGTCGTTTGAGCGATGAGATTCTGAGACTCGCTGAACGTCTTCATACCTGCGATGAAAGATTATATCAGGCGAGATAAATCCTACGCTAACTATGACTATTGCCACCTAGTCAATTGACTGTGCATTGTACTGTCTTTCGCGTTGGCCGACAGGTGTTTTGTCTGCTCTAACTACAACTTTGTAGTCATAAGCTGACATTTGTTAATTGTTTCGTTGTGTTGATCGAATAAAATTTGTACTACAGCGACAATCTCTCATTTAGTGCACGTATTTAATTGACATAGTTTGTTCATCAGTGATCCATGAAATAAATTTGAACAAATTTGTGATCTGCGTCCACAAGTGGTAGTAGTATTGATCCAGCACGTTGATAAATTTGACCTTACACTTTGAATATTGAAACGGTGTCATTTGGAAATTGTACTTGCGCTTATTTGCCAAGAAATTGTGTACCGTGATACCAACGTTGATAGTAGTTCGGGTGCTGAATTTAAATCTGAAAAGCATTAAATCAGCAACCACTCTTCGTCTGGATCGAAAAATGCGTATTCAGGCGGTTTCCAGTATTTCTTCCCGCTGCTCAAGTGTTTCAGGCAATGGGGCTTGAGCATTGCTTTCTCGTGCTCGATGTGTCCTTCGACCAATTGTATTTTGTGTGGCATAATTGATTTTTAAGGCGAAATTCATTATTCCTGAGAACTATTTCAAATTCATTTGGAATATTTCTAAATAAAATACTAAAATTTAAATTCATTTTTATAAATTTTATTCAAAGTCAATAATGTAAATGTTTTATTTAGTAATTTTATTTTAATTGAATACAGAACTTTTTAAATTTTTGCATATGGTGCATATTGAAAATTATAAAACTAAATATAAAACCATTCTAACATCAAAGCAAACATATCCGTAAAAATTAACTTAAACGATCAAGTAGTTTCTGATTATGAATATTTTATTCAGTGCCACCTGGTGTGTGTTTTTTAAACTAATTTATGAACCTTACTGACAAAGCAAATTAATCATGTAAATTTCCGCTCAATCGGTCCAGTAGTTTCCGAGTTTACAGCGGACAATAAAAGACTATAAAATAGGATATATATTAAAGAGAATTTGATTAGGGATGATTTTATTATAATGCGCTCATCAACTATTACTTTAGGTAACTCATCAACTATTACTTTAGGTTGAAAGATAAGTAACTGCGGTCGCCATTTCTAGATACTGCTCAAGTAGCGCCAATGCTTCACCGATGACTGTTTTTCCTATTAAGGTAGGATTTAATGCTGTCCTGTCAGCTAAGGAGCTAAGCAGAAAATTCCCTAGAATTGGTATCTTTATACTCCGAGCTGGGTTGTGGAGTCGGAGTTCTAGTTGGATTCGCGAAATCGCTGGTTTTTGGGTAAAGGCAGAACCGGAGCTGGAATGTTTCTAACTACTCAGACTCCATAAATTAATTGTCTGTTTCTGACGTTTTGTTGCAGGCTACTCTTATCACCAAAAGCTCCGCGTGTAATACGCGTTATTGAGATCTGGAAAGTGAGAGGCTCATTCTGCTGCCGCAACTGCTACACCAGAATCCATTTTCCGTTAGTGTACACCAATAGTTCCCAAAATATTCCAAAAAAACTTATTGGAGACCCTGAGTTTAATAAGTTAATTGTAAAAATATTTAATATTTTATTATATCTTATGACATTTGTGTGAGAAGCGTGAAAAGAAACATTCGTAAGTTGAGTTGAAATTGTATTTGAAATTATAAAACTGAAAAAGAAAATAAAAAGTGTCGTTGAGTTTCCGTTATAAGATTTTAAATTTAGATATATTTATTTAAGGGTGCTATACACCGCGACCTGGATGATGTATTGTGATGCCCCTATTTATTAGAAAGATGGGGATAGTCTCATCTAGAGATCTTCTGTCCATAAAATTAATGGTTTCCCTGATACCGGATTTTTATGGCGAGTTTCCTACGCCTGGCTGAATGTTGATCAAGAGAGCACACCGCAAATCGTGCTATGCATCCAAGAGATTTGTGACATTCGTTTTTATCACAACTGGAGCAGAGAAATCAGCTTCACATAGGTGGTTCGAAAGGAGAGCAAAAGCCTTTTCTGCTTCTTTCGATAGAGCTGGTTTTTCCATTAGTTGGGTCAAACTCCGCAAAATTTGTTTTTCTTTCAAATCGAGAATTGCAATTTCTAATGCAATATCAAGTCGATCCAAATATTCTTTGAAAATCAAGCGAAGCTGCGAAGGGAAATGTTGTTGGAATATTAAAAATATTTATTGAGGAGAGGAACTGATGCAATCTTCTCTTTAGACAGCTTTAGCCGCTAAAGTGTCAATTTATTTTTGAACGAACTAACTCGCCTATGTCAACTATTGTCCGATTCCTTCACTGCATATCGGTGGTAACTCGATGAAATGTTCAAAAATGTCGGCCAGAAACAACAGACCCAAGTGTGGTCATCAATTTTTTCAGCCAACAAACAAACGTTTCTTTTCAGTGAGAAAGATTTCAATTTCCATGGAAAGTGTCACGTAGCTAGCAAGTTAGAGTACTTTTTCACGAGAAAGCGAACGGATTTCCAAATGATAAAGCAAGGGGATATATTCTGATTTGAAAATCTTCACACATAACACGGAATATATGTACGTGTATTCAGCGCACTTGATTTTATGAAATTATCAATTTTAATAACATCATTTAAAGCTGCGTTGAGGTCCAAGTTTTCTCGATGCAAAAAACAGTGGATAATAACAGCATCAAGGCTTACTTGTTTTTCTTGTGTACATAATCCAATTCCTTTTCCCGTCATGGGTGGGGTGCACCATCGGTACTTACTCCCAAGCAGTTAGTCTCTAAAATATGTTTTTGAAAAATCTGTCAGCCATTTCAAATATGTCCAATTCAGCAGTGGTAGTAAACAACGGTTCACAAAAGAAGAATTCTTCGGCCATGTTTTTGTCGGTTTTATATCTATTGAGTGTTCTTCTCCAGATCTACAGATTCGTCAATAGAGACGAATATATCTCCAAATCTCGAATCGATGGAGGAAGGAAGGAAGATTAATGGTATAATCTGTGACACTAGACAGATATGGCGAAACTTCCGATAGAATGCTACTATTCCACTATGCCGATTGTCTCAGTCAAAGTGCGTTCGGATTAGCCGTCTGCTTGGTGTAGAGGTGTAGAAGAGTGTGAATCCTAAGGAGGAACAAGAACTTATCGCTTTTCAGTATACTTTTTGCAATATTGCAAATGATATAATTGTGCTCCCAGTAAGAGCTCTTATCGGACACCCTTCAACTATCAATCGATATGTTCCGAACGTGAAAGTATGACCTTTGCATTTACATTACTATACCATTATTGTTGATTGTAATTTGTTGGTTCCTGTAGCTATACACTTATGGGATTTCAATAGAATTGTGTCATCTACGAAATTTACTATCATGGAATGACGATGCTGTCGGGACATCTGCTGTGTAGTCATTATATTTGATATAGAAGGCGCGATGACTTAGGCAACTCTCCATAATACGATGGGCTTCAAGTGGAAGTATTTTTTTAAATTTATGTAGAAGGTCAGGATTGCCAGTATATCCCAACAAACCCCTACACAGCATCTTTTTTCATCGAAGTTCTCAGATATTTTATTAATAACCATGTGTATTTGTTGTACCTTGAATGATGACGAATTAGGGTTTGTTCCATTAAGAGTGGTTCTAAATGGGTAAGAAAAAATTTTTCGTGACTTAAATTTTTAAAGAAGCTGATACGAAGGACGTATTTGAAGAGTCCATTCCTTGTTTTCGAATAGCTATGACTTGCGCTAATTTATATACTTTTGGGAAATAGCAGAATATGCCATTAAAGCTATTCCTTAGGAAGAACATACCTTTTTCGGGAGTTTTTTTGAGTATTTCTCTTGTTAATAAGTCGTATCCCGGCGCTTATATGGTGGGTTATCTTCTCTGCCACAAAACGTTTAATTTCGAATTTCTTGTTAGTTTTAAGTCGCATTGGTTCGAGATTAGTATTGTTTGGATTGTGCTTATTAAACTTTCTGCAAAGTATTTTGCCAGCACTAATCCTTTGTCTGTATTTAGTCTAGCTCAGCTGACTGTTGTCATTTTTGTTAAGTGTTTAGCTGTCTTCCATAGTGAAGAATTTGTTACTAATGTGACTATTAGATTTGGTAGGAAAGTGTTCTATTTTGTCATTTTTTCCAGATTTTCCTTAGTTCGTTAATACCTTTGCAGACATCGCTTTGTTTTGGGGTGAAGTAATAGACTGCCAGATTTTTCTCAGTTTCCGTTTCCTTCGAATTTGTCGTTTATTTGAGGCGGTGTTTGTGTATAGTCCCTTTTTGCTGCCAGCATTGGGTAGACTTCTAAGCGGCTTCACCTATATTGTCGTTCCAGAAAATGATTGCACTTTCTAACTATATCACTTTGTGCTTTAAGTGGAATTTCCATTTTAAGATCTCAATTAATTACTTCGCTAAATGCATCTCAATCAGTCTTCTGGTTACACAGCTATAAAGAATATCAAATTAACTATATATTTTGAGTATACTCCAACGTAATTGGCGAGTGGTCAAATACAAGTTTCAGGCTGGAATATTTGATATAATATTTTTGTGAGTGCAAAGTCAATTAAAGCTGGTTACTTCTTCCTATCAGTTGGCCAATATATTCATTTCCCAGTGCTCAAATGCTTGTAGTTGTTAGCTTTTAGGGAGTCAACTAGAGTTCCACCTTATTTGTTCAGAATCCTTGAATCCCAGTCAGTATGCTTGACGTTAAAGTCTCCGCCTGCAATAAAGCGAGCCCAAAGGGTTTGTAGGATGAGTTTGTGTTTTGGGGGACAGTATAGTGCAGCTTGCGTTTGTGCGTTTAAACAGGGTAAAAACAGTATGCTAAGTTTGTGCGGTTGAGAGGCTTTTTAACTACCAGAAGGAGCCGTGGCAGATATAGACACAAATGATCAGAACCTTTTGCTGAGCAATTTTCCGTATATGGCCACTTTTCTTGCATACCATTAGAGATATCTTAATGAAACTTTCCAAAAGTGTGGTCTTGAACAAAATCCATTTAGACAAAGACCAAGCCTACCTTCCATATATGCAACTTTTTGCAGTCTTTTTAAAATGACTATACCTTCCAGCCAATTGATGGAATAGTGACGCAATATAGATGTAGGTCCTACAAAACACTATGCAAAATATAGTGGCAGTATATTTTACAGTACAGTAAAGCTTGTGACTATCAACGAAATCATGAAAGCTTTGGAGGATAAGAAATATTGCTCCGCGGTATTCTTAGACATTGCACAAGGTTTTGATGTCGGGAAGAAGGCATAATTTCCAAGATTTTTCATCTTCTACCTTCAGCTTTTCACAAAATTCTAAATTCGTAATAAGGCAGAAAGTTTAAAGTTAAATATAATGAGGCCATAACAGATGATTATGTTATTGAAGCTGGACTTCCTCAAGGTTGTGTCTGGTCCCGTGCTGTAACTTCTTTATATACGTCGGATTTACCCTAAAATTACACCATTGTTACGTCAACTTTCGCAGATGATACTACTATATTATACTCGCGTTCGAATACACATACCATCTCCGAAATACTAACTGCCCATTTGCAGAAAATTGATAAGTAGCTTTGAAATTGGAGAATACGGGTATATGAAATCAAACGTAGTCACATTGTTTTTACTTATCGCTGAGGAATTGCAGCAACACTCACCCGTAATAACGCACGCAAAAAAATGCAGTTCAGTATTTGGTGCTCATTTACACAAAAACTTACGTGGCGAAAACACTTGGAAACGAAGAAGAAGTACATGAAAATGAAAACCTCCAAATTAAAGTGGCTACTCTTCAAAAAATCTGCGTCTGCGGCTGCGTCTATAATAAAAGGTTTTGATATACAAAGCCTCTGTTTAAGGTTCAATTTTGGAATTGTTATACAGTGGCAAGACTTTTTATCTTGACAATTCATCTTTAGCTGCTTTCACTTATTGTACTTACTGACACACGTGGTTTTGTTACAAGGTTTCTTGTGTCTTAGAAAACTATTGTAAATTTTAATCGAATAAAATCTTTCGCATCAGAAATGCAATCAATAAAATGAATTGCAGTTATTCAGATAGCAAATAAGTTAAACCTGAATTTGCTACCAGTCTACATAATGTCGATTAGGACTTACGGCGCCCAATTGTGGGACAAAGCAACATCTTCAAACAACTAGTTGATTTATAGCGTTAATTATTGCTTTATATAATAACGGTCCCTGAGTTTATTAAAAGCCAAAATATTCATCGGAATTTAAATATCCCAATTAAAAATGAACAATTTGACAAACAAGTACGAGATTTGTTCAAAACGTATCGCGAGTTTTGAATTTTCGCGGGCTACGGATGTTCGATTTTCGATATTTTTGTGGCGTCATGTTGGTACTCATGACCCTCACTTATGTTTACAATCTCGGCCATTTTTATTGTTCAGTCAGTTTTTGACAGCTATTGTGCGTGGACATGTTTTAGCTTGTCTTCGCGATACTTTTTGAACAAACCTCGTATGTGCCAGGCCATCCCAAGCCAACAGCCAGAGGCCTTTTACGATTGGCACCAACATCCAGACTAAAAAGGCGAGATCTTCCAGCTCATTGAAATCGTAAATTGTATTCAGCGTCAAGTGAAATAGAAAACTCACAACAAATTTTTTGCATTCAAATAATAATATGTACACTAGTATAATTATCATTGGTCTCTATTTCTCCTTAAATACTTTTGAACTCCTTTTTTAATATTTTTGTAAATCTTGCATTAGAATAGACAATAAACATAAACTTGGAAAAAAAATACTTTAATGAACATTTATTTATTCACTTTTATTTTTTTCTTTCCTCCGAATTGTGTAGAACCTTAATCGATTCCCTTACGTAGGCAACGCCACGGATAAAATCTATTTGATTAAATGTGACGAGGCGAGGGATGCCAGGTATTAGCTAGTTATTTTGATATTTAGGTTAGAGTCAAGGATATAAAATTATATTATGAATGATACAAAATATGAAAGCATTACCAATTAGCGCTGCATAATTGTGAGGCATAACTATTCTGTACATGCTCAACTATCCCGGGCTTCTCTTGGAAGAAAAATTGGTAGTGTGGAATTACTTTAAAAGTCTCGAAATAAAGTTGCCGTTTTTCCAATTATATTTTTTAAAATTACTCAGAAATCTTTGGTATAAGACTAAAAGGCCTATTAGAGGGTTTGTTTACGAGCTGTAAAACAGAGTAGTGTAAGGGCTTAACCCACTAAATTCACCCCGATGTCCGGCCGGATTATCCTCTTTGGACTTCACCTTTAGGTAATACGTCGAGACACCATTACGAACGTTACCGTTCCATCGTCAGTTTTAAGTCTGTCCACTTTCAGTCCTAGGTCGTGCTCCACCCTATTGACGTTTTCCTTAGCATTTCGCTGGGGTAGTCGTGCTGCTGTTCGGGCGCGTTCAGTGTTCCACAGGGTTATCATTAAAGTAGCTACTGTAGAGCAAACTGCCTCCCATTTAATCACGGTTTCACACATATGCGCTACAAGGTTAGCCACTGTTGGTTGTTCTCCTAAGATAGCGCTCAGATTGTTTCTGCTCCCGTTGAATTGCGGGCAATGAAACAGCACATGCTGCGCGTCTTCCTGCTTCCCCGGGGAACTTGGACAAAACGGGCCATCATCATATTTGTATTTGTGCAAGTATGCAAGTATTCCTTGAAGCACCCGTGCCCATTTAGAATCTGCGTTACATAGTATTTAAGCTCGCTGTGTGCGGCTCTTCTATACAAATCCTGCATTTCATATGCAAGCAGGTCGATTGGTGGCTTACTTGATATCACATCATCAGAAACTGTGTGAAAGGCGCTAGCAACCCTTAGCGCGCTGAGCCTGTGTACAGAACGGATTGCTTTTGAGACACTCTCTGTACGCGCGACTTCTGCCCAAATTGGAGCAGCGTATTGAATGACCAATCCTGTTACCCTCGATAGTAGCTGCCTTCAACTTGATCCCAAATTCAGCATCACCTTTGTAAGCCGTGGCCGCGAACCGTTTTGTTGCATACTGTCTGTCTTAAGGTGGTCTTTGAAGGTCATTCCCAAGTACATCAGAAACGGTGGCGATGTGATTTCGTGTTCGCCCACCGTGATTGTTATATGCTCTAGCACTTTTCTGGGGCTCAGTATTACCACCTCCATGACTGCTTGGACTGTATCTACGGTGGATCGCGATCTCCGAAACCCAAATTTGGCTGCGGCCAATCCTCCTGGTTTTTGTAGTGATTCTTGTAGCCTTTTTTGATAATTCTCTCGAAGATTTTAGCCAGCGTATTGAGCATGCAAAGTGGTCTGTACGAGGATGGGTGATCTGGTTGCTTTCCGGGTTTACGTAAAATTACCAACATCTGCCTTTTCCAAATATCTGGGTATATTCCCTCAGTTGTGACAATTTAAATTTCGATGTTGTTCACAATGTAGAGCCACATCAAATTTTTGCTCGAACACAGTTTGCTTCAGGAGATCCTGGGCCGCCGCGTATTTGTTTAAGTTCAGTTGCACGATTATCATTGTCCGCTGTCTTATCTCGCCTTCTGATATACCGGACATTTGTTGCTGGTAGCTGCATGATTGCCTAGTTCTTTTAAGGCACTACTGGATTTAGCCGTTTTCATGATGTCAGCGTACGACGTTTCACCTGCTGCCGTAATTATGATGGCATCAGATCTAGGTTTTATCTTCTTAGTCTTAAGGCTTTTTGGTTGCTTTTTTCGTGATTTCTTTTCCACCTTCGTCCACCGTCCCTTCTGTTCCGATTTTGGGGCTTCATCTCCTCTTTGGAGGTGTTGAATCAGTGTGACAACCTCTTTCCGGGTTGGTGCCGTGTGACAAGTTACCTGCGCACGTAGAATTTCAAGCGTTGCGTTAGGATCGTTGTTTGCTCGCACCCTTTTCACAGACATCGTTGTTGCTTCACCGTGCGTTATTATTTTATCCATCGGACTGGCGTTGGCCCTTCGCCTCTTCGAAGATCCCGTGTTCTCCCCAACTGTGATCGTGTTCACCTGCGCTGCGATTTTAATGGTACGCATGCTTTTCAATTTTATCTCGACCTCGACCTTTTTTGCCTTCATAAGGGCTAACCAAAATAGACGAGACGAAACGTAACGAGTAAGTTCAAGCATATGTGAATCAAGCATTGTTAATAGCCAAAATGGCCATACGTACGAGTATTTGATCGAAACTGAACGAAACATTTACACATGACGATCGGTTTAGACGTGACTATCGGTTCCGTAAGAACCGAACTGCAAACGTCTGCTACTCGTCACAACAGCTATTTTGTTGGCACAATTGTTTTTTAAAGAAATTAAAATTAAAATGACGAAATGTTGTCTACAATTTATTCGCCGCTGTGAGGGATGAGCTCGGAATATGTGGAAAAAGCCATCCATCGATGCGTTTGATAGCGTCACATTTTGGGTTAAATGTCAAAATCGACGCAACGAGTGAAGACGTTCGTCCAATCGCTATCGTTACGTCTCGTCTATTTTGGTCCTACCTATAACCGCTGCTAGTCGTTTTGCCCCTTTATGCACATTTGGCTTAATCTTGCGAAACGGCAGTAAATCATTTATGGCCTTCCCTAGAGCTGTCATTTGCACATTGAGGGTGCCACTGCTCGTTCCGTTGCTACTCCAGTACTCAAAGTGGATATAGGCGGAGTTGATACTGCCCGGGCGCCTATGACTTGTCGTCCGTTTTATACACTGCTTTCATTTTACTAACCTCCAGTAGGCTAGAATATCTAGTACAAGAGGACCCCGTGTAGTCAGATATTGGTGTCCCAGTTATGTCACTGTGTGTACTTTGAGTTACGCTTGTTACATCATTTTCACTTTGTAACAGGGATCCACTACTCCACTCAGTGTCGTCTGCTTCTTTTCCAGTATACCATAATCAGAATCTTACTGGAATCAATCCTGAAGGTCGGCATTCGTGTTTTAAACAGCCGTTCCTAACATGGAGAATAGACGCTTACCAATGAAACCGCCCATTCTGTGTCCGTTGTCCCTGGATTTTTATGTTCACAATGTGAATGCAATGAAGGGGATACATACTTCAAAAGAGGCGGTGTCAACTCTCCACTGTCACAGGAATTTCAACGGAGTGGCTAACTTTTCTACCGCTTCCTCAGATTCCTGCCACTCCTCGTCGGGGATTGCTTATTTGTCATAGACTTATTCACAACTGCTACTACAAGTTTTCCGGCTATCCGCTACCTGCTGACCCCTCCGGCAGCTTAAAGCCCAGCTATAGTGTCCGATCGGATTTTACTACTCGAAAGTAGTAGCAAAACAGAACACACGTCCGGAGATGCCTATAAGAGGATAGAAGCGTTTGATCTTTATCAGGTTTTGGTATCAAAGTGATTTGCGATGTCGCTTTCGGATAATGTCCCAGACTGGGTAATGCATTGTATATATATGTATGTAAGCTGTTATTGAGGTCACATCCAGTTCCTTTTCTTTGGCTGTAATTGCTTGTCTATCACATCAGAATTTATATCATTTTAATATTTCTTGGTCCATGTAATAGCTTGACTGATCAATGGTAGGGGTGGTGCTGTTTGTTGAATTTGGCTTAAAAACATTATATAGTGTGTTGCGATCTAATTTTTTTTTTGCCACCGTCTATATTTTTGTTTGTTTTTATTTTGCTTTTCCCCTTCTGTTTCTTGTTTCCATCTGTCCGCTGTTCTGCTGAATGCGGCCAGTCAAGGTATAGTGACAGTTCTGAGGTAGAGATGGCGCTGCCTCAGACTAGTCTAAATTTGAAAGTGGGTTGATTGACCGGCTTAACAGCTGAAACGGTCAATTGTGGAATAGCGAAGTAGTCCAAAAAATGGAAAAAAAGAGTTTGAAGAAGAGAGAGAAGAGGATTTAAGGCGATGGTAGGAGAAAAAAGTTGCTCTTTAAATTTTGATAGTGTATCGGTTGGTTGTGATGGCGTGCGTTATATTTTTTTATGTGTAAAAAAAATTCAAATCCGAGAAATTACAAATAAAATATTCCTATAATTTATGAGTATTAATTAGAACGTAATAGGATTAGAAGCAGTCCAACAGGATGAAGAATTCCCGAATCGAGTGAAAGCCAACTTGAGCAAGGAGAAGGTGCTGCCCGATCCACCCCGAGGGAACAAGATAAGCATAGAAAGAATATAAGTTTTAAAGTAAGAGTATTTTTATTTAGTAGTATATGTTATATTTATGATTAAGTATAAAGTTGTTTTAGTTAAAATTGAATGTATATGTTACTTATTTAATAAAGTAAAATGTGTAGTAAGAATATATGTGAAATGTTAGGCAAAGGCGGAGGCGATGGGGCGGGCTCGCTTGACGTCGAGGAGAAGGATGCTCAGCTGGATAAGAAAGGATGCCGTTTTTATTCTTCTCGTATTTCTTCTTCTCTGTAACTTCTATATAGCGTATCTCCGAACGCATTTGCGCCAAATTATTAAAATTTGGTATGAAACCACATGTTATTATCTCCGCACAAAAATATCTTTATTTATATAAGTGGGCGTGGCACTTTCCATGTATAAAAATGAATGTATTTGGGTGTGTATGTTCCCTATAGCGTTGAAGAATACATTCATTACTACTAATGACATGCATATTAATCCAAAGGTGTGGTTTACAATTTGTTGTAGACTGCAGAGTGATTCATCACATCCCCGCATACCGTAAAATAGACAATATTAAAAAAATTATTTGTTTATAGCCAAACAAATGTGGTGTAATTTTAAAGATAATAATATAACAATAGAGGCTTTTGGAAATAGTTGCAACCTAGTTGTGAAAAAACGTTCTAGGAACGTACCCTGGTGGAGTGGGGAGCTAAAAATTTTGCGCAAAAAAGCCTGTCAACTCTTTAATAAAGCCAAGTCTAATGCTGACTGGGCATCCTATAGAAGTGCCTTAACGGCCTATAATAATGAGTTGAGAAGATCTAATAGAGACTCATGGAAAAGTACTGTGAGGAGATTAAAACGCTCCCAGCAGCTACAAGACCCCAGAAATCACTCCATAAAGATCACTCCTTTCTACACTCAAGAAGGCTGACGGAAATTTTACGGAGAGCCTGGAAGAGACGGGATAGTTTTTGCTGGACACTCACTTTCCAGGCTGTGCCACTTGTGGAGAGGGCAGTGAAACCATCGAGAATACTCGTTTCTTGATGCCTTCTCGGAGGGATCTCTTATTGGCCCTCAGAATCTTTACCGCCAACAAAACTAAATGGACTATCTCCACTTTTAGACCATTCAAATCCGCAGGTGTCGATAATATACAACTGTGCCTACTTCGGCAAGGTGTTGATGTATTGGCACCTGCGTTAACAAACATTTTCAGGATAAGCCTGGAATTAGGTATAGTGCCTAAACCTTGGACGAAGGCTAGCGAAGGGTAGCTTTCATACCGAAAGCAGGCAAAAAGGCGGACGGCAAAAGCCTATCGGCACATTATACTAACTTCATTCCTGCTGAAAGTTATGGAAAAAATTCTGGATCAATATATCAGGGAAACTTATCTTAAGGACTCGCCTCTTCATATTGAATCAGGCAAATCGACTGAGACAGCCATACGTAGCTTAACGAGCAAAATTGAAAAGGAGTTTAAAGGTAAACAAATAGCTCTCTGTACATCGGTTGATATTATGGGGGCTTTTGATAATGCTACTTTCAGATCAATTGAGGAGGGGATGAACAGGAGAGGTAACAAAGACTGATCATAACATGGGTAAGAAAGGTTAATTGTCAGGTCAACCAAAGGAAGTCTCCAGGGAGGCGTCCTATCGCAACTCCTATGGTTATTGGTTTTTGATGAGTTCTTACAAATATCTCATGACCTCGGATACGAAGTTCAGGGGTTTGGGGATGACTTGGTAATTATGCTCAGAGGCAAGTTTGACTCTACCATAACATATCGCATGCAACTAGCTCTTGACATCACGCAAAACTGGTGTCAGGAGAAAGGACTATCGATAAATTCGAACAAGACAAACGTGGTACCGTCACCAGAAGAACGAAACTGAATCTGGGGACCTTAAGTTTAGGGACCACGAACTTAACAATGTCCAATGAAATGAAATATCTGGGAGAATCCTAGACAAAACTCTAACTTGGAACAACCATTTATCATACATAACTAGTAAGGTCTTAAGAGACTGTCAGAGGCTGTACGATAAAACATGGAGACTACGACCAAAAATGATGGCGTGGTCATATAAAATAATAATAGTACCAATGATCACCTATGCTTCTTTGGTATGGTGGCCAAAAGTGAATCAAATAACGGCCCTTAACAAGATTCACCGAATAGCATATTTGAGTGTGACGGGAGCAATAAAAACGTGCCCCACACTAGCTTTAGGAATGATCACTGGACTCACTCCTCTACACCTTGTGTTAAGACCAGCGCGGCCCTAAGGCTACATAATTTAGCCCTTCTTAAAGAAGGCAACCTAACGGGGCACGCAAAGATTCTGGACGCTCTCTGGAATTCTCTGTGCCTCATGGTCTTTGACGAGATGGACAGAAAATTAGACTTCTCCAAGCACTTCAAAGTGGTCATCAGTGACCGTTCAGCGTGGAGAAACAATGAAGTAATAATAAAACAGGATTCACAGTTGTGGTATACAGATGGGTCCAAAATGGAATATGGCAGTGCTGGAACTGTAATTGTAGGGCCAAATGTCCAAAAAGCAATTTCGATGGGAAAAACAGCATCCATTTTTCAGGCGGAGGTCCACGCCTTAGAGTTATGTGCTAGAGAATGTCTACCCAGGGGTACACGCAGCACCATCTTCATGAAGATACATGAAGGCAACGAAATGGCGGACTCTTTGCCAAAAAGGGGGCGCAGGCATTTCCTTCATAGGTCCAGAACCCTTCTGTGGGGTAAAAAGCAGTTTCATAAATAACTTGTGCGAACAGGATAAACGAGGTCTGCTGAACTACTGGAGAGCTCAAAAAGGCATGCGGCAGTCGAGACTACTCATTGACCCTGAACACATTAGGGTTGATGCTGCTTTAAACTTCAACAGAAATGACATTAAACTCTATACTGAACTTTTAACAGGACACTGTACAGTCAATTACCATTTGAAAAAACAGGCGTGGTAGAAGACGATTCCTGCCGACTCTGTCAAGAGGAGCAGGAAACAGCAGAACACATGCTATGCACTTGCCCAGCGGTGGGAAGATGCAGACATAACCACCTAGTCGGTGGGTTCTTATCTCCAAATCACATAGTTAAAATTAAGCCCACAGCGGTTACGAGATTTATAAATAGTCCAGGATTGTTTTAGTTGGGAACGATACTCCACAATAGATATCTCAGGTCGCGGTGTTCTCTTAGCCTGTTAAATAATAATAATAATAATAATAATAATAATAATAATAATAATAAAGATAATAGACCAACTGTGGAAACCCCAAAAATCTTTATGTAAAAATTTATAGTATGGATGCGGAAGCTGTTCAAAGTTGATAAAGGTTTCATTATTATCGGGATTTAGATTTTTAATTCGTTGAGTAAAGGAATTGTGAAAAGTAAGTTTTAAGTAAGAACCAGCCGGAACTTCAAGTTCTATGTTTATCATTTATAGGAGTAATTGTGGTTTTTCGATTTTTATCAGGATTTGAGAAGTTTACAATCCTGCATTGTCTCTTAATTTATGTAATTTTGAATATACATAAGTAAATTGAAAACTGCCGACTTTTGTGAGAGAATATATGTATAAAACACATGTGGAATATGTTCCTTGCTTATTTTCAGTTTCCACTAGCGTCAATTGTAAAATTTGTGCGAAATTTCTCAAATGTTTAAATTTTGAAATTCCTCCCACTAATTTTGTGCATTTAATTTTAATTTCTCACAATACCACCACTGTGTTATTTTCTTCTGCTTACTGAACACAGCTGTAAATAGGAACAAACAGAAACTGGAACAATTTGACATTTCGCGGCGAACAGTAAACAAATGTGTAAGTTTTTATAAAAACTATTTATTAATTATTAACAAAATGATAATATATGTGATAATTACTGTTAAACAACAAATTTTAAAGTTATGGCTTAACTAGAAGTATTTGGATATTTCGGCTGTTGTAAGCAAGCGTAAATAGAGATCGTATTAAACAGGATATTTAATGCTTCAAATAAATATATAAATTTAGTTTATATAGCAGAGTGAGTATGGATGCTAAGAGGGACAATTGTAGGCAAGACAGTGTCTGCAAATGTGTTCAGCATCACATAAAAACTAATGTTGATTTGAGTGGCACAAATGTTTTAATGAGAAGCTTGTGTTGGCTTTTGTTCTTCTTCCGTTTATAGAGGTTGTTTACTTTAATTTGATTGGAGTTGAAAGATTTGCAGTGATAGAAATAGTATATTCAGTGTAGTTTACTTAGCCGCAATGTGGATTCACTCAATACCGCAGGCTGATTCAGTTGCAAACCTTACCGCATCATCAATTGGAGAATTTTCTGTTATGAAAAAGTATACTAATTGCTATTTTATATATTAAACTGAAGTGAATTCGTGTAATTATTTTGTCAGCATATATGTTCGCTCTCTGAACTCCTCCCTGCTTGCATAGTGGCTTCTGCAATAAGTACAAGACAATAATAATCATTTGGGACAAGATATGCATGTAAATTAATTTGCAATCTTAGTAGTGGTTTTCGAATTTCAAGGAGGTGTAGTATAATACTTGTGGAACAGAGCTTTGATTTTGTTTGAAAATTGACTACGCTATACAAAATAGAGTGTTTGTGAAAGATACATTTGAATATTAGTAAAAGAAGCCACTTCTTCAAATGCCATTCGCTAAAGTTCTCAGTAGTCGCATTCACGCCACTCAGCGGATGAGAGAATACTACGAATAGAGTTACACATCGTGACTGATGAATTATAGCAAAAATGTGTATACGTTGGGTGCAATCTGGCAGCCTATCGGATGAGAGATAGGCTGGGGTAGTGAGCGACCGAACGAACTAATTGATCTGCTTCACTGAACTGATCTAACTGAACTTGTTCAAATCTGTTAAACAAAATAGTTCACTTCCTCACTTGCTTCCTTGCTCATTTGTTGATTTGCTCACTTGTTCATTAGCGCACTTTCACATTTGCTCACTTATTCATATGGTTCAATAGTTTATTCACTCATATGAACAGATATTCGAATATATACACACAAACATAATGATGACATATGTATATTGGTTCCAATTAGAAGATCAAGGCACATAGGGATTTTCAAAATTTGGATATTCTTATTTATAATTTAAAATTGTTTACAGTGAATGTGAAATCGGTGAAATATCTTAATAATGGCTCCTCCAAAAAAATACAGTGCTATATGGGGACATTTTGTTGAGAACGCAGACAAAAAAGCTCCATTTACAAGTATTGCTCTCTGCTTCCTTTCACTTCTTATGAACGAACGAACGAACGAAAGAGTAAATTGAGTAGGTGAGCAAGTGACATGTTTTAACAATCAAGACATACTGAGCGCAACTGATCTAGCTGAGCAACTGAACTATGTGAACGACCTAGTTCAATATGCTCAGTGAACGAGAATGAGCGGATCAGTCAGCTGAACGACTAACTCCAACTCTAATGAGTGAAACAGCGCAATTTGTGAATGGGCCGCTACAAAAATTTGTCACTTTATATGTAAACATCTTTTCTACAAACAGCTGTGTTAAGTGTTGAGTACGGTAGCGAAAAAAATTTCCGCTCAAAGAAATGGCGTCCGCTCAATCAGCTGGTTGCAAAAAATTCGGAGAATTCTGATCGGTTGGGTATCCGATGAAGTGCAAGAACGCAGCCATTGGATCATATCAGCTGTGTTGATTTCGCGCTTGTGAGTTTTAAATGATTTATGGATTGTGTTAATGTATTTATTTAAAATAATAAATATCACTTTATAAGTTATTTAGCAGCAGTTTAAAAACAATGGATTATTAAATGTAACGATTAATTCATACGACCGCTCGTTTGCCGACTGCCGTGGATGCGACTAGTGTCAACTTAAAAAGGGTGGTGCATTTAATAAAATTATTTATCGCTATTTTTGTCCCCATTGTGTTCAATAAACATTGAACTAATTTTGACATCTACGGGCAAAGCAGGAAGTGGGGAAGAGAAAAGTTAAAGGCGAGAACTTTCATTTTGACATTTGCTGATTTGGCGTTTGCTGATGTGAAATTTACTAATTTCACATTAGCCGGTGGAATATTTGTATCAAGCAAAAATAAAATTTATTTTTAAATAATGAATTGGAACCGAACACAAACAATAGGGCTCATATCGCTTTATGAACAAAATCCATTGTTTTATAATACGAAGTTCGAAGAAAACGCCTTATTTTGGAAGTGTCCCTATCTTTTAATAGCTCCAAAGCAGCAGCGTTAGCATTATTTAATAACGTTAAAAAACAAATACTTTCTTCCTCTCTATCACTAATTTTTAAATGAATTATTAATTTTCTTCTGCAATAGATTTATGTTGCTAAAAGGAAAACAAAAATATTCAGACAGGTTGCAAACGTCAAAATGATGGCGGCGGTGTTTAGACAACATTTTAGTATGAACATGAGAGTGCGGACACATGTCAAAATGAGCCGGCTCTTTGAGGCTAATGTGAACATGGTCAATGGCATAATACTTTATTCTGACTTTTTAAATTGTACTTCGATTTATAAATATTATCAGAAAACCTTATTATTAAAGTTGACTGATATAACTGCCAATAGGTGAAAGTGCCTTCTTGTATCCACTGGTCCCTCTTGAATATTGCACATATTTTTCAACAGATTAAACAACACAATTTTTCATAGGTTTTTTTACACTATTATTATACGAAAATTGCAAACTTCCATGAAAAGTCAAGCAATTAATGGAGGATGAGCTGTGTAAATAGCACTGTTCAAGACCCTGAATATAATCTTGTGTAAACCAAGAAGTTAACGAGATCTTTCTGTGCTCCGTGTCATAAGTTCTTGATTAAGTTTTTCTTTCGAGTAGATTGTGTCTTGACTAATATACACCTCTCTCGTAGTAACTGAACTTAATAGAAGTATCCTAAGAGTATGCAGTCATTTATGTTTCAATATATATTCAAATCACGGTTTTTTCTTGCGAAGTACCATGTGAAAAATACTCCCTTTAGTCAAAATATATCGAACTTTTGTTTGTGTAGACTGGGGGCTTCTCTTGTTTTTTTTTATACACATTGTGGATATATCAATTCAATCTCATATCCATTAACGGGCGTGGGTATGCTTTGATTACAGAACTATCCAAAATTCTTCATGTTTTAAATAAATAAGATTTAGAGTGGATAAAACGATTATGTTACAAGTTATTTCTTGACATTTCATTGTTTATAAAATTTTGTGGTTTAGAGACTTTAAGTTAAAAATTAAAACCCCGAATATTATAAATATAAATTTTGACACAGCACAGAAGTTTCTGCCACAACTTAATCACTGACGATATTAATTATGTTACTGAACCTCCAAACAAGAGTGAATGCATAGTTGCCATTTTTCTTAAAATATTAAATATTTATAAATAAGTTTTTGTGATCTTCTTTAACGACGGCTCCCTACATCAGAATCGAAAAGCACTTTAGGAATGTAAAAAGGAAAATTGCTCAAATCATGAATTTCCATGGTTCGAAGCATCGTTGAAACTTTGAAAGAATCCTGTTGAAAAAAGGCTCCAGATAAATTGTTAACCAAAAAATAGTGGCGCTGAATCTTACGAAAAGTGAACCACATGAAGTGTTGCGGAAGAAGCTGATATTTTATTGCGAAGTGACATCTTGAGACTGAGAAACAATGAATGGGTGGCAATGGTGCCCCACGCAATAAATAGAGGAGTCCCACTTGTTTTTAATAGTATCACACTGAGCCTTTAATTGTGCTTAAGAGAGCTTTCATGAAGACGAATTTGTCGCCAAAAGAAACCACGGCGGTAATATTTTGGAACTGGATGTCATCTGCCGGTGTCGATAATTTTGTGTTTCATTGAAAAAATATGTTTAGACTTTGTATTTAAATGAAAAACTACGAGCAAATTGAGAAACAGTGAACTTTAAGGCAGATTTTTGATTCTATCAGGATATTGACCCGAAACACATCTCTGAAAAAATAATTTTCCCTTTGTATTAATTTACCTTTTAGTGTTTACCTCTGTAGTGTTGATTTTTTCACAATACTGTTTTTTTAATCTTTTCCTAGTGTTTTTTACTAAAACGATATAATATTGTATATAGTGCAATTTTTGCTGAAGAAAGTAAATACTTTTTTGTTATTTGCGGTTTTCTAAAAAATGTTGTTTACGCCATTTAAGCTGTGATAAACTATACCTGGCTGGACATGGTTCGCTTTCCACGTTAGCAAAATGTGTGTTGATCAGGAAGACGAATTTGTCGCCAAAAGAAACCACGGCGGTAATATTTTGGAACTGGATGTCATCTGCCGGTGTCGATAATTTTGTGTTTCATTGAAAAAATATGTTTAGACTTTGTATTTAAATGAAAAACTACGAGCAAATTGAGAAACAGTGAACTTTAAGGCAGATTTTTGATTCTATCAGGATATTGACCCGAAACACATCTCTGAAAAAATAATTTTCCCTTTGTATTAATTTACCTTTTAGTGTTTACCTCTGTAGTGTTGATTTTTTCACAATACTGTTTTTTTAATCTTTTCCTAGTGTTTTTTACTAAAACGATATAATATTGTATATAGTGCAATTTTTGCTGAAGAAAGTAAATACTTTTTTGTTATTTGCGGTTTTCTAAAAAATGTATCCACGGGCAAGTTTTGATGGCATGCAATTGGCAATTTCAAGCAAATTGACAATGGAGACAGGAAATTGCATCTAGTTGGCTATTTATGGCTTGATATATTTCAAGCCAATAAGTTGCCAACATGCTGTGTTGCAATCAGTTGTCATTTTGTTTGTTTGACGGCCGTTTATAAATTTTTCGTGACGCTCAAAGTGACAGTAGAACACGCACGTAACGTTAAATTAATAAAAACGCTAAAATGGATGGAGGCTGTGCATTTCCCTTCTTTGTAAAAAAGGATGCAGCCAGAATGTCGGCTTCCTTCTTTTTCCTCTTCATCGTATACGAGTAAATTAAGCAAGTCTTTTAATGCATCAAGAGCGCGGGCACAGCGAACTAGATTGCTTGACGACATTTTCCAAATAACGATGACATAACATGGCAGTGCCCACCATTAACATATTGCCATCTTTTGCAATGAAATTTGACAATTGTTATGCTATTAAAAATTTCCCCCTGGAGATGGGGTAATGAAAGCCGCCTTATCCAGCCTGGAAATTAGACTTGACAACACTGTTGTGCAACATGTTGATTTGAATTGGATCTGAGAAAAACTGCTTATTGTAATCAAATCAGTCAAGCGAGCTTGACGTCATTTTTATGTACTCTTAATATAAAGTTAAGTCACAAATAAATTCATATAGAATCTAAAAGCAAATCATTTGAAAACAGAAATTAATTGTGGTGAGTCTAAATATGCATATTTTTGTAGTAGTGTAAATTCTACACCATTTAGTATAGTTAAGTTGCAGAAAAACCGTCATATGTGTGCACACCTTCGTCGATGTTAATACATAAATACACCGGGGCGCTGCCCACTCTCGCTCTCTTGACCATATTTTCAGTGAGCAGATTCCAGTGTTGCCGTTAAATTTGTGGTTTTTTCATCTAGCGGGGATTGGTTTTCATTTGCAGAAATAAATAGAAATTACTCATAAAAAAAAATGCTGAATGATACGTTTCCTAGTATTGTTCCAACTTTCAACGCTTGACATAATTCTACATCGTTTTAGGACTTTGGAACAGAAAATACATATTCTTTTACTGCCAAAAAGTTTTTGTTGCAGTTTAATTTTTATTAAATTTCAGTAGGATTTTTTCCAATAATTATACAAAGATAAGATTATTATTATTATTATTATCATATCTTACACCATAATTAAATATGAGTGCAAGGTGTTGGGGGAATGAGTACTAGCTACCAGAGGCGTTCGATGCGAAGGGAAAATGATTTTTATAGAAAAAAACATTTTGGAGACCAAACCCGTGGCAGTATTTGAACCTGCGACCCACGGGGTGTGATTACCACTAGACCACAGAGGACGGCTAAGATTTTGACAGAGAAAATTATTAGATCATGACTTTGATTGGTTAATCTCTGGATTGCATACCCATATAAACTGAATAGATTTGGTTTAAAATATCGCTTGATTGAAACTTCACACGAAAAAATCAAACAAAAATAATCCCATTTTCTATACGGTAATTTTATTGTAAAAAGTACATACATATGTATATATAAAAATAATGTCATAAAATTTTAAAACTATAGAGATAGATGAAAAAACTACCTTAATTTATGATGTGTATCGGGAAGAATATACACTCCTTTTTCATAATTTATTTACTATACACAGATCTTAAATTTCTTAAAAATGTTGTATACTGAAATTTATTAATTAATTTTAAATTATGCCATTCAGCCAAGTACAGACTGGACTAAAATATCGTATTGTGTGATTATTAGGCTATTATCTCACTTTTTGGGTTAGCTTTTTTTAAAAATATCTAACAACAATGAGCAGCTAAGAACAACGCTAATTAAAATTTCATTATCAGAATGTAATTAAAAAGCTTCTACGTTCGTATTGACTAGGTTTCTGGACGTTCGATGTAACTCTATAAAATTTTCTCTCTCTCACTCTTTCCATTTGGGTTTTAGGTTAACACCCATTTTTAATCAGAGTAAATGCATATTCCCAGAAAACTAGTTATTTTTGTGGCGCCGCTCTATACTAAAAATGAAAGTATTTTGAGATTCATCCGGGAGAGCTCCCTTTATACTAAAAATGAGAGCATTGTGGAACTCCTGCAGAACTTCTAATCGAGAGTGCTCCTACTTTGGTGTGTTGGACTGTTTTAAAAGCATGATTGTGGAGCAGAACAAATTTAAAAAATATCTGAAAAAAAATCTTAAAGAAGTTTTATACAGGTTCCATGAATATAAGATTATTTAAATTGATTCTACCCGGAGAAACCGGAAGAGATGAAAAACGAAAGAGGAACAATACGGCGGTGGTGGATAATTTCATATTTGAGCTCCTTCTGTGTCCGCAACGTTCTTTGAGAACGTGTAAGAAACATCGTCGTGATTAAAGATGCCTTTTCGATTAACAACCCGCAAATCGACTTACCTGAATAACGGCTCAGTGAATAAAGGCCTAACGAACTAACGCCTAAAAAAAAAAATGAAATAATGCCTAAAAATTGCAACAAAAAATTATATAGGAATTAGGCGGTTGTTCATTATGAAAGAATGTCTAATATTTTAGGAATTCCTTCATTAAAATTGTTAGGTGATTTTTCATAATGAAAGAAAGTCTAAGAATCAAAAATGAAAAAACGCCTAATTAGATATTTATTCATTTTTGATTGTTAGGCTTTCTTTCATTAATGTTAGGCGATTTTTCATTTTGCTAAAAGTCCCTTTCCCTTTTACAAAATGCATACACTATCTTGTAAACATTCTGTAAAAGGGAAAATTATTAGTTTTTAAAATTATAAAAGCAATTGATTTTCCCTTTTACAAAATGCATACACTACCTTGTAAACATTCTGTAAAAGGGAAAATTATTAGTTTTTAAAATTATAAAAACAATTGATTTTCCCTTTTACAAAATGCATACACTACCTTGTAAACATTCCGTTAAATAGAAAATTATTAGTTTTTAAAGTTATAAAAGTAATTGATTTTTAATTTGTTATTGTTTTTTCAATTGTCCGCTATGTAGAGCTATAGTTGTTGAAAATTGAACTGTATTTACATAACTTATAGTTAAATATAATTTAAAAATACATTTTTTCCTTTCAAAATATATTTTCAGCATTTTAATTCCAGTTGTTAGGTTTTCTTTCATTAGGTGTTAATTCATAATGAAAGAAACCCTAACAATTTAGACTTTCTTTCATTTTTAAAATTAGACTTTCCTTCATTTTTAAAGTTAGACGTTCTTTCACTTTCTTCTTAGGCGTTCTTGTTTAGGCATTCTTTCATTTTGAAAAATTAGGCATTAGTTCGTTAGGCCTTTATTCACTGAGCCCTGAATAACATCTGGCGTACACCATATGGCAAAAAATCACGTGCGCCACCAAACTCGGACGACTTATGCAGTCATTTATTTTAAAATCTGTACTCGTTCCAATTCTGTATTCAATTCAAAACATGTGTAATTAGATGTAAGATTAAATATTTTGTCATGTCCTTTGTGACATTTCATCCGAAAATGATTCACTTCGATTCAGATAATTTATTATACATTCAAATGTTAAACAGTCAAAGAAAATTTCTTCATTTAATTCGAATAATAAAGTACAAGCTGTTATTAATGCAACATAAAACATATATCAAGACATAGATTTTTGTAAATATTAAACAAAATTTTAGAATTCTGCCACATGTCCCGCAAAGAAAACCGCTGTACTACTGCGTATTACGAACAAAAATGGGTGATCCGCTCGGAAGACCTTCTGTTGCAAATTCAGCGACATGGGAACGATTTTCAAAACTGCAAAGAAACGACGTTAATATTCACAAGATATTCAAGAAAAAAAATTATTTTACATGTAGCAGCTGCCGCCTCGGAACCAGCCTCATTCACATCCAAGAACGCCTTATGCCTCGCTTCGGACACCTTCTGCGGTATTTCTGTTGTTTTCGTCCTAACTAACTTACCGAAATTAGCGCCATCAGTAAACATAGTTGTTATACCTAACTGAAAAGCATAATATCTGAGTTAATCTTCGTTTTTCTGGAAAGCACTTTCTAAAGCACAGATACCTTTTTTAGAGGCTCCTTCAAATCAATCTCGAACTCAATTCTGAATTTTGGCAAAAACACATCCACATCCTCCACATCCATTTTTGCTGAAATGTCATTAAAATCTACGTTGGCCAAATTACGTTCTAATTGCTTCAGTCCATTCGGCGTATCCGGCAACAGGACCATCATTGACAAATCAGAATTCTCATAGGCCATTTCCAAGACTGTGGCATCCAAGTCACTCAATTGAGCATATCTCAGTTTGTCGTCGAGGTACATCATGTCAACGGACACCTTTTTCTGAGCGTTGACAACAAAGTCCGCTTTGTGTGTGGACGACTCGCTGAACGGTTTCGCCCACTTTCCTTTGAAATAGATCGCGTTCACCAGCACTGCACTAGTTTCGCCATTTACCGCATTGGGTTGCAGTAGATTTTTAATTTTATCTTCTGTCTGTTGTTCCACCCAAGTATTTATTTTCTTCACAGTCGCCGTTGAGTCGGCGAAACGCACCTGCTCCGCCTCTGAATTGAAATATTTTTCGGCAATTTCACTAAATTCAGGCACTACTTCAAGCCCTTCATTCACGTAGATACGATTGGCCATTTTCAGCATTGGTCCATTCGATTCAGTTTTGAATGCAGATTCCAGAAAACTGCCATAATCTCTGGCAACCGCTATTTTGTCTCCCGCACCCAACTTGAGAGCATTGCGCATTTCTTCCGCCGTCTGACCCTCTGCACCGAAATAGGCCAAAGCCAAGCAGCTTTGAATTGATGCCGGAGAGAAGATTACATTCTTGTCTGTTTGCTCCTCGACTATTGTTTTAAAGATATCCGCGGCAAACAGATTTCGATTGGCACTTGCCGAGGGTGCTATGGTGCCGCCAGCCGACATCTTGAAGATTGTAGCAAAGCAGAATAATAAAATTGGAATGCGAACTGAAATCATAAAAACAAATATATACATTGAACTTTTCTTAATTTAAATAATTATAATATTTGCATACAGAAGACAGCTTTATGTAGGGATTCTATTTTTTCCCTTCTTTTTGATTATTATCACTTCCTGACTGACAAAGTTGTTTCACTTAAAAGGTCTCTTCTAACAGAAAGCACTGATATTGGGCCGAAATTTTACTTCTAGCCGATTTTTGAACACGTCCAGTTTCTATACAATTCTTTATTTTTACAGATAATATATTTATAATTTCAAAGGACATCACTTTGAAATTGAAACTTATACGCGGTACCTACTATATACTTTCTAAAACATATCGGCACTCAACAACTTATATTTTTATCCAGTTCATATACCACACATACAAAACACGATTGTTTCAGAAAATTGCTAATTTTCATTTTGAATAATTTGGCCTTTCAATTGTTACAGTTTATATTTAATTCATGAAGAATTTTGTCACTACACAGTGGATTTGGTGCATACTCCTAACTTGTATAAATTAAAGTGTTTTTGGGTTTGCTGTACCAAATTTTTATTTTACAATGTCAGTTGCGTTTGAATCCCTCTCAAGAACTGCAACTTAAAACTAAAGTTTACTAGATTAAAGCTCAACTCCGCGCTCTCGCTTCTTCCTCATCACCCCTCGACCATTTCGCCGTCGCTGCAGTCAGTGCATATTTGCATTATCACAAACATGGACGATGTAGTTTGTTGTCTCTTTCCCAACTCAACATTCCCAATGCTCAAGCTCCGCTTCTCTGCCGATATGCAGAAGTAAGCGAACGATTCTTTGGATTACGTGACCCTCAAGCATTTCGGGATAACTTATATACGAGGCCCAACAATATTCAAGTCTCAGTAACATACGAGTATATATAAATATATAGTACATTTCCACATTGCCCGACGATAAGCAAATGTTACTAATTTCTCAATTTATTCTCAGTTTAAAACTACACTCAAAATAACAAATATGAACATCCCTATTCCGATTATGTCTCCAAGGTTTTGTGTACCGTTCACTTCGATTAGCTAAAGCTTAGCATAGGCAGCAATTTTCGTCACCTTACACAATATACATACGAGTTGTACAATGGTGGTTGGAAATAATAAACAAAGCGATTGTTCGGGTCTATGTAAAATTATTCTAATCAATTAAAATACCAACGTTAGTATGATATTCCAAAACTTAAAAGGTTATATTTGAAGAACTGCGAATTTCTTAGACAATGTCATACAGAAATCTTCAATGATTTGCCGTAGAATTTTAGGTACTTCCGATCAAATGACATGAGAAGCTTATGAAGAAAGCAATTTTAAGTTCTCGAATATGTACAATGAGTCACTTAAGTCACGGATAGTGCAGATGGATTTCTTTCTGTATCAATTGATCGGATTTAAACATAACCATTTTCAACATCTCCATTAATGAAATGTAGTTTTTGATTCCTAATTACAAGTAATGTTTTTATAAGTTAATATAAAATAATAAATAACACATCCATTATAAAAATGATCGCATCTGGATATATGCATATCTATATACGAGTATATGCCCGGTTTTCGGACTAATCACCTCAATGGAATTTCTATTTATTATTATTACCGTCAATAAAATTGCTATTTATGTATACTCTTTTTACCACAGTCGAATAATTTTTTCCAAATTCACTTTTCTTTTAACTGATAACACAATCAATAAGCCTTCTGTTCCTCTGATGGAATGCGTACTGTGGCAAGTAAATCCTTTATTCACACTTGGGTTAAAATATTTCTCAATTAGTTTGTCAATAAGGGATTCAGTTTTTCTCAGCTGATATATATTTTATATATAAACTGTCATTTTTACTTTCCATTTTACTTGTGCTTATAAAATAGTATTTTATCAATGGAAAATTTTTAAAATTCGCATTGCACTGCCCCTCACTTTCGAAGATGAAAACTTCCAAAACAAAATAAGCCAGAAGAATATAAAAATCTCTTACGAAGCATTGACGTCATTGCGAATGAGTTTAAATATTCTGGACACTCTTCAATACTGTTGCTGGTTTGTAGCTTTAAACTGTTTGCCTTAAATTGCGTATTTTTGTTGTGTTTATAGTTAAATTCGTACTTCAGAGAGTACTGAGATTCGTTCAAGTCTTACAAATGTGAAATGACTACATCGACTGCGAAGCTATTTAAACAAGTTTACGCTTTTATATTTGAGAAGTGATTCTACATCTCGATTTCTTGTTTAGGATTTTCAATACTCAGTGCTGCAATGCATATTATTTGAAAAATTTCAATATTCGTGCACAGATAAGCAGCGATGTCATCACTCTCCGCACTATCAGGTTGCGTTCGAAACCACTTCGACATTAATCGCTATCGGAAAATGGGATTTTTTGAAATTTACACTCATTGTGTGCCTTTATGTAGACAACAGCGTAAAAAATTACAATAATAACAAAGTAGCTTTATTAACAAAACAAACAAACGCGCCAAATGGCAGCAGACGTAATACCAGACAGAATGTACAAGAGTACTAAACTTACGCTGCGCTAATTCAATACTAAAATGTTCGCGTTTGTTGGAAATAATTTGAAATTGTACACGTATTAGCTCATTGAATCAACGCCCAGCAAAATTGGCTTCGTGCAGCTTGCGTGAGTCACCGCACCATTTCTGGTGCTTGATTGATAAGATAAACAAAACACAACTCAGCAATATTATTTACGGCACTACTGAAGACATATACACCCTACGCCCACCAAAGACTTTTCACCTCAAATTGTAGGTCATAACAAGTCGAACCAAATTGGCCTTTAAAACTTATTAGACCCATTATCTTAGATATTGCCTCTGCTTATAAGAGACTGAACATCCCATCTTCTGCACTGTTCAAATCAATAAACAGTGTTGCTTTTAATGTAGTGTCTCGACAGGCGAAGTTCACACGGCGCCCGTTCGATACGGGTTTATCGAATACGGGATGGTCAGTTCACACGATGCCGATGCTATTCGTTTTTCCCGTATACAGTTTTGTGGAATGCATTCGAATGGGAGAAGCAGAGTGTAACAGCGATCAGTTGCCATTATGGATCCACGCATTCATTTTCTTTTAAATCGGTATAAACGACGGTAAATTTGTAATAAAATATCTTTCCACCAATTTTACGTTGCAACTTTATTCTTATAAGTGTTAATGGCTTATCCCACAAATTCTGGCGTTCTTAATTAACGAAATAAAATTTTCAACTAATATCGGAAACTCATCTTCCATTTCGAAATGTGCTGTATAACTGTTGATAATGAAGTCGGCTGAAAGTCTTGTTCGTGTGCTAAACTAAAAGCCACCGTGTCCTATATTCATTATTCCCGTATACGGGATTTTTCAAACGCAGTGACAAGTTCGATCTGTATACGGGAGAAAATATTTCTCGAATACGGGATTTTGCCGTATAACCTGTGTGTGATCCAGAGACCACAGAGACGCGACACTTGAACGTCTCTCGTTTTGCGCAAACTTACACATGCGCAAAATTGTAGTAGTGTGGCTGATTTTCTTCAGAATTCTGGTTAACCAATGATAAAAAAAAACCTATCCATATAGCAACTAATGATAAACAAAGAGAGTTTTTTTAATCGTCAGAAAATTTGACGTTTCAGTGTCGGTTCTCTGTGTTCTCTGGTGTGAACAACACAATACAACTTTCACAGCCACATTCAAGTCAAATTTTAGCGGGTTAGCACTGAAAATTGTATAGTTACTATATACAATACGTCCTATGACTAGGTACGACTACTATGTCACGTGGTTTCACTGTGTCTTAATATAATTTTGCAAAAGGTTTTTGGATTTAATTGCAAATATTAGCCTTAACACGCATTCCACTGATTGCATTTATAGTGTCTAGGAATATATTTTCACTGTGTTATAGCAGATGGTCCCATCTTTTATTAATGTTTATTTATATTATAGAAATAAATTCTTTCCAATTTCAACACTTCCAATTTCAGTGTTTTCTAAGTATACAAAACTGATATAGGACATTGTAGAATTACTTTCTACGATGATACAACTTCAGAGAGCTACGAATTCGATCTTTGAACTGCCAAAGACACTATCAATGACCCTATAAAGAGTAGCATTTTTTTTATTAAGTTTTATAGTAATTTTTGAGTAGCAGAATTTCTCTTAAATGAACATTCAAATTAACGAACTATCTCTAAGAAAATAACCGTTCGCTAGATGTATACCATGATGGTAATGTAATGATTGTAAGGGTTAGGCTAAGGCCTTTATGCACTGCGACCAACTTGATCTATTGTGCGCCCCTTCGTACTTAATTATTTAGTATACTTAGTATATCAAGGAATCGGACCAGCTCCTTTGGACAGAGCATTTGAAGGTCTTCATCTTCTAGTATATAGGAACCTAAGATCCTGTGTCTCCTGTGGCCTAATGCATCACAGTTGGTGATTAAGTGTCCCACAGACTCCTCTTCATCACAGCAGAATCTGCAAGTGCTCGTGCTAGATATACCTATTTTGTGTAGGTGTTTGTTGCAGGCGAAGTGGCCTGTTAATGCTCCAGAGAGTGATCTAAGGCATTTTTTGTTTAAGGTAAGAGCGATTTTTGCTCTATTAGCGTCAAAGCTCAGGAATTTTTTGGAGTGATCGAGGCCGTCAATGCCATTCCAATATTCGCTGATTTTATGTTGGATCAATTTTTTGGTCTCTTGTTTTATGTTGTTTTTATTAAAGCCAAAGAAGGGGGTGGGTCCAATAAATTATCCTTCAGCCCCTTTTTTGGCATAAAGGTCTGCCTTTTCGTTACCTTCGTGTCCTTCGTGTCCTGGCACCCAAACCAGAGAGACCTGATTGTGGATGGCCAGTTCGTTGAGTGCGTTGTTACACTCTATAAGGACTTTTGATGTAAATGTGTAGCTTTTAAGAGCTTTGAGGACTGATTGACTGTCTGAGAGTATTTTAATTTTTACTCCTTTAAGTCCTCTTTTAGATAAGATTTCCACTGTTTCCATTATAGCATAGAGCTCCGCATGGAAAATCGTGGTATCTGCACTTAGGGTTATTGATTTGTGTGCTCTAGGTCCCACTATTCCTGCTCCTACCCCCTTGAGCGTTTTGGATCCATCTGTATACCATTTTTGCGAATCATCGTGTAGCCATATTGGGCTATCGTTCCACTCCTCCCTTGATGGGAATATGACATTGTACCTCTTGGTGAAATTGAGTACTGAGTCTGTGTGGTCACTTACCTGGGTCTTGGGAATGTAACCCAAAAATCGTTCGCTGGATGTATACCATGATGGTGAGACCAATCATCACCAATGGTTCTGTAGCCTGGTCAAATAGAGTCAGACTTAAGACAGCGAAATCTGCATTAAGTACAACGCCTTGCCTGCCTTGTCACCACTGGAGCTATGCGCAACTGTCCAACGGCAGCAATAGAAGTTATACTAGATCTAAAACCCTTACATCTAGTAATTCAAGACTCTGCTAGGAAAACTCTTACCAGAATACAAGAAATTATCTCGAGAGAATCAAATTACACCCAAAATATATGGGGTAACAATTCAGCTCAAGAATATGGTATACTAAAATATCACAAGGATTTTATGCCAAGAAAATACAATTTTGCAGAAAAATACAGTTGCAAAAAAGAATGGAAAGGTCTACTGAGACTTATAAAATTAGAGAAAATTCCCTCTTATGGTATACTGACGGTTCTAAGAGAATGGACGGAACTGGGGCAGGAGTAATTGGGCCTAGAGCCAACTACAGGGAACCAATGGGTTCTTTCCCAAGCATTTTTCAAGCGGAGATTCTCGCTATTGAAAGATGTGCCCAGATCAACATTGACGGGAAATATCAGGGGAAAAACATCGTGATACTATATGATAGTCAAACAGCACTCAAGAGTTTGAGCTCACCCTTGGTAAGGTCTAAACTTGTATGGGACTGTATTGGGAAGCTAAACTCCCTAGGCAGTCTGAACAAGTTATCTCTAATGTGGGTACCAGGCCACATAGGAGTAGAGGGAAATGAGAAGGCTGATAGCTTAGCTAGAAAGGCTGCGGCCTCTCCTTTCAACGGCTCTGAATCCTTCTGTGGACTATCACCCAATACCATTGGAGGTCTGCAGTGTACAGATGGAAAAAGAAGTCAAACCTGGAAAACTCTTCCGGGATTAACACAGTCCAAAGTTCTTCTGCAAGATTTTAACCCTAAAAGAGCTAAAGGGTTAATAAATATGTCTCGGAGTAAATTAAGATTCATCACAGGAATTTTTAGCGGACATTGTAGACTCAACTACCATATGAACAAATTGGGTATATCTTCAGATGTCAACTGTCGATTCTGTGGATAAAGTGACGAAACCTCACTGCATCTGATCACAGACTACGGACCATTGGCACATAAAAGACTCAGGTGTTTTGGAGACTTGATTCCTGTCGAAAATTAACCTGACAGAAGATTTGTAGACGGGATTATCCTCATATTTCAAATAAATAGAGGCATCACAACAGATCTTTCAGGTTGCAGTGTATAACACCCTTAAATAAATCTAATCTAATCTCTAAGAATAGAAGATTTTTTATCTGCGATATACTTCCTAATGATAGTCTTTCATAATAGAATCAAATTATACCCTACTCTAAAGATATTCAATGTTGATTGGAATTATCGATCATTTTGGTTTTAGCTGCTTTTCACTTCTCGTGTGTTTTTTTAAAAAGTGCAATTTAATAAATTTCAAGATTCAGAGCCATTTTTTGCTGGTTATCGCGTTTGATATTATTTATCTATGAGATTGGTATAAGAAATGATGAATACTGGTACTGACACATACTTTCAATGGACTACTGGGAACTTGACCGGTGCATTTAACAAACAGTAAATAGTAATTGCACTGTAGATACTTGCATATATACGAGTACATACATCTATATGAGTACAAATATTTTGCTTACGCTACAAGATTTGTTGTTTAAGCAACATATAAAGATAGTGAACTATTTATTAATAGGTGCAATTAAGAATGTGTGAAAATCTTTCAAAAAAAATTGCAGTATGTACAAAGAAAATAATTTAATGAATGGGGAATGGAGCGAAATATTAATGCAATGATTAAGATAACTGATTCTGAATCATAAAAATTGCCAATAGAGCGTGAGCGTCATGACTCAGCCTGTGTCAACTGGGATTTTGAATGTTTCACAATCCTGAAGGGGAAACATCAAAAATATATATACGGATATGATATGACGGGAGACTATCAGGGACTGGTTACTTTCCAAGTAACTTAGTGCTGTCCTCTTTGTGCACTTTCCGCCCTTTGAGGTTTTCTCCTTATATTTGCACAACAAGCACTCAAAACAAGAAAAAAATAGATAATATAAGATACAAAATTATAAATTCTGTTTCCATTTCAACTCGTGTGCTCGTCTAATTTTTATGAATTTTTTGAATGAAATTGGCCAAATGCTTCTGTGAGCACTTTGAGATTAATTGCATTTCTGTTGGCTAGCTAATTTGACTTTGGCGTTATTATAAAAGAATACCATCCCCCTTCCGGTCCATGTGTGATGTAGTCATTGTGTTTGTTGTGGATCTTCCGAAGTTATGTCTGTGAGCGTTTCAACACAATTAAATTTCGCATTTAAAATTTTACTCTATTTATAAATCAGAAGTATAAATATTTGAACAAACTGTTTCTGTGAAAGTATATTTGCATTCTAAGTGACGGTTTTTGTACTTATGCGGTTTCTGCGGTTTAAAATTACGACTTTTGATATATCATAATATAAGTGCCTAATATATGCATGTATATAATCTATACAAATAAAGTCATATACAAAAATTTCAAATACTCTGAGAGTACCAGACTTGTAACAGTACAGTATATATATATATATATATATATATATATATATATATATATATATATATATATATATATATATATATATATATATATATATATATAATATATATATATATATATATATATATATATATTATATATATATATATATATATATATATATATATATATATATATATATATATATATATATATATATATATATATTGCTGTTTGAGAACTCTCTTAATTTTAGAAAATAAGTAAATTAGTAAAGTAGTAGTGGACATTTTGCGATAATGCGTGCATTGTAATATATCCACTGATAATCTTCTCTTCATAATCTCATCTGATTAGTTACCCACCAAAAATTTACTTATCTGTTTGTGAATTTTGTGTACAAGGTACTTATCTTTTTATAATAGAAAGTGCGTTAACACTTACTTTCGGAAAATGTTTAATGCGAAAAATGTTATGTACGAGAAACCGGTCATTTACAATTGGAAAAAGAGCTCTGTATGACACATTTTATGAACTAAGTTCGAAAAAACATGAACTGGAACGATATTTTCGCCAATTTCACAAGCTCCAATCAATGCCACATTTCTTACATTGGTTATATACCAAATATATAGGTGTTTCTATTAAACATAATCTTTAAAATAAAATGAAACGAACTGTATAAGCCTTGATTCCCCTTGATTATTTATTTCTTTATTGCATAAGGAATAGCTCGTCTGCCAAATGACTACCACTGGTTTGGTTTGGTAAAGTGAAATATGACTGCGACTGTTTCGCATAAATGGGACTGAGTTTCCGCTATTACCCATGTGATATTCTACCTGAACTTTCCAATTGTTATTCGTTTTTGACGCAAACCAGCTGTTTAACATTGCTCCAGAAATACAAGTCAGGTGGTTTCACGAAATTATGGTGTCTGAATTTTTCGGCCAATAGGTCGATTGTATTCATATCTTGTAAAGGGTTGACTGTTAAAGCTTGTTGGACGATCATATTGACCGAACACTTCTAGTAACCCTTCCTGGAAATTGGGCCAATTGAAATCGCACTTTGGTGATAAATTTTCGGAGTCTTACTAATGATATTTGTCAAAAAATAACAGCTAAATCTTTAAAAACTTACCCAATAGGAAAATACAAAGATCTATCGTCCCACTCTTTTCCATTTTTACTGTATAAAGCTATCTATAAAATTCGTAAGTACTTCTTGTACATAGCTTTCCATTTCTTATCCATCGCTTTAGTACTACTCAGAATTATAGTAATAAACTGTTTTTTAGATACGAGTATGATCTACTAAGTATATTGTGTGAGGTAACGGGAAAATTTCACTCAGATGTCAAGTATTTCAGCTTAACCCGACTTCCACCTTCTCTACTGGTTTCTTCATTACCAAATTCACAGCAGATCTTAATTAAACCAGCCATCGGTACATCAAACCATAGTCTTATGTCTTACCCATATCAAAACTATACATTTTGATGACATTCTCCCAGTGCGAGTTGTCCAAGAGCCGTTCGTATCAAACATTTTTAGCTTGAGTCTTACTGTCAATTCTAATTTCATCGCTTCAACAATGTGGTTAGAAAAATATATTATAACCTTCGGAATCTAAGAATTCTTCAGTTTACTCCCGTTAACGCCCGACGTCGACTAATTGTTCAGCTCATCCTGCCTATAATAACATATTCTGAGTTTATACAGTAGACTGGACCATTTGCAACATCAACTAGAAATAGGGGTCAATATTGCTACGCGGTATGTGTGTGGTTTGCGCATATTTGATAACTTATCAGCTTGGAACAAATGCATTCTTTGATGCTCACTGAAGGCTCGAAGCTGTGTTGTTTTTTTTTGTGCAAGTAGATGCACTTAAGCCTCCGAAGTATTCGTATTAGTTCATTCGATCTGCTAGATGTCAAACCTTGATTGTTCCTAAGTTTCACTATTCTACTCAATTTGTTTTCATTGGCACCATTAGACTATGGAATTTATTACCAAGGTCTATTCAGCTCACTACTTGGTGGAGCGGCTTTAAGCGCTTAATCACTGATAATTTCTCTAGTCAATTTTACAGTTCTTTGGAGATGTGTAACCGATTATCTGCTTAATATTTATCTGCTTTTCTTTTCTTGAATTAGTTGTATTAATTCTTCTTTATTTTATTATTTTGCTCTTAATTTAATTTTAAATTTAATTTAGTTTATTATTATTAATTGATTTTTATATTTGAAAATACCGTAATTGCAGATATGTACAATTAAATGATTCAAATAAATAATAATAATAAAAATGTAAATAAAATAAAACAAGCTTAACACCTTTAGTATATCAATTAGGGGCCCCGGAGAATGTCTAATACGATTATAATAATATATAGTTTCGATAAGCTTTCATATCAGAAGCAGACAATACTTCAGAAACATGGATACCCATAATGATACGGGAGTGTTATTATTTTTGATTCTTGTATTCCTAGCTGTAATTATATATATACATAGAATTCATTACTGAGTTTTATATTGATATCCTCAGTATATCAGATTTGTTTTTATGGTTACTATAATGCTTTCCAGTATAATTTATTAGACCGCGACCCCTAGAGTGTTAGACTAATATACTTTTACACAGAGGTATCTAAATACCTTCTTGTTTGTGTTTGTAACATAAAAGTGATGTGCAATTATTTTGCCGCTGAAAACTATGATCAACAATTTTTTTGGGTGTTGATCAAATGTCAAATGTGGTGAAATGCTCTACTCTACTATCAAGTAAAACACAATTCACTGATAAGCATAATTAAAGTGAGTGTAAGCGAACAAATGATGTTTTAGTCTTACGGCGCGCATCTTCAAGTTTACGGCTGACTTTGTTTCTCGGAAAACGTCTGTGAATTCAAAAAACCAACATTTTCGAAATTTTAAGAAACTGAATATTTAAAAAATTCATTTAAAAATTCCTGATGATCGAGTATAAGAAGTGAATACTTAATTTACTATTTGTGAATGTGGACACTCCTTGGGAGTTTATAGCAAAATGCCAGAGCACGGTGAGTGAAATTTTTGTCAGTTGAATGAATTGGTTTGGTGCATACTCTTCAAGAACCAATTAGTGTCGATTAATTTAAGGGCTTGAATATACTAAGAATTATATTATAAGCATAAAACACCTTTATAAGTCTTATAAAATTGAAATATGTTGGACTGTAGTTGGAGATTTTATTTTTTAAAACCACTTTTACAAGTATTTGTTCCTCTGGAACTTCCTCTACAAAGTGCTATCTGGCAACTTTTTTGTATAAGCCAGAAACATGAATTCTATATTTCTCTATTTAATTAAATTTAAATCGGTAGATATATTGACAGATTATATAAACAGTATTATGAAACTAAAACACTGAAAAAATATGAAAATAGTACGATTATATCCTTACTGCTTTTGGATAAACAGAGAGAGTGTTAAGTGATATGAACAAAACCACCGACATTGTTTTTAAAAATCCGCATTGTCAGATATGCGATCTGAAGTTATCTAAAAGCTAAGGTAGAAAAATGCCTGCTAGGAATCTTCTAAAAGCCATGTCTAAATTCCAATCCACTAAACGGTGTAGGTTCTTTAGTCATCCAAACGAATGCACAGGGATCCAAAATTATGTTCTACGGAATGCTGGACATATAAAACAGGTAATTTGGTGAAAACAACTAGATTTTTGCCCGGATTGTCGAAGCTAATGATGTATCTTCGACATTCATCCTCTCAAAATTGGGACAAAACCATTTTGGTTGTTATGTCCAGTCACAATTCTAATAGTTTTTTATGAGTGTTGACTTTTTCCTGATGATTTGACACAATCCCCGTTGAGGAATACCCTTTCTTACAATGCCTAGACACAGCCTTGGGGGAGAAATTCTATGAAAATATGTAATATGAAAATTGCAGAAACATCTTTTTTTTATAAAAGTAAAACCCGCAGTATGCTCATCCCACATATTTCCCAAAAACAAATTGTGGATTGATTAATTAAGCCTTCTTGTGGTCTCGCGTCTGTTGTGAGTTGTGTACGATGGGGTTTACAAACCCGTCTTGCTGTTGTTATCGCTACATACTAAACTCAAATCGCAACACAACATAACTGTATCATTAATTATAATGTGCCGTTGTAATTTGTATCGACACTCCACTGTACGTACATGAGGAAAGACACGTATGTACAAACCTCTGAAATGATTATGAATCATTTGGGAATATCACAATCGTGGCTAATACTTGGACTCACGAATGTTGTAAAGAATTTTGGTGACCGAAATGGTGATAATATTTAATAAATATTTATATGATTTATAGTTGTTAATGTTATGAGTTCAGATTTGCATAGATAAATGTATATTTACTCCTGTGCATGGAAAAGAACATACCGAATGTACTTTCAGATTTCATTGGCTGTAAAAGAGTCATATTTTTATATAGAAGACAAGTTTTGCTGGGAGGAAAATTTATAACACTGAAATTTCCATAATGGATTGATAGGTGGTTATCCCAGGAAATTAGTTATTTATTTTATTTTAACAAACACCCAATTATATGGGCATCAATGATATTTTTCTGGCAATGATAACAGAAAAATTAAATATTGTTTGTTTTAATAATCACGTAACTATTTTCCAGTAAATTAATTCATTGCAATTGATGAATTAATAATTATCAACAGATTAGTTAAATTATATTAATCAAATAATAATTTTCAGCATATTGTTTTCTGATATTTAATTAGGGAATTATTCAGCAAGAGGCCAGTTTTATAACTTTAATCAGTTTTCATAAGTGATGATTAAAAAAAATCAGAGCAGTCCCTCACAAATACAGAATCATATTTGTTAAAGATTATGCTGGTAATCATTTCTGTATTATTAAATAAAAATAATTGCATTTTATAATTAATATATAATCCATCTACTAAAGCGTATTACATATCTTAGCACAGCGTATTACATATCTTTAGATTCCTCATGTTCAAAGAAAGAAGATTGGTATAAACTACCCAAGTGATTTAAGAGATCTCATAGCACAAAAGCGTAGATTGAGGAAAAAATGGCACCGAACCCGATCTCCTAATGACAAATGCAGCTCAAAGGTAAAGCGATCCCTTCGTGAATTCAAAAATGATTCCGTTAATTTGTATGTTAACAGCCTTAGTACCGAACGTAGATCCGTAGAACGTAGAACGTAGATATTCACTATGGAAATGTACAAACGACTAAAACGACCAATCAAACATATTCCGCCAATAAAAAAACCTGATGGTAATTGGGCTAGAAGTGCTCTTGAGAAAGCAAATATATTTTCAGAACGTAGAGAAAACATCTCTACTGATGCCACAAATGCCAACGTAGATATAACTATAAATCATAGCTCTGATAATGCAAACAACGAACAATTTCCACCAGTTTCTATTCAAGAAATAAACAATCTAATCCAAAACGGATAAAAGAACAACAAAACTCCCGGATTTGACCTTGTTATAGCGGAGATCCTGAAGAAATTAACGTGTAAAACTGTAGCTAGATTTACCGATAAAATTAATGCTTGTATCGCCCTAAAATATGTGCCCACCTGCTGGAAAATAGCTGAAGTCGTTATGATTTGCAAGCCAGGCAAACCGCAGCATGAAGCTTCATCATACAGACCAATCATTATTATCATTATCATTACTGCCAACAAAATCGAAGGTATTTGAAAAATTGATACTAAAACGCCTTAAGCTCATTGAAAGATCGAGTCTTATTCCATCGCATCAGTTTGGCTTTAGAGATAAACACTCAACAACCGAACAAATTCACAGAATAACCTCCGTAATTGAAAAATGATTTGAAGAAAATGTGTGAAGATGTGCAATTATTTTGCCGCTGAAAACTATGATCAACAATTTTTTTGGGTGTTGATCAAATGTCAAATGTGGTGAAATGCTCTACTCTACTATCAAGTAAAACACAATTCACTGATAAGCATAATTAAAGTGAGTGTAAGCGAACAAATGATGTTTTAGTCTTACGGCGCGCATCTTCAAGTTTACGGCTGACTTTGTTTCTCGGAAAACGTCTGTGAATTCAAAAAACCAACATTTTCGAAATTTTAAGAAACTGAATATTTAAAAAATTCAATTAAAAATTCCTGATGATCGAGTATAAGAAGTGAATACTTAATTTACTATTTGTGAATGTGGACACTCCTTGGGAGTTTATAGCAAAATGCCAGAGCACGGTGAGTGAAATTTTTGTCAGTTGAATGAATTGGTTTGGTGCATACTCTTCAAGAACCAATTAGTGTCGATTAATTTAAGGGCTTGAATATACTAAGAATTATATTATAAGCATAAAACACCTTTATAAGTCTTATAAAATTGAAATATGTTGGACTGTAGTTGGAGATTTTATTTTTTAAAACCACTTTTACAAGTATTTGTTCCTCTGGAACTTCCTCTACAAAGTGCTATCTGGCAACTTTTTTGTATAAGCCAGAAACATGAATTCTATATTTCTCTATTTAATTAAATTTAAATCGGTAGATATATTGACAGATTATATAAACAGTATTATGAAACTAAAACACTGAAAAAATATGAAAATAGTACGATTATATCCTTACTGCTTTTGGATAAACAGAGAGAGTGTTAAGTGATATGAACAAAACCACCGACATTGTTTTTAAAAATCCGCATTGTCAGATATGCGATCTGAAGTTATCTAAAAGCTAAGGTAGAAAAATGCCTGCTAGGAATCTTCTAAAAGCCATGTCTAAATTCCAATCCACTAAACGGTGTAGGTTCTTTAGTCATCCAAACGAATGCACAGGGATCCAAAATTATGTTCTACGGAATGCTGGACATATAAAACAGGTAATTTGGTGAAAACAACTAGATTTTTGCCCGGATTGTCGAAGCTAATGATGTATCTTCGACATTCATCCTCTCAAAATTGGGACAAAACCATTTTGGTTGTTATGTCCAGTCACAATTCTAATAGTTTTTTATGAGTGTTGACTTTTTCCTGATGATTTGACACAATCCCCGTTGAGGAATACCCTTTCTTACAATGCCTAGACACAGCCTTGGGGGAGAAATTCTATGAAAATATGTAATATGAAAATTGCAGAAACATCTTTTTTTTATAAAAGTAAAACCCGCAGTATGCTCATCCCACATATTTCCCAAAAACAAATTGTGGATTGATTAATTAAGCCTTCTTGTGGTCTCGCGTCTGTTGTGAGTTGTGTACGATGGGGTTTACAAACCCGTCTTGCTGTTGTTATCGCTACATACTAAACTCAAATCGCAACACAACATAACTGTATCATTAATTATAATGTGCCGTTGTAATTTGTATCGACACTCCACTGTACGTACATGAGGAAAGACACGTATGTACAAACCTCTGAAATGATTATGAATCATTTGGGAATATCACAATCGTGGCTAATACTTGGACTCACGAATGTTGTAAAGAATTTTGGTGACCGAAATGGTGATAATATTTAATAAATATTTATATGATTTATAGTTGTTAATGTTATGAGTTCAGATTTGCATAGATAAATGTATATTTACTCCTGTGCATGGAAAAGAACATACCGAATGTACTTTCAGATTTCATTGGCTGTAAAAGAGTCATATTTTTATATAGAAGACAAGTTTTGCTGGGAGGAAAATTTATAACACTGAAATTTCCATAATGGATTGATAGGTGGTTATCCCAGGAAATTAGTTATTTATTTTATTTTAACAAACACCCAATTATATGGGCATCAATGATATTTTTCTGGCAATGATAACAGAAAAATTAAATATTGTTTGTTTTAATAATCACGTAACTATTTTCCAGTAAATTAATTCATTGCAATTGATGAATTAATAATTATCAACAGATTAGTTAAATTATATTAATCAAATAATAATTTTCAGCATATTGTTTTCTGATATTTAATTAGGGAATTATTCAGCAAGAGGCCAGTTTTATAACTTTAATCAGTTTTCATAAGTGATGATTAAAAAAAATCAGAGCAGTCCCTCACAAATACAGAATCATATTTGTTAAAGATTATGCTGGTAATCATTTCTGTATTATTAAATAAAAATAATTGCATTTTATAATTAATATATAATCCATCTACTAAAGCGTATTACATATCTTAGCACAGCGTATTACATATCTTTAGATTCCTCATGTTCAAAGAAAGAAGATTGGTATAAACTACCCAAGTGATTTAAGAGATCTCATAGCACAAAAGCGTAGATTGAGGAAAAAATGGCACCGAACCCGATCTCCTAATGACAAATGCAGCTCAAAGGTAAAGCGATCCCTTCGTGAATTCAAAAATGATTCCGTTAATTTGTATGTTAACAGCCTTAGTACCGAACGTAGATCCGTAGAACGTAGAACGTAGATATTCACTATGGAAATGTACAAACGACTAAAACGACCAATCAAACATATTCCGCCAATAAAAAAACCTGATGGTAATTGGGCTAGAAGTGCTCTTGAGAAAGCAAATATATTTTCAGAACGTAGAGAAAACATCTCTACTGATGCCACAAATGCCAACGTAGATATAACTATAAATCATAGCTCTGATAATGCAAACAACGAACAATTTCCACCAGTTTCTATTCAAGAAATAAACAATCTAATCCAAAACGGATAAAAGAACAACAAAACTCCCGGATTTGACCTTGTTATAGCGGAGATCCTGAAGAAATTAACGTGTAAAACTGTAGCTAGATTTACCGATAAAATTAATGCTTGTATCGCCCTAAAATATGTGCCCACCTGCTGGAAAATAGCTGAAGTCGTTATGATTTGCAAGCCAGGCAAACCGCAGCATGAAGCTTCATCATACAGACCAATCATTATTATCATTATCATTACTGCCAACAAAATCGAAGGTATTTGAAAAATTGATACTAAAACGCCTTAAGCTCATTGAAAGATCGAGTCTTATTCCATCGCATCAGTTTGGCTTTAGAGATAAACACTCAACAACCGAACAAATTCACAGAATAACCTCCGTAATTGAAAAATGATTTGAAGAAAAAAAGTTTGCTCAGCCATATTTCTTGACGTGGCTCAGGCTTTTCATAAAGTTTGGCATGCAGGCTCAATCAAAAATCTTGAGGCATACTCCCAGCCGACTATTGCGACATTCTAGAATCATACTTGTCTGATTGATTTTTCCATGTCAAATGTGAAAACGACTTTTCTGAGCTCAAGCCCATTAAAGCAGGAGTTCCACAAAGCAGTATACGTGGGCCTATGTTATACCTACTATATACATCTGATATACCAACACCAGGAATGACCCTAGACACAAAACTTAAATGGAAAGAGCACATTAAAATTAAAAGAGACGAATTGGAAATTAAGTTGCAAAAACTACAATGGCTCATTGGCATATGGCGCGCAGCTTTGGGGCTGTCCAAAGAAGTATCATGTACAAATAATTCAGCGCTTCCAAAACAAAGTGGTACAGTCCATAGCTAAAGACCCCTGGTACATCGAAAACAGCAACGTTCAGCGCGATCTGAAAGTACCGAAATCAGAAAATTTGACGAATTTCATCCGCCAGCACGCAAATGAAGAAGCCAGCAAGTTGCTTCATGTTATCAGCTTACAACGACTGCGACGCACTGAAGCTTTTGAACTGGTGGAGCGCATTCAATAACTTTCGCTTGAATGCATTGATTTCTTTATATAATTTATTAGATGTAAGCAGCTCTTTGGTCATAAATGACCAGTCGTTGTGGAAAGAAACATTGTATACTTATTATAATGTTTCAATAAAAAACATAAAAAAAATATCTCAGCACACTAAAATTGATTTCAGGTATTGATCAAGTAATCATGGTTTGAAATCAAGTCCCTACTGATGGCCTTGAGCTAGTGCTGTTATTTTTATTATTTTTTGTATATTAATATACTTGAAATAAATATGAACTGAACTGAAATCAAGTCCATTCCTGCATAAAACAATAAATTTCCAAATTTCATTGATGTGGTATGAATTGTTACTTAAATTTATGTTAATTAATGCTTGATTAAAGATTACTATAATCATAAAATATTGTCAATTTCAGGAATCTACATTGTAATGTGATTATTTCATTAATTAAGTCATGCATTTTTCTTTAAAAAAATAATAGTGGTTCAAAGAACTACATGAAAAGGACATTTTTGCAATTTTCAATTAATTTGAAAGCTGGAGTCACAGTCCAGAGAAAGATAAAGATGGGTGGCTGAAATTTCCTTTGTTGAGCATACAAACGGTAGGATTATTGGGTTTAGAAGTTTCTCGTATCAATAACAAATATTTTAAAAATCTAAACACATTTCATTTTTCGAACAATTTTCTTTTAAGTTGAATACCCTTTTCCAATTTTTTTTTTTTCTGGAAGTATTCATTCAGATCGCAATTTAAAGCGATGACGACGTTTTCATTGGAAGGATGGTGATTCAAGACCAAGAAAGTTTTTATTATTAAAGCAGGTAAATATCCAATAGCGCAAAATTTTGCGTGTATTCAGTTATTTGAAACCTCAGTTGGTCCAGTTTTTGATCTCCCACCGTAATTAAATGAGCCGGTACGTTGTGATGGAGGAACATGACAATATACTTAGCTAAGCCCGGACATTACTTTCTTTAGCTGGTAATTCTTCTTTCTTTAGTGAAGCTTCAAACATTTTATTATCGCATTACTTTCCTGCCGATTGAACCGTCTTCACTTTCTATGGAATATTTGATCAGTTGACCATGAAACTGAATAACATGAGACTTTATATTTAACATACTAACTAAGGGAGATAAACTAAAATACTTTTGATGTATATATTTGTCTCTTTCCAACTCAGGAAAATTCCTCTAACTATTCAGCAGCCCCCCGATTCGAGAGCTTCAATACCTTTTAAGGATATTTTAAAACATATAAATAATTATGGAGACAGAAATCTCCTGTTTGTTATCAAGTATTTTCCAAATCCATTATTTAAATTTTTTTTGCCAAAAATCTACTGAAAAAATATATTTCGAGACTAGCTTTATGTTGAAAAATAATGTTCCTATCAAGAGACGTGAAAACAGTTGCACAACCAGTATACTCACTTTCTCTATGTTTCTGGGAATCTCATCAATCACAATCAAAATGTTTCTAGGTAAACTAAATAGAAGCAATTCGTATTTAGTTGTGGGAGCACATCTGTGATTTGTGTACTATATACGAAGGTTTATTATGATTGATCGTACTAACTTACATTACAGTTTTCCATAATTGTCCGATTTGTATTAAAATACGAGTACATGTACACATGTCCTTTTTGACTTTGACTTACCGTGAAACATAATGTTGCGGTGATTTCAAATATTATTTGTATTCAACGAAATAACTTTTCACGTACATATATCTCCCATATATCTCAGGACAAAGCTGTCATTCTTTAGTTGTATGTTATGCTCTCACCTAATTCAGTTTCAGTTCATGATCTAACTAAAAAAAAAACTGAATTCACATTTGTATTTGACGTGTCTCCCTTTTCTATTTGCGTTGTAAATGGACGGAAAATGATCGATAGAAACATCCTTTTCTTTATTTTATTCTTTGTTTTCTGATGAAATTATATATACGAGTACCCTGCAGCATATACTTGCGCAACATTAATGCAAAATTTCGTCACTATTTATTTGGTTATCCATCCCATGAAGAGAAAATAATTGTGAACGGTGAGAAATAAAAACCAAATTGTCTGTTATTCCTATAATATATAATAAATAGTGATTACATAGTAGATGGTACAATAGAGATTACATTCCAAAACACCTAAGAAATTTGAATATCATATTGACCCTAAGATTATGTTAAAAGGGAGTGAAACACAATAATTCTAGAACAATTGAGGAGAAGAAAATAGCTTTGTTTCGATTTGTTCCAGGAGTTTCTAATTGGCCGACGTGAAACAAATTATATGAATAATTTAAAATTGTATATATTCGTTTCGTTTTGAAGCACCTTATGTACAGGTAGTTTATATTGGATTTGAGCAAGAGGATTGATTCAGTATCCATTCTATAAAACATGATTTTCACCTTCATTTTTTGTGAATACCACGTAGGAAATTTCATATTGAGGTGACATTTTACATGTGTATTTTGGAGTTTGAACACATTGTTAGTTTAGTTACATTCTTGTCTGATCACGAACACTGACGTACTATTATCTGCCTATATTATACAAGTAATCCTCATAGAAAAGCATGTTCACTAGGAAATTTTCTTTGATATCACCTCAACTTGTGACAGCTGCTGTAGAACATGACTCCACCAGAGCATCTTTCACTCCAAAATTAATCCGAGTGAACTCCTTCATACCGATATCGATACCATAATAAATCAGTTCTCCTATATTAGGCGTCTTCGATACAAGTAAGTGGCATACTTGGCCTCACTGTTTCAAAAAAAGCACTGAATCCCAGGAAATTTTCATGGGCAATATTTAATATCGCTGGTTTTCAAGCAATTTTCAATTTGCAAGCACTTTCTATCTAGGATACAAAAACTCGCTTGTTTCATCCGAGTATAATTTACTCGATAACTTTGTCCATACAAAAGTCTGTCCTATCCTCGATAGAGTGGCGAATTAAAGACGCCTATTGTAATTCCTCACAACAAAAACTTCAAAGCCAGTGTCAGTAGAACTTTCAGGAAACTCATATGGATATGCGGTTTTGTTATATCGGTATAGAATATTTTTTCAACTAACCTCACCAAGCTGACTCTCATTGAAAATATATCTATGAACGTAAATATATTTATTAGAGTTCAAGAGATAAACATCTTATAGTGCGACTGTTCTGAATGCCTATCCCATAAGATTGAAAATAGTTGTTGGAAACTAATTCTTTATTTCATTCCACACTTGTTTAATTCAGCTGTCAAATCAGTGAATTGAGGTACTCAATTTTAACTAAGAAGATTCGAATAGTTTTCAATTGAGAACGAAAAGTAGACTGGTCTAACTAACAAGGTTATTATTTCTTAATACTGCGACATTCCTGCTAAATGTAATCAGAAGTAAGTTCAGAGCTATAACAGATATCTTACAGAACATTGTCTCCTCAGACAGAATGCCTGTAAGAACAAAGTAGCATTTCTTTGCGAATCATTTTTCCGCTGTTATATTAAAAATCACAGTAGCAAGTGCTATCAAAAACGTAAAATAACAGTGCCTTAAAAAATTCCTCGATTTTTACAGGGTTTTATTTTCCTCAGTGATAAGAAACGTGAAAGAACAACTATGCGTGATTTCACTACTTCGGCAACTTTTTATGCATCCATCCAAAAATAGAAACCCAAGTGTGCTCTACACAAATAAAACACCGATGACTGTTTAAAATCAGGACATGATAACGACATTATGAAACGAGTACAGAAGTCTGAAGTCGGGTTAGACCGACTTCGAAATACCCTTTACCTTTCCTTTGTGCGTGCGAGTTCAATAATGGGGATGTTTTCTACTACATAAATCATCATTTCTACATAAATTGTCATTATCTACGGTAATTTTCGGTAGAGTACCTCGAATTTATTATATTAGAAAGTTGCGTTCCTTTATCTGATCGACCCCATTTCTTGTGCATGGCTTTGTAGGGTCAATAATACTCGTATGTACGTACTAATATTAACTTTCGTCCAAAAAGTTACAAAAATATGTCAATATGTGGCTGTAAAAATAACCCGACCATTTTTTGTATGGTGTTTAATCTTTGTACCCGCAACTTTCCTGTGAAATTGCGTTGATAAATCTTTAATAGGAACCCAGTAAGGATTTTTGGTTAATTGTGGGCATGGCAGTAGTATTATGGTCTCCATACTTTGCACACACACTATTGTGGACCCCATTTACACTTTTTATTCCAATAGCAGCAATACGAGCATAGGTAGGCTAATTTTAATTGTAGACCCTAATGTTCGTTATATCAAAAGTGGGCGTGTCCTTTCTCGGATCAACCTTATTTTATGCAGATAGCTTTATAATGCCCACATGTTGCTTATCGTAACATTTTGTCCATAAATCTTTTTGTCTTGAATATATCTTAAGTTATGAATGCTTGTTAATAGCGGGCGTGGCGCTTTTTTTTGCATGGTGTTTAGTAAGACCCACATCTACATAATTATCAAATTGCGTCACTATTCACATCAATTGGACAGAAGTTATAGTATATTTTAAGAAAGGCGAAACAAGTTTCTTATATGGGAGATAGGCGTGGTCTTTGTCCAAATCGGACCATATAGCAATCTGGTTATGTTTCTTTGTCTAGACTATACTTTGCAAACTTTCATTAAGATAGCTATAACGGTGCAGAAAAAAGTGGCCACGGAAGGACAGACAAAATCAAAATTGTTGTTCTGATCATATCTGTATATTTAAGTCCATACCTACCTCGCCTCTTTCTGGAAGCTGCAACCCCTCTCAAAAGCACAAAATTAGTATACCCTTTTTACCTTTTTTAAAGGTAAAGGGTATAATAACTGGTTGGCTTATATAGAATACTTATAAGTCAATCTGTTAAGACTCCAATAGATACCCTCTATCCATTTTTTAGTGGACTGCCCTGCACTAAGCCCTACAAGTTGGAAAATCTTTAGCGTTGGCTCTATTATGCTATAGCCAACATATCGATTGCGGAAATCTTTAAATCCTTGAATTTCATAAAATAAAACAACTCTTCGAATATTTGATATGGCACATTGTGCTATTGCTCACTTATAATGTATCGATCTACTGTGTTAATCGTAGCATATCCTTATTATTTAATTCGACAATAGCTCCTTAAATATATCAATTCTTCCTATTTGTTTAAGTGAGACATGAATTTGTGCATTAAACGTTAAATCGTAGAGAGTTGAAAGAATTCTTCAATATCACAGCCAAAACAAATTGTGTAATCGAAGAATTTCTCTTCAGATACTGAAAGATGGCGGAGAAATGATTTATGCAAAACTTACGAAATATTAAATACCATCAATAATTTCGAATCCGTAAGGAGAAGAAAATTTTATATATATATAGATATATATATTTTTTTTTTTTTAATATCCAAATATTTTATTGCAATCTGTTACATTCAATCACATTCAGCAATATTTAATAACTTAAGACTAATTTTTGTATTTACTGTCTTTTATGGACTACACCCAGTGGTGCAGCCATTGCCTATTAGCACAGGAGATCTGTTGTGGATTTTCTCTTCAGTCGGATGAAAGTGAAGGGGTTGGAAGTGAGTTCCGATACCAGTGGATTTGGGTGGACTAGGATTCTCAGATTGTGCGAAGTAGAGAGCTTTTTTATTTCTTGAGCGACTGTAGGAACTTTGAGGTCACGATGGATTTGGTTGTTTGTGACATAATAGGGCGCGTTTACAATCATTCTTAGGGTCTTTGATTGGAATCTTTGAAGTATTTCAACATTGGAAGTTGCCGCAGTGCCCCACAGCTGAATACCGTATGTCCAAACTGGTTTTAAAATTGCTGAGTACAAGAGCAATTTGCTATCGATTGAGACTTTGGAGTTTCGATTCAAGAGCCAGGGTAGATTTCTGAGCTTTATACCGAGTGATTTTCGTTTTGTAAATATATGTGTTTTCCAAGTTAATCTTCTGTCGAGGTGCATCCCAAGGTATCTAGCCTCATTACATTGGGGTATATTTATGCCGTTGAGTTTAACGGGTGGGCAGGTGTTTCGTTTGAGAGTGAATGTAACCTGGACTGATTTTGTTTCGTTCAACTTGATTTTCCATTTTTTTAGCCAGTCAGTAATTTTGTTTAGCCCACTCTGGATTTTAGAGGAAGCTAAGTGTGGGAGAGTGTCAACAGCTAAGACAGCAGTGTCATCTGCAAAGGTACCTATGGTGACTCCTTCAGCTGATGGTAAGTCGTACGTGTGAAGTAGATAAAGTATTGGGCCCATGACACTTCCTTGGGGTACGCCTGCTGAGCTTTCATGGAGCTCAGATTGTTCCTCACCTTGCTTTACGAAAAAATATCTATTTGTAAGATAGGACTTGATTAACACATAGTAGTTAATGGGGAGTGTAGTTTTTATTTTGTAAAGCAAGCCATCGTGCCAAACGCGATCAAATGCTTGCGAGATGTCAAGAAACGCTGCTGTACAATATTTTTTATGTTCGAATGCAGTGTGTATTTACTCAACAATCCTATGAACCTGTTCGATTGTGCTGTGTTTTTTCCTGAATCCAAATTGATGATTTGGAATTAGCTTTCGCTCTTCTATTTTATATTTGAATACCTTTTGATAACAAATATTCGGGTATGATGAACATATGGGTTGTTCATTACGACTTTCTTTCATTGCAGAAATTTATTTTGCATTTAAATTAGATGCAGAAAACTGCCGGAGTGTAGCATACCTTTGTATATGATACCATTTCAAACAATAACTGTTTTTTTTTAATATTTAATAATATATTAATTCTATTCATTATCGTTCAAGAACAATTTAAATAAATTCCTTAATGTTATAATTTAATCTCATAAAAACTAGTTAATTATACATTTCTTTCCTATTTATATACTAATTTTACTTGCTTTGGTTTTAAAATACTTTAGTGCTAACTTTGAATCGAATCCAGAATTTATTGGCCGTATTTTTGGGGCTGATTTTAGAGTCGTTTGGCACCAACCCCTTCAGCTTCCGGCCTGTAGAAAATGTTGTTTCCAGTAAAAGCGGCAAGCCAGATACTTCTTGAACTCGATGTATTACTTTGACTTATTACGGCAAGTAGTCGTTCGTATACCTGCCACGCCAGTAGGGGCTGACCACATTTACTGGCAGTAATTTCTATGTGGTTTTCACGGGGGGCTCTGGCAGTTGCGTCAATTGTATTCGAAAGGCTAATTTCGACATATTCTGTTGTTGGAATCATCTACAAATCAGAAAGAAAGAGTATATTACAAAATTAAATTAATACTAATTTAAATTGTCCTCTTTTTACCACTTTGATTGAAGTTTTTGGAAATTTGTAAATACTGGAACACAAATCCGGAGAGGATGCCTGTCACACTCCTAGGTTGAAAACACACTGAATTTATAATTCGCAGCCGGCGCCCAGCAACCCCATAAAAACCAGCTGACTCATATGACCAGCATATGTATGGCACGTTTTATGTGGATTACAACCACCATAGAGCACAATAATGAATTGGATATTGCACATTTAGTCGTATAATAGATACACACAGCATATCAGTAGCCACAGCGACAAACATATGCAGACTTTCCCCTAACTTGTGAACATGCGTAGGTTCTTTTGACTACAAGTATCATAGGGGTTGGTTCGCTTTCCGTGTTTCCTCAGTCATGCGTTCACCATAGCAGTAGGATACCCTACACTGTGTATGGGTTTGGGTTTAGTTTTTGTGAACATTTTTTCAAAACACTTTTTATTTCATTTAGCTCAGTACATCTTCTGCTTGTTGTGGGTATTCGAAAAACTACTGGAATGATTTAAAAATTTGCATTAATAATTCTCACCCACTCTTTTCTCTGCATGTAGTATATTAACTTATTTGAAAGTTTTAGCAGCTGACCGAAATCAGAACAGAATGCTCAGCTTTGATATGGTCGCCCGATTTTTCTGACATGTCCTGCCAACCGTCTACCAACGTTAAACGGACTTGTGGCGGTGTACCTCAAACAAAACCGAGCAGATGTGTCTGTGCGCGCTATTTTCGGACACATTCCAAATAAGAACAGGAATTTGCGAAGTGGATAATCAAAGTAGGGCACACATAATTAAACACAACGTGACACACGCTTTCTACGTGGCAAGTTTCATATTGTTACTTAACTTAATTTAACAAATATTGCGAACACTGGACTGTATTATTGGAATGTTTGATAATTTTGCTTTAATTGAAGTAGTTTAATTTACCAGGAATTTACGTAAGCATAGTTAACAAACTTTATTTACTATACCTTAGTTTACCCAAATTTGCGCAATTTACAGTTTTCACCACACTCTCTTCGCAATTTTTTGAATTATTTTAGCTGTTCGAACATATTCCATAAATATAAAAGGGATAGTATAATATATTTAAAGGGTATATAAATTTAGATCGCAAAACTATCATAACTTTTTGAGATTGTTGTTGTTTTTATAGTGTTGCGGCACATCGATTTCGCATGTGATTACAGCAATTGAAATGTGTGCGGAACAGTTTTAGTGATAGTGCTCCTAATCCTTCAATAATCTTCTTTAATCAGAATATACATATGCCAGATATACATCGCAGTACTGATATCTCGTGCGTTCATATACCAATCCACCGATATCATATGTTAACGGGTCCTTAAGACTATATATAAATGATTTTATCTTTCCCCACTCTTGGTTATTCTTTTAACACATTCGCGGACAGTTCATTTTCGCATAGTCCCTTTATGGGGCATATGCTGTATCTTCGGAATTACCGAAGATAATTAATCCAGGACTGGAGCAAAATCATTAGAATTAAGAAACAAATTGTATTATGTGAATTTTTTTAACAATTTAATTTTGCGGTTATTGCCGTCATGTCCCAGCCACAATTCCGAATTGTTAACACAGGACACGTCGGGAAATCCCGTCTTGACGGCTTTTACCGTCATGTCCCACCCAGATATTCGAAATTTGCCTTATATGACAGAGCGGGATATGCAGTCAGGATTTAAAAGCATTGTAACTGAAGATAAAAACTATATTTTTATTGAAATTCAAAGTAATACAGACATTTTTAGGGGAAAGGGGACACAAATTAAATTAAAAATAACATACGATAAAATAAAATAAAGTTTAGTACCCGTAATATCCTTCGGATTTCCTTTACGGTTTGCTCGTAATGTGCCTGTAATGTGCGTGTTGTACGATAGCAGAGTCTTGGAGAGACCCACGCTGTTGTAAAAGTTGTCCATAATTAGATGATGACCTTTGTTTAGGAATGGAGACATTAAACGATGAACAATATCTCCAACTTTTGACTTTTGACCCTTTTCTGCTGCTCCTTGATATATTTCTATATTCAAAACATACCCATCGCTTGATGTAAGCTCGTACAATTTTATTCCATTTTTAGCCTTTTTATTTTTTATATATTGCCGGAAATGTAGCCGTCCACGGTATAGTAGAAGAGATTCGTCCAATGATAGGTGCTCCTCGGGATAGAAGGCTTTTTGAAAACTTTTTATAAAAATATCCAGTAATGGCTTGATTTTTTTAGTTTTGTTTCATCGTCTCTTTCAGGGGAGCAACTCAAACAACGTAAAAGCTGTTCAAATCTACGACCAGTCATTGTGCTTCGAAATATAGGATGATAATAAAGTGGATCACTTGAAAACATATCTCGAATCTTAGGTGCCTTGATTTGTCCTTGAAGCAAGCAAAGACCCCGGAACTTAAACATTTCTTCATTGCATGTGGGCTTAAAAGTAGCGAATCGTGCGTTTCGAGTATGTGGACGACTATTCAAGCATAGGTTGGACCCATATATATTCGTTGAGCTTACCAATTTTATTATTATGTCCAACGTAAACATCTCGTCAAAAATATTCCTCGGAGTACAATTCTGACCAACATCCAGTTTCACTCCACAGTTTGCTGAATTGAAATTAAACTGAGGTTTCTCTGGAGTTTTCAAACCACTCATCTTCAGATTCCATCTCCGGACGAGGCTCCTCATGTTCTTCTGATTCTGAACTATTATCAAAGTCACCATCAGTACACTCCATTATATTTTCTGAAATATCATCCGAAAGAAATTCTCTCTCACGTAATTCCAGATTTTCGCGCACACCTGAAGCCTGAGTTTTGCTGCAAGTAGCCCTTTCTTCTTCGCATGGGATTTCGTCGGAATTTTCTCCGTCTGGTTCATAATTTGGATCGCTCCCATACTCTCCGTCATCGCTGAAAGGGTCGCATTCAGATTCATCGCCCGAACCCATTTCTTGGAAAAGTCTTAAAACTTTATCTCTCTGTTTGCTGTATCTGTCCATTTTTCTACAAAAATTCACAATACAAATAGCACATTTATTTACTTATTTACTTAGAATTATATTTTATAAATAAAAATTACTCACTTTTTTCAGCAAATTTAGTTAGCTTTTACTTTTTTCACAATAAAATTTATTAACTTTTATCAATAAATTTGTTTGCTGTTACTCAACCTTACGAAACAACTCCAACTGGACACAAATCGGAAAACGTACTGAAAACTAACGGGATATGCCGTCTTGCTTCTGCTAATGTGTACCTGATCGCAACATGTGTTTGCAACTGAAACGGGCCGTTATCTTTTGTCCTATGACGCATAGACTAAAGGGGGAAAACAACTACTGGGGCATTTATATTTGCAAACCATAATTTACAATCAACGTTGCCGCGGGATCTACCGGCTTGTCCCAATGACTTAAAAAATTTTTGACGGTATATGCCGTTCTGTCCCAATATTTTACTCTTACTTTGACGGCATATGCCGTCTTGTCCGCGAATGTGTTAAAATAATGCATCTTAGTAATATTTTAATTTAAATGAGTAACGTAGTAAATATTTTCATAACGGCCCAGATACAGGGGTTAAAGTGGAAAATATCAATAACTGCTCCCACATAATATCATTTCTTAGTTAGACTCGTTATTATTTTCAATAAATTAATTAAACAAAAGTTTATTCTGAAGAATTCTACCACTTTCTCCGGTACATTTGCAGACCTAATCGCGCACAATGCAAGACTAGTTTTTAAGCATCAGGAATAACCAAGAATTCACTGCAATTGAGAATCATAGTGAGGTAAACAGACCTGCATAAATGGATAATGTAATAAACATAGCATACTCTCCTAAACGTATGAGCCTAAGTCATACATTATTAAACAGAGAGTTGACAAGAGTGTTAACGTTTGTGTCTACAATCAAAAATTTATGCATAAAAGCAGCATTCAGTTCCGATTTTCGAATAGTAATATAAATAGTCTTGTAGTTTTTATCTATCCGAAACGGCAATTTGATGGGATAAATGGTGATTTAGGAATAGAAGTAGGAATATCTCATAAATTCAGGAGTTGAAAAATTTATTTTCTAAATAGTTATAAGAATGTGTATCAACTTTAACTTGACTGGGAAAAATATCTGAGACCATAGAAAAATTGTTTGAAGAGGTAAAACAAAACCCATCTAAGATTTTGCTACCACCTACAATTCATTTCTTATGACGTTTGTCTGAGGTACTGAAACATATTCCGAATATTGGTGCCCTATGTAATAGGTCATCCGAAAAGAAACGGATACTTTCATTATTTTAACCATCGTTTTTGGTGGGGCTTTTTACTTATACAGGATACACAAACATTAGTATACATATAAATGTAAAGTATGTCATTTAACCTTATGCAAGGAGAAGGGTTGTTACTGCCTATTTTAATGAGCAGTTATAAGTTTTATTCTAATTTGTGCTATATGAGCGGGGACTGTGTGCAAAATGAAAATTCTCATATTCTATTTTTATATATGTGAAATAATTAATTCAATCGGTTATATGGCTGTCGAAAACCCCCCAAAACAAACCAGTAAAGAAAGTTGACTGGGACTTCGAGGTACCCTCTACCATTACATGTCCGTGCGAGAATATGCATTTTTAGCAGTATGGAACAAGAGAACTCAGTGTTTCAAGCTGAAAATTATGCAATAGAACTTTGCTTAAGAGAAGAACTAGAACATTGCTTAAGAGGAGAACTAGAAACTGACACCACAAATTGTCACACCTATAGTCACTCAGAGAGTAAGACTGTGTTGCTAGCACTTAGCACATTTGAATGAAATCCAAACTAGTTTGGGAGTGCCTCATTCTATTGAAGAGACTAGCATAAAAAACAGAGTTCATCTGATATGGGAGCAAGGGCATAGTAGGCACTTGGGGAACGTAGTGGAAGGTCGCTAGAAAAGGGTCAGCCAGCAGTTTTACTGGACCTGAACCATTTTGTGGTTTTCTTTGGAGCTCCACAAAATACGAAATTAAGAAATGGCTAGAAAAAATCGCACCAAATTGGATTGGAAGCAAAAGATATTAGGGTAGCTAAAACTTTCATTTTCCATTCTCTCAAGAGAACCACTCAGATACTGAGCTGACTCGGTCAGGTATTCGCATTTTCACGGAACTTTTGACTGGGCAGTGTAGAGAGAAGCACCTATACTCTATAAGGGTCACTTAAAATGAACTCTGTAGGTAATGTAACGAAGAAGAAGAAACAGCTGAACATCTGATTTGTCATTGTAATGGTCTCATATAGACCCGGCTTCGTTACTTAGGTAACCATTTCCTAGAACCATCAGATATTGCGGACAAATCTCCCAAAGAAATTTCTAAATTCGTAATGAATACTAGACTTGGGGAGTATTTGTAAATATATGTCTATTGGATGCAGTGACTTGGTGACTAGTTCCCGCTCGCATTACAATCTTAATCTTAATGTCCGTGTGATATAAACCATGTTTTTTTTTTGTTTCCATATAACACAATAATAAATATTATCTTTGTAGGCACGTTTATCATACTGAAATGTGGCACCCACTATGATCACCAAGATTCATGATCAAATTTTGCATATATGAAACCTCTTATATAAATTTTATATAGATATCGAGTTATGCATATATATTAAAAGTGGGCGTGGTGTTGGAATTAACCATTAGTCCATTTTTTGTTTGCCCTTTTTATAGCCTTTACCTTTAAAAAAGGTAAATACCTTTGAAAAAGGTAAATATACTAACTTTGTGCTTTTGAGAGGGGTTGCAATTTCGAGGAGGCATGGTAGGTATGGACATATATATACAGATATGATCAGAATCACTTTCTAACCATTTTTTATTTTGTCCGTCCGTCTGTCCGTCTGTGGCCACTTTTTTTCTACACCGTTAGAGCTATCTTAATGAAATTTTGCAAAAGTATAGTCTGGACAAAGATACAGAACCAGATTGTTATATATGCCGATTGGGCAAAGACCACGCCTATCTCCCATATAAGGAACTTTTTTCACCGTTTTTAAAATGACTATAACTTCGGTCCAATTGAAGAAATCTTGACATTATTTGGCAGTTATGGAGATGTGGGTCCTACTAAACACTGTGCAAAAATTTGGGCGGTATATATTAATTGCCACGCCCACTTTTAACAAATATTAATAACTTAAGATCTGGTAGAAATTTACGGACGAAATTTTCCGGGATGGAACATGTGGACATTACAAAGCTATCTGTAGCAAATAGGGTTGATCAGAGAAAAGACACGCCCACTTTTAATATAAGGAACTTTCGGGTCTAAAATTAAAATTAGCCTGCCTATGCTCGTATTGATGCCAGCGGAATAAAAATGTGCAGAAATATACATGGGGTCCATAATAGTGTGTGTGCAGAATATGGAGATCATGATAGAACTGCCACGTCCACAATTATCCAAAAATCGTTACTAGGTTCCTATTAAAGATTTATCAACAAAATTTCACAGGAATGTTGCAGGTACTAACATTAAACACCGCACAAAAAATGGGCGTGTGTTTTATACAGCCACGCCCACTATTGACATATTATTATAACTTGCGACCTACACAATATTTTTAGACGAAATTGTATATTTGTACGTATATGGACCCTATAAAGCCATATACAAGAATTAGGGTCGATATAATCATTTCAAGGTACTCTACCAAAAATTACCGTGAATATGCTCCTAATGATGATTTATGAAGAAAACATCCCAATTCTTGAACTCGCACGCACAAGAAAAGGTAAAGGGTATTTCGTAGTCGGTCTAACCCGACTTCAGACTTCTTTACTCGTTATACTGATACACTGATCCACATATTGCTGTCTTATGAAGCGACGCAGTAATGAATGTGTGAAAGTGGGAGTTGCCTCCGATCCATTTTTTGCTTATGAGTCTATAACGTCAACCTGCTTCGTCTATAAATCTCATAGTCATGTTAAGTTATGAATATGTGTTAATAGTGGACTTGGCACAGTCCTCAAACTTCGAATAGAGTCTAGTATGACCCACATCTACATAAATGCGTCAGTTTGTCATCAATTTTAAAAAATCAGCCTACAGTTGCATATATGGGAGGTAAGGGTGGTCTTTGCCCAAATGGGCTTATACAGCTATCTGGTTCTGAACTAATGTTCAAGCTATACTTTTCCAAAGTTTCATTAAGATATACTGCGGTGTGAAGAAAAGACGGTCAGCCGGATGAAATCCGGATATATGGAGGTGTGATCAAAAGATAACCGTTATTTTCATCTTTCCGTGAGTTACGTATGTTCGATGTTCGAATTTTTTTTTTATGTTGGTACACACGTCTGTTATATATGTTGGCAATACCAACCATTTTGAATTGTCAGTTTGTTTTTGACAGATAAAAAGGTTAGTCGTGTTTTGGTGTGCTCTTCGATTTTGTACTATTCGAAAAAATGGATCAAAGAAACTGTATTCAGTTATGTGTAAAAAATGAAATTAAATGCGCAAGGACATTTGAAATGTTGATTGTGGCCTTTGGCGAGTCTACTATGAGCAGAACACAAGTTCAATTGTGGTATAACCGGTTTAAGGAAGGCCGAGAAGATGTCAATGACGATGCTCGTCCTGGTCGCCCGAGCACGTCAACAACCGATAAAAACATTGACGCAGTGATGAAAATGATTTTGGATAATCGTCGAATCACTATCAGAGAGGTTGCTGATGATGTTGGCATATCGTTCGGCTCATCCCAAGCAATTTTTACGGATGTTTTAGGCATGAAAAGTGCGGCAGCGAAGATTGTTCCAAAATTGCTAATTTTTGAGCAAAAACAACGTCGCATGGACATCGCTCAGGAGCTGTTTTTGGCCAAAAACAAAACCGTTATCATGCCTCAACCACCGTATTCACCGGACTTGGCCCCCGCTGACTTTTCCTCTTTCCAAAACTGAAGACACCGACACCAAAACTGAAAGGAAAGCGTTTTGCTACGATTGAGGAGATAAAAGAAAAATCGAAACAGGAGCTGTTGGCGATACCAAAAAAGCGTTTCAGAAGTGTTTCGACGATTGAAAAAAACGCTGGCATAAGTGTATTATATCTGAGGGGAATTACTTTAAAGGGGACAAGATAGTTGTTGATGAATAAATAATACTTTATTTTTTGATCACACAATAACGGTTCTTTTTTGATCACACCTCGTATATCCATACCTACCACGCCTTCTTCTGCACCACCCCACAAAGTTACTTTTTTTAAGATACAATGTGAGAAAGCTCAGCCTAAGAAAGAAGTAGCGGATTGAAAGCAGCTAAACAACAATGCTTATGGAACTTTCTAAAATACTCCTCATAATGTGATGTTTCTATTTAGAAATTCTTCTGCAACGCATATAATGTAATTTATGCATATAAGAGGCATAATATCGATTCAATAGAGTATTTGGTACAGTCGACACGATCGACTTGTAGTATTTGTATTAGATTGTGTCTACGCCGACCACTACTATACTTCTATATAGAAATTTAAATATACTATATTCTAAGTCATGTTTTTTCATTGCAGTTTCAAATCCTTTCCGCACACACTCATATTTTGTGTTCATTCTTCTACTGCTAACTTGCACTCAAGCACAACCGGAGCCAGTAGTCAACGACATAATGACCGGCACTAACGAGCAAAAGTTGGCATTGTTTTCCATTAATATTTACAGCAAATTGTTGCTGCTGAAGCCCAACGAGAATATTGTCTTCTCACCCTTTTCCATCCAGACATGTTTGGCTATGGCGCGCGTTGGGGCTAAAGGGGAAACAGCCGAGGAGTTGGATCGTGGTCTTGGTTTAGTTTCCAACGATGTGGGTGCCATGGCAGACACTTTTCATACAATACTGGCTACTTACGAGAAAAGCGACATTTTAAAAATAGCCAATAAAATGTATATCATGAAAGGAAACACCGTGCAGAAGGAATTCAACGATATTCTATCGAAGAAGTTCTTCTCCGCCGCTGACGTAATTGATTTCGCCCAAAATATTGCTGCAGCGCAAACGATAAACGATTGGGTTGAATCCAAAACGAATAACTTGATCAAAGATCTTATTTCGCCCGATGCGTTGAACGAGGACACGCGCTTAGTTCTGCTCAATGCTATATACTTTAAAGGGGAATGGCAGCATAAGTTTAAGGCATCCAATACCCACCCCGAGGACTTCTATTTGAATGAAGTTGACACTGTGAAAGTGCAAATGATGAATTTAAAGGAACGCTTCCGCTATGCTGAATTGCCAGAACTAGATGCCACTGCTTTGGAGATGCCGTACATAAACTCCGATCTATCAATGTTGGTCATATTGCCAAATTCACGTACTGGTCTGAAAGATTTAGAAAACAAATTGAAAACTTATGCGTTATCGGAGATTACTACTAAAATGTCATCGATGCAAGTGATTGTAAAGTTCCCTAAATTCAAGGCTGAGGTTTCCGTAGAGTTGAACGAGCCACTTCAACAGGTCAAGAGAATACATTTAAATTTTAAACTACCTGTGTACTTATGCTAATCTCAAAATGCATTTCCAGTTGGGCATGTCGCGTATGTTCTCGAACGACGCGGACTTCGGCAAGATGCTAGAGTCTGCGGAACCACTCCAGGTCTCCAAAGTCATACATAAGGCGTTCATTGAAGTCAATGAAGAAGGAACTGAAGCTGCAGCAGCTACAGGTGAGCATCCATCCAAATCGAACATATAGTTTATAGTTAAGAGAAGTTATTTAATGCCATATCCTTTCATGTCCATCTTCATCTTCACCTGCCTCGCTATCGTTGTTATCTTGTCCGCTAATCATCACATCCTTGGAATTATATTAAATGTTTGTTTGTCTCTGTAATTTCCTTTAGCTATGCACGTGCGGACGAAACGTTGTGTAATCGACATAACTGATCCACAAGATTTCATTGCGGACCATCCATTCTGCTACGTCATTAATTATGCAATGCCAGTCACTGTTGCCAGTGAAGACGGCAGCACGGTACCGCGAAATTTATCAGTTCTACTATTTATGGGTGCAATTACCAAATTGAATAATCTCGAAGGAGCCGATATCCATGATGAATTGTAATTATTATTACAATAGTCATGGTTTTGCGATTCGTATATAGAGTATACTTTTAGGAGTTTAATCTAGTTAATGTTAAATTATATTTAAATTCATATACTTAAATTCCAAGATTGATATTTAATAAACATACTCGCACACAGATCTGTACATGGGTAGTTTTTCCTGAACGTATTTTATTGAAACGTGTTTATTTTATCCTGATGTGTGTTCCCAAAACAAATGCATTATATTTAAGGGTTTAGAGTTATGCTTTCATAACTGTCCTCATTTTCACTTGCCTCGCTGTCGTTGCTTTCTTGTTCGCTGATCATAACATCGTTGAAATTTTATTAAATGTTTGTCTCTTCATTTCCATTTAGCTGTGCTCGTACTGAAGACTCATTGTTTAGTCCGGAATCGCAGTCCCATAAAATTTATTGCGGACCATCCATTCTGCTACGTCATTAATTATGCAATGCCAGTCACTGTTGCCAGTGAAGACGGCAGCACGGTACCGCGAAATTTATCAGTTCCACTATTTATGGGTGCAATTGCCAAATTGAATAATCTCGAAGGAGCCGATATCCATGATGAATTGTAATTATTATTACAATAGTCATGGTTTTGCGATTCGTATATAGAGTATACTTTTAGGAGTTTAATCTAGATAATGTTAAATTATTTTTAAATACATATACTTAAATTCCAAGATTGATATTTAATAAACATACTCGCACACAGATCTGTACATGGGTAGTTTTTCCTGAACGTATTTTATTGAAACGTGTTTATTTTAATCCCGATGTGTGTTCCCAAAACAAATGCATTATATTTAAGGATTTAGAATTGAAGTTACTTATGCTTTCATAACTGTCTTCATTTTCACTTGCCTCGCTGTCGTTGCTTTCTTGTTCGCTGATCATAACATCGTTCAAACTTTATTAAATGTTTGTTTGTCTCTTCATTTCCATTTAGCTGTGCTCGTACTGAAGACTCGTTGTTTAGTCCGCAATCGCAATCCCACAAAATTCATTGCGGACCATCCATTCTTCTATGTCATTAATTTTGCACTACCAGTCTCTGTTGCGAGTGAAGATGGTAGTTCGTCACAAATAATTTCATCCATACCTCTATTCCTGGGTACTACTTCAAATTCAATGTTGGCGTAGAATCTGATGTGCATGTTGAATTGTAATTATTATTACAATCAAGTTATTGTTTTGTCCTTCGTGTATAGAGTAATGGAATCATGTCAAATGCTGTCTATGTGGTTAGTAATCCTAAACTTTATATTTAGATTTTTAAATAATTTGATGCTAATAACACAAACTCTGGTTAGAGCCTAACTTGTAAGCTTATCAAAATTGAAAATCTCCCAACATAGCCTATGAACTTTTCGGCAACGCGCAGATGGTCAGTTTTAATCTTCTGAGACCACATATTGACGGCTGAGTGCCACCGTATTTTATATAGTTTTCTATACTTTTAAGGGGAAGCATTTGAAGTTAATTATTTACATATTGTGTATGGGCAGTATTACTAAGCTTCAGTTGGAATCTTTCGATCTAATATATATGTGAGCTTTTGAAGCACAATTGGCTTAATGTGTCCAATCGTGGATACAAAATACTGGGAAACTATTATAACTACAACTACAAGACTCTTGCACAGATACACGATATGTAGTCTTACTTGAGCATATAAGTACCAAATATGCAGAGGAAAATAATAGCAATATAGCTACAGCATATAGTGAGGGTATCACCTGGAATACCTCATCTGAAGGCAGTGCTACAGAAAATGGCTACTTACTATTACCAAAATTGCGAGTACAATTAAGCTTTCTATCATTTTTTATAGTCGAGTCTATAACGCTCATTTATCCAATAAAAAAAGAATAGGACAATTTGTAAAGCAGAATAGCACTTAAGTTTGTTGAGGCGATGGCGGATTTTTTTTAAGCGTTTCAGCAAAATGGGTTATTAATGCCGTTTAGACACTACCACACACTTTTTAGTGCATTTACGGTTGGTGTAGAGTTTGAGCTTATGTCTGTAAAATTCATCGAGACAGGCCTGGTAGGTCTGAACAAATATATTAATAATCAGTGACTTCCTGAGCACATTTAAGCTATGTCGTAACATTTGAAACTTATGATTTCTTGATGTTGTTTTTGGCAACCAACAATCCGTATAATCACTATTCGCTAAAAACAGAAAATCAGAGACCTATCGCTTATAGCCAGAGTGGTTTCTATATCATGTAATGCACAGCACATAAAACTCTTCAATTGAAAATCCATTTTTAACACATATAAATATTTATCAACTCTATACCCCATCTCCCTCCACAGGCGCTTGCCATATGTCAGTTTTTGCGGCAGTCAAGATGACTTTATCTTAAAGGTGGATGCAAGGTGAATTTCTCCTCTTGGGAATTGTGAAACATGGGCACAGTGCAAAAAAGCAGCTGATTAAAAGAAAAGAAAAATATGTTCTTGCACTCACCTTCACTACATCCCATCTACTGCATATGCAGACCTGGTAAACCGCACTCATGAGGCGTTCACTTCCGGGCCGGGCAGCGGGCGGAAGGCAAAGAAACGTTCAAATTCGCCAATAATACGAGTTCGATATATGTATGTTAAAGAATCAAAAAGCTTGTGCGAGCTGGTTTCACCAGAGAACCACTCTAGCGGAACTAGTTTCATTCAGATGCCCGTCTACTTTTTCACTAATAAATAAATAGTCGTCGAATATCAATACTTTGTCCTATTTGCCTCGCCTACTACTACCAATATATCGACAGTGATAGTAGGAAAAATAATATTGCTATAAACATATATTCTAACAAGTGCCTCGCGAAGTTTAAACAACACTTAAATAGTCAATCAGAGAAAAATAACTTTGGACTTGTAAATAATTTACACACAAACTCAGATTAACTTTAATAGAAAATATATATTCACTGTAGATAGTCCATCCATATTTGCATTACATTTAAAATATATCTGGTTGGCTTAAATTTAAAAGTTTTGCTTTTACTATTCTTATTCCCGTAGGCCTTATGGCAGATTGTATGACGCAAAGTAGTCCACCGCTCTTCTTCGCCAATAAGCCATTTTACTATTGCATCAGAAATTATTGTTTGGTAAAATTTTTTGAAGGAAGATTATTAGTACCTGACATCAAGGAAGAACTCATAATATCCCACAGAAAGACCAAGTAAAAGCGTATAATTTTTACCTCTTCGGTGGTTAGTGAGAACTTTATAATTAGCCGCATTTTAATCAAACAAACTAGCAGTGTCAACCAATGGGTCAAATGAGAGAGCGCTCCATTATTAAGCTACCGATGTTTATGAAATTCTTGATTTGGTTTCATACAATAAAATTGACACGATTATTTGGAATACGCAGATACAGCCAATATGTAAAAATAATTATGCAGATATTTGTCTTCAATAGCATTGCGACTGCCGACAAACAAACAAAGCAAACATCCAAGCACTCGAAATTTAGTGGTTTAAGGTAGCGTTGATTTCCAAGTATTCCTAATAAATGGTATACAACTTTTAACCAACATAGTGTGTTCCATATATATATGTATATATAAAGTTAGTACGGATATATTTTTAAATTTTATAATAATATTACTTTGTTAATTTTTAATAAAAGAAAAAATGCTTCATATTTTTTTTCTAATTCTTCCCAAATTTTAATCTCCAATCATCTTCAGTGAAACTCAGAAATTTACTGTAAACAAACCACTCAAATATACCCGTGATGTGTGCAATTTGTCATTATATAAATACGTCATCATACTTAGAGACACCAATTTGTGAGTACTATCAATCCACCAGGTATTCTTGATTATACTTTCAATAAAATAATAATACGAGTACAGCTCCACGAAAGAAAACCAGAGTACCATTCCTTCCGCCCATATAAATAACTGTAGGCACCTTTTATAAAATCACTATAACTAGTACTATAACTTCGATCCAATTTTTGGTGTACAGACTATTTATTTATTTAATATGATTTATATATTTAGTAATAAATTTAAATAGAAATAAAATAACTTAGCAGCACTAGCAGCTTAGGCTTTCGGCTGGCTGATAATAATGATAGTTGTATACAGACAATTATACAGATGTGGGTTCTACTAGACTCAATGCAAAATGTGTGCGTCATATATTGATTGCCCTTAAGATCTATAAGAGATTTTTGGAACAAATTATGTGAGACTATATGCAAATGGGATTCTTCAGTCAAAAGACACCCCAATTTCCATATAAACAACTTTTGGTACTAAGTTTAAAATTGACTATATAAAATATGGGTAGTATATTACTACTGTCAATCCCAAAATTAACCATTATTCATTACTGGACCCCTATATAAGACTCATCACACAAGACAGATACTAGTACCATTATAAAATACCAAACAGAAAATGGGATGGTTAATTCTAATGACCATGCTCACTTTTAATGCATGTGAATAACTCAAGATCTGTTCAATATGTATATAAAAAGTTTGCCATAATGACATAAAATTATATTTTGAATCTCGGTGATCATAGTGAGGAAAACTCAAGTGAAGAAAACTCTTCCATTTGGTATACCCATGACAAAAATTTGGAAACTGTGAGCCCGATTTTAGAAGAAATTAGAACATCGCGAAAGCCAATTTTATTCTGGAAACAGTGGAATTCGTTTCCCATGTATAAATAAAATATTTTACAATTATGGGTATCTTCGGAAAAATTAGTTACTTTAGCTAATAACATAGCATTGCTAGAATACGCAAACTAACAAATGAGCATATAATAAAAAGACTGTTCACTAGAAAAATTTCCAGGCAGTATTTGGCTGACTAGTGGCACCGATTCCCTAGATCTATGTTGTCTTCTGAAGTTTATATTGGTGATTATTTACTTTTCATTTTGTGACCTTTCTTCAATGACACAACTATCACCGATCTCATAATAATCGTATTTAACAATTCAACAATTTTATAAACATGCGCTCTGAATGGTAACAAAGGGACCTTATTGTGAACAAAGAACAATTCAACGGCATAATTTTTTGCCATATGAGTCAGTTACATTTTATAACTTGGTGTCTAAAGCTACCTGATATACTTCCATCTTGGATATAGTATTTTCATAGACTTATTATAGAGACATTATTTTTATACCAATTGCCAGGCGGATTCAACAAAGAGTAGGACCAATCGCTGTTTTGTATGTTTGTATGACGCGCCTTAAAAAATGTAATAGTCAGGCCTGTTCTGAAAAACGATTCATTTCGTTTCGGTTTCGAGGTTGTTAATCGAATTCAATTTCGCTTGGTGTTCTGTAAATCGATCGTAATACGCACGTGGAACCGAAATTGAAATCGAGTGGGACTTAAGTTCCACACAGTTGTTTTTGCTTTTAGCCGTCAAATAAATCTGAAGTTATTTATAAATAATTTGCAATCGCAAAACGAAATCATGAGTGCGGTGGTAATTATTGCACTCTTCATAGAGCAGAATAAAAATAAAAGGGAAAAAGTGAAGTGAAAGGTTCTTCGGGACTATAGCAACCCATTCAAAATGCCACAAGCAGCGTAAGTAAAAATATTATTATTATTATTATTATACCTTACACCATAATTAATTATGAGTGCAAGGTGTTGGGGGTATGAGTACTAGCTACAGAGGCTTTCGACTCGACGAGAAAAAGATTTTTATAGAAAGAAGCATTTTGGAGACCAAGCCTGTGGCAGGATTTGAACCTGTGACCCTCGGCGAGTGAGTCTAGCATGCTTACCACTAGACCACAGAGGGTGGGTGTAAGTAAAAATATCCATAAATGTATGTGCTGAAAAAATAGAAATCAATTTTTTTTACTGCAGCTTTAGTCAAAAATTCCAATTAATTACATCACATTCGTGTTGTGTCTTATGTTTTCCCTTTTATTAATATTAATTATTTAAATTACTTGCTTTCTGCACATAATTTTATCTTTTACCACGGAAAAACACAACGAAATGACAAAACCGGCAGCAATCCGCTGACTGGTTTGAAACTGAATGCAATTCATATTCTGTTTTCAGAACACCTCCGATCGGTTTCAACGCCCAAACCGAATCGATTCGGATTTCAGAACAGGCGTGAATATAATTTATATATCACTTTTGTGAATTGCGCTCTAAAATCGAAACAAAACTCGAAAATGTAGAGGTTTGTCCAGTGTTGGGGTGGGCGACTTTTTGTAGTGAATATATAATTCCATCCATTTCGTAGTAAAGAACAACTTAAAACTAACTCTAATCTTTAAAGTGGAAGTCACGAGGGCTAAATTCTCATGAATTACGCCATTCTCTTGTTTCGAATATATAGAATCCTTATATGAAAATAATATAAAAATTAATTTTAATGAAAATAATGGAAAAATAAACTTTCGGTGTGCTTTCTGCTTAAACAATTTTTTTATTTCATCATGCAGGTATGATAATGTGCCTCGCCTCGATGCCAATGTTTGTAGAAATGCCCCAAACATTCAGTGCAGACAGATCCTTCTACTATTATATAAAAAACAAGGACGGAACTCAACTATTCGCTGGCAATATTGTGAAGTTTTAAACACTAAATAAAAAATTAATTTTAAACACAAAACACAATTTTTATAGACTACGAAGAAAAACTTTTATAATAAATGTGCTTAGAACAATATGAAAGTGTATCAATTTTAATTGCCGGTTACTGCTTACTTTGACATCTTTTCTGTCTTTAGGTTAAAAACTTTCAGAGAGATAATATAATACATCTGATAGGGAGAACTGACTAGTACATATTAATATATATCATGCAAAGGTTAAAATTAGTGCTTTTAAATACTCATGAATTTATGTCTACTCAGTTCCAAAACGCAATTTAGTTCGATTTTAAATGATATAATTGCCTAATTGCATTATCATTTAATATGATTTCCAAAGTTTCCGTGAACAGTTGAAGCGGTGTGATTTTTAAGCGTGAACATTTTCAGAAAATTATAAAGGCATATATACTCGTAGGTAAATTTTCACTGTGCAATTCTGATTGTGAACCCATAAACTAAGCTGAGAATAATTGTGATAACTTTTTTTAAATCTGCTCTACCATGCTGAAGAAGTTTCACTTCAAAGAAAATAATGGATTTATATATATTTTTTAATTATATTTGTAGCGCAGATATATTTTCAATATAATAATATTTATAAGTGCAGCTTAAGTCTACAAAATAAATCAGATATTGTATGGGCTGAAGGAGGATAAGCCCATCGCACCTTTACTGGAAGACAAATTTTGCAGGCGAGGCTGATGTCGTTGTCATTGACAATATTTTGGGTACCTAGCACTGCTGGGATCACCTCACTGACAGTGCGTTTCCAATAACAGTTTACTGGTATCTTTTGGGGTATATTCTGTGTATTGCCCGTCAGTTTTTCTGAGGGTACCGGATTGATAGTTGTATACAGACAATTATACAGATGTGGGTTCTACTAGACTCAATGCAAAATGTGGGCGTCATATATTTACTGTAACGCCCACTATTGATACATATTCATAACTTAATATTTATACGAGTATGTGAAAGTTTGAGTGAAGAAGAATGTTGACATTATAAAGCCGTAAGTGAAGGGGTTGATCAGATAAAAGACGCCCCCCCCCCTCCACTTTCCATGCTAGGAACGTCGGTTCTAATCCTTAAATTGCTATTAATAATAAAAAATTGTGTCCATACCAGCGTGCATGCAAAATATGGGCAGTATATTGCCACTGCCACTCCCACACCTAACCAGTATTCATTACTGAGTCCCTTTGCAAGATTTATAAACGAAATTTCAGTCAAGAGTTCAGAGCGCTAGTATAAACAAAAAATAGTCGGGATATTTAGTGAGCCAAGCCCACTATTGACACAAATTTGTGCACTGAATTTTCTATGAATATTGACACCATACACAAGAAATACGAGGGCGGATTGATATTGAAGCTACCTAAGTAGGAAAAAAACATTTTTTTTTTCAAAAACCATTTATTTCTCAACATAGTCTCCTTTTACTTCGACACACTTAGTAAGACGATATTCCAACTTTTTTATACCATCTGAATAATACGATTTCAGGAACCCCTCAAAATACGCGTTAGTTTCGGTAATCACTTCTTCGTTTGAGATGATTCTTTTTCCTGCGAGCCATTTTTTCAAGTTTGGAAACAGGAAAAAGTCACTAGGAGCTAAATCTGGACTATGATGATTAACCAATTCGAAGTGTATTTCACGTAATTTTAGCCTCGTATCTAATGCTGTCTGAACCGGTGCGTTGTCTTGAAGAAAGAGCATTTTTGTCTTCTTTAAATGTGGTCGTTTTTCCTTGATTGCATCAATCAATTGATCCAATAATGCACGATAATACTTTCCTGTGATTCTGGATCCTTTTTCAAGATAATCGATGAGCAATATTCCGTGTGCATCCCAAAATACAGTGGCCATAACCTTGCCAGTCGATTTCACTGCCTTCGCCTTCTTCGGAGCACTTCCACCAGCTTCCACCCATTGTTTCGATTGATTTTTGGTTGCAGGTGTGCAGTGGTGGACCCACGCTTCATCAACAGTTATTAATCGACGCCAAAAATCAACAGGATTACGCTTTATCATGTCCAAACACCGCTGTGAAATGGTCTGTCGAACTCGTTTTTGTTCGACATTGAGCAAACGCGGCACCCATCTTGCCGATAGCTTTTTCATATGCAAATGTTCATGCAAAATGTTGAACACACGTTCACATGATATGTTTGCCATTTCAACAATCTCACGCAACTTGACTCGGCGATCATTCATAACGATATCGAGGGTTTTCCTGATATTTTCTTCAGTAACCACCTCTTTTGGCCTTCCTGTTGATGGTATTGTTGCAGTGCTTGTTCGGCCGCGTTTAAATTCAGCAATCCAATATTTTACCATGTAATCTGACGGAGCAGACTCACTGTAATGTTTATCGAGCTTTTCTTGTCTCTTTCGCCGTTTTCCCTTTCAAATAATAGTGTTTAATCACTGCACGAAATTCGCTTTTTTCCATTTTTCAAGAAACACAAAAGTTGCTTACTTCAAACGACTACAACAAATAATTTAATCGATGAATTTGGGTAAAATTAACAGCTGACGTTTGAGAGATCGCAATTTCTAAAAAAAAAAAGTTTTTGTGTTTGTGCTGCCATCTAGCGCTAGGTAGCTTCAATATCAATCCTCCCTCGTAGCATCGATCAGATAAAGGACTACTCCTATAATTATATGGACACTCTCATATAATTAACTCTGAGTACCCCCTGGAAATTACCTAACTACGCTTTCTAATTATAATATATGAATAAAATTTGATAGTAAAGTACATTGACTCTATACTAGTGTATGTACAAAAAATGGTCGTCATGCTTCTGCTTCTACTGCTACCTCCACAATTCACACATGTTCATTTCTGAACCCCTATTTAAGACTCATCGACGAAATCACCCAAGACGGATAATAGTAGCAAATTATTTTTTGAATCTCGGTGATCATAGTGAGGAAAACTGAAATGAAGGAAACTCTTCCATTTGGAGCCCAATTTTAGGAGAAAATAAAACAACGCTAAAGCCAATTTTATTCTGGAAACAGTGGAATTCGTGTATGCCCGCACTTTCCCATGTGTTAATAAAATATTTTACAATTATGGGTAACTTTGGAAAAGTTAATAACTGCAGCTAAACATAGCATTTGCTAGACGATGCAGACTAACAAAAGAGCATATAATAAAAAGCATGTTCAATAATAACATTTCCAGCAGTATTTGGCTGACTAGTGGCACCGATCCCCCAGATCTATGTTGTCTTCTAAAGTTTCTATTGGTGATTATTTACTTTTCATTTTGTTACCTCTTTTCAATGACACAACCATCACCGATCTCATAATAATCGTATTTAACAATTCAACAATTCAACGAAGTAACAGTTTTTTCCGAGGTGGAATATTTAATTCTTTGTTTGGCTGCGATTGCTTCCATTAACAATTTGTGAAATGATTTAGATACTATAAAATCAGTTCTGTAATAAAGAGTAATATATGCAAAGACACTCCAAGAGTATTTTAATTTCCATAGACTATGAGAGACTGTGAAAGTCTATTCGAGAGCCAGAATTGAACAAATTTTGTATCACAATTAAAAAAAAGAACAGCTATAAATTGCTTTAGATCTATTCCCACACCTACGAATTACTCTCCAATCTTCAATGTGGCAGTCACGAAGACTAAATACGCCTGAGTTACGCTATTCTCTTGCTTCAAATATTTTAAGTCCTTATATGAAAATAATAGAAAACTTTAACTTCTTAAAATTTGATTTTTTTTCAAAATGCAGGTATGGTAATGTACCTCACCTCGATGCCAATGTTTGAAGAAATGCCCCAAACATTCAGTGCAGACAGATCCTTCTACTATTATATAAAAAACAAGGATGGAACTCAACTATTCGCTGGCAATATTGTGAAGTTTTAAACACTTAATAAAAAATTATTTTTTAACACCAACCATTTTTATAAACTACGAAGAAAAACTTTTATAATAAATGTGTTTTGGACAATATTAAAGTGTATCAATTCTAAGTGCCGGTTGCTGCTTACTTGACATCTTTTCTGTCTTTAGGTTAAAAACTTTCAGAGAGATAATATTATACATCTGATAGGGAGAACTGTCTAGTACATATTAATATACATCATGCAAAGGTTAAAATTAGGGCTTTTAAATACTCATGAATTAGTTTCCCCAGCAAAACATCCAAAAGCACACATGTCTACTCAGTTCCAAAACGCAATTTAGTTCGATTTTAAATGATATAATTGCCAAATTGCATTATCATTTAATATGATATATTTTCAATATAATTCTATCTATTCGTACAGATTCCACAATATAGCTACGTCAAGGGATCTTATAAACAGGGAGCGTAGAGACTCCAGCCGACTAACGGCGGTTTTTACAGGTCACTGCCTAGTAGTTAAACATGCAGAGAAAATGCATAGACCGTTCAATACCTATTGTAGAAGTTGTAAGGACTCGGACGAGAGGGAAACAATAACTCACTTTCTTTGCAAATGCCCAGCTCTGGCGGCCGCAAGAAATAGAGCCCTTGGAAACTGTTTTCTAGCAGGACTATCCGACCTCTCGGCTGTAAAACCGAAGGATCTTCTAAAATACCTAAATTCCACAAAGTGGATCTAGATAACCCATATTTTTCGATGCCAGTCTTAAATTAGTCAGTGACAAACATGAATCATTTTTTCTTTTTGTTTCAAAAAAATTTGTTATGCTTGTTTTGATTCTTTTCCTACATGGCTTCTTCTTTTATTGCCACAAATCAAAACCATCAATCATTTTTTTTACTTCGTAGTTCGAAACCTCGCACTCGTTTTGTGAATCTATGTAGTATTCATTGCTGGAATGAGTGGACTTAGTGGCTCGAGTACAATCACTCAGATACGTAGAGAGTAAGAATACCATAAACATATGTACGAATATATATATTCTGCTAAATTTGTATCGTTTATAAGATTTTAAATTGGTGTAATGTTTGCAAGGTAAGTACAAAATGCTGAAATACAAAAATCGCAAAGTAGAATACACCAATAAACACGAATTTGAATGAGCTAATAACGGTTGGTTTCGTAGCCAGACAAGATCCCCGTAATGCATGCGAAATGGTACAAAACGCCTATAAGCTAATGGAGAAATTTGTGATTATAATTTTGTAATTGGTCGCTCAGAACAAGTAGGTAAACTTATGTAGAAGTACTTTTAATAATAGCTTGATAACTGAGTATCAAAAATTACTAATATACATACATACATATATTAAGCATAATTATATACACGGGGCTCATATTTGAAAACAAACATTCAACATCAAAAATTGGAATTAGAAATAAATACTGTGAAAATAACAGAAATTGTGGAAACAGCATGTAACACATTGAAAATCAATTCCACAGGTAGTATAGATCTAAAAATATATTAATCTCTTCTAATACTTTTAAATGTTCAAATTTTGCAGTTCTGCGTATCTTGCCAGTGATGGGTTACAAACGAAAACACTTCAAGGCGAATCATCCATTTGTCTATATTGTCAAATCAGAGGCCGATTTCCCATATTTCGTTGGCAGATATTTAATATAAAATAAAAATATGTTAAACAGTTAATATAATAATAAATGGAAGCAAAATTATAAATATATTTGGAAAAAATTATTAAGTGCATGAACTTTACGAATGATTAGAACCCTGTAAAACGCATATCGCCCTAAAATGGTGAAACTTATACAATTAAATTAAAGTGGTGTTTCAACTCTGTACAATTTGGGTTTTATTAGGAAAATGTTGATCCTGTTAACGTTAGAGCTGAACGTCAAAAAAGTTGAACAGACATCGAGAGAAAAATGGAGCCTTCAAAATTTGCAGTTTGGTTTCTCTGCGCATCTAACACATAAACTGGTAATTATTCGTGGTTCTCTATTTACTTTAAATTAAATGTGGATGATGTTCAGGGATTCCCCATAGTGGTGGAAATATCCCGGGGTACTTCAATATAAACATTTGACTGACCAGGGTTTGTATGAAGTGTTTATGTGAAGTCTGAAAAAGTGCCTCGTGGAGAATATTTTGCAATCAGATTGAATTCACAAAGTTTCACTCTTTTCATCAAATTACAATGCTTACCATTATCATCATATTTTTCCAAATGACGTAGGTTCGTCACAAGAACGTTGCCTACGTCAGTTGAAAAAATATGATGTTGCAAATAATTTCAACTTAAATAATCATAGGTATCATAGTTCCGATGCTGAGAACTAAAGAATGCCTAATGATAAATTTTAAATAGGAGACTGAAGTAATAAGCTTATAATGTGCGTGTTGAAGTTTTTTGGATAGTCGATTTGTCCTCAAATAGCAACCTTTCAATTTAATTTTTTTTTACTTATTTTTTAACTTGTAATGAATAATCTCACTGGAATCGTGGAGAGTCTTAAAAAACATTTGGTCCGCAGGAAAACATCCGTCACACTAAGACATCAGCATAATCTCGTTTCATCAAGAGGAGGGCTCCCATAATATCTTTCAAACTTTTGTTTGATTTGCGTGATAGTTTTTTCGCGCAAAAAATAGTATTAATGAGCACATAAAATTCACTTTTTTGAATTTTTACGAAAACGCTCGTGGCCGTCTGTTTCAAATGGCTATCACAACAAAACTATTTGACAGAGCAGTCAATAAAGTTGGGTGCGTTCTTTCCAGCTCGTAAATATAATGCTTAGGGGAAAAAGGTTTTATCATCCATTATATAAATGAGTATATTTAAATATTGGACCTTATCAGTGAGGTTTTAGACCTGGAAAGTCCACGATTGACCAGATCTTCATGCTGCGACAAATCCTGGAGAAAACCTACGAAAAACAGATCAACACCCATCATCTCTTTGTTGACTATAAAGCTGCTTTCGATAGTCTGATAAGGGATTGGCTATATGCCACCATGTCTGAGTTTAGTTTTACTATAAAGCTAATACGGCTCTGTAGAATGACATTGACCAATACGTCCAGCTCTGTCAAGGTAGAAAGTGACCTCTCCGAACAATTTAATACCGTGCGAGGTTTCAGACAAGGCGATCCACTGTCGTACGACCTCTTCAATTTCACCATGGAAGGGGTACTGCGCTAGTCCGGTGTACACCGGAATGGCACTATTTTCTACAAAAGTGTCCAGCTCCTCGCATATGCTGATGACATCGACACCATTGGCCGCTGCAAGCGAGATGTTACTGCTGCATTTTCCGCCATTGAAAAAGAATCAGTGAAAGTTAGTATGACGGTAAATGAGGACAAGACAAAGTATATGCTGTCCACCAGTTGGGATACTCAGCGGTTAGGATCCCATGTTACAGCGGACAACTGTACTTTTGAAGTTGTCAAGGAATTTATATATATTGGTACCGCCATTAACACCGAAATCAACGTTAGCCTGGAGATTAAACGAAGAACTACGCTTACTAATAGCTGTTACTATGGAATCAGTACGCAAATGTGTAGTAGAGCCCTTTACAAGGATCTTATCCTATCCTTGACACTCTACAAGACCCTCATCCTACCCGTGCTGCTCTGTGTGGCAGAAGCATGGGTATTGTCGCAGACTGATGCGCTTGGGGTGTTCGAGACGAAAATGGACTAGCGTATTCGGATGAACCATGATATTGACATAGTCAGAAGCATCACTATACAACATCTGCGCTGGCTTGGATATGTCGTGCGTATGAACGAAGAATCTCCAGCGAAAAAGGTGTTCGAAGCGGAAGCCGCTGGACGACGACGTAGAGGATGACCATGCCTCCGGTGGAAGGACCAAATTGAGGAAACCGTAACCACGCTTGGTAAAACGGATTGGAGAAACAATTAGCTTGTTTTTTTTGTAGATAGTAATACTGGTGAAAATTATACGAAAATGATGAAAGTGCCCAAAAATAAGAACACTATTCGGAAGAATTTCATGGTAATTTTTTGAAAAGCAGTCTTAAATAAAATATTTAACAAAAATATTAATTGTACAATTCAACTATAAACGCTAACATATATATAGAGAGAGAGAGAGAGGGAATATATTACATAAAAATAACAATTTAAATTACTTTCTAATATATTTATAGCGGGCGCCCGAAGGGGGTACTTGACCCCTTGTGATACCGCATGAGACACAAATCCGAAACCCTTTCAAAGGTCCAGCCTTTAGGATGAAGTATTTGATGGAGCTTATCTTCTTATTTGGAATATCTCCCAAAGAGTCCAGAAACTGGTCACCCAGCAAAGTGCAGCTCCTTCTGAACAACGCTGGACACGTACATAACAGGTGTTCAATGGACTCTTGCTCCTCCTCATCCATGCAACTCCTACAGAAGTCGGAAGAGCCAATCCTCACCCTACTACCGTGAGCACCTAGGGTCCTTGTTCCGTTAGGACACTACTACTGGAGATTCTAAATCCCTTCAGCGCTTGACATTTATTAATGGCCAGTTATTTTGCATCCTGCCCGCTATGCCTAAGGATATTGTATTTACTAAGAGCTTAGATGTGGCAATAGGAATACCGAAGTTCGACCTATCTGTTCCAATCGGTATGGTAGTACCCTCACGGGCAAGTTCATCCGCTTTACAGTTCCCTGGAATATTTCTGTGGCCGGGAACCCTGCACAGATGCAGAAGGGTCTTCTTAGCTATCTCGTCTAAAGATTTGCGGCAGCTCTTGGCGGCTTTTGTAGTGATAATAGCCGAATCTAGGGAGCGCAAAGCTACTGTCAAATAGAATACAAATATCTTGCCAGATATACTCTTCTTCTTTAGCCAAGACAGTGCTGTTCTACAGCCGCGGCCTCAGCCTGGAAAATACTGCAGTGCTCGGGAACCCTAAAGTCGTTCTGATGGCACCACTTATGAATAATGCCTCTCCCGTTCATTGTACCTTTGTTACCAGCCTGTGGACTTACTTAGGGCTGTCCACCAAGCAAGCACCTCATAAAATGGACTGGTCGCACAGCTATGTATATTCAATAGGCTACCTTAGGCTGTAACCCCCATTTTTACTTACAACTCTTTTGCAAGAGTACAGAACTACCAGAGCCTTCCTAATGCGCTCACTTATATTAGCCTTCTAATTCAGATTTCTATCTAGGATCACGCCCAGATATTTAGCTTCCTCGGCAAGATTATTATCTACACCAATTAGTTTTGGAGCGATAAATTGAGGAAGTTTATACTTCCTAGTGAAGAGCACTAGCTTAGTCGGATTAACGCCAACCCACAGTCTTTAGTCCATTTAGAGGGAATGTTTAACATAAGATACTCGTATATATTTGCCCGAGATGATGAAATCGGCTGTCCATAGCATCAAACCATATAAAGCATCTGCCCCAGATGGCGTAGCTCCAATTGAAATTCAACAGTCAGAGAATCTTATAATCAAGTGGCTGCTCAAGATCTACAAAAGTTACCTTGAAATCATATATGTTCCAGAGTCATGGAAGTATGTGAGGGTAATTTTTATACCCAAAGCCGGCAAAAGCTCGCACATAACTCATGGGGACATAAGATTATAAGATTCTTTGACTGCTGAATTTCAATTGGAGTTACGCCATCTGAGCCAGATGCTGAGTTGACTTCGACTACATTCTCGCTGTACATCGTTCCCCACAGAATAGTGCTCGAGCAAGCAGGTTTGTAAAAGATACTCTAGAGTCTCATTACTATTTGAGGTCGAAAATCTATCCCCCCTCCTAAAGTAACCAGGTAACATTAGAGCAGTTGATAGGATCTCCTAAGCCTAGACGTCTCAGAGAAGACATTTTCTACGTCACCGCGAAAGTTTCTTCACCAATTCTCTTTGGGCCTAAGATTACTTTTGAAGGTTCCAATTCCTGCTTTGTATAAAACCGAGTCTGCACTATCTCTAGACTTTTTTGCGTTGTTAAAAAATCTCCTACAGTTCCCTAATTTCCTCCCCCTACCACGTGGGCTTTTGTTTTCATTCGTCTATTGAGGGGACAAGAGACTGATAGAGCTTTATTAAGAGCATCCGTAAGAACCTCCACAGAACTATCCATTTCTTCATACGTGCTTGTGCTTATGGGGTTCTGAGGTAGTAGTCTAGATACGCTTACCCTGTAGATGTCCCAGTTCACCTTCCTTACATTTCTTAGAGCGGTCGGGCTAGGTAGGCTATCTAAAAGATCGAGCTGGATTAACCTATGATCCGAAAAGGATGATCCTCTTGAACTCTCCAATTTGAAATCCGGTCAAAAATTGATTCGGAGGCAATGGTAATGTCAAGGACATCTTGCCTGTTAGCGGTAATGAAAGTAGGTTCTGACCCCTTGTTACAGAAAAGAAAGTTAGTCGTTACAATATAATGACTCACCGCGTGCTTTGACATCCGTGCTGCCCCAAATGTCATGGTGCGCATTGGCATCGCATCCAATGATAGCAGCCACCCGTTAAGCCTTTGCATCCACAATAAGCTTCTGTAGATTGGCTTCCGGAAGGATATTATGGCCATGCGCCATATAGGCCGAGACCAGCCAGTAGCGTCTCTTGCCAATTTCCAGGCAGACGGTCGCAAATCCTTGTTGCTGTAATTGGGGAGATTAAATGAGCTAACATTTTTCTTTATGAGAATGCCAGACCTAGGTCTTCCTTCATTTACGGTATACAGCAAGCTGTAATTATTAGTCATGAAACCACAGACCAACTCCCCGTATGTCTAGGGTTCTTGGATCAGGACAACGTCAACTCCCCTTTTGCAAGACGTAGCTGATTGCTGGGAGAAGGAGCCTTCGAGTGATGGAGGTTAAACTGCACTATTCGTAGCATCTCTACTACTTGTAGCGCTGGTCACCTGCACCCCAGTGACGTCCGCATCTGGCTCCTCCGTGTCTGATTCCAGAAGGACATCCTCACCACAAGCGTTACTGACTTGAAATCCCCTCTTGGTTCCTCTATTTTGGTCCAATTTTTCGTCTGGAGCTGCTGTTTGCTCAACCTAAAGATCTCTAGGATTGCCTCTGGATCAGATGGTTCGACTGGGATCCATGCACGCGCTCTAGGTCTATTAGGGATCAGTTCCCTAGATACAACTTCGGGCCTTGCGCCTAGCCATGCCTCGCCGATCCTGGAAATCGCAATTCTGTACAGGTCTACTGACCTTTGATCCACGCAGGCGATCAGCTTCACATGGCCCTTATGCCATCCACTATCGAGAAAAGGGGAAAAACCATCCGGGAATTCCTTATAAGCTGGAGGTAGAACTTTGAAAGGTTAACCTTCTTCCAGTGCTCAGGAGAAATGCTGCCATCAGGGTCACTACGGTCTATGACCGCCATTACCTGATGTCCTTTCAGCACTTCGCTGATGGTCTTCCAACATGGCACGATAGCGAACTCCAGTAATCGTAACATGGCGATGATTTTCTTCGACGAAAAAATACGGCACAATCACACCTCCGGCATAATGTCATCACCACACGGTTACATTTTGTGGATACAATGGGGTCTCTTGAAGCACATGTGGGTTCGTTGTTGTCCAATAACGCATATTTTGCTTATTAACAAATCCATTGAGCCAAGATCTTTACGCAAAATTCGCTACAATGTGGACTGAGAGATTCCCAAATCCTGTGAACGGCGTGGAATCGACTAATTTGGATCATTTTGAACTGAAGAACGTACGCTGCGATATTTTTGGTACTTCGACCGGTGCATTGTCTCATTGGCACAGGAAAATTCAATAGTGAATACGAGTTTAACCATTATAGCATCCACAGCCTGTCTAGCGGGAGGAATATTACTGCCGAAAATTGCAGTAAGGCCTCTAAAGTTGCGACCAACGACTCGGAATTTCGGTAGTAATTTTTAATATTTTCCAAACGTTGATCCTCCGTGAAATTCACCAAGATAAACCGAGTAAAGAAGTCTAAAGTCGGGTTAGACAGACTGCGAAATACCTTTTTCAACAATGGAGATGTTTCGTTCATAAATTATCATTGGGAGCATATCTAGAGTAATTTTCGGTAGGTTACCATATTCTGAGTTGATTATAATGCAGGGAGACGTGGCCTTTATCTGATGGTCCCATTTTTTGTGAATGGCTTTGCAGCGGCAATATACTAATTCATATAAAATTTGGTGCAAAAATTTGGCATAGGTACTAAGATTTAAACATATATCAATAGAGGGCGTGGCTCTCAAAATGTACCGCCAATTTTTTGTGTCGTGTTTTATACTAGCTAAGTAACTAATTAACTACATATGGACCCAGTAATGAATATTGACTAACTGTGGGCATGGCAGTTAATCTTAATAATCTGTCCATATTTTGCATTTATTATAGATGAAGAGAAGTTTTTTTACATTCAATGGATTTCTTTGTTTATTATACTGGAATGGGAAGCCACAGCCCGTTTTTTGGTTTGAAAAGTAGCTTTGAATTTACGCTCTTCCAACACTGTCCAGATTTAGCTTGATCTGGTCATAGGGTGACAGAATAAAAGCACGTAGACCCAATCGGGTCAGTTAGATCACAGGGAGAAATGAAACACAAATCGTTTTTGACGGCCAGGCTCGGTTCAGATGTTGAAAGGAAAAACCCACAGTTGTACGATCGTAGTATAAGTACAAAATGTATGCGTCAGCAAATTTGACATATGAGACGAAATATACGTTTGTTTCTATATGTTTGTTTCATTTTGACAGAAGCTTTAAAGAGAATGCTTGTAAATTTAATAATACGTTATAAACAGCTTCCATAGTTTGAATTTAATCACAAAAATTCTCTAGTACCTGTTTTATATACGATTTGATTTTTATAGTATTACCTTATTTTGCGAACATTCCTGTACTCTACGAATATTTCGAAGTTAAGAATCAACCCACCATTTTCGAAGACCCCTCCGACTCGTTTCTTTTCCGCTAAACTGTCAAAAACGTAGGTAGACAAATAATTGCGAAACAATTTAAAAATCATAAAAAATCTTTACATTTTTATGGAATATCCTCAAAAACTATTATAAAACAGAAAAATTGAACCGTGCAAAATGTTAATTATTATTTATTTTCTCTACATATTATCCCAAATCTGCGATTTGCTGAATTTTGTATCGATGCCGGGGAATCGATGTAATCTTGTGCATGAATTTCGATGTAAACACTGTGGGTGCGTGTATTTACTTTGTTTTGGAGCAGTTTCGTAGAAAGCAATGGCCAAGTCAAAGAATCACACAAATCACAACCAAAACAGAAAGGCCCACCGTAATGGCATCAAGAGGCCCATTCGTAAGCGCCATGAATCTACTTTAGGTGTAAGTATAAAATCAAAGTATATTCCAGTAATTTATGTATTGTCCTAACAAATTTAAATGAAATTAAAGCGCCGGAGAAATTTACGTATTCCACATGTCCAAGATCATCCAAAGACAATCTCCAGTCAGATCCACATCCAAGTACAATCATCCTAAGTTTAAAAAACCAAAACTTCTTAGAGGGTGTTATACACCCAATTACATTCAGTTGTTGATTTTCCAGTTTATTGTAATATTGAGTTACAGCAGGTAAAAGCTGAGGGACACTTATTTGATGTATGCTAGGTAATTCTTTTGTCATGCACCAATATTCTGGGGTAATCTCCAATCAATTCAAAGTCATCAGGGAAACGACAACGAAAGCTTCGTTCACAACTAGTGTATAAACAATTCCAAGTACAGCAATTAAACTAATTGTGAAAAATATAAGGAATGTTCGTGAGTTGGTTCTGATGGAATTTTTTATGTTTGGAGTAGAAATCTCCTTTACACTTTTACCTGGCGCATTTTTTAATAGTGTGTGTGAATAGATTTATTCGCAATTTTTCCAATCTCTAGTGAGCTCGAAAATGTTTCTTTGTAACTTTAAAATACACGTTGGCAAGTGTGGGCATGGTAATGGCTTAATTTCATTTAAACGTCAATATGCAAGGAATACGATTTCCGATTAAATCCATTTATGTTATTTATTAATAAATCCATTAGGGTTATTTTTCCAAGTATGTTCACAAAATTAGTTTATTGTATTTGAAAACAATGCATTTTTTCTAGTGCAGCCTCAGTTCATGTTCTATTTTGAAAATTAACGAACATTTTTTATTTAGTTTCCTTTACTTCCATAATTATTTTAAATTGATTTCTATTTCGAAATAAGCACTTTCTGAATTTAAAACAATTAAGAATTATCAATTCCATTGTAAAAACGTCATCCCTCTTCAACAAAACTACTTAGTAGTACATCAATTATTTATTATTTTCTTCCATTTTATTATGTACAATTATCGAATTCACTTAAACTTTACAGCGTTTAATTGTAAGCAAAACTCGGTGTTATGAACTGGTATTGCCATTTCCTGTTCGCGTTGCAAACGTCAAATTACTGACTAGAAGAGAACTGAAGTGAATTCGCGCTACACGAATTCATGCGACGCGAACAAACTTATTTAAATGATCTGAAAGCTTCATTTCCCATGTCTAAAAAAATCAATTGGCTCCAATCAGAATTTGTACTTTTAAAAAAGTGTGGTAAACTTTTTATATCCAATTAACTTATGCTGAAGGATAGGGTCGTGCGTGAGGCCAATGGGTCTTGCGCACACGAGGGCTCTTGTTTAACGACTAGGCTAATGTGGCCGGAGCTTAATAGGAGAAAATCTAGAGACTTGCTTGCCCTGTCCGATAGAAGATATCTCTAAGGTCGTGGCTTGTATAACTGGTCATTGGCTATTCGGCAAGCATATTCTCAGGCTGGGAGTATTCTCTCATGAATACTACAAAAGCTGTGGGGATGAGGAGACTTGGGAACATCTCTTCTGTAGGTGACCTCATATTCGTTTGAAAATTTCAGATCTGGTGTATTAATGAAATAAAACTTACAACCATACAATTTACTTCGATTAATCTGTGTAAATTACATATGTCTAATTGTTAAAATTAAAGTTATTCTCTTCTAATATGTTTTCACGTTTTATTTTCAGATGGACGTTAAGTTTCTAATCAACCAGAGATACTCGCGTAAGGGTAACTTGTCGCGTGCCGAGGCCAACAAGCATTACGAAGACCGTGTAGCTGCCCAGGCTGGCAAGCCAAAGCCAATTAAGCTATAAACTCTAACTGAAGTTATATTCTTAGAATTTAAAATTTATGAGTGCGTGCTTAAGGGATGAATAAACAGAAAACAAAAGAAATTTTTCATTAAAAATTTAAGCTTTTTATTTTTTACAACCAAAAAGAAGTTGATAAATTTTTTTACAAAACTTGTTCCAATATCACTGAAAATTATTAAAATAATGCTTCTTTATAAATGCCCTCTCTATATTCTGAATGCTTAGTAATATACACTCAGAACTTTATGAAATGGAATGTATTCCAGTTCCTTGGCATGGTGTCTTCGATAATCCCATAAAAAGTGATCAATTAATACTGAATTTACATTTGCTTTGGATATATCGGGGTAATTTTGTTCTATTTCCTGTAAGACAGCGTCTTTAACTTGCTCCACTATATAAATTGATGCACCACGTATCTCTACCTCAGCGGGGTCTCCGTTTTTTAGAATAATATCTTTCTGCAGGATTTCCATTAACTCTTGGCTATATTCCAAGGAATTAAAGTGGACCAACACCTGTGGCACGCGGTAATCTGCGAACATGGTAATACAACCTAAATCGGAAAAGGACCCCAATCCTTCACCTCGAAAACAGGCCCACAAATCACCAATCAAGATTTGGGCTCGCTTGTACAGTGACACACGTCGTCCGGAGTAATCTGCTTCGTCTCGGAAACATTCGAACTCGTCCACAATTATCTTTAGAAGACGTTCGGCTGATTGATTTGCGGACAGTAGAATATTCTCAAATTTTCCTTGCCACTTTGCAAGTAAAACTGAGCCTACCTCATGTAGACTGGCGACACGTTCTTCGAGAAGCGGTATTTGCGTTTCGCCATCATCCGAGCGGAAGATGTGCTTTAAAGTAGCCGCATCAATTTTTGAATAAACTTCAGCATTCGTTATGTCAATCCCTTCCGAAATTGCGCGGTTTATGGCAGCACACAATGCAAAATAACCGGTATAATTATTGACCTTGTATTTCGTTGCATTTGCTGTTAAAAATAATTGACTTAAATAAAATCATTGGATTGACTGGGCGATATACTTACTGGGAGTCCAGAAACAAAAGTTCAAAGTATCCACTAGAAATATCCATTCTACAGTATTTGCGTCTGTTGGTTTCGGATGCAGCTCGTGCTGTGAAAAATTGGCCACATCAATGCGTTTGGTCTTGAGGCCGGAAATAATTTCCTCTGTAAGCTTTTTAATGCCTTCCGGGAGAATGCGCACATATTTTGCATGCTTGATAATATATTCTCCCGATTCACGTGGCGACAATACCTTCATGATGTCAGCTGCTATCTGCTACGATGATTTCAAGTAGTTTCCGAAACTAAAATAATGTTTTTTATTGCACAAATCAAGGTCTATATATAAATGTAATGTATGGATCTTGAGAAAAGTGCATTGGATATCAGCACATATGACAAATAGTTGACAGTCTTGTTAGCAGCATTCAGCGGATGAATTATACCACGGTATAAACCGAGGTATGTGCTTACCATAACGTGATAAATAAACATGGCAACGGACAAATGAATTTATCAAGGCAAAATACAAAACTATGCTGTGTTATAAATAAAAGAAACATATAGAAGAAGATAATCTAATTGGAAAAACGACAAATGCCTCTAGTTGGATTTTCTCTCAATTTCTGACGATAATATAGGATTAACTAGTAATCTAATCCATGGTTAATAAAACGACTCCATCCTTTTTACTTGACATGGACTAGGATTTCTGCTTATAGTTTAGGGTGAACTGAAGTGCAAAATATACAAAACATAGGATACTATTTACTCATCGGTAAAGAGAAAAAATAACTATAACTTATATCGATTATATTCGGGTATGTCTGTAAAGACATATACCAGAAAAACAAATTTACTGGTGCAACGAAGTCAAAAATAAAAAGTGTGTAAAGGAGAATTGTACGATGTAGACATAAAAAAGCTACATTGTCGATTATTAAAGGCAGCGAAAACACGGTTCAAATATATATAATTTTTGTCTGTGGTATGTGTCAACACCTTCTTAAAGAGAACCTAATTTGAAAAACCACAAATACAATTGAGAGTTGTTATTAACACAACTCAGATAGAGCGTAATACAGTTTTCAAAATCTAGGGTTTTTCCGAGAAAACCACCCAATCATTATTAGTTTAATTAATTAAATTTATAGATTTAGATTTTTTACTGGGCAATACAAATAAAATGACAGTGTGTTAAATAAATCCTGAAAATATCGGAGATATATATATAAAAAATAGAATAAATGTTTATAAAAGAAAAGCAAATTTGACAGCTGCAGGGAGCTTTCTCTCAAGACTTTTCTCTCGCGCCCACCACCCCGAAATGTAACTATTCGTCAAAGAGATCACGAATTCAGGATAATATTTTCCTGAATGTCATGTGTTGAATAGAAGAATCTTACCCTACGTCTCCACGGGCAATTTTTGATGGCATGCCATTGGTAATTTCAAGCAAATTGCCAATGGAGACTCCAAATTGCTTCATGTTGGCAATTTATGTTATGAAATATGTTATGCCATAAATTGCCAACGTGCTGTGTTGCAATCAGTTGTCATTTTGTTTGTTTGACAGCAATTTTTCATTTTTTCGTGACACTTACAGTGGAAGCATCGTCGGACATTTTCGTTTTACCGCATCTATTAAATTAATAAAAACGCTAAAATGAATGGAGACTGTGCATTTGCATTCTTTGTAATAAAGGATTCACCCAGAATTTCGGTTTCCTTCTTTTTTCGTCTTCATCGTATAAATAAAAAATTTTTTCAAGCGTGGGCACAGCGAACTAGATTGCTTGACGGCATTTTCAAAATGACAATGGCATAACATCGCAATGCCCACCATTAAAATATTGCCAACCTTTGCAATCAAATTTGACAGATGTTATGCCATCAAAAATTGCCCGTGGAGACGTAGGGTTAGAGAGGAGACGGTGAAAACATTCACTTCTCCATATATGTTATTTAATTCAAATGGTACAAAGTAAGGACGCACTAGCAGAAGACAATTTAAATTATATGGCACTGCTTATAACTTATTCATATGTTGGGAAGGTGTAGTATTTTTATTATATTTTTTAATTCCTACGACTGCCTCTTACAAACTAACTTATTAAATTTTTTGCATTAATTAACTTTGCGACTTATTTATGCGATATCATATGATCCGCATACATAAATAGTTTGTGCTTCCTGTGTCTTATTAATGTTGGATATTATATTTCATGATGAGTTTAATTCTTATCAGCAAACTATGCTGGAACGTGTGAATGAAAGAGAAATATATTAAATAATCTAATGAATGACAAATAAAGTAATTAGAGGAATATACTCACCATTCATGTTTTCTTGGTTTCTGCTTCTAATCTTATATTTAACGAATTTGAAAACAGACTATCTTTCCGTCATATTTAGGCATTGTATTATATATATATATATATATATATATATATATATATATATATATATTTATATATATATATATATATATACATATGTCAGAGATGCCCGAGAAATGTTAGTGCTGGTTACACTTAAATTAGTATATAAGCAGGCTGCCACATTATTTTCAGCAATATTAAAAATGTGGCAGCACCGACTAACAGCTGGCAGCCTATTTCTCAGTTGCCATATGCGCTGATATTGAGGTACCCTATAACTTTCATTTCGGTATTTAAAATGTCTATTAAGCATGTAGCAATGAAGATATGACTTACTTGGTACATGAAAATGAGGATTCCTCAAACACAATTTAAAAATATTGAACTATTTGTTACAGTTACTTGTACGAATTTATGATAATTTTTCAAGATTAGAGATAAAAATCCTTGATATTTCCTAATTAGTGGCAACTATGACGCTGAGACATTCGCTTAGCTCGTTTTTGACAACCTCGACAGTCTTCGTAGTTTGTTGTTCGCGTGTGAAGATGTAAATTGTAAATTTTGTACGCACAATTTTGCAAAAGGTGCAGAAAAGGTTGATGTAAAATAGAATACCAATTTATACAGTCCTCTTTTAGAATAGTATCAAGAATTGCAATTGGAAGGAGCTAACAGCTTTTGATAAAAACTAATGAAAATGGAATTCAACTTTTGAAAGCATTAACAGCAGAAAGACCTGTATGCAAAAAATAAATGGTTTTCTGTGTGGGTGAGAGCAATAGAAGAGTTACTCGCAGTGAAGATATTTCAATATAATATATTTTAATAATAATTAAAGATTTGTATATTTTGTGGAGGTTTAAAGTGGAGTGTTTTTTGGAAAGTAAGTGCATCTATTGCCCAAAGTTTTTTAAACCAAATGTGAAATCAAGATGAAAATTGATTTTGTGTAAGTTTTGTAACTTGTGTCTTGCACTCACTACGCACTCAGCATTACACACGGTTGCGTCGCGCTCAGCTGTCAGCTTTTTTTGTAACAACTGTCCTTTAATTGTCATATTTTGCAAAATAAAAAAGAAAAATCCAAAAGGAAGACGGAAACGGGCACCGTGGAGCTAATCTTTACACTGAACAAAATTTCAAATATATTTGTGAGGCGCTGGTACAGGTGAGTTTTGTTCTTTTGCTCTTTAACACATATTCAGTAATTATACTGCTCTTGTTGTACTCTTCTATTGGTGCATAGACAAATTTCAGGTTAATTTAATTTTATATAGGCGGAAATGCTTTCCATATAGGGTTTTTGTTGGTGTCATTAACAATTAACGCCACATATATACATTAGTATATAAGAATTGAAGTTTTGTATTTCTGAATATGCAATGTAATCATCGATATTATTTAATAACACAGGTAGAGGCAGGTACAACTACATATTAGAAGTTAGGTGCTGTGTTTCTGGAGAATATATTTGATGTAATGGCAATTACAATAACAATAAAGTGGATGAATGGTGATAGGGAATACATTGTTAATGCTGTTTAAGGCATGTGTCGATATCGCCATAACAATAAATGCTGTAATTTGTGAATTGTTGGAAATAGTGGGAACATTGTACATTACAAGAGAACAGTGTATAACATATACAACTTAGTCATCTATATACATAAAAACGATCGGAACAGAAATAATGTTTTCAGTACAACATTAGTGTTTAGAGATGTCGAATAACGTGAAGCGCTTCGTAACTACGGAATTTGTAGTAAAGCGAATCTCAACTCGTAAACATTTTTTACTTTGTTTTGTTCAGATTCTTTGTTTGACAGACAGCTGTTTGCTGTCATCTCGAGGCGTGTGTACGATTGGGGGTTCATTGCATGCAACTCTAGTTCAATAAACTTATATTTACATATATACGAGTATATATATATATGAAGATGATGAAACTATGATGAAACTATGCGTAATATATTATGTTCCGAGTTATTACGACTAGGCCTTTCGAAAATTTGCTGTTTCGTTTTTTAATATAATTTATTTTCCAATCCACTTAAGATCAGTTTAAAATTTTAGAAGTATATTGACTAATTTTGTATTCGTATCCATTCCGCTAATTAATCATTATTTGAACTCCAATAATTCACATAATTGAACTCCATCAAAAAGTTGAGTGGCACTTGTTTTCTTCTTTTCAGCTCTTCTATACCAATACACCTAATACCTTTCCTTCACCTTATCTATACCTCCTACTATTACCTATTATAGTAATATTTTCAACATTAACCCAGTATTTTAAGTACTCTAATTAACAAACAAACAAAATGGTTTTCAATCATTTTCAATAATATAATGATTGATATTTTGATTGAGGTTTTTTAGTGTTGTGTGTGATGTTTTTTATTTTGTATACGACATGAATTGGTTCTTTACGTATGTCGTAGGCTTTCCTAATCAAAGTATTATAATAGTTAAGAATAGATAATATACATATACTTTTTTGCGTATGAAGTTCTTTAAAAATAAATTAAATGATTATCTTTTAAAAAACTTTTAATAATAATAAATTTTTAGTAAATATTTTTTTGTTTGTACGTTAATTTACACATAAACTGTTACATTATTTAATTATATGTACTATTTAAAAAGCATAATTAATTGGACATGTATACCTCATTATCAGCGTCTTTAACTTTCTTAGTTTCAATTTCATAGCAGAAACTTTTTAACCTTTTGATAATAAAAAAACGTTAATATCTATCTACATGTATTCTAGTTTAGCACGTAGCATATTCATTTAAACATCCTACTCGTATTTATAAGTAAATTTTAGAAAGGAGAATGACCAGAGTCAGCAACACTATTCCCAATAAAAAATATCTTCATATAACAAAAATAGTCATAAGAATAAAACGTACATTATTACATATAAAAAATCAATTTTATTAGGTCCGGCAGTAAGTACATAAGTCACTTTGTCTTCTGTGGAGAACTAATCACGAAACATTTATTTTAAATAAATGTTTACGGTGCAACTGGATGATTCATTCATTCATTCATTCGTTCATTTTCGAAATGGCACACGTTGCAGTGTTTTTCCACCTCTCGAGAGCCTTCCGGAGGAAGTGATTATAAATATTTTCCTTAACAACAGTTAGGGGACGCCCACATCCATATATGAAAACAATTGATCGGTTTCCGATGAGCCTCTTCGAGCCAGCTCCTCAGCCCTCTCGTTGCCTTCAATGGCCCGTCCCGGAACGTAGACGAGGGATATTGTACTGTTTTCTGATATTGATTTAAATTTCTCCTTGCAGAGGCCGACCAGCTTAGAGCTGGTAAAAGGTGACGGAGCCTTTATTGCTGCTGGGCTATCGGAGTAAATTAATACGTTTTTGGTCATGTGGCGCTTCCTCAGCGCCCTAAATTCCTGCCAAATTGCAAAGATCACTGCTTGAAAGACTCATGATGTCGATGGCAATTTGAAGGAGAGTAGAATATATAGAAATCGGAAAATATTCCTGCACCCATCCCAGATTCCATCTTAGTAACTTCGGTGGAAATTGGCGTACCCCCTTTCGCGAGTACCTTTCCCTTCTTCCAGTCATTCCATCTGTAGAACACAGCTCGCAAAATCCAAATTGCGAGCGAATAAGTCCGTTTTCAATTATACTATATCTGGTGGCAGCTGTTTTAAAATGGTCCTCTGAGCATACAAGGTATCCTTCCCGGTTACCGGATTCCCTGAGTCCTAGTGCGCTTTGTGCGGAAATACAATTAGTATGAAGATCTATAGGGAGGAGGTTTAGAATCGGGTCTAAGGCAATCAATTGCGCTGGATTTTTTGTAGTTTCGTGAGATTGTAGCCCTTCCTGAGAGCTTCCCACCAAACCACGGAGCCGTATGTCAAGATCGGCTGCACCACCATATTCTACATACAGAGCACAATTCTTGGTCTCAGATCCCATTTTTTTTTACCAAACATCGACTTGCAAGCATAGAAAGCCACACATGCCTTCCGTACTCGTTCATCGATGCACGCTTTCCAACTAAGTTTGGGGTCCAATATAACACCAAGATATTTTACCCTGGATGAGAGTGAGAGTACTGGTGTGTACCTCAGCAAACATTTTTCGTAACTCTGGCTCTGACTACCTATTTCAGCTATGATTTGTCTGTTTGCCAGCAGGGATGAGATCCAATTACAAATCGGTCCTTCCACCCCTGCCCTATCAAGAGCAGATTTAATAGCTTCAGTCCTTACATTATTAAAAGCCCCTTCGATGTCTACGAAAGCAGCCAGAGTACATTGCTTAAAGTGAAGGGATATTTCTACCAGTCGCACCACTTCATGTAGTGCAGTCTCCGTAGATTTCCCCCTTAGATACGCATGCTGTACAATTGAAAGTGGATGTTCCTCAAATGGATCTGGAATGTGACGATCGACGTTTTTTTTCCTGCCTTTGGTTTCAGTCCTTACGTTATTAAAAGCCCCTTCGATGTCTACGAAAGCAGCCAGAGTAAATTGCTTAAAGTGAATGGATCTTTCTACCACTCGCACCACTTCATGTAGTGCAGTCTCCGTAGATTCCCCCCTTAGATCCGCATGCTGTACAATTGAAAGTGGATGCTCCTCAAAAGGATCTGGAATGTGACGATCGACGACTCTCTCAAGAACTGTCACCCTTTTTTCCTGCCTTTGGAATGAAAACCTCCCGATTTTCCTCTATCTATTTGGTATATAATTTAGAGAAATACACGCTGTGTAAATTTCCCTTAACTCAGATATTATGGATCCCTGTGTCTTTTGCATCATTATAGGCATGATACCGTCCGGACCTGGGGATTTGTATGATGAAATACCCAAACGACCTTGTCCACAGACAAAATTTTCCCAAGTAAAGCAGGTGGTACGTGTTCTAGATATGCAGACGTATTACTTTGCTCTGAATGATCAGTACAGTCCGGAAAATTATCCACAAGAAACTTCAAAACTTAGTTAATACGGAATGTTTTGGGAGCTATACAGATAAAGTTACGAAATTATTATAGAGATATGATTTGCAAGAAAAAAAACCACGAGGGAAGAGAAAAATGCCTTAGTTTAGTTATAGAAGCAAGTAGGTAAAATAAAAAACTCTCATATATATGTAAGTGCCAGAGAAAAAATACAACTTATTCATGATAATTTGCACCTTTTTTTGATAGTTCCTGTAAACAAGTCTTAGTAATCCTCCTTGTTTTAAATGCTATTTAGAGGATTCTTTATAGTATTTACTATTTCCGGAGATTATAGTCGCAATTGAGGTATTTCTGTTTGCATTACATAGTTTCCAGCAATAATTGTACTGTATTATAGCAGAATTATTGTACAATATTCGTAAATTATGATTATTCCACCAAACCATAATTGGAGCACTCACTGATTGGATTCGATCTGTTCATGATTTGACTAATATTGGATACATTCATTGTTGGAATTCGTATCGGCGAGGGTACATAAAATGTCTAATTTGTATATTGGTCATATGTCCCAACGTGTTAGATGACTAGTAAACAGCTGTGCCCTTATTAACTTTACGAAGTATTTATAGTTATAACCCTGCATATTGAATTATTACATGCGCCCAGAGAAATTGCAAAGGATGGAATATACGGCGCTTACGTTAATTTGGTATTTATAGGCAGATATAAATTCTGTAAATATCCTATGTTTACATGTCAACAAGAGCCGTTGTCAAAAATGACACGTTGGACATTTGTTTAAAATATTTAGTACTAAGTTTGGCAGATTGGGAAATATAACGGTTGGGAGCCGTTCTTATTCAGCAGTGCATTGCAAAATCATCGAGAATATTTCCTACTGGCTATACACAAACGTACTGGGTATTTACACAAACGTAAACAATAAGTAAAAAGTAATATTACACACCCTCAGGAGACAACCGATAATTGAATGGTTTTTTTATGTATATTAATACAGTAGTACTACCATGACGTAAACTACGTAAACAAAGGTATGATATATTACAACCGTTTTCTAAACAAATTTTCCAATAGCCCAAAGTGAATTCGCATAATTCGGTTGCGATTGACTCCCAATTCCGCGATTTTTCTATATAGATAGCTGAGTATATGGTTATTATAATACGTATTAATTATATTGACTTCATTATAGTGACCATTTAGAGGTTTATTATGAAAACTACAGATATACCTACCATCAAAATTATAAACATATAACTAATACGAGTATTTGAAATGAATCTGTGAATACTTTGAATACTTAGACCTGAATTTCACAATGGCGTTTACTAAGTTGTATTCTTCTATTTCATGTATTTTATAAATAAACTGAGTTTGCAAACCGGACGTTGCGTCACTTTTTTTCTAGATCATGTATTCATGATTATGCTCATTGTGGACTTATTCATGTCCCATAAAATAGCCTGTAGTTCTGTAAAATTCAAATTTCTACGGATTGTCACGACTGACTGCCGCTCTATGCTCAAATCTCGAAACGAAGCCTACTGCTCCTTAAAGGACAAGTTGGGCTTCTTGCGCATTGGGTGAAAGAAAAAAATTCCATTGGCTCTAATCTTTCTAACTATTATAATAATTTCTCTTTAGTATTTGAATTTATGATACTTCTAATTTTATGTGTCCCTGTCATGAGCAGTTGCCACTAAGAAATTTTTAACTGAATGGACATTTTATTGTTTCGTGACTTTGTTATGCAATTTTATAATTTTTTTTAAAAATTAATTGTAGTTTCCTCTGTAGTTTCATCCTTATAAATAAAAACGCACTCAGGGTTTTTTTGCTAACTTAGATTTCATCTGAAAAGAAAGATGCAAATATTTTTTAGCATGTCTAACTCGAATTTTGCCGAGATGATAAAATAAATGCTTATCTAATCAAGATTTGTAAAAGTGAAACATTATACTAAGATTAGTAAGATGTAGTTTAGTATATATTTCTCTCACATTTTTTTGAGAAATCTTCAAAAGCAAGAAATTTGTACATACTCGTATGTAGCATGTACAAACGAAATGCTCCACACTAGAGATGTACGACTGTTTAAATTAACCGATTTTGTAAAACAATTTCAATTCGCAAAATTGGCAGAAAACATTTGTATGCAATAATTTGCTTAAACAATATAATAACATAAAAATAAGGAAATAACTGTTGTTACTGGGCATCGGTTGCGGAGTTAATTGAACTATGAGCTAATTGGTAAACATAAATCGTATATATATTATACATATGGTATGGGATTTATGGGCAATTACATACTACAGTCATGTCTGATATAGAGTAACCCGTGAAACCAAATATGGGTTTCTTTTTGTAGCAATTGTGCCATTAAGTCATCAATGATGCAAAGTATGCTACTTCCAATATAACGAGTCTTATATTATACAAGTGCAAATAACCCAAGGGGTCCAGGTCTTGTGATGTAACACGACAGTTTCTGGAAATAATCTTACTGTATGTAATGAAGTATCCTGAATCGTTCCACTCCAATAATAATGCGGCAATAAAATTAAATAATTATTTCATTAATTGAGTAAATATTGTCAAATACGAACAGGGAAGAAAAAGTTTTAGTAAGAATTTGGAATATTTCTCAACAGCTTTTTAAAGCAAACATTCGACATAAACGACAATTTTGTGATGTAATTCTTGGACCGACTGTATTTTGTATGACCCAAATAATTTGTACATAATTTTCCACGTAGGACGGAGAAATTCCATTTTGCTGCGAACGACGTCGATTAGAAAAGTTCAGAAAATTCACTAACAGCATCAATGTTGTTGTTTCTGTATCATATTGTTACGAAATTGCCCTCCTGATAATTTACCCTAACTCTCAGTACTCTGATTCGTACCACTGGATTGTGTAGTAATCAAACAATCGCTGGTTAAATTAAAATAATTAACTTTATTTAAATATTGCAATTTACACACTTAATATTAGGCTTAAAGTTAATAATTCATTTAATTACTTTATTACTTCTTAATACTGTAACTGCTACAAGTGAATGCCAAATGTATACACTGTTACGATTAAAATTCAACTGTGTCTCCACTTTAATAGTGTGGTGGCTTATATACCTTTCGAATGATTGAAGTAGAAAATTCTAGAATATTCCATATACTTCGGTAGAAATTCAAGAACATTCTCGAATTTTATCTACACTTCGAAAAAGGGGTTTTCAGCAAGATTTTTTTTTGTTTCGAATAGATCGTGTCTTGACTTATATACATAGGGTGGTGCACTCATTCTCAAACTCCAAATGGGATCCTAAAAGTATGCAATAATTTATGTTTCAATATGAATAGATTAGACGGAATCAAATAATAGCATTATTTTATGACGCAAGCTCCGACGGACGATTGTGTCCTAACATTAACGCTATATTTATAATGTGAGTTTAGCCACCGAATTGGTTTCCAACGTCAGCTTCGGAGAGCGAGCTGCAAACACTTTTACTCATCATAAATTTAATTAATAGTATGCAATTTTTCAATAAGTTGCAAATTATCTATTTTTCGAATCAATTTGGTTTTTATAAGAAAAAGCTGGGCGGCAGTTGAGATATTAGGTATATATTTGAGGCTTCGAGGCTTTGAGGCTTGATATGTTTCGTCTCTTCAAATTTTGAGCAACTGTTGATAAAAGTTCCCTCCTCTGATATAGCCAGAAATCAAACAGTTTATATTATTATTAGGGTTATGTCATATTAACAAATATTTGATTTATTTATGGATTTTTATATTTATTTCAACGACATCCTTCCTATTCTGTGTTATGGAAACTTTTAATTAATAAATCTGGTTTGCAAATACATTTTTTAATATTTATTGCTTATTGCTTTGAGCACTTGTAGATAAACAAGTTCCAGAAATTAAGCAAAAATAATTGAATTCAGGTAAACTTAAAAGAAAATTCTACTTCAAGCTGTGTTCTGTTTCGGATATTGCCAAATACAAGTAATCATCTATAGCTTTGTAGTTCTACAACTAGTTCGGAACAATTTGGTGCTTTAATACAACTCTTTATATCTTAATACATAGTTATAGTTATAACGAAAGCTACCTCTATTTTCCTTTATGCTCTTGTGCTATTTTCAAGTCGACTCCTTTTGTCATGTCATTCGTTCAGTGTCTTCTTGCAGTCATATTTTTATATTGTACGTATTACAATTTCTAAACAATTAAAACTACAAACGAGAAGTTGCCGTTTGACGTCGGAGACAGTGTGTATATAAGAAAAAATAAGAGTGGCTCGAATTACGTGTAACTAGCTTCAAATTGACACTAATTTTGATAAGCATCATAAAATGAGAAATTCAAACATGCTGCTATAGAAGTATAAAAAGTTGGAAAATACAATAATAATAGCAAACAATAAAGAGCAGTACCTTTAGCAGCCAACTTCGCACGGGATATGGCAGAAGAGCCAACCGCACTGTGTGCGAATTTAATTACTTCGAAGTCAAACAGAGCAGATAACATTGGCGAGGCGTACCCAACGGTTCGATTTAATTTCTTAGGAGCTTCAAATATTGTCGCTGGCATTATTTTATGGACGGAAGCAGTTAGGTGGCTTCAATAGAACTACGGCACAATTGTGCTAATTCAATAATTTGATATTATTAAAAAATTTGTGTGCTTTAAGTGTTCAATTTCGGAATTTTATTTAGGAAAAATGGAGCATAATTTGCCTGTGTTCTCCATATCGAATTTCATGGATACTCTCTATCAGTCGTCGTCATCGGCAACAAATGAAAAATATGTAAGTGAGCAAGACCGTATGTAGATTATTGAAAATGAGTCGAGTAGTCAGTGAGTGTTGCATCAATCTATAAACAGTTGGACTACAATGTTACACAAGTCCAAGATTTTAACACAGAAAAATATGAACAAACAATTGGAAGTTTACCCTAGTAATAAATGCAGATTTAATTATGCTACCTTTTTTGTGTATTTGTTGGAAGTGGCAGTTTTCACAAAGGAGTTATTAATCCAAAATTGAAGACCTACCTTCATTATAAAGTGAACGAGTCATGATTTCAGAAAAATTTAAATTAGCTTTAAGTTGAAATCTAAGCTAAATATGCCTTGCTTCAATGGTAGAATTAAGTGATACATTCCATAAACGACGACGTAATCACAATTTTTGTTATATTAGTTTAAATGGCTTGTTTCGTTCTTAGTCCATATTAATTTTGAAAATTTTTTTTGCTTTTCTTTAAAATTTGCCAGTGTATATAAGCAAATAAGTGTACGGTGCATTTTAAGGGAACACTCTATTTGATGAGAAACCAATAACAACAATATAATAATGGATTGATGGAAATAATATGGAATCACATAGTCTCTTAATGCTTTTTGGTACCTCTATTTATCTCACTTCTTCAGTCTTAGTTGCTGGACTACGGTATTTCACACACTCCTATTTTAATGTTTTTTTTTTTGTTGGAACAAAAGGTCATATATTGCACTCAGACCACAGGACATTGTACTTTTTTTGACGTTCCATTTTTACTTTTATTTGAATCTACATGATTTGTGAGCACACCTTAGTCGATCCGTGATCTTTTCCAAGTGATGATCATTGCAAGCGCAACATACTTTTACATTTATTTCCATTTGTGATTTCTAATTTCATTATTGTTCCCTTTTATATAAATAATGCAGATGTTTATCATTTTAGTTTGTTTTTCTTGTATTAATATTTACAAGTCTGCTCCCAATATAACAATAAATTGGCTGTTCTTATCTTTTATGTTCTTGATTCATTTATAAATGATGGTCTATATTTTCATATGATTTACCTATAATAAATTGCTTATTAGCTTTTCTGTGCAAACACGAACAGAATCCGTCGAAACAATACAAATAAAATTTAAAAATACTCATTGCCACGATGCCTTCAAAGCAATAAATTAAAAGTATTTGACTATATTTTATATTTACAGTATCCTATTTTAGGAATTGTCATTTTCATTCTAAATATACTTACGAGTAGTTCAATTCTACCATAATCTCTGCAAATGTATTCTGTTCCGATGTTGCTGACTAAACAATTCAAATTACTACGAGTATGCCTCGGACCGGACCACGTCATTAGGCTAAATACTTTCACGTTTCGATAAGTAGCATTAAATGGGTGTGATGTTCTTAAAGGTTAATGTCGCGAAATTTGTTTCAAAGCATACATTTTGTAAATAGCACAACACTTTTCATTGTTCCCTTTCTTTTATTTCACGTATTTAAAATGTTGTTTATTTTAAATCAAATTTAAAATAATTATATTTACACAAATATTCCTAAACCAAATGTTGATAAAACGACGAAATATTTGTAGGATTTAATTAAGTGTTGTCCACACAAACCAAATTATGGGAGATAAAGACACATAAGGAGCTCTCTAAGCAATTCATTTGATTACGTAAACAAACAAAGATTTCAAGTTCAGTGTTATGGAATTTTTATTAAATTCTGTTTATTTATGAATTCTTGCCTTTTTCCTAATTAGCTTAAAAAAGTTTTTAGATAAACAGATTTTTTTGAATAATATACTCGTAGCTTCAATCCTATGCAGCAATTCGTTAGTCCTTTATAATGAAGCTTAGGGAAATTTATTCATCACTGTTGAAATAGTTTTGTGAACATGTTCCAGTCGACTTAGGGAACTTGATATATTTTTGAAAAAATACTTTATTTCACAATGTACAATTTTTGAATCAAAGAATCCTCATCATATGGAATTGATTAACTAAATAGACTGATGGTACAGAATTAGATGACATGGAAATAGTTCGAAGAACTCACAGAACTAATAAATGGAACAAATATATTTTGTTTTTATGTGCTTATATTTTGACTGCAATAACAGTCCGATTTACGCGTATTAAATATTATGAAACAATAAATTGGTTTAGGAAATTTTGAACTAATTTTTAATGCAATTTATTGAAAACAATGCATCAGTTTTCATAAATGTTTTTTGAGAAAAAAAATTGTTGATATTTTAATAGTTCTAATTCAGATTAATGTTTGCATTGAATTTATGAATGTGGAATCGGGAAAATGCATTGCGCAACGAATAAAGAAACATTAAATCACAGAACATTCCGAACGTGTAGAATGATACACAAACAGCTCCACAAACCACCAAGAAATGCACCGATATTATTTCACATTTTAAATTACCCTAAATGTATGCAATGGTTTTAATCTTGATTAGTTTAACGTAATTTTGCAAAAAACTAAAAAAAATTTATTTCTCTTAAACAAATTTTTGTGTTAAAAGTTTGTGGGATTAGTCCGCATAGATATGAATACATATATATATATACTATATATGTATATGTAGATGAGATATATTTGCACTCACAACTTTATCAAGACAATTTAACCCATGTATGGCGCTCACATCTTCTTGTTTACCAACTATCTCGTACAACTAATATGAATTTGTTATAAATATGGTCAATTACTATTAACGCTACAAGTATTTGCATGGTATTAGAACCAGCAAATCTGATTTCCTGTATAGCAATTATATTTCACAGTATGTTCTCCTTGATATGAAAATTCGAAAATTCGTCTGAAACTTTGGGAAAATGAGATGCAAATTTTTGAGCATACGTCCGTGAAATGTTTTTGTCGGGGACTCAAATGCTTCAAATTGAAATACAGGATGTTTTTAAGAACGTTGCAACTTTTTGCTTTGCTCTAAACAGAATACTAAAAAACATGAAATTATCAATCACCAATTTTTGTCGTCCTCCATGGCCCACTCATAAGCATGCCAGGGTCGTGGATTGGTATACCGCAGTGGACATGGTTTCAAAATGTTGCTTCATATACTAAATATTTGTCTTCAATTTGAAGGTCTGAGCTGGTTGAACTCATTCCCATATATAAATGATTCGCTATAGTATAAGAGGAGTAAATAAATAAAATTATAATCCAGTGACATTGATCTCACGAGATTAATGGTTATTTTACTGACTGCTCCGCATTTGTTTGTCCATAGGGCACGTCCTTTTAAAATCTGGCGTTGATTTTGTTTGTGTGTCTGAAACATGGTTCATGCCAGAGTAGATTATTTGGTGTCAATGGATACAGATTGTTTCGTGTGGATAGAGTGACTCATGCCGGCGGGGTGGCAATTTTTGTGAGGGATGGTATTGCGTGCAAAGTCCATAGCAAATCAGTTTCTGAAGGTCAGATTGAGTATTTGTTTTTAAGTGTTGACAATGGAGTTGAAAGACTTCTTGTGGGCTGTGTCTACAGACCTAATCGTACAATTGACATACAATCACTGATAGATCACATTCGGACAATTTCTTTGGACTTTCAAAGTATTGTTATTGCAGGAGACTTCAATAGCAATATTCTAGTTGAGAGCGGACTGGTCACGGAAATGTTGGCATTGGGATTGGTTTCCGCTAATACAACATCACCGACACATTTTACGGGGACAAACAGTTCGCTGTTGGACGTGTATTTTATTGATGATTTGAAGAAGATTAAAATTTATGAACAACTCCCTACTCCCTGTTTTTCAAAACATGACCTTATTTTTCTGACGCTTGATTTTACACTTAATATGACAACCAAAGTTTTGAGATACCGAGATTTTAAAAATATTGACTACCAACATTTGTGTTCTAAACTTGACACTGTACAATGGAACTTGATATATTTTATGCGCTCAGTAAATGACAAAGTGGAATATCTACAATCTAATATTAAATGTCTTTTTGATGAGTTTGTCCCAAAGAAAGTGCGCACCGTTGAGCATAAAGAGCAGCCTTGGTTTACTAATAAAATCAAGAATTTAATTAACATACGTGACACTGCATACAGACGATGGAAGCGATATAAGCTACCTCTTCTATATGAAACTTACAGAAATCTTAGAAGGCAGGTTACTAAAGATGTCAAAGCCGCTAAATACTCCCACTTCGGAAAAACATTTAGCAGTGCAGTAACCAGTAAACAAACATGGAGACATATTCGCAGCATAGGTATAGGGAATATTGCTACTTTTGGGAACATTACCATGGACCTAAATGATTTAAATAGGAAATTTGTCAATCTTCCAATTGAAGCAGTGCAAAAGAATGCTTATGCAAACTGTTGTAGTTCTGTGTCCTCTGATATTATGTTTGGGTTTTCTGGTGTTGACGAGTCAGATGTATTGGAGTGCTTTCTGGGTATAAAGTCAAATGCTTGTGGTACTGATGAGATTCATCCTGTTTTTGTTAAGGCCGTACTTCCTAAGCTGCTGCCAGTCATAACTCATATTTTTAATACTGTTATAACGACATCAACTTTCCCTAATTGTTGGAAGTTAGGGAAAATTATTCCAACCCTAAAGTCTGATAACGATTATAGACCAATAGCAATTTTACCATACTTGTCCAAGGTATTTGAACTAGTAATGGCGAAACAATTAAAAAAGTATTTAGCAGACAATAACATTATAACGGAATGACAGTCTGGGTTCATGCCAAGGAGGAGCTGCGTAACGGCTCTGACTGATGTAGTGGAGAGTCTTCGCGCATCACTTGACTTAAATAGGGTGTCTTTCTTGGTATTATTGGACCATTCAAAGGCATTTGACTGTGTTGACCACAATATTTTATGTACGAAGCTTCTGAGAATGTACAATTTCTCATCCGGCGCAGTGAAATTGATAGAATCATACCTTACAGATAGAACCCAAGCGGTTTACCAACCCAGTCAGTGTGATGATGAGGCATCGGATTTCTTGTCGGTAGTGCGAGGTGTACCTCAGGGGTCCATATTGGGGCCTCTTCTTTTTTGTATATATATATAAATGATCTACCGACTGTATTGCATGATTGTGATATTCATCTGTATGCTGATGACGTCCAAATTTACATAAGCTGTAAAAGGGACGAAATTATTAATTGTGTCACTCAAATTAATAATGACTTATTTAATGTTTATAACTGGGCAAAGAAAAATGGGCTTTGCCTTAATCCTGCTAAGTCAAAATGTTTAGTGACTTAAAGAAACACTTTGATACCACAATACTACCCAGTATTATAATGAATGGGTCTGTGATTGAACGTGTAAACACGGCTAAAAACCTGGGAGTTATATTTGATGGCACTCTAACATGGAGTAACCACGTTGCTGCCACGGTTGGCAAAGTTTACGGTATGCTGCGTTCACTGTGGTCAACGCAATATTTCACCCCACAAGGAATCAGAATGCTGTTGGCTAAGGCCTACCTTCTCCCAACATTGCTGTATGGTTGTGAAATTTTTGCGAATTGTGATGCAGCTAGCAAACGAAAGCTTAATGTCCTATTTAATAATATAACAAGGTATATTTATGGCTTGACTAGAACAGATCATGTATCCACTTTATCAAGGCAAGTTCACATTCGATCAACTCTTGGAGTCTAAGACTATCATCTTTCTTCACAAGATTATTTACACCCGGGAACCTCCATATTTGTTTAGATGTCTCAGGTTCACACGTTCCTGTCGTTGTAACCAACTTGTCCCGTGCAAGCACTCGTCTCTTATGTCTGATCGTCAGTTTTTCGTGTATGCAGTAAGACTCTGGAACTCACTTCCTGTACGGCTGCGAAGTATTGGCAACACTGTACAGTTCAGGAATGAACTTGAGGGCTACTTTCGGGCGCGGTGAATTTCTGGGCAAGCTGTATTGCTTTGTTCATAAATTGTGATCTGTATTTATCTTATTGTTTATTGTTTTGTTGTTATATTTTTTAATTTAATATTTAAAAAATGGAGAGTACGTTTAACAATATTTAATTTTAATTGTTTAAATCATCCACTTATATAATTTTATAATTTTAAAACTTTATAATTTTATTTGTGTAAATCAATTTCTTTTATAATTTATATTTCTTTTTACCTTGGAATGAATTGTTCCAGTTAAGTTAATTATTGAAAATATATATATACTTCATGTCGTTAGGACATCTTAAAAAGGTTATTACCTTAATGTCCTAAGATCAATTTGTAGAGATAAATAAATAAATAAAATAAATAACCGCTGATCTTTAATAATATTGGGCTCCGTTGACGATTGATTAATTTGTTGGGTTACGTCCACTCCAAATGCAACAATTTTGTTCGTGCGCCTTGTCGTTAAAGAAAATTTTACACAAAAAAGACAATTTGCTTCTATCAAAGATGATTTGTCAGAGTATACTGAACCAATTATCATCTCTAACCAGACCAATTTATCATATCGAAAAAGTAGGGCAGGCTATAACATACAACGAAAAATTGCGGAAATAGCTACGTAATTGCCTTTCTTACAATTTATACTAAGTTCAATACTTGGATTCGTATCGCTGGATTGTGTAATGCAAACAACAAGAACAATTGGCTTTATTAGTACAGTTGGCTTTATTAGTATTCGTCCAACTTACTATTGTCTTTAATTCTATCTGCTCGCTTCTCACACTTTTTCTTCGCTTATAGTTTGCTTCAGTCAGTCAGTTGTTGCATTTCACTTTCGCTATTGTTGCTACTCTCACGATGTTCGTTCTACGGCAATCACTGCTCAACTGCCCTTTGCTAACACGACGTCCGCTCTGCGACGATCACTGCTCAACTGCCCGTTGCTAACACGACGTCCGCTCTGCGACGATCACTTTTCAACCACTGCTGCTACTCTTAAGGATTCGGCTATGATCACTTTTCACTGCTTGATGCCAACAATCTTTGCCACTGTCACTGGTTAACTGATCTGCCACTACGATGTTCACTCTCGGCTACGATCACTGTTCCACTGCTGTTTGTACTACGATGTTCACTTTTCCACTTTCCTTGTTCACTCTCGGCTACGCTCACTATTCCACTGCTGCTGCTACTACGATGTTCACTTTGCCACTTTCACTTGTTTACTCATCTCGATGTCATTTGTATGGCCGCTTATATAGTTCTTGTATCCCAGAACTTCCACTACCCGTCGATCGCAGTTTCGCATTCCTTCTCGCGTGTGTATTTAGGGGTTGAAAATGACGAATACTATAAAACTATGCAACCAATCAGAAGGCGTGTAGATTTCGTAACAATACACTACGCTTAATTTTTTATTCAGGATTGTTTTGAATATAATTAATTATGAATATAAATATTGTTAACTTGTTCTAGACAATTTTTTAAGTCGTTAGTGGCTTTGTATATTTGCTTATAATACGAAGCAAAAATAAAGAGGTATAAAATTTGCACTAATGTACAATTTTATTGAATTTGTTGGAATCGTCTGTTGAGTTGTGACTGGAAAGCAGCGATAATAGTAAATTAGTGTGATGTGGAATCGGTTAAACTGACGTGGGTTTTTAAGAGATTTTAGTTTTGGATTAAACCACTGCTTGGAGTTATTAAGTAAAACTAATTTTCATATATCTTCCTTGTAATATTTGTCTCTACTTAATTAAAGTTATTTTTTTTTGTTGTAGTGAAGAAAGTAGAACTGTAAAGAAAATAAAATCAGAATTAACTTTCTTTTCTCAATATTGAAAAAGCCATATTTTAACAGAACTTCGTTGACAAAATTTCTCAGGAGAACATTTTGGAAAATATTCAAAATTTGTATTATGCTATTGGCTTCGAAACAGTAAAAATCAGTGATGAAAGAATGTTTGAAAAAAATATACATAAATAAATAGATAAATATATATATATATATATATATATATATATATATATATATATATATTTATATATATATATATATTTATATATATATATATATATATATATATATATATATGTATATATATATATATATATATATTTATCTATTTATTTATGTATATTTTTTTCAAACATTCTTTCATCACTGATTTTTACTGTTTCGAAGCCAATAGCATAATACAAATTTTGATATATATATATATATATATATATATATATATATATATATATATATATATATATATTTATATATATATATATATATATATATATATATTTATATATATATATATATATATATATATATATATATATTTATATATATATATATATATATATATATATATATATATATATATATATATATATATATATATATATATATATTTAAGAGTGATTTATGATTTATGATTTAAAAAATGTCATAATTTTAAATATATGTTTGTAATGAACACTTTTTACCTAAGTTTCAAAACTAGTTTTAAATTTAAACCATTTTAAAACAGGGAAAAAATACTATTTATTCCAAATTTCATCAACACTAAAAAATGGCTCCTTTAATATTGTCTACTTTTTGCATGGGATCAAATCACTGTATCTCGCTACTTGTCACGAAACAATGTCATTTGAATTCGCCATTGCGCTTATCAGTCGTTTAAATCAGTAAATAAAGTAACAGTAAAATGAGAGCAAAACGTGTCAGTTTGTCTGAAAGAGAAGCACAACACCTGTTGCATGAGATGGCGAAAATAATACCAGGTATAAGCTTTCCATAGTTCCACTTATAAAGAGATCGGTAAGTTGGTTTATCTATATTATTGAGTTAGACTTATTTCACACCGGCTGAAGCAAAACGTCTATTTTTGTTTACTGAAACAAAAGTATATTGTATCAAATGTGGGTATACAAACCAAAGCAAGCGAAACAAAACCATATTTTTATGAAAATATGAATGAAAAAGAAATATTTTTTTTGCCTCGAGAATCGAACAACGTTTTGCTTCATTCTGTGTGCAATAAGCCGTATTGTAACAATGATAAAACACACAATTCAAATCAATATTGAACTATGCAAAATATTAAATTTAAGTAAGCCATAGATATGTCAAAATCAATTACACTTTGGAAAACTTATCGGCCTCCCTTCGTTAGTGGTAAACATGTTGGTCTTCTAATCACAAGGTCGAACGTTTGAAGCCCACCTAGGGAATGGTCTTTTCTAATGCTTCTGTTTGCCTGCTTCTTTATCTTCGAGTTACAGGTCTTACTTGCCAAAATTCATTACCAAAATGTTGGTACTGATAATTGATTATGATGTTAACACATTAAAAAGTATATTATATAATGAAGCAAAAGCAAAAACTGGATAAGGACATCATTTTGTCTTTGTGCTCTACCTGATAGCAAATTTGCAATAACGTTCATTGTCTACTGCGAGAAGGCGATATTCAGAGCATGATTTAAGTGCACGATAATTTGGACGTTGTTGTTGTACATACGCGGTATGACATCGTCAGGTCGGTTTAAAAGCCGTACGGAAGAACACTCCTTAAGTATTTTGCTGGCAGAACCATATAACTTAATTACAAAAATAACAATAAATAGAACCAAACAATACGTTTAATTATGTTTATGCAATCGCTGCGAACAGATGATTTTATTGGGAAGTAGATAAATATTTTGACGTTTCTACTATAAGCTACTCTGTGGGAGACTACAATACAAAAGTGGAAGGAGCAGCAGATTATCTATCAACATCGAACTTATAAAAAAAAATAAATATACACCGGCGCTGAATATTATACCGCTAATCAGAAACGCGCGGTCGTTAGCTGCGAGCAAATCACTGCAAAGTGTTCGAAACTAAATATATAATATTTATTTTTAAATATTTAGTGTGTGTTTAATTTACTTTAAATGTGATACAAATAAAATACAGTGCTGTCATTTGTTGGCGGTAAAAATGAAGACTCAAGGTAAAAGCTGGTAGAGTTGTGTAAAACAGAAATCATAAGAAAAGACTACCGCCAGAAAATATTTCCGAGAAATTGCTCCCACTAATTTATCCCAAATAGATAAAAATAAAAGCCGATCCAGCGACAAAACCCCGAAATTGGCAACACTGCCATAAAACGGACTTGAAGTACATAGTTACATGGCTATGTATGGAAGTACGAGCGATCATTATTGAGAAACATGTGTTGACAATGAAATTAACAACGTTTTAGTTGTATGTACAATATAGTTTGCCAAATTAAATCATCGTTTACTTGTTTTTGTTTGTTCTGTTCATTTGTTCGCGATAAAAGAAAATCGCGCGCGCATTTATTTGAAAAAAAAAAAAATAATAATTTGTAGTGTTACAAAATAAATATACGAAAATGAAGCGAACACCCAAATTGGAGTTGGTAGGCCGCGCTTACTCCGAGATGTCACCTCTCAATCCGACAACACCATCATGTTCTTCCAATGGCTCTCAGGGCCATCGCGATTCTGGAGGTTACGGGAGCATCTTTACTTTTGGATTTTTTCGTCACTCATTTGTCAAAACAGACAACTCGCTGCAGGTATATATGTACATAAATCGCGCTAGTGTTGTTATCTGAGTACTAAGGTTGGCTGATAAGCATACAAAAGTGTGCGTCAATAGTTCCTGAAACTATGTGGGTACATACATATGTGCTTTTTATTCCATTTAGTATATAACTATGTTTTATTCTTTAAATGGCTCTCCAAAAATTGAGAAATTTACCTGCAAAGCTTTTCTTATTGGCATATCTGTTGCAGACCCTTTTCAAAAGTACTATTGCAAAAAATCGTCCACTTTATAATTGCTATTCAATCATTTTCTCTGTGGGACAATGAGAGCAACTTTTCAATAGTGCCCATATCAACGCTAATATATTGTTACGTAATTGCCTTTCTGACAATTTATGCCAAGCTCAGTACTTGGATTCATATCGCTGGATTGTGTAATAAGCAAACAATTCCCTTTTTAGTTAAAACAATTGGCTTTATTCTATTTGTCCAACTCACTATTGGCTTTAAAGGTTTGCTCGCTTCTCACACTTCGTCTTCGCTAACGTTTGCTTCAGTTAGTCAGTTGTTCCACCACAATGTTTTACTTACAGCTTCAACTACCCGTTGCTCACACGATGCTCACGCTGCTTGCTACCTCTCTCAGGATTCGGCTGTGATCACTGTTGCTACTGTGACTGGTTAACTGATCTGCTACTACGATGTTCACTTTCGGTTACGCTCTCTGTTTCACTGCTGTTGCCACTCAGATGTTCACTTGGTCACTTTCACTGATTTACTGATTCATGCCTTCTCGCGTGTACATTTTTAGGGGTTGAAAACGACGCTCACCCTAAAACCATCAACCAATCAGATGGCGAGTTGATTTCGTAACAATATATATACATATATTCATTATTTAAAATTACCTAAAAAAATAACAAAATTACAATATTAATTTATAGTATTTATGCTTTAAGATTTTGTCACAGTGGCTATTTCAGGCGAAGCTCAATCTGAAAGACCAGTCTTCAACTTTATTTCGATTACCTGGTGAGATATCTCGCAATTAAAGCGCGTAATGGTAATGTCTTCTGAAGCGTCAATCATTTCGAGTTTATTAGCATTCTTTTCAGAAGCCCCATCAAGAAATAATTAATAATTAACCGGCAGAAAAATGTTAATAAGCGTAAATTCGCGCTCGCCGTATAGTACGAGCGCCCCCCACCACATATTTTGCTGATCAATGTTATATAAAATATGTGTACATATTTTGCAATCATCAACACCGACCGTTATATGAGCTTCGACATAATTTCTGAAGAAGTAATTTTGTATGATACCACCAATGTGTAAAGCACAGCAACTCCTTAATCCTTCTATGAGGCAATTTTGCTTATTATATTCGTGATATCAGAAATAAGCCTCATTTCTCAGCACAAACAACAAGTTTTGCGAATTTTCTTATTGAAAGGTTGGAGTGTCGAAGTTCCATACTAACAAACAGTTAAACAGAGCATATCCTGGAAACTGTGCCAGGTATAGTAAGGAACATTCACTGAATGGTTAGTGATTTGAACTGAAGATGTCGATTTAGTAAAACTAAAAAAGCTAGATAAAAATTTTGTTTTTTTGTCTTTCGCTTAGGTTTAGCAACTTCATTTTCTCTTGGCTAAATCTGAAAGCCTTACAAGAAACATAATTCTGAAAGATTTCAACCAGAATGGGATTGTTGGAGATGTGGTGTAAAAATATTGCTAATCTCGATTTCTACCTTTTTACGACTTGTATAAAAATAATATTCTTTTGTCCTTTATTTGATTTGTCATAAGAAATTAAAAAATAGTTGTAATTCTACAAATTATAATAATAATATAATTTTGTTATGGTATAAAAGAATTGCTTTTCTTAACAAAGACGACCCAATATATTTTCTATCCGTTGGACATTATTATAATAAGGCCAGCTTATTAAGATTCCTATTATAAAAACGATTAAATATATTTAGAGTCACTCCCGCATATATGTATAAGCGGCTTTTACAGGTGCAATAACACATTTCAAATATTTATTGTTGGAAAACGATACTTATAAACATCTGTTTATTGTCATGTTAAAAAGAAATAAAGATACTTCTCAATCATTCATCAAATTGATACATTTCTTTTGCTGTGGAGATTAATATATGCAGCCTAAAAGTATGCTCATCTTCTTAAGATATTCATAGTGCCGGCGGAAAGAAACCAATGCAAGTGTGGATTTTGAACAATGAAAACTGACAATAATTATTGTTCACTCAATTGCTTATAACTTTGTCATTTTTCGGTCGATTTTCTTCTAGTTGGTCTTAGTTCTTACGTTAAAGTATCATCTTTACGTATATGAATCACTGTAAAATATTATTTTTTTGAAAATGTGCCCTATTTTCATCGATATATTTTGAACCGCTTTACCAATCAAAGATCCGATTATACATGTTTGTTCGTCATCTCAATACCTTGCATTGGGTACCAATCGGACATTTCTAGCTCGAGATATGGTTTGTCACGTGAAAAAAGGTCGAAAAAATACAAAAATTACAATATCTCAAAAACTATTCCATGAAAAAAAATTTAACCTTGAATTCAGCAGATGAAAATACATAAGAAAAGTCACCTCTCATCAAATGTACATGAAAAAATTTTATTTTGTAAACTAGTGTAATGAACTTAATTTAAAAGTTAGATTTTAACTCATTTAAATTCATATTAATTTAAAATTTTGTATGACCGGCATAAAGTCTGCAATATTATTTGCATCGCTGAAAACAGAAATGAACCATTTATTGTCATAGCATATATCAAACATATGCTATACTAGTAATGGAAACCAAATTCAGGCTGAGATACGCCAATGAATCGCTAAGAAATTAGTGCTCTTCTGTCTGTTGCGGTATTCAAACCCCAGAATTGATTTGTTGAGCGTGCTCAACTATAATTTGTCTGTTTAATTAGAAACAGAAAAAATTGCCAGTGCAGTACCGTGCTTCAGTTCTGTTTTTTATTGTTCTATCTAATGTAAACAGGAAGCAAGCAGAGTAGCAGATCGTGGCTAGAATTATATACTTCTCCTTCTCCAGCTGCATTTTATCTTCAATATATAACATTTTTTCTTATCTAAATTGCGTGAAATAATTCGATAAAGAGATATGTTAATTAAAATCATATTTTTGTATTGTTGGTATTGTGTGTTTTATTTAAATTAATTTGCATCCATGCTGATGCCTTCAGTAAATTTTTATCCAGACGCTTGCATTGTAATAAATTGCAAAAATTTTCCATTGTTCCTCGGCTCTTCTTACCGAGTTGTTGCGCCTTCAAAGTACCAATTCTGAAACTGTCACAGGCATTTAAAAATTTTTTAAATTACCAATAAGTGAGGAGTATCTTCTTTATATTGTTAAGTGTTGTGAAAGTGTCATCAAAACGGATACAAACGGCAACCGTTTCATGAATATGTTCAGGTCTCGCTTAAAGTCAAGCGTATCGGAAGCAGAGGTACGTTAGTTTAATAACTTCATTTCTTTGCACGTCAAGGATGAGGTTTATCTTTGTTAAACTTTGAGTGCTTTCATTGGGATGCTACCTTTATGTTATAATTTAGAAACCGCTATAAAGTTAATCTGTTCCAGTTTTGGATGCAATAAAACATTTTGTCCAGTTCTGACACCAATTTCGAATGTATTGCATTAACGTTTGCAGTAGTGGTATGCAGCTTTCTAAAGTAAAACTAGTTTTATGTAATTCAAATATAAATTGGATGTTATTATAATAAAAGAGCATATATTTAATTGATTTGATTCCAGTTATTCTATTCAATTATACTATATAGAAATGATTCCAGTTATTCTATTCAATTATACTTTAGGTCCTAACAACTTTGCATTTACGGTGATTCTTACTTCTTCGAGTAACAACTCTAAAAGGGAACACTTTTGGTTGATAGATCAATGTGTTTCAATAGATGTATTTTTTCATTCTTCAGGCCGGCCCCAATTCTGCAAAAGTATTAAACTAACCACATTTTATAAGTTGTTTATTAAATCGCCACAAACATCGTATACTCCAAATTTATCTAATGGGATATAATAATTTCTTGAGAAGAACGCATTCTTATCTAGAAAGGTCAAAGGTCCTCTATGGAATTTATTTTATTTCATAAAACTCTTGTTCAGCTTTTAGGAAAACATTTTCTTTTTGTTGTCTTTTAATAAAACTTTCGGAAGCACTTTTTAAATAAAAGTAAACTTTGAGCTATTAAAATTTGCGGATTTCGATATTGGTCTTCCGAAGGAAGGATTTTTGCTGTTGACAGTGAATTTGGAATAATTTGCCGGAAATCTCACTGAACATTTTTATCAAAAACCTAGCAAACTGGACCAAATTTTTTATTTTTAATTTTATTTTTTTTTTTTATATCCTATTTACATTACACCTGTCTATTGACACTAAGTAATAATTTTGAACAATTAGTACCAAATTAAACTAAATTTGTTTTTAGCAGCAAAAACAATATCGGATCCCGGTGGCTATATAGTAAAACAGACTAATATTAACAAACTCTACATATACTGGGTGAGCGAATTGTAAGCGAAGTTGAAATCATTATGTTGTATACATGTCCATCACGAATATTCTTGCTTTTTATCAAACTTTATTCCCCAAGATGTTTCTTGTGTCAATCATTGAGGCAATTAATATAAACATATATACATATATACATATTCGTACATGTGTATGTGTATATAAGACGTCAAATCCCGTGCAGCCATTTACTTCATTGCTGAATTCAATATAATCTCAGCATAGTAGTTGAATGAAATTAATGGCGTGTTGTGTACCAACCACACTCGAAATAAAATTTAACAGACATATTTCCTGTATTTTTATATGATAAAATAGCGATATTTGTAGTGAATTTCAATTAACTTACTTTAAGTTAATTGATTATTGAGATTGGGACTGAGCAATGGGTAATAAATAAGTATTCTGTTCCAATTCCCCGACAAAAGATCGGAAGTAAATTATTTTATAAGCAAGTATTGTATTCTTTAGTTTAAATATACATGAATAACCCTCAGATTTGGTATAACTATGAATGGACTAAGGTTTTATAAACTTAATTTAAACATTTTTTCTAGTGTGGTTAAAAGCTGTTCTCATTTTTTATTGCTCGATCTGTTTTGCTTTGCCGATTATGAAAAAGATTGCAATAAAAAGAAATTAAATAGGAAAAACTTCCACATATGACAATGGCGATTGAATGATATTTTGATTAATTTCAATTAATTTTAATTAAGATACTCGTATGCCTGAAACTAATTGCGAGAAATGAATAATAAAATATTATGTTAATTACTAAGTACCACTCCCCGATGTTATGTGATAAGAGGAATTAACGATATATTTAAGTATTCATTTTAAGTTACTCTCTGAGGCAATACAACAATTTAAATCTTAACCAACACCTTTACATATCTAATTTTAGCACACTTCTTCCTCTAAAGGGTTATCATTATTACTCAGTATCCTCTCGGTCAGCAACTAATTTCACAGAATTGAATTAATGTCCGTTTTTTATGTGACAAGTCACCTACAGCCGACATATTCAAATTTAAATCATGAAGAAAAATGATCCTCCGACAAATAATTTACCATCCACAAAGCCTGTTGACCCAGAATACCCAAACAGATACAGAAATCGAAACAACATCAACACAAGAACCCACAACAACAATAATAACAACAACACTGGCTATAATCGCACAATTAATGCGCTCGTGCGGGGAATACACGATACGGGCACACGTGATGTATACACACTACATTTGCCTTTAGTCGATTACGACGATGATGACGATCACCACAATCATGGAAAGAGCGCTGAGCAGAGTCATCACATTAACGATCATAATCAACAACAACGGCTGTTGTGCGTCACAAGAGGTCTTTCATCTTCCATACCGAACTCTTTGCTAGCGACACCGAGAGCTAAAAATGAAATAGAGCCGCATGCGTCGCTTCCACGATTCATTATCAACATCGATACAGCAGACACGCCGCGTTCACTAACACCCGATGATGACATTGGCAAGATTAATGGTGCTGATGCGCCAAACAGTCCGGGGCGACGTTTTAGCCAATTTAATTTTGGACTAAGGCGTTTCTCTCACGCTCACTCTGGGGTATTTACACGTATCTGTACTCTTTTCTGCGCAATGCTTTATCATTTCCCTACCTCTACTAAACTATTACATCCTTCCGCTACTCTTATACTCTACATTATGCTCCTGATTGCCACTTGTTCTCTTGCCTGATTTCTGAAGTTCGTTCTCGTCCCAGCTCGCCTAACACACCACGTTGCCCTGTTGCTGTTAAACAATTTTATTTTTATCTGCATGGCTGCTGACTACGTTTGTGGTTAGCGGCGTTGTTGATGTTTTTATGATGTTTCGTTTAAAAATAGTGTTGATTCTGCGAACGTTTAGATTCAGGCTGCTGCATCGTGACGTTTGTTGAAGTTGATCCTCGTGCGCATTGCTGGATATTGCCGTTGCGATGCGATTGCACCTTCTTGTTTGAGTTGAATGATCTTTTCTTCTTCGTAAAATTTTACTGAATTTCGAATGCACTTGCAATATTCAAATTATATCTAATTTTAGTAAATATGTTTTTTTGTGCATGATTTTACTTTTTTAACATAGCATTAAATTTAATATTTATCTTGGTTACAATGTTCGGTGATCCCACGCGACCTTGCGAGTCAAACGATGAATTCTTGCTTGCCATTTCCTTTGCACCGTTCTATTTAATTTGTAATGCGATCTGTTGTGGTTTTACTGTTATTGCTTTTATTGATTATTATTTCTACGATTACCAAGTTCCATTGAAAGTAAATTAATCGTTTTAATAGTAATTATTAATGAATGCTTCAGTTAAGCACATTTTCTTTTCAATGTCTTCAATGCGATTGATTTTTAAACATTAACTACATCCAATGAATTTATTGTTTATTTTATGGCTTAAAAATAATTGTTTATGCAATAAATTTCTGCATTTCTAACATTTTATATGTAGGTTTTTTGATTAAATATACAATTTTTATGTAATAGAATGTGTTACCACGCGTTGGTGTAGTTATAGATGCAGTTTAACAATTAACTGAACAGTACTTCAGTTGAATCTTATATTGAGTATTGGAAATGTCATAATATGATCTCATGATATAATAAATAATGTATAAGTACATATTTTCTTGATCAACACATTCTGATTTACTTTCTCAGAACGCAGTCTAAGCTTCGATGAAGATTCAGTTTAAATTAAAAATAGTTTACATACATAATAACTCGCATTTATCTGAAATCCCCCCGAAGCATTTGAAAAATTTTGGATTTTAAATTCTGATAAGTGTGAAACAATTTCAGGAATATATTTTAAGAATAATTTTTATTATTATTAACAGGGTCTTCTTTCCCCGCTAATTATTCCAAGCACCTCCCCTTGGCTGTGGCAAATTATATAAAATTTAGTTAGATACATTCGCCTTCTGAAATGTTTCTCGCAATGTAACAACAACACTTGGTGCGTTGTTACGTGGAGGTATCACAATGGACACATGGTGGTTTGAGTGAGTTGGTCTGCAGACCGGCTACCACGATAATCTAACCTAACCTAAGTAGCTCCTGATTTTACATGGACTCTTGTCATAAAATGGCAACTTTCTTCGAATTACAATTCTTTCATTGGAATTGGACGTTCAAATACTCATTAAAGAAAAAAGCCTCTGATGAAGTGAATATCATTGTTTTTTCTTTTTGTAAATTTTTACTGGTTTTAATTCCATCATGATAGTTGGAATAGTAATAAAACGTTTATATGGTAGCAACGACGGTATTCCAAATCTTACCCTGAGCCCGTCAACATGTAGTAATTTTGGCTTATTTCAAAACAGCTTCATGTGAATTTTATGTCAGCTCATTTCAGTTTAGTTTTCACAGAAATCTAGACGAGTTTTCCATCAAAACAAACAAATGCAATTTTGTTTCATTATCTGACTTTCAACAGATTGTATAAATTTTTAATAACGCAAATTTCATTTTACGGTAAAACTCTCCCAACAATATGTCAGAACTGATAAGAGGACATTTAAGTGAAACTTATAAATTTATAAGACCGTGTGGAGAATATATATTTTTCTATTACATGTTGATGACAGGGATTTCGGTCACACTGTAACTAAGGAATTCATATTAAGATAATTGTATTCAGAACTTCTGCGTAATTTATAGTTTTTGAGAAATATGCAAAAGCACACTTACTTCCATTTGCCAGGCCTTCTTGGCCCAATCAGTAAAAAGAATAAAAATGGACAATACCAATTATAGAAGTCGTAACATACAAATTTGTATAAACTATTTTCTATTATCTAACAGAGTTAATGGGAGTTCTATTTGGGAAATAATATGTATTCTATGGAAATTACTGTTCGACTACAGTCATATACTAAATTATAAAATGAAATGCTTTTAACCTTTATCCAAATTATATTATTTATGCTTAAACCTTAGCAGCAAGTGCTTTTATATATTTTGTTATAATCAAGATTTAAATAATAATAAAAATATTTGTACTTAAAATACAAAAAAAAAAAAAATAAAAAAATAAAAAATATATATATATATATATATATATATATATATATATATATATATATATATATATATATATATATATATATGAAATTTTTTAGCGCAATCTGTCAGACAGTGTGTGCGTAATAGCATGGTGGTAACAAGTCATTGTTTGGTGTATTCTACGAGTGTTGATATGTCAAATTTAGTTGAAGTTATGTTTCTAATAAAATATCATGTGCGGAAGCGCTGCAAATGTTAACGGTAGCCTGCGGGGCCTCGACAATGTAGAAAACACAACCATAGAAGTAATACAAAGAGTTTAAAAGGAGGCGTACACTGGTTGATGATTTGCCTGTTTCGGTCGTCCATCCACCCCTGTGTCTGACGAAAACATCAAAAATTTAAGAAAATTGTATTCAAGGATCGTCGAGTGAGCATCAGGAAGACAGCAGTCGATATGGGAGTCACGCTTGGATCCGTGCAGAGCGTTATTGCACGATGTTTTGGGGATGAGAAGAGTGGCTTGTGCCGTGAGTGCTGAATTTTTTGCAATAACTGCATCGTATTGCTGTCGCTAAAGAAATGCTTTCTTTGGACCAAAATATTATCGAAGGTATCATTACCGGTGACGAGACATGAGTCTACAAATATGACATCGAAACGGACCAACAATCATCCGAATGACACTTATATATATATATATATATATATGAAATTTTTTAGCGCCATCTGTCAGACAGTGTGTGCGTAATAGCATGGTGGTAACAAGTCATTGTTTGGTGTATTCTACGAGTGTTGATATGTCAAATTTAGTTGAAGTTATGTTTCTAATAAAATATCATGTGCGGAAGCGCTGCAAATGTTAACGGTAGCCTGCGGGGCCTCGACAATGTAGAAAACACAACCATACAAGTAATACAAAGAGTTTAAAAGGAGGCGTACACTGGTTGATGATTTGCCTGTTTCGGTCGTCCATCCACCCCTGTGTCTGACAAAAACATCAAAAATTTAAGAAAATTGTATTCAAGGATCGTCGAGTGAGCATCAGGAAGACAGCAGTCGATATGGGAGTCACGCTTGGATCCGTGCAGAGCGTTATTGCACGATGTTTTGGGGATGAGAAGAGTGGCTTGTGCCGTGAGTGCTGAATTTTTTGCAATAACTGCATCGTATTGCTGTCGCTAAAGAAATGCTTTCTTTGGACCAAAATATTATCGAAGGTATCATTACCGGTGACGAGACATGAGTCTACAAATATGACATCGAAACGGACCAACAATCATCCGAATGACACTTCTCAGACGAGCCAAAACAATAAAAAAACGACATAGTCGATCTAAATGGTTTTGTTGACTGTTTTCTTCAATTGCCGTGATGTGGTCCGCTCCGAATGCCTTCCGCCAAACCAAATATTAAAGGGTTTGAGGGAAAATGTTCACCGCAATAGGCTGGAATTGTGGAGAAACAACTCGTGGTTTATTCACCACGACGATGCACCAGCAGACACATATCATCTTGTACGCGACTATTAGACTAAAAACAACATTAATACCGTTCCGCAAGCTCCGTACTCACCTGACTTGGCTACGTGTGACTTTTTCCTGTTCCCATGACTCAAGTTACCACATCGCGCGGAAAGCGTTTTGAGACGATTGAGGCAACAAAGAAGAATGACCAGAAGGAGCGCTTGACATTTATCTCTGGCCAGGTTTGTCTAGCTATTTTACAACCTGAAAATTCTAACCAGCGCCTGCCCGCTGTGCTTAACGATATTGTATTTACTAAGAGCTTACATGTGGCAATAGGAATACCTACGACCTATCTGGTTCAATCGGTATGGTAGTACCCTCACGGACAAGTTCATCCGCTTTACAGTTTTCTGGAATATCTCTGTGGCAGGCAACCCAGCACATATGCAGACGAGTCTGCTTAGCTATCTCGTCTAAAGATTTGCGGCAGCTCTTGATGGATTTTGAGGTGATAAAGCCAAAGAGCGCAAAGCCCCTTGGCTGTCAGATAGAATTAAAATATCATGTTCAGATATATTCTTCTTCTTTAGCCAAGACAGTGCTGCCTCTATAGCCGCGACCTCTGCCTGAAAAACACTCCAGTGGTCGGGTAGCCTAAAGGTCATGTTAATGTCCAAATCTTCTGAGAATACACCGCCTCCCACCCTACTCTGTAACTTGGATCCAACTGTGTAGATGTGTATCTCTTTTGCATGAGGGGGGGATGCCATTCTTCCATTCGTCCCTGGAGAGTATGGAGATCTTGCACATACCATTGAAGGTATAAATTGGTGTGATGTAATCGAAAGAGTCAGGAATATCCTCAAAACGTCTTAAAATAGACGTATGACCTACATTGCTGACAACCCATTGTTGCGTAGCTTAAGTTTGCAGCCATTTTTTCGCCAAAAAGCCTTACAGGCAGCAAATTGAGCATAATGTCGCTGGAGTCGTTCTAATGGCACTACTTATGAATACCTCTGCCGTTCTGTGTACCTTTATTACCACCCTGTTGTATGTGGACTTACTTAGGGCTGTCCACCAAGCAAGCACCCCATAAAAAATGGCTGGTCGTACCACAGCTGTGTATATCCAATAGGTACCCATTTGTTACCTATAACAACTATTTTGCAAGAGTACAGAGCTACCTGAGCCTTCCTAATCATACAAGTACTTTTATGTAATAAATTATATATTTGAACGCTTATTGATTTTGAAGGCTAAGTCCATAATATACTTTCAAAACTGGTCGCCATGAAATCGAAGTTCAATCTATCACTTTGTAAAAAAAAATCATCAAATGGAATTTATGTAGGCTTTGTGAGTAATTCCTTTTTTACTTCAATATAAGCTACAGAGGACTTGTCTTTGCGCTTATTTCTTGGAAAAAATTATAATACCCATACGTACATACGGAGCCCTCTCTCAGTTTGCGTGTTAATAATTCATGCTCCTGTTGCGGAAGTCAATGGACAATCGATAAATGTCGCTTTAGTAAACGCAATCGCTGAAAAAAAGATTGGACACAACTTATCGCCAATTACTTATTCCCCATTGACATCTGTAAAAGGGATCTGAAATTTATTTACCAAATATATTTTTAATTTTTAAAGTTTCTAAAATAAAACCTGATCTTAATTTAATAAAATTTGTTGTTACATTATAAAAATATAACATTGTTTACAAAATTAGACATTTGATCTCCGCACTTTCGATTTATGAAAATAGTAGATTGTTTTACATAGTAATAAAAGTTTTTAATTAATGTGCAATGAAAGGCATAGTTGTAAACAATTGTGTACAAGGGAATGGGCTACTGAAGGCTAGTCTACAATAACTTTAAGAAAACAACAATTTGTGCAGGTATGTAAATTGGCATGTCAATTTTATTAATTTTATTTACACACATTTTTTAAAATTAAATCCGTCATTTGAAAGTTGATTATTGACACTATGCGGATTGAATATTCCAATAACTTTATGCTCTGTGGCAGAAAATTAATTCTGATAGAATTATAATATATTTTTTGGTAAAAGCAAAATGAAAGCCGCTCATAATTGAAATTTGAAATTAAGACCCGTATTATCAGTAGTGACTTTGTTATCTCTGTTCCGGACAATTAGTCAGTAAGAAGAATGGCGTTAAATTAGCAGTATTGAAGAAACTTATCCGCAGTTTATCGCTTTTTCCAAAGGTTAATAACACTTTTTTCGTGATTGTTTTTAAACCGAATTTGACTCTACAATAACAGATCGCATGCAACTAGCTCTTGACATTAAACTGGTGTCAGGAGAAAGGACTATCGATAAATCTGAACAACCGTGGTACCCTTCACCAGAAGAAGGAAACTGAATCTGGGAACCTTAAATTTAGTGACCACGAAATGAAATGAAATATCTGGGAGTAATCTTAGACAAAACTCTAACTTGGAAAAACCATTTATCATACATAACTAGCAAGGCCTTAAGAGCAACCTGCGCCTGCCAGAGGCTGTACGGTAAAACATGGGGTCTATGACCAAAAATGATGGCATAGTATCAATAATAGTACCAATGGTGGCCAAAAGTAAATCAAACAGGGCAGCAGGTATTCCCTTCATAGGTCCATAGATGCTGCAGAAATGACATTAAACTCTATACTGAACATCTAACAGGACATTGTAGACTAAATTACCATCTGAAAAAAATAGGCGTGATAGAAGACGATTCCTGTCAAGAGGAGCAGGAAACAGTAGAACACATTCTATACACTTGCCCAGCGGTGGCAAGACGCAGACATCACAACCTAGGCACTGGGTTCCTCACTCCAAATTACCTAGTTAAAATTAAGCCCACTGTTACACAGTTGCGAAATTTATAAATAGTCTAGGATTGTTTTAGTTGGGTAAGAGGCTGCACAATAGATTTCTTAGGTCGCGGTGTTCTTTTAGCCTGTTAAATAATAAAGAAACCGAATTAACAAAGTTATAATCCTGAATTAACTTCAAGAACAAATTTTACGAAAACACCGACCTAAGACCCAATCTTCCGCTTCTTGCTATCAATGGCACAAATCGGCAGAAATCAATTGTACAATACGCGCCCAGCCTTGGTCATAAGGCGACGTATTTTTCATAGCTTTTACAACAATTGTAAATATAACAAATTAACTTTCATCCCGGTATCCTTTGAGAGTCGCATTATAGGAAAGATAATGCGCATTATAGGAAAGAAGAATGCGCATTATAGGAAAGAAGAATGCACAAACTATGAACCAGTAAAAATGACCAGGGCTTCCAATTATCACCTGGGGAATACGGAATTCATAATCGGAAATTTATTGGATAGAACTTGTTATAAATACATCAATGTGCGTCAAGCAATATAATAACTTATAACGGAATTGTTTGTTGTTCTCACCATTGTCCTTAACCTTTCTTCTCCATTTAACAAAAATAGAAATTCGTAACAATTTGTATAGGACCACCATCCACTACAGCAAAAACTGTATCAACTTTTCTTAATTACTTTCCTTTTCATAAAAAACTGAAGAACAACAAGAAATTGGTTAGTATAACACGAAAAGTTTCCAAGAATTAATAAAAAACTTGGCAAAAGTCTGAGTCCATATCTGCGATAAGTTATTTTTTAATATAGTACTATTCAAGATTGATTATGCTTAGTGACAAACAAATGCACACTTGCCTTACCAGTGGTACCGGTAGATTCGACACAAATGTAGTATAATAGCATATCAAATATCAGTACCAATAAATTGTTGAAAATCGATAGTTCCAGAATCCGAAAGAGTTGTTCTGCGTTTCTATGCTGGGTGTTTCTGACAAACCTCAATACTTCCAGTGCTATGGGAATTGAAACAATACCTCCGCATTTAGCGACCGTTGCTGCAGCAACTAAACCATAAAATTCATACATACATAAATCTCAAGTGTTAAAAGCTTGAGAGCAGTTTATTATTAAATGCATTAACAGCACACCAGCACAACAACTACAATAATAACCATCGATACCGACTTAGAATAAGGCCTTCTTTAAGACCACTAAACCAAGAGAATCAGTTGCACAAACAATTCTAAAAAAGAGCCTGTGGCAGCCGCACTGGATAAGACTTCACAATTAGCCACAAACTAACGAACGAGTCGAAGAAAAGGCGAAAGAGAAACATCACCCCGTAGCTCCCATGACGAGTATTTGTAATAAACTGTAAATGGCCAGTCACAGCTTTGGACGAAACTGCTCGCTTTTGCTGTGGCGACTGCGGGCCGATTCGATCGGTCGATCGGCGGCCAAGTTAAGTGGTCGCTGGTTTGGACAATTGTGCGCGCAGTCGCACGCGCACCATTAAACAACGTGGACGTGGTGAAGATCTCTGCGCATTCGAGACACCAACGGAATTGCCGATTGCACATTGTTTATAAATAGAAAACGGCAAAAGTGCATTTCAGTTGGCAAAGTTAAAAGAAAAAAAAAATAACGAAACGCGTTTTCCGCCGCAGAAATTAAACTTGGTTTTTTTTCGAAATTATTTGAAATTTTCCTCAATTACAGCATTTAAGTTTCAATTGCTATCAAATGCAAACAAACAAACGACAACAGCAGCAGCCAATAATAAACTAAACGCACGCGCGCGTTTCTGTGTAACCATATCTGCCGCTGCGTTAGATTTGTTGCAGCAGCCAAGCAACCGAACAGTAGTGATAGCCCCAGCAGCAATGGGGGCAGCAGCGATCAGAAACGCACTTCCATTTCAGCTGAAATTTGATTGCAATTATTTGCATAAGCGACGCATGTTTGTTTGTTTTTATTTTCTTTAACAAGCGCTGATAACATGTACGTTTTTTAGATGCTTGTGCCTTATGGCAGTAACTAATGCACCCTACACTCAGCGTAGGAAATTTGAGGCATCTGTGTTATACTTCACAATGTCCGTCTTTATATCAGAAATATCTAACAGTTTTTAAAATCAGTTCTTCGTAGTAGAAGCAACGATACAGGTTACTGGGTCAGTGAACACGATTCTGTAGTGAAATGGTTCGGCACAAAAGAATGAAGACAATTCTATTAATAATCAATTAACTATCTATCTATGCTAAAAATAATACGTTATTATGACAAAGCCAACTCCACTGATAGCTACATAAAGTTTGAATTATCCATAGCCATATTAAAAGGTTCTAAACATTTCAGTTAGTTTACTTTTCTTATAGGAAACAAAAAATAATTGGTTAAAAAGTGGCAGTTTGTGATCAATTCGGAGAAGAAAAAATGATTTCTATATTGTCGTTTAGATTTCGAGAAATTTACTGGACAATTTTCTTTATTTTATGAATTTATCAAATATATTATTTTCATTCAAATTCCATCATAGAATATTTTCCTTAAACCATATCCGAAATATAATTGTTCAGAATTGTCTCCAATGCAATATGGAAGCTCAGGGCCAAATATTGTATTCTACCATTCTTCCCAATGGCAGACGAATAGAGAATACGCCTACATGTGGCAATTTATTAAATTTATTGTCATTTCAACTATGATAAAAGAAAACAACAACAATTTGGATATTGGATGAAATCGTTCAATTTATGGCTTTCGCATGTATGAATTCGCAAAAATTGTACCTTCACGTCAATTGTGTTGAACCCTCTTATCACAACATTTACACTTGGTAGTTTTCATTACAATGTCTGTCAGTTGAAAACAGTTCTAATTGGATCCTGCGGGACCAACTGTTCCACAATGATATCCGAAAGAGCACTACGTTCTGAATCAAATGCGATTATGAATGATATAAAAGATAAAAAGTACAACCAATCATCAAAATATATTTATTATACTAGTTAACATTTCCCGATTAGACAAATAAGTAAAAAATCATGAAACTCTACCATTTTCATTATACCCAACTTAAAATAAAATATCGCTTGCTTTGCTCTGAAAATATGACCAGTAATTGGCTTATAATAATTTCGTATAACCGATATTTTAAAAATCAATTTCTCGCAATCTATTTGGACCAGTCAGTAGACCATTATTGAGGTGATTATTTTTTTGTTATTTAGGCGTCGTAAAATGTGTTACTTCGTTTCAAAAACTAAACTACCTTCTATATTACAATAGTCCTCCAAAGTTTCTCCACTTGATCCTGCTGGTTATTTTTTTACCGATTCCGAAAATTTTCATTCTAATTTCTAACAAATCGGAGTCAGAACAATATTTCGGACATCAGCTAAGATTTGAGGTAGTCTAACTAAATTGTTAAAATATTGTATTTCATATTTTGTAGTACTTTACGGTCTACGAGTCTACGCAGCTGAGAAATTCAAGCAAAACCGAATCCAACTAGAAAGTGACTTGTGTCGAATCGAATCAAATACAAATCAAGTCGTCGAGTGCAAATATTCGAGATATCACATCATTATTAAAGATGATTAAGATATGACAAAATTACCACCTGCTTGCAGGATGTAGCATTATCATGTACTAAACTGAACGTTCCTCTCGTTTTACGGAACACTGACATTAATGTAAAAACGCCATGGGGAATATGTTGTCTAAAAGCATCACTCGAGTGCATTTACAAGATCGAATTGACTATTAGCATTTTAATTGTTGATTAACGCAAATTGCAAGATTTTAATTGTACTAAAAACATTCCAAAACCTTGAGTACACATTTAAATTATCCCAACAAAGTAACTCGAAGCAGTTGTTTTTAATGGTTGGGTGTAGGGTACTGTGACTTCGTCAATCTCACAGATAAAATTCATAATAATTTGCCAATGAAAGCAGTACTTCAAATATTTTTATCTAATAAGAAGTACGAGTGTTCAAACACCTTCGTGTAACAAGTGGACACGTCTATCACAGCCGAACAATTGTGGCTGCCCGAGTGACTGACGGACTGACTGACTGCTGCGTTGTGTCCTATTATCAACATTATTATTTTTCGTCAAGCGAACATTTTTTTAGTCATTTAGTTCAAACACTGCAGCCGCGCGGGTTATAAGAAGCGATTTTATCACATATGAAATCTCTGCATCTGAATTGAATTGTTGTAAACTAAATAAAGGAGTGTTAAATATGGAAAATTTTATTAAATTGTAAAAGAAGTAAAACAAATTACATGCTTAACAGATTGGAATATTTCTTATTAGTGTTTTACTATAAGTGTGCTCTGCTGATGGCATTTTGTAATAAATTAAATTGTATATCAACGTGAAATTTGTTTAGACATCACACTGTACACAAGACTGTGCTCATGTTTACACCACCACTTTATCTAGTTCGGTTTAAGTGCAAAACAGAATAAGTAAAGACTATCAAGAAACGTCAGTCAAAAAGTGAGACAGAGCCGCAATACTATTTATCAGAAAAAAATAAGAATAAAATATAAAGAAATTATAATTAAAAACATTTCTTATATGTGTAAATGTTGAGTTGGTGATAATCGCCGTTGTTAGTATGAAATTATCAAAGAGTTTGGATGAATTAATTTTAAGCGCTTCGCGATTGAGTTTAAACAATTTACGCTCGCCGGGCAAGAAGAAAGGAAAAAATGTTAGTAAATATTCCAAATTTTAATTAAACTGCTTGGTTTAATTGTATATAAATTGTTTAAAAATGTAAATACAATTAGCGATGGCTTTTATGCGTAATTTATATAATCTACTTATGTTTTAAACCATTAATAATAAAATAATGGCTAACTTGAAGACATGTGTGCTTTCCGTGAATACTACTAATATATCTACGACCAGATAACACGATGAGTACGGATTGTTTTGGCATAGCAAATTATATTAATACTGAATCCTTTTATTGAATTATTCACTTTTCTCATGGTTACATACTATATTTAAATGTGAAGCTGCTCAAATATGCTAAAATAAAATTATGGGAACTGTTATAAGAAATGCATGATATGTAAATCTAGTAAAATTGCCGGTAAATTGATTATGGCTAATGGACTGTAACTGCATAAGTATTAGTTTTCGTTTCTTAAACGTTGTGTTGCCTTCTATTAGTGGTCTAAATTCAGTGGTTCCGGGCATACCAGGCTATGCATTAAAAAACAATATGTAATGGAGCTACTTTTAACAGCAAATATTGATTCTGTAGGCGGGGCAGAAAAACGTGTTTCTGTGGAAAACTTTGTTTTTTTACTGCTTTGCATCCTTGAAATTTTGAGAATTGAAATTATTGTATATAAGTAAAATCAATTTGTATGAACCCCAATAAAGAAGGCTGAAGCCAAGCTGGACTGACTACGACCTGCAGTATAATATATGTGGACCTATTTTTCAAAGTACTCCCATAGAGATAAAGTGCTTGTGGAAATGAAATGATAACTGTATTCGTTACATAAAGCTTAATATTGAAAGTGGTACTTTGTAGCAAATTATTGGTGGTTCTTTATAATAGTGAACTGATATGGGAGGGGAAAAATTTTTCCACGGAGGGAGAGAAATCTTCAAAAAGACACGAGGGGGTACGGACCACCCAAGAGTGTAAGATTTGTACTCACTAAAACTACCTCCCTAAGCTAAAAGTTACGCTAAGCCTCAAAGGCCTGATAGCGATTTAGGAAGAGTATTAAACAGATGTACAAATATATACAAAGAGAACTACTCGAGGTTTGAAAAAAAAGTGTTATTTTCGATATCAACAAATGTTTGGATTCATTCTGAAACTATATTGAAATCATAACGCACACACTAAGAAACGGTGCAAAATCTAAATAGTTCCTATTACAAGGATGGAGATACAAGGGAGTGAAATTCCTTGTTCTTCTTGCAGGAGCCTTAAAGTGGAGAATGCCAATCAAAAAATTACTTCTTATTTCACCACTCACGAGTTTAAACACAAAACATGCATTAAGTATAGTTCTTCGGGTTTTAAGAGAGAGGAGACGAATAAGTTTGAGACGACTCACATAAGAGGGAAGTTGAAAATTGGAGTTCCAACGTAGGCAAAACAATAAAAACCGCTTTTGAATTGATTCAATAGCATCAGAGTAACAGGACACCACACAACGCTTGCATATTCTAATGATGGGTGTACCAAGGAAGTGTACAGAAGTTTGGTAATAAAAGGGTATTTGAACTCCTTTGCCCAAAGTTTTATGAAGCCTCGAGTCAGAGAAACTTTCTTAACTATAGTAGCAACGTTTTTACCAAAAATAAGTTTTTGGTCAAAGGTCACACCTAAGTCGCACATATGATCAAAGGATAACAATGGTTGATTGACAATGAAGTAAGGATGAGCAGAGTCGGATGGATGATCTAGAAAAACACATATGTTTGCATTTCTTGTAGTTTATTTGCATACAATTTATGTTGCATTAAGAGCCACATGGTCATATTATCAATTGAAGTCCAAACTATCGTATTGAGTAGATATTATGAGGGGGCAAAGAGACGTGCCATATTTAATGAAACCCAATGGCATGTTGTAGGTATGTTTATTTTCAATTGTCCTGAATATTAAATTGCCTCCGTATCTCCCCACAAAAGAGTAAATTAATTTAAAATGTAGACTGAAGTTCATGACCAACTTTCATGTGACAATACAAGTCCAGAACTCTTCTCTCGATTGCTATGCAAACAAAAAAGTTCAGTTTGCAAATAAAAATTGAAATCAATTAAATACGAAAAGTGTGTCACTTTTTTGTTGTTTGTTTGCTTTTATTGCACACTTGATAAAAAGAAATTATTAAGGTTGGTCAGACTAAGTTTGTTTTGGTAAAAGAATATTGCAATACAAGTTTATATTTTTAATTTTAATATTGAAATTGTGATTCTGTTCGCGGCAATAATAAAAAAAAATTTGAGTTCCAGGCTCATCTGTTGTAAGTAAATCTCTAATTCGGAAGTTAAGTCGATTCAATTCTATTGTGATTTTACCCTTCGATTTGTATAGGATTAAAATAATATACATATAAAAATAATCCAATTCCTGTGTGCATTTTATTCAAATCCAAAAGAATATTCATTTCGTGGCTGAATTTTGAATTAGAATTATGAAGTGAAGAGACATCATGCTAGTCTTGGTTTGTGGTAGAATGGGGATGACTTTGCAGAGAATGGCAAAGCAAATAGAAGCTTTCCTGTGTGGCTTCTTGTGAAAAACTGTTTAGTTATATCTTCTCTTTGCAAATGAGGGATATTTAAAAGCATATTCATTATTCATTCAATTGTTGTACCCATTATCAAATTACAACACTTAAATTTCTCTAAGTGTAATACAGAAATCCTTATTTATCTCGTTACTCTCACATACTGGCTCTAATATAGTGAGTAATGTTGCTTTGAAAGGTGTAACGAAAGGGTTGAAGGAGACATTTTAGGACATTTAATTTTACTGTCTTCCAGTAAGTTATCGTCGTATAAGTCTTCTTACCTAGAATCGTATTAAAATTATGATGAATTCTCTACAAATGTTGGTATCATTATAAATATGGTTAAGCAGTTGAACCTAATGTTAATCAAGCTTACTTCTACTGAGTTAAAATCCGCTCACATATGCATGAGGTTTATTATATTGCTTTGCATATGTGGTCATTTCAATGAGCCGACCTCTGTGGGATAGTGGTGAGCATGCTAAACTCACACTCTGAGGAGCGCGGATTCGAATCGTACCCAGACAATGGTCTCAAAAAGATTCTTTCTAAATCGTTTTCTCTTTGAGTTGAAAGCCTGATGTAATTGTTAGTACTTCTTCCCACAAATCCTTGCAAATATAATTGATTATGGTGTAAGGTATAATAATGAATTACAACGAATGTGAGTTAATTATATTTAAATAAGACAACTGCAGAATCAAAAAATTTTTAAGAGCTTTCTATTTTTAAAACATCTTAAAACATTAATCTGAATAATGGAATATAATTGAAAATGTGGGAAGCATATAGTTGCTCAGAAGTACCGCGAGCTTCTGTAAATCTGTGTTTCTCAAATGGAATTCCGTTGTTATTCCAAGCACAATAGTAAGAATTATTGAGTCGTATTTTAGAAGGTGAAAGAATAAAAGTATCAGAAAAATCGCCAATTTTTTTTTCTTCAATCAACCCTTCTACAATTGTAATCCAAAAATAGTCAATTGCTTACCAAAAAACATCAAAGAAAACTTGTACATCTTTTTTATTATATAATCATCAAATAATTCATACAATTTTGAGAACAATTCGTAATACACCCATACCTCTTTATACGGCCACTCGTTATACGGTTTTCCGATCTAACGGCCTTTCTGAATTATGTAACAATTTGCGGCCCAAAATGTTTCGTTATACGGCCAAAAATTGGAAAACAAATTTCTGGGAATCTCCGTTCAAGTGAAACGCCGTAACGCAAATTAAATGTTTGCTACTTTATTGTTAAAGCTCGCATTCGTGATACTGCTCTTGTTCTTTGCATATGTTATTTGATCGTTGAAGAACCTAATTTCAGGAGTTTTTAAATCCACTTAAGTATGTACACTTATTTTGGTGGTATGAAATATAAATAAGTTACATTCCTGTATGTACGTACATTTTTTCTATTGCATTAATAAAGGGAAAGAAGCAATCAGTTGTAGATAATTTTCTTATAAACTCTTTGGTACGCATTTCTGCAAAAAAGCGATTCGTTATGCGCCATTTCGCACTACGGCCAATATTTTCGGAACGTATCTAGCCGTATAAAGAGGTATGGGTGTATAATAGAACAGACCATTTAAAGGTCAAATGTTCAGTTTTTTTATCAACGTGTGATATTCTAGTCATAGTCAGTAGTTTATATTTCATTAGATCTGAGCCGTGTGTAAGCATTTCTAAATCGTGTCATAAATAAAAATAAATCTAGTTTTTAATCTTATTTAGAAGTGATAAAATGCAAAATACTTGAGCGGGTATTGGAAGTGAATTTCAACAGTTACGCACATACCCACACTTGACGTCACACATAGGCAAAGCAAGACATACCGTATGCCTATGGAAATATACAGGAATTGTTCTTTTAGTTGAAGTAGAGCTTATGGAGGCTTAAGCGGCTATCCAAGGGCTGTCATAAATGTTTTAAGTGCTAAATTGTGAAATTACGCTGTAATTTGATGCAATGAAAGTGCTAACTAACTGCTATTTGCAATATAACTGCTTGTAACATAATAAACAGTTCTGTTCGTATTAATTTGTCAATTGTATGCATTATCTTTAACTTTAATCTTGGGTGTCTTCACGTTCAAGTATGTTTCCACAAAGTGCACTAAGTCTTATCATATATTTTTCATTGGCTATCACTCCAAACAAATCCTGCTCATTTCTTTGCAGTGTCACAATGTTGGCATGTTTTCATCCTAAGGTGTATATATTTATATCTTCATTGTGAGCTATATACTTGTAGATTTTTTAACTCACATTCTTATCTATCACACTCCTAGTAGTTATCGGACTTTGATGTGCTTGGATGTGTGAAAAGTGAAAATATGTGAAATATTTTTATATTAATATAGTAGACTTATGTGGCACTCACATATCCCGTTTTAGCTGATTTTCTCCACGGTGGTTTGAGGGAAAAGGATTGAACTCTGCTAGTGAATCCATCATATTTAACCATCCGCTTATATTATGTACCAAACTACTTGCATCACCGTGCCTCTAAATTCCTTGCAAGGATATTAGATTTTCATTACAAATTTAAAATAATTCTTCTTTTCAATTCAAAATGCACAGTAATATTTTCCAATGTAGAACTAATCTGTGAAGCGGATTAATTTCGAATTCCAAAGCAAAGCAACTCCACATTCAAAGAGATTAGATCTAAAGTTGCAGATAACCAATGGTTGAAAACATCGACAATAGATGAAGCTGACCGATTAAATAAATCTGATCCAATGGAATGATAAAACCACCTCTAGTTTTACCCCAAGTTTAGTGTGGTACAAGAGCATACTTGGTTCTGCCTTTACCATTAACTAATCTAATTGCATTTGTGAAGCATAACGTGCACCTCCACATTTTGTACCACCCTTAACATGCAGGTTTTGTCTCTTGTATTTAATCTCCTAGATTTAGACACCTGCCATTTACCAAAATATATCATCTAAAACATGGTATGTGAATGGCTCACTGCACTATCTTTTAATAGTTTTTGTTTAGCTATTGTAAAAGTAAGTTTTTCTTACGATAAGTGTCCCTATCCATAGTTTTTTTTCTTTTTTTTAATAATTTCCGTGCACAATTCTCGAATCCTTTTTATTAAATATCTAAAAAAGCCCAAAATGTACTATTTCGATGTTTTGTTTTTCGTAAATACTTTGACCACTCCCCTTTACTCTTAATAATTGATGTTATCATCTAATATTGTGCTCCTAGCTTGAATGGACTCCATAGCTTAATGCTGAACTATAAACAGATTCACACGATAGATTGCTTTTTCTGAATGTGTACTCGTTCGTGTGCCCTTTCTAACTTATGCTCTAATTTTTTCTAACCCCAACAATTTGAAATTGCTCTTTTATTATTGATCCCACATTTACTAAAACTTCTAATGAACTCTTGCATGCACCACTTCAGTTTTCTCAAGCATTTCAACATGGTATTTTTGATTTTATCTTCCTTATCGTTTAGAACCTTAATCGCTACGGAGATTCTATGGGTTCATTAGGACATCGATCGCTCTTACAATATGTGGACTCTAACGATTTATCAGGACTACGTGCTATTTTAGACAGTCGACATTTATCCGTTGATGACCGTGACGAAGTGAGTAGCTGGTGTGGCCGCCTTCCTTCATCAGCTGATTTGATAGTTTTGTTTTCTTGTTTTAAATCCCACCAGAATGGCACCACTGTACTTATGGTTGTTGCTGGGCGTGGTCTAACTCCGTTCGTACGTGAATTACTGGCGCGCGGTGCTGACGTGCAAGCAGATGACAACGACAACTGGAATCCGTTGTTGTGCGCTACTAGGGGTGGACATTTTGATATTGTACAATTACTTCTAGATCATGGCGCCGATATTGAACACCGAGATATGGTATGGAATTAAGTAAGCCTGCCTTCATACGCAGCTCATCCTTATTATGCTGTTTCTTTTAGGGGGGCTGGACGGCGCTCATGTGGGCTGCATACCGCGGTCATACAGAGCTGGTACGTTTTCTGCTGGAGAAAGGAGCCGACGTGAACGCGCACGGCAACTACCATTTGGGTCCATTGCTGTGGGCTGCTGGTCGTGGCTTTAAGGAAATTGTTGAGTTACTAGTGCAACGTGGCGCCAAGGTCAACGTAGGCGACAAGTACGGAACCACAGCATTAGTGTGGGCGTGTCGTAAGGGCAGTGTGGAAATTGTCGATACTCTTTTGAAGGCAGGGGCAAATGTCGACACAGCGGGTATGTATTCGTGGACACCGTTGTTGGTGGCTACCTCAGGTGGACATACGGAATGCGTTAACTCGATATTGGAGAAGAAGCCGAATGTGAATGCTTTGGATAAAGACGGTATGACTGCTTTATCGATAGCAAGTCGAGAAGGGTTCCAGGTAAGTCTTATGTCAAATATAAAAATCAGTGACACATTTTATTAAGTGATAGTAGGTGCAAAGTAATCTCACTCGCCCTCTTCTTCATCCTTCGATCGCAGGAGATTGCAGTCGCACTTATCGCAGCGGGTGCGTACATAAACATTCAAGATCGTGCCGGCGATACGCCTCTCATACATGCTGTGAAAGGCGGCCACCGGGGTGTAGTCGAGGCACTGCTTAAGAAGCATGCTGATGTCGATATACAGGGCAAGGATCGCAAAACGGCGATCTACACGGCAGTGGAGAAGGGTCATGCACATATCGCGAAGATGTTGTTACTCACAAATCCCGATCTCGAAGCGCCGACCAAAGATGGCGACACTTCATTATTGCGTGCTGTGCGAAATAGAAACCTGGAAATGGTGCAAATGCTGCTTGAACGCAAGGCCAAGGTAGGAGCAAGTGATAAGCGCGGCGACACTTGCTTACACATTGCGATGCGTGCTCGGTCAAAAGCTATTGTTGAGGCACTGCTGCGGAATCCAAAGAATAGCCAATTGCTGTATCGGGCGAATAAGGCTGGAGAAACTCCCTACGGGATTGATACAATACATCAAAAGACAATATTAGGCCAAGTTTTCGGTGCAAGACGTCTCAACACTAATGAAGACTCCGAAGGCATGCTCGGCTATGAGCTTTATTCATCTGCTTTGGCTGATGTACTCAGCGAACCCACACTAACAACGCCGATCACAGTTGGTCTCTACGCCAAGTGGGGCAGTGGTAAAAGCTTCCTACTCAATAAGTTACGTGACGAAATGAATAATTTCGCCCGTCAGTGGGCGGAACCGCCCATAAAGACGGGTGGGTTGCTCTTCATAGTATGCCTGCATATTGCTTTGGTGATTGGTACTGTGGTGGGACTGGTGACCTGGGCAGCGATATGGGGTGTTGTGGCTGCAGTACTGTTTTTAGTACTTACTTATCTCTTACTCGCTGGCATTAATTACGCCAATTATCAAATGGACATATATTGGGCCTATTCGGTACATCACGGCATAATGAAGAGAATAGGACGGCTACGTTTGATAATGCAAGTGGCCTTTTGTCATCCGCCCGGCCCTCAAGCTGACTCGCAGGCCAAACCGGTGCGTTTTCATTTTGCGGAAGCAAGTAGTGCATCGCCAACAGGAGAAGGCTCTGTCGCGCATATGCTGGCTTCACTTTTTGAGGCCATTGAAATCCATTATGGTTGGTTGTCAACCCGTCTCTATCGCGCATTTCGACCTAAAGCTCTGAAAGTTACTTCAGGGTGGCGTTGGCGTCGCATGTGCTGTGTACCGCTGGTAATCGTTTTCGAATTAGGATTACTGACTCTAATAGCAGGTATTTCACTGGTTGTAGCGTACTTCTTTTACGCTTCACCAGAGGAGCGCGACCACATACTTGTATCCATTTACGTTATTTGCGCTGTTTTAATCACTATCATTTGCACGAATCTGCACGTTTTGGCTAAAGCCCTAGGATCCCTTTTTATATCACAAGGTCGCCACCTCAGACGCTCCGTGCGCTCAAATGAGGGTGCCCCACTTACAGCCATGGGAGCCGAAGTTGCGTTGATGACGGATATGGTTAAGGTATTTTCTGCCTAGGTAAGAGCTGTTTTCCGGTTTCTAAAACAATTTATTTCCATTTTAGTGTCTCGATGCTTTTACGAATCAGCAAAGTCGCCTCGTAGGTGTGGTGGACGCTCTCGACTGCTGTGATACAGAGCGCATCCTATCCGTGCTAAATGCCGTACAAACCTTGTTGTCTTCGCCGAATCGACCTTTTGTGCTGCTTATTGCTGTGGATCCTCACGTCATTGCTAAAGCAGCAGAAGCGAACAGTCGCCGCCTCTTCACAGAGGGTGGCATCGGCGGTCATGACTTTCTGCGTAATCTTGTTCACCTGCCAGTATATTTGCAAAATTCAGGTTTGCGCAAAGTACAACGTGCGCAAATGACAGCTTTACTCTTCAAACGCAACTACAGTGAATTCCAAAATGAAGAAGGGCCAACGCTGGGGCATTCGGTATCTGCGCGACGTCTGTCAAACGCCTCGGAAATCATGTCAAGTCAAGAAAAACTCCGGGCACCACATAATCCTACGCGTACGGCTAGCAAAAAGTTGCGCCTGTCCGAGTCTGTTGCAAGTTCGATCGGGTCGAATTTGCACCGCTTGGGCCAAGCACCACAGAACGTGCTCGACTTGTCGAAAATTATGTTGACGGATGATTATTTCAGTGATGTTAATCCGAGAAGTATGCGTCGCCTGATGAATGTTATCTACATAACTGGTACATTCTAAAACGATCATGGTTATTTGATTTGAAAGTAATTTATAATTTTTCTCTATCCAGTGCGTCTGCTGAAAGCATTCCAAATAGACTTTAGTTGGTATCGTTTAAGTTCATGGATTAATTTAACGGAACAATGGCCTTTACGTGCCAGTATGATTGTATTGCAGCATGACCAGTTCATGGAAACGTTTGATGATGGTGTATCGTTACAGAGTGTATATGAGAAGTAATGCTAAAGATAAAATATCAAGGCGCTATTTTAAATGTTTGGCTTCTTTCTAGAGTGCGACCAAAATTGACTTGCCTACGTGAAGCTGCACCACTGCTGGAACTCGATCGTGATGAACGTAAATTAGATGCCTTCTTGCAATTGCATAAATCAGACTTGCTTGTAGCCGATTTGCGCATATTTCTTCCATTTACAATTAATCTAGATCCGTATTTAAGAAAAGTATTAAAGGGTGCGTTCGATTTTCAAACTAACGACTAATATAAGTTTATAAAAGGCGTATTTATTTCACAGAGGATCAGCAAGCCATTGAAGATGAAGGTACCATAGTATTACAAAATAAAACAAATGGTCCGCCTCCAGTGCGCATGCCATCAACGCCTTCGTATGTGCCTTCGCCTATTGCTTATACACCCTATCATATGTTCCACAACGATTTTGGTATTAGTGAATTAAGACATCGAAATTTGAGCTCCGGCTCAGAACCACCGCTGACGCCCCTAATTAGTCCCCCAGTGGATGCGTTTGGCGTAAGTTATCCATTTATATCAGCAACTGGCAATAAGGTATTATATCTTTTTTTGTAGGACGATATTCTGCAAACGAAACTTTGCGATTTGACCGTGGATGGCGTTATCAACTTAATTGAACGTGTCGATGATCTGCAGCCCACATTGCCAAAAATAGCTCCCGTTTTAAAAGAAAATGCTATCACAGGACGTGTTCTAAGCTGTTGCGACATAAATGATTTGAAATCGGTTGGTATTCGAATTCAACAAAGACTTTATGCATACGTACGGCTGTATTTGGCAATCGAGTGTATGGTCAGTGACGTACATGTCTATCTTCAGCTGCGAAGCTAAGTGTGCTCCTAAGATTCTCTGAAATAATGCGGAATTAAATGCTACATGAAGTATTGTATTTTTACAAGTAAAGTTACTGAATCCTTAGTGCAACTTAAAATTATTAGTCGTATTTTATTCGATACCCGAGTGACTCGCTTGCAAAAAAAAAAGAACGAAGTTGCTAAGACCCTTTCTATAATGTTGGCACTGGCAACAAATATTGTCTCGATATTGATTTTATATGAAAAAAATTGTATCTATACACAAACCAAGAAAAATGGAAATTGGTACCGCAGTTCAAAATGGCTAAATTGGTTCGTTTATACAATCAGACCTTCGCTTGTTGTAATTGTACATACATTGCAAATAAAGCTACATTTAGCGGGTTGAGGCGAGTGTCTCCAATGCGTCTATTATCGAAAAATACTTACTAAATCGCGCTACAGACCTCTTACACATATGTAAAACAGCTAAGGTGCTTATATTTGAACGTACTTTTTTCTTTTAGGTGCTCAATTTGAATTTTGGTCATTGGGAATTGTTTCGCTTGCTGATTACAACTTTGCGTGATTACGAAAGGAGTCATCGCAAATTCAAACCCTCGGCAGTCATTACTGAAATACCCTCCAGTACAATAACAGTCAGCAAAGACAGCACTGATTCCCAACACACCCTTGCGCCCAATCAGCCGCACTCGCGCAAGAACTCCACATCAAGCCACATGGAAAAACAGGTTGGTACAGTTTTTGTTATCCGGGTGGATTGTGTCTCATAGATTGAAGTGCAGAATATAGAAACTAGTTAAACTATTGCAATACTAGTCACACATAAAGAAAGACTGGTGAAGGTATTAGAAATTTACAGCGGCACAATGCCTTAGAACAAATCAAGACAACGTGTGCATTTCATATTTATATACATTTACTTAGTAAATAAAGTTTTCATCTCCTCAATTTTACATTTATGTACATAAGAGAACTGTCAATTTCATGTTGGTTTTTTTCCATTTTTTTGTTTTGTTTTCAATACCACAACAATACAAAATGCAGCCAAAAGTACATGATTACGAATATTTACAGGTAAACCCCTCGAAAAATAAAAAAAACATTTCTTTTTGCTTTTTGTGTGTTAAATAATAAACATAAATATTTTGAAATTGTGTATCGCGCTCTTGCAATGAGTAAATCTAGTGCAAGATGCTTTTGTAAGACTTTGATGTTGTGTTATTTCTATCGTGTTTTCACCATCTTGTTGTTGTGTTTAAATAGTTAATTGATAAATGGTTGTAAAACTTGTAAGTACAAATAGATTGAAGTTCCAAATTTACACGTTTGAGAATTATTAACTCCACCTCAGTTTGTTGAATTACTGTACATTTATTCTTAGTTTTGTTAATTAATATCAGACATAATACCTCCCTCCCTTCTCTCTAGTACGTTTAAATTAATTAAAATTTTTGAAGTTATAATTTCAGTATGAAAGGTGTTCGAATAAATTATCGAATTTTGAACTAAGGCACATTTGCTTCCCATGGCGGTCGTTTACCCCATGTACTAAACAGAGAATAGTAGAGTCAGAGGCCAAGTTCGAAACATGGAGTAATTAATTCGCTTATTTGTGCGAAACACCTTATATCAATAGCCACGCTAATCTGTTCCATTCCATATTTTGTTACACATGTCATTATTTTAGAATTTGCATTTTGTAATTGATTGCTCATCTCCTCTACGTATGACTTCCATAATTTCAGACAAATCAATAAATAATTTTTTGCGTTTCGCATTTTTGTAGGTCACCCTCGAAGAGCAAATGATTTGCGGCGCCCTGCAAACACTGAATGAAGAAGCATTTGAAGATGTTGCCTGCAGTGAACGTCCCAGTCCATCGGGTCTGCCCACAGGTGAGATGTTAGCTGCAGCCGCACAACTGCATTTAGCACCCATTCGTGAATCATCGGAATTCGGTTCACCATCCGATGAATATAAAATTAATAATATACTGCAATATGCCAACAACAACAATTATAACAATTTAAATACACAAAAACATTTGAACACCGACTACAGTCGTAGCGCCAGCACACACTCGCTGCAAAGTCTAACGGGCGGTTTACACATGGGTAACGGGTGCAGTGGTATTATTACTGATGGCGGAGCGAGTGGTGGAGGTAGTGGTGGTGCCGTAAAAGACATTGGTGCTTATAATATACGTCACAGCTTAGTGGGCGATGCTAGCACCACAGCAATTCAGTTATTGACCCCTACTGGCAGCAACTATTACCATCAGCGTCACCATTCGGTTAGTGAAGATTTGTTGGGTGAACCATTGACCACGCAAATGCGTTCCCCGTTGGCGTCCATGCGCCACAATACGGTTCCTACGGTTGTCATAATACCCAATGCCAACGGCGACCACAATGTTGATGATACCAAATTATAGGATTTGAATGCTGTAGGCAAAAGACAAAGTTTGTTCAATTGTGATGTATTCGAAGTAAAGATTTCATTGCAGTTTTCAAAATCGATAATAATTTTAACACTTCCTCTTCCACTACATATCCTCTTCCCTCGTATCAAGTATTATTTCGGCATAGTATTGCATATCCAAAGCGAAAACAAGTCTACAAATGTTTTCATGTGCATGATTTTTATACTGGACCCAAAAGCGGTTGTCAATAGTTCGCTGGGATTTTCCAGTATTTTAGTATTTTTAGGCATGGGCTTAGCCAGGCTCCTGTGAACACAAACACTTACCATTTATACACTTAATCTTACATATACACAACTCTCCAACGATTTTACACACCAAACACTAATACAGCTTTTCGCATGTGCGACTTCAAGGGACTAATTGTCAATAATTAGAAATTATAAATGTTTAACTGTAATCTAAGAGATTATTGTACTTAACTAATAACTGAATAGCAGCAAAACATTTTTGGAACATTTTTTGTTTTTGTGATTTTTGTGTTTTTTTTCTTGTAATGTTTTGTCACGTTGGAAAAGTTTTGTGTGTGTTCCAAATACAAATTTTAATTTTATGAAATATCCCGAAAAGTACTAAAAAGTCGTTGAAATCAGCAGAAATGTTTGTAAACAGTAAACCACAAAGAATTAAGCTTGTATGCCGTGTAATCTAAGTGTTTCGTTTTTCAAATATTTTGATATATTCATATATAAGTTGCGAATACTAATCAACCACATTAGCAATGTTTACTATTTTATACAAAAACATGTTTTTTTTTTGTTTGTTTTTTTGATGTTGGTTTATACTTTTATGAATTTTTTTCATGTAATTTTATTTGTGAAAACTTATTATTTTTAAACAAAAATTTTAGCAAACCTTGCAAGAACGCCATAAAACGTGTTTGTTGACCTAAGCCATATTCTAAATTTGCTAAATCATAAAAGTATCCGACCGAAAAAGAACTTTCTGGTATGAGACCCGTTTCTGCCAAAACTAGAACTGAAACAGAGAACCCTCGGCACTAAACTGTTCCGTTTTATGATGTAGAATGCTTTTAATCTAAATTGCTAATGGAATCCTTGAAATAAAAGAATGATTATGATGATATTACGATAATGATCTGCAAAACTTCTGAAGTCTTCAAAACATTCATCTTTGTTATTTGACTAAATTATTTAAACTACATTTGTTCGCTAAGAAGTTGTGTTTGTGACTTATTTGAGAAATGCTTACCAACAATTGTGAAAAATAAACAATAAGAAGTTTGGATAAAGACAAAATTTTTCAAATTATTTTAACGACGGAATTAAAGACGGAGTTTATTCGGTCAGGCACTACTTCTAATATAAAAGTTCTAAGTTATGACTTGGATTCTGCTGCATGCATCCATTAGACAGAGTCGTGTATCCCTTGCTTCCTTATGGACCTCGCCTTCACAGACCCAAAGTCCAAAATACCCGACAACAACTATGTAATTTAACTAGAACAAAAAGAAAGATTTAGACTATATGGAATAATAATAACATAATATATACAAAGAAGCGCTGGAAGTAATGACTGTCGGCTCAAGTATTATGATTAAAATGGAATAAAAAATTAACTGAGTGAAATGCAGAATCCGGAGGTCCGAGGTTTCATCCACTTTGCAGTCTGGCTGTGGAAGTTTTCATCCTTCATGAATCCTTTACACGATGATTATTTAAAAAGTGGGGTGTGTATAAGCGCAAAATGTTTTGAGTTCCCATCCATCCTTGCTAACGTATTGCTCCTCAGCATAAGCGATATAATTAAAACATTTACTGTACTGCCTTTGGCATCCATATACAGATGAAGTGGGGCCTGAAATAAATCATTTTGCTTAATCGTCGCACACAGTTCTCAAGTGCACTTCAATTTTAATTTACCATTTATTGTTGCTTAATAATACTTTTTATTGCTTCATTTCATGACCAACCGTTGGCTTTAAATTTTCATTTTTCTTTTTTCTTCTGCCTCAGAAGTATTATTATGTTTATTATTATGTTATTTATTTATAAGGATTATATCACTAACATGGGCGTTTTAGAAATTAACTTGAAATTATACACCATAGTAAAGAAACAAACAATCCAACTTATGTGAAACGGCCGTGTATTTCCGACGAAATACAATTGCATGTTTAGCTGTGTAAGTTTATATCAACAAGAATTATGCTAATTAATTACTAACTAAAGAAAAAGAGAGGACAAAATTGTTTGTGAAAAATATATTAAAAATAACATGAATTGCCAATTCATTCAGCAAGTATGAAATAAAATTAATATGTATAAAATTTGCAATTGATTTTCATTTTTGGTCCCAGGATTTACAAAGCGCAGTTTGCAATCGCATTTGGCTGCAACAGTTTTTCCTTTGGTTTATTTTAGGCTGCCATTGCTTCTAACTTGTTCGGTGTTGGACAATTTTCATACATTGCATGTGCTTCAGGGAGTTTTGGTTTTTCTGTATGTCATCTGTGATGTCGATTATCGGCGTTGGTTAATAATCACTTGTCTTTTAATGTTTAAAGTCATCGTCATCATCGCCTCACATTGTAAGGAGAACTCTGGGTGCAATCATTTGTTCAGTAACGTCGCTTTTACACATTTTTTCATTCTATTGTTCTTAGCAAATATTTATTATTTTTGCGAAATTTTCAAAATATTTGGTATTCGAATTATTTTAGGTTGCAAAACTAACAATTTATGATCGCTTATTTCACTTGTTGGAGATTTAATTGAGTGTTTGTGTGTGCTTGTGTAGCCTTTAAGTCTGTGTTTGTTCAACTAATTAGTTTATAGAGAGGTCATTTGGAGTTGGTCGGAAAAACGTATATATTTTAGGGTTGTTACTTCAGTTTGGCCCTGAGAAAGTATTTGAATTTATTTTTACTGCTTTTAAAACTATTCGCTTTTATTAGCGATACACTCCGCATCTGTGCATACAAGGGTTCTACTGCTGCTAATATGCTTAATTCGGCACATTTTTACGTTTATGAGTGAGAGCAGACAGACTCCACAAGGTGATAAGATGGAACATTAACGCGGATGAAGTGTGTGAATATCAGTTTTCACGCATCTTTTTGTAGTAGATGCGTCAAACTCATTTTGGTGTACCATTAGGAACTGACTGTATGATGATATACTATTGAAATAAAGCCCGTATGACACGTACGTAGGATTTTTATCAGTGCTCAGTGTACTCTTCACTTGGTTTCGTATGTCGATGTCTGAGCAGGTCCACTGCGGCAATTGACGCTTAATTAATGCATGACAGAAGAAAATCGATATCTCTTAACCTGTAATTTCGAAGTAAATATTGTCATGGGCATACGTTGAACTTATTAAACGACGAATTTATAACAGTTGAGAGACGGGATGATATTGTTATGTTAAGATGGTACAAAAATTAAATGTGATTTGGATTGAATAAAGCTGGGTGGCTAAGTGGTTTTCATATAGATATCAAGTAAGCCAGAAACAAGCAGATATATCAAGCAGTTCCTTTGCCAAGCAACCGTAATGTTGGATGGCGCTGATTAGCGGTGGCCAAACTGACTTCATAAGGCTGATAGCTTCAGTAAATAAAAGCGCCATAGACATCGTTATCGTGAAGGAGAGGCTTGCACAAACAGAACGTTTTCACGGCACTGATATATGGCTGTTAAATGAGTCATATAAAACGCGTTACTCACTAGCAGTTCCACTACAGGCCACGGTCTGCCACTTCCCGCCCACGACAGGAGAGATCCAAGTCGAGCTGGACCGTGATTTATCTTTCATATATACTCAATCAGTTTAGGCACCAGTAAAAATGCCATCTAAATTGTCGGTTGCATCACTTTGAGAGTGTACTTGACTCTCCCTCCCTCTCATACACTTGTGATGCCAGCTTTAATTCCAGACAACAGCGCCATCTCACATTCTATTTGCAAAGCATTTACTATGCGCCCAATTTTTTTTACCATTCGCAACAAATAAATTTGTAACTCTTATCTTTAACTTCCTTGTCCATTTATATATATGTACGTATGTATATATTTCTTCTGTGTGTAATTTAAGTTAGTCATATTTATCAGAGCGCCTCTTGTCCGTTACCTTATTGCTTTATTTGTCGTGCATTTTAATACAACCACACCGTGTACCCTCCTGCTGCCTGTGTGCTTACTTTCACTACCCGCGATCTGTACTTTTATGAATGTGCTACTTAATCGTTGGAGCACGTGTATTTCACTTTAAATGGGACAGCCGGATAAAGTTTAAGTAAAAGCAAATTCCACAATTTTATTCCATGGTATTTTATAGATGGGGATTTACCAGGTACCTCCAGTAAACTATCGTCGACCATGATTGCTGCACCGGCTACGCAAACGCAAGCCCCGCCGCAGCGTCGTGATTCCATACTCAAGCAGCAAGGCAGTGTTAAAACGGACAAGCGTGTGTCAATTAAGCCAACCACAAATAACAACAACAAAATGACGCCAAATATTGAGTACATTTCAGAGAAACCGTCTGGCTCATCCATTTCATCAGTAGGTGAGAGGCGAAATCATAAGCAATCTTCAGGTAGTCACATCCTTTAGCATCACATTACTTGTAATTGAAACACAATAATTGAATCGTTTCTCATTGATTTATTTCTCAGGTCCACGACCCGCTTCGCTTGTTATAACCAAAAATGACAAAGTGTCACAATTTAAACTGGTGCGTTCCTCGTCCGTCGACTATGAAGACATCGAAGGTCAACACCATACCAAGAACCTTAACCGGGTGATCTTGGCAGAGCATCTGCAGGAGGACGAGTCGGCGCCCTTAGTATTTACCGTGCATAAGTGATATTTCGTTTGAGCTTTCCTCCTGCATATACCCGCCACATATTCGGTGGGTAGTGGAGGAGTACATTATTATATGTTGTACTTGCCAACGTGTTACAAAGTAGACCTGTTAACCGTGTCTAGCGCGTGCACATAACGAAATGTTTACATGCTTACCTAAGGAATTGTTACAAATTTTGTGAATTGCTGTTAGTATATTTTTGATTAATTATATTTATACCTAGCTATATAAAAATCTATATTTATATTTACATTTAACTGAACGAAGCCTTCGCCTTTTAGTGAAGATTAGTAAGTTTGAGTTTTTTTAGAATAATCGTCCTTTTAAATGCAAATGTTTATTATTTACATACTGAATCAAAATAATTGTGGCTTTAAGTAGTTACCAATGTGATTGCCTCAAAATATTTATTAAATAAAGATATAATAAATTATATTTACGACAAATTTATGACAACGTTGTTTTGCTATGAAATTTAACAATTTTATACAATTTTAATATTTGATCAAGGTTTATAAAATAAGAAAATTAGGGATCCAACCAAAAATAATAAATAAATTTTTTGACCTTTGTAATTATGAGCTTCCGAAATCTCTCCAAAAGTATCGTGATTAACACTAAATCCTCAGCAGATTTCGGGCCATAGCATCCACCTTTGAAAGCGTTAAAAAAGATTGAGATCTATGTCAAATTCGGATAGTATCGAATCATTTGATAAGTTTTAATAAAAAAAGCCTTCTATTTCAATAGAAATATGACTCTTTTTAAAAAAAAGTAACACTTCTAGCCGAGCGCATAGAGTCAAACGCTCTCATTGTATATTCACCAGCTTCCAGCTCTGTTTCAGTCTTACACACTAGATCGAGCAGAGCTGGTTCGCAGGATTTTTCACTCTAGTATGCATGTTGATGGATTCTGAGATTGCTATTCACTATCCTTAAGATCACCCTAACTTGTCGCCAAAGAGCTGGTACTTAGCCTTTAGCAATATAAGCAACGGAGATCTTTTTCAATGCCTACCATACCTATCTTTAGCATTATTGGGTAGAAATTATCGGGGCCAAGTGACTGAAAGTTGTCGACGGAGGAAAGAGAAAACATCATTAACTCTTCTATCACAATATTTTATGCCGTATACCAGTTTAGTCTTGTGATTTCACCATTCGAAGTGTCAGCGGCCACACTGTTTTCTCGGTCAGTATTAATTCTGCTATTTCAGAAAAGCATTGTAGATTTTCATCATTGAATTAGTATAGGAACCATCAGACTTAACAAGAGAGTACAGCTTCACTGTACGGTCCCCTTGACGCACTTTGATAAGCCCAGTCAACTCATCAATTTCACTGCAGAAGCTTATGAAAGAGTGTCATTTGGCTGAGCAAATGACTTCTTAAAGACCCTCTGCGCTATTTCAGTCCAATGTTATTCTTTTCGGATCTTTCTGAATCTGTTACGGAACTCTGAAAGTTCAGAATTCCACTGCCTTACCGTGTCTGCTCATTCTTAAGCGACACACTTCCTCATAGCATCCTATCAAAGCACTCGTTAACCATTGGGTCGTCTCTTCCAATATCGCCCCCGAGATTTCTTAAACTCAGAAACATAGTTTAAGAATTCGCGAGTTCTCTCCACAGCGAGAGCCCCAAATTTGTCCCAATCCGCTTTTCGTAGATTTTGAAATCGCGGCACTACCGAAATTTATTTTAACAGTGATCCTAGAGAGATACCTCCTTCTGCCAAAAACCTATTTGAAGAATCTTAGGGCAGGTGGACTGAGACGATCACTGCTCGAGACTATTCTTATCCCTAGATCTTCATTTTTGCCGTATCGTGTATTCAATAGAACATGGCAAGAAAATACCTGCACGCGGCCTATCATTCCCCTGCACTGAAAGATATTTCCCCATTTTATTACTCCCAACACACAGATTCGTTTACAGCATACTCATGGTTCTTGGATTAATATTATGTGGGGACATGTATCCATCTCCACATATCTACTGCACAGTAAAGCAATAGACGATTTGTGATGCTGCAAGTAAATTGATGCTTTAGTCTTAAGAAAAATCAGTGATTAGGCGCCTCCAACAATAATCCACCCATTATATTGGAAATTACAAAGAGGAATACTACTAGCTAATAAACCCTGTGGGTACCTTTGTGGACATAAAGATAATTCAATATTTGACAGTATGTCCAGCTATGGTCGTCGTCATGGTGTAGATTTTGTGCCGGTTCATGGAATTCAATCAATACTAGCCAGTATGGTTATTGTATTGCGAAGAGAGCAGAATCTGTGGGTATCTCCACTACTCTGGTGGATGGTCATTGAACCCTTGCTCGTCTCAGTAAATGATTCTGATATCTACGATCAGGCATTTGAAGATGATATATTCTGGGTAGTAGCAGGAATCTCTCTTGTGGAAGTCTGCAGTAAAGTGCTGTATCCTCTGAATAAGATTGTCACATGGTGTGGGGAAATATACTTTCGGTCAATCACGTTAAAACTAATCTAGTGCACTTTATTAGAAGGAGGTCGAAGGTTTTGTGCAGCCAATATTCAAGGGGGGTCGCTATTCAGTTATCCAGTGAGGTGAAATATCATGGGGTGATCCATGGGAGTAAGCTTCTCATGAAATCACAGGTTAAACTAAAGAAAGCGAAAGCACTGCAAGTTTTTGGGAAGAGGTGGCTGTGGCTCCCTCGAAAATCCTGTGGATATCGGTGGTCTGTAGAAAAGATTGTCTCTCAAGACAGTGAATTCTGCCCTATCTAGACTACAGAGAATTGTGGCCATTTCTTGTACTGGAGCCATTCCGACAATTTGTGGTGCTGCTCTTTGATGCGTTGCTTCCAACCCTAGATGATTTTGTTCAATGAGACGCTCTAATGGCCATCTGCAACAGTGTTCGACTCCATTACGCTCTTAGTCATCTTGCTTCTGTCATTCAGGCGGAAGTTTATGCGATCCTAATGGCGATGGACGGTTGCGGAAATATTTGTGTCTGCAGTGACAGTCAAACTGCGCTGCAGACGTTGCTCAGCCACCCTTGTCTCTTCCAGGCTGGTGCTGTTGCGTAAATCCAGATTGAATTATGTTGCAAGGCATAATAGTCTGATGGTAACATAGGTCCATTATGGGGATTGAAGTCGCAGATACACTTGCAAATAAAAGATCTGACACAAGTTTTACTCGCCCGGAACCTGTTCTTCCGGTACCTTTGGCAGCCATTGGTGCCTCTATTAGAGCATGCATTTGATTAAAGGAAAGAATGTATCTACAAATAATTATTTCCTGCCTCACCATCGCCTCAGTTGGCCTCAAAGTACAAGTACCAACTTTCGTGTACCAAAACTACTCAGAAACATTACAAATAAGCATAAAGAGAAATGGTTTGTGTTCCAACAAAGCGAGAACAGCTTGATTTAGGCACCACAAGATGCCAATCTCTAAGTTATTAAACCTCTGACTAAAATCACCAGCGAACTCTTTTATTAAATTAAAACTGTTTGATCCTCTAGGTTTAATATGACGTCTAGGTTTAATATGACGTCTACAGGAGCTGTGGGAAACGAACATAGTTTGGGATGAATCCAACCCACCAGCAGCATGGTTTGGCAAATTGAATTTCTCAATTTATTGATGAGCAATTTTGTTCTGTTCCTAGGTGTTTACTTTTTGCAGTAGCAGAACTGATAGAACTTCATGGGTTGTCCGACAGCCGTGAAGTTGCCTTTGGCATGTGTTTTTATATTAAATCAGTTGATGTATTTGCTCAAACCTGAGTTAGTTTCTAATGTTCAAAATCGAGCATTGCACCACTTAAGACAACAACAATTGCAAAACTAGAATTATGTGGCGCTTTACTAATGGCTGAGCTTAATACAGACACGTCGATTAATTATATATATTACTATACCAACTCTACCATAGCAAAATTCACCTTTCTCACTTACATTGTTAACAGAGTAGGAAGAATTCGGGAACTCCCCAAAATTCAGCAATGAAGACAGGAGTGAACAATCCTGCCGATATTATATCGAGAGGAACTTATGTAAAGGCATTAGCTTGAAGATCATGAATTTTTAAGAGTGAACAAAATACCATTCAAATTGCACTAAATATTCTTGTGGAGATAACAGTAAAACATCCAGTTAGAGTAACATTCATATCAAACTTTCGTGTGGAAAAGGAACTCGGTATTGAAGAGATCCTAGAAGCCCCCCTTAACCTGAACGATGCGATAGGGACGGGAGAGATGGCGACTACAGCCAACCCCAAGAAAGAGCCGGAAGCGACAGCTGAGGGTTCTGCAAATAAATCTCCATCACAGTAAGATCTCTTCAGCCGAGCTCCTTCTCAATCTAGAGGAGGGCTGGAACGATGCGGCTCTGGCTCAGGAACCATGGATAGCATCGGGTAACGTGGTATCTGGACTGAAGTCACTGAATTTCCAAACATACATCCCGAGCAGAACAAATAAGGTAAGAACAGCTTTATTGGTAAGAAAGAAGATGAATTCTTATATTCTATCTAACCTCTCTACAGGCTATCTAACTTTTGTGGCGGTAGAAAGCGGTGAGGATCAACCTCTGGTCCTGGCGTCCTGCAACATGCCGAACGACGATGTTGCACCACCGCTAGAGTTCCAAAGGCTAGAAGAAAAATCTAGCAGGGAGAAATTGGCCACCATCATAGGTTCGGACGCAAACGCACATCACTCAGTGTGGGGCAGTGCCGACATCAATGACAGAGGCGAGTCACTTTTTAACTTTATTATGCAAATAGTCCAAGTATTGCTAGTCTGGGTGAAGAGCCAACATTTTTAGGGTCCACCTCGAAAAACGTTTTTGACATCACGCTCCACAATAGCAGCAACACTCTCAGGGAGTGGAGAATACTCGACATACCCTCGCTCTCTGATCATAGATACATTAGCTTCGAGGTAACTTTCTACCCAACAATGCTTAGGAAAACTCTAAGAAATCCCAGAAACACAAACTGGGATATTAACAAAATACTAGAAGGAAAGAAAGCTGGTCTGGCCTAGCACGATCAAATCCCATATAGATCTCGAAGAGAAAGTCAATCTATTGACCCACATTCTAACCCACGTTTACAGGATCTCCTGCACACCAGTGCGTATATGGCGCACACCCAAACCACCTTGGTGGAACAAAGAGTTGGGTTCTCAGGGGCGCTACCTACGTGAGATATTCAAACTAGTCAGGTTGGCTGATAGCAAAGAATGCTGGGGTGAAAAAAAAGATACGCTACGAATATACAAAAAAGAAGTGCGAAAAGCCAAAAGAAAATACTATACGTCCAGATAGTATGTCAAAGGCACGGCATGCATACACCAAAAGCTGGTACACGGAGACAACACTACACTCACTAATTGCCAATGTTGAAAGGTCACTGGAGTATAAAAAGGTCTCAACTGATGCCATCTTAGATGGTATCAGAACTACAAACATTAATGATGCGGCATATCCATGGATTCGCAGCTTTTTGAGCGGCAGAAGGATAAAGGCAGAGTGGAACGCTTGGGGCCTCTCTCCTTCTCTGGTGCATTGGTGCTACACAGCCAGAGTAGGACCTATTTTACTCTACGGTATTTTGGTGTGGTGGAATGCTTTTAGGAAGAAAACTTATTGCACACCTATGGAAAGAGTGCAAAGACTTGCGGCACTGTGTGTGACGGAGCCTTAAATACAACACCAACGGCTGCTCTTAACACCACTCTCAATTTAACCCCAATCGACTTCTTTCCGAAAAGCCATGCGGCAAAATCTGCGGGAAGGTTGCTGGCCACTAAACAATTCTCTCTCCGGCCCTTCGGTCATAGCACGGTCAACACTGACTATGTGACTCCTATTCTTAACCTGCGGAAACAAATAAAAACAACTATTGAAAAGGAGCGATGGCATAGAGGCATGAATGCTAAATCCAAAACCTTCAACCTATTCATGGACTGCCCCGAACTAGATATCAAACAGCCGTTCAGATTACCAAACTACTGCAGCATTTTTCAAGCGGAAGCATGGAAAGCCGCAGAGCTCGCCTGCATAGCAGAAACTACGGACTCCACAACAAACTTCTACATAGATAGCCAGGCTGCGATCAAAGCAATCAAATCTGGCAGCCCCCTGGTTTGAAGGACTAGAAGAGGTCGCACGATTAGGGATAGTTTCTCTCTTAAGATTTGCTAAGAGCGTCACCCTGTTCAACAATTCATACTACAGCTCTTAAATGGATATCCATCTGCCACCGCAAAGGACCTTGTAGGTCTATGTGTGGCCTTAACGCCGGCCAGTCTAGCCTAACCTAATATCAAAACAAGCAATCGCGAGGACGATAGTGATATAATGCTAGATTGGATCCCAGGAGTACAGGAGTGGGAGTTTGAAAATAGGTCTCAGTATTCGCAATATCATAATATAGTACTTGACCCTTTCAATGCCGATTGCATAGAACAAAATGGGAACTGCAGAACAGCAAGTGCAAGGAAGAAATAGGTACTTTGCCGCGAAGTTAAGGGAACAGGAAAAAAAACTAGTCAGAGATATTAAAAAATTAGAGGTGTGATCAAAAAATAACCGTTATTTTCATCTTTTCGTGAGTTTTTGTTCGATGTTCGCATTTTTTTCTGTTATGTTGGTACACATGTCTGTTATATATGTTGGCAATACCAACCACTTTGGATTGTCAGTTTGTTTTTGACAGATAAAAAGGTTAGTCGTGTTTTGGTGTGCTCTTCGATTTTGTATTATTCGAAAAAATGGATCAAAGAAACTGTATTCAGTTTTATGTAAAAAATGAAATTAAATGCGCAAGGACATTTGAAATGTTGACTGTGGCCTTTGGCGAGTCTACTATGAGCAGAACACAAGTTCAATTGTGGTATAACCGGTTTAAGGAAGGCCGAGAAGATATCAATGACGATGCTCGTCCTGGTCGCCCGAGCACTTCAACAACCGATGAAAACATTGACGCAGTGAAGAAAATGATTTTGGATAATCGTCGAATCACTATCAGAGAGGTTGCTGATGATGTTGGCATATCGTTCGGCTCATGCCAAGCAATTTTTACGGATGTTTTAGGCATGAAACGAAGATTGTTCCAAAATTGCAAAATTTTGAGCAAAAACAACGTCGCATGGACATCGCTCAGGAGCTGTTTTTGGACAAAAACAAAACCGTTATCATGCCTCAACCACCGTATTCACCGGACTTGGCCCCCCGCTGACTTTTTCCTCTTTCCAAAACTGAAGACACCGATGAAAGGAAAGCGTTTTGCTACGATTGAGGAGATAAAAGAAAAATCGAAACAGGAGCTGTTGGCGATACCAAAAAAAGCGTTTCAGAAGTGTTTCGAGGATTGGAAAAAACGCTGGCATAAGTGTATTATATCTGAGGGGAATTACTTTAAAGGGGACAAGATAGTTGTTGATGAATAAATAAATACTTTATTTTTTGATCACACAATAACGGTTATTTTTTGATCACACCTCGTATATACACGTGTGAATTAGACCACATAAGGGAAAAATAAAATAAGACCGATAGACAATGGCGCGGCGGTGAATCATACAGACTGAGCAGTTACAGATGTAATTAACAATTAAGCTAATTACATCAAATTATTTACATAAATCTTGTATAGATCTCGAGTTTTGCAAGGCTTTATAATGTCAAAAGCTTCTTCATACCCAATTTCCACCACAAATCTCTTATAATAGTGGGTGTGGCAGAAAATATATAACACCCCTATTGAATAGAGTCTAATATAATTGGTAAAGTCGGTATACTATCAATTGGACCGAAGTTATAGGGATATATAAGTCGCATATATGGGAGGTAGGAGTGGTTTTTGCCCAAATAGGGTTAAGATATCTCTTGATGTGGAAAAAAGTTTGTTACAGCAGGGTAGATGGATAGACGGAAATCAATATGGGATTTGGATAACACCTCAGCCGCACACATTTAGTATACCCTTTTATACTTTTTTTAAGGATAAAGGGTATAATTAATTTGAGAATTTTATTAATCGTATCAAGCAATAAACACATATTTCACTCATTAACTTCAAGCATCAAAGCACATATGGGGAGAAACAAAAAGCAGTACTCATACCTGTAACTTTTCACCTGAGCGACGTAAAACCAAAAAATTCGTTGGAAATTAAAGACTCGTGCCTCTTGTAAATTTGGCGTATAGGTCGAAGCTTTGCTACCCTTGAGACCAAAATGGCAGATAACCAAACTTCAAAGGCCTGTAACTTCTAAACGGTGTGTCCTAGATCTATCTTGTATGCAAATTTCAAATGCCTGGAACTTTTCACCAGAGCGTCGTAGAATCCTGAAATATGTCGCAAATCAAAGTACTCGTCCCTCTTGTAATCTTGGAGTACATATCATAGCTCAACTACCCCTTAGTCCAAAATGACAGATGTGCAAACTTTAAAGGCCTGTAAAAGAGACGAAAATCAAATGAGAGTTAGTGAATGAAGAGAAAATATAAAAATGGGCAACTCACACACCGCACACAGTTTTTAAACGACATACGAGCGTTCGGCAAGGCAGGTATTCGAGTCGTGCCTGAAGACGTTTCATGAAATGATCCTCAAGTCGAATGACTTATTTACAACTATGAAAATGCATCAATCCGTCACGCAAGATAGAACCCAGTCTTGACGCCACTTCAAAGATGAATCGATACATTTCCAACTGGGTTGAGTGCTGCGGGTATGATTAAAAAGCCAAACTGTTCTGCGATGACCTTCATAGCAACTCTACGCCAAAAAATGTTTAAACATTTGAAAGTTTTAAAACGTTTATTTTAGAAATGAGACTTCTTATTAAGGATGTTGTCTTTGTAGACAATATCCTAGGGTGCCAACGAAGCTCCGGATCATTATTCAAATCACCGAGTTTTCAGTAATCAATGATTTCTATAGCTGTTAAAGTTACCAGTGACTTGAAAATCACTGTCACCTCTCAGTGTCAGCTTGCAAAAATCGCTGCTAAGCGACATAGGACATAGCTGATTCCATTGGTTGTGCCCCATCAGGTATTGTTTAGAAGATTAAAAATATTGACTAAATATTGAATAAACGAAAAGCTATTTGGATATAAAACAGTTAATTTGAAGTAACTCTTATCTTTATAATCCAAGTATTGGTTAGCTGAAGAAGCTGCAATTTAGCCATGCATCCAACCGATGGAGCCCATAACATCGGCTACTATAATGCTAATGCATTTACCTGCTCTGTACCTTTGTCATGCAGATGCTAATCAATTGTAAACTGAGTTGGGTTTTGAAATCGTACAAGACTTCAAGGATACTTGACTGAAACTACATTGCTTTATACAGGCATTGTGATTTTTCCTAGCCCCAAGACCAAGCATGAATTTAACTTTCTTTGCCCTATAACACCGTGCGGCTTTATTTCTTACCCATAGAAAAATCGACATATTTATGTATGACTGAAAGTAGAGACACCATATAGTAAAATTGTATACTCCGTTTTACATTATCTGATAAATCTGAAGAGTATCATATTATTATATAAAATATTTTTGCTGATACAAGCAGTTCGATCACTGCATTGTCTCATCAAGCAATTCAAAATATATTTAGTATCAAAGTAGTTTAATAGTAATTCGTTTATGCACTAGTTAACCAAATTTCTTCATTACAACATTTCAAAAAGTTTCACTTCATCGCGCTTATCGCTTCTATTTCCAGTCACAACTGCACACCAAATGTAGGATACATCTCCTTTTTATCTATTTCAGCTGCTTTCGATGTCTTACCAAAGCATTCCAGAACTGACTCCAAAACAGAGACCATCATTTATGACTGTGATTGTGTTAATTATTTTCCTTAGTAATGCCTCCAAAGAATAACTAATCGCCTTACAATTGATTTATTGCATATGCCCATGTCCGGTTATTTCGTCATAATATATTCAGATATTACTGCACGATCAATCAATGACCACTGCATTATAAAAGGTGATTTCAATGTCCTGTGTGGTATGGTTATAAACATCAAATACAGAGGAAGTTGCGCATATCGATTCAATGATATTAAGATATCCCCTCTAAAACCCTGTCACTGCTGTGCTTGTCTATTCATACAGCTTACAGGTTATCATCTGCTTCTCACCTGCGAAGTTAACTTAAGTTATACAGTTCAAAACACAATATACAAATTAACTTATCCTTAATGGGCTTTCCCAAAATAATTAAATTTTACATAAAATCTTTATTTATCAAAATCAGAATTAGAACTAAAAACTTTTACAATAATTTACTTAAACCTAATGCGGCCCATAGACGATACATCATGATCATACTCATTCGTGTACGTGTTGAATGAAGCTCCGCCACAGACGAGTGATCAAAATCGAAGATCATCATTTTTTCGTAGTCGTCGTTGAGTGAGGTTGTCATGTCTCTGTCGGATGACGAAGTTTTGTGTGCGCTAGCGCTTGTACTGTGCAAGGAAAAATTGTAAAAAAATAAAGAAACGATTTTGGATGAAAGAAAGGCACAAAAAAATAGTACAATAGCATTCAAGGGACTCCAGCAGAAACGCATTTTTCGTCTCGTCCACTCTTTTTCCCCCAGAAATTAAAAAAAATCCCAAAAGATCCAAGCAGAATTGTCAAAATAAAAACAAAATTGTTGGACGGTTGAAAGTTTCCGCCGGCAACTATCCGAATTGAGCTGTATTTTTTGTTTTGATCTGGGATTTTTGTTGTGTTTTGTTTTCCTTTTTAGCCGCAATCATAGATTGCCTGATCCTGTGAAGCTCTTCGTATGACCATACACACTTGTCACCGATGTTATGAGTTTTGTGCACTTTTGGGCTTATTTACCATCGCCGTGATATCCAAACTCGTAGCCGTCTCGGGTGAAACGAGGCCAAAGCTTTTTGGGTTGTTGTTGGTGAATAACAAACTGCCTATTTAGCATCTACTCGTACATATTGCTGATAAGCATTTCATAGAACTGCGGGTTCAATGTAATATGCAGGTAATATCAGTACCAGGTAGGGGTAATGATATAATTGAGGCTAGAAAGAAATTTTACAGCACAAGCTTATGTATATGCCATACCAGGTCCATTTTGTATGTTTAATATGCATTTAGAATCTCATAATTACGAAAGTCACAACAAAAAATCAGAGGCAGTTTCTCGTATTTACCAAAAGTATTTTAGAATACACAAAACTATGTGAAAGCTTTAAAAACGCTTTTAATGATATTTCCACAAAGAAAAAAACAAAAGCAAAACCCCACCAGTGTTGTATACCTAATATACAACTCAACCACTATTATGCAACCGCTACATATATAACAATATATATAACAATGATAAAATAATATCTCATATATGTAGATTTCATTATTGCCATTCCAGTACGTCTTGTAGATATTACTGACCTTAATTTGTGCTGATTATTTCTAAACCAATATTAAAAACAAAACGTATATATAGAAATAGGTATTCAAACTAAAATGACAGTTCAAAAGTGAAATTATTATCTAATACAAATTTCAATTATGCTTATATATATCAAGGGCATTGCAAAAATTGAGATTCCAGATAGTCGCTCTTACCCCGACCCCACACGCGCCAGCGCAAGTTCGAAAAACTCAATACCTTCAAAGATTTTCACCAATCCTCTCACACATTTGCTACTGGCGGCGCTACTGGCAACGAAACTTCAGAGACAGTAAATTTTTGACACATGCGGCCAGTAAATGGCAAATTCATACTAAATAATTGTCTTTAATTTTCGTAATGGAAAATAAATAGAAAAAAACTTTTATTTTAAAAGCCATTAATTTATGTCGTTCCAAAGAGCTACTGTGGAACATGAGCATTCCTCCCTTATAACTATTTTTAGAAGCGTTTTTAGAAAGAAGAAACTAATAAACTAAAAGTAAATAATTTTTAAATAAAACTTCTATATAATTGCATATATACAGTCATAGACACACCAGCATAAAGCCCTGATATGAACCCCATTGAAAATATATTGGCGCACCTTAAAAAAACAGTTGCAAAACGGGCTCTAACTTATAAAAACGCTCCTGTAGGGAGAACCTTTCCCTACGATGATATTTTATAAATGAACTTGCACTGGCACGTGTGGCCACCGTGGTCACTGGCAGCAAAATTTCGAAAATAATATGTATTCTCAACTGGCAACCAGTTACTGGCACGTGTGGGTGCAGGGTTAGCTACAAGAGCCGTTAATCCGAGAAAGTCGCTGTGTTGACAACACTGGTAAGTATGCAAACAGAACAATTGACACAGCATTCGGCCCACCACTCGTGTTTGCATGATAAAATAGTTGTGCTTTGTGCTCAAAAAACGAGCGCGTTTTTCAACTCCACTGCCAAAGAATGATTTGTTGAGAAATCCGTTGCCGGCAAAATTCTTCCACCCTTTTTATCGTTTATAATAGTGAGCTTCCACTTTTTTGTTTACATTTTCGTGGCAAGAGAAACTTGCCGGTTTCCAACAAATTTGTTTGTGCGTCTATGACGTCACAATGCCAATGACACGATTGTCAAATATCAAACAAAACCAAAAGCACAAAATCAGCTGCTTCTACTTCATTCATACAAAAGGTCACCTTGAAGCCAAAGAAAATTTTCAAAAGTTATTTGTGCGCGTTTCGTTCAGTGAATTAAGATTTAGATTTTATTAGGTAAAGTGAAATTTTACGTATTCTAAAGATACCTATAGAATATTAAAGTGTAATTTGACGAGTTTATTCATAAAATACGTTCAATAAATGTTTGTGAATGGGGGCAGTGTTAAACAAAAGTAGTTTTCCTTATTTGTATCTTTAAGAACCAACATAATATTTAGTGGCTAAATTGTGTCTAGAAAATATAAAGAAAGCAAATATTAATACTTTTTAGAGGTATTTCTTTTAGTATAGCTAATAATTTGATTATCTTTCGTCTTTTCTGTTGATACTGCGATTAATGGTATAACTACGTTAAACTATAAGAGTGTGTTAAAATTCATAATCCACTCCACTCAAGTGGCAAAATATAACTAACAAATAAAAGGTGGATAAATCAAATAGCAGCGGTACCCACTGTCACTGCAGATACAACAATATTTGAGCACTTCTTCACTTGAGATTCTGTGTTCTTTCTCAGCTTATGAACTCTGAACCTGAATTATGTACATAACAAGCTAAATTTATATAATAAAACTTACAATAAAAAGGAAATATTTGACTCAAATTGAGCCACATATATTAACTATCTAAACGCTGGTATGTATGCATATTCTAAATGAGTGCAGATTGCTCCTCAATTAATTACCGAGTAGCAAATATATAAATTTAGACATATTTGATTTCCTCCAATTTTAATACAGTGTATAAAAAGATTCACCATGGTAAAAGGGTTCGGTACAATCGGAGACATACATATAGCTTATTTATAATATGCAGATGTTAGGGAAAACCCGTGCCATATATTTTATATGGGACAGAGAACAAACTTCACTGCATATTTCTAGGGGCAACTGTTCACATATAAAAATTTAAAACTTGAAAGGATATTTAATTTTTGATAAGAAAAAGTTTAGTGATATCCCAGAAAATTTAATATGAATATGGATAAACAAGGGGTTTTTATATGCATTACCCAAAATCATTCTGTCTTTAGCTAACTGTTATTTAAGTTGATTTATAATATTTCTAAAAATTATAACTTATTTGAACTCGGCATTATATTAGATTATTAGCATTTATTTTTAAAAACTTTAGAATGCATTAGTATTATCTTAGAAACACACACATACGACTAGATGGGTATGTATGGATGTAATTTGCAAAATTTAACTGAGTTTGGTGTCAGGGGCTAACAATCATTGCTAAAAATTATAAAAAATATGAACTAAATTTGTAAGAATTAAAAACTTCTACATAAAAATAGGATTTCATGAAAAGTTTTGTGATGAAATCAAATTTGTTTGTCCAATATACCATAATTTGAAGCAACAAAAATCAATTACCTGTTTTATATTGTGGTTGAATGATCGCATTGTAGTTTACTGTGTCAAATTGGTATAAATGTAATAACTTATAAGGAATAACATTATAATTTGTAAAAAAGTTATTCATGAAACGTTATACGTTCAGAGTTTATAAGGCTATAACCAAAGAGTATATAGAGGTCGCATGACGAACAAAGTTATTGTTGGAAAAATTTTGTTCGAGGGGTTTACAAAAATAGACCCATTGCATATCGCTTCCCCTTGCCACTCACCGATTTTTGTAAAATCGCCTTTAATTCCATTTCACAAAATTTTGAGTGATTCAATCTCTATGTTTCTATACTCTTTGCTATAACTTTATACAGCATTTTCATACTCGAAAATCTTACTTCTTCAATGTGTGTTGAGCGTATAAAAAGTAATAAATCTTTTATTATACAAGTTTGACACATTTATAATATTTCATGAATACCCTGAATATCTTATAAAGTTAATCTAAGTGTGATAATGCAATACTATTGTTGAGGTAGTAAAAAGGCAATATTAAGTGCGACGAGGATTGAGTGCAAAAGTATAACTTTGTAGACTTATACAATAGTTATTTTAGTTATGCTTTCTTCAAATCAGTAAGTTTTGTTTGCGTTTTTTCATTGTATGCCCAGTTCTTTAACTGATAGTTGGGGTTAAATACTATAAGTTACGATCTTTCACCTCGGTTGTTTTATAAAGTTGTCAACTGCATGCACCGATATTATATTCAGGGGTGTGATGGCACCTTGATCCGGTTTTCTAGATTTTCAGGTTGTAGAGTTCTGAGCCACAAGTTCAATGACTGTTTGCTAGTACATATCGTTCGTTTACAATTCGACCCTAGAAACGCTACTGTGTAAGTCACTCAGTACAACTGTGATTGTGTTGTGCAGCAGTCGGTTCTGCTTAAACCGCAGAGCATTTCATGCGGCACCAAAACAAGTTTATTCTAATGGGGCGCTTATATACATGCAAATTTATTGGAGCGTTTGAGCCAGGGCTCCCTCTCTCTCTCTGGTTATCGAGAGATTTGTCTTTAATTAACTTATTATATCATATTTCAGCGATAATATATATGCATATGTAGGTATTTGCATGTATTTTTATACCCCTCCGAATTGCAATCTTGTTTGAATGAGGCGAATTAAATGCTCGCACAAAAAACGAATTTCAGTTGGAGCAGCATATTTAATTGGCCGTGGAGTAGTACGGGAGCGCACGGGCACCGCTATTGCAAAAGTACTCTGCAGAGTTAGTTTCTCTCTACTTGTAATTGTCTTCCCTTGTAATTAGACAACTTGTTCAACGGAATGTTACAAGAGCATTTCCAATGGCTCTGCAACAGCATGCAGCAAAGCATGAACGCGCTGTACCGCATGTTAATGCGCTTCTATCTCTTTCGTTGGGTCATCGATTTCTGTGCGAATTTGACTAGTGAGCGCAGAGTAGAGTTGGCACCCGAGCCTATCGAAGAGGAAACTACTGTTATAGGCGAAAACGATACCGAATCCGATTCCTATTCCGATTCCGATGCAAGTGCTGATATTGATGTTGATGTTGGGATTGCCAGTAGTGATAATGCAATCCCGGCAGCTATGGGGAGTAACACAACAAAATTTGCAAAAAGTCGAAGCTGCGAGGTATGTTGAAATGTTGTAGTGCAATCGGTGTTTAATTTATTTTTCTAATCTTAATAAATGCAGCAAATGTTATCGCAAAAATGTTCACTTTTAAATTTTGCATTTCGTTGGCGCCTTATTTGTTTATAAATTGTCTGCTAATTGTGCAAACACCCGTAGTTACACACACAAATCAGTAAGATTAGAGGTTTTCCGGAATACGAATATAAATGGTGTCTTATGTGTTGTAAGTGGTTTCAGTGCTTCAGCTGGTTGTGCTGATCATAGTTCTTTCAATATGACTATCAGTCATTCTGTAGCTAGGGCTACTAAAATCCCTGACTGGCGTCCTGATACAAATAGTACATTTGAAGATAATCAACACCATATTAGCAACCGCAACAGCAGCGTCAACAACAGCCACAATAGCAATGAACAATCACTTAATACAGTATCAAGTCTGGTAAGATTGAAAGAGCGCACCAAATTGTAGGCAAATTTTTGCGATCAGCGCGGGGTGACATTGAAATGGTTTTCCAAATGTTCATTAATTGAAGCGGACATGGATATTTATGATGCTAGCAATTATGTCATCTTACACATTGAATAGAAATCCCAAGGTCAAGTTCTTGTCACGTACGTAGTAGCGCACCGACTTCGATATTCTATGACTTGTTACACTCACACTTTAAACTTATTTATGGGAGTGGTCGTCGAGTGTTGTCCTTCATGTACTTTTTCTGTGTATTTCTTCCGAAGTGTTGTCTGCCGTCATCAAATAGCATTTATAAATCAGAAATATTTCACGAATTCTCATATTTTCAACTTCTTTTACAGAATACAGTAATGAACCAACAATTTGACACGCTGAGCATACCCATTTGCGAGGGTTCACATGCTGAGAACGTTCTTTATAGACTCAAACAAGGGTCAAGCTTGCGCGTGCATCCAGACGCTTCTCTATTGGGGCGCGAAATTATTTTATACACCAATTATCCAGCAGAAGGTAAGTGCTTGGAAAATCGGGCACCGTTTGAATGCCATGCACAATTTCTTCATATTATCTTTGGCAGGCAATAAGTTCGTACGAACCGAGTACAGAGTACTCCACTGGTATCTTAAGAATGGCAGAAACTTTACATCTGACATGCATCAATATGCACATGTGGTTGACACAGACATTTTCAGCCAGGTTAAGATGAAAATGTCTGGCACATATCGTTTTTGGTTCCGCTTTAAGGAGAGGTACGGCGTCTACGACACATATCTGTACTAGCGTTCCTCCTCTGACACTTTTTCTATTATTGCAGCAAAAGTGTCGAACCAAACGGATCTCTTTATGTGCAAGTAGAGCCTATTTTACATGTTGGTGTCCCAGGTGCGCAGAAAATTATACCGCTAGATTCTGTGCGTTGTCAAACGGTTTTAACTAAATTGCTGGGCCCTCTGAGTACGTGGGAAGCAAAGTTGCGTGTAGCGAAGGAGTCCGGTTACAACGTCATCCACTTTACACCAATACAAGAATTGGGAGGATCACATTCAGCGTACTCTTTGCGTGACCAATTGAAAGTCAGTTCACGTTTTTCCACCTCAAAGCAAGCGCCAGCAACATATGATGATGTTGACAAATTAATAAAAAAATTTCGTCAGGAGTGGGGTGTACGTAGTAAAATCTGTATATGATGAGTAAACCCTTGTCTAATTTCAGATCTCTTTCTGTAGATGGCCTCAATTTGTGATATAGTACTTAACCATACTGCCAACGAATCTGACTGGTTGCGCGAGAATCCCGATGGAACCTATTCTTGCGCCACATGTCCATATCTTAGACCAGCGTTCTTGCTTGACGCTGTTCTTGCCAAATGCAGTGATGACATTGGAGACGGTTTATTGGAGCTTGTGGGTGTACCAAACGTTATCGATAATGAGGCTCATTTGGAAGCACTCAAATATCAACTGCACCAGGTTTACCTCCCAAAGGTCAAGATACACGAATTTTACCAATGTGATGTTATGAAGTACGCAAATGAATTTATGACTCAAGTACGTACTCGGAAACCTCCGAAGAATGTGGCGAATCAGTCACGCTTCAAGGAAGTGAAACTCATACCCGACCCTGACTATCGCCGGCTGGGTGCAACCATTGATTTAGAGTTGGCTTTAGAGATATTTAATGCCTTTCATGGTGATTGCTTCGATGAAGAGTCACGATTTCGTAAGTGCGCCGACACTCTACGCAGACACTTGGAATGGTTAAACGAAGAGGTACACTGTGAAATTCAAGGTTACCTCTCTTGTGCCATTGATAACTGTATGGCAGGTGTACGTTATGATCGTGTCCAGGGAGATGGTCCAAAAATCCGAGAAGTTACTGAAAAATATCCTGTGTTCATGAAGTACTTCACTCAGCTCGTTGCACTGGGTAGAACACTAGAGGAAATAGAGGAGGCCATGTACGGGCAAATGGGGAAGTTCTTTATGGCTCACAATGGTTGGGTGATGGGTTCCAGCGATCCATTGAAAGACTTTGCAGAGGAGCAGCTCGGTCGTAGCAATGTTTATTTGAAGCGTGAACTTATCGCTTGGGGTGACAGCGTAAAATTACGATATGGTAAAAAACCGGCAGACAGTCCCTATTTGTGGAAGCACATGACACAGTATGTTGAGATAACTGCCAAAATATTCGATGGTGTACGTCTGGATAATTGTCATTCGACTCCTCTGCATGTGGCGGAGTATCTGCTGGATGCAGCACGTAAAATAAATCCCGAATTATATGTCGTAGCTGAACTGTTTACTAATTCCGACGCCACGGACAACGTGTTCGTCAATCGTTTGGGTATTACCTCCTTAATTCGTGAGGCTCAATCGGCTTGGGATTCACATGAGGAGGGTCGATTGGTGTATCGATATGGTGGACAGCCAGTAGGCGCCTTTCACGAAAATCCAAAACGACATCTTGCACCGAATATAGCGCATGCCTTATTCTTGGATCTCACACACGACAATCCATCACCTGTGGAGAAGCGGTCTGTTTACGATTTACTACCTTCGGCTGCTTTAGTTTCGATGGCTTGTTGTGCCACCGGTAGCAACCGTGGATATGACGAGTTGGTCCCACATCATGTAAGTTGCCATTCATCCGTTAAAATTTAACTATATAGTAAATGATTCACATTTGATAGATACACGTTGTTGATGAAGAACGCCCATATCAAGAATCGGGTAAAGGTGTGGAATTTAATACAGGCATAATTGCTGCTAAGCGTGCTTTGAATTTGTTGCATGGTCAATTGGCTGAGGAAGGCTTCAGCCAGGTATTCGTTGACCAAATGGATCCAAACATAGTTGCTATTACGCGCCACTCACCTGCAACTCACGAGAGCGTTATTCTCGTCGCCCACACAGCGTTCAGCTATCCAAACCCCAATGCTACTCCAACAAGTGTGCGGCCATTGAGATTCGAAGGTGTTTTGAATGAAATTATACTGGAAGCTGATTTATGTATGAAAAGCGATAAGCCGTATGATCGACCAGGGCCCTTCAAAAAGGACGCACGAGTTATTAATGGGTACTCGCAGTTCCAATCTAATTTGCGAGAACATATTCCACTTAGCAAGTCCAAAATATTTAAAACCACTCCTTATATCGATGACAATATCACACAACTGGAGTTTGAAAATTTATATCCTGGATCTGTCGTGGCAGTGAGGTAATGAACTAAAAATAAAAAAAGAATTCGCGATAACGTTATCATTCCAGGGTCTCTCTTCATCGCGTTGCACAGCCCAATTCCGACAGTTTGCAAAAACTTACCAAATCATTGCAGTTTGAAGATGGTCCAATATACGACGAGTTACGTGAAATTGTTTCTAAGTTGGATTTTATCGATCTAAATCTGGCGCTCTTCAGCTGCGATCAGGAAGAACGGGATGCTGGTTTTGGTGGAGCTGCTTATGATATTCCAGGTTATGGGCCAATAGTATACTGCGGTCTTCAAGGTTTCGTGTCTATACTGACTGAGATTTCACCGCAGAATGATTTAGGACATCCGCTTTGTAAAAATCTCAGGGAGGGCAATTGGATGATGGGTAAATGTGATGATTTTAGAAGTTCAGAATACATTATTTCAGAGCATATTAAACAGATTACATTGCCGACCGCTTGAAGCATCGCCAGGGTACCCAGCAATTATCGAAATGGTTAAAATCATCCTTTGAACCATTGAGCCAGTTACCACGTTACTTGATTCCATGCTATTTTGATGCCATCATCAGCGGAGTATATAATACGCTCATAGCCCATACCCATAATTTAATGCCGGAGTAAGTTTAATTATTAGAAGCCTCCGTCGAACTACTCTCAAACTGTACTTCTAGATTCATACGGAACGGCCACAACTTCCCCCAATCGTTGGCTTTGGCTACCCTGCAATTTTTGGCAGTTTGTAAGTCTGCAAATTTACCTGCAATGAGTCCTATCATCAACCCACCACCACCACCGAAACATTGCGTTACACTCTCTGCCGGTCTACCGCACTTTTCCACCGGATACATGCGTTGCTGGGGACGCGATACTTTCATTGCACTGCGTGGTCTCATGTATCTCACAGGACGTTTCAATGAAGCGCGGTATATCATAATTGGCTTCGGACAATGTTTGAGACATGGCTTGATACCAAACCTTTTGGATAACGGCACAAAGCCCCGCTTCAACTGTCGCGACGCCGTGTGGTGGTGGTTGCACAGTATCAAGCAGTATGTGAACGAAGCGCCGAAAGGCAAGGAAATCCTGAACGATAAGGTTTCCCGTATATTCCTGTATGATGATAGTGAACCAGAGGGTCCCGGTCTTCGCGATCAACTGCTATATGACGTTATGCAAGAAGCACTCCAGGTGCACTTCCAAGGATTACAGTATCGTGAACGAAATGCAGGGCACGAAATTGACGCGCACATGCTAGACAAAGGTTTCAATAACCAGATTGGTGTCCATCCAGAGACTGGTTTTGTGTTTGGCGGCAACATTGCTAATTGTGGCACATGGATGGATAAGATGGGTTCTTCCGAAAAGGCTGGCAATCGAGGTCGACCTGCCACACCTAGAGATGGTTCAGCGGTTGAGTTAGTCGGATTGCAAATGGCTGTGTTGAGATTTATGCAATCGTTAAGTGAAAAGAAAACAATACCATATAGTTCAGTTGAACGGAAGGGGTCAAATGGTGAGTGGGAACCAAAACTTGCTTAAGTATTTACACATATGCAATATTGCACATTTCAGGTCAGCGCACTAAGTGGACCTACAAAGAGTGGGCAGATCGTATTAAGAATAATTTTGAGAAACACTTCTTCGTAACGGAAATCGAGAAAGCGCCTTTAGCGAACAAAAAAAATATTTACAAAGATTGCTATGGCGCTTCACAAGGTTGGACCGATTATCAGCTACGATGCAATTTCCCCATTACTATGGTTGTGGCGCCTGAATTATTCGATCCCCAACACGCATGGTTGGCACTGGAAGAAGCTCGTCAACAGCTGTTGGGCCCGCTGGGTATGAAAACACTCGACCCAGATGACTGGAACTACCGCAGTAGCTACGATAACTCGAACGACTCAAGCGATTGCACTGTCGCACATGGTGCCAACTATCATCAAGGCCCAGAGTGGGTGTGGCCGATTGGTTATTATTTGCGCGCCCGCCTTTTATTTGCAAAGAAGTGCGGCTGCTTAAATGAAACCATTGCTGAGACTTGGTGAGCGATATTGAGCGTTTGTTTATAGAATATATTTGACGATTTCCAATTGCAGGTCAATTTTACGAGCCCACTTGAAGGAATTGCAGACTTCACATTGGCGTGGTTTGCCCGAGTTAACGAATGAGAATGGTTCATACTGCCGTGATTCTTGTCGGACGCAAGCGTGGAGCATTGCCACAATAATGGAGGTTAGTTCGCAAATTATAATAAATTTTTCAGATTATCAACTTTTTACCTTTGTTTATTTATTCTATTTCAGGTACTTTACGATTTGCACGACATTGGTGGCGATGTTTAAGGGCACAGTTTCCTGAACACAAATTGCATCCGAAGAATCTTAAGAGCCAAGAAGGGTTTCAACGAACTAAATAATTCCTCTATCCCAATTAAAATTCTATATAAATGTTTACATTTGGTCTTGTCTAGTGTTAGTATTATAAGTCAGCGTCATGACATTTTACCATATTAAAATCAATCCTCTGTTTTTACTTTATGGTTCACTACTTGCCTTTCAATTATTTAGATATCGGTTTCCTTGAAACCCTAACTATTGGAACTGCGTTCGAAGCCGTCAGATTAGGAGATAGGCAGTCAGTACCACAAACTGATAAAGTTGACGGTTTTGTATCAGTGGCTGTAGCACCTCCTACACAAATAAAGTACTATAAGACACATGCACTTACAGCCTGAAATTTTGTATAGGCAGCGGTGAATGACCAACTACCAAAACTAATTAATGAACTACAGAAACCGATGAAACTATTTTCATAAGAAAGGTTAAAAATTACTCGTATTGGTGGTTAGATAAGCTACATATAAAGATTGATTTCATCATTCAGTCATCTTGGGTTTTTTGTGTATTAAGAGGTCGATGAGAGGTGAAAAAGCAGAGGAGCGGAGCGCCCTCATATGCGTTTCGTTCTCTGGAAGTAATGAGTCTCACTGTTTTATATCTGAAATGATATGCAAATTGAACCTTTTCGTAGGTAGGTAGATATGTAAAATGGCTGGCGATTTCGGGTCGCCTCAATTAACAATAGTACCGTTTTGTTGCCATGTCCACAAATTTTTATAGGTCTGTAAGTTCTAATCTAGAGCAATGCCCTAGTCTCTCTAGAAAATGACTTCCGAAATATTTGAGTTCCAAGCGAGCGAGGGCTGGGCAACAACAAAGAAAGTGTACGACTTTTTCTTTCTCCTGTGGATCTTTACAGCTCCTGCAATGAACATTGAACGGAATGCCCATTTTTTCAGCGTGTGTGCCAATAGTCCAATGACCATTGCAGACAGCTATGAGGTTGCTAATTTTATGTCTTGGTTTATTGAGAAGGTGGTTAGTTCTTTTTGCACTGTAATCAGGCCACATCATTCTAGAAATGGCACATGTCGCAGTATTCTTCCACCTCTCGTGAGCCTTGCGGAGGAATTGATTATAAATATTTCCCTTAACAACAGTAAGAGGCCGTCCAAGGAAAATCATTGATCGGTTTTCGATGAGCCTCTTCGTGCTAGCTCATCAGCCCTCTCGTTGCCTTCCTTCCTTAGTGAGTGCCTTTTCGTAGTGAGTGTTATTATTTTAACTTGATTTCGAAGGTGATATGTTTGACCCATCTCCTGTGTTATCCAAAGAGCCCAAAGGAAAAAATACTCGTATGTAAACTTTATTTGATTCAATTTGGTTAACAAGATTCAAAGGATAATTCGGATTCATACAAAAATAGGGGCCGAATTCAGTGTTTAATTCGTAATAAGATTCTTATATATAGAGCTTCTAAGATAGTGGCATAGCCAAAGAAGCTATCAATTTCACTTTCCCCATTATCTCACATCCGTAGCTTCACACATATGCGAAGTTACCTGAAGTAGTTCGGACTGAATCTTGAGCTTTCCACAAACATATTATTATTATACTTTACAACATAATGAATTATGGCTGCAAGGGTTTGGGGAATAAGTATTATCCACTGAGGCTTTCGATTTGCAAAGAAAAATATTTAGAAAAAAGCATTTTTGATATTTTTACCGGAGCAGGATTCGAACCCGCAGCCGCTTGTGTTTGAGTTATGTGGGCACTCATTTTGTACCTAATTGCTCGGAATTTGCTCGCTTTCGTTTCATATCCAGTCTATTTCTCACCAAGCTGAAAACAGTTCTTTAGAGTTCCCATTTTGCTCATTCGTCATAGATCGGGGAACACTGGAAATCCCCAAGCAGGCTTTAATTTGGATAGCTACTAATACAAATTTTGAGAGTTGCTTGGAATGCAATTCAAGAAACACCCATAACACTGGAAACCATATACAATAAAGAAATATTTAAATTCTAATAACTATAACTTGAACGGGCTGTCTCGTTGTTACTTAAAGATAACAAAGGGATATCAGCTTTCTCGCAGAACTGTGTCATGCTGTAAATAAGTGAGGAGAAAGTTACGGTCGAGCTCCTCAAATATAACCACTCGCTCAGAATAACATTCCAATTCATCTATCAAAAGTAATGAAAAGCGTTTGTGTAGCCCTTAATTTTTACTAACTTTTATTGCTCATTTGAAATGCTTCTTAAATTAACTATACAGACTTTTTATTCACATTTTAAACATTTGGCGCTTGAAGTTGGTTTCAATATTTAAACCTACAATATAACAAATGCTAAAATATAAAGCTTGATTTGGGTTTAAATAAGTCTTCATCGATGAGGACTACATAAATATAAATAAAATTTGTAGAGATGTGCATATATACGAATACAAAAGTTTAACACTTAACAATAGAAGTAGTCTTTTTTGTGTGGGGTGTTTCTAAGGGATACAATACTGTACCAACTCAATCTTTTCGAAGCTTTTATTTCATTTCCTCCTGGTTCAGTGACTTAAGATCGCGCCCAATGTTTTGCATTTTAAACTCGATAGCGGCGCTCGAACCGCGGGACAAGAGAGCTTCAACTTCAAGTTCCAAGAGGTAGTGCTCCTTTTCTAGCTTAGTATGGATAGCTTCTAAATCTGGCGCTACCGCAACAATCGATCGTTTAACGCGCAGTGGCACAGCTGGTGTGCTAATATCGCGCTTGTCCGCACCATTATATTGCAGGATATCACGCCGTATCGCACCCACATTTTCTTTATCGGTTTCGTTTTTAACTTCCAAAAGCAGAGGTTTATCATATTTGACCTCCATTTTGTTGGAATTGTTTGATTTCGGGTTTGGAGCGCTGTTTTTGTTTTGCTCCGCTAAATGTCCCAAACTTTCATTAATTTTGGCTTGTGAAGAGTTCATAAGCAATGCCAATGGAAGAGGCAAGCGTGGATTTGATTTCCTTGGCTCGATCAGCTCTCCCGTTTTGTAAGAAAGGGGCTCATATACTTGTTGAGGTTGGAGTGCCTCAGCAGCGGCTTTGCCTTTTTCTGTGAGTATGTTAAGGAGCGAACTGTTATTTTGTCTTTTTTGTTCTTGTGCCCTATTTAAAGGAGCACTTTCGGATTGAGGTAATTTTGATTCTTGCTCAATGGATTGACCACTTTGCTGTTCTTTTCTCAATTCGTTCTTTTGTACCTTTCTCTCGATTTCTTCAACTTTTCCAACTACTTCGCCGAGTTTTTCCTCAACACGATCTTTCGTTTCTTTATTTTGTTTCACTAATTCTTTCATTTCTCCAACAGCCCGTTCGAATAGTTCTTGCGTTTTCTTGAGTTCGTTCTGTGTTTTCTTAAGTTCATCTTCATTGGCTTTTGCTGCTTTATTATTTGTTAGTTCTTCAGCAGCAATTTCATCATCTTTTCTAATGGCATCGTTATCGATACTTTGCTTTAAGCTCACAATTTTATTGACTTCATTGGTTTCTATTTTATGGCTAGGTGCGTGTTTCACGACTGGAAGCTCTATAATTTCTATAGCAGGAATTGTATAATTTCCTGTTTTGTTCACTTCATACAACACACTTGCCTCTATTTTTGGAACGCGAATTTCTGCTGGCACTTTCTCCACATTCTCTAACTTTTCCAGTACATTCTTAAGTGGAGGTGTATCATCATCATGTTTTTCATCCACAGGTAAGGGAGGAGGGGCTGCAGCTGTAGCCACTTTTACATTAACCGCATCCGGTGCATCTTTAGAATTTTCCGAATTCACTATTACGCCTTCCTTGCTCAAACCATCTGCTCTTAAAATTTCATTTGGTTCCTTTAAAGCAACATTTTCTAAGTTCATTTCAGATATCTTAAGATTCTCTTTCAGTATTTCTACTTTATCATTAGGTAAGATGGGTGCTTGAGTGATCCTTAATAAATTGCCATCTACATTCGACTTATCGAGATGTGCTCCGGAACTCTTTTCATCAATAGCGTTTAAATTTGCATATGTGCCCAAAATCATCAAACAAAATCCACTCACAAGAATAAACTGCGCCAAAATGCGCTCCGTCGATTCCTTCTTAACGATTTTGCGAAAGCAAGCTGCCGGAAACATGATGCATATAGCTACACCAATTGTGGAGCCAACTAAACCTATTACCAGCTCTACGGACGGTATCACTAAAGCAACGCACAGCGAAAATCCCACAATGAAAACGGTAATGATTTTGAAGCGTGATTCGGGTATGTAACTAGTGGTATCGGTATGGCCTTTGCGATAGATTAACGAATATATGCTGGCCCTGCAAGGGAATATAACCAAAGGGAAACTAAACGCCACTGACAAAATGAAACCAATTTTGATAACATCGCTGCCAAAGGAAGGCGAAAAGTTCAGCAAAATGTTTCCTGCAAATATGTAAATTCATTTAAAATCTGTTCCTGAAAAATTTTAATTTAAATAACGCAAATAAATACCAGAAAATGTATGTGTACAAAATGCAACATAGCCAAAGATACCGACAGCAATATATACAAAAGTGCATATCCAGGTGGCGTCTCTGACAATGCCATTCAACTTTTCCAAACTTTGATTATTGACGCTTTCGAAAACCTCAAACAACTGCCTGCAATGGCACAACGCACTCTAAAATGTTCTCAACTACAATCTGTGAATAACTATGCACTTACATTTGGCACGATAAAGCCATGCTAAATATGGGCAAGCACTGCAACACTCCTGCTGGTCTCCAATATAACACTTTTTCTGTCCAGTCATTTGCCAAAATATGCTCTTCCGATTCGAGCACAATTTTAATGACCAGACACACATAGAATCCAATGGAAGCAGTGCACACAGTCGACAAACTATCAACGTTCTTCAGCATGCCTAGCGGTAGAATGCAGGATATCGTCACTGCTATCATAACCAACGTGCGTAAATGCACATTCCCGCTCTTCAGTGCGAACATTTTTGTTACGATTTGTGGTCCCAGATCCCCAACGACCACAAAATAAGTGATGCACGTTCCTATCAGGTACCCAATGATACATAGTTCCACAAGCAGCTTGCCAGACGAACCAAAAGCATGGAAACCTAGGAATGTGGAAATTATATTTTTAAATTAATATTTAATACTCGTATACATACCTAAAAATTCGAAACTTTTTCGCCTGGTCAACAGAGAAGATTTAATTAGATAATGGCAACAAATGCGCGTGATCCAATTGCTTATGATAAGCAGTACCACGGAGAGAATAATGCCGCACTGAAATAATAATTGTAATTTTTATTAATCTTGGTTGTTTTTATAAAAAATTATTAAAACTAAAAATTGCTTAAAAACATCACTGGTAACCAAGACTATCAGCTCCGCATTTACAAGTAGAATAAACTAGAAAAGCGAGTTAACAGACGATTAGATAAATATTTTGTATAAAGTGTCAATGTCACCGATGGAGGTGTTCTACTTAATATCCTTTACCTGGTATTGCAATAGCACACGCACCAGGTAAGCTAAGCGGAACTCCACACATTTCACATGGAGCTTAATTTTTTTCCAGGAAATGGTGTGTTATTAGACTTTAATTAAATGTCTCTGCCTGAAATTTTTACGCTGCTATTTAAAAACCACAAACCCTCCTTATATACAGAGTAGAACTGAAAATTCGACTTTTTTCATAACATGTAAAATATTAAATCTAAACTTGACTGAGTAAAATAGCTGATATAACATACATACCTTTTGAAAGCAGAATGGCATCGCCAATATACCAACGCCAATAATACTATTGGCCAATGTCATAACATGCCCTGAATGCGAAAACATGGCGAGAACTGTGTGCACAGGTGAAGACAACAATAGTTATCGAGGTAGCTGATGTAATGTAAGCATTGCTAATTATGACAAGCGCAGATCTTCATTATGGGATCATGAAGCAACATCAAACGCGAAAATTGACTCCAATCAAATTTCGCTTCACGGCGACGTGTCTCAATATGAAGATAGTATGCGTTGGTGGGAACTTGATGTGGGGGAAATGAATATGTTTACCTCATAATTGTAAATTTCTTTATAAAACACAATTTACTCAGATCTTAGCACTTTCACGTTGTAAATAAAATGGAAACTCTTAATCTTTGGACACCCACTTGTTTAACACTCTTAAGGTGCATTTGGATATTCGCAATATAAGTAATACTCCACGAACCGATCAACCAAACAAATAAAAACGTCAGCAAAATAGGAGCAAAACAAAAAAGAAACCAATGTTGGCTGAGACTAAATAAAAAATGTACTATAAATGGAAGAAACACAATTGGGGATTTTTTTTTTAATAAGGTGACAACGACACAGCAACATATCAGGATAGGAGACGTCCAAAAAATTTCGCTGTAATTCCATCAACAATTAAAAATAAATCAAATGAAAGCATATCTTTATTGAAATCATTTTATATATGTGTATTAAATTTTAATCAACAATTATTCGGTCAAAATACTTATTTTCCACCCAACCAACTTTTATAATTCAGACGCATTCCTGTTTTTATCCCAGTAACAAAACCTCTAGATGCAGAAAATTGAACTGCTCACTATAAGCAGTCTTGGATATGTTTTGTAAGCTTTTAAAGGTTGTTGGTATTCTTTTTGAAGAATATTATTAAATTTTGGGTTCCAAGTAATATTGGAATCTATGGGAATGAACTTGTTGGCGACATAGCGAAAGATTTCGGCACTAGTTAGCAAACTTAATTCACTGCCTTTATTCGCATGTCATGTGAAAGTACTTGGCAGGCAACATCGAATCGGTTCTGGGCTACTCAGATGAACAATATTGGAATCTACGGGAATGAATTTGTTGGCGACATAGTTAAAGATTTCGGCACTACTTATCAAACTTAATTCACTTTCTTTAATCGCATGTCATGTGAAAGTACTTGAAAGGCAACAATCATTGGATGTCCTTGGCTACTCAGATGAACAAACTCTGAATTTGGCCATCTGTATAGCATTTCAATAATGGTGAGTCCGTTGGTTTAAAAATTGATTTCGTATTTGCTTTTCATGGTCGCAAAATTAATTATATTTTTCATATGGAATTTTTCAATAAGATGCTAATATTTACATTTCAAAACTATAATCACTTTCACGTCCTCCAATGGTAATCAATATATTAATATTTGGTTTAATTTGTATACTTTCTTATTATGTACATTTCAAATATTCATAGATATAAATTATAATCAAACATTACTGCAAGTATATATTTAGTTGAATTCAATTGTTCGGCTGTGAGTTAGTTCTAGATTGCTAATTAATATTATTGTTTCAAACGAACTCAATACGAAAATTGTTACATAGAATTTGTATTGTAGACATTTTAGCGCTCAATTACAACACTAGAAACGCTCCAATATGAAATCGGCGTTACCAATGGACATTAGGGTGGTTTTAAAAAATCGATGTCGGATTTTTTTTTGGGGCACCCCCCTAAAATGTTTCATTTTGTTAGATTTTAAAATTGCCAAAGTTTCAGAACAATTGGAAGATATTAACCCGTGCCACTGGGGCCTCAAAGTTTTGAAAATCTCGATTTTTTGGCAGTTTGGCGACTTTGCCGACCCATATCTCTGGAACGGCCCCAGTGGCACGTGTTAACATCTTTCAATCGTGCTTAAACTTTGGCAATCCTAAAATCTAACAAAATGAAACATTTTTGGGGGTGGCCCCTAAAAAAATCCGACATCGATTTTTTAAAATATATTTATATATATATATATATATATATATATATATATATATATATATATATATATATATATATATATATATATATATATATATATATATATATATATATATATATATATAAGATGTGCAGCCCTACGCAACGAATTGGCAACACAAAATTCTGACTTTTTTTTCCCCCCCATGAGATAAAACCACCCTAATGGACATGTGGCTGGACTGCCACCTTGGTTTAGTGGCAACTATGAAAGAGGTACATATATACAAATTTAATTCTGTTGTGTTCTGAGAGCATTGCATTGCACTCAGGGCCCAGTCCAGAGTGCAATCAGGATACACTAATAAGATGGCCGCAAGGCTAAAGCAATTTTACAAAAACAAGATTTTCATTAAATTTAATTGTCAGTTGAATTATCAAACAGTTGAACAATGCTGATCGTTGAAAAGTCCTTAAAAAAATTTCAGAACGTAAAAACGATCTAGAAAAAAGTTATTTTCCCGTAAGCATATAACTATTTGGGCATGCCTTTGGACCGCATTTCTGTATCTAATTACAGTAATTTATGATTGATTTCACTTTGAAAGTGTACACAGTAAGATAAACAACACTGAAATCAAGGTTATAATTCATAATCTAGATGAACGCTCCCTGACCTGTCCCGAAAAAACTTTCTTCTTGCTCAATAAGCCGAAACATATTAAAAAAGACTTGTAAGACCCAACGTTCCTCATGCAATGTATATATTTTTTTGTAGTAATAAATGTTAAATTAAAAATATGGTTTCCTGTAATTCAGAATTTAGTGCTTTTATATTTTAGAAATATGATAATCTTATTTCATAATCTATGTGGTTCTTCCATTAATTCAGTTTTCCTCTTGTACAAGAAAATAAAAACGCCCAGTGTTCTTTGGCTATGACATTTTCAATTTTGCTTTGAACTGTACTTTGACAGCAACACTGCAGCCACCTGCAAAATTGAAACGGTTGAGTATTTTGATTTGGCAGCACTGCACTATCGAATTCTCCTTTCCGTTTTGTAAATTAGAAACGTCAAGATGGCTGAGGTAAATTTATGCTTAAATATCATTAAAAATATACACCATCGCTAATGGAAATTAACAATTTTCTTAAAAAATGTGTGTAATATTTACCAGTTTTTGGAAAAATATAGATTTGATTTTATATATGGATGGGGTGATAATGTTATGATAAAATTGTAAATTTTTGTTTTACTTTTATTGCAGGTTGATGAAACTATTAAGAAGAAGCGCACCTTCAAAAAGTTCACCTACCGTGGGGTAGATTTGGACCAACTGTTGGATATGCCAAAGTAAGTTTTCTCTATAACTAAGGAAACTGGGAACATCTTAACAATTTTTTTTCTTCAACAGCAATCAGCTGGTTGAGCTGATGCACAGCCGCGCTCGCAGGCGTTTTTCGCGAGGCTTGAAACGCAAGCCAATGGCACTTATTAAGAAGCTGCGAAAAGCTAAAAAGGAGGCACCACCAAATGAGAAACCAGAGATTGTTAAAACTCACTTGAGAAATATGATCATAGTTCCTGAGATGACCGGCTCTATCATTGGTGTCTACAATGGCAAAGATTTTGGTCAGGTATGTATATCTTTTGCTATTATAAATTGAATAGTCTGGACTAAATTCATTTGTTTCCAGGTTGAAATCAAACCAGAAATGATTGGTCATTATTTGGGTGAATTTGCGCTTTCATACAAACCAGTCAAGCACGGTAGACCCGGTATTGGTGCTACCCACAGCTCTAGGTTTATTCCACTTAAGTAATTGTTCAAAGCAGCCACTCTATTCTCCGCTACAAATTACAGCTGTATGCAAGCAGAATGCATATTGTGTTTTGCTGTTTCTTTGATTTTAAAAAATAAATTTATAATTTTTTTAAGATTAAAAAAGTTGAAATATCTCGTCTTCAATAGTTTGGAAGTGTTTGTCAAGGTTTTTTTAATCTGATAGGCGCAGTGTTGTAAAACCTTAAGCGCCGCCATGGAGCAGCAGTTGTGAAAATATTTGAACATTTAATGAACTGGCACATTTTCCAAAGGATTATAAAAGAATGAGAATGTCTAAATAAACGGTATTTCTATTTGGCAAAAATCGGTCTCGCAGCGACAAATGAAATGAATTAACAAAAATTTTGTTGTATAAGTATTTTAAGGATGGCAGAATAAACCTACATTTAGTGGAATCATCGTGTATTAGACATTGTGAGCATTTGCTTTTTAAAATAATAAATTGCTTTTGACCGGACCTGCAATCTTAAATAGGGTTTCAATTCTTGGGAATCCAGTGCAATTTTGTTGGAAATTTTGACAGCCCTCGAGAACAAGTTTTGAAATAATGGGCGGGCATTTTCAAACAAACAATGTATGTCGATATCTACATTCTAATGTGTAATTTTTAAATAAGAAACCATGGTCGTTTAAGATTGTACGCCTGTTTTAATTGAAACGGCATTGTGCGTTTGACTTAAAGCGATTTGAACTAAGTATCCAGCCGTTCTGCAATCCGGCTCCGTGGTTGGTTTCGAAATGGAAATGATGCCGGTTTTGCATCGGAATATGCTTTTCGACATTTGTGTGACCCTCCTTCAGCAAGACTGCAGATGCTGCTAACTGCAATATCGAAACAGAACAGCGACACAACAAATTCTTAACGGAATCACTCCAACTTCAATCAGTCGGTCATTGTGGCACAATTGAGAATTGCATTATGAACCGATTTTTAAAAAGCCCGCGCTTACCTCCAATATATGCAACTTTAAACATCTTTTTAATAACGACTTGGGGCCAATTTTTTACTGGTATTAATATTTCAAAAAAGAAAAAGCAGTAACGCGCAAGTTTGAAAGCATTTTCTTTCCTTTTTCTTTGGATAAACCAGATTGCGGAAGAAGGCAATCGATCACAATTTTATGTTTGTAACAGTAATAAACGATATGAACCGGTGAACGCCCCAATATACGTAGGTGATTTACAAAAGCAGGATGAAAAGTTGCCACCCATCGGGTTATGTTTGAATTTTGCATACAAAATGGTTTCAGCTGTTGTAACTAGTTAAAATATGAGTAAGTCGTTAAAATATTTAAAAACTAACGAACAATTTATATCTAATTTTGTATAAAACAAGTCATATGAGACGGTGCAGCTTTTTTTTAAGCCTTTCCTTCCATTCGCTTGGATCAGTAAGGACTGAGGCTTCGCCGTTCAAATGGTTAGATAGTCTTTCCATGTGGGGCTTTGCATATTTTTATATTGTATCGGCAACTGGCTCCATACCAAAATTGCGTTCGAGATCGCTGCTGCAGATATACTAAAGTACATTTGCGGCACATATCAGTACTTTGTTTTGGAATCTTTGGATCTGCATTATATTGCAGGAACTTGAGCAACCCTATAGTTGAATTCCATAGGTCCATACCTGTTTAAGCACTTGCTGGTATAAGAGAATTTTCTTATATGTGGATAACGCAAATCGCTTGCCCATGAGCCAAGTTCTTTTTGACGTGAGCGTTCCATCTAAGCTTAGTATCCAGAGTCATACCTAAGTATTAAGCGTAGTTATGGTATGCGATTTCTACACCGTTTATATATAATGGAAGATATCGGACTTGTATGTGAAGTCTATATGGGCCGATTTAGTTCCGTTCAAATTACTGCGCCATATGACTGTCCATTAACGATTTTATTTAGATTATGTGGAATTTTGCGATATCCTCAGTCACTGATTTTTCCACCGATAGAATGGCTGTGTCGTCGGCAGTTTTCCTCCTTCGGTACGTCACATGTAAACAGTAGGTGAAGGATAGGTCCCAACATACTACCCTGAGGGACACCAGCATTTATTTCCTGAGATCAAAGTATGTGTATATCGAAACGACCATGAAACTATGGCAATACTTACCGCAATTCAATGGAAATAAAACCCAATCTGTTTAAGTGGAAAAAGCTTATGAAAAAACCACCTTTTATTTTTACTTAACTGAGTTCAACAGATTACTGGGAATTATGCGATGCATGTGTACAAAATATAATTGGACGCACAATACAATACATTACAAGCTCATAGAAATATACATGTATGTATATAAATATATATTGAAACACATATATTCAGCGAATATACATACATATGTCTACATAAATTTGCTCTGAGAATACCTGTGGCACCGCTCATACTTGCTCTTGTTTATAGGCTCTGTATAGGATCCTTCTCTAAGATCCCCTGCTCTGCACCGTTCGCCTGGCTCAGCTCCCTGCACATAGATTGCACTTGTATATTTGTGCACTGCACATCACTACTGCATTGCTCCTTGTGCTCTCTCGCACTGCTCCCTTGGCACAACCGCACAGCTCCATCGTCAGAAACGAACTAAACTTTAAAATACTCGCTGAACCTATTTTCGCCATGTGCTAAAACTCAAACGAATGGTTGCATTTGATACAATGTGGTTACCTGTTTGATTCGAAAAGAGCGATCTGATAGATATGATTATAATACTGTGTTGGTAACTGAGCATTCATTTTGTTGAGGAGCCCGCCATGGCATAGAATAGAATATAATAGATTTATTCAAGAGTGTTATACACCGCGACCTGAAACATCTATTGTGATGCCCCTATTTACTTGAAAGATGAGGATAGTCTCATCTACAGATTTTCTGTCAGGGTAATTTCCGACAGGAATTTATATATTTTGGAGGAATCAATTTGAGGAATCTTGTTCATATCTAAGATACCTTCTCCAAAACACTTGAGTCTTTTGTGTGACAATGGTCCGCGGTCTGTGATCAGGTGCAGTGAGGTTTCGTCACTTTCTCCACAGAATTGACAGATGGCATCTGAAGATGTACCCAACTTGTTCATATGGTAGTAGAGTCTACAATGTCCGCTTAAAATGCCTGTGATGATTCTTAATTTACTCCGATCATATTTATTAACTCCTTAGCTCTTTTAGGAATCTCCCAGAAGAGTTTTGGTCTGTCTTAATCCTGGAGAAGTTTTCCATGTTTGACTTCTTTTCGCATCTGTACACTTCTTCAGCAGACCTCCAAAGGTATTGGATGATAGTCCACAGAAGTGTTCAGGGCCGTTGAAATGAGAGGCCGCAGCCTTTTTTGCTAAGCTATCAGCCTTCTCATTTCCCTCTACTCCTATGCTGCCTGGTACCCACAGAGATAGTTTGTTCATACTACCTAGAGAGTTCAAGTTTCCCAATACAGTCCCATACAAGTTTAGACCTCACCAAGGGTGAGCTCAAACTCTTGAGTGCTGCTTGACTATCGGATAGTATAACGATGTTTTTCCTCCGATATTTCCTGTAAATGAAGATCAGGGCACATCTTTCAATAGCGTGAGTCTCCGCTTGAAAAATGCTTGGGAAAGAACCCATTGGTTCCCAGTAACTGGTTCTAGGCCCAAATACTCCTGCCCCAATTCCATTCATAGTCTTAGAACCGTATTTAAATCATAAGATCTAATTGTATACGTCTCAGTTAGAACTTTCCATTCTTTTTTGCTACTCATCTTTGTCTTCTGAGATTTTAGGATAGCATATTTTTGAATTGTTGCCCCATATATTTTGGGTGTAATTTGATTCTGTCGAGATAATTTCATCTGTTCTGCTAAGAAATTTCCTAGCAGAGTCTTGCATTACTAGATGTAAGGATGTTAGAGTTAACTTCCATTGCTATCGTTGGATAGGTGCGCGTAGCTCCAGTGGTGATAAGGCAGGCAAAGCGTTGTACTTTACTTAACGGAGATTTCGCTGTCTTAAGTCTGACTCTATTTGACCAGGCTACAGAACCATAGGTGATGATTGGTCTCACCATCATGGTATACATCCAGCGAACGATTTTTGGGTTACATTCCCAAGATTTACCGTCTACATATCATTAAGGAAGCTGTAGCCCTCTTGGTGGTTGCTGTCAGGTGAGCCTTCGTGGTATAGATTTTCAATCCTGTACCCCTGCACCATTCACTAGCTGCTAATAAGCCTCTCTGGATAATATCACAAATGGTGGATTGAGATTTTCCTCTAGCTATTATCACAATATCGTCCGCATATCCTTGACATGATATGCCTAGATTTGTGAGTTTTACCAGAAGATCACCAACTCCTATGCTCCAGAAAATGGGTGATATTACCCCACCCTGCGGACATCCTTTATTGACTTTGAATTTGACAGTTTTGTCATCTGCTTCAGCTTCAGTCTGTTGAGTAATGCTCGTATCCAATTGGAAGTGGTATTATCTATTCCTCTATTGTTAAGAGCCCTAATCACCTATTCATGAGGTGTGTTGTCAAAAGCCCCCTCAATATCAAGAAAAATACAAAGTGCTATTCTTTTTTATCCAGTGCTGCCTGAAAAAAATCAGCCAGATGGTATAGTGTAGTTTCAGTAGATTTTCCCGCAATATTCGCAAACTGACAAGGATATAAAGGCTCCCTTTCCAATACCATCTCAAGGAGATGGATATTAACTATTTTCTCCATTGTTTTTAGTACAAAGGATGTCAAACTGACAGGCCTGGAGGAATTGGGATGGGCCATATCCTGCTTGCCTACCTTGGGGAAAATGCCACTTTAGCTGTACGTCATACTTCCGGTATCTACCCAAAAGCAAGACTTGCCCTAGTTATATTTACCAGGTGCGGAATCAGTACCTCACCGTTCCTTTGGAGAAGAATTGGGAAGAGACTATCCACACCCGGCGATTTGAATGGCATCTCTACTTCTCTGTAGTTATAATTTCTTTGGCCACCTTCCAGCCAATCTTGCTTGTTCTTCTAGGAAGAGCATCCATCTGCAAAGATGGTGGTAACTGGATCGAGCTTCCAGGAAAGTGCACGCGCAGCAAAAGGAGAGTGCAATCCTCTTCATTCGCCGTGATCGTCCCATCCTCAGATCTGAATGCCAGCTTAAATCGACTTTGTTTTTCGCAAGAGCTCTATTGAGTCGTGCTACTTCAGGAGTCGATTCTACACTTTCACGAAAGGATCTAAGGCTAGCCCTTTTGGCTTGTCTTATCTCTTTGTTATAGATCGTAAACTCTTTTTTATATTGTTCCCAGTACCCCGTACGCTTAGCTAGGTTGAATAGCATTCCTGCTGTTTTTCTTTGTCCTTAGAGGACACGATAAAATATAGGATTCGGAAATAATTTCATTCAGCTCATTGACACCCGCCTCTAGCTCCACCGGATTTTTATATATTCCTTAGATGTTTTTGGATGAGAGTAATGAATGCACTGAACTATCGAAGATTCCCAGTTAGTATATCTAGGATTTCTAAAAACTTCCGTTTTTGTGACCATATCTCCTATATCGATCTCCTAGGTCCGACAGAGAGGGTTCGGCCGAAACTTTCCAATTGCTAACAATATCAGTTAACCCTGAACTACAGAAAGTCAGATCAAGAACTTCTTCCATAATTACATTTCTAAAAGCGGGTGTGTTCCCCTTATTCAATATGTATAAATTAAGTATTATGGACCCCATGTACATTTTTGGCAATTTTTATTGCGATGGTATAAAGATGAGCACAGTAGGCTAATTTGAATTTATGCCCGAAATTTCCTTATATCGAGAGTGGGCTGATCGCTCTCCTCAGTTCAGTCCTCAGTTGCAGTCTTGCAGTTAGCTTAATAATGTCCAAATGTTGCTTCTCGTAAAATTTCGTCCATTAATCTCGAATAGATCTTAAGTTATGAATATTTGTTAATAGTGGGCGTGGCATTTAATATATATCGCCCACATTTTGAATGGTGTTTAGTAGGAATCACATCTACATAACTACCAAATTGCGTCACTATTCCATTATATTTAGAAGCAGATCGCTATGAATTTTACATGTTGTTTTACTAATGAAAGAAAAGCAAAAAACCAATTTTAATTATCACTTTTTGGCATTAAAAGAAAAAACTTACCTACTGGTCCACAGATTGGTTATTAGTTCCAGATATAAGGTTATTTGAGAATTTGTATGCAACTTGGCGTACCTGGCTGGTTGTTTTAAGTTGCTGTTCGGCCACGAACCCAATTGGCGATTGTTCACCATTTTATTAACACTTCCTCAGTTAAATTCTTGTAGGGACTAAAAGAAATATGCATTGATCTGGTTCAGATAGTTTAGTAGCTCGTTTATGCCTAATTCGGATATCTCTTCTTCCTTGCCATCCATAGCGCTGAGAAGTTTCAGAGGAAGTGAGTTAAGGTTTGTTTTTCCTCTGGTTGTTTACAGCTTATGCAGTATACACTGTGAGAGATGCCTATTCTGGCTGGTTCTATCCCGTAGGCCAGAAATCGGTAATGACTGCCATCAGTCTGGATACATCAGTTTTGTTTTGTTTATGAACTCTTGTGATTTCTGACAGTTATAGTACGGTCATAGCGCCCTGCATTTCGTTATTCATTTCCTCAAGTATGTTAAGGCGATTTCGCTCTTGACCATACTCAGTGGTGTTAGAACAAGCACAGCCTGAAACTTTAGCATTGAAGATCTCGCTCAGGCAAGCTTATCAGCCTTTCAGTTATTCTCTGTATTCAGATATCTTGGAACTATGATCAGGGGAACACTATGCTCACGAGCTGAGGCTACGAGGCTTTCTCTGCATTATTTAATAAGATTCGAGGTTGTGGTGGGCAAATAAAGTGATTGCAATCTGGGTATCTGACATGATAGCAACGCTAGTTTTAAAGGTATGGTCCCAGTAGCGTACGTGCCTCCCCAATAACCAAAACTCCCAATGCTCAGTTTTTCTGAGAAAAATTCGGCTCCAACCCCTCAGCCCATTTTTGAACCATCCGTTAGAACTAGAGACGGTACGAGTGCTCTGAAGTTCTTGCAGAAGGTCACAGTAGGTACGATGTACTCGGTTTAGCAAATATTTTGTCGTGTCTTCGATGTGAGCAGACTTTTGTAGGTATTTTTCAGACCAGCGTCCAGTTTTCCTTAACCTTAGAGCACTCGTGGTTGCTGTTGGTTCAATGAAGAGATCTCTCAGAGCCTCCGTTGGACAGGACTGGATGTCCTCCTCGGCTCCCACGTACATAGATCTTTGGATTCTCCGAAGTTTCTTCACGATATAGTATTTTCTTAAGCTTTCCACCATACCACGTCGTCGTAAGTTAGTATAGGACGTATAACCATCGTAAGCATAGTGTTCCCTCTAATTTGTTCGCTAACTGCGCGGTACAAAAGTATATGGGAGCAAAAATGTTCAAAACTTATGTAAAAGTGTGCAAGTGGGAAATTTTTGCAACTTTTAAATGCAATTCTTTTATAAGATGATAAAAAAAAACGGGTAAAGCTTAGAGGGAACTTTGGTGTGCAGTATTACTCCCAGTTATCTGGCGCTGGATGTGAGAGTCAAAGTTTATTCCTTAAGTTCTTTTTTGCGAGGTGTAAAGTAGTTAAAAGCCCATGTAGTGTCACTAACTTCACCCCGATGTCCGGCCGGATTATCCTCTCAGGACTTCACCTTTAGGTAATACGTCGAGAGGTAGTTACGAGCGTTACCGCTCATTCGTCAGTCTTAGGTCTGTCCGTCTTCAGTCTTACTTCATGCTCCATCCCTATAGTCATTTTCCTCAGCATTACGCTGGCGTAGGCGTGCTGCTGTTCGGACGCGTTCACTGTTGTGGGCGAAAGTTAGGTCTATCACGGAACCCCTCCTGCCAATATCGAATGTATTCTTATTACCATGGTTTAAGAGGTCTAGAGATAGTGGAGCTAGGTATTCAAACAGGATTCTTCCTCGTATTTGCTAATGATCTTTCTGCTACTTGCACCAACTTATGAAGAGCCGTTTCGGTTGACTTCCCCTTTCAAAAATATTCAGTACGAAGGATGTTAGGCTGATCGCATATTCAGGCCTTCTCTTCCCTACCTTTGGTATAAGGACACCCTTACGTGCTTCCAGTTGTTGGGAATATGGTTTAGTTTTAAACATGATTTAAAAATATTATTATCTAGTCATGGCATTAATTCGTCTGAAGTCTCCTGTAACATAATCGGTATGATGCCATCAAGGCCTGGAGACTGAAAAGCAAATCTCTAAATCACTCACGCTATCTTATCCTTGGTCATCATTTTATTAATGAGCTGCGGATAATCGGTTGCGGATTGCTGCGTTAGATCTTCTTTTTCGCTGACTTTTTTACAATCGGGAAAATTAATGTTTAAGAGAAGTTCTAGATCCGATTTCCTGATGCAGTAATAATCATATGGTCCTTAGATAGAATTTTTGATGGTTTCGATCCACGAACAAAAGCTTCCTAGGTTTTCTTCAGGAATCTCTTATGGCATTCTTGTGTTGTCTACAGCTATGCTTATACAATTACCAATTCCCAGTTGAAAAGCTCTTGTTAAACGGTGATTTCGTATTGTTCCGTAGTCCATCAAGAAGGAAAGATTTGTTTACTATACTTTAACGTACTAGATGCTTCGAGAGCTTTCCCGAAAGCTTTCTTAAGAGTCTTGACATTAGTGTTAAGAGGTTTTGACATTAGTAAATGGAATCTTATCCAGTTTGGTAATTACAATTTTTTTGAACCTATACCAATTGGTTTTTTTTATTTTTGTAGGGTGTGGACACTAAATGGAGATCCAGATTGAAAACAATACAACTGTGATCCGAAAATGATTTTTGGTCAGATACTGCACAATTCTTCACATCAACTAATTCATTATCTGTTAGTAGTGTAACATCTAGCACTTTCTCCCATCCTCTAAGGTTCTCTTCCACTGTAAAATTTTAAAGTGTAAATGCTTTCGCGTACCTACTGCATGAAATGGCATTTACAGAATTTACATGTTGCAAGTTTTTCGCGAGATTAGAATATTAGCCATTTTAAAGGTAACTGAAGTTACTTCTTCGTCTTATCTTCATCTCCACCCGTATAATAACATGCAAACGATGTTTGTGGAAAAGCATTCCCTATTTATACCGAAAAACTTTCAACTATTCTGGATCGATACCCATCAGGTGGAAACTTTATTTTTAATTTAGAATATTCGTAGTATAGCGAGTATGTTTTGTACAGCACCGTTTGGGTGGGGATCACTGTGTGAATGTCGGGCGGTTCCTTTGGTGTTTCATGAATCCAAACAGATCCCTTTACCAGCTTTTGAATATTACCATGAACCCAAATTTTGGTGCCCTTATCCCATCCCAAACATATTTGTCGATAAGGACTAATTGTTTTTAGACATTAGACCTTATCTTTTGTCAGTCCAGTAGTCTAAAAGCAACTTCACTGAAGCAGTCATCCGATCCCAAGCTTTGTTTTCCAGATGATATTTCCAGAATTCTAAGAGCAATCTACACGTATTCAGTTTTCACTACTAGAGATTCCGGCTTATTGACTTTCCTCATTTGCCCTTATTCCTTCTTTCGAATTGTCACAGCATACTTCCTTCTGCTGTCGATTCGAGCATATTTCGTTCACCAAAGTGAAATTTACGAATGGGAAGGAGACGATTGTTATACTCTTTGAAGGACGGAGTTAAACAGGAAGAATTTATCGACGTTTAAGACTAGATCCTTTCGACGAAATGTTGAATAGTTGAATCCTCCATGTTGGTGCCCACCGGGTAGATTTCATATGCACCTCGCCAACCTGCCTAATTCTGAGCAAAACTCAAAAAATTCCTTAAAATACAAACTGGGATCTATACAGAAGAATACTAGAAGGGAATTTGCTCAGATCTAACACAATTACATCCCACATAGGTCTCGAGAAGTAAAGTAGGACAGTTTGCACGGTCTCTAGACTGTCTTTTCTTGTTAAAAAGGTATCCTACAGTTTTTAGTGAGATCCCTTATTTTCTCCCCCACCACGTGGGTTTTTGTTTCCCCCTGGGTCTACTGAGGGGCAAAACACTGATCGAGCTTTATTTAGAGCATTGGTAAGACTTCCACAGACATATCAAACCTGTCCTCGCACTTGTTTGTGATTGTAGGGTTTTGAGGTAGTAGTCTAGCTACGGTTTCCATATATTGGTCCCAGTTTACCTTCTTAATATTTGTTGCATGCGGAAGGCTTTGTAGTATCTAGAAGACAGCACTGGATTAGCCTGTGATCTGAAAAAGAGTATTCATCTAGAACACTACAATTTGAGATACAGTCCAAAATTAGTCGGGTGCTAGAGTGCTGTCAAGGACCTCCTACCTGTTAGCAGTATAAATGTGGGTTCTGACCCATTGTTACAGATAAGGAGGTTCGTCGTTAGATATACTCAGATATTGACTCACGGCACACATTGACTTTCGTGGTACCCCATATTTCATGGTGCTCATTGGCATCACATCCTATGATAGCGGCCATACCTTGAGCCTTTGAATCCACAACAAAGATCCGTAAGTTAGCTTCTGGAAGGGTTTCATGGACGGCCGTCAAATCCTTGTTGCTGTAATTGAGGAGAACAAATTATCTGACCTTTGTCTTTAAGAGGGTGGAAGACCTAAGCCTTCCTCCATTGATGGTATACAGCAAAGCCTTTTTCGTCAGCAGCAGTGGAAATCGGAAAAGGTTTTATGAGATAATTCGAAAATCGAATCGAAAGTAGAATCAAATTTACTCCTTCAATATTTTTGGAATTTGATTTCAAAAGGGAGCTCTTTTCAAAGCCGATTGCTCCAAAATTCGAGCATCATTCCAGCGCCCTGGTGAACCAACATGAAGCGATACCTACAAAAATAATAGACTGAAATCTGTATAGAGTATCACTGACTTGCCTGTAGCCAACTAGCGGTAGAGTACCATCCCTTGTAATTGTGGTAATCAATCGCATTGTCTGCAGCTGGTTTGATTTCTATATGGCAACCATCTTAAAAACATTATTAAATAAAAAAGGTGTAATAAGCACAGCAAAAATTAATAATATCTCACCAATTGCTCCTAAGCGCTGCAGAAAACCCTTTCAATGTTTTATTGAGTCAGGAATTGATTTTTTAATTATTTCGGTGCAAATACGGTCCATACTTCTGAGCAGAACTCCATCAAAATTCTCCAGACAGTCGTTTTCGAAACTCCAAACAGCCTACCCACTGTAACATATTCCGCAGATGATGGTAGCGCGTAAATTGCGATTGCGACGCGCTTATCAAGCTTAATGGTTTCCATGGAATTCGTGTCCTTTTTTCCGAGACTCTTCAGCTCGTCGCACAACAAAAGCGGTTTTTGAAGAAGTCGTCAACATTGCTTGGAACATCTAGATTCCAAAATTTTCCGTGTCTTTCTTGCAAATTCATTTAAATGATAAAAGCATGTATCCAATTTTCGCACCAATATATGTTTACATTTAATCCATATTTTCTTTTTTATTACCTTGATAAACAGGCAGTTTATCAACGTAGAAATTAATTTCAATCTTCTTATTTTCTTTCTTTGTAACTCCATCAGTCGCATTCTTTTTACATTATATTTGTTGTTATTATCATAATTAATGATGCCATTTGTTTTTTTATAATTCGAGTTTAAAATATTTTCTTCCATCATACTTTTTGTTGTTGTGTAGTAAATCTTTTCAGCAGCAATGGAGACGGCTCAGATTTATCGACAAGATTTATAAATCTTCGATAACTAAATCCTCCAGTGCAGACAAAGTATAAATACTAAAAGCTTTATCAAGTAAAATTTTGAATTTGGAACAAAAAGCTTTTCTCTTCTTCTTCTTCTTAGATGGCCATTACAATCCGTGGCCGGGTTACGGCCGATTTGAGCACCTCTTGCCAGACGCCTCTGCTTTACGCGTGCCTTCTCCAATTAGTCACACCAAGCGTGGTCAGTACTTTCTCAGCCTGGTCTATCCACCGGAGACTCGGTCTCCCTCTTCGTCGTCGACCTTCGGCTCTCGCTTCGACTACTTTTTTCGCCTGAGCTTCGTCATCCATACGATGGACATGACCCAGCCAGCGTAGTCGCTGAATGTTTAAAAGCTGAACTATGTCAATGTCGGCGTAGAGCTTATACAGCTCGCAGTTCATTCGAATGCGATAGTCGTCGCCAACTCGAACAAAAAGCTTTTACAAAGTTTTAAAAAAGTTATCGTTTGACTTTAAAGGTTTTTGTTGTTTTTGACCTGAAATAAATGTTACTGTTTTTACAAACATTTTTCACGCTTCCAATGTGAGTGAATGAAATTTCTCTATTCTATCCTATCTTTTTCCAAATTTCGTCTTCGAAATATACAAAAGTGACGTCTACTGAGTAAAACAATTTATGAGTCAGAAGGGTTTGGTGGGCACACTTTTATGCGCTCCTAAGGTTTGCCATGCCTGCTGCGGGGTATTATTGTTTGACATATTTCGTTTACAGCTGGGCTATTTTGTATTAAATGCATTTTTATTCTGAAGTGTTGAATTGAACGAATATAAAAAAATATGAACCGCGCTGCGAAAACTAAATTAAAATTGTCCGTTTTGCAAGTTATTAAAACGTATAAGGTACCTTTATGTAAAAAACAACTACTCCCGCTTTTCATATAAGATTTTATATGTATGTTGATATATTTAATGAATTTATCGTGTTTTGTTTCTGTTTTCCTAATTTCGCTAGGAGCAACTGTTCGCTTCAATTCAAAACAACGCTACTACGAAACTACAGAAGGAAGAAGCGTGGCGTGTAGTTCTATGCAAGGCACAGTCTGTCGGCTTGGCTAGAGCTACTCATGATTGGACTTATGCGCGTGACAAGCTCTATGGGCTTTGGAAGAGCCGCACATTGGTAAGTTTTTTGAGACTGCAAATAAGCCTGTTATCATATCTCGGTATTGCAGTCCAAACGGGATAATACCAGAAGGAACAGCACTGGCAGTATGAGGAATTCAAAATTGGATGAAATAGATTATGCGATCCTGGATATTTTGGGTAATGACTGCCCTGCAGTGAATGGACTTGAGCCTGAATCTTCCACAGATTCAATGCAAGTGTTGGCAAATGATTCACATATACCAGCTTGCAGAATAGGGAAAAAGAGGAAGCGACCAACTGGAGATGACGAGTACAATGAACTTCAAAAGGAATTGCTTCAGGTTGAAATTTATAAAAATAAATTACAAGTTTTGCAACTGGAACGCCAATTGAATTTACCGCCTTCAAAATACACTGTAAATATAAGCCAAGTACTTTCTCCCACTGCGGAAAGTATAAATGTTTTGCAGGATGAGCTGAAAAGTGAAGGATCTAATTCGTGCCATGAGTCAGCCCACAAACCTGCACGCCTTTTAACGAATGCGGCGCATTTTGGTTGACATGATGGATTTTATTCTCGATTACTACATCGATATATAATATTGTACCGTCAATACAGCTATTCGCAGGTGGGAAGTCACCTGGTAAAAAACACAGCGTTATTTTCGCTAAAGTTTTCTGGATACCAAACAGTGTCTCGACGCAAGACACTTTAACAAGAAGTAGGACCCAACGAACAGCATAAGTATCATAACTACACACTGTCTACCACTATCCCATACATTGCAGTGCCGTTAATGCTTACTCGAGAAGAGTGGGAGAATGGCCTACCATTTTTGCGTTACCAACTCATATTCAATTTGTTTTTCGCCAGATTAAACTAATCCTCCGATACAATATTTTGCAGTAGTTGTCGCTGTCTCAAATAGCTATACAAGAGGCGCTTATGAGTTCACAGAAAGGTATGGTGTTACTACAAAAATCAGGAATAAAATCAACTGCAGTAATCTTCTGGGAATAAGAAGATACGTGTTTTTTACCAAAAATTTCATTCAAAAATGGCCCAAAGTAAATAATGAACTAAGAGTAATTTCAACTCACAAAATGCTGTTGCAGTTCTGCATGTTTTTAAATTTATATAAACTTTTGTGATGCGTTGTTTATAGTGTTAAAAATACACAAAATACATTTTAAAACGTTTTCTTGTCTTTATTATATTATCAAGACTGTACGAAGCGAATATCAGGTTTTTAAATAAGCGACTTGTATGTTTAAGAAATTGCCACTCCCAATAATTCTATAATTGAAAATAGTATGGTAAAATATGGGATATTTTTCCAAATTTAATATTTAAAATACTGTTGCGTAGACCAGTTTTCCTACTAGATTATGTCGAGTAATTGAAGGCACTTGATTATATAGTTTACGAGCAGTTTACTCATTTCATAATAATTTGCTTTTTGTTAAATCATTTTATGGTTATTTAAAGAAACAATAAATTGAAGTTCCAAGACCAAACAATGATAAAAATATGTGAGAATATATTATGATTCAATTTGGTCTTAAATAAATATTTTGATTATGTATTATATGTCTGGTCAATTGAAAAGTTCTTTGGATGGATTATTAAAAAAAATGTATAGTAGCCTGGCGTGACCCGCTCACTTTTCTTATAAGCAATAGTCTTGAAAATGACTTTATTTTGTTAACTTTCTGAGTCAATACAAAACCATTTATTTATGTGTAACTCCTTTCCTGATACCATCTGCCCTAAAACCTGCTTTCTAAAATATTTTATAAGTTTGATGCGACAGAGTGTTCCTTTCTAACTTATACAAAGATAATATCGCTTGCATTAATGAAACTTGGCGGTTAAGTATTACTCAGGATTGAGCGCGAGCGATTCACTCAAAATTTTTAAGCTCGAAATTAATATGGCTGATCGAAGCTCATAGAATCGAATGTAAAAAATTGTACCTTCAAGCCATCACTCAACATATGGACCTAAAAATTGCTTCTTCGCTTAATGCCACTCGGTGCCTTGAATGCAAGCATTGTTTTGGGAACGACCCGCTTGTTACAATAAATTTCCAATGTTAAATGTAAATTCTTTTGATACCTTATTCTAAAGCCTGACGAAATATTAGTTTACAGTAGTATCAATTTGTATTCTTTAACGCGTGAATGTGATCTAGTCGAATGCTTCTATTACGAATATCCATTTTATAAACTTCAATTATTCGGACATTGTCTTCCCGTTACGTTACCATGTTGGCGGAAGATCTGCAGAACAATTTTTTGTTTGTTCACTTTGCAAAATATAAACATTGAGCTGACTACGGAAGAACCGTTCAAACATAAACTTAAGGTACCAAATGCAATATTCTGAAAGAACCTCAAAGAGGCTCTGAGAAAAGTTTTGAGATTGGGTCGACAATTGTTGGCAGTGTCACAAAATCTTTCAGCACTTAATCTGAAGTTCCTTTTTACAACGTAAAAGATGTGTGCGTATTTGCTTATATATGGCTTTCCTACACAAATATCCTAAAACTATAAAAAAAAACAAAGCTTACAAAATTTCACACCACTCTTATAACATTGTCGGATGCAATACCTGAAAGATATTGAATTCGCTCCTCTATAAAAAAATCTGCTCCCGAAACATAAATATATATTTATTAAATCTATAACTTTCTAAACGAAGGTCCTTAAGTGGTCTATCCTTCCTATGCTTAAATCAGATACACTTACAGGTTAATGTCCATTTAACGACGATCTTTATTCTTCCCTTCCTTTAAATATCGAAATGGCTTATTATTTGGTCTTCATGGATACTATATAAAATTTCTGTGCTTTTATAAGAAACACATGTCGTCATGTTCGAATCTAATTTACGATATCATCGTCACGTTGCTTCATTGAGTATATCCAGATTGGTGTATTATTCTATATAGTGACATGTACAAAATTAATACGATTAGACAGCAATAAAAAACGAACCCACAAATTTGTAGTATGAAAATAGTAAATATCGTCATTGATGTCAGGTATTTATATTAGTTTCATATAAAGCTTAAAAATTATTCATTATAGTTCGTAGTCGTTTTCCTGGCAATGATCAGGTAGGTGTAAGTATATTTTAAGTATTTCATCTTATTTTTACTTATATATAGTAACTTAGAATATATTAGTATCTTAAAAAAACAGTGGTTGATGTAATTATAATCCTACTAAGCGTTGAAAACAATCACTTTCCGTCACATGCACTAATTATTTATAAGGTATGGTAATGAAAAATATTAATAAACAGGAGTGCATGTATTAGAAAGGAATTTGCCATGTGTTACATAAGTATGGAATTGGCAATTTCATCACGCATAGCAATAGCATCAGCAGAGTCATCTTCGATCTCCAGGCCATCGTTATTCGATACATCAAACTCTTCAATTCTATCTCCTTCAGGTTCAAAGCCGTAATTTAGACAAATGTTGTGCATAATGCATGCCACTTCACAGTGGCCATACACCGCGTAAGTGTTAGATGCAAATCATTGTCAAATATGGAGCGCCAACGTGATTTCATGATGTCAAATGTTGATTTAATAATGCTATGGGCTTTGATATGCAATTGGTTGAATTTTCCTTGGCGGGTGGTAAGCTGGTTGGAGCCGCTGTAAGGAGTTAATATAGCTATTAGATTATCGCCGCATTTATATCCGCTACCAGCCAATAGGTAATAGCCAGTTGGTGGAAAATTATGACATCTATGTATATAGATGGCTATTCTGCAAAACCCGTTCTTCTTCAACAGATCCGGGATATCCACAGCAGACGCTCAAAAACTGTCCAGAACTGGAGCACACTGCCTGCAGCTGTATTGATGTTTCTAAATTGCGATTCAGATACTGACGAAGTCTCGTAGGCATAGAAATTCGAAATTGACTTGTGTCTATGGCTTCTAAAGCGCCATTAAAAATTTCTGTTTGAGCTCGTTGGTTGAACTTCCTCGCGATTGCAGTAAATTTATCTTCATTGGGGTATTTAATAACTCGAGGCATCAACTTGAGAAATCCTTTGAGACACTTGTGTACTATATCCCGCACTGTGTATCTGGAGATATTGAACGATGCACCAGTAGTTCGGTAGCTGGCCCCACAACCCAACCAGTACAAGAACACTGTAACATAAAAATGAGGTCGCCATCCTCTTTTCGCGCTCAAAAACCGTTCGGAAAAATTGATAATTTTCTCCAAAGCAAATATTGTAATTCGTAAGTGTTTTTTCACCACAAAATTGCCTTTCCTTAGAACAGCCCGGAATATTTCACTGGAAAATCTACCCAGGCATATCGGTCCACGCTGAAATTGCGAAATATTAATTATAGATCCATATGTAATTTCTTTAAACAAATTATATTTACTTACAATCCTCCTAAAAAGTTTCAGATTACGTGTACGATTTATTTGCCTGTATAATTGTTGGTTATCATCGTGAAAAACTGATCAAATTGATGAACATTCCAATTACCATGACAAACTCGTCTTCCATGTTCTCCATAACTAATACTTAAACAATGGAATGTATAATATAAATATATTGGAGAGGATTATCTGATTGTAGCCATGCGAGTAGAGCGAACATTTTTTTACAACAAAAAATATTCCACACAAATAATTGACATAATTTCCCCAAAGTATATTCTGTGGTCCTAAGAAGTGCATGTGCATCCCCCAGTTTTGAGAAAGTAAATGAGGAGTTGGAGTGAAAGCGGCAGAGTGGGAGAATCCAATCGAATTAATAATGAACTTGTCAGATATGAGTTTATAATCGTGTTTAAGCCATATGATGGGCAAGATGAGCGAGACCGCAAAGCTCTTTGGCCCATCACTGATTTAGTCCTTTACAAGACAAGAAACTGAGGATAGGAAGTGGCATGCGACCGTTGATAAACTGTTCATACAGAGTTCGTGCAAATACATATATGTATTTGAAATGGGTATATTACGAGTACTTCTCCAAAAAATAAATTAATACTGTGGGTTTGTTCATCACATGAACACTATTTTTTGCCTCCACTGCTTTAGTTAGAAGATCTAAAAGTGATACCAGATAAGCAAAAACAAAATGTGAAACATTGTATACAGATCAACGAGATTAGAGACAAGTAGATGAAATTCTTGTTCATATCCAGACAAATTGAACAATACTAATGAGGGAAAATATACGCAAATGAATACGATTGTCTGATAAATTGGACTCAGCCGTTATATATTGTGTCTGCCAAGGAAGAGACAAATTTAATTTTAATGAAATGTATTTTTGCCTCGGTTTTCATTAATTCAATATAACAACACTATGTCAAAGGAAGGGGGATGGAAACGATTCCAGAAAACTTTAAATTTTTTCCTTGTCATAACTACCTGTCCAGGTAAACTACCGTTTACCAGATATCCCTTTTTAACTATAACCAATTGTTTTCACTCATATGAAATGAAGAAAAAAAATCCAAAAATAAACACTTTTAACATTTGTTGACATTTGAAAAATTAGCTTTCCCGCAATTTTATTTCTTTAAAAATTCGTTTGCGTTTTATTTCCAAATTCACATTTGCAAACATCACAATAGTTGCTGTTCCAAATCAGAGCTCCTTTTAATATATTCATTATTTTATTTAAATCAATTTTATTTTATATCATTATATATTCAGTTTTAAACCAATTCAAGATGTTGCACTTTACTTTCGTCAGTGTTGCACGAGAGAAAAATAAAAAAATACTCTTCTTTAGAAATAAAAACTCCCAACTAAAATTTTTAGAAACTTTCCTTTCTAGAGAATATCTTTTTAAGAACTTTGCATTTTTAGAAACTATGTTCTTTAGAACCTACCTTATTGTAGAAAATGTGCTCTTTAGAACTTGCATTTTTGTAGAAAATAAATATATTTTTAGAACCTACCTTGTTGCCCGAAAATAATATTTTTAGAACTTACGTTTTTGCAGAAAAATTCATATATTTTTAGAACCTGCCTTGTTATAGAAAAGGTACTCTTTAGAACTTCCCGTACATTTTCGTACTATAAAAAAAAATAATAATAAAAATAATTTTAAAAAATAAAAAGTACTAGTACCAAAATAAAAAGTACTCTCAATATAAAAAGGTACTCTAAATGGGTACGAAAGTACGTACTTGTGCAACACTGACTTTCATAGTTAATGAGTGCATTCAACACAAAAAATTATTGTTGGGTTCTCTATCATTCTTGGTTGGGTTCTACAGCATTGCAACTGCAACATACACATTTTGCATTATTCCGAAAGTAAAAAGCAGGGCTGCTTAAATTTCTCGAAAAATTATTAGATTTTTTCGGCCCGTGCGAAGATTGTCAAACTGTTGTGTTCTATTATCAAAAACAGGCAACCTTAACCCTGCACCCACACGTGACAGTAATTAGCTGCAAGTTGAGAATATGTATTATTTTTGCTACATGTAACGAGGGTGGCCACACGTGCCAGTGCAAGTTCATTTATAAAATGTCTTCGAAAGCAAAGGTTCTCCTTACAATATGGTTTCTATTAGTTGAAACCCGTTTGCAACTGTTTTTTACGGTACGCTTGTGGTTCATATTAGGGCTTTGTGGTGGTGTGTATATGACTGTATATATGCAATTATATAGGAGTTTTATTTAAACATTATTTATTGTTAGTTAATTAAAGTCTTCTTTCTAAAAACGCTTCTAATAAGAGTTATAAGGGAGGAATGCTCATGTTCCAAACAAGCTCTTTGGAACGATATAAATTAATGATTTCTGAAATATAACTTTTCTATTTATATTCCTTTACAAAAATTAAAATTTTTTTTCTATGAATTTGACATTTACATTTGCCGCATGTGTCAAAAATTTACTGTTTTTGAAATTTCGTTGCCAGTAGCGCTGTCAGCAGCAAATGTGTGAGAGTATTGGTGGAAAACTTTGAATTTTCCAAATTGGCACGTGTGGACCTGGGGAACGAGGGTGCAAGTTTTTTTATAAAAGCCGTGTTCGATTCGTAACTGGTATCGAGTTGTGCGAATAAAACATCAAACGATTAAAGCGGCCCCGACACGATACTGCATTGCATACATCACACTCATATGCGTGTGCAGTATCTTTGCACCGACATGTTACTGCATACTCTTCAATCATTCATTTTTCGTTTACTCTTTCGGTGTGCGGAGGACAATGTCAGATGCGGATAAAATAATTTTGTCTGCGGTTTTTGAACGACTTGTTTTGAAGATTGTTATTTTTTTTTTAAATTAAAATTAAAATAATGGAATTTTGCTACAATTTAATCGCCGCTGTGAGGGATGAGTTCGGAATTTATGTAAAAAGCCATCCATCGATGCGTTTGATAGCGTCACATTTTGGGTTAAATGTCAAAATCGACGTAATGAGTGCAGACGTTCGTTCAATTGCTTTCGTTACGTCTCGTCTATTTTGGTCCTACCTTTATGGAACCGAACGTCACGTCAAAATGTTTCGTTCAGTTTCGATCAAATAGGCCATTTTGGCTATTAACATTGATTCATATATGCTTGAACTTACTTGTTACGTCTCGTCTCGTCTATTTTGGTTAGCCCCTAAGTGGTGTACTTCGCAGCACTGCTGAAAAAAATTGAAATATAAAAAATTCCAGGGAATTTTCTTGGGTAATTTTTAGTCTCGTTGGTTTTTAAGCAATTTTCAATTTGGAAGCACTTTCTATCGAGGACAGAGAAACTCGCTCGCTTCATTCGAGTAAAATTTGGTCGATAACTTTTTCCATACAAAAGTGTCCTATCCTCGATAGAGTGGCGAATCGAATACGCCTAAATTGTCGTCGAAGCATTTTTATTAGTTGAAACCCGTTTTGCAACTGTTTTTTTAGGGTAGGTAGGTAGGTAGGAGTGGCCGCCCAGTTTGCCAAAAGCACACTTGAGCACACATAATGGGCCATTGTGATACCACGGTGTGGCGCCGTTCAAGCACTGACTAAAAATTTCCCATACTTGGGATGGTGATAGTCAGCGCAAGGACAGCGCCTGGAAAGGCACGACTCCCCCGTCATGTTTCAGGAAACCATCCTGATACTTTGATGAACCTTGCTATGTCCCTAATATTAATGGATGACAGCTCTGTCAGGCTTGCAAGAAATGGGGCACTAAAGATGCGAATTCTTCTTCTGCTCAAGGATGGGCAGTGGCATAAGAGGTGGAAAACCGTCTCGTCCTCCTCCTCGAAGCCACAGCCTCGACAAAAGCCATTTGAGGTTAGGCCCAGTCTTTCTACGTGCTGTCCCATTATGCAGTGGCCGGTCAAAACCGACACAGTTGTCGACAGTGATACGCGATCAAGTCGAAGAAGTTGATTGGTTCTGTTTTTGTCCATTCTTGCCCAAGTTAGTCTAGCCGTGTGGCAGGATTCCTCGTTAGCCCAGGAATTGTTGGCGTAAGCCAGATATTTCCGTTTGATTTCGAGCTTGGCTGTTGCCAGTGGAATTCCGATGTTTACGGAGCGGTGAATGTCGTGCATTAGCGTGCCTGCCTTGGCAAGCTCGTCCGCCTCGCAGTTTCCCGGGATTTCGCTATGTCCGGGAACCCAGACTAGGTGCACCCGAGAGTAACTTATGAGCTCATTTAAAGATGTTCGACATTCATGAACTAGTCTTGATGTGGCCGTAGAGCCAAAAAGAGATTTAATGGCGGCCTGGCTGTCTGAGAAGATAGATACGTCAACTACGCCGATATCACTACTCAGCATCCATTTGGCTGCGTGGTAAATGGCCATGACCTCAGCTTGAAAAACGCTGCAATGGTCTGGGAGACGTAGGGAGATGTTTAAGTCCAGCTTGTCGGAATAAATACCGCTGCCGACTCTACCTCCAAGCTTGGAACCGTCGGTGTAGATTTCGACTGTTTCACCGACGATTTGGTTTTCTGAGGTCCAGTCGCTTCGACTTGGGGTCGTGAGGTCGAATTCCCTGTTCAAATCGGGATAGACCGCCATATAATCGATAAAGTTGGGGACAGGTGGATCCTGATTCAGAATTGAAGCATGGCCTGACAGGGTTATGCGCCAGTGCGAAAGAGCGTTAAGTCTAATTGCTGTCAGCTTGGCTTGTTGCTTAACCAGGATCCCCGAGGGGAGCCAGTGCAGCATGGCAAAAAGGGCTTTCGTAGGTGTGCTACGAAGAGCGCCAGTGATCAGTAGACAAATGGATCTTCTGATTTTTATCAAGGGGTTTGATATTACAGGCTTTTTCGAGAGCTTGCCACCAGAAGACCGACCCGTATAACAGGTTTGGTTCAACGATGGCCGTGTAGAGCCAGAGCACGACTCGAGGACGAAGTCCCCACCGTGCACCAACTGCTCTTTTACAGCAGTATATAGCGCACGTGCCCTCTCAGCTAGATTGGCTTTCCAATTAAGCTTTGGGTCGAGAATCAGGCCTAAGTACTTAACGTGTGTGCTCAAAGAGAGCGGAGTGCCGTTTAGACTAGGCATTGTAAACTTTGGAATTTTGTACTTCCTAGTGAAAAGCATAGTCTCGGTTTTGGGTGGGTTAACCCCAAGTTCGAATTCGCGACACCAGTTCGACACAATAGAGAGTGAATAGTTAAGTTTTTCGGAAAGTGTTTGGGGGAATTTGCCGGATGCCGCGATTGCTATGTCGTCCGCATAGGCTATCACTTCACATCCAGTAGATTCCAATCTCACCAGTAGTGTGTTAACTGCCAGGTTCCAGAGGAGGGGTGATAAAACACCCCCTTGTGGCGTGCCCCTGTTAACCACCCTCCTGTATTGGGCACTGCCGATCGTGGAAGTGATGATCCTAGATTTTAGTAGAAGCTCTATAAACTTAAGAAGACCTGAATTCAGGTTAAGGTTATAGAGTGCGGAAATGACAGCGTTGGGGCATACATTGTTGAATGCTCCCTCGATGTCCAAAAATATGGCAAGTGTGAATTCCTTGTACGCCAAGGAAATGAGAGAATGAAGTGCTGTTTCAACCGATTTGCCTTTAGAGTAAGCGTGTTGAGATACAGAGAGAAGAGAAGGGTTGATCGATGTCCTGATATGTAGGTCAAGAGCTCTTTCTAGAACCTTAAGAAGAAAGGATGTTAGACTTATGGGTCTGTAATCCTTAGGTTTGGTGTGTGAGGCCTTCCCAACTTTTGGTATGAAGACGACCAGAGCCGTGCGCCAGCGTAAGGGAATATATTGCAATCTGAGGCTTGCATTATATATTTGTAGCAGCCATGGAAGGATAATCTCTTCCCCATTTTGGATATCGGCAGGAATGATGCCGTCCGGTCCGGGGGAGTTGTATGGCTTAAAGGTTTGAATGGACCCCTCAAGGTGAATTTCTGTCACTTGGAATGTGGGGAGGCTATCATGTGAAACCTGCTCCACCTGGTAGAGTGCTTGTTCCGCTGAGGCTAAACTCCCTGGGAAGTGGGTGTCTAGCAGGATATCAAGGGTTTCGGCGCTTGAGTGAGTCCAGCTGCCATCTGGTTTTTGGATACAGCCAAGGTATTTGTTCTCGGACGTCGATTCAATGCTTTCGCAAAATTCCCTCCATGACGCTCGTTTCCCTCGCCTAATGGCGTATTTCAACTCTTTTTGTTTATTTTTGAAAGGGGCCCAATCAGCTGTAACATTAGCTTTGTTGAAAAGCATTCTACAAGCTTTGCGAAGACTTGCAATTTCCGAGTTCCACCACGGAGGTTTAGGTTTGCCCCGTGGTTCGGGAGTGATGCAAGAAATATGAGTGGCGTTTTTAAAAGCTGTAGTCAGATCGTCGACAGCCTGATTAATGTTGGGACAGTTGTGGATAATGGGGGGAGTCGTTGCTAAGCATGACCCCAGTTTGAGCCGGAAAAGAGGCCAGTTCGTGTTTTTTCTATTGACTGGTTTAAGAGATTCTGTATTGCCTGTAGTCTCCCTCGAGTCAATGTCAAAGGTGATATAGCAGTGGTCCGAAAAGGAGCATTCCTGTGAGACGAACCAATTGCTTATCATGTTGGAGTAGTTATCGCTGACGAGGGTGATGTCAAGCACTTCCTTCCTGACGGATGTAAGGAAGGTCGGCTCATTTTCCCGGTTAGCAATGCCTAAGTTATTTGAAATGATAAAGTCGAAAAGACACTCACCTCGATCATTTGTGCCGGAGCTGCCCCATATTTCGTGATGGGCATTGGCATCGGCGCCGATAATTACCGGAATCTGTTTCCGGTGGGCTACAGCAACCATTTGCTTCAGTATGTCTGGTGGCGGGGAGTCGCCATAGTCATGAGCCATGTAGTTGGAGGAGATCCAGAAGGTCCGTGGACCCATTTCAATGACCATGGCAACATTGTCTTTGTCACTGAATCTAGGGAGTAAAAGAGCGTTAACGCTGTTTTTTTTTACCAGAATGCAGGATCTTGGTTTACCTTGATCCTCGATATATACCATACGATATCCGTATGCATTGAGTCCAGAAACCCGGTCATTTACGACCCAAGGTTCTTGGACGAGAATGAGCTCCTCCCCTATATCCGAGAGGCGGAGAAGCAGGGCTGCCAAGGCAGTTTTCGAATGCTGAAGGTTAATCTGTAGTACCTTCAACATTGTCTGGAAGAGTGATTATTGTGGAATTCCACTCCTCCTCTTCGGACATTGGAGAGATGTATCCACCAGCATCCGTGTCCATGTGGTCGAAGAATTCTCCGACCAGTTCGGAAGTTGAGAAGCGGCTGCTTCTGGTTGTAACGGAGCACATACTCTCATTGTCACTACCCGGCAAAGGGGTGAGAGCCGGGCCCGAGCAGCTACGCTCATTGGCAGTGGCTTGTGGGACAGCACCAGCTGGGGGAGGCTGTTGGGGGGCTTGGGCATCGCACTTGAAGATGCGGAGAGTGATGGCCCCAAAGCCATAATTAATCACCCCCTCGCGGGAGTTGATGGGAACAAGGGATTGCTCGTTCAAAATGATGGTGACTTCACGCAAAGTGCCTTTGGGGTCATCAACTTTCGCGACCTTCTAGCCATTGGTAGGAAGATCGATGTTGCTGAGCTTGAGGATCTTTAAGATTGTCTCAGGCTCAGAGGGCACGGCAGGAAGCCATGTTTTGGAGCGAGGGCGTTGGGGAACCTGGTCCAAAGGTACAGCGTTGAGCTTTGCACCCGGCCAGATCTCACCTACCCTACTGATCGCTACCTTATATAGATCCGCCGAGCGTTGGTCCGAGCAAGATATGATCTTAATATGTCCCTGCGTCACGGCAGCTGGGTGAAGGACCAGGGTTGAGGGACATAACCTCAACGAAAATTGGTAACAGTGCCATTTCGACCTGTCTCCAATTGGCAGGAGTAATGGTCCCATCGGCATTGACAGAGTCGACCAAAGCCCATGTGAGGCTCTCTTTCACAATCTCACTAAGCGGTTTCGAGAGCTTAGGCTTGGGGGTAGCCAGCCTTACGCGCTTAGGGATGCTTTGGGTGGATTGGCCCGGGCGATCGGCTGATCTCTGCCTCTTGGTGTTACCGGCTGCTTGTGCAGTGGAGGAGTTGACACGCACATCAGCGTGTGCTTTTGCCCACTCAAGCTTGCTCTTGTCGTATTCTGACAGTTGAGAAGGTTCTGTAGCTTTGAGCCTCGTCAAAATACGGTAAGCCGCTCTACGCGTCCTGTACGCCCTTGTACTCGGGTTCACGTTGGTAGGTGCACCTGAAGGAGGAGCGGTACGGGGAGCAGTTACCATCGATTTGTGAGGCAATATCGAGGCGTTTGCTGAAGAGGGCTTAGGCGGAGCGACTGCTGCTGGTTTGTGAGTCAATACCCTAGCACCCGCTGAAGAGCCTGGGACAGCGAAGAGCTCTTGGGTGGCTTATTAGCCGAAGCTGTGGTGCTTGTTGAAGGGGCAGTGCTTATGCTGCTTGTCTTCGAACCAAGGGCGGGGGTGTTGCAGGTGGGCATTTGCCTAGCCAGGGTTTTGCGCGTCCCTGAGGGGATATGCGCGGAGATTTTGTTTGTGTTTGTATTTTTATTTTTTGTTGTGTCCATGCAAGAAGGGTCCCCACTCAAAGCCGCTATCTCAGTCCGAACGTGTGGTCACTAAATATGGTCCCATGGTTATCTGTGCAAGCAGGGAGGCCATGCGAGCGTTGGCACAAGCCCTTATGGGGTCAAGTGCTCAGAGCCAGACCAGTGCTAATCGGGAGTTCCACTCAACCGAACCCACAGTACCGACCTAACGGTAACAGACGTCGAACGTACTTTGAGGCCTGCCCAGGTTTTAACGGGACGGGGCAGCTGCAACCTTAGACTGGAGCCGTTCACACTCAAGTTTCACCTTGGTGCTACCGTGACAAAAGACAGCTAGGTCCAGAAAATTACAGCTACCAGCCCAGGGCAATCAGAACAGTTACATTGGTCCAAAGAGAAGTCCGGGAACGAAGGATGGGGGTCGTGCCAATTGGTGCTACTGAACTCCCGTGGAAGAAAACAGCAGCACTGGGGGGTGTAGACCATTTAGCGTAACCCAGGGTGCACCGCGTGGAGGCGATCTACATTACACCCCAAGGTGCGCCCATACATTTAAGGTGCGCCCATACATTTTCGATGGGTTTCATATCAGGGATTTGTACTTGTGCATCTATGACTGCATATAAGCAATTATATAGGAGTTTTATTTAAACATTATTTACTTTTAGTTTATTAGTTTCTTCTTTCTAAAAACGTTTCCAATAAGAGTTATAATGTAGCAATGCTCATGTTCCAAAGAACCTCTTTGAACGATATAGATTATTCAGTATCAATTTGACATTTACTTGCCACATGTGTCAAAAATTTACTGTCTTTGATATTTCGTTGCCAGTAGCACTGTCAGCAGCAAATGTGTGAGAGCATTGGTGAAAAACTTTGAATGTATTGAGTTTTTCGAACTTGTGGTGGCATGTGTGGGCCCTGGGTTACTTCCATAATTCTAAATTAAATTATATATAATTTACGCAATTTCTGAATTAAAAAAATTTATTAATTACCATTTCCACTGTAAAAACGTAATTTCTCTTATTTTTCTTCGACAGATCTACTTATTACTGGCTGGTATGAATAAAAAGTAGTTAGCCCAAAAACTTGTAGTAAGTAGTAAAAAGTAAATGGTGAACAGTCTGAATTTGGTATGAATAAAAATTTGGTTCGAATATTAGGAGATACTAATTTCGAAAGTGGCAAAAGTAATACCGGAGAATACAGACAAATGATTCTTGTTTTGCGCACACTTACGTATGTGCAAATCTGTAGTAGTGTTGCTGGTATTCTTCAGAATTCTGGTTAACCAATTATAAACAAACCTATCCATATAGCCAACTAATGATAAACAAAGACATTTTTTTTAAACGTCAGGAAAACTTTTAAATGTCGCTTCTCTGTGTTCCCTGGTAGTACATTCCGAGGTCAGCTGATGGATTATTTGTGTATTTAAGTATATTATACGATATCTCAATCTGTGCTTAGCACAACAAATTTACAATTTGTGGTATTAAATCAACAGCTGGAAGTTTTTGAAATACAAAAGCGATGTTTACAAAAATTTGAAAAACTAAAACTAAACACTAAGCACACTCATCAATAAACAGTTAGAGAAATAACATTCATAACTGTTTGAGATATTGCTAACAAAAAGAAAAACATAAATTGTTATATATTTTGCAATTCTCGGCTCTCCAACATACATAAACATAGCAATGGTAGCAAATGCGGTTGTGCCTACTTACAAATATAGATTACATCTAATTAATTATAAGGACTTTTTGTTGTTTGTTTATAAAAATTAATCATTCACCACATAAACAATTCAAAGACAAGCTAAAACACGTCCACTCACAATAGCTGTCAAAAACTGACTGAACATTCAAAATGGCCGAGATTGTCAACATAAGCGAAGGACATGAGTACCAACATAACGCCACAAAAAGATCGAAAATCGAACATCCGTAGCCCGCGAAAATTCAAAATTCGCGATACTTTTTGAACAGTCCTCGTATTTGGTATTCTAACAGAAAATTCAAACATCTTTCATTTACTATTTAGTAAATGGCGTGAAAGGTATTGACAGCGAGTGAAGTACAATTTATGGTGTTAAAATGGAAGAAGTTGTGCTGTTATTAATCGAAGAGGAAAACGCGGAAAAAAATCAAAGAGGTGACGAATATTAAAAAATATGAAAACTGCAGTGATCTCTTTTCACTCAGTGAAGAGGTATTTTCAAGCAATTACCGCTTCAGCCGATCGCCATGTCGCAGGCGAACGATACGCAAACAACATATTTGCCTTTCGCAGTGCGGTTCTTGGCGGCATTATATTTTTTTGAACAGAATTCTTGCCTGCCAGCAGTTGGAGATTCTGACGACAAAAATGCACAGCAACGTAGCTGCTGTTGAGTTGCTAGTTCAAATTTAATTTTTTTTATATTTATATTATATATAAATCTTAGATTTTTATAATTTATATATACGAGTATATATATATATATATATATATATATATATATATATATATATATATATATATATATATATATATATATATATATATATATATATATATATATATATATATATATATATATATATATATATATATATATATATATATATATATATATATATATATATATATATATATATATATTTGGCTGCTCGCGTGCTCAACGTAGCGTTGCCAATAAAAAACAGAAATATTTGTTATATCGTATATATAATATATGATAAAATACGTTCCTGCAAATTTATTTGTTATATCGTATATATAATGTATGATAAAATACGTTTCTGCGAATTTCTAGAGATTGCATTAAGTCCAGTAATTAATATAACTTTTAATTGCACAAAACGCTCTATAACACGTCACCACAGCTTCAGCACAGAAAAAGAAAGAAGGTTGAATGAAAGGCCGGAAACACGAAGTGTGTTGTTCAGCAGCCAACACAGGCTAGTTCCGCCCATAAACACGAAGTGCGACAGCGACAGCGTATTAATAGATGGCGCGCGGAACTAGCGCCTGCTTGCGTTGGCGTACACGACAGCTAGGTGGGGGTAGTGGTGTCGCCACAGGTACTCCTCCCCCAGTGATCGGCGCAGGAGGCGCGGAGAATGATACCCGTTTCGTCGCTCGACTCCCCGGCTGTGGTGAGGGTTGGTCCCCTGAGCGGGGCGTTGGTTGACTCCTCCGATGACTCCTTGGATGGATCGCTGGCGAGTCATTTGTCGCTGACGATGACGACGATTGCGGCGATGGCGATCGGGTTGGCGATGGTGATCGGGGTGCCTGCAGCGATGGCGACGATGTTGAGTCACTCACCTCGAGGTGGGCCGGCTTCAAGCAGTCCTTAGAGATGGCTTTCTCGACGCCGTTCAAGTCGATGATGAAACTCTTGTCGTTGACCCGGCGAATTACCTTATGGGGGCCCGTATATGGCGGCTCGAGTGGCCTCCGGATTTTGTCCAGCTTGCAGAATACGTGCCTGCAGGTGCGCAATTCTTTGAAGACGAACGGCTTCTGTCTCGAGTGGTTGGACGCTGGTACTGGCTTGATCGCTTTTACCAGCTTGCGCAACTGCTCGACGAAAACCGGTTGGGTGGTAGGGTCGTTCTGTTGTCCGAAGAATTCCCCCGGGAGGCGGAGTTGGGTGCCGAAGAGCATCTCGGCTGGAGTTGCTTTGAGGTCCTCTTTGTACGCCGTCCGTATCTCCAATAGCACTGTTGGCAAGGCTTCTGGCCATGGTGTTTCTGAACTGCACATCAAGGCCGCTTTTAGTGTGCGGTGTAGTCTCTCCACCATGCCGTTTGACTGTGGGTGGTAAGGCGTTGTGTAAACATGGTTAGCATCGTCATTTTCGCGAGAGCCGTGAATAGCTCCCCCTCGAATTGACCCCCCTGGTCGGAGGTGATGGTGAGTGGCGTGCCGAAAATGCAGACCCAACTGTGGAAGAACGCTCGTGCGACGGTCACAGCTCGAATGTCCGGGAGTGGGACAGCCACTGGCCATCGGGAAAAGCGGTCGATGATGGTCAGGCAGTGCGACAGTCCGCTCACCAGCGGTAGCTTGATCAGGTCAACATAAACGTGGCAGAACCTGTCATCTGTCTCCCCGAAGCTTTGCAACTCGGCGCGATTGTGGCGATGGACCATCGCGCGTTGGCATGGTTGGCATTCACGGGCCCAGCGGAGCGCGTCTTTGTGCATGCTTGGCCAGAAGTATTTCGCCACCAGACGTTTCGCCGTTGCTCGACCACTCGGGTGGGATGATCCGTGTACGATGCCAAACGCCGCTCGACGCAGGTTGGGTGGCAAATAGGGCCGTGTCACCCCATCGGGAACCAGACAGTAGATTTCGCTGTCGTTGAAAGCGAGGCGATCCAGTTGGATACGCGGGTTCTCCAGCAGGTGAGGCAGCTCTACGTCAGAGGCTTGGTCCAGGCTGATAGTGGCTTCGTCGAGGATGGAAGGCATCGAGACCGTACAGGTTCGCGAAAGTGCATCTGCCACAACGTTTTCTCCCCCAGGAACATACACAAATCGTACGTTGAACTGGAGGACGTAGTCCAGGTGCCGGCTCTACCTCGGCGTTGCCTTGTCCGAGCGTTGGTGTGCGGCGAAGGCGAGCGGCGTGTGGTCCGTGTGGATTGTGAAGACGTGTGCCTCCAGGATCCTCCTGAAATGTCTGACTGCGGCATATACCGCGAGCAACTCCCTGTCGAAGGCGCTGTAGCGAGTTTCTGGGGGATTGAGCTTCCTAGAGAAGAACCCCAGAGGCTTCCTGGGACCGGGTTGCTCTTGGTTGAGTGCCGCTCCGATGGCGGTGCTCGATGCGTCGGTGTAGAGAGCGATTGGTGCGGTAGGCGAGAGGAAAGCTGAATCTGTGGCCGCTGCGATACTCGCCTTGCACTGCTGGAATGCCTCTCCGTTTGCGTCGTCCAGCTAATCGTCGCCTTCTTCTTCGTGAGGTTCCTCAGAAGTTCGTTGAGCGGGGCCTGTAGTTCCGCGGCGTGTGGTATACACCTGCGGTAATAATTAGCCATACCCAGGAAACGTCTCAGCTGGGTAGAGTCTGTCGGGGTTGGAAAGGCATCGATCGCCTCGATCTTTGGGCGCAGGGGCCTAAACCCCTCTTTCGAGACCCGATACCCAGCGAATGTAACCTCCTGAGCACCGAGTTGGCATTTGTCCATGTTGATGCGTAGATTCGCCGCTTTCAGCGTTTCCAACTATTGGCTCAAATGGTGCAGGTGCTCGTCATGCGTCTCGGATGCTATGAGCAGGTCGTCTACATAGCCCTTCATGAAGGGGAGTTTCCTCAGTAGGTGATTAATTACCCGCTGAAGCGTTTGCGCGGAGTTACGCAGGCCTAATGGCATACCCACGAACTCGAAGAGAGATGAAGTGTTGTACCGGCAAGTCTGGTACAGTGGCCATGACCCCTGCTGGTGAAGCAAGTTGCAGGAAGCGCTGGACGAGGTCTCTATACCGGTCGCCGTGTGGTCCCACAGGTGCATCAATGCGAGCCACTGTGGAGATGCCGTAGATTTGAGCCGAGTCCATGCGGCCCGTTGCCGCGATATTGGTAAGGGGGCCTACGATGCGTCGTCCCTTCAGGTCTACCAGGAGCCCATAGTATGCCAGAAAGTCCGCCACGAGAATGGCGGTTTGCACATCGGCCACAGTGAACGCCCAAGTAAAATCCCGCCGCAGGGCGAGGTTCAGCTTCAGCGAGAGCTGCCCGTATGTGGCTATCGGCAACGAGTTGGCGGCGTACAGCGTGAGGCTGTTTCGCTGTAGTTTGCGGGCGACCGTTTCCCCCGGCAGTTGGGAGACCACTAAACCCGAGTCCACGAGAAAGCGAGTGGATATCGTTCGATCCGTCACGTGTAGGCGTTTTTCGGTTGGTGGACGGCCGGCGTCGTTCGCCCAAGTCGGCGTCGGCAGTGCTAGTTTCCCGACGGCGTCGAGGCGGCGGCCATGGCGGCGGCAAAGATACACGGTGGTCGGCACTGCTGTGCTGTCGCCCCGTATTTCTGATGGTACCAGCATTGGCTAGGCGCTGTGGAGCGATCTCGGTGCCGGCTGGGGCTGCGGGTATCAGCTCGACCCCTCTGAAGTGGGGGCGTTATCTTAAGCAGCATCTGCTGATTCTCCCGCGTTAGCGCCACGAGCTGTGCTACTGACTGGCGCAGCGCGGCAACTCGGCGTGCGCGGAGTTACCCGTTGAATCGTGCGACGATCTGTTCGCGAATGAAGAGCGGGGTCTCGGAGACGAGAGTGGAGGTGACGTAGCCGCCACTGCAGGTCCATTGTCGACCAGCTCGTCAGCTGCCTCTGCGAGCGCCTCCAGGCTGGTACCTTTCAGAATTTTGAGAAGGCGTCGCGTTGACGGCGGCATCAAATCGAGCCACTTCACTCGGATGATGTCATCCGTGGCCCTGTCACCTGCCAAGGCGCGCATCTGCCGCAGGTGTGGAGACGGCTTCCTGTTGGGTGAGTGGCTTGTGGAGATGTCGATCCGCCGAGTCGGTGAGGCGATTTAGTAGGGTTGCCTTCAGCGCCTCATACTTCCCCACGGGCGGCACTGTGCGGAGTACATCCGCAACCTCGGAAATGGTCTCCGGGTCGAGCGCCGCAACTACTAAATTATAACGGCTGTTGTCGTTGCGCACATGGTGGACCTGGAACGCGGCCTCGATCTGATAAAACCACAGATCGGGGTTACACCTCCAGAAAGGTGGGAGCCGGCAGCTGTTCACCACCTCGATCGCGGGCGGCGACGAAAAGGAGGCGTGTCCCCCAGGTTCCCTTGCACGGTGTGGCGGCGGGTGTGTCGGTAGCAGCAATGGCGTTGGAATAGCCAGCTGTGCGTGCGCATGCACGTGCGGTATTTGTAGCTGCTGGTGCGGAGCGTACATTGCTTGAGTCGGCGGCTGCTCCGGTGGTGCCGGCGGCGACGGTCCTGAGGCCGTTGGCGAGTGGGGCATCCTGTGCGTCGTGTGCTGGTTATATAATATACCCCTCTGGGTGGGGTGAATACGTGTATCACGTCGGGGTCACCAATTTGGCTGCTCGCGTGCTCAACGTAGCGTTGCCAATAAAAAACAGAAATATTTGTTAAATCGTATATATAATATATGATAAAATACGTTCCTGCAAATTTATTTGTTATATCGTATATATAATATATTGTTACGAAATTGCCATCTTGACAATTTACTCTGTTACAAAATTGCCCTCCTGACAATTTCTCTAACTCTCTGTATTCGGACTCGTACCACTGGATTGTGTAGTAATCAAACAATCGCTGGTTAAATTAAAATAACTAACTTTATTTAACTATTGCTATTTACACATTTAATATTAGGCTTAAAGTTTATTTAGTTATTATTTGCACTTTATTTCACAAACCATTGGTCACTTTATTTACTAATGAATTTCATCACTTTGTAAATCACAAATACTGCTGCTTTGATTATAATGCTAGATGTACACACTGTTATGGTCTCTGATCTACTGCCTTCGACTTTGATCAGTCTTGTCGCTTTTATAGTTTTCGAATGGTTGGAGTAGAAAATTTCAAGCTATTCTCGTATTTTCTAGACAGAAGTCGAGAATATTCTTTTTGATATTACCGACAGATGGTTCTTGAATAAGCTTTTATTCGAATAGTTCGCATCTTGACTCACAGGGAGCACTCATTCAAAAACTCAGATGGGATCCTGAAAGTACGCAATCACATTTCACTGTGCTATCACGTTTCACTGTGCTATTAGGGCCCATACCCCCGAAGTGGGTTACCACTACCAAACAAAAATCCCTAGCTTAGGGTTGTGCGCTGGGCTTGGAACCCGCCACATAAAAAACAAATAATCCAGTGAATATAAGATTGAAGCCTCGGATGAAATACCCCACAACTGTTGACGACAACCCCCGCAAACGGGAACACGATATAAGGATATGCACCTGGAATGTCCGGACCCTTAATAGGGAAGGTGCCTCTATCCAGCTGGTTGACGTCCTCGAAAAATATAAAGCTGACGTCGCCGCACTGCAGGAAATGCGATGGACGGGACATGGACGCTCAAAAAAAGCTACATGTGACATCTACTATAGCTGCCATGCGACGAAGCGCAGTCTCGGTGTAGGTTTTGTGGTAAGCAAACGACTGCGAGATGAAGTCCTGGGATTTACCCCAGTCGACGACAGACTTGCCACACTCCGCATTAAGGCAAAATATTTTAACATCAGCCTAATCTGCGCACATGCTCCGACGGATGAGAAAGACGAAAACACCAAGGATGCCTTCTACGATCAACTAGAAAAAACCTTCGATAGATGCCCCCGCCACGATGTAAAAATTGTGCTAGGTGACTTCAACGCCAAGGTGGGCAAAGAAGGCATTTTTGAACCAACCGTCGGTAAGTTCAGCCTCCACGAGCAGTCATCAGAAAACGGTTTGGCTGATCGACTTCGCTGCAGCACGGAACATGGTAGTTAGTAGTACTAGATTCCAGCATCCCGATATTCATAAAGCCACCTGGCTGTCCCCTGATCATAAAACCAGGAACCAAATTGATCATGTTGTGATCGACGGCAGGCATGCATCCAGCGTGTTAGACGTACGTACAATTCGAGGTGCCAACATTGACTCGGACCACTACCTTGTTGTAGCTAAGGTTCGCACTCGCCTCAGTGCGGCAAAAAACGTTCGCTTTAATTCGCAGAGGAAGCTTGACGTCGGAAAGCTACAATCGCTACAGACAGCTACCGCATTTGCTTCTCGGCTCTCGAATATGCTGACGGATTCTCCCCCTGATCTCGATATTTGCGCGCAGTGGTCGCTTATATCCCACTCCATGCGCACGGCCGCTGAAGAGGTGATTGGCTATCACCGCCCGAAGAAAAACAGCTGGTATGACGAAGAGTGTCGCAACGCAGCTGCAGAGAAAGACGCAGCATACCAACTCATCCTGCGATCGGCTGCAACGCGAGCTGCTAAGGAGCGATATCTAGAGAAGAGAAGGGAAGAGAAGCGTCTTTTTAGGCGCAAGAAACGAGAAGCCGAAAAGAGAGAATGCGAGGAAATAGAGATGTTTGGCAGAAGGAATATGGCTCGAAAATTCTACGAACGTGTGAGGCGCCAAACGGAAGGTTTTAAGACCGGAGCCAATTCCAATTCCTGCAAAGACGAAAACGGGAATTTAGTGACGAATGTCCAGAGCGTACTCACGTTATAGAGGGAACACTTCTCGAAGCTGCTGAATGGCGACAGCGCTAATGATAGCAATGAAGATGAACCCGACCCCACAGTTGCTGACGACGAACATGAAGTAGCGCCCCCCGACTATGACGAGGTCTTGCTAGTTATTAGGCGGCTCAAAAACAACAAAGCCGCCGGAGCTGATGGTATACCAGCGGAGCTATTCAAGGCTGGCGGCGATGAGCTCACGAAACGCATGCACCAGCTCATCGGCAAAATATGGTCGGAGGAATGCATGCCTAGCAATTGGAACTTAAGTGTGCTCTGCCCAATCCACAAGAAGGGTGATCCGGCAATCTGTGCCCACTACCACGGGATCAGCCTTCTGAACATCGCATATAAGGTCCTGTCGAGCATACTCTGTGAAAGGCTGAAGCCCATCGCCAATGAACTAATTGGGCCTTATCAGTGTGGCTTCAGACCTGGTAAAGGCACCATTGACCAAATGTTCACACTACGCCAAATCCTGGAGAAAACCCTAGAGAAGCAGATTGACATACACCACCTTTTCGTCGATTTCAAAGCCACATTCGACAGCACCGTAAGGAGTCAACTATACGCCGCTATGTCTGAATTTGGCGTCCCTGCTAAGCTAATTCGGCTGTGCAAAATGACGCTAAGCACCACCACTGGCTCAGTTAAAATCGGTAATGACTTGTCCGAGCCGTTTGTTACTGAGCGAGGATTCAGACAAGGTGACTCCTTATCGTGTGTTTTCTTCAATCTAATGTTGGAAAAAATCGTACGTGCAGCAGGTCTAAATCGCACAGGCACTATCTTCCACAAGAGTGTCATGTTACTGGCGTATGCTGATGATATTGACATCATTGGCCATAACAGCCGCGCCGTGAGTGCTGCATTTTCCGGCTTGGAGAGAGAAACGAGGCGAGTGGGTTTAGCGGTGAACGAGGACAAAACGAAGTACTTGGTGTCAACACACAAAGAGTCTCAGCGTCTTGGGCACCACGTCACTGTTGGCGACTACAACTTTGAAGTTGTGAAGGATTTCGTTTATCTGGGAACCAGCATCAACACCACGAACGATGTCAGCAAGGAGATCAAGCGAAGAATCACTCTAGCCAACAGGTGGTACTTTGGGCTCAGTAGGCAATTGAGAAGCAGAGCCCTCTCTCGACGAACAAAAATTATGCTCTACAAAGCCCTCATCCTTCCCGTCCTGCTTTATGGTGCCGAAACCTGGACGATGACAAACAACGATGAGCGAGCTTTGGGGGCGTTCGAGAGAAAAATTCTTCGAAGGATCTATGGTCCTATATGCGTCTGCGGAGAGTATCGAATCAGATGGAACAACGAGCTGTATGAGCTGTACGCCGACATTGATATAGTTCAGCGCATTAAAACACAGCGGCTGCGCTGGCTGGGACATGTTGTGCGAATGGATGAAAGTGCTCCGGCGCAAAAAGTATTTGAATCGATGCCGCCGGGTGGTGGACGCAGGAGGGGGAGACCACCACTACGTTGGAAGGACCAAGTTCAAGAGGACCTGGCTGCACTTGGTATTTCCAATTGGCGCCAGCGTGCGCGAAGCAGAGACGACTGGCAAAGGCTGATAACGCGGCAATGATCAGAAATGGTTGTACGCCAATTATGATGATGATGATGATCACGTTTCACTGCCCTCCGCTTAATCTTGTTCGTCCCGAACAAGAATAGTACTGCAACCTTTATAAGGAGGTAGCCTCTCTAAATGAACGACTTTCATTTTGCTTTTGTCATTTCTCGCCAACTGGATGCGGTATACTACATCGTTGAGCCGCTTTATCACCTTATAAGGCCCTTCCCAGTGTGTTTGCAGTTTTGGCGATAATCCCTTTTTCCTTTGCGGATTATGAAGCATAACTAGCTGCCCTTCCTGAAATCCCTTGGATTATGCTCGTACATCATATCTGACTTTTATTTTATCAACTCATCAATTGTGTGTGATTTCTGCTGTTTCCATGAATTTTATTCAACTGTTCTCGTTTTTCAGGTGTACAACTACTACATGGAAGTACTGTAGATGACTCTTTAGTCCATTCTTCGCCAGATCGTCCTGTGCCTTTTTATTAGCTCGTATCTTACTTTTCGTGTTTCGCGGTTGCCTCTCACAGTTTACAATTGCTGAGATTCTCTGGCACCTTACCTTCTTTTTCGCTATGGTTTCAGCGGTATTTGAAATATTCACTACTTTTTCTGGTACGATTCGGCTCTTATGCTTCCTAATGTTGTGAGCTAGAATCAAGCTGCCTGCGCGTAGTGTCTCACATCATCGACTCCTAACAGATGCCACACAATCTGTGTGATTAGCATGTGTTAAAGTTACTTAAGAAAGCACATATTTTTAGGGTGCGAGTACTTAGAATTAATATTACCTATGTAATATTTATTATGTAAACTTTTAGGGTGCTACAGTTTTGCAGTCGAGCCACCGAAGGGCATTCAAAGTTAGAATGCACCATCAACATTTCAGATTGGCGTAGGTCAGTTGGCTTGACCAACTGACACCAATTAACAGGTGCGAAACTGGAACACCAGAAAGGTCAGTTTTTGTATTGTAATTATGAATTGTAAATAGTATATAAGAGTTAGTATTCTAAGTAATAAAGGCTGGTGATTTAAAAACTAAAAGTGTAATGTAGTGATTTTTACAATGAGTGATTTAGGCTTTTCAGATACACGCGCGCAGCAGAAGGACGTCCCCCGTCAAACAAGGACAATACCCCAACATTTTGGCGCAGCCGGTCTAAAGGACCTATTGGAGCAATCCCAGGGCAAGGAACCCTGAAGCAGAGAGGCATCCTGCAACGAATTCGAAGGACCTCATCGAAGGACACTGTGGAATAAAGATGACATCGGAAAAAATTTGGGTGAGTAGAGTGTATAATAGCGTAATCTAAGTAGATACTTCTGCGACCCTGAAGGCGCCGTAGCGCTGGTCAAAGAAGTTGCAACCTACAGGCGCGTTTGCGCTGTTGCACGCAGCTTTGAATGGCAACCATAAACCGTCAGTATGATCGGACGGTCTATGTATGTTCATCCTAGCTGTGAGGATTTTTTTTGTAGGGGATTTGAGTTTGTTTGACGTGAGGGACATTTATATGGTTTATTAAGCCATGTCATCTATATTGGAGACATTTAAATTATTTTTATATTGTTTAAATTCAGATGTTCTAAATTTAGGTTGTTTGCAAACAAACATAGAACATTTGATTTAAATATTTGGCATTTTGAGCTTAGGGTACTAGGTAAAGATATTTCGAGAAATGTTTACAACACGTGTTGTGCATCGAGTTTAAGTAGTTCGGAAACTACAATTTTGCGTAGCGACGTTAAAGTAATTTTACGTACTAAAAATACGAAGCATGCAAGCATATCATTGTGCGATAATGAAAATGCGTATGGTTCTACGGTAAAATTTCTTTCTTTGGGTGTGAATATTTTTGGCAATAATTTTGCGAAACCAAAAACTTCTTGGGAATTAGTAGAAATATTTTAAAAACAATGCGATTTGCGTAGCAATGTTGAAGAAAACATTTAAATGCTATTATTATGTGGCGCATACGTTACGGGTTTATTTCTAAATATGGATTCAAATTTCCGGGAATGAATCAAGACACTTTTTCCGGTAAATCAAATTTCGGTTTTTACATACATATGTCCTTTTCTATGGTTTTTTGGGAGTATTAAAGATGGTGAGAGGAAAACAAGGAGTATTTGTGAGGAAGTCAAGGACCAATTTGCACTGAAGGAAGGACTTAATGGACTCCGGTAGACAGCGAACATAGAACTTATGATGGGAGTTAAAAGAATATTAAGATAGAATTTACGGTGAAATGTTTTTTTTTATTAAATAAATTTGTATTTATAATTAAGTAAGACAGAATAAAATATTGTAACAAGTTTTAGCAATTATTGGATTTTTATTTGTGATTGGGATACGCCATCTGTTCTGGCATTTGGGACATGACGAAGGAAGCGCAAGGATTACTGCTGATGCAGGAGCAAATTGGAGAAGCGATTGAAAAACTGGTCCGTAACTTTAAGAAAGACGGTAGTTTACGTAAGGACAACGTGTATTACCGCAAGCGAATAACACAGTTGCAAGATCTGGGGAGAGAGTTCAACAATAATCACGGACTGTTGTTGCCTCACGCAGTTGAGTACGGCAAGGGAAAATATTTTGCGGAAAATTACGCAGACTACATAAATAGTCTGATCAACGAATGGGCAGATACATTTAGTTCTGAATTAGAGGAATTAGGACAACAAACTGTGAGTTTGGTTTCACCAGACGAGGAAGTAAGGAACAGATTGAAATCAATGCAGTCAGAGGTGGAACTGTTTACTGGGAAAATAGTTGACCAGTTCGAAGCGAGTACGAGCAGGGAAGAAGCTCAGGAATTGTGGAAGCAGGCGAATGCCGGAGGAGCTGTGTCACCATTGGAAGTAGCGGATCAAGCTTTTACGGCAATCCAAAAAAGAACAGAAGAAAAGTTGTTCAGTTTTCATAAGAAAGCAGAAGATTGGAGAGCACAAAAAGAGTACCTGGAGAAGAAGGTAAAGGAACTTTCTCAGAGGTTGACGGAAACAGAGGAAGCAGCAACGCTGTTAGAAAAGGAGTGTGCGGAATTGAAAAGAGGACGGGCGACCAATAGGACCTCACTGAATAGGGAGAGATCAAAATCAGCATCAGCTGGATTTACGCAGACAGTATTGACATTGCCTCCGGAAGTACGTTGGCCGGAATATTTAACACCAGAAGGGATAAGCCGCATGGTGAAGCCAAAATTAGTACTTAATGAAGAAAAGCAAGCGGAATTTTTGTTTGGCGCATCTGAAGTCGGTGTCGAGCCTTTTTCTCCGGGAAGCCCGATAAATAATAAAAATCAGGGATATCCGCCAAAGGAGCCGGAAGCAGTACCAGTGCAGCAAAGTCTCGATACTGGGGACAATATTTCGCCAGTACGAACAAACGATCGAAGACTAATTAGTTTGAGTCCGTCACTGGCCAATTACCTCTCAGATCCGGGAGAAGTGAATTTGGAAACTACCAAAGAGATTAATAAAGCTAAGGTTTTACCAGCAATTGAGAAAACACAAAGGAATAAAATGGGCATTCTGGAAGTTGCTCATGCGGTGGAGAAGTTGGTGCCCATGTTCTCAGGAGTCGAGTTGTATGATCTGAGAACTGAGATCCGGCGCTTCAAAGAAGGTTGTGAGCTAGCGCAACAGAGTGTTTCGGAAGCGGACGGGGAACACTTAATAAAGTGTATTAGGCAAAGAACCACAGGTGATGCCTTTGATTTACTGGTGCATAGCTCAGTAAGCACCCTGACAGAATTATATGCACTTTTGGATAGGACGTATTTAAAACAAAAGTCATACGACTGTCTTGTATGGGAAATTCAGGAATCAACTCAGAGACCTGGGGAGGAATTGAGAGCCTGGGGACGAAGGCTCCAGTCTCTGGGGAACGCTGCTGAGACGGAAGCCAACAGGCAGTTTCCAGAAAATGTTGCAGCATACAAGGCTCAAGTAGAACGGACTATGATTTCTGTGTTCAAGGCAGGCCTGATAAATAGGGATTTAGCTAATTATACTCTTACTCTCACGCCGAGGAGTATGGCAGAGTTAGTGGAGGCGGTCTCTTTAGCTGAAGCAGCAATACAACAGCGAACGACAACAGGTGGAATCTGCTGGACTGATGCTCCTGCAGAGGTAGGAACAGTACAGCAGCAAAACAGATGTGGAGTCGGTACATTGATGGGCCAATTTCCGCAACAAAGAGACCAAGAATTCTTGGTTGAGAGGTTTAAGCCAAGGAAACCCATTTGCTCATTCTGTCATAAGCCAGGGCATACAAGGGATGAATGCGTTACACGCAAAAACACGCCCTACTGTTTGGAGTGCCAAACTTACGGTCATGAGGCAAGTAGACAGTGCCAAGTAGACACTAAATGGAATCAGAGTAAAAGGCAGCCAGCAACGAGTCGCCCGGTTCCAACCTTGAGGGACAGCAGGGGTAACTTCAGTAGTCCCAGAATTAATTCAACAGAAGGAATTAACCAAGGAAGAAATCCTTTCAAAACTGGGAGTGGTCAGCAGCGACCAAGTTGGGATTCTAGAAGTGAACCAAGGATAGGCAATAACATACAGGGATGGAGATGCTTCTCATGTGGACGAATGGGACATCGGGCAGCGGAATGCAGGGATAGACAATCCCAGCAAAGGAACCAGGGAAACTTCCAGCGGCCCAGTCGAGGCCAATAGACTGGAAAGCCAAAAGAAAGGAAGTAATAATAAGGCCGGAAGTACGTGGGACTAGTAATATAGGAACTACAGTCCAGGAGAAGGAGGAGCAAGAGGCTCTCCAGTATCACGAAGAGTTAGGGAGTGGATACACGTCCATATTGGGAACAAAAGGAGGTTGCTTCGCTATGAGCAGGATAGGTGATGCCTTCATCGAGATACCCTGCGAGGAGGCAGCGAGTGGAAAGCTAGTGCTATTAGTAGATTCAGGAGCGGACACTAGCCTCGTAAAATCTAGTGTTTTACGAAAGGGGCTAGACATTAATCAAAGGGACTTAAGAACGCTTAACGGAGCGTTTGGAGGGTGCATTAGGACTTTGGGGTCGCTCAGAATAGGGCACAGTGGAGTAAAGGGTATGAGTTTTAGAATGCACGCAGTGGAAGTCGATAGGAAAGGTATCCCGGCTGATGGGATAATTGGCCGCGATAATCTTTGGGGACGCACCATACTGGATGCGCTCGACAAGCAGTTATCATTCTATGATAACAATAAGCATAGAATCCTTACTTTTCCATTAATGTCATGGCAGGAAGGAACCGTGAATAAGGTTAAGAATTGTATGGAGGTAGTGAATGCAAGGTCAACCAGAGTAGTTACTATGCATGTAAACACGAAACTTAGGACTCTTGTTTTGCACAAGCAGCAGCTAGCGGAGGGTGTATATATGGGAGAAACCATAACGCACGTTGACAAGGGTAAGGTGTACGCTTGCGTACTCAACGCATCGGAAAAGGACTACCTGATGGAGGAGGATTTTAGGCCCAAGTTCACTAGTTATGATAATTTTAAGGAACCGAATTATAGATCGGTGAATCAGATTAAGCAGGTAGATATAAGAAAAAGAATGGAGAGGGTGCTAGAATCCTTGAAGTTGGACCCAAGCGTGAATTCAGAAGAGAAGGCATCAATAGAAGCCATTTGTGCGTCATTCCATGACATATTTTTGCTGGAAGGGGACCAGTTAACATATACACCAGAGGTAGAGCATGAAATACCTACTAGAGTGGATCAAGCACCAATTAACCAGAAACAGTACAGATTGCCGCAAGCCCACAAAGATGAGGTAAATATGCAAGTGGAGGGAATGTTGAAAGATAACATTATTTCGCCGAGTATCTCGCCTTGGAATTCACCAATAATTTTGGTGCCAAAGAAGGGAGGTGCTCAGGGTCAGAAGAAGTGGAGAATGGTCGTTGATTTTAGGAAATTGAACGACGCCACTATCAAGCAGGTGTTCCCAATACCAAGGATAGAAGAGATACTGGATCAATTGGGACACAGTAGATATTTTTCTACACTTGATTTAGCGAGTGGCTACCACCAAGTTCTGGTGGATACCCAAGATAAGCAGAAAACCGCGTTCAGCACCGGTTTAGGCCATTACGAGTTCAATAGAATGCCGTTTGGATTAACAGGAGCACCGGCTACCTTCCAACGGCTAATGAACCATGTGCTAACAGGCTTACAAGGGTTAGATTGTTTTGTGTATCTCGATGATATTGTAATTTATGGGAAGAACTTGCAGCAGCATTCCCAACGCTTGCGCAAGGTGCTCCAGAAATTGCGAGAACACAACTTGAAATTGAACACGGAGAAGTGTCAATTTTTACGAAGAGAGGTGGTTTATTTAGGCCATCGTTGCTCAGAAGCATTAGCACTGCCTGACCCGCAGAAGGTGGAATGCGTTAGAAATTTAGCGGTTCCAAGAAACAGAAAAGAAGTGCAAGCATTCCTAGGACTAGTGAACTATTATAGAAAGTTCGTGGAAGGACTAGCCGGAATTGCGTTGCCAATTAACAAGTTGCTACGAAAAGAAGCAAAGTTCGAATGGACAGGGAGATGTCAGCAAGCATTCGAGAGGCTAAAGGAGATAATTAGCTCGCCACCAATTTTGGCATACCCCGACTTTGAACAAACTTTTTTGTTGACCACTGATGCTAGCAATGAAGCATTAGGGGCAGTATTGTCACAAGGGGAAGTCGGGAATGACCGACCAATAGCATTCGCAAGCAGAGCGCTTAGCGACACGGAGAAGAGATACTCCACAATAGAAAAGGAATTTCTAGCCATAGTATGGGCTACGAAGAATTTTAGAGCATATCTGCTAGGACGCCCATTCAAGATATACACTGATCACCAGCCGTTGAGAGGCATAGCCAATTTGAAAGACCAAACGTCTAGGCTAGCCAGGTTCAGACATAAATTGTCTGAGTATGATTTTGAAATCATTTACAAACCTGGGAAAAAGAATCTGAATGCGGATGCACTCAGCAGAGTACCGCAGGCACAGAAGGTATCAGTAGTGCAAACGAGGGCCAAAGCACGGTCAGATAAGGAGAAGACCGAGAGAATTCAAGGGGATAAAATTGATGCAACAGGAAATGTTAGCAATGCGGGTGACGTTGCTAATGAACAAAGAGCCAGTAGTGTGGAATGGCTGAAGGATATAAAGGATATCCAGGCTGTGTTAAAGGGTTTCCATGATTCACCTCTAGGTGGACACCAGGGATTCTGGAAAACCCATGACAGAATTAGGCGAGTATACGGATGGAAAGGTATGCTCAAGGACATAAAAAAATATGTAAGAAGTTGCCCAAAGTGCCAGGCCAACAAAAGTTCAAGGCTAACAAAGATGCCAATGGTGTTAACAGACACACCAAAGCAACCATTTGATAAGGTTCATATGGATATTGTAGGTATTTTACCTGAGACTGTTTCGGGCAATAAATACATCTTGACGTTCCAAGACGATTTCTCAAAGTATATGGCGTGCGTGGCTATACCCGATGCTGAAGCAAGTACGGTGGCCAAAGCATTCTTTGATGAAATTATAGCAAGATACAACATACCTAAGGTTTTGATAACCGACAATGGTTCAAATTTCGTATCAAAACTATTCTCAGAAACGTGTAAAATGCTGGGAATCAAGAAGTTGCACATAACACCATATCATCCACAGGCGAATGGCTCATTGGAACGTAGTCATCGACCTCTGGCCGAGTACTTGCGCAGTTTTGCCAAAGAAGACGGCTCGAATTGGGATCAATGGTTAACCACTGCAATGCATGTACACAACAATACTGTGCATGTATCAACGAAGCAAACTCCGTTTAGAACACTCTACGGGTTTGATTTCAACATGCCAGCGAATTTGAAGCGCAAATGTGCGCCTGTATACAATGCTGATGACCCCAATAAAGTACAAAAATATCAGTTGCAGCGAGCGCACGAATTGGTTAGAGAAAACCAGGAATGTGCTAAACGAGTGGCCAGGGAAGCCTATAACAAGGTACTAAACCCAGTAGTTTTTCATGTGGGTGATCAAGTACTCATGAGGAATCAAGCCAGGAGAAATAAATTCTCACCTGTGTGGATAGGTCCGTATATGGTAGCAGAGATACGAAGCCCAGTTACAACAGTCGTAACGATTAAGGGCAAGAGTAAAAAGCTACATAATAATTTGTTAAAATTATTCCATACAAGACCACACAACTAAACATGTGTTGACAGTGTTTTACAAGTGTAAACACAAGAATAACAACGTAAACATGTACGTGTGTATATCGGATAACACACAGCTCCGATTCTCAAAGTCAAGGCCAGTAGAAGTGTGCCACTTAAAATCGAGTGATTAAAGTTGACGTAATAAAAGTGCTTATTATGCACTGTGGCCGAACGAAGCATAGTAGGGAAAAATATTTTTTTTTAAATAATGATAAATATTGCACGTAATTAAAAAATAAAATAAAATAATAAGACAGTCGTGGGTAAGTAATATAAAACAAAACTTCGAATATGTACATACACACATACGGCAGTGTATGCACTGAAATTCGATGCATGAGCATTAACGCCAGGCAACGGAACTGCTGGTGAAGTAAGTATATATACGAGTATGTATATATGTGTATAAGATAAAGAATGAATGTACGAATGTATATTTAAAGAAGTAAGTATTCTAGTTAGGAGGAATGGGTATGTGCGTATGTATATATTTGCAGATACTGCAGCAGGCTATATGTAGATATACTCGTACATAGGTTTTAACTGTTAATTGATTAGGAAATTAGCGTATGGAAATTTGAATAAATGTATATGTTGGGATATAAAAATAAAGTATAGGTTGATTGGGAAAATAAGCAATTAATTCTAGGTAATTTAAAGCGCCTTGAATGTATGTATGTATTCATATACGGGCTAATTACAGGATGGAAAATAGAATCGTTAATGGATGTATACATATCAGGCTAGATGTAAATTTAAATAAAAAGTAATTGTATGCGATGAAAGGTATGGTCATGCAATGGACAAAGTTTTGACACAAACGGGTTTATCTCAAATATTCTGGTTTTTGTCGGAGGGCCAATGAATTGGTTCAAAGTTGAAATGAGTGATAACTCACGTGTTGAAAAAGAGCACGAAAAATTAATCAGAGCAAAACTGATGCCCTATATGGCTATGAAAACGCATAGTCCAGTCCTCATTTCCTCCAGGATACGGTACCGAATCCGATAATGTGAGGGGAGAAGACGAGTGGATGGCAAATTGAATGATATAGCATTCAATTATAAAAAAAGCATGTTGTAGAAATATTGTTTTTTGGAATAGCTTTTGTTTAAGAAAAGTTATAAATTAAAAAATTATAAACTGTGGAAAGTTCACATTAGAATCAAAAGTAGTTTAGAAAATAATTAGAGTTACAAAAATTAATTATTTAAAATATAAATTTGTAATAAAAAAAAAAAACAAAAATCATACTAAATTGGAAAATTATACCCAAGATTATATATAGTACATATAGTGTATTTATTTAAATGTTATATAATTTTTAAATTCATTTATTAAGTTGACTGAAATGTTCGGCAAAAATTAAACATAGAAGAAATATAAAATTAAAATGTATACTAGAAAATTAAGAAAATTATTATAGGTGTTCTCTATATAGCTCTGATGATGTGAAGCGAAGCAGGAAGTTCCGGGAACAGCGGATATCGGAAGGCGGTGCGGACTAAGGGACCAACATAGTATTCGGAAAGATGCGTTTTTGAAAAACAGAGATTTTTGGCAGTTATCTAAGGTTTGTGACCCCAAGGATGCCAACATTAGATTGGGGATGAATGGCGACGGATGTAATTTTAATTTTGCGAAACGGCATATGGCCGCAGCATTTGAACGCGTTGTGGATGAGTTATTGACAAGCAACGAAAAATAAACAAGTTTCCTTGCGGAGTCATGTTTTGAATTGGACAATTTTATAGTACAATGTCCACCCAGTGTATCACAATCTCAACAGAATCGATTTTGGATAAGTTGAAGATGGGTAAAAGCTTAAGGTGGGTGACTGAAACCACCACCAAATATAATAAGCAGAAGAAATTTGGCTCACGGAAGTTAATTGCTTCATTGAAGTATATGATTTAATACAAGAGGACACAGAGACTGGTAACTGATCAGAGTACACAAATTACATCATTAAACTTGTATCTCAGAAAAATACCGATTGTCTCCGCATCAAAGTCAAACGATGTCAAATACCAGTATGAGGAAGCTCAAGAGAAACACTTCCACCATAAAACGCATTGCTGCAAAGGAAGAAGGTGTATTGTAATCTCTCATGTATTCCAAATGTTTTTTACAAGTTGAATACTATAAGCAGAGGCAGTACCACTTACAGCCGTGGGGCACACTATATAAATGGATAGAGGAAGGCCACTAAAAGCAAAGTTTTAATGGCAAACCAGATCGCCAACTTATAATATCTTTGTACGTACCGATCCAGAAAGAAGGGAGGGGGATGCAGAGTTCATCGAGGGACTTCACTCTCGCAGGACGGACGTTACCAGGACCAACAATTGCAGAGGACCCTATTTATAAGAAGCGTAGCTAAATATGTAATTAGTTTGTAATTTTGTTTGTATATATGTACGCCAGTGAGAAAAGAGTCGATGAAAGACCAAATATAAAAAGGGGAATATAACTAAAAAAAAAAAGATAGAAATAAAAGAACAAAATAAAACAATAGAAAAAAAGAAGAAAATAAAAAAGATAGAAATAAAAGAACAAAATTAAACAAAAGAGGAAAAAAGAAAACAACACAAAAGTAAAAAGAACAGAATACAACAATTGAACCCAAATAAGGCGAATTTGAAAAAATAAAAACTATACATATATACTATAGGATTAAGAAAATGCACAGATTGTTTAAAGTGCAGAAAAGAGAAAAATATTGTAAAGATTCATTAGAAGTTAGTTGCACTAACTTCTTTTAGAAAGAGGGGAGGGATGTTGTGAGCTAGAATCAAGCTGCCTGCGCGTAGTGTCTCACATCATCGACTCCTAACAGATGCCACACAATCTGTGTGATTAGCATGTGTTAAAGTTACTTAAGAAAGCACATATTTTTAGGGTGCGAGTACTTAGAATTAATATTACCTATGTAATATTTATTATGTAAACTTTTAGGGTGCTACAGTTTTGCAGTCGAGCCACCGAAGGGCATTCAAAGTTAGAATGCACCATCAACATTTCAGATTGGCGTAGGTCAGTTGGCTTGACCAACTGACACCAATTAACAGGTGCGAAACTGGAACACCAGAAAGGTCAGTTTTTGTATTGTAATTATGAATTGTAAATAGTATATAAGAGTTAGTATTCTAAGTAATAAAGGCTGGTGATTTAAAAACTAAAAGTGTAATGTAGTGATTTTTACAAAGAGTGATTTAGGCTTTTCAGATACACGCGCGCAGCAGAAGGACGTCCCCCGTCAAACAAGGACAATACCCCAACACTAACATCTCCGCTCATTTTGGCCCGCATAACTGCCTCTGACTTGGGTGCTATTTTTGTCCGCCGTGATACAATGGCTTGTTTAACACCTCTATACTTATCCTCATCAAAGAATAACGGTATTTCGGTGTTCGCATATTTCAGCACTCGGCTTTTGAAATCCAGCGTGAATCCATTCCGAATCATGAAATCCACACCTAAGATTACTTCATCCACAATATCCGCAACTATAAACTCGTGCTTCACTGTTGTGGTGCCGATAGTTATTTTCCGTGTAACTTTTCCAAGTACCGGTGCATCATCTCCAGTTGCCGTACGCAAACTTATTCCCTGAAGCGGCTCGATTCCCCGAACGAGATCCCTTCTGATTATGGAATGTGATGCCCCCGTATCCAATGTTACCACGATTTTTTTTCCGCTTATTACACTGTTGACAGTTAGGCTGTTATTTTTCTGCGCCATCTGAGAAACGAAGATTCTTGGGCCATCAGTTGTGGGAGTCCGTTCATTTCCCGGCTTGACAATCTTATCCGATTCCCTAATTCGGACTTTGTCTTGATTTGGCAATCTTACCGGAGCGTGTGTTGCATAACGTTTCCATCTCAACTGACAATCACGAGCCATGTGCCCCACATCACCGCAGGTAAAGCATTTGCCCGTGAAAATTTGTCTGTTCTCGACTCTTATCTGACGGGCTGTGCATTCTGACCGACACACCAATGCTGCTGTCTCTGATAACAAAGCGCTAGCTACTGTCTCCATATATGTAGCTTACGGATTAGTTATTGCAGAACACTTTATCTCCGCATCGCGAATGCCATATACGAAGGTGTCCATCATGCACCTCTCAGTGCTCTCTCCTGGGTAGGCAAGATGAGCTAACCGTTCCACTTCCGCTGCAAACTGTTGTAGAGACTCACCACTCTTTGAACTCGTGTTCGTAGCTCTACTTGGTACATCTGCTTCCGGTGTTCACTACCATACTTGCGCTGAACGGCATTCATCAAGCTTTCATAGCAGTCTCGCTCACTTTCTGAGATAGTTTGCAGCACATCAGCGGCAGCACTTTTCAACGAAACGGTTAATGAGCCACTTTTTCGCGAGCACACCAACCATTTGTGCTAGCGGTAGTCTCAAACTGCATTCTGAATACGCTAAATGTCGTGGTTCCATCATTGGTAGGAGACTGCAGTTTTATTGAGGATAAAGTTGGAATAGGCAATGCACCTTCCTGTAGTAAGTGAATTCTTTGCTCTATTTGTTGCTTAAAATCGTTCTGCTTTTTTGCTCGTTCGCAATGAATTTTTGTTCTAAAGATTTTTCGAACGATTCCTGCCGTGTCTCAATTTCGCAAAACTTCCTGTCAACCATCTCAGACATTTCTTTTATCTGCTGTGAGTTTTGTTCCGCTAATAGAGCAAGTCGTGTTTCACTCTGTTCTAACCGCTGCTGCAACTTGTCATCGCTTTTCTGTAGCTGCTGTTCCAACTGTACTTTGACATCCTCTTGGACAGCATGTGCATTTTGCTGTAATCGCAACTGCATCTTCTCATCGGCTGCTTGAGAATTTTGTTGTAACTGCTGCTGCATATCCTGTTTAAAGGACTGCATTATCCCGATAAGTGCACTCATGTCAAAGTTACCCGTATTAGTTTCTTGCGGTTTTTCTTCATATCGAGATGTTGTTGGCTCTTCACATTGGAATTCATGCTCATCGACGTCTATACCCTGCTCCTCTAAAGCGCTTCTTAATCGCACCTGTAGCTCCGCTTTAAGCCCTTGTGTCTGCAAATTTAAGCGCTCAAGCTCCTTCTTGAGCTGCTCCAATCTCAGTTTTTCAAATTTAACCATTGTTTATCACAGATACACAATCCCACTTCTGACACAAATTGTTACGATGACAGTTGAATTCGATAAAACGAGGACAGTTGAATGAAATTCATGGAAACAGCAGAAAGCGTACGCAACTGATGAGTGATGAAAGGAAAGCGAGATATGATGTACGAGTAAACTCTAAGGGATTTCAGGAAGGGCAACTAGTTATGCTTCATAATCCGCAAAGGAAAAGTGGATTATCGCCAAAACTGCAAACACACTGGGAAGGACTTTATAAGGTGATAAAACGGATCAACGATGTTAGATACCGCATCCAGTGGACGAGAAATGTCAGGAGCAAAATGAAAGTCGTTCATTTAGAGAGGCTATCTCCTTATAAAGGTTGCAGTACTATCCTTGTTCGGGACGAACAAGTTTAAGCGGAGGGCAGTGAAACGTGATAGCTCAGTGAAAAGGGATTGCATACTTTTAGGATCCCATCTGGAGAATGAGTGCCCCCTATGAGTCAAGATGCGAACTATTCGAATAAAAGCTTATTCAAGAACCATCTGTCGGTAATATCAAAAAGAATATTCTCGACTTCTGTCGAAGAGGATAGAAGCTTCTAGAAAATACGAGAATAGCGTGGAAGTTTCTACCTCAACCATTCGAAAACTATAAAAGCGACAAGACTGTTCAAAGTCGAATGCAGTAGATCAGAGACCGTAACAGTGTGTACATCTAGCATTATAATCAAAGCAGCAGTATTTGTAATTGTGTAAAGTGATGAAATTCATTAGTAAATAATGTGACTAATGGTTTGTGAAATAAGTGCAAATACTAACTAAGTAAACTTTAAGCCTAATATTAAATGTGTAAATAGCAATAATTAAATAAAGCTAATTATTTTAATTTAACCAGCGATTGTTTGATTACTACACAATCCAGTGGTACGAGTCCGACTACAGAGAGTTAGAGTAAATTGTCAAGAGGGCAATTTCGTAACAGAATAAATTGTCAAGAGGGCAATTTCGTAACAATTGGTGTCAGAAGTGGGATTGTGGATATGTAATAAACATGGTTAAATTTGAAAAACTGAGATTGGAGCAGCTCAAGAAGGAGCTTGAGCGCTTAAATTTGCAAACACAAGGGCTTAAAGCGGAGCTACAGGTGCGATTAAGAAGCGCTTTAGAGGAGCAGGGTATAGATGTCGATGAGCATGAATTCCAATGTGAAGAGCCAACGACATCTCGACAGGAAAAAACACCGCAAGAAATTAACACGGGTAACTTTGACATGAGTGTACTCATCGGGATAATACAATCCTTCAAATAGGAAATGCTGCAGCAGTCACAACAAAATTCTCAAGCAGCCGATGGGAGGATGCAGCAGATAGATGAGAGGATGCATCAGCAGTTACAACAAAATGCTGAATTCGTCGAAAAGAGTGTTGCATCCGTCGAAAAGAGTGTTGCATCCGTCGAAAAGAGTGTCGCATCCGTCAAACAGGACGTTGAAAAGAGTGCTGAATCCCTCAAGCAAGCAGTCGATGAGAGGACACAGGAGCGATTACAACAAAATGCTCAAGCTGTCAGAGAGGATGTCAAAGAACAGTTACAGCAGAGTGAAATATGTCTTGCTCTACTAGTGGAACAGAACTCACAGCAGATGAAAGAAATGTCCGAGATGGTAGATAGGAAGGTTTGTGAAATTGAGACACGGCAAGAATCGTTCGAAAGAACGGTAGTACAAAAGCAGAACGAATTTAAGCAACAAATAGAGCAAAGAATTCACCTACTAAAGGAAGATGCATTGCCTGTGACAGCTTTATCCTCAATAAAACTGAAGCCTCCTACCTATGATGGCACCACGACATTTAGTGTCTTCAGAATGCAGTTTGAGACTACCGCTAGCACAAATGGTTGGAGTGCTCGCGAAAAAGTGGCTGCATTAACCGTTTCATTGAAAGGTGCTGCCGCTGATGTGCTTCAAGCCATCTCAGAAAGTGAGCGAGACTGCTATGAAAGCTTGATGAATGCCGTTCAGCGCAAGTATGGTAGTGAACACCGGAAGCAGATGTACCAAGTAGAGCTACGAACACGGGTACAGAAGAGTGGTGAGTCTCTACAACAGTTTGCGGCGGAAGTGGGACGGTTGGCTCATCTTGCCTACCCAGGAGAGGTCACTGAGAGGTGTATGATGGACACCTTCGTATATGGCATTCGCGATGCGGAGATAAAGCGTTCTGCAATAACTAATCCGAAAGCTACATATATGGAGACAGTAGGTAGCGCTTTAACTTTACAGAGCCCGTCAGGTACAAGTCGAAAGCGGCCAAAGTTTCATGGGTAAATGCTTTACCTGTAGAGAGGACGGACACATGGCCCGTAATTGCCAATTGAGACGGCAACGTTCTAGATCACGCTCACCGGTAAGACCTCCAAAGCAAGTCAGATTCCAAAATAGGGAATCAGAAAATGTTGAAAAGCCGTCGACAAACTAGATGCAGTCAGTCTCGAGGGGCTGACTCCCACAACATGTAGCCCCAGAATCTTCGTTCCTCAGATGGCACGGAAAATCAACAGCCTAACTGTCGACAGCGTAGTTTTTTTTTTTTTTTTTTTAATATCCAAATATTTTAATTCAATCTTTTACATTCAATCACATTCAGCAATATTTAATAACTTAAGACTAATTTTTGTATTTACTGTCTTTTATGGACTACACCCAGTGGTGCAGCCATTGCCTATTAGCACAGGAGATCTGTTGTGGATTTTCTCTTCAGTCGGATGAAAGTGAAGGGGTTGGAAGTGAGTTCCGATATCAGTGGATTTGGGTGGACTAGGAGTCTCAGATTGTGCGAAGTAGAGAGCTTTTTTATTTCTTGAGCGACTGTAGGAACTTTGAGGTCACGATGGATTTGGTTGTTTGTGACATAATAGGGCGCGTTTACAATCATTCTTAGGGTCTTTGATTGGAATCTTTGAAGTATTTCAACATTGGAAGTTGCCGCAGTGCCCCACAGCTGAATACCGTATGTATAAACTGGTTTTAAAATTGCTGAGTACAAGAGCAATTTGCTATCGATTGAGACTTTGGAGTTTCGATTCAAGAGCCAGTGTAGATTTCTGAGCTTTATACCGAGTGATTTTCGTTTTGTAAATATATGTGTTTTCCAAGTTAATCTTCTGTCGAGGTGCATCCCAAGGTATCTAGCCTCATTACATTGGGGTATATTTATGCCGTTGAGTGTGAGAACGGGTGGGCAGGTGTTTCGTTTCAGAGTGAATGTAACCTGGACTGATTTTGTTTCGTTTAACTTGATTTTCCAATTTGTTAGCTAGTCAGTAATTTTGTTTAGCCCACTCTGGATTTTAGAGGAAGCTAAGTGTGGGAGAGTGTCAACAGCTAAGACAGCAGTGTCATCTGCAAAGGTACCTATGGTGACTGCTTTAGCTGATGGTAAGTCGTACGTGTGGAGTAGATAAAGTATTGGGCCCATGACACTTCCTTGGGGTACGCCTGCTGAGCTTTCATGGAGCTCAGATTGTTCCTCACCTTGCTTTAGGAAAAAATATCTATGTGTAATATAGGACTTGATTAACACATAGTAGTTAATGGGGAGTGTAGTTTTTATTTTGTAAAGCAGACCATCGTGCCAAACGCGATCAAATGCTTGCGAGATGTCAAGAAACGCTGCTGTACAATATTTTTTATGTTCGAATGCAGTGTGTATATACTCAACAATCCTATGAACTTGTTCGATTGTGCTGTGTTTTTTCCTGAATCCAAATTGATGATTTGAAATTAGCTTTCGCTCTTCTATAATTGGGAGTAGTCTTTTCAGGAAAAGGGTTTCCATGAGTTTAGAAGCAATCGGTAACAAGCTAATTGGGCGATACGATTCAACTTTATCAGCGCTTTTTCCGGGTTTGAGAATCATTTTTAATTGTGACACTTTCCATTGGGGAGGTATAAAGCCAGATGTTAGTACCGCGTTAAATAAGTAGGTAAGATATGTCACTCCTTCTTCTGGAAGTCGTTTTACTATTTTTCCAGTGATAAGGTCGTACCCAGGGGCTTTTTTAATATTTAGCTTATCAATAGCTGCATTCCCTTCAGATTTGGAAAATTTACGTATGGGTAGGTCCATCTGATGGGTATTACTCAGAACACTTTTCACTTCTTCTGTTACACATGCTGGGGGCTCGATTTCATGTGGAGTAAATACTTTTTTTAAGTGTCGGGCAAATGTGACTGCTCTTTCAAGGTCACTTTTAGCCCATTCGTTATTTTCCATTCGTAAAGCGGATTGGAACATTGTGGGTCTCTTTAGATTCCTAGTTGCTTTCCAGAGAGAGTATTCTGTAGCAGCTGTTGCATCGAGATTACTGAGGTAATGATGGAGTTGGGTGTTTCGTTCGTTATTAAGGATCTCTTTAAGTTCTTTTGTAAGCGCATTTAATTTTTTCTTGTCCTCAGGATGTCTAGTTTGTTGCCACTTTTTTCTTGCATATCGCTTTTCTCTCAGTTTTTCTTTTATAGGTTTGGAGATGTTCGTTGATTTTTGTTCATTTAGTGGGGGGGCTGGAGTCCCACGCAGCTTGTTGCAGGCAATTGTTGCAGTGTTCAACAGCCGCAACGATGTCTTCTTCAGATTTCAGTGATAGTTTTAAATCAATTGTGGAAGATACCATATATCGGAAGCGATTCCAATCAGTTTTGTGATTATGTAAGCTACATTGACTGGGAAGAAGGGCACGATTGTTGTTAAGCTCGACGAGAACTGGAAAGTGGTCAGAAGACAGCTCAAAACATGGGCTACATTTAAGATCACTAAGCATGATACCTTTCGTCACACAGAAGTCAATCAAGTCGGGAATTTTTCTTACATCTGTTGGCCAGTATGTTGGTGTACCTGAAGAGACAGGGAATAAATTTAATTTTCCAATGGCCGCATAAAGCTGTCGACCTTTTGGTGTAGTGAGACGGGAACCCCAGTATGTGTGCTTTGCGTTATAGTCTCCTCCAGCTAGGAATCTATTGCCAAGTGTCTTAAAGAATTTCTCATACTCCTCCATTTTTATTGTGTGTTTAGGTGGGCTGTAGACAGCGGAAATTGTAATTGGCCCTTTCCAGTCATCAACAATTATATTCGTGGCTTGTATAGCTTCTGTGCGATAAGATGTGCTCTCACAGTGTTTTATGTTATTGCGTATTAATATTGCTGAACCTGCATGAGCCTTATTATCTGGGTGCAGGGTGTGATAAAACTTAAAGTTCGGAATCTGAAAATGGCTTTTGTTGGTGAAATGGGTTTCAGATATTAGGAGTATATCTATTTCGTATGTTTGAAGGAATTTTTTAATTTATAATAAATGTTTTGACAGCCCATTAGCGTTCCATAGAATGATTTTTACGGGATTGAGGATGAGCAATTCTTAGTCGTGAGGGTCACTAATAAGTTCATCATTGTTGTGATTTGTTGCATGACTTGCCGGAGTAGCATTATCATTTCTCGCATTTCGTTCGGAGCTTGGGTTTCTGCAGGAACAGTATTAATTGGTAGGGCCGTTGTGTTTTCATTAGTTGCTTGTGTTGAATGTTTCAGTGCCTGAGCGTATGAAAGTACATTTTGAGTTTGTTTTGATGTACTGGGATTTACCAGAACTTCCTGTTGTTGAGTAGGATTCATGGGTAAATTGTCGTTTTTCCTTAACTGTGGGTATTTCATTTTCTGAAGATTTTTATAGACTACACAACCTTTGTAATTTGCTGGGTGATTACCTTCACACAAGGCGCATTTGACTTCATCTGATCTGCTTTTACGTACACAATCTGAAGACGTGTGGCTTCCGGCGCATTTAATGCACATTGGTTTCCTGCGACAGTACGTTTTTGTATGCCCATACTGCTGACAGTTAGCGCATTGGGGAATATCGCGAGTCGGTCGGGGGGGCTCAAAAACAATTTTTGTATGAAGCAGGTATTTGACTTCATAAATTTCTTTATTGTTTGAGTTTGTTTGAAGTTCAATGATAAACATTGGCACAGGCTTTTTTGTGTTTCTTCGCTTTATGTTCCAAATATTCGTGACAGAGTGACCGAGGTTTTGCAGGGCTTGGGTTATTTCATCTGTGCCTATAGATGGGTGCATATTTTTCAGTACTACTTTGAAGCCTCTTTCTTGTTTTGGCTTATAGGTGAAAAATTCGGTGTTTTTTAGCTCAAGCTGGTTGACTATTGTCTTGTAGGCTTCTGGAGAAAGTGCCTGGATTTTAACTTGCTCATTGTTTATGAGCTTTAATTCGTATGAATTTGGAGCAGCTTCAGACAATAGTTTCATTAGAGGAGCTATATTGGTAACTCTGGCAACAAATATTGGTGGGGGCTTAGAGACTTTTTCTTTATGTTCTGTGTTTTTTTGGTCACATTCTTCAACTTCTTCTAGGGACGAAAATCGATTTTCGGTTCCTTTCGGATCTCCTAGCCAGTATTTTTCAAGTTTAGCTTGTTTTTGAGTGGTCTTTGTCTTACCTGGACTCTCTCTCTGCCTTTTCTTGTTTAGAACCGTTTTCCAGTCCTCGTCGTGGGAGGGTACACTTACTGTGACTTGGGGAGAGGCAACTGGTTGCTATTGTTTGTATAGCAGCTGAAGCTGGCGTTGAAGCTGATCAATTTGTTGTTGGACAGTTTGTTGAGAGCTGTTTTTATTTGGAAAAGACGAGCTTGATTGTGGCGAGGGACATTGAGGACTCCAGGAATTTTGGAGCGGATTCTGAAGAAGGGGTTTCTTTTGTGTTTGCAGTTGTTGATGCTGCTGTTGTTGTTCCTGATGTTGTTTTTCTCGGTGTTGCTGTTGTTGTTGTTGTTGATGCTGCTGCAGCAGCTGCTGTTGTTGTAGTTGTTGTTGTTGTTGTTGCTCTTCTTGTTGTTGACCTTCCCCTCTAGGTAGGGTACGGTCTACACCCATTTTTTTTCTTTATAATTTATTTTTGTTTAAAATTAACTTTGGCAACTCTACACTAGATACTTGCTAAGCCGCTTTTAATTTAACGTATTTGTGTACATACATAACCGTATAATAGCAGTGCTAATTTGCGGTTGTCTCACTTTGTGATTATTTGTTGTTTCCCACTTTATAATTTTGTTGTTTTTATTTTTGTATATTTTGTTTTTGTTTTTACACTTTATTTAAAAATTAAAGAATTTTAAGTTAGTTGTTTTCAGAATCACTGCACTCGGCACTCTTCCGACGCAGAAAATTTTGCACTTTCACGCTTGTGCGAAATTGTTATTATTTTATCATTAAATACCTCGATTTTTGTTAAATTTTATTATCACTATCGGATTAGTTTTTCACTTTGTAAGAGTTGCCACTACAAAACAGCGTAGTAAATGGAAGAAAAATCGTGGTAACATTGGATACGGGTGCATCACATTCCATAATTAGAAGGGATCTCATTCGGGGACTCGAGCCGCTTCAGGGAATAAGATTGCGTACGGCAACTGGAGATGATGCACCGGTTCTGGGAAAAGTTACACGGAATATAACTATCGGCACCACAACAGTGACGCACGAGTTTGTAGTTGCGGATATTGTGGACGAATTAATCTTAGGTGTGGATTTTATGATTCGGAATGGATTCACCCTAGATTTGAAATGCCGAATGTGGAAGTATGCGAACACCGAAATACCGTTATCCGTTGGTGACGATAAGTATGGAGGTATCCAACAAGCCATTGTATCGCGGCGGACAAAAATCCCACCAAAGTCAGAGGCAGTCATATGGGCCAAAATGGGCGGAGATATGGAGAAGAAGAAGTTGTGGGTTGTGGAGACTGATGAAAAATTCGCACTGGATGACATCATAATTGGAAAAACCCTCGTAGAAGAACAGCAGAACATAATAGTGCCAGTAAGAGTGGTCAATCTTACAAATTCCGCTAAAACCATAGAGAAAGGACAGATAATTGGAAATTGCCGGGCAATTTCGGCAATTGTAAACTGTGAAAGCCAGCCGCAAGACACAAAAATGAAGATACCAGCTGATAAAAAGGTACTCGGCGATCTCACGAAATAATGGAGCAAAGACTTATCCACAGAGCAGAGGAAGACTGCCAGCCAACTTTTGGCAAGACATTGGTCAGTATTTGCTGAAACACACAATCAACACTGGTGATGCCAAACCCATTCGTCAAGCGTCAAGAAGAGTACCTCTGGCAAAAAGAGAAGAGGTGAATGTATTGCTGAAGGAAATGCATCAGAACAACGTCCATAGAGCCATCAGCGAGCCCCTGGAGTTCTCCAGTGGTATTAGTCAAGAAGAAGGATGGCTCCACACGTTTTTGTGTAGATTATCGCAAACTAAATGAGGTAACGAAGAAAAATAGTTATCCATTACCTCGCATCGACGATACGTTGGATACACTTTCTGGTTCAAATTGGTTCTCAACGCTGGATTTACAAAGCGGATATTGGCAAGTGGCAGTAGATGAACAAGACAAGGAAAAGACAGCATTCAGTGCCGGTGATTGACTATGGCAATTTTTGGTGATGCCATTCGGACTGTGTAATGCTCCAGCTACATTTGAACGCTTAATGGAACATGTGCTAAAGGGTCTCCACTGGAAAACGTGTCTGGTGTACCTAGATGACATCATCGTTATGGGAAAGGACTTCGAGGACCACTTGAAGAATTAGGAAGAAGTATTGATGCGATTAGGAGCTTCAGGGTTGAAGCTGAGCGTAAAGAAATGCTTGTTCTTCACAAAAGAAGTCAAGTACCTTGGACATAAAGTCACACCTGAAGGAGTACACACAGATCCAGATAAGATAGACTCAGTAAGGGAGTGGGCAAGACCAACAAGTTTGCATGAGCTACGCAGCTTCTTGGGTCTTTGCACCTATTACAGACGCTTTGTTCCAGGCTTTGCAGACGTGGCTGGTAGTCTCCATGTATTAACGAGGAAGAATTGTCGTTTTGAGTGGAAAAGCGAACAGGAGAAAGCATTCAACAGATTGAAAGAGCTATTGTGTACTGCTCCGATCCTTGCGTATCCAATACCTGGCGAAAAATTTATTATGGATACAGATGCAAGTGGATTCGGGATTGGAGGTGTCCTGTCGCAAGTTATTGACGGACATGAATGATTAATAGCCTACTTCAGCAAGATCTTATCAAAGGAGAGAACTTTTGGCGGTTATGCAGTGCGTGAAGCACTTTAACAAGTACTTGTATGGACAAAAGTTCTTGTTGAGAACAGATCATGCTGCTTTGCGCTGGCTATTACAGTTCAAGAATCCCGAAGGTCAGGTGGCGAGATGGATTGAGAGTCCAAAGCTACGATTTCGCAATAGAACATCGCAGAGGCGGAAGCCACGGGAATGCTGATGCACTATCACGACGTCCTTGCAGTATGGAATGTAAGCACTGTTCTAAAGCTGAAGGGAAAGAAGCAGTAGTCGATGTGCGCTTAATGGCTGTTTTACCAGATGAATGGACAGCGGAAAAGATAAAAGAAGAACAACGAAATGACGCAGAGTTGGCAAAAATCGTGTCAAGTAAGAACGAAGGAAAACGACCTGATTGGAACGAAATCTCGACTGAAAGTCTCATAACTAAAGCATATTGAGCTCAATGGAATAGCTTAAAGCTGCAAGACGGATGCCTATTCCGCCTGTGGGAGAGCGAAGATGGAAAAACCACGAAGAACTTGATTGTGGTACCCAAGGCAAGAATGAGCGAAATTCTCAAGGAATACCATAGTGGGCCAAGCGGAGGTCAATTAGGAATAACAAAAACAGTCGAGAAAATTAAAACACGATTTTATTGGGTTGGTTGCCAGCAATCGGTAGTTGACTGGATTAGCGCTTGTGAAAAGTGTACAGCTGCCAAGGGACCGAGCCGTCGCAGTCAGGGGAAGATGCATTTACACAACGTGGGAGCGCCATTTGAGCGTATTGCAATGAACATAGCAGGCCCGTTTCCAGTTAGTGATTCCGGCAACAAATATGTTCTCGTCATAATCGACTACTTCAGTAAATGGCCAGAAGTATACCCCATTCCCGATCAAGAAGCTAAGACCGTTGCAGATGCATTTATCAATAATTGGGTCTGCAGATTCGGAGCTCCCCTCGAGTTGCACTCGGATCAAGGCAGAAATTTCGAGTCAACAATATTCAGGGAAATGAGTGAATTGATGGGCATACGCAAAACTCGTACAACCCCTTTGCACCCACAATCTGATGGAATGGTTGAAAGATTTAATCGTACGCTTGAGGAACACCTAAGGAAAGTCGTGGATAGAAACCAGAAAGATTGGGACCAACACATACCCCTCTTCTTAATGGCATACCGATCGGCAATTCACGATACAATATCTACAACACCAGCTAAGGTTATTTTCGGTTATGAAAAAAGATTACCTGCAGATCTGAAATTCGGTGCCTACTCATCAACGGAAGTTTCATGTAGCAGTTATGTAGCTGACAAACAAAGACAGTTGAATGAAATTAATGGAAACATCAGAAAGCGCACACAAATGATGGGTGATAAAATGAAAGCGAGATATGATGTACGAGTAAACTCTAAGGGATTTCAGGAAGGGCAACTAGTTATGCTTCATAATCCGCAAAGGAAAAGTGGATTATCGCCAAAACTGCAAACACACTGGGAAGGACCTTATAAGGTGATAAAACGGATCAACGATGTTAGATACCGCATCCAGTGGACGAGAAATGTCAGGAGCAAAATGAAAGTCGTTCATTTAGAGAGGCTATCTCCTTATAAAGGTTGCAGTACTATCCTTGTTCGGGACGAACAAGTTTAAGCGGAGGGCAGTGAAACGTGATAGCTCAGTGAAAAGGGATTGCATACTTTTAGGATCCCATCTGGAGAATGAGTGCCCCCTATGAGTCAAGATGCGAACTATTCGAATAAAAGCTTATTCAAGAACCATCTGTCGGTAATATCAAAAAGAATATTCTCGACTTCTGTCGAAGAGGATAGAAGCTTCTAGAAAATACGAGAATAGCGTGGAAGTTTCTACCTCAACCATTCGAAAACTATAAAAGCGACAAGACTGTTCAAAGTCGAATGCAGTAGATCAGAGACCGTAACAGTGTGTACATACATGTGCCCCCTGTGAGTCAAGATGTTGTGAGCTAGAATCAAGCTGCCTGCGCGTAGTGTCTCACAGCATCGACTTCTAACAGATGCCACACATTCTGTGTGATTAGCATGTGTTAAAGTTACTTAAGAAAGCACATATTTTTAGGGTGCGAGTATTTAGAATTAATATTACCTATGTAATATTTATTATGTAAACTTTTAGGATGCTACAGTTTTGCAGTCGAGCCACCGAAGGGCATTCAAAGTTAGAATGCACCATCAACATTTCAGATTGTCGTAGGTCAGTTGGCTTGACCAACTGACACCAATTAACAGGTGCGAAACTGGAACACCAGAAAGGTCAGTTTTTGTATTGTAATTTTGAATTGTAAATAGTATATAAGAGTTAGTATTCTAAGAAATAAAGGCTTGTGATTTTAAAACTAAAAGTGTAATGTAGTGATTTTTCCAAAGAGTGATTTAGGCTTTTCAGATACACGCGCACAGTAGAAGGACGTCCCCCGTCAAACAAGGACAATACCCCAACATTTTGGCGCAGCCGGTCTAAAGGACCTATTGGAGTAATCCCAGGGCAAGGAACCCTGAAGCAGAGAGGCATCCTGCAACGAATTCGAAGGACCTCATCGAAGGACACTGTGGAATAAAGATGTCATCGAAAAAAAATTTGGGTGAGTAGAGTGTATAATAGCGTAATCTAAGTAGATACTTCTGCGACCCTGAAGGCTCCGTAGCGCTGGTCAAAGAAGTTGCAACCTACAGGCGCGTTTGCGCTGTTGCACGCAGCTTTGAATGGCAACCATAAACCGTCAGTATGATCGGACGGTCTATGTATGTTCATCCTAGCTGTGAGGATTTTTTTGGTAGGGGTTTTGAGTTTGTTTGTCGTGAGGGACATTTGTATTATCTATTGAGCCATGCCATCTATTTTGGAAATAATTAAATTATTTTGTATTGTTTAAATTCTGAAGTTCTGAATTTTTGTGGTTTGATTTAAATGATTGGCATTTGAGCTTAGGGTATTAGGCAAAAATATTTCAAGAGGTGTTTACAACACGTGTTGTTGTTTCAAAGTATTTGAAGTTCGGAAACTACGATATGCGTAGCATAGTTGAAGAAAACATTTAAATGCTATTATTATGTGGCGCATACGTTACGGGTTTATTTTTAAATATGGATTCAAATTTCCGGGAATGAATCAAGACACTTTTGCCGGTAAATTAAATTTCGGTTTTTACAAACATATGGCCATTGGGAGTATTAAAGATGGTGAGTGGAAAACAAGGAGTATTTGTGAAGAAGTCAAGGACCAATTTGTTTTGATGGAAGGACTTAATGGACGCCGGTAGACAGCGGAACTTTGTGATGGAAAACAAGTATAGCAGAATATGCATATAAAGATAGAATTTACGGTGGAATGTTTTTTTTAAATAACTCTGTTTTGAATCATTAAGTAAGATCGAATAAAATATTGTAACAAGTTTTAACAATTATTGGATTTTTATTTGTAATTGGGATACGCCATCTGTTCTGGCATTTGGGATATGACGAAGGAAGCGCAAGGATTACTGCTGAGGCAGGAGCAAATTGGCGAAGCGATTGAAGAACTGGTCCGTAATTTTAAGAAAGACGGCAGGTTACGTAAGGACGACGTGTATTACCGCAAGCGAATAACACAGTTGCAAAATCTGGGGAGAGAGTTCAACAATAATCACGGACTGTTGTTGCCTCACGCAGTTGAGTACGGCAAGGGAAAATATTTTGCGGAAAATTACGCAGACTACATAAATAGTCTGGTCAATGAATGGGCAGATACATTTAGTTCTGAATTAGAGGGACTAGGACAAGAGATTGTGAGTTTGGTTTCGCCAGACGAGGAAATAAGGAACATATTGAAATCAATACAGTCAGAGGTGAAACTGTTTACTGGGAAAATAGTTGACCAGTTCGAAGCGAGTACGAGCAGGGAAGAAGCTCAGGAATTGTGGAGGCAGGCGAACGCCGGAGGAGCTGTGTCACCATTAGAAGTAGCGGATCAAGCCTTAACGGCAATCCAAAAAAGGACAGAAGAAAAGTTGTTCAAATCTCATGAGAAAACAGAAGATTTGAGAGCACAAAAAGAGTATCTCGAGAATAGAGTAAAGGAACTATCTCGGAGATTGACGGAGACAGAGGAAGCGGCATCGCTGTTGGAAAAGGAGTGTGCGGAATTAAAAAGAGGACGGTCGACCAATAGGGTCTCACTGAATAGGGAGAGATCGAAATCAGCATCAGCTGGATTTACGCAGACAGTATTGACATTGCCTCCGGAAGTACGTTGGCCGGAATATTTAACACCAGAAGGGATAAGCCGCATGGTAAAGCCAAAATTAGTACTTAATGAAGAAAGGCAAGCGGGATTTTTGTTTGGCGCATCTGAAATCGGTGTCAAGCCTTTTTCTCCAGGAAGTCCGATAACTAATAAAAGTAAGGGATATCCGCCAAAGGAGCCAGAAGCAGTAACGGTACAGGAAAGGCCCAATACTGTGGACAGTATTTCGCCTGTACGAACAAACGATCGAAGACTAATTAGTTTGAGTCCGTCATTGGTCAATTACCTCTCAGATCCGGGAGAAGTGAAGCTAGGAACCACTCATAAAGATAGCGCTCAAGTTTTACCGGTCATAAGTAAAACAAAAATAGGGCTAGTACCTGTGTTTACTGGTGCAGCTTCAGAAGATTTACGGTCAGAAGTTAACAGATTCATTCAAGGTTGTGAGCTTGCAAAGCGAAGCATAAGCCCTGATGAGTTGCAGGATTTCTTCGACTGTGTTAAGCAAAGGTTATTTGGAGACGCGTATAACCTTGTGTTGCCAAAGCAATTCGCCAGTGTGGACGAGCTTTACAGTCTTATAAGGAGAACTTATCTGAAGGAGAGATCTTTGGAAGATATAACCCAAGAAATAAGAATCGGGAAGTAGCTGGCAAGTGAAGACATACGTGCCTTTGCCAGGCGTTTAGAGTCACTTCAGATGATGGCCCAGGAAATAATCAGGAATAAGTACAATGGCATTGGAGATACAGCGTTATTACACGAAGTTGACGAGTCGGTGTTGACAACTTTCGTGGTGGGGCTCCGCAACTCGGTTCTAAAGATTCATATGCTGAATAGCAGAACAGGATCTCTGGAGGAATTAGTAGAGGAAGCGATTAGAGCACAAGTTCTCGTGGAACGGAGTACGGCTGGGTTAGGTGAGGTACACATGTTGGAAAATAGACAGGACATGTTCACCGCCGCTGTCGTGAACAGAGATGGAAGTAATTACGTCCCAAACATATACAGAGGAGCACATAATCCCGGTGTCTCCGACAACAGAGCCGCGAATCCGAGAAATCCGTACAGGGGGTTTGTACAGAGGGCACCCACATGTTCGTTCTGCCGTAAGCAAGGTCATACAAGGGAGCATTTACACGCAAAAACACGCCCTATTGTATGGAGTGCCAAACATATGGTCATGAGGCAAGTAGACAGTGCCATGGAGACACAGAATGGAACCAGAGTAAAAGGCAGCCAGCTACGAGGCGCCCGGTTCCACCCTTGAGGGACAGCAGGGGTAACTTCAGTAGTCCCAGAGTTAATTCAACAGAAGGAATTAACCAAGGAAGAAATCCTTTCAAAACTGGGAGTGGTCAGCAGCAACCAAATTGGAATTCCAGAATTGAACCAAGGATACGCAACACCCAACAGGGGTTGAGATGCTTCTCATGTGGACGAATCGGTCATCGAGCAATGGAATGCAGGGAAAGACAATCCCAAAAAAAGAACCAGGGAAACTTCCAGCGGCCCAGTCGAGGCCAATAGACTGGAAAGCCAAAAGAAAGGAAGTAATAATAAGGCCGGAAGTACGTGGGACTAGTAATGTAGGAACTACAGTCCAGGAGAAGGAGGAGCAAGAGGCTCTCCAGTATCACGAAGAGTTAGGGAGTGGATACACGTCCATATTGGGAACAAAAGGAGGTTGCTTCGCTATGAGCAGGATAGGTGATGCCTTCATCGAGATACCCTGCGAGGAGGCAGCGAGTGGAAAGCTAGTGCTATTAGTAGATTCAGGAGCGGACACTAGCCTCGTAAAATCTAGTGTTTTACGAAAGGGGCTAGACATTAATCAAAGGGACTTAAGAACGCTTAACGGAGCGTTTGGAGGGTGCATTAGGACATTGGGGTCGCTCAGAATAGGGCACAGTGAAGTTAAGGGTATGAGTTTTAGAATGCACGCAGTGGACGGCTGATGGGATAATTGGCCGCGATAATCTTTGGGGACGCACCATACTGGATGCGCTCGACAAGCAGTTATCATTCTATGATAACAATAAGCATAGAATCCTTACTTTTCCATTAATGTCATGGCAGGAAGGAACCGTGAGTAAGGTTAAGAATTGTATGCAGGTAGTGAATGCAAGGTCAACCAGAGTAGTTACTATGCATGTAAATACGAAACTTAGGACTGTTGTTTTACACAAGCAGCAGCTAGCGGAGGGCGTATATATGGGGGAAACCATAACGCACGTTGACAAGGGTAAGGTGTACGCTTGCGTACTCAATGCATCGGAAAAGGACTACCTGATGGAGGAGGATTTTAGGCCCAAGTTCACTAGCTATGATAATTTTAAGGAACCGAATTATAGATCGGTGAATCAGATTAAGCAGGTAGATATAAGAAAAAGAATGGAGAGAGTGCTAGAATCCTTGAAGTTAGACCCAAGCGTGAATTCAGAAGAGAAGGCATTAATAGAAGCCAGTTGTGTGTCATTCCATGACATATTTTTGCTGGAAGGAGACCAGTTAACATATACACCAGAGGTAGAGCATGAAATACCTACTAGGGTGGATCAAGCACCGATTAACCAGAAGCAATACAGATTGGTGCAAGCTCACAAAGATGAGGTAAATAGGCAAGTGGAAGGAATGTTAAAGGATAACATTATTTCGCCGAGTATCTCGCCTTGGAATTCACCAATAATTTTGGTGCCAAAGAAGGGAGGTGCTCAGGGTCAGAAGAAGTGGAGAATGGTCGTTGATTTAAGGAAATTGAACGACGCCACTATCAAGCAGGTGTTCCCAATACCAAGGATAGAAGAGATACTGGATCAATTGGGACACAGTAGATATTTTTCTACACTTGATTTAGCGAGTGGCTTCCACCAAGTTCTGGTGGATACCCAAGATAAGCAGAAAACCGCGTTCAGCACCGGTTTGGGGCATTATGAGTTTAATAGAATGCCGTTTAGATTAACAGGAGCACCGGCTACTTTCCAACGGCTAATGAACCATGTGCTAACAGGCTTGCAAGGGTTAGATTGTTTTGTGTATCTCGACGATATTGTGATTTATGGGAAGAACTTGCAGCAGCATTCGCCACGCTTATGCAAGGTGCTCCAGAAATTACGAGAACACAATTTGAAATTGAACACGGAGAAGTGTCAATTTTTGCGAAGAGAGGTGGTTTATTTAGGCCATCGTTGCTCAGAGTCAGGAGCACTACCTGACCCGCAGAAGGTGGAATGCGTTAAAAATTTAGCGGTTCCGAGAAATAGAAAGGAAGTGCAAGCATTCCTAGGACTAGTGAACTATTATAGAAAGTTCGTGGAAGGACTAGCCGGAATTGCGTTGCCAATTAACAAGTTGCTACGAAAAGAAGCAAAGTTCGAATGGACAGAGAGCTGTCAGCAAGCATTCGAGAGGCTAAAAGAAATAATTAGCTCGCCACCGATTTTGGCGTACCCCGACTTTGTGCAAACTTTTTTGTTGACCACTGATGCTAGCAATGAAGCATTAGGGGCAGTATTGTCACAAGGGGAAGTCGGTAATGACCGACCAATAGCATTCGCAAGCAGAGCGCTTAGCGACACGGAGAAGAGATACTCCACAATAGAAAAGGAATTTCTAGCCATAGTATGGCCTACAAAGAATTTTATGGCATATCTGCTAGGACGCCCATTCAAGATATACACTGATCACCAGCCGTTGAGAGGCATAGCCAACTTGAAAGACCAAACGTCTAGGCTAGCCAGGTTCAGACACAAATTGTCTGAGTATGATTTTGAAATCATATACAAACCTGGGAAAAAGAATCTGAATGCGGATGCACTCAGCAGAGTACCGCAGGCACAGAAGGTATCAGAAGTGCAAACGAGGGCCAAGGCACGGTCAGATAAGGAGAAGGCCGAGAGAATTCAAGGGGATGAAATGGATGCAACAAGAAATGTTAGCAATGCTGGTGACGCTGCTAATGAACAAAGAGCCAGTAGTGTGGAATGGCTGGAGGATATAAAGGATATCTAGGCTGTGCTAAAGGGTTTCCATGATTCACCTCTAGGTGGACACCAAGGATTTTGGAAAACTCATGACAGAATTAGGCGAGTATACGGATGGAAAGGTATGCTCAAGGACATTAAAAAATATATAAAGAGTTGTCCGAAATGTCAGGCCAATAAGAGTTCAAGGCTAACAAAGATGCCAATGGTGTTAACTGACACACCAAAACAACCATTTGATAAGGTTCATATGGATATTGTAGGTATTTTACCTGAGACAGTTTCGGGAAACAAGTACATATTGACTTTCCAAGATGATTTCTCAAAGTATATGGCGTGCGTGGCTATACCCGATGCGGAAGCAGGTACGGTAGCCAAAGCATTCTTTGATGAAATTATAGCACGATACAACATACCTAAGGTTTTGATAACTGACAATGGTTCCAATTTTGTATCAAAATTATTCTCAGAAACTTGTAAAATTGCGGGAATCAAGAAGTTGCACATAACACCATATCATCCACAGGCGAATGGCTCATTGGAACGTAGTCATCGACCTCTGGCCGAGTACTTGCGCAGTTTTGCCAAGGAAGACGGCTAGAATTGGGATCAATGGTTGACCACTGCAATGCTTGTACATAACAATACTGTGCATGTATCAACGAAGCAAACTCCGTTTAGAACACTGTACGGGTTTGATATTAACATGCCAGCAAATTTGAAGCGCAAATGTGCACCTGTATACAATGCTGACGACCCGAATAAAGTGCAAAAGTATCAGTTATAGCGAGCGCACGAATTGGTCAGAGAAAACCAGCATTGTCCTAACGAGTAGCCAGGGAAGCCTATAACAAGGTACCAAACCCAGTCGTTTTCAACGTGGGTGATCAAGTACTCATGAAGAATCAGGCTAGGAGAAACTAATTCTCACCTGTGTGGATAGGTCCGTATGTAGTAGCAGAAATCCGCAGCCCAGTTACAACGGTTGTAACGATTAAGGGCAAAAATAAAAAGCTACATAATAATTTGTTGAAATTATTCCATATTAGACCACGCGACTAAAGACATGTGTTAATAGTGTTTTACAAATGTTAACACAAGAGTAAGAATGTAAACATGTACGTGTGTGTATCAAATAACATACGCAGCGCCGATTTTCAGAGTCAATGCCAGTAAAAGTGTGCCACTTAAACTCGGGCAAGTAAAATTGACGTAATGAAAATCTGCTTATTAAGCACTATTGCCGAATGAAGACAGTAGAGAAAAATATATATTTTTTTTACATATTAAATAATAATAAACGGGTTCATTGCACGTATTTAAAAAATAAAATAAAATAGTAAGACAGTCGTGGGTAAGTAATATAAAACTTAACTTCAAATATGTACATACATACGAGTACATACGGCGGTTAATGAAATGAAAGCAGTAGCGCCGGCACCGTTGGTGAAGTAAATATATATGTATGTAACTGTATAATGTACAGAATGAATGTACGAAGGAATATTTAAAGAAGTAAGTATTCTAGTTATAGGAATGGGTATGGCCATATAAGTAAGTATGTAGGGACATATGATTAGGAATTGGGAATTTGCAGATACTGCAGCAGGCTATATGTATAGTTAATTGGGGAAATTAACGTTAGCAATTAATTCTAGGTAATTTAAAGCGCCTCGAATGTATGTATGTAGCCATATACGAGCTAATTACAGGATGGAAAATAGAATCGTTAATGGATATATACATATCAGGCTAGAAGTAAATTTAAATAAAAAGTAATTGTATGCGATAAAAGATATGGTCATGCAATGGACAAAGTTTTGACACAAACGGATTTATCTTAAATATTCTGGTTTTTGTCGGAGGACCAATGAATTGGTTCAAAACTGAAATGAGTGATAACTCACGTGCAAAACTGATGCCCTATATGGCTATGAAAACACATAGTCCAGTCCTCTTTTCCTCTAGGATACGGTAGCGAATCCGATAATGTAAGGGGAAAAGACGAGTGGATGCAAATTGAATGATATAGCATTCAACTATAGAAAAAGCATGTGGTAGAAATATTGTTTTTTTTTATATATTCAGGAATAGCGTATGTTTAAGAAAAGTTAAAGATTAAAAAAATTATAATCTGGGTAAAGTTCACATTAGAAACAAAAGTAGTTTAGAAAATAATTAGAGTTACAAAAATTAATTATTTAAAATCTAACTTTATAATGAAATAGGTGTTATAATAAAAAAAAAAAATACAAATCATACTAAATAGGAAAATTATACCCAAGAGTATATATAGTACATATTTATTTAAATATTATATAATTTTGAAATTCATTTATTAAATTGACTTATGAAATGTTTGACAAAAATTAAACATAGAAGAAATACCAAACTAAAATGTATACTAGAAAATGAAGAAAATTATTATAGGTGTTCTCTAAATAGCTCTGATGATGTGAAGCGAAGCAGGAAGTTCCGGGAACAGCGGATATTAGAATACGGTGCGGACTAAGGGACCAACATAGTATTCGGGAAGATTTGTTTTGGAAAATCAGGGATTTCTGGCAGCTATCCAAGGTTTGGGAATCCGGTTGTGACCGCAAGTATGCCAATATATTGGATTGGGGATGAATGGTGAAGAAGTTATTTTTCTTTGCGAAACGGGATATGGCCGCAGCATTTAAACGCGTTGTGGATGAGTTATTGACAAGCAACGAAAAATAAACAAGTTTCCTTGCGGAGTCATGTTTTGAATTGGACAATTTTATAGTACAATGTCCACCCAGTGTATCACAATCTCAACAGAATCGATTTTGGATAAGTTGAAGATGGGTAAAAGCTTAAGGTGGGTGACTGAAACCACCACCAAATATAATAAGCAGAGGAAATTTGGCTCGCGGAAGTTAATTGCTTCATTGAAGTATATGTCCAATCTAGTGTATGAACATTAGAAATGTTATTTACATATGTATGAAATATGATTTAATACAAGAGGACACAGAGACTGGTAACCGACCAGAGTACACAAATTACATCATTAAACGTGTATCTCAGACAAATACCGATTGTCTCCACATCAAAGCCACACGATGTCAAATACCATTATGAGGAAGCTCAAGAGAAACACTTCTACCATAAAACGCATTGCTGCAAAGTAAGACGGAGTATTGTAATCTCTCATGTATTCCAAATGTTTTTTACAAGTTGAATACTATAAGCAGAGGCACTACCACCTACAGCCGTGGGGCACGCTAGATAAATGGAAAGAAGAAGGCCACGAAAAGCAAAGTTTTAATGGCAAATCAGATCGCCAATTTATAACATCTTTGTACGTACCGATCCAGAAAGAAGGGAGGGGTATGCAGAGTTCATCGAGGGACTTCACTCTCACAGGACGGACGTTACCAGGACCAACAATTGCAGAGGACCCTATTTATAAGAAGCGTAGCTAAATATGTAATTAGTTTGTAATTTTCTTTGTATATATGTACGCCAGTGAGAAAAGAGTCGACCAAATATAAAAAGGAGAATATAACTAAAAAAAAAAAAAATAGAAATAAAAGAACAAAATAAAACAAAAGAAAAAAAAGAAGAAAATAAAAAAGATAGAAATAAAAGAACAAAATTAAACAAAAGAGGAAAAAAGAAAACAACACAAAAGTAAAAAGAACAGAATACAACAATTGAACCCAAATAAGGCGAATTTGAAAAAATAAAAGCTATACATATGTACTATAGGATTAAGAAAATGCACAGATTGTTTAAAGTGCAGAAAAGAGAAAAATATTGTAAAGATTCATTAGAAGTTAGTTGCACTAACTTCTTTTAGAAAGAGGGGAGGGATGCTGTGAGCTAGAATCAAGCTGCCTGCGCGTAGTGTCTCACAGCATCGACTCCTAACAGATGCCACACATTCTGTGTGATTAGCATGTGTTAAAGTTACTTAAGAAAGCACATATTTTTAGGGTGCGAGTATTTAGAATTAATATCACCTATGTAATATTTATTATGTAAACTTTTAGGGTGCTACAGTTTTGCAGTCGAGCCACCGAAGGGCATTCAAAGTTAGAATGCACCATCAACATTTCAGATTGGGGTAGGTCAGTTGGCTTGACCAACTGACACCAATTAACAGGTGCGAATCTGGAACACCAGAAAGGTCAGTTTTTGTATTGTAATCTTGAATTGTAAATAGTATATAAGAGTTAGTATTCTAAGAAATAAAGGCTTGTGCTTTTAAAACTAAAAGTGTAATGTAGTGATTTTTCCAAAGAGTGATTTAGGCTTTTCAGATACACGCGCACAGTAGAAGGACGTCCCCCGTCAAACAAGGACAATGCCCCAACAAAGATGCGAACTATTCGAATAAAAGCTTATTCAAGAACCATCTGTCGGTAATATCAAAAAGAATATTCTCGACTTCTGTCGAAGAGGATAGAAGCTTCTAGAAAATACGAGAATAGCGTGGAAGTTTCTACCTCAACCATTCGAAAACTATAAAAGCGACAAGACTGTTCAAAGTCGAATGCAGTAGATCAGAGACCGTAACAGTGTGTACATCTAGCATTATAATCAAAGCAGCAGTATTTGTAATTGTGTAAAGTGATGAAATTCATTAGTAAATAAAGTGACTAATGGTTTGTGAAATAAAGTGCAAATAATAACTAAGTAAACTTTAAGCCTAATATTAAATGTGTAAATAGCAATAATTAAATAAAGCTAATTATTTTTATTTAACCAGCGATTGTTTGATTACTACACAATCCAGTGGTACGAGTCCGAATACAGAGAGTTAGAGTAAATTGTAAGGAGGGCAATTTCGTAACAGAATAAATTGTCAAGAGGGCAATTTCGTAACAATATTATTATTATTTTTCAAATTTTCTTTTCTTTGCATTGAAATTTTAGCGCTCTTTACTCAAATCACCACTCAAAGCTGCTGTTTTTTATGCAAGTAAATTTCACCTCGCTTAGGTTCAGCTTTTGAAGATTTCCCCTTGTAAATTGCGAGAATACGGCCAGAACTTTTTATTTACAAATTTACATTCACTATTTGTCACGTTTACAAATAGTGAATTTTTACAGAATAGAGCCGTAAATTTACTGATTTCGTATGAATAAAAGTAGCATATACTACAGATTTTATGTATTTACTTTTTTATTCATATCTAGTTCAGACTTTTTGTTCACCGTTTACTTTCTACTACTTACTACAAGATTTGGGTTAACTACTTTTTATTCATACCAGTCAATGTGTCAAGATAGGTAAAAACGTCTGTGAAGCTGCAATGCCAAGGAGAGCATATGGCGGGAGGCATAAACCTGTATACTGGTGGACGGATGCTATAGGCGAACTCCGCAAAGCATGCCATGTCACGAATGTACTAAAGAAGGCCATTCGCTGAACTATGCGCACAGGTTGAGGATGACCCATGGGGCATGGCAGATAGGCTTGTCATGCGAAAATTGCCCTGATACAGGCAGCCGGCCATTCAAATGCCATTTTTTGAGATAAGTGATCGGATGTTTATTTCATAATAAAGAGGAAGGTATGCCGTTAATAATGAAAAACAACATCAGCCAAATGGCCACCACGACCACGCTTACCATATCCTTTTCATGAAATTTTCTGTAACCAAATCGCAAAGTGGCTGCCCTATGTCCTCGATAGCCTCACGAATTCTATCTTTGAGGTCTTCAATCGACGCTGGGCTGTTAGCGTAGACCTTATCTTTCACGTGGCCCCAAAGGAAGAAGTCGCAAGGTGTTAAATCACAAGATCTCGGTGGCTAATTGTGATCACCTCTTCGAGAGATAACACGGTCCGGAAACTCTTCCCGTAAAAGAGCAATAGTTTCGCACGTTGCGCCGTCTTGTTGAAAGTAAACGTTGTCCAGATCAATACCATCCAACTCCGACCATAAAAAATCATTAATCATCTCTCGATAGCGCAATCCATTCACCGTAACTGTTGATCCAACCTCATTTTCGAAAAAGTAAGGTCCAATGACCCCGCCGGACCATAAACCGCACCAAACAGTCACACGTTGAGGATGGAGAGGCTTCTCAACAATAACTCTTGGGTTTTCTGAGCCCCAGATGCGACAATTTTGCTTGTTGACGTAGCCACCGAGGTGGAAATGGGCCTCATCAGTCAAGATGATTTTTCGATGGAACTCCGGATCATTTTCATGCATTTCAAGGACCCAATCAGCAAAGACACGACGTTGTTGATGATCGGCCGGCTTGAGTTCTTGTGTTAACTGAACTTTATAAGCCTTAAGACCCAAGTCTTTATGCAAAATACGGTGTAATGACGTTTGTGGAATGCCCAATTCCAAAGAATGCACGGGTTTTATTCTTCACATCACTAACTTGTCCCAACAGCTCCAATTTTTTCACCAATTTCTGTATTGCGGTCCGACAAGGTGCTTCATGACGACCCAAAAATGCTTTAGTTTTGCGAACAGTGACTGCAGGATTTTCACCATTTTTGTAGTGAATTTTAATAATTTCAATGCGTTGTTGAAGCGTGTATCGTTCCATTTTTAGTAATGGCGTAGTTTCTACTTGTCAAATGTTAAAGAATAAAAGCTTCAAAAGTGACAGCTACCGAAATACCGGGTAATTCAAATTAGCACCTCTTGTTGGAAAACCCTTTATTTTGGAGGAATCAATTTGAGGGAGATTTATTATCCAAAACACCTGAGTCTTTTGTACGCCAATAGTCCTCAGACTTTGAGCAGATGCAGTGAGGTGTTCTCACTTTCTCCAGATAATCTACAGATGGCACCTGAAGATAGACCAAACTTATTCATATAATAGTTTAGTCAACAGTGTCCGCTTAAAATGCCTGTGATGATTATTAATTTACTCCGAGCCATGTTTATTAACTCCTTATCTCTTTTAGGATTAAAATATCCACAGGATTAGATTGTCTGAATCCCGGAAGATTTTTCCAAGTTGACTTCTTTTTGTATCTGCACACTTCTTCAGCAGACCTCCAATGGTATTGGATGATAGTCCACAGAAGGATTCAAGGCCGTTGAACTGTGAGGCCAGCTTATCTTGCTAAGCTATCAGCCTTCTCATTTCCCTCTACAGCTATGTGGTCTGGTACCCACAGTAGAAATACCTTGCTTATGCTGCTAGGGTGTTCAGTTTCCCAAAACAGTCCTATACAAGTTCAGGCCTCACCAATGGTGACCTCAAAGTCTTAATTGCTGCTTAACTATCGGATAGTATGGCGATATTCTTTCCCCGGTATTTCCTGTCAATGATGATCTGGGCATATATTTCAATAGCGTGAATCTCCGCTTGAAAAATGTTTGGGAAAGAACCCATTGGTTATCAATAGTTGGTTCTAGCCCCAAATACTCCTGTCCCAGTTTCATCGATAGTCTTAGAACCGTCTGTATACTATAAGAGGCACTTTTCTCTAATTTTATACGTCTCAGTTAGACTTTTCCATTCTTCTTTGCAGCTTATCTTTGTACTGTATTTGTGTACAAATTTGAAGTTTCTTGAAATAAAATCCTTCTGAGATTTAGATTAGTAGATTAGATTTAGATAGGAGATTAGTAAACCGTATTCTAGAGATGGATGGCCTAGCTCTTATTTGAGCAGAGTAAAGCTTCTGATTGCCTTCAACTTGGTGATGACCAGAGCGATCTCTTTTTCAAACATTAGCAAGTTGACACACTACCTCCACATGGCGCCATCTGGGTAGCTATCTCAGCATCCGCTGGATAGTGAGCTAATGTGTGCAGCGAGTCTTCCCTGACGCTAAAAGGTTGTTGTGCAGGGCTTGGGACCCGCCACTCTAAAAACAAATCCAGTGAAGAATAAAAAACAAGCCTTGGATGAGAATCCTCTTAACGTTGACGACCATCGCAAACGGAAAAAGGATAATGATTTAAGGATATTCAGCTAAGACAGATTTTGTAGTTAAGGAAGATTTCACTGCCTTAAGTCTGACTCTATTTGACCAGGCTACAGAACCATAGTTGATGATCACCACCATAGTATAAACCAGCTTACTCATTTCTGGGTTACATCCCTGAGACTTACCAGCAATCCTTCTGCATGTCATTAAGAAAGTCGTAGTCCTGTTGGTGGTTGCTGTCAGGTGAGCTTTGCAGAATAACTTTTTCTCGAAATGACCATTTAGAAGAATAGGTTTCATATGTGGTAAAGATTTTTTCCAGTAAAAGGCACAATAGTGGTCATCGAGGCATTAATTTTCAATCCTGTTCCCCTGCACTACTAATAAGCCTCTCTAGATAATCAGTTAGTATACCTAGGATTTCTAAAAACTTCCGTTTTTGTGACGATACCTCCTATATCGAAATCAATTATACTTGTGTCCGACAGAGAGGGTCGTCCGAAACTTTCCAATTGCTTATCAGTTAGCCCTGAACTACAGAAAGTCAGATCAACAAATTTTTCGGTCACGATACGGGAAGAACAGGTACGGGAAGAACAGGTTCCCATTAGTTATTGTTATTTGCCGCGTTATCTCCAGGCTGACATCGATCGTAGGTGTTTTCGTCGTTGCAAGTAGACAGCATATACTTCGTTTTGCCTTCGTTTGCCATCAATCCCGTTTTAGCTGATTCTTTTTCGGTAGGAGCAAATGTGGACGATAATGCAAATGTTATCAGCGTAGGCGAGGAACTGGATACTTTTATAGAAAATAGTGGCATTCCGAAGTACACCGGTTTTTTGCAGCACACCTTCCATTACAAAGAAGAGATTGCAGGACAGAGGATCGCCTTGTTTGAAACTCTCACGGTATTGAATGGTTCGGAGAAGAGCGATCCTATTTTGACAGAGCCAGATGTGCTGCTCAATGTCATTCTGCAAAGCCGCACAAGCTTCGCAGGAATAACCGCACTGATAAGGTCCACTCAGTGTGTTGTATGAGATGCTGATACCACGATAGTGTGCGCATATCGTGGAATCGCATGTTTTGTTGATGAGTTGATACACTCTATCAATTCATCGCAGCCGGCCCTAAACAAATTCGCAAGTAGGCCATCGGCGCCAGCCGCTTTGTTGTTTTAAGTCGTTGTATGACAACTCTGACCTCGTCATAGGTAGGTGGTGAAACGTCCAATGTATCGTCGTCGATTGGTGGCTTCGGAATGCTTTCTCCATTGAGGGAATTGGTGCTGTCCTCTCCTGCAAGTAAGTTGGAGAAGTGCTGCCTCCATAATATCCGTCCCTACTGCAAATCAGTAACCAGAATCCCGTTTTCGTCCCTACAGGTTGGTGCTTCGGTTATGAAACCTTGGGTTAGACGCTTGAACTGCTGATCGAATTACCGTTTTTTGCGTCTGAAAAAGCGTCTCTCTTCATTCCTCTTTTCCCTGATAGTTTTTGCATTCGGCTAGCGTGTCTGCCGACTGCAGTGTCTTCTTGTAAGCGGCGTTTTTCTCTATATTAGTTACACTCCTGGTCATCCATTGGATCCATGGTAAAGTACGCCTGAAACCAATGACTTCTTCGGTGGCGGCATGAATTGACATTCATGATTCTTATATTCCACCGATATCGTTGGGTCTGGAGTTGGTTGTCTGAATTAGGCCGAGAGTTGAGCGGCATATTCGTCTCGTCCGTCTGTTGTGATTGTAGCTTAGCTTTTGTAACTCTCCATCTCGTAAATTCTTGCATTGCACAATCGCATACGGTGTTGGTTGCAGCAAGAGAGTGGTCAGAGTCGATGTTTACTCCGCGAAATGTACGCTCATCGAGAACGCTAGAAGTATGCCTTCCATCGATCACAACATGATCAATCTGTTTTCGCGTCTTTTGATCCGGGGACACCCTGTAGCCTTGTGGATATCGAGGTGCTGGCTTTTGATACTGGAAACTACCATGTTTCGAGCTGCGGTGAAGTCGATCAACTTCTGACCGTTCTTCGAATTGGTCTTGTGGAGACTCAACTGATCGCCTGTGGAGCCAAAGATGCTTTCTTTTCGCCCCCCGCATTGAAATTACCGCGGTCTATTTTAACATCATTGGACGGACAACGGTTGTAATTATCCTCAAGCTTGTGTAGAATGCATCTTTGACAGAATTATCCTTTTCCTCCGTTATTCTGGTGTAGAAAAATTTAGACTTGATGCGGATTTTCGCCAGCCTATTGTTCTCGGGTATGAACCACGAGACGCGATGCTGGAGCCACATCCCAATTCACGCTGTTCCGCATGATCGCAATAATAAATATCGCAGTCTGCGAATTTCGAACAGCCCTCACCCCTCCATCTCATTTCCTGGATGGTAGTGATTTCAGCCTTAATTTTCCTGAGGAGTTCCATCAGTTGGATAAAGGCACCTTCCCTATAAAGGGTCCTGACATTCCAGTCGCCTATCCTTAAATAGTTCTTGCCCTTTCTCCGTTTGCGATGGTAGTCAACGTTTTGGGGGTTATTATCCGAGGATTATTCCAAGCTTCTAAGTTCAGGTTCTAAGTCCAGGGTAGATCCCTCAAGTTTGAGTCTAGAGGAGATAGGGAATTTGGATAAGATGCTTATAAAGATGGCATCAACTCGCCTTGTCATTGCCAGTTGCATGATTTGAGGGATTTTTTTCAAGACGCAGCGATGTTGAAAACTACGCTCTTTCACACCCTAGCTGGTCTCTCACTACATTATTTGCTAAAAATTTATTCGCAGCTAACCTTTATATCTAATGGCCATTCATTATCCACAACTTGTGATCTCTCTGGTGGCTTCTACCTACCCCCAGCAGATTCAGGAGATATCTAGCTAAGATGAGGATGTAAAGCATTTGAATTTTGCGCTCTTGCCATGGTCGGGGTTAAAGAGCTGGATCAAGGTGTTATGCGACCCGTGCCGAGGATCAGCCAAGCCTTTGCTCAAAATAGCCCAGTTTCTAAAGTGAGCTTACGGATACCTGGCACCCTCCGTAATAATTAACCTTACCTGGGTAGTTCGGAGCCATGCGCAGGCGGACATCTTTTCTCCAACACTCGTGGGTCCAGAATATGTATACAACTAATATACCGGAATGGTCAAGTTGGCCCTTATATAGAGCAACGAGGTTCCCGAGCTCGAAGCATGCCTCTACAAGGACAGTGGCGAAGCCTGGTCCGAGTAGTGCAACAAATGCTGGTGCTAGAGAAAAGGCTACGGATATATCTAGCAAAGTGGTGCCCTCTGAGGCCGCCGGAACAACAAGTAAATTCGAAACCCAGCGAACAGCGATTGAGACTAGGGTTTGTAAAGGTCAGGCCAAAGAGAGAACTATGGGTGGCAAATGGCCAAAAGTAGAAAAATATTCCTATGTATCCACCTCAAATTCCTGACAATGCTGAGTCCGTAGATAATCTTCTCAGGTCACTAAGTCGTGCATGAAAACACTAATTATGGCGTGTCATAGAAGCTGCAATAGAGGTAAGAGGCAACCCCCCCGGTGGTCCACTGAACTTAACAAACTAAGAACGTACTCTAGAGACCAGTTCAATAAAGCGAAGTCCTCTCGGACATACGCATTCACTCTATAGACTTTGAAACAGCTTTTGACCGCCGATGCGCCCAAGCTATCGTTGATCAACTAAAACAATGGAAGAATAAATCGTCCAAAACTATGCCACTGTTAAACGGTATCCCACAGGGATATCCCTTATCAGTCGCACTATACCTCATAGCATATGAAAAACTCAACAAAACAATATTAAGCAATCCAACATTCAACCATTGCATTTACGCCGATGGTCTATACATCATCATAAAACATAAAAATCAAGGCGTATTAGAAAACAAGATAAACACACTTATGGGTTTGTAGCCGCTTGAAGATTCTAGCAGTAAATGATTGGGTGTAAGAGCTTCGTCATCTCCGTGTTCCACCGACACGAACGTTAATGGTCGTGAGTTAATAATAAACTCAACCTCGTGCATAGAGCTTTTTAAAGTTTCATCAGTAAACTTCTTGTGTGGGCTTATCTTGCTCAATACTGATTTTATCGAGCGTATTAATCTTTCCCATGCACCTCCCATGTGGGGTGCTGCGGGGGGATTGAAATGCCACTTGATGTTGTTGAATTCTCTTTCGATGTCAGCATACTTAACCTCAATTTTGTCTCCAAAAATCTTTGAGGCTGCTTTAAAATTAGTACCGTTGTCGCTGAAAATCTCCCTGGGTGTGCCTCTTCTTGCTATGAAGTTGTTTATGCACATAACGCAGGAGCTAACGTCCAAGCTGTATGCAACTTCGACTTGTGTATTGCCCTTACAGTGAGACAGGTAAAAATAACACCCCAGCGTTTTTCGTTCCTTCTTCCCACTGTTGTGATGAGTGGGCCGAAAAAGTCTATTCCCACGAATGTGAATGGGCGATCGAAGCAGGCCAATCTAGCAAGTGGTAGAGGGGCCATTTGTGGTGCCTGTGGCTGTGCGTTTTGAATTTTGCAATTTTGGCAATTTTTTCGTATATGCCTGTATAATACTCGTAATTTGGGTATATGATAGCGTCCTCTAATTGCATTAATACTTGTCTCGTGAGCCATATGGTGGAATGTCTCGTGGTAGTGTCTGACCAACAAAAATGTTACGTGGTGACTGCGTGGCAAGATAATAGCATCAACATTGTTTATATACTCGTCTCTACCTTTAGTTCGTAGCAGACTATCTTCATCCATGTATTTATTGAAAGGTAACAGACTGCTGCCCCTGTGAATCGGTTTATTGTTCTTCAGACTGTATATTTTCTCACGATAGAATGCCAATTGAGCTTGTTGTAGTAGGACATTCTTTGCACGCTGCATGAAGTTTGAACTTGACATTTCCTTGACGTCATGGGTGCTGGTTTTCTGTCTTAGCTTGGTTACATATCGCATTAAATTAGCGACGGCTTTGTATAGTCGATGCCAACTTGAAAAATACTCGCAACGAATATTTAGGGTATCGTTAATTTGCTTCTGAATGTGGAGTACTTGATGTTTCAGTTCGGCACCATCAACAGGACCAAGATCGTTGCATTCCGGCCAATCACTTTGATCATCAACTAGGAATTGTGGCCCGGTAAACCATTGATGTAACGATGCTAGAGTAGTAGTCTTCGTCGCCAAGTCAGCCGAATTAAGTTTTGATGGGACCCATCTCCATTGTGTTACTCTAGAATGCTCCAATATTTCTCCAACACGATGCATGACGAATTGGTGGAAGTTACGAGGATCCATTCGTGGCCATTTAAGAACCGTCTTGAAGTCTGACCAGAAAATTTGCTCCTTTATGCGAATACTGGATACTTGCGCAATTGTTTTTGATAATCGCGCGCCCATAACAGCAGCCTGCAGTTCTAGCCGTGGAATTGAAATCGGTTTTAGTGGTGTGACTTTAGCTTTAGCCGCAACCAGATTGAGTGTAATTTCACCACCGCATTGTACACGCAGGTAGCTTACAGCAGCAAACGCATATTCGCCGGCGTCCACAAATGTATGCAGCTGGATGTCATCGGTGTCCTTAAGCATGTGAGAGTAACAGCGGGGAATGGTTACATGGGATATTTGCGGAATACTGTTTTTCCATTGTAGCCATTTTGGTGTTAGTGCTTCAGGAATAGCGTCCTCCCATCCGATCCCAGAACGCCAGATATCCTGGATTAGCATTTTTAATCCTATGGTGTACCACGCCAGATGTCCTAAAGGGTCAAATACTGACATTAGGACTTGCAGAACCTCTCTCTTAGTTGGGGTAACATCAGCAAGAATGATATTACGTGACAGTCTGGCGAATCTAAAAATATACTTAAACATGTCGTTATTGGGGTCCCAATACATACTCAATACCTTGGAAAGAGGGCTCAGTTCTTTGGAATGTAATTCTGTGGTGGCAGTGTTGTTTAATAAGTTTACAACTTTAGCAGAGTTAGACATCCAACCTCGAATCTGGAAGCCTCCAGCTGTGTGTATATTTTTCACCTGTGTGGCGAGCTCGAATGCTTCGTCTTCAGTGTTGACACTATCGATGAAGTCATCAACATAGTGGAATTGTTGAATCGCTTTGACTGCTCGCGGATAGTCAGTTCGGAAATATGCAGCATTTTTGTTGCGCACGTAATGTGCAATGCAGGGTGCACAATTTATTCCGAACGTTAGCGCCTTCATCACATAAACATCTGGTGGTTGCTTCTCATTAGAGTTCCACAGAAACCGTTGAGCGTTCGCGTCTATTTCCCTTACACGTATTTGGTGAAATATTTCAGCTATGTCCGCGCATATGCCCACTTGGCCCACTCTGAATGCGAGCAATATATTGTAAAGTGGCTGAAGGAGGTCTGGTCCGCTCATAATGAAATCGTTAAGTGATTCTCCATTAGACTTTGCCGCAGCATCCCAACCTAGGCGGAATTTTCTAGGTTTGTTCGGGTTTAAGGTTGTAAACGTTGGTAAGTACCATACCCGTTCTACTGGAATTTGTATTTCCTCAGCAGAGAGTTTGAACGCATAGTTTTTGGCAAATAAATTATCTATTTCTTTTTGGAACAATATTTTCAAGTTTGGATCCTTTTTAAATTTAGCATGAAGACAGTTTAAATGCTTCCTCGCTGTTGAAAAACTATCGGGTAGTTGCAGGTTTTCGTTTCGCCACAGAAGTCCGACTTCATACCTATTATTAATTTTCTTGCATGTCATGTCTAGAATTTGCAAAGGTTAGGTATCTTGTGCCGAAAGCATTTTCCACTCCTTGCTTGCCTCCAGCATTTTCCGCTCCTTGCTTGCTAAAGTAGTCTCTTACCATCACGTGAAGATCGTTAAACTTTAGCTCGGCTGGCGTATGTATCCGTATAGGAATAATTCTAAAGAATGGTCTCGCATATATTTGATTATCGTCATGTGCATTAATTTCTTCTCTCCTTATTCGACCTTCACGATGTTCCGGTCTATGGATTGGTATCTCTCGATGTAATAGTTGATTGTGTTGCAATTGTTGGCTCCACATTTCTTTTTGAAAAAACACTTTCGGCGATGCGGGTTGAGACATTGTCGGCACAGTTGATTGCTCTTGACTACTTCCCATCTTTGCTCTGTTGATAAATTGGCGAAAGTAGAACACTGTGATAGTCTATGGCCGTGGCCCTTGCATACAATACACTGGGTCATTGGTGGTGTATTAGCTTCGGTATGAGTGTTCATGACAAATTTCTTCTTATTACATATCGGTGATATTATTGTACTAGCCGCTTCAGCTATCTGGAATAACCAGTCACTGAATGCTTTCACGGCAGGTGTTTTATAATATTTCGCTAGCATTGCCAAACTAATCTTGTAAGTGTTGGGGAGTTTCTCTATAAATTCCTTGACTAGCAATGGATTATCGAGATGTGATCCCAGTTGGCAAGTTTCCATGGTGGCGCAAATATTTTGAACATCCAGTGAGAATTCAACTATTGCTTCTAATTTATCTTTTAGAGGTGGCATTCTCCGGGCCTTTTCAATTGCACTTTCCAAAATGTGTTCTGGTCGACCGAAAAACATTCTCAGTGTTCTGATTATATCGGGTACCAGTGCTGGTAGAAGCATTTGTTACACACCATTTCTCTTAGACTACTTTGTAGACGAATGAGGTTTTCCGCATCAGTGTATCCCGCTATAGCTGTGCTATTTTCGTAGCTGCTTATAAATAGGGGCCACTCTTCGGGGTCACCGGAAAATTTTGGCAGCTCTCGTGGCAGCACCTGACGAGTGGCTATTTGCGCTGATGTCAAAGTTGAAAATCCCGCGTTTAGTGGGGGCATATTTGTTCGTAAACAGTTATTAGAATCAAATCCCTCGGACATATTTAGCAGCTCGTATTTCCTTTGAAGATAATTTTGCATTTGTTCTTCCAACAACGCCAATTTCAGCTCTTGTTGCCTGTGAAAATTTTCAGAATTAGTTTTTTCTGCTTGATTTTTACTTCACGTCACTTGAGTGTTGTTGTTCGAATTGCAGCTGCGGTTTTCCGCGGGTCGATTGGGGTTGCGTTAATGAAAGTAGTGGGAGCGAGATGCGTGGATAAGTGACGCTATCGTTTTGTGCTCTGCCGACGGTGGTAACTGACGGCGGCTTTACTGCTGTTGCCACGGCTGCTGTGGGGCATGTCAGCTTTCTGACATTTGTTTGATTTTTTGACGATGGTCCGGGCACATCTGACGTTTCACCAAACTTATCCTTTCGCATATCCGTATTGGTTTTTATTGTCGTATTGACTTGATCCTGGCTCTTCACACAGGCATCACAGTTCCAACTAATGTCGGCTATATCGTCGCTAACTTCGACGCACTCGAAATGATACCACTGGTCGCACTTATCGCATTGCACCATGCGATCAGTTTCTTCGCCAGCGCACTCCCTACATATATTTTTATTGTCCATATTTGTTAATATGATTCACTTCTTGATATATGTATATATACTCGTATGTGTTTCTTAATTTGTTTCTTCGGATTTTAGTTAATAAAATTGAAACGAACAGCCTTTATAGTACACTTAAAATGTTTGCTTTATTCTTCACCTCAGTTTTTTAAACAGTTACTATTTTTCTCTTTTAAGTGAAGTTTATAAGAAACACGTCCGCCTTTGTCCAATATTCAGCCAAAATCGACCTACCGTTGAATTCCCCGTTTTGACCGCTTATTCTCTTTACATACATATATACTTATACATACATATTACATTTTTAATGCAGAAGGTATATAATGGTGTTAACAGGGCGGTGGAAGTTTTGTTATAATATATTGTTATAATTTCGGCGGTAACACTAATCAAATATATGAGCAGTTATGACAGTAATGCTCACTTAAACTCATAAAGTAAACAAGTGGCTTTTTCACTACACCGATGGGTCGAAATCTGAATCTGGTGTTGGCTATGCAATTGTGCACAGTAACTATACAAGGATGCACAATTAACACAACTCAATAATAATTGCTCTATCTTTACTGCCGAAGCAGAAGCGGTGCTTGATGCTGTGGAACTCTTAAAAAATCTGAAAAGCATGCACATGATTTGCGCCGACTCACAGTCCTGCTTCAAAGCCATTCTAAACACTTCCCACCAAAACGATAGTACTTGCGAAATCCATGATATTCTCTCACAACACGCAAACAAAATGAAACTAATGTGGATCCCCGGGCACGCTGGAATTCAAGGAAATAGCAGAGCCGACAAATTAGCTAAATTTAGCTCCACAGCTCCAATAATAAACAATCCACCCAACACAAAATGGACACCATCAAGCTATATCGAACTTCTATATCTCAAAGAAACATCAGAAGTGGTTAAATTACCGACATCACTATAGATTAATAAACCCATCCGGAAAGGCACCCACATATCCTTCCAACATTTAAAAAAAGTATCTTCAAAAGTACATCCGCTTCAGCACAGGACATACGCGATTAACCCACCCCCACCTATTTACACCGTATTCCCCGCCACCATGCCTAATCTGCAACCAAACTACCATCTCCTTCCAACACATCATGTCAGAATGCAACATAAAAGACCACATATGCAACAAATATAATAAAACAATAAAATAATTAATAACCAACATAACAAGCGAAAACATCTCCATACTCGTATTCATAAAAATCCTAAGATCCTCGGAAATATTTTTGGAAATACGAGTATAACGTATATAATAAAATAAAATATAGGCCGAAACCCCTAGCCGCTAGTGCCTAGCTTTAAGCTTAACCTTAAGTTGTTTGTATAATTAATTATACTAATAAACATGATATAAAAAAAAAAAATTTGAGATTACATTCAAATTTACGGTTTGACAACACTATATTAGAGCAATCACTTTTCTATCATTAACAATAATTGTAGAAAATCAGATGAAATTTATGAAGTTTTTTTATTTTGCGGGGTAATGGGGTAACAAAATGCCTACCGCTTCGTCAAAGGGGTCGTCACTCCGATGGTATGTGGAGTCCGCATCCTTTAAAAATCTTCGCCCTCCTTGACACTTTATAAAGTTGGTATAAACAATATGGAATAAACAATATGGAAGGTGATCAAATATGGCATGAAGATTGAAATATACGATAGACTTATATGCAAAGTGCACATACAATAGGGATTACTCGAACTTCATACAAAGTTTCCACGAAATCTGGGCCAGCTGAACAAATTGAATTTTCAGGAAGACGTATCGAGACAGTCTATCAACGGGGTTTACGTGGCGGGTAGTATGGTGCATTAGTGATGTTATTATTCATGAGTAAATATGAATAAAAGGCGGGAGCTTATTATAACCGTTACAACCAAATTGTACTTACAACGGTGTAGGTTTGTTTCTAATTTAGAGATCATTAGTGATGTGTAATCAGTGATATTATCTAATTCTGTTATACGATGAGGCATAATCAACGATATTATCGCGTAGAATCGATAACATTCTGGAAAGAAATGATCGACTATAAAAAGGCAATGTACGATGACAGAGCAGTTCATTTGTGACTTTCAAGGAGCAGTGATAAGAGCGGTATAGAAATAAAAACGAAACCGGATAAATAATTGTATTTAGTTAGTTCAAATTCGTCAAAGATTTCTTAAGTAAATTATTGTTGATTTAATCTTCTCGGAGCTAATTAAGATTAAATTTTTAAGAGAAGGTTTTGTACATTTTCACAATTTCTATGTGTTTCTATGTCCTGCCCGCATTCTGTGATTTATATTTAGTATGAATAAAAATAATCGACCAATATGCACTTATATTCTCTTATTATTATGTGCGAAGAACAAACTAATATAAAATAATTGCTTAATTGGGTATAGGCCCAAAGTAGCTCTAAACAGTAGACTTCAACTGTTGTATTGCCAAGTTTTTATTATCAAAATGAGAATGTGGAATTCCATCCAGAACAAATTTTAAAGCAGGGTAATTACGAAATTGAAGGCGTTTGACAAACCTGTCAGAAAAAGCACTCACATGGATGGATGCTTTCTCCATATTGTATATCTAGTTTTTACTCTCTCGTATGCATTTACGCCGCCAAAGTGTAATTGTAAACACGTCTGAAATTAGTATTACACTAACACTTGCACACTCACTTAGAATAAAAATTAACATTCGTAACTGGTTAACTGTGCTAGGCTGTTTGATTGATGACTTATGCCCCGAGCGTATCATTTTACTCCAGGGATGGGTTCAGGCCCAAGATATTAAACGTAACTCCTAAGATATGCTGTTCGTAAGACGACATTGGCAAGAGAATATGTGTTTTGTTTTTCAAAAGAAATATTTACGTTTTTCGTTTAACAAATTTGCCTGCGTAAGTTCGCGAGCTCTGGATATAAAATGTACTTAATCGATATCTTAAGGTTCATATAAAATACAGAAAATAACCAGTTTATCACGTAAAAAAGTTCGGTGTTACAAACGTTTGAATCAAATAAATATAACCAGATTTACCAAATGTAGGACACTGTAAAGAAAATAAAAAACTAGGAAATTTTAAGTTAATACTAACACTAAGAAGTAAAAATATACGAACGCTATTGAATTTAAACATACGACTAGAGTGGACCGCTGACTCTAATTAGCCTCACAACCGGTACTGAGCATACTTTGATTGTTTTGTCATATAAACGTTGATTTTGTAGAAATTAAATCAGTGTTTTACAGGCTTTCGATTGTATAAAACGCATCTGTTGTCTTCTGGTTTGAGAAATGAAATGTAACTACTCATAAATAAATTATTCAGTTAACATTTTTCCACTAAATAATTTTCTTTTCAGTTTTTGGTCTGCTATCTGTGTGCCTAGCAATGGCAGGGGCGGTTAATTCTACCACAAATAAGTCAACTTTTGCCGGCGAACTGTTCCATACAATCGCCAAAGAAAAGACCTCGGAGAACATAATTTTCTCTCCCATCTCGATAAGAAGCTGCTTGGCACTGGTATACCTTGGTGCTGAAGGAGACACTGCTGTCGAACTGAAAAACGCCCTGCAACTAAGTGGAGGCAACAAACAACTAGTGTCAGAAGAATTTGGCAAACTATTAGCGAAAACGAGAACTGATGAAGCCAAAGTTAAAATAGCCAACCGTGTGTATGTTGACAAGAAATATGAAGTTTCAGCCCAATTCAATGAGATCGCCAGTAAATCTTTCGACTCCGCAGTGGAGAGAGTTGAATTCAAGGATTCAAGCGTAGCAGCTGATAAGATTAATACCTGGGTGGAGAAGAAAACTGAAAACAATATCAATAATTTGATCGATGCGAGCAGCTTAGACGAAGGAACCGCTGCGCTTTTGGTGAATGCAATTTATTTTAGAGCCAACTGGACGAATTATTTTGGAGACATAGAGACCGAACAGAAAGACTTTTCTGTGAGCAGTACAAAGAAGGTTCCAGTAGATATGATGCATCAAAAAGATAAATTTTTGTATAGCGAACTTAAGGATTTGGATGCTACTGCAGTGGAATTGCCTTATGAGAATACGGACATAGTTATGTTGGTGATCTTGCCGAAAAGTGTGGAGGGGTTGAGTGGTCTTGAAGAAAAGTTGAAAAATGTCGATTTGACTAAGCTCTCGGATCAATTTAAAATGGAAAAAGTTAATCTGAATCTGCCTAAATTTAAAGTTGAATTCGGTACATCTTTGCAACCGGTTTTGGAAAAGGTAGTTACAATAATTGCAATTTAGGAGATATGTGTGCAATTGAAAACACTTAATTAAATATCCTTATAGTTGGGCATGACAACAATGTTTACAAACGCTGCCGATTTCAGCAGTCTATTGGCCACTGACCAGAAATTGAGAATTTCAGAGGTAAAACACAAGGCATTTATAGAAGTCAATGAAGTGGGAACAGTGGCAGCTGCTGCCACCTGTAAGTATATTTAAGCTGAAGGATTCTTTCTGTTTTGTTTAAACTCTACATATATTTACAGATGTAAAAGCCTTTCCGTTATCCCTGGTCTTGAATGAGGTTGTTTACGATTTTGTAGCAAATCATCCATTTTTCTTCGCCATTAAGGATAAAGAAAATGTTTATTTCGCTGGACACGTTGCAAAATTTTAAATTATATTAATTGTTTTTAGTTGTTAAAGAATCATTTATTAAGTCTGAATACTGCCGATAATACATACTTTTATTCATTCTGGAGCTACTGAGTTCTCGGCTTTTTCCGGATAATAAAACAATTTTATATAGAGAATGATATATTTTTTCAATATAGACCGTGTTAGTATGGTATAAAGCCGAAGCATTGAACGTTGAATTCCAAGTCTTAGTGTTTAATTAACTGTATATACTTTTAAGCTACTCAGCTTGAGATCAAGTGTATTGAGATGGGCAGCACTCCTTTTTTTATTTAAAGTAACTATTTTTGTTGTATATCAAAGCGCTGCTTCCTTTTCCTGTATTGATTGGATTTCTTAGAAAATAGTAAAAACCGGATCTCCAATGCTTGAAACGTTTTTGAAACTATTTAAAAACGTTTCAATACTCATTTATAAATTCGAGTATATAGTTTAGACTCTACACTTTAGAGTATCGCTGAATTTTTGTGTACCCTTCAAAAAGGGTATATTCAATTTGTGCGGATGAGCTTTTTTGTAACAACATTAAAAATGGCAGATATAAATGATCAATTGGGGATAACTATCATCCACACCGTTACATATGTATATCATAATGAAACTTTGCAAAAGTATCGTCTGTCTCTTAAGACAGAACCAGATAGCCATATGAACCCATTTGGACAATGTCCACTCCTACCTCCCATATATGCAACTGTAAGCATATTTTCTAAAATTACTATAACTACGGTCCATTTTTTTGTATAGTGACAAAATTATGTATATACGGGTTCTATTAGACCATGCAAAATTTGGGCGGTTTATATTTACTGCCACGCTCCTTATTAAGACATATTCATAACTTAACCTTGTACAAAATGTATGGACAAAAATTTATAAGAAGCATGTTGACACTATAAAGTCATATTCAGAAAGGAGGTCGATGACCTATGAGCTTACGCCTACCTAAAAGGAACTTTCGGTGTCACACTTAAAATTACCCCAGCTATGATATATGAATAATTTTTGGTAGGTATGTAAATTGCCTCGATACTTGTACAGAAATACTTCTACTACCACTACCACAATCATACTTCCACTACCGCTACCATAATATTCATTGCTGGGCCCCTATATAAGACGCTTTGGCAAAGCACCTCAAGAGTAATCAGAGTTTGTGTTAGCATGGTTCGAGAAGTAAGGGGTACCTCGAAGTCGGTCTTACCTGACTTCAGATTTCTTTACTGGTTATCAACAAAATAAAATTTAAAACTTTTCTTTGACAGTTGTGAGGTTAAAATTATTATTATAATTGATGGTATTATATTTTTATTAACAGTAAATATATTGCATATCTAATAGAACACAAAAAATTCAATCTATTTTTAAATTTGTGGACTTAAATAAACTCATTTAAATTTTTAAATATGTTGCTTCAAAATTTCCATGCAAACATTCATACTCCCAGTCGGAAATGTATGACATAAATGCAGTGAACCAATTAGCTAATATAAAACCCCGTATTATTTCTCTCACATGTTGCGATGTGGGAGTTGTAAGTGTGCTAGGATACATTATGCCTTATTAGCGGAGAGGGTAGCTGACTAATAATGAGAAAAAATTGCACCTACGTAATTTAAAAACGAGTAAAGAAGTCTGAAGTTGGGTTAGACCGACTACGAAATACCCTTTACCTTTTCTTGTGCGTGCGACTTCAACAATTGGGATGTTTTCTTCGTAAATCATCATTAAGAGCATATTCAGAGTAATTTTTGGTAGGGTTCCTTGAAATGATTATATCGACACCATTTCCTGTGTATGGCTTTGTAGTGTCAATTTAACCACTAATATACAATTTCGTCCAAAAATATTGTAAAGGTCGTAAGTTATAATAATATGTGAATAGTGGGCGTGGCTGTATAAACAACACGCCCATTTTTTGTGTGGTCTTTAATGTTAGTACCCGCAACCTTCCTGTGAAATTTCGTTGATAAATCTTTAATAGGAACACAGTAATGATTATTGGCTAATTGTGGGCGTGGCAGTTCTATTATGACCTCCATATTCTGCACACACACTATTATAGTCCCCATGTATATTTCTGCAAATTTGTATTCCGCTGGCAACAATACGAGCATAGGTAGGCTAATTTTAATTTTAGACCCGAAAGTTCCCTATATCAAAAGTGGGCGTGTCTTTTCATTGATCAACCTCATTTGTTGCAGATAGCTTTGTAATGTCCACATGTTCCTTCCCGTAAAATTTCGTCCGTAAATCTCTACCAGATCTTAAGTTATTAATATTTGTTAATAGTGGGCGTGGCAGTTAATATATACCGCCCACTTTTTGCACAGTGTTTAGTGGGATCCACATCTCCATAACTGCCAAATAACGTCCCGATTCCGTCAATTGGACCGAAGTTATAGTCATTCTAAAAAAGTTGAAAAAAGTTCTTTATATGGGAGGTAGGCGTGGTCTTTGTCCAAATCAGCCCATATAGCAATCTGGTTCTATATCTTTGTCCAGACTATACTTTTGCAAAATTTCATTAAGATAGCTCTAACGGTGTAGAAAAAAAGTGGCCACAGACGGACAGATGGACAGTTACAAAGAAAGTGTACGACTTCTTTCTTTCTCCTGTGGGTCTTTACAGCTCCTGCAATGAGCATTGAACGGAATGCCCATTTTTTCAGCGTGTGTGCCAATAGTCCAATTACCTGTGCAGACAGCTATGAGGTTGCTAATTTTATGTCTTGGTTTATTGAGATGGTTGTTCGTTCTTTTTGCACTGTAATCAGGCCACATCATTCTAGAAATGGCACATGTCGGAGTGTTTTTCCACCTCTCGCGACCCTTGCGGAGGAATTGATAATAAATACTTCCTTTAACAACAGTTTGGGGGACGCCCACGTCATGTATCATTATATTTAATTTATATATAAGTAGATTTATTTAATCAGAATTTTTTTGTTGTGTGTTGGTTTACGTTTTTCAGTCATGAATAACCCTATTTAAATGCGATATCTGTCATATTTTGCTAATGTGGTCTTTCCCACAGAAGCCTACCTTTTTAACTTCATCTGTAAGTATTAAAAAAAAATAATCAACAACAATTATAAATTTGACTATAAAATTATTAGCAAAAACCCAAATTGCAAGGTGTAGAGTGGTGAAGAAATGTAGATCAATATTTTACCTAAAAGACCGGTGTTCCTATATTTGCTGAGGCACTACTTCTCACTCACACCATTCTAGGATAAATGGTTGAGATTTGCATTTCAATACTATTTGGCTTTTCTTTTCTGTTTTTTTTTGTCTAAACATATTTTCACTCTAACTATACATACAATACTTGTTAGTTATTTAATTGGATGAAATATATGAATATATTTGGATTCATATTTATTTACGAACTTTTTTATTTGAGTAATGTAGCCTTTTTATACGAGTACCAGCAGCTTCTCAGTAAGTAACTTACATGCATGCATGTATTCATTTCTTACTATTAATTTCTGGTATACCGTGAAAGTCCGGCTGGGTACGTATGACGTCATGTTCAGAGAGAGAGAGAGAGAAATAACATGATTCCACTTGTATACTGTCTACTGAGTAAAGAATTCTACATAGCGGTTTTTGCGAAATTTGCAAAAACAACCATGCTGCAACTATAAATTCTCTCTGTGCGCATGTGGTCATATATAAACCAATTTTTGGTCAGTCACTTACGTAATCATTATTCCAATAATTTTTCGGGTCACTCAGTGCCAAGCGGTTCAAATGGTTGGTTTTCTTCCCAAACAACTCCTCAAACATAAACTAACCAGATACATTAATACATACACCACGGCAATAACGACTGATAATATGATTTGGAATTCCTACAATACCAAAGCCACAAACCGTTTATGTTGACCGGATAAGCAACAACATATTCAAAACAAGCTCTAGGAAATTTTAAGGTAAATATTATTCCAATATTAAACCTGTGATGCATATTGAAAAACTTAACACGCAAGGTCAGTTTGTCAATGCTATTTAACTCTGGAGCGCAGTGTATTCCAATTAGACCAAGTTTATAGCTGCAGCAGCATGCCCTTAAAACAAACCAACATAAAACAAGACGTTTAATATATTCAGTCCAATATGCCTGATTCGTCTGGCGACTCTACTGATAAGACTTTTCTTTGAGAAGACTATGAAGAAATGAAATCAGTTTCTACAGATCTGGCGTCGAGTGCAGAAAGCAGAATTACTATCTTAAAATGAAATGTACATAATTTTAGTTTTTCATTCCAATTATAAATTTTTTTTAATTCCAATTATATTTTGTTGTCCTATTAAAATATTCCATTTCGATTTCAGATATTGTTTTTGGTCTGCTATCTTTTTGTTTAGCAATGGCAGGGGCGGTTATTTCTACCACAAACAAGTCAAATTTTGCGGGCGAACTGTTCCATACAATCGCCAAAGAAAAGACCTCGGAGAACATAATTTTCTCTCCCATCTCGATAAGAAGCTGCTGGGCACTGGTATACCTTGGTGCTGAAGGAGACACTGCTGTCGAACTGAAAAATGCCCTGCAACTAAGTGGAGGCAACAAACAACAAGTGTCAGAAGAATTTGGCAAACTATTAGCGAAAACGAGAACTGATGAAGCCAAAGTTAAAATAGCCAACCGTGTGTATGTTGACAAGAAATATGAAGTTTCAGCCCAATTCAATGAGATCGCCAGAAAATCTTTCGACTCCGCAGTGGAGAGAGTTGAATTCAAGGATTCAAGAGAAACAGCTGATAAGATTAATACCTGGGTGGAGAAGAAAACTGAAAACAATATTAAGAATTTGATTGATGTGCGCAGCTTAGACGAAGGAACCGCTGCGCTTTTGGTGAATGCAATTTACTTTAAAGCCAAATGGGAAATTTCTTTTTGGGACGGCCTGACCGAACAAAAGAATTGCCTTATGAGAATACGGACATAGTTATGTTGGTGATCTTGCCGAAAAGTGTGGAGGGGTTGAGTGGTCTTGAAGAAAAGTTGAAAAATGTCGATTTGACTAAGCTCTCTGATCAATTTAAAAAGGGAAAAGTTAATTTGAGTCTTCCTAAATTTAAAATTTAATTCGATACATCTTTGCAATAATCTGAGCTCCATGAAAGCTCAGCAGGCGTACCCCAAGGAAGTGTCATGGGCCCAATACTTTATCTATTCCACACGTACGACTTACCATCAGCTGAAGGAGTCACCATAGGTACCTTTGCAGATGACACTGCTGTCTTAGCTGTTGACACTCTCCCACACTTAGCTTCCTCTAAAATCCAGAGTGGGCTAAACAAAATTACTGACTAGCTAAAAAAATTGGAAAATCAAATTAAACGAAACAAAATCAGTCCAGGTTACATTCACTCTGAAACGAAAAACCTGCCCACCCGTTCTTACACTCAACGGCATAAATATACCCCAATGTAATGAGGCTAGATACCTTGGGATGCACCTCGACAGAAGATTAACTTGGAAAACACATATATTTACAAAACGAAAATCACTCGGTATAAAGCTCAGAAATCTACACTGGCTCTTGAATCGAAACTCCAAAGTCTCAATCGATAGCAAATTGCTCTTGTACTCAGCAATTTTAAAACCAGTTTATACATACGGTATTCAGCTGTGGGGCACTGCGGCAACTTCCAATGTTGAAATACTTCAAAGATTCCAATCAAAGACCCTAAGAATGATTGTAAACGCGCCCTATTATGTCACAAACAACCAAATCCATCGTGACCTCAAAGTTCCTACAGTCGCTCAAGAAATAAAAAAGCTCTCTATTTCGCACAATCTGAGACTCCTAGTCCACCCAAATCCACTGATATCGGAACTCACTTCCAACCCCTTCACTTTCATCCGACTGAAGAGAAAATCCACAACAGATCTCCTGTGCTAATAGGCAATGGCTGCACCACTGGGTATAGTCCATAAAAGACAGTAAATACAAAAATTACTCTTAAGTTATTAAATATTGCTGAATGTGATTGAATGTAACAGATTGCAATAAAATATTTGGATATTAAAAAAAAAAAAAAAAAATCTTTGCAACCGGTTTTGGAAAAGGTAGCTACAATAATTGCAATTTAGGAGATATGTGTGCAATTGAAAACACTTAATTAAATATCCTTATAGTTGGGCATGACAACAATGTTTACCGAAGCTGCCGATTTCAGCATTCTATTGGCCACTGACCAGAAATTGAAAGTTTCAGAAGTAAAACACAAGGCATTTATAGAAGTCAATGAAGTGGGAACAGTGGCAGCTGCTGCCACCTGTAAGTAGTAAGCATAGTTAATAATGTTACGATTTATTAAATTTACATTTACAGATGTAAAGGAAGTTGAGGAATCACTGACCGAGAATGAGGTTATCTACGATTTTGTAGCTGATCATCCATTTTTCTTCGCCATTAAGGATAAAGAGAATGTTTTCTTCGCTGGACATGTTGCAAATATTTAGATTCCGTCATTATTGGCGTATTGACTTTTTAGTGAACAGACTTTAAGTGGAATTTTTAAATATTTACAATGAAAATAGAATGTCACATATTTGCAATGATAGATTTTTAAACATCTTCCTTGTCGCAGTAAAAGCTACTGTCTTCGCCGTAAAATGTCTCGCCGAAGTACAAACTCGCCCGGTAATTTTTAATGAATGAGAGAGTAGCAGAAGAGCAGCCGGGAAGAAAGCAGCAAATTCTAAACAACCAAGAAGCTGGCACTGAAATTTAAACCAACCACACCACAAATATAATTACAATTTGAATTAATAATTTTTAATTTTGTTAACAAATAATTACAAATATAATTACAAAAGTTTTAGAATAATTACAAAAGTTTTAGAATTTGCTTTCTTCCGCTGCCACCACAGCATTTTCACCGCCATTGTGATAATTATTAGGAATTAATATACTCCGTGCAGTCACCGCCGTACTGCTTCAGGTAATTAGACTTACAGGATCGCTAGACTTGAATAGCCACCGCCGAGCTGTTTCAAGATTTGTTTGCATCGTCAAAGCCATCGCATAACAAATACTGCCGTACTTCGCCTTCGGAGCGCTAGGGCTTCCGAGAGCATTTTTGTGACGTCATCAACAAGGGTTGATAATTTGCAACAGCCATTTCTTCAAAAAATACGAACAACATTACCGACATCTGTTAATTTCAAAATTAATCGATTCTACCAGAACAAACTGCTGCAAATAATTTTCGATCGGTATTGCAGTGCCAAGCAGCTGTTGAAATTGAACAGACCTTATATAAAAGAAAAATAAATGTTGACTCGAACGAAATCAAAAAAATTAGAATCAGCAAAAGTAGACGACAGAGAGGAAAGCTCGGATTCATTGGACAGAAGAGTAATAGAAATGGCCAACGAGGGAACCCAGGGCCAAGCGCAGCCGCAAGCAGTTGTAACTAGTGAACAACTGGCGCAGCTTTTCAGCAGTATAAATATACTGCGCGAATCTGTTGACGAACTACGTAAAGAGACGCATCGTGGCCAAATAGAGATTCAACAACTTCGCACTCGAGTGGATAAGGGTGCATCCGTTGTTGGGTGTAATGAATCCTCTTTTCATGAAAGTGTACAATCACCGCTGCCACAAACGTCGACGCAGCAACCACAGCAGATGCCGCAATCGCAGCCACCAAATACATCGACGGCGTATAATGGTGTTATGACGTTTATCGATAGCCCCGGTGGTAAGTTATATCCACTGCCATCTTTCGATGGAAACCCTGAAGATTGGCCCCTGTTTTTAGCCAACTTCAGAGACACTACCAATGAATTTGGTTATAATAATCGCCAGAACCTTATGCGTTTGCATAAGGCACTTCAAGGGAATGCGAAGCGCGCTGTGACGTCACTACTCATATATCCTGACGATGTGACCAAAGTCATGCAGGAGTTAGAGTTCCAATTTGGACGCTCTGACGTATTGATCCGCTCGCAGCTGCAAAAGGTGCAGCAGTTCCCACCGATTTATGAGAATCGACTTGAGCAAGTGTTGGAATTCTCAAACCGCGCCCGAAATATTGTCGCCTTTTTTAAGTCAGCAAAATGCGATCACCATTTGGCCAACCCTACTCTTCTTGAGCAGCTTATTGGAAAGCTTCCGCCCACCAAGCAATATGAATGGAGTCGACACGCCTCCAATATAACGCCTTATGCCACCGTTGAAGCCTTTGCCGACTGGGTTAGTGAACTCGCAAAGGTAGTGAGCTTGATGCCAGCCATAGCTAGTACAGCTATGCGCCAACATCAACCCCCGCAGCCGCACCAAGGGGTGCAACAAGGTAACCTTCAGAACCGTCAGACCATATCACGAGGTGCTATTCCACGTCGCGTTTTGCATAGCACCGAACCTCAAGTGGAACAGCAACAACTCAGTTGTGTGCAATGCAATTTGAGCCACAAACTGAGCGCATGTAGTCAATTTAAGGCGCTTAATACAAATGACAAATGGACTTTGGTAAAGCGTCACCGCCTTTGTTTTGCCTGCTTGCATAGAGGGCATAACGTGCTGAGTTGCCAGGCAAGGCATGCATGTGGTATAAATGGATGCACCCGTATGCATCACAACTTACTGCACCAGACAACTAAGCCGCTAGCAGAGCTGAAACCAGAGGATGTCGAGCATGTGCTTAACTGCCGTCAACACCAGCAGTCAAGCTTATTTAAGATACTACCCGTGGTGCTGTTTGGTCCACGTGGTAGCATACCTGTATTTGCGATGTTTGATGAAGGTTCTTCGGTCTCACTTCTTGAAGAGACCATCGCAAATCAACTTGGTCTCAAAGGCCCTACTGCACAGCTGACGCTTCAGTGGTATGGAGAGAAGCAAACCACGGAGCCATCGAAAAAAGTAAGCTTGAACGTACGTGCAGAGTGTGGTGTCCAGGAGTACCCACTCAGAAACGTACTCACCGTGAAGCAGCTTAATTTACCAATGCAGACATTCATCAAGCAACAGCATGGGCACTTCACAGATGTGCCAATCGCCAGCTACCAAGCCGCCAAGCCGGTCCTGCTGCTGGGATTGGATAATAGTTTTTTAGGCATGTCAGAGAAAACTGTCGCCGCCGGTCCAGATCAACCTATCGCTGCGGCAACTTTGTTGGGTTGGGTGGCATATGGGCCACTTCACTCAAGCACCACCTCAATGTCAAGGGTGTTGCACGTCAAAGAAGCATCTACTTTAACACAACTGAACAGATTGGTCGAAGAGTACTTTTCTGTAGAAAGTTTTGGAGTCCGCAGCACCAGCACAGTCCTAGAGTCAGATGAGAACGCCAGAGCAAGAAAAATATTGATTGAGACCACACAAAACATCGGCCAACGCTATGAAGTTGGTCTATTATGGCGCAACGATGCAACTAAGCTGCCGCAGAGCTATGTTATGGCCAAGCAGCGCCTGTTAAATATTGAGGGGAAGATGTCCCGGGATGCCGCATTTGCAGCCAGATATAAAACGGAAGTCGCCAAATACATTGACAAGGGGTACGCCAAATTGTTGTCACCAGAGGCTGCTGAGAGACATAGTCCTACAACCTGGTACCTTCCTCACTTTGGTGTAGTAAACCCGCATAAGCCGGATAAGCTTCGTATCGTGTTTGATGCTGCAGCTGCTATTTCTAGCGTATCGCTCAACTCAGTATTATTAAAGGGTCCTGAGCATGCGCAGCCACTTTTGGCCATCATGCACAAATTTCGACAAGGAGGTATCGCTGTTGCAGGAGATATTCAAGAAATGTTCTCACAAGTCCGCATACGAGCTGAAGACCAGGAATCACAGCGCTTTCTTTGGAGAGACGGAAATTCAGCCGAGCCAATCCGTGTCTACTCAATGATGTCGATGATTTTCGCAGCGATTTGTTCGCCGTGTTGTGCAGAATACATAAAAAACGTGAACGCAGCACAGTTTTTGCCTCACATGCCAGGTGGCGCAAAAGCTATCATTGACAACACGTATGTGGATGACCTGGTCATAAGTTTTGATGACGTACAGGAGGCCGAGAAGGTAATGTTTGAGGCCCGGAAGATAAACGCTGCCGCAGGATTCACGCTCAGAAATTTCGTATCAAACTGCAAGAAGCTGCAGGTCAAACTGAATGGCAGCCAAGTCAAGCAACAAGAAGTTGTCAACACTGAACTGCAGCCAATAACAGAGAAGGTGCTGGGTATGTTTTGGAACTCTGGAGTGGACAGGTTTGAATTCCACTTTAAGTTCCATAGAATTCCACGCCAGGAGAACACCGACTAAGAGAGAGTTGCTGGGAATCGTTATGGCTATTTACGACCCCTTTGGCCTCCTAGCCAACATCACTATTTTCGCCAAGCTACTTCTGCAGTCGCTGTGGAAGCGGAAAATCCAGTGGGATGAGCAGCTGCCATCAGATTTGGAGAAACAGTGGTTTGCATGGTGGAACGTTTTTCAGGGCGTGAAAAACTTTTCAGTCCCGCGTTGCTGGTCGTATTTGTTGCCGAATGCCGATGATATACAGCTGCACATATTCGTTGATGCTAGTGAAAGTGCATTTACAGCAGTCGCCTTTTTGCGTGTTTGCAAAGCAAATGAGGTAGAAGTCGCATTCGTTGCTGCCAAAACGAGATGTGCACCTGCAAAGGGTATGACCGTACCGCGCCTGGAATTGCAAGCGGCCGTACTAGGAAGCCGACTGAAGACTTCGATTGAAGACTGTCATGATTTCAAGATCAACGCTACGACATTTTGGAGCGATTCCAAGACAATTCTGCTTTGGCTTCGTTCCACAACCCGTAAGTATAAGCAATTCGTTGCCTACCGTATTGCTGAGATACTTGCCACTTCCACGCCGATGCAATGGCGCTGGATACCAACATCGATGAACGTCGCCGACGATGCAACTAGAGCCAAGTTGCCACAGTATGTAGAGCAAGACAGCCGTTGGATATTGGGTCCAGATTTATTGTGCCAAGAAGAAATACACTGGCCTCAAGAAGCTGGGATGCTTCACTCAGAGCACTGTGTATATGAAGAAGCTGTTAATCAGGTGTTACACATAATAAACACAGACAATATTCTTGATAGTTTGATCAAGTTTTCATCCTACATGAAGACGTTGAGGGTGACAGCATGGATATTTCGGTTCATCCGCAACGCCAAATCTAGATCCCGTCACTTTGGAGAGCTCACAGCAGCTGAAGTTTCTGATGCTGAAAAATTTGTATGCTGTCGCGTACAATACGAGTCATTTGCAGATGAAATGTCAGCTCTACGCGCAAGTACAGGAATTCCAAAGACCAGTGCCATATTTAAGCTCACGCCGATGCTGTATCCTGATGGTCTGCTAAGAGTCAACGGAAGAATCGACGCCGCTAATTACATCCCTGAATCAGCCCGACGCCCGATAATATTACCCCAGAAACATCGCGTGTCGCAGCTGATAATGAAGCATTACCACCAAAAGAGACATCACCAGAACGACTGCCTAACAATAAATGAAATGCGGTAAAAGTTCTGGGTGCCTCATGCTCGCACATTATTAAAAAGGATCAAGAGGGATTGTGTCATTTGTATCACCGCTCGAGCCAAGCCATCTGTGCCACTTATGGGACAGTTATCCACAGACCGCCTAACACCGTACGTCCGACCTTTTACCTACTCAGGGGTGGACTACTGTGGACCATTCTGCGTTGCTATCGGCCGCAGACGAGGGAAACGTTGGGTGGCATTATTCACTTGCCTCACCACTCGAGCCCTACATTTGGAGGTGGCAGAAGATCTGTCCACCCATGCATTTTTAATTTGTTTCAGGAATTTTGTGAACCGTCGCGGCGTGCCGATTAGAATTCGTAGCGACAATGGCACCAACTTTATAGGTGCGCAAAAGGAGTTTCGCCAGGACAACCGCTTATTTGACGTAGATCGGGTCCGACGGGCAATGTCAAAGGAAAACATAGAGTGAATTTTTAATTGCCCAGCCAATCCTAGCGCTGGAGGTTGTTGGGAGCGGCTTGTCCAATGCGTGAAACGCCTGCTACAGAGAACCCTGAAGGATGAGGCACCACGCTTGGAGACCTTCCGCAGCGCACTGATTGAGGCGGAAAATATAATAAACAGCCGTCCACTTACAGAACTTCCTATAACCCATGAAGAAGAGGAACCACTTACTCCGAACCACTTCTTGAGTGGCTGCCTCAATTCCACTCAAACACCTGCACCGGAAGATGAGAAAATCTTGTCTGCGCAAACAATGGAGAATTGCGCAGAACCTGAAGGATCGTCTGTGGAAAAGGTGGGTTGTGGAGTACTTGCCACAACTTTGCATCGACAAAAATGGAGGAGTACAGCCTCACCACTAAGAGTAGACCAACTGGTTGTTGTATGCGATCCTGTCTTACCTAGAAGCCAATGGATCAAAGGGCGACTAATTGAAGACTTCACTGCCAAGGACGGCCAAGTCCGGAGTGCCGCGGTACGCACCAGCCGCGGTATTATCCGTCGACCTGCATCTAAGCTAGCCGCTTTAAGTTTCGTGGATCCCAGTATGAATCCACCGGGAGGTGGGATGTCGCAGTAAAAGCTACTGTCTTCGCCGTAAAATGTCTCGCCGAAGTACAAACTCGCCCGGTAATTTTTAATGAACGAGAGAGTAGCAGAAGAGCAGCCGGGAAGAAAGCAGCAAATTGTAAACAACCAAGAAGCTGGCACTGAAAGTTAAACCAACCACACCACAAATATAATTACAATTTGAATTAATAATTTTTAATTTTGTTAACAAATAATTACAAATATAATTACAAAAGTTTTAGAATAATTACATTCCTGTTGTACCTATCAAAAGAAGGTTAAAGGAATATAATTTCTTAATAATAATTTATAGAAAATGTGTTTAGCGGGTTTTGTATTGATAATCAGTTTTTTAAATTATACTTTCCGATTGGTTTGTGTAAATTGATTAATTTTTGAGAATACTAAACGCAACAAAGAATGCCAATTGTTTCTTTTATGTTTATGCTTTGCAGCAGTGTGAAGACCACTTTTAAGGAATAGTACATTTGGTCTTTGCACTCTTGTCATGGGGTAAAGGGCTGGATCTATGTGTTATGCGACCCGTGCCGAGGATCAGCCAGGCTGGGGGCTCTTTTTCGCAAAAATAGCCCAGTAAGTAATATGAGCTTATGGATACTTGTCGCCCTCCGTAATAATAAGCTTTACCTGCGTAGTTCAGAGCTATGAGCAGGCGGACATCTTTTCTCCGACACTCGAAGGTCAAAAATATGAATCTAAACAAAAATGAAAAAACTAAAAGAAAAATAGAGAAGCCTAATGGGTCCGGTCCTTCAAATAATAGACCGGGAGGGTCAAATCGACCCGTAAATAGAGCAGCGGGGCTACCGAGCTCAAAACTAGCCTCTACAATGACAGTGGCGAAGCCTGGTCCGAGTAGTGCTACAACAAGTGCTGGTAGTGGAGAAAAGGCTACGGCTATCTCCAACAAAGTAGTGCCTCTGAGGCCGGCGGAACAACCAGTAGAGTCGAAAGCCAGTGAACAGTGACTGAGACTAAGAGTTGTGAAGTGCAGGCCAAGGAGTGCACGATGACCAGTGCGCTTGGTAGCAAATGGCCAAAAGTCGATATCTCCGACCCAGCAAAAGCGGGTTATCATGAGAGGCGTACCGCCGCGAGAATATTAAAAAAGGTAAACGAACATGAGCCCACAGACGAGGAACTCACAAAAGAGGTAAGAAGTTCCATCGAGTGGGCAAAGGCGGTCTTGCCAAATTTCCAACTTGACCGACCGCTCGTGCATGTTCCGGCTCCGAAAAGACAAAGATTCTTCGAGGAAGCCAAGTCGTGAAAAAGAGTGAAGACACAAAGTGTCACTCCGACGAAGACATTCAAGGAAGTCGCAAAGAACCGCATAATTATAGGCGTACTAGATACGCAAAATCCGTAAAGGGAAAATTTCGGGTACGCAATGGAAGTGGGTGCAAGCCGCCCTATCATAGGTGTTTATAGCGGTGATCGAAAAAAATCCCGGTCCTCCACCGACATGCGAAGATGAAGGCTGGCACGAGGGCCAGATAAAGATGATCGTCTGCGCCGATGAGAGATCGGCAGAGCTGTATAAGGCTGCCATCTCAGAAGTAGGAGAGGTGTCCCCGGGTTCCAAACTGTTAAAAAAAAAAAAAAAAAAAAAAATATTTCATCTCGTCCGAGAGCGAAAGCTGGGATTCCGACTACACCGGACGACTCCGATACAATAACGAGAATCTCCAGAGAAAGCAGCCCGGAACTCCCGGTTAATGGATGAAGATTCATCAAAATTTAAAGTGGTAGCGGTAATACAGAAGCGGTGGAGACGAAACGTGCCACGATGCAGGTGCTAAATAAAGAAACAGTAGAGTCGTTGGCGAAATGCGAATGCTTAATACGGTATGGATTCGGCAAGGTGAAGGTGAAAGCTTATAAAGCTGACACCGAACCGTTGATTGTCTCGTGTCAACAGCCGAATCGGAAATAAAGACCGATAATGAGCTAGAGACAGTGAGTAGCGTCGACAGCCAGAAGATTGAGGATGGGTATATATATTCAGGTACTGAGCTTAGCAGGGCCCAGGAGAGAATGTACTCGGAGACGGAGCTGTTTAGCGACTCGCAAGATGACGGAGATGTGAAGCTGGTAGCTAATGAAGCTCCTACAAATAAACTTCCACCACAGTAAAGCAGATTCGGCTGCGCTCCTGACGATAACATGCAGAACACCAGCCAGACTTTGTCCTCATTCAGGCGCCGTGGGTGAGTGGAGCAAGAGTGTGTGGACTGAGGACTTCAGGGAATAAAGTTTAAACAGCAAGTACAATCAGGGCGTATATACTTGCTACAACACAATGTTAATGTTTTTATAATTCATAATTACAGTAATGAAAATCCAAACATATGTTGAAATCGAAAATAACACTTTTTCTCTCAAACCGCGAGTAGTTCTCTTTGTATATCTTTATATATCTGTTTAATACCCTTCCTAAATCGCTATCAGGTCTTTGAGACTTACCGCAACTGTTAAGTTAGGGAGGTGGTTTTAGTGAGTAAAAATCTCACACTCTTGGGTGATGCGTACCCCCTCGTGTCTTTTTGAAGATTTCCCCTCCCTTCGGAAAAAAGACCATTCAACGATCAGCTGGGAAACAAACCGAAATATCTACCGGCTGACCTCCATGTACCTCGCCCATGATGACCCAGGGTCACTACTATCGGACATGCTAAGGAAGTTAATAACGAATAGCGAGGCTTTTGGAGTGGGTCTTATACTGGGGGTGATACAAATTCCCACCATATGGTATGGGGTAGCTCCGACATCAACGAACGGGGTGAGTTTCTTTTCAATTATATTATGAGTAGAAAGTTGCTACTTTGTAAGAGGGGAAATGAACCCAGGTTTATCACGTGCAATCGTCAAGAAGTGCTAGATATTACGTTGGTTCGGATGTATTATTGGTAGAGGTGGTACAATTGAAGGTTCTATCGGAACACTCATTCTCAGACAATCGCTATATTGAGGTCATATTCCAAGAGGAAAGGTCCCTACCAATTACTTATTGGAATTATAGCAGAAAAATCTTCCTAAATATCTACCACAATTTCCTGACAAAGCTGAGTTCCTAGATAAACTTGTCATGTCTTTCACCAACTCTTGCATGAAGGCACTAAATAGAGCGTATCCTAAAAGCTATAATAGAGGTAAGAGGCAACCCCCCTGGTGGTCTAGAGACCAATTGAATAAAGCGAAGTCCTTTCGAAACGAAAGCGACCGAAGACGAAGCGGACTGTTATAGCGACAAGCTAAAGAAATACAAAAAGGAATTGAGAAAAGCGAAAGAACATCTTGGTGGTCTTTCTGTGGTGATATTGAGGGCACCACAGGGGCATCTTGACTACGCAAAATTCTCTCAAGCTCCACTCCAACAATTGGTTACATCCAGAAACCCGACAAGAGCTGGAAAGAATCAAGTGAGGAGTCTCTAAATCTGTTATTAAATACACATATTCCTGATATCCCAACAACGGGTATAATGGAAACTGCGCATAATACTAGGGCAAAGTCCGAAATTTTAAATATCATTTCGGAGGCTAGTATCACGTGGGCCGTAAAAACCTTTAAACCCTTTAAGTCGCTGGGAGCGAACGGGATCCTTCCAGCTCAACTGCAGTATTCAGTAAGCTACATTATGGAATGGTTAATAATCATTCAAAAGTGCGTTGCTGTTAAATCATATCGCCTCATTATGGAAAGAAGTGAAAGTAGTATTCATCCCTAAGGCGGGAAAAACTCACATGTTAGTCCAAAGGATTTCAGGCCTATCAGTCTATCGTCATTTTTATTGAAAACTCTAGATAGATTAATAAAAGCCAAGAATGATATCTTTCTTGAATAGAAGAATTTAGCGGGGAAAAAACAACCCCATCACAAATGACGATTTCACAGCACGCGTACTGTAATGGTAAATCTACAGAAATAGCTCTAAATTCGCTAGTGACAGTAACTGAGAAATCAATAGTAGACAAGTAATATACGTTTTTAGCTTTCCTAGACATTGAGGGCGCTTTTAATAGCACCCTACCCAAGGTAATAGCCGGTGCACTGACAGAATTCGGTAGTCCCGGGGTTGCTTGTTGACTTCATCGGACAAATGCTCATATGCAGGTTTGGGAATTCAACATTGGGTACTTTGAGGATACATAGATCTGTCAGCAGGAGTACTCCTGAACGCGACGTGCTGTCTCTTCCCCTTTGGGTACTGACAATGAACAAACTGTTAAAGAGCTTAGAGGAGAGAAGAGTGCACGTTGTTGCCTATGCAGACGATATTGTAATGTCGGTAATAGGCAAATTCCCCAACACGCTTTGTGAATTCATGCAAAGGATATTAGATGAGCTAAATCTATGGTCAGAATCACGTGGTTTGGCCATAAACGCCAACAAAACAGAACTGGTACTATTTGGTAGAAAACATAGAGTACCAGAAGTAAATACCCCCATAATAGATGAAATCACTTTGTCTTTTAAAGATAAAGCCGGGATTGATAGAGTAAGAAAAGCATCAACACCACTCTATTCGTGTAGGAAGACAGTAGGACTAAAATGGGGTATGGCTCTCGAATAGTACATTGGCTATATACAGAAGTGGTTAGACCGATTTTGTTGTACGGCATACTAGTATGGTGGCCGGCACTTCATAAAAGCTATGTTGTGAAAAACTTAGAACGTATTCAGAGTGCAGCTGGTTTATGCAATAGCCCTTAAAACGACTTCCACCGCAGCATTGAACATTATGCTGGACTTTTAGCCAATTGATTTGCTTGGAAAGCAACTTGCAATGAAATCGGCTCTTAGACTCAGGGAACTCTCCCTTTTAACTACAAGTAACAGAGGTGATACGTCTATTGTAGAACCATTTCCTAATATTCCCGACACTACAGATTACTGTAACTCTTTAGAATTGAATTCAAGAAAACCCTTTTACATCATATTCCTCACAAAGGAGGACTGTGATAATGGAATCATGATCGATAAGAACGAATTTAGCATTTACACTGATGATTCAAAACTAAATGATCGGGTGGGTGGATGTGCATTTTCTGAAAAGCCGAGCGTCAGTTTATCCTTCCGCTTGTCGGACCATTGTAGTGTGTTCCAGGCTGAGGTAATATCAATAAGAGAGGATATGCTACATATAAAGAATATTCCTGTATCCATGAGGGATATATATATCTACTCGGACAGCCAAGCGGCCATAAATTCACTTGAGGCAGTAAGACAATCTTCGAAAACCGTAGTACAATGCCATAAAGTATTAATTGAATTATCTGAATACTTTAATATAAACCTCGTCTGGGTACCGGCCATAGGGATATTGAGGGCAATTGCAGGGCTGATGAGCTGGCTAGGGGGGGGGGGGGACATTAGTAACTATCCTTCCATTACCAATGCAACATGCAAATTGCTAATAGATAATACACTGTCAACGTTACAAATGTTAGATGGAGACAATTATCATCCTGCCTAACAAGTCGACAAACTTCGCCGGAATGGAATTGCGGCCGTTCAAAGCTGCTGTTGACATGTAATAGGCAGGATATTAAATTTGTAATAGGGGTACTGACGGGTCACTGTTTGGTTGGTAGACATGCAAGTAGACTGGGGGTACCCCCCTATGACTTTTGTAGGAGCTGTCAAGCTGTCGAGGAAGAGGAGACAGTGGAACACCTCCTGTGTGGGTGCATTGCTCTATACTGAAAAAGGTTCTCCACTCTTGGATTTGCATTTCTTGACAGTATGGAGGAGATTTCCCGGATGAAACTAATGAACTTTTATCAAATTCAATGGATGGATTAAGGAGGATCCAAAAATATATGGGGAAAAGAAGCTCTAGTGCCCACAATGGGCCTTGAACAGGCCTAAGTGAGTCATATAACCTAACCTAACCTAACCTAACATAGCATATTAAGGCTTTGCGTCAGTTAACATAAAATGCAATATAATTATAAAATGATTCTGAATTATTCTATGGAAATATTTACGAAATAATAAACTATTTTTTACAATTACCTTATGCTGAAGTTCAATCCCATTATCAATTTACAAAGGTTTCGATTTTCCGTAAGTCCCATTTAGGTAGAATGCAAATAAATTAAATAAATTTCTTCAATGTCTATTCTAACCTATTACAGAAAAGAGTTGACAAAGGATGTTTCCATCGATGGTAAAAAAACATCAAAGTTATAACATCGATTGTTAAGCATCGAAAATAAATATCGAGGGCGCAACATCGATGCTCTATACTATCGGACAGCTTACCATCGATGGTCAAACATCGAACATCGACAGCAAACCATCGATGCTTCGATACTATCGAACCTACTATGTTTCGATACTATACTCCACTATCGGCCATCCCTAGTGGCGTGTTAGTGGAAACACTTTTCAATAGAAACTGGGAGTTAAATAATATCTTTTAACATTAAAAAAATAATAATAAATTGATCTGGCTATATCGGTTGTTGATATAAGACATTAAATTTTTTCCTGAATATTTAATTTTTTTTTTTTGTTATCCCAATTTATTTATAATCTGTTTTTTAACAATAAGTACAATTGTACAATTGGTTATACTATATATTCTGGCCACTGCCAGAGCAAATATTATTTAATCAAGAAAATGTATTATTTATACCTACATACAGATTAATATACATAAAAACACAACATCAAAAGACAATGTTAAAACCTATGTGGAAGTTCGGTGGCTGCGATTCGCTTTAGTCTTCTTTGTGGGAGATTTTCCATTCCCGATAGTTGTCGCATGTGAGGATGTTCATGGGTCTTTAGACGCTCCGTGTATTTTCTGCTACACTTTTGTATGGTTTCCTCAACCGTGTCAATGTTCAAGTCAGAATGTCTTCATTCGTCACGTACCAGCCAGCCATCGTTATTGCACGGAGAATTTTGGATTGTGTTCTTTGGATCAGCTGTATGTTGATTTTGCTCGCAGCCCCCCAGATTTCTATCCCGTAATTTCATATTGGTATGATTATTGTCCTATACATTTTTGGTTTATTTTGTAGCGATAATTTGGAACTACTTCTTAATAGCCAACTTAATTGTCTGAATTTGTTTCTTTTTTCGTATTGTTTACTTTTTATGTGTTTGGCTTCGATTATTGTGCCAAGGTATTTTGTGTTGGATTGAATTTTAATTATTTCGTCTTTAATTGTTGGAGGATGTTTCTCAGATTTCCTGTTAGTATATACAACTTTAACTGATTTTTCTTTGTTTATCTCTAGACCGCATTTTTTGAACCAGAGGACTGTATTTTTGATAATTCTTTGTAGCGTATCTGTCTGGAATCGCTTCCGATATATGTTGGAATCGCTTCCGATATATGGTATCTTCCACAATTGATTTAAAACTATCACTGAAATCTGAAGAAGACATAATTACGGCTGTTGAACACTTCAACAACAGCCTGCAACGCAACTAGGAATTTAAAGAGACCCACAATATTCCAATCCGCTTTACGAATGGAAAATAACGAATGGGCTAAAAATGACCTTGAAAGAGCAGTCACATTTGCCCGACACTTAAAAAAAGTATTTACCCCACATGAAATCGAGCCCCCAGCATGTGTAACAGAAGAAGTGAAAAGTGTTCTGGGTAATACCCATCAGATGGACCTACCCATACGTAAATATTCCAAATCTGAAGTGAAAGCAGCTATTGATAAGCTAAATATTAAAAAAGCCCCTGGGTACGACCTTATCACTGGAAAAATAGTAAAACAACTTCCAGAAGAAGGAGTGACATATCTTACCTACTTATTTAACGCGGTACTAACATCTGGCTTTATACCTCCCCAATGGAAAGTGTCACAATTAAAAATGATTCTCAAACCCGGAAAAAGCGCTGATAAAGTTGAATCGTATCGCCCAATTAGCTTGTTACCGATTGCTTCTAAACTCATGGAAACCCTTTTCCTGAAAAGACTACTCCCAATTATAGAAGAGCGAAAGCTAATTCCAAATCATCAATTTGGATTCAGGAAAAAACACATCACAATCGAACAGGTTCATAGGTTTGTTGAGTATATACTCGTACACACTGCATTCGAAGAGAAAAAATATTGTACAGCGGCGTTTCTTGACATCTCGCAAGCATTTGATCGCGTTTGGCACGATGGTCTGCTTTACAAAATAAAAACTACACTCCCCATTAACTACTATGTGTTAATCAAGTCCTATATTACACATAGATATTTTTTCCTAAAGCAAGGTGAGGAACAATCTGAGCTCCATGAAAGCTCAGCAGGCGTACCCCAAGGAAGTGTCATGGGCCCAATACTTTATCTACTCCACACGTACGACTTACCATCAGCTAAAGCAGTCACCATAGGTACCTTTGCAGATGACACTGCTGTCTTAGCTGTTGACACTCTCCCACACTTAGCTTCCTCTAAAATCCAGAGTGGGCTAAACAAAATTACTGACTGGCTAACAAATTGGAAAATCAAGTTAAACGAAACAAAATCAGTCCAGGTTACATTCACTCTGAAACGAAACACCTGCCCACCCGTTCTCACACTCAACGGCATAAATATACCCCAATGTAATAAGGCTAGATACCTTGGGATGCACCTCGACAGAAGATTAACTTGGAAAACACATATATTTACAAAACGAAAATCACTCGGTATAAAGCTCAGAAATCTACACTGGCTCTTGAATCGAATCTCCAAAGTCTCAATCGATAGCAAATTGCTCTTGTACTCAGCAATTTTAAAACCAGCTCGGACATACGGTATTCAGCTGTGGGGCACTGTTGCAACTTCCAATGTTGAAATGATTCAAAGATTCCAATCAAAGACCCTAAGAATGATTGTAAACGCGCCCTGTTATATCACAAACAACCAAATCTGAAGAGAAAATCCACAACAGATCTCCTGTGCTAATAGGCAATGGCTGCACCACTGGGTGTAGTCCATAAAATACAGTAAATACAAAAATTAGTCTTAAGTTATTAAATATTGCTGAATGTATGGTGAATGCAACAGATTGCAATAAAAATTTGGATATTAAAAAAAAAAAAAAAAAAAATCTACCGCGGTTTTTTCGTCGTGGTTTGACGCTAGGAGTACAGTATCATCCGCAAATGTTGCAATCATGGTTCCTGGGGTTGTGGGGGTTGGAATATCGGCAGTACATATTAAATATAGAAGTGATCCTACTACACTGCCTTGAGCCACCGCCAGTCTCATTTGCAAAATATATGAATATTCATCGTCGTATTTTATGTAAAAGTGTCTCTTGCTTATAAAACACTATTTATTTTATAGTAGTGGTAGCTTTCTGAATGTTCGTTTTTGCCCAGGTATTATTTTCTATTTGTTTTGGTTGTTTATGTATTATTGCGCTGTTCTAGTTTACAATCCTCATATTGTTTTATAGTTACCTGCAGTTCTATTGAATTTAGCTTTGCCATTTTTTCCTGATTCTTCTTTTTGTCCTATTTTATACTTAATGTGAGCTAGGACAGTAGTAATTTGTGATGGGCTTAGATGGGTTGACTGAATTGCTGCTTTGACGATGTTATCATTTAAATATGCTATTGCTGTGCCAATTTATTTATTTGGTTTTAATGAAATATTTGTTTTTATGTTATTTTATATCAAATGATTTTAAATTGGCCATGTATTGAGTCCTTGTGTTATTATGTTTGGGTGGACAGTACACAACTGACACGGTAATTGGTCCCCTCAAGTCACTTATCTCTATAGAGGTTGCTTGAATGTGATGTGTTTTATATTCTTCTAGTTCTAGACATTTAAAGGATTTCATTATGATAATTGCTGTTCCCCCGTGTGCTCGATTGTCAGGGTGATTTGTATAATAAATATTAGTTCGGTTGTTATTATAGCTTCCGTCAGTAGCATGCGTTTCAGATATAATATCACATAAATATGTACAGTTTTTGCACAGTTTAGTGGCCTGCTAAAGTTAAGAGGGAAATATATTGGTATTTGTAACAGATGCAGCTCATTATATCCAAATATGTGCGGACACATTAAAAATGCTGATGATACACATCACACATGCATAGCTCATGGTGTGCATAGAGTTTGCAAAAGCATTCGACGAAAATACCCTGAAGTGGATACGCAAATATCGAATATAAAAAAATATATATATTTTTAAAAAGTGCAGCAAGACTTCGTTACTTTCGAGGGAAGGAACCTCAACTTCCATTGCCGCCAAAACTAAGCTATCAATAAACATATATATGTCACTTACGCTTCTATTTATATAGGTATTTGCTCGCTGGGCAATCGCTCCATGCTGCTGTTTATTATGCCAACTAACGAAGAAAATTGCCATAAAAAGTTAATTAAAAACTTATTTGTTTTAAGGTCGTAAATATTAGACTCCATTGAATGCAACGAAGACCGAAAATAGAAGACCAGTCGTCCAAGAAATTTTTGAAAATTAAAGACCTTTTCTTGTAAAACAAATTACTTACGCCCATAAAGACCATTAAAAGGATTGTTTAGGATTTCGAGTTCGAAACTTTGTCTGATACGATTGAAGTGAGAGATATTGAATGGTCATTTAGTTGTTTGAATCTAATACTGGGAGTTAAACGCATGCCCATTCTAGCAGAAACTTAAAAAAAAATATCTTGTAATTTCGTGTTTCAATATATAAAATAACGACACCCAATATATAAAATAACGACACCCAACCGAATTGCTCTTCTCTATGAATTTGTAACTTTTTTGTTCTTTTATTTAAAAAATGCATTTTTGCCTTTTTGAATATTTAATTTGCCTATTTCAACGATTTTTGTGCCATAAAATCGGAGTCATTTTGATTATACAAGCATATACGTTAGGCCATACAGAGAGTAATGACCCTCCACTATGCCACGGAACTTGTCTCGTAATTAATTTTTTGTACATGTTACGTATTTTCACTAAAACTTCAATACACGCTTTTAAAATTTAAAAATAGAATTTTGTTTTTACGAAATACCATAAATTGTTTGCAACCAAGTTTTTTCAACAACAGTTATTTATTGGAGAGTACTCCGGCAAAGCTCGGTTTCGTTGTACCATTGGTTAACAGTGTCTTAAGATGCAGCATGTCCAATGCAGTCGAAGGATCTAATCGGTGCCCTCTTGACGAGTTGCAGGCTTAAATTTGTGCAAAATCCCACAGTTCTGAAATATTTAATGAGTGTTTTTGCCTTTAGTTTCTTTGATAAAAAGCATATAAAATCGTTTCACTTCTTAGACTTGTTTCAATGTTTAAGATGTAAACGAGTGCAAAATATAAAAAATATAAAGTATTATTTACCGGGCATTGGTTGAATCAAATTCGAAATGATCCATTTACATCTTTTCAATCTAAAAAGCATGCATACTCGTATGTACGAAATAAAAAAGGAAATTGTTTGATGATGTGAGATGATGTTTGAAAAGATCGGAGTGGTTTTTAAATGAATCTGAGGTGGCGTAGCGTCACTTCCTAAGTAAATTTATATCAGAATGTGTCCAACTTGCTTTCTACCATTTTATACACTATACTAACATTACCTGAACCATGGGACACAATCGTAACCATGTGGAGCAATTCGGAAATATTGGTTCCATTATCACCACTGTCGAAAATGTGAAAATAACATAAATAACTCTCTATGTGCAATTATCACTTCTATTTGTGCAAATGTGTAATTGCAATATAAATTACTTTTTACATTGATGAATCTTCATTCTAAAAAGATCTACGAGTAAGACGAGTAACAGCTTTGCTCGAGAAACAAATAAAATTGAGTTTATAACTTTGGAATATAGTTGAGGACGGCTTCGAAAAGGGTACTGATATATCAAAGTGATCTCCTTACTCTTTTGTTTGTACATTGCAAGTTCAGAAAATATACAAAGTTATTGGTCATGTGACAATTGGAATGATGGCTTCAAAATGTAGGCCTCAACAAAATATGATATGCTAGTAAAATGAAATGATATATGAGTGAAATTAAGGTTTCCCATGAATAAGTCCACATTCTACATCTATTTTGATTTCTGTAGTGAACTTTGTAAGAATTTAAATTTTCAGTGGAATATTATACAGCATTATTTCGAGAATTCTTTCTACAAATAAACAAAATTGCCATATAAGAGTACGTTCAGAAAACAATCCAAAATAGATATTGGATGGTAATTAGCAATTTATGCTTTTGAAAGCATTTCAGATATACATTTTTTCATCAGGGGGCTCGCTCTTTTGTCTGTGAATGTCCTTGAATATCACAAAATAGTGAGTTTAATTAGCCGTTAATGTAAGGTTGTGATTTATGATACATTTATGCGTGGTAATGTAAATTCACTCTTGTATTCAGGGATTAAAGAAAAGTATACGACACGAAATTGCAGTAGGTGACCCTCATTAATGCAAAGCAGTAAACGATAAATGGACCTCTCGAATGGGGCGTTCTTGGCTGTGTAAAACTTGCCGATCATCTGCTTCTTCACGCCCAAGTTCATACTGGTATCGAATATGACCTATCATGACTGCAGAGTTTTGCATTGCTGGATTGTCTCACAAGCATTCAATACACTGATTGGGGGTATAGCACATTTATTGTATATCTACTCAAATCAAAATCAACTGTTTTGTAGGAAAGGTAAATAGTTTATTTCGATTTCCGCAGAAATGAAAAATATTAAAAATTAATGTAATAATAAAATAACCATATCGGAGATACAAAGAGTAGTTCAATGGAGCCCTAATTGGTGGCTGCATTATCTTCTCTTTTTCGCATTATTTGTTATTGCGACTCTGTCGTATGCTGTGTCTTTCATGCTGGCTGTCAGGTTGCCGGTGTACGCTCGCTGGTTGTGCTGGTGAGTGCGACCGCTACTAGCTGCAACCTTTTCCTTTTGTTGTCTGCTAGAGTCGTTTTTGATAATTTTGCTATTCGAATGCTGAATTTCTTGTAGTTTGCTCATTGCTGCTGCACCATTTAATGCGCTTGTACTCCTGACGGGACTCCCACTGACCTCGGTTGAAGCGTAACCGCTGTCCTTAACGTGAGAATCATTTTGCTGGCCATTAAAATAGTAGGAGGACAAATGCTGATGCTGCTGCTGCTGCAGCATGGAAGCATTTGCTGGCAATGAGATTTGTGCAAGCGTCGTAAACGCGTTAGCGAGGCCGTTGAATGTGGCGGATTTTGTATTCACATTGATGTTCTTCTTATCATAAAGTACAGCAGCGGGGGAATTGGCGGCAGGTATCCCAGCTGTATTTATAAAGAATGAGCTTCCATTAGGAGCGTTACCCTGTTGATTAGTAGCAGAAATTAGGTTGTAAGCGGTGTTATCAAGCGTCGGTGAACTGGCATATAATGGTGCCCTCACCGAATCGAACTTGGTGCGTTGCAAATTATTCGCAGGCTGTGCAGTTGTGGTCTGTGTCGTGCCAAAAGCAAGTACGTTTTTAGCAGTACCACTAAGATTGTACGAGTTAAAGTAAGGCGGTCCATCGACCGTTAGTAAGTTATCGGTGCTAAGCGATTGATTAAAATAGCTTTCATTGGAGGCATTGGGCTCACCTAAGTGGTTTAGGTCCATATCGGAAGTGAACATCTGCAAACTACTTGCGATGAAATCCTGACGCGAACCAAGCGTTAGAACACTGCCGCACATACTGTCACCATTATTCAGTGTCGATAAGTTGCTCGTCAAAGGACTAGCGGACTTCTCCTTTGAATTCAGTGATACACCCATTTCACTGGGGCCCTGCTGCTGCACTCCAGTACGTGGATCGAAGTGCTTCTGTGTGGCGTCTTTGAGTGTGGTTTTGATTTGTTTAGTCTTTTCTGCAGACGCGCGTATTGATGAAATATGCCCTGCAACTGGTTCTCGTGAAATTGAGGAAGATGGTGATGTGGAATTCGTTTCCTCATTTTCTTCCTGGTTTAATGGTAAAAATAAAAATTTAAAGATATTAAACACAAGTTGTGAATAAAACAAGCCCTACATGTAATAAGCATGTTTATATGGCCATGGTTCACGAAAACATGGCGCTACAACTTACCTCGTCTTCTTCTGTTATCACCGAGGACTCGATCCAATCCTTAATACGATTCTTCTTTGTTTGGCGATCGACGTTTGTTTCAATGCCACAATCGGCCAATGTGTATAGCAAGCGATGCTTTTCATCGGGGCTGCTATGAAATGAATACATCGACGGACATAACTCGTCAGTTTCATACTCAGCCATTTCCTTTTCAGCGGTCTTAGCTAACCAGCGGTCATCTATGAACTTCGCTAAGTCGGACAAATTTTTGGGACGGCGGTCGCCCCTTGGTTCAAGAAAACGTCGAAACATGCGTTGAGCTCGCGATGTCAACAATTTGAATAGTTTTGGGGTGCGTCTCATGGGCAACATGATGGAACCTTGCCATGCGAGATATCGTACGTAACGCGGATCATCAGACGCGGCTTTCTGCCAAGGCAGACAACCGGTGAGACACACAAAGATCACAATCCCGAACTGCCACACATCATGATTCGGGTCAGCCCTGGGAATAAACAATATTAGTATAAATTGAGAATATATATATAGAGTCCGCTAAAAAGAGGGTGTAGTACTTGTATGTTCCTTCAGGTTTGATTTCTAATACTTCAGGGGGACTATAAGGTAACCATTCATTGCGCCTTTCAACAGTAGTTCCCGCTTGATATGATTCTCCAAAGTCACATAGTTTAACGCGAGAAAAATCTGAACGGTAAATAAGCACATTATCCAATTTCACATCGCGATGCACAATTTCCCTGCAGAAGGAGAGCGGCAATCTTAAAAAATGGTTTCGGTTATCCACTCAGTTTGCTGTACTCACTTTGAATGCATATAATCTAAGGCTGAACCAATTTGTTTAGCCACGCGCTTGCTGTAGACCTCTCCTACTCCCGTCTCCGTTACATTCGATGTTAGATCACCTGCAAAGGTAATATTAAACAGTTTTCCTAATGAATGAAACTTGTTCATTTACGAGCAAATACGTGCACTCTCTTACCTAAAGGCGCATATTCCTGTGTGAATACATAGAACCCTGCAGTTTCGAATGCGACATCATATGTGGTCACTATATTGCGATGTATGCCGAGATGCAGACCAAAGTGGAATTCTCGGTAGAAATCGCGCAGCGAGACGTACGGTTTCGGCACTGCCTTTAGAACCATTTCCGTCTGTGAGGCTCGGTGCTCGACAAGTAGAATTTTTCCGAACCATCCTTCGCCCACAATTTGCAAGATGTCAAATTCATCAACTAAATGGACCTGCAAGAAACGAGACAGAATCTGAATTAAATAAAACTATAATTACCGGCAATTCTCTTTAATCGCAGCGCTGTTGTAGCAAGGAACCCGGCAGTAATTTGTCTAATTTAAGATTTCGGCAGAATGAAAAACATTTTCCCCCAAAATGTGCATAAAATTCAGACATTAAAAGGTGGGCACGTTCCGTTGTTTAACCTATGAAGCGTGTAGGGTGGAGGATTGGTTTGGATGGCTGCCAAATGATGTCAAAATAAATACATTTCAATATTATTGAAGAAATTTTTATTTGCTTTATTTTGTTTTTACAAAAAAGTCTCATTTTGTATTTGTTTTCCAAACAAAATTTCCGCAACCAACAATGTGCGAAATGATAAAATAAAATGCGCGTTCTAAGCTGATTTGCATATGCATGTGCCAATTGGTATGTCTATTGGAATTGAGTCAAGGCAAAGACACCTGTTCGAGTTTTCACAGAGGAATTCGATCAGCTTTTGAATACTTTTCGTATCTAAGAGAGGTGGGCCAATTTTCAAGATTTTAGTGGAAGTCTGGCTATTGACTTTTCGCTTTTTCGCCAAGGTCAGGGCCCAGACGAAATATAAATACGGACACAAAAAATATCGATGAAAAGAAATTAGTTGTCTTAGGAATTTTGTGAGTTCCTGAATGTGCTGTGCAATTGCTTAATTCCTAGACTCATTGCAGAAAAACATACAGTCACTTCATTGAACATAACTTTTTAATTGATTTTAAAATTCCTAAATGGGATACTTTAATGGGATTGGAAACATTTAATGTCAAAAAACAATTCCTTGCAATTAAATTGGAAAAAAATTAAGTGCAATTTTAAAATTTAGAAATGCTTCCGATAGAATGACATATTTTCTACTCATTTCACAAATCTGATCATCAATCAATTTAATATCCCACATAACAACGATATTGTGACAAAACAACGTTTTTAATGAATTTGAATATCACATTCAAATATATTATAGCATGTCATAAGTCTAGATCAATCGAAATTCATTGCAATTGCTATGTCGTTCTCCCTAATGCTGTTTGTAATCCGTTAGTTATGTTCTATGTTAAGAAACATAAAGAACGTTGCACATACTTACGTATCATTTTTATATTTCGTAATATTATATTTCGTATGAATATAATTAAGAGTATTCTAGAAACCAGACCGTGACTAGATATAGAAGAATGTGAAACTACAGCCGTTTTGTCTTGAGTTGAAGGCAGCACCGATGAGAATCGATTTGAAAGGAAACTTGTAAAGTCGTGGATTCCATTGAAGTTTGTCAAGAACTTAAAGCGAAGTGCTATTAATTAAACTACTTTTATTAAAGCTAAATAATCAAAAAAATAGTTTTGCTTTACTTGAAACAAATCAGTGATTCGCATTAGAAACTAATTTCTGTAACTAAATGAATTATGGTTGGGGTAGAAAGTTAATGGCAATTATTTGAAAATTTATCAGAAATACTTTATTTTTGAGCAAGATGGCCAGTTATCCTTTTTTCACGCCACAATTTACTTATGCTGAAGCTGTGCTTCTATAAAATTCGAAATCATAATTATTAAATGCCAAAATATGTACGAACAGTTTGGCTCGGTAAAGTTTCCTGAAATAAAATGAGCTTTGTAAATTTTTTGTTCATACCAATAAACATACTTATCAGAGCAATTAACAATTGCATTCTTTGCACAAAAGTGTAGTTTCAATAAAATTGCTTTGTAAAAGATTTTGGCATGTTGATGATTTTTGTATTATAAATTTTATTTTTGAAACGTTAAATGAAATAAAATTTGAACGCGGTAAGAAAATAAGGTAAGCCGTATTTTTCTATACCAGAGTTATTTATATTTTTTTGCAGTTCCAAAAATTTGTTTGTTCTTTAAGAAAAATATCTAAAACCATAACCGAAACAAAAATTGAAATCTTGGAGCGTCTTCGAAATGGAGAAGGTTCAACGTCTCGACGTAGAATTTTCAGTTTGATCGAAGCCACAGTAAAGAACAATTACGAGAAATAAAGCTGCAATTAGGCAATATGCAATTTCTGGAACGAAGCTGTCCGCTAAATTTTCATCATATACTAGAGGTTCTATTAAAGAAAAAATGGAGAGAGTTCTGATAATATGGATTGAGGAAAATAATCAAAAAACAGTTTATAAACAAGTAGGGGACAAGAATCTTCCAATTGGCGCATTCAACTCATTATAAGAGCTTTCCTGCGAGCACAGGTGGGCTAACGGGATTTATCCAAAGGCATGCTCTTCATAACATAAATATCAGGGGAGAAAGCACTTCTTGAGATGAGAACGCTGCCAAAGAACTTCCTCCGAAACTTGCAAATATAATTGCCGATGGTGGATACGTCCCAGATCAGGCCTTCAATGCGGACGAAACTGGGGTTTTTTTGGAAGAATACGTCGCGCAAAACATAGTTTTATTTTATTCTAATGCTACAGGAGATCGACCGAAGTCTCTGATTGTCAATGACGGACCCATGCCGCGAGTAGTGAATAATGTTGATTTTGATACATTACCGGTTTATTGGATGGCGAATTAAAAAGCATTGGTAACGACAATAATTTTTACAGAATTCCAGCAAATAGTTCGTCCCAGACACTAGACAATATATGAATGAAAAAGGTCTAGAATTCACAATTCATTTGATTATAGATAATGCACCTGGGCCATCCAGATTTACAACATTAAATGTAAAAGTTTTATTCCTCCTACCAAGGAACTGTCGCAACATTTTAAACTTATTACATCAAGCGAACATTTCAACTTATTTTGGAAAAGGTTTTCTATTAAAGATTGTGTTTGATGCTGCTTTATCATTAGCTGAATTACGTGTACGTCAACCTTAAACGCATGTTGGAGAGTAATTTGCCCATTAATTTGTTAAAATTATTATTTTTGTGGCTCCAAATACGTAGTGAACATTGTTTTGTTCAATCAACAGGGTGGCCCAAATGAGACCTAGTGATGTTAACCACGTGTAACTCTTGTAATAACGGGTTTTTTTAAATGATTTATTTTAATATGTATGTTAAATACATTTTATGGAAATTTAACGTGACAGACAAATGACCACCATTTTGCTCGATACAGGCATTGGCTCTTTTTAGCGCATTTTGCATTACACGGCGTAATGTTTCTGGTTGCAGGCGCCGTATTTCGTCTCGAATATTCTGCTTGAGCTGTCCAAGTGTCTGTGGTTTGTTAACATACACTTTGTCTTTTAAATATCCCCATAAAAAAAGATCGGGCGCAGTTAAATCTGGTGAACGAGGAGGCCAAGGGAAATCTGAATTTCTTGAAATTATGCGTTCACCAAAAATTTCACGCAGCATGTCAATAGTTTGCCTAGCAGTATGCGCAGTGGCTCCATCTTGTTGAAACCACAAATTAGGATGTTGCTCCACCATTGGCCGCAAAAAGTTGTTCTGTAAGAAGCCCCGGAGACCGTTTCTGGCGTTTCATCCTTGTTCGCGCCGGAGCCCTCCTGTTAACGGCTGCTGCCTGCGCACCGTCACCATGCGACTCTGCGCGGGGCTCAGTGCGGAGAGAATTCCCCTCATTGGGTCCCGCCAAAGTCGTGTAGCAGGCCGCAGCCATCTTTATTTTGATGAGAGTGCTGACGCAGGCAGCGGAGGAGAGCTGGTCGGCAATACTGCGTGCCGAGTCAGTTGAACTTGAGCAGGCAACCAATAAGTGTGGAAACAGATATCAACAAAACACATTTTTAAAACTTTACTTTACTTCTCGTTTTTCTTAAAAATAATTATTCTTACTTGGATTAGATAAGTGGAAAACAATTTTATATTTTGTCATTATAAAGAATAACTGTGTATATTTCCCTTTAACGTTTAATCGGAATTAAATAAATATTTAATTTATAAAGAATCAAAAAAAATGGAATCAGAGAGAAACGACGAATTAAGAAACATGGTCCTTCGAGCCGGATGGCAGCTGCGTCCGGTAAGTTTTTAATATTTATTTGTGTAATATATTATTAAACAATTTTTATTTAATTTCTATATTGCAGATCTATTTATTTATGATTTTATTTCGTAATTCGTGATTTATGTTTTTTATCGCATAATTCGCGTTTGGGTACGGTCGTCGCGGCAAACGGTACATTTCCGTATCGTCACTTGTGTGAGTGTGTGCGTGTGTGTGTATTCTTGCACAGCAGCAGGTACTGGAATTTACATTTTTAAATAAATTCTCAGCACGGCCGCTGCGTAATTCGGTTCGCAGTATGCAGCTCAAAGCGCTGCCGACGCCGGTTACGATAAGCTGTGTACAGCTGCTTGTGCGCAGATTTTTCCACAGCCGCTGTGCATGCTATTGCCATTGCCGCTATCCGCTGTTCCGTTGTGCATTCAATGCCCTACTTTTGAGTGTTGCTTTGTTCGTTGAAACGAATTAAGGCGGGTGTCACACTCACAACTCTTGTGGGTCAGCTGTTCGGGTTATCCGTACTGCGTGCGTATATCGCCGCGTTGAAGTCGCATCGTGGTGCAAGTAAGCGGTGGGAGCATATTGTTCTTGCTCCTACGTTGGCGTGGGGGTCTACAGCTCACTGCGCTGCCCAGAGCCTGGTTACTGTACGTTGTGTACCGTTGCTGATGAACCGGTAACTTACACCGTTGCCGGTAGTTTTTCCGTACTAACGGGTCAACAACTGTTAACGTGGTGGAGGATCGACGCTTTCGACACGAGTGCGGTGTAATTAGGTTCGCAGTCCACAGCTCACAGCGCTGCCGACGCCTTTTTACAGTAAACCGTGTGCCAGCGGTGCTTGAACATCCCCATATTACGACGCTGAAAAATACGTACGCTCGTTGATCTCCGTACGTCACAATTTTCGCAGCTCGCAGCGCTGCCAACTTGTACTGACCTTTTGTCTTTGATAACCCTGTATCGGTGAACCCACGAGCGACGCAAGGTCCGGGTCACATACAGCAGCTCATAGCGCTGCGTTGGGTATCTCAAGTAGGGGTTATAATTCAAGTTCCTTGTTTTTCAATTGTAGTTGCTCAGTGCTGTCGTCATTGCCTAGGCTTCGCGTAATTTCATTCCTACTGGGGATTGTCTTTACGTTGTGTGGACTCTTCAGTGAAAATAAGGCGGGTGTTAGACCGGTCACGTCAGCAGGCAGCTGGGTACACATATAACTGGGTACACATATAGCTGGGTAACTGGGTGTGTCGACGTGAAGGTGTAGTGTTTTCCCGTGTTTTGCTTGCGTTTTGCCATCATTGAGCTGCGTTCTCAGGTCAAGCGGTCTGCAACTATGCTGACTCCGCTGATAGACGCGGCTGATAGCCTGACCGCGTTTGTTATTGAGTTCGAGCGGAACTCTTCCGCCCCTCAAAATCTTGAATATCTTCGCCTTGATCTGACTGAATTGGCAGACTTATGGCAGGCGTTGAAGGAGGCGAAGGCTGCAGCGGTCATTGAAGCGAATTTAGACGAGAAATGCGTAGCCATTAAAGAGTCTATACGGCAACGATTCGCAGCAAGTTTTGCCATGTATAAACAGGGTCATGCTCGGATCAGTGGACTAATACAATCCCTGACCGTCTCTCCAACGGTGCCTTCCGAGGCGTCGCCTGAGCTGTCTTCTCAATCCCACACTATTCCGGTGCCTCCTTGTGATATTGAGATTTTCGGGGGGGAGTACTCCAAGTGGATCACCTTCCGTGATATGTTCACGGCGCTGTTCCTGCGGAACGCTCGGCTATCTAACATCGAGCGGTTGTATCACCTGAGAGCAAAGACTAGGGGGGAGGCGCGAGAAATCGTGGACCAATGCCAACTGACCAATAGCGGTTTTGAACAGGCGTGGGCGGGGCTTACTGCGCGATACGAAAATCGGCGCAAGCTCATTAATTGTCAGCTGAAGTCCCTATTCACAATGCGTACCATAGGCAAAGAAAGTGGGTCGGAGCTAAAAAGGCTGCAGCGGGAAGTGAGCAATTGCATTATGGCATTGAAGGAGCTGTCGGTGGATGTAGGCAGTTGGGATCCAATTTTTATATACTGGAGTTCCATTCGGTTGCCGGAGAGGACCCTTTCTCTCTGGGAGCAGTCCCTTGCAGATCATGCGGATATCCCGACTTGGGTGGCGATGGAGAAATTCCTCTCGAAACGATTCCAAACTTTGGAGGCGGTCTCTGATGTCTGCCAGACGGATCATGCGCGGGAGCCTGGGGGGAGCCGCTCAACACCACTCCGCAATAGCCACGTGCAGGCTCATCAGGCGATGGTCAGTCCGGAAGGGTGTAAGATATGTACACTACCAGGCCATCGGGTCTCCCACTGCTCTACTTTCATCAACGCTGATGTATCAGAGCGATGGGGATGGGTGAATCGCTTCCACTTGTGCGTGAATTGTTTGAAGGGGGATCATCGTGTGTCAAATTGCACGAGTAAATACCGATGTTTTACGTGTCAAGAGCGGCATCATACTCTGCTACACCGTGAGCCGCTCCCGAACCGGAGCATAAGAGGCCCACCACGCACGACGCCGCCTCGAGGCAGACGATCATCCAACGGACGCAACGCGGCCACCACGTTGGCTCAACCTGCTACACCTTCCTTCGCCCACGCTGCACAGGTGGTATCTGCTATAGTCCAGGGACGATCCGGTCCATATCGAGCTCGAGGTCGGCTACCCAAACGTGTGCTTTTAGGTACCGCCATTATTCACGTATGGTATCAGGGAGTCAATTACATGGCCCGTGCATTGATCGACCCTGGGTCGGAAGGGTCTTTCATCTCAGATCAGCTCCAACGACGCCTGCGACTCCCTACGCGTACCGTGCATGCCCAAGTGTCCGGGGTGAGCAATGTGGTGGCAGCTAACGTGACAAAAGCGTGCGATTTAATGTTAGGGTCACCTCTTGACAGTACTGTGCGGCTCCCGGTGTCAGCATTAGTACTGCCCACCTTGACCAGCGAATTACCCCGACTAGGGGTATCAACGCAACAATATGCCCAATTGGCCGGCTTACGACTGGCTGATCCAAGCCTTTCAAACTCTTCACAAGTTGACATTCTGATAGGGGGTGATTTATACCCGATGGTGATGCTTGATGGGTTGAAGCGTGACGTTATTGGGTCATTAATTGCACAGGAAACTGTATTTGGTATTGAAGGCAGGTTACTCCGTAACCCTGAGCAGAAAGACCAATATGACTCCGTGGTACAGGAGTACTTGACTCTTGACCATATGGTAAAAGTCCCGCCTCCACCTTCAGGAGCTCTTGCTCACTATTATTTGCCTCATCATGCGGTAATGAAACCCGCGAGTACGTCCACCAAACTGCGAGTGGTATTCAATGCGTCTCAAGCAACCAATAGCACCCTCAGCTTGAATGATGTCTTATATACGGGTCCCACCCTGCAGGCTGACTTGACCCAACTTATCGTGCGATGGCGAATGTTTCAGTTCATCTTTAATGGGGATCTGCAAAAGATGTATCGGCAGATTAGAGTAGCTCCAAAGCACACCCCGTACCAGCGAATTGTTTTTAGGGCCTCTCCTGCAGCGCCAGTCTCCGATTACGAGCTACAAACGGTTACCTTCGGAGTCAACTGTGCACCGTACTTAGCGATTAGGACATTGGAACAGCTCGCGATGGATGTCGAGGAGGACCTACCCTTAGCAGCCCGGGTACTGCGTGAATGTATGTACGTGGACGACGCCTTGGTCGGCACACATGATGTAAACGCAGCAATACAGACTCGAGATGAGTTGATCCGTGCACTCGACTCTGCCGGCTTTTCCATGCGAAAGTGGACAGCTAATACGGAAGCCATTCTCTCCTCTTTGCCTCCGGACCACTTACTCCGAGAGGATTTTTTGAAGCTGGATGAAGCGAGTTTAACTAAGACACTAGGAATTCGGTGGAATGCAAAGACTGATCATTTCTACTTTCATCTCCAGCCCATTTGCTTCGACCCACGAGCCACCAAACGCAAGGTGCTATCGATTATAGCTCAACTGTTTGATCCAGCCGGATGGCTGGCACCTGTTGTGATCGTGGCCAAGATCTTGATGCAACAAATTTGGGGGGACAAAACTGACTGGGACGAATCGCTGACCCTCGCTTCATCCAGTCGTTGGAAGGAATTTTTAGGGGCTTATGACGACATCTCACAGATTCGAATTCCTCGATGGGTGGGGTCTGCACCGGATGTAGATATCCAGTTCCATGCATTTTGTGATGCTTCGCAAGCGGCATACGCCGCCGCGCTGTATGTGCGGTGCCAGTGCGGCGATATTGTCACATCCCACTTATTAATGGCTAAGTCGCGGGTCGCGCCTCTTAAGACGTTATCCTTACCTCGCTTAGAACTCTGTGGCGCGGTATTGTTATCCGAGTTGGTGGCGGCACTTCGGACAAGGGTGGGGGTCACCTCCAGTAACTTGTTTTGTTGGACGGATTCGACCATAGTTTTGGCTTGGCTCCAGAAGTCCCCGCACATGTGGAAAACCTTCGTAGCTAATCGGGTTAACACCATTTCCAGTAAAGTAGGTGTAGAATGTTGGAGACATGTCAGGTCTGCAGACAATCCGGCTGATCTTGCCAGTCGGGGGGTAACTCCAGCAGCCCTTATTCATAGTCATTTATGGTGGAACGGTCCGGGATGGCTTACCCACGACTCAAATTCCTGGCCTCAGCCTTCGAAAATTACTAACCCGGACGCCCTGGAAGAACAACGCAACGTTGCTACGCATACAATCCAGGTCAAACAGCACGATGACTTGATGCTGCGTTTCTCATCATTGCCGCGAGCACTGCGGGTTGTGTGCTATATCCAGCGCTTTTTTAGATACGCTATACGAAAACGACGTGACCACGCCCCACCCCCGGGATCGCCTATCACGACTGCAGAGATTGTTGCCGCTACACTGCTCGTGACGACCATAACGCAGCAGATGTACTACCCCGAGGAGTATGGATGCCTGCAGAACGGGCAACCCATTTCCAACTCGAGTTCTCTGCTCACCTTGAACCCCTTCCTTCATTCCGATGGGTCGATTCGAGTGAATGGACGCCTAGCGCATTCCACTCAGATCCCGTTCTCCGAACGGCACCCACAAATTTTGCCGTACCACGGACAATTTACACGACTGCTCGTTGAGTTCATCCATCAAATTTCTTTGCATGGGGGAAACCAGCTTATGCTTCGGCTCCTTCAAACTCAATACTGGGTTCCACGCGCAAAGGTTTTAGTCAAGGGTACCATTTTACGATGTAAAACTTGCCTGGTAGAAAAGAAACGTAGATTGAGCCAGATCATGGCGCCTTTGCCCCCTGAACGCACCACCCTGTCTCGTCCTTTCGCCACCGCGGGGGTGGACTTTGCGGGCCCTTTTGAAATTAAAACATTTCAAGGGCGGGGGTATAAAATGACAAAAGGCTACGTGTGCATCTTTGTGTGTTCCGCCCATTTAGAAGCTACCACGGATTTAACTACCCAGGCTTTTTTAGCCGCCCTGTATAGATTCATTGGGCGACGGGGGTGCCCAGCTAACATTTATTCCGACAATGGAAAGAATTTTGTGGGAGCAGAAAAGGTAGTGCGCATGGAGTTCGCACGTGTGATTCGAGAAGCTAAGGACCAGGCGACCACGCAGCATTGGTTTCACCAATTGAAATGGCATTTTATTCCTCCAAACGCTCCCCATATGGGAGGACTGTGGGAAGCCGCAGTAAAGAGCTTCAAACACCATTTCAAACGAGTGGGTGGGCAGACCCGGTACACGTATGAGGAGTTAGCAACGGTACTAGCCCGCGTCGAGGCATGCCTGAATTCTCGACCGATTAGCGCACTCAGTGACGATCCCGACGACCTCCAACCACTTACACCAGGGCACTTTCTAGTAGGGGGACCACTTCTTGCACCAGCCGTCTCGGAGGAGACCACCCCTTTTCTTTCTATTCTTAATCGATGGCGTAGGCTTCAAGTTCTCTCCCAGCAGTTCTCAGTACGTTGGAAACATGAGTATCTTCTGGAGTGCCAGCGCAGGACAAAGTGGAAGACTATCCAAGATAATGCAGCTAACGGAGATCTGGTGGTACTGCAGGATGACCACGTTCCACCAAACGAATGGCGATTGGGAAGGATCACTGAGGTTCACCCGGACTCAGACGGCAGAGTGCGAGTCGCGAAAGTGCGGACAGCACGCGGAACCGTTACGAGGCCCGTCACCAAGATGGTTCTACTCCCTCGAGCGGGAGTGCAGGCTGAGTAATCCCAGCATACGGTCTTTTGGTCGTTTCCGTAGCTAGTCCCATCCTTTGTAGCCTCTAGTTTGTAGCCTTTCCTGTTGTATGTATACCTCGGTTCTTCCATGGAATCACTAGCCTTCCTCGTAAAACGGTAGCAGTAGATCTCGCCTGGCTATGCCACGGGACAGAATGTAGTCTTGAAGAAGTTATATTTCCTACCAGTAGCATCCTAACCTTTATTACTAGCCTTCTCGTAAGCACATGCCTAATTACAAATTTGATTTTCCACAGAACTTCCCATCGTGCCGAGCTGACTATCGTGGAAGACGCTACATCGGGCCGTGTCTTACCTGTGCTCCGAGGGTACAGTTGGTGTTCCCAGCCCCCGTGATGCTACAGGGGTCTGCAACATACCGCCCTCCGGGAGCAGTGGCGCCGTCTCGCGCCCACGATGACCAGCTTGAGGCCACCACTACAGCGGCAGTTTCGCCATCTCGCGCCCACGATGACCAGCTTGACCTGCCGCGCGTTCGCTACCGACGGGGCCGATGAGCGTCCGCCGCCTTCCCAATCAGGGGTCCACGCCAGGGGGCGTTGCACCACGGACGCCCAATCCGATGTCCCGCGTCGCAGTGGAGGCTGCGCCATCTCACGCCCCAGTGGGGGCTGCGACATCTCGCGCCCCACTGGTGGCTGCGACAGCCCAAACAGCAGCGGTAGTCGTGCACCCGACAGCGGCTCCCCAACGCCCGTGCGAGATGTGCAAGCGCTGGGGGCACACCATCGCAGTGTGCAGGGAGCTCCTGTCCTTGTCCTCGCGGCGCAGAAGAGATGCGGTCGGAAACCGGAAGCTGTGTTTCGTGTGCCTGGGGGTGAAACACTTCACCCACAGCTGCGAACAGCCGGGGTGCTCCCGGTGCCACCGGCGGCATCATCGCCTCTTACATTGAGGGGTGCACCAGGATGGGAGCCGGCGGGAATAGGTCGTCATCTCTCTTGCAATACTGCAAGGGGGGCGGCATGTTCGCGCCGGAGCCCTCCTGTTAACGGCTGCTGCCTGCGCACCGTCACCATGCGACTCTGCGCGGGGCTCAGTGCGGAGAGAATTCCCCTCATTGGGTCCCGCCAAAGTCGTGTAGCAGGCCGCAGCCATCTTTATTTTGATGAGAGTGCTGACGCAGGCAGCGGAGGAGAGCTGGTCGGCAATACTGCGTGCCGAGTCAGTTGAACTTGAGCAGGCAACCAATAAGTGTGGAAACAGATATCAACAAAACACATTTTTAAAACTTTACTTTACTTCTCGTTTTTCTTAAAAATAAATATTCTTACTTGGATTAGATAAGTGGAAAACAATTTTATATTTTGTCATTATAAAGAATAACTGTGTATATTTCTCTTTAACGTTTAATCGGAATTAAATAAATATTTAATTTATAAAGAATCAAAAAAAATGGAATCAGAGAGAAACGACGAATTAAGAAACAATCCTCATTCTCAAAGAAATATGGGTCGATGATTTTTGTGGCCATAACACCGCACCAAACAGTGCATCTGATTGGGTGCGACTGATGCCGATGTATTGCCCTTGGATTTTCGGAGCCCCACAACCTACAGTTTTGTTTATTCACATAACCACTTAAATGGAAATGCGCTTCATCCGTCATCAAAATATTATTTAAAAAATCATTTTGTATGGCTAATTGTGTAAAGCGAATAGCGTACTGTAGTCGTTGTTGGGGGTCTTGCGGTGGAAGCTGTTGCACAATTTGAACTTTGTATGGATACATCTTAAGATCCAACTTTAAAATTCTCTGTAATGTTGTTCTGGGTATACCTATTGCTCATATCTTTTTTTGGGCAGAAAAAGGGATAATCCCTTGAATTTAGAGGTTTTTAAGGGATATCGTAATTTCAAAAAAGGTATAAATAAGGGATAGTTTTGTAATATGTTTTTCGCTGGAATTAATGAAATAGATACATTTATTAATGCAAAAGTGAACATTAATTGATTTTAAAATTAATCCGATGCATTTTCATCGTCGTCGTTATCAGTATTTGCAACCGAATCGTCTTCAATGGCATTGATTTCGCCACTTTTGTTCTGATATTTGTCTTTTGAAGCGATTAATCGAAGCAATGTCGGCTTCGTTTTCAGAAAATGGTAAAATTCAATGCACGAGTACTGCAAATTGCATTTTACCGTGAGAATCGCTTTCAGCGTGTTAATTTGCAATCGAATTTTCTCACTGGTCCAAGATTTGTTCATTGCAGCAAACACTCGTTCCACCGATGCTGTCGTTCCGGGCAAGCATAGAATGTATTCAATCAACTTAGCAATTTCGTAGTATTCACAATTTTCGGCTTGCAGATGATTGAATACTTCAACCCAACGATTTGTGATTGAAGTATTGTCGTTTCTCCACTTTCTGATTTTATCATCGGTACAGTAATTTTTAACGTACCGGAATTGACCGTGCGTGGATCGAAAAGCTCCAAAATGCGTTTAGCGGCTGGACCGAGAGCTAAGAATCGCGTCTTAGCATACCCAAGCATTCTCGTATATTCGACGTCCGCTTCATCGCAGAATGCCTTCAATGCCTCCGTGCGTACAGTGTATATGTAGAAATGTGAATATATTTTGACGATAATATGCTCTACGTCGATTGGAAGTACATCGCATGCATTTTTCAATGCGTTGTGTGCGATATGGGCGGTGCAGCCGATGCCAAGCAAATGAGGAAGCCATAATTTCATTCTGTAGAAAACGTTGCTTTCGCCACCACGAGTTAATCCACCAAAGTTCACTTTGGCATTATCACCACAGAACGCGACGATTTGTTTCTCCAAGCCATATTCACGAGCGACAGACAATATGAGATTTGATATTATTTCTGATGTTTCGCCTTTTTCAGAGCTGATATCTAACACCTTTACACGTACCCCAATCGTTGGTATGAAGTATCGGACTAGAACGGGAAACAGTTTAGCGTTTCCGTGGTTTGATGCATCTGAGTAAATCGACACATAGTTGCACTGATCCAAATCTTCTTTAAGCGTTTGTTTGGCATGTGGCGCAAACACACTGGTGATGATCGCTTGGCATTTCTTTTGTGAACACGAAAAATTCATTTTGAAACATGTCTTGAATATTTTAGTCGCACAATCTGACGACTTGAAACTGTGGTTAGCATTTATAACATGGTACGCCCAGACGCCTTCTAGAACTGCTTTTTGTGTATCCAGTGTCGATGAAAAATGCGATGTAATAGTTTGACTTGCAGAAGCAGCATTCAGAGCACCAATATGTTTTTTTCGATTTCAAGTGTTGAATAATGTCTGTATTGCCGCTTGCTGCAATGGAAAATCGACTGTGGCATTTCTTGCACAAAACATCGCTCTCGGTTTCGTCGTTTCTATATACGGATATTTTTGACGAAGGTTTGCGTTAAATACGCATTTGCATTTTGCTCCTTTCGGCATATTATTTCGTTCACAAAATTCTCAAAGACAAGCCCATCAAACAAATGCGAAAAAATGACTGACTGCTTTGTTTAAGTTCTTCGTTATGTCAAACTAGGTTACTTTGCTTTGTTCGTTTGTGTGTTTCATAGTTTAATTATACCAAGTTGATGCATCCGCTCAGCTGTTGGACCATTTGGTTTGTTTTGCTAAATGCTGTTGATGTCAAACTGCTCATCCCTCGAGTCTTCCTCACCTGTGCTACCATAGAGCCAGTGGAACACCGAGAAAGCATTTTGACAATAGCAGCATTTTTGTTATTGTAAATTCTGACGGTTAAACACCAACACGCCGCGCATTAACTGTGTATAATTAAACTATGGTGTGTTTGCTTATGTGTTCGCTTGTGTGTTCACCTCTGGTGTTTGACATAACGAAGTCCTGCTACTACCTGTAGATAATTGGACGTTCGTCACTTCGCTGGTTGTCAAATTCAAATTTTCCAGCGTTGGAAATCTTCTGACAATTTCTATGGCGAATAAGGGAGTTTCAAGGGATAAAAAGGGATTTTCGAAAATTTCAAGGGATAGCTCTTTCGACACCAAAAAAAGGGATAATCCCTTAAAAAAAGGGAGAGATACGAGCATTAGGTATACCCAATTGGCCGGAACGGCGACGAGTTGAGACAGATGGATCATTTGCAACACTCTGCTGCACAGCTTCCACGTTGTCTTCAGTACGAATATTTCGATGAGCACCTCTTCCTGGACGGTCGGCAACTGAACCCACTTCCTCAAAACGGCGAAGTAAACTTGTAATCATGGAAGATGTGGGCGCTGATCTTACGTTAAAAAAACGGCGATAATTTCGCTGCGTCAGAACAATTGATCGTTGAGAAGAATAATAAAATTCAATAATTTTAATGCGTTGTTGTGGACTGTACGTATTCATTTTAAATTTCCAAGAGTTCAGTTATAATCAGCAAAAAGAAAAAATAAATTATGTTAAAAAATAAAAAAATTATTTGTGTTTCACATCAGCTGGTCTTATTTGGGCCACCATGTATTAAAATTTTAACAAATTATTGTGGGAAAGTGTTTCTTGAATAGAGCATTTATTTTGATAATTGGGTTAACTAAACAGCAATTTTTGCTTCTATATAAATATGCTTGCAATTCGCGACTGATCTTGCTACTGTTTCATGCTCTACTTCTAAGGAGTATCTCTCTATAATTATTTGACAAACGCAGTTGGAGAGAGGGTTATGATAATTTGGCTGTTGAAGACATTGATGAACTGCTAGTAGATAAAATTCTTAGGAAAGACGAAATAATACAGGGTGTTATAGAGAGGATGTTGAATTTACAGAAAGCAGTGATAATAATTAAACAGTACAACTCACTGTTAGTTACATTCCGAAAGGACTTTAAATTGCAAATAAATTACGAAACTTTTTCATCAAAAAGGATCCCATTGTCGAAAGAGCCACACAATTTAAAAGAGAAAAGAGCTATAAAAAACTGGGTCAAAACAGCTGTTAAGATATTTTTTTGCTACCAGAGATATTACTTTAGTACGACAAGGATCTAGTTGAAGATGTCACGGACAGAACCCCGTTATTGCATAATGCTAATGAGACAGAAAACATTTCGAGTGATGATAGTGATTTTCGACCCATTGTACATAAACGGACGCATTTTATATCTGATGATGACAGCCATAACTTTAGGTTCATTCATTACCTTTATTTCAATTTCGCGCTCTTGGATTTTATAATTAATTAATATAATTTTTTTATTTGTGAATTAAATTCAACGGATTAATGTGTTTTTGTAAAAACTTTCAATATTACATAGAAAACTGTTTTTTAATCCTTTTATTTTACTCATTTTTTACAGGTTTTAGTGATATGGAACCAATCGCCATTGCATGTACGCAATGTTTATACCCTTTAACTTTAAAAAAGGTAAATAGGGTATACTAACTTTGTGCTTTTGAGAGGCAATTTCAAGAAGGAGGCGTGGTAGGTATGGACATATATATACAGATATGATCAGAATCACTTTCTAAGCAATTTTTATTTTGTCCGTCCGTCTGACCGTCTGTCCGTCTGTGGACACTTTTTTTCTACACCGTTAGAGCTATCTTAATGAAATTTTGCAAAAGTATGGTCTGGACAAAGATACAGAACCAGATTGCTATATGGACTGATTTGGACAAAGACCACGCCTACCTCCCATATAAGGAACTTTTTTCACCTTTTTTAAAATGACTATAACTTCGGTCCAATTGACGGAATCGGGACGTTATTTGGCAGTTATGGAGATGTGGGTCCCACTAAACACTGTGCAAAAAGTGGGCGGTATATATTAACTGCCACGCCCACTATTAACAAATATTAATAACTTAACATCTGGTAGAGATTTACGGACGAAACGGGAAGGAACATGTGGCCATTATAAAGCTATTTGCAAGAAATGGGGCTGATCAGAGAAAAGACACGCCCACTTTTGATATAGGGAACTTTCGGGTCTAAAATTAAAATTATCCTACCTATGCTCGTATTGTTGCCAGCGGAATACAAATTTGCAGAAATATACATGGGGACCATAATAGTGTGTGTGCAGAATATGGAGGTCATAATAGAACTGCCACGCCCACAATTAGCCAAAAATCATTACTGTGTTCCTATTAAAGATTTAGGAAAGAAATTTCACAGGAAGGTTGCGGGTACTAACATTAAACACCACAAAAAAAATGGGAGTGTTATTTCTACAGCCACGCCTACTATTGACATATTATTATAACTTACGACCTATACAATATTTTTGGACGAAATTTTATATTAGTTGTTATATTGACACTACAAAGGCATACACAGGAAATGGTGTCGATATAATCATTTCAAGGTATCCTACCAAAAATTACCGTTAGTATGCACCTAATGATGATTTATGAAGAAAACATGCCAATTGTTGAACTTGCACGCACAAGAAAACGTAAAGGGTATTTCGTAGTCGGTCTAACCCGACTTCAGACTTCTTTACTCGTTTTACATGGGTTGTTTTTAAACATTTTTTCTGGAACTGGAACAGTGTAAAAACATAATTGGCTGTACTATTCATTTATACGGCGCTCGTTGAAAGAGTAGTTTACGGTGACAATTCTGGTGGTTTCATTGCAATGCGTGAGATAACGGAAACCAGAAGTAAAGGGTCAATATATCAATAATTTTGCGTAGAAATTTAAATTAACATTTTATTAAAAACTAGAACAGAAACGGCATCGAAAAAGTAGCCCGAAAACAATGACATTTAACCTCAAGGATAAACTAATATAAGAAAGCAACCACACAGGAAAATTTTAATCATCATCATAATGAACAAAGGAACAATGGAAGGAAGGAATCATAATGACCTGAAACTTACACCTATTCTCCGCATAACTCTGATTTGTATCTAAAGAATCCAAATCTAAAAGTTTGGTGATTTGAAATCATTCTTCTTCAATCTAGAAGGACACGGAAGGATGTCCAAATAGTTCGGATTTCACAATTGTTCAGTTGTGTTATTATGCTAGAGATTTTAGACCAATTCTAAAACATACATATTTATGCCTGAGAGGTGAATAAAAGTGTTTCCGATAGTTGCTGCCGCAGGCATTTCAAAGAAACGAGCATCTCATGTGTTGTATAGGATGTTTTTTTTTTTTAGTTGTGTGTGGTTTTCAAGCAGAAATAAAACGCATATAATTTAATGTTATGGCCAAGAATTTAGCCTTATTATAAAGATAATTTGGCATTATGTTTTAAAAATAATTTCGGGGAAGTGGCCGCCGCGGCTGCCTCCAATAAATTCCAGCCGAGAGGCCCAATTTTCGACCACTTTTTACAGCAATTGGGGCCGTATGTCAGAAATAACGCACCGAATATTCTCTTCCAACGCGTCAATCATCTCGGGCTTATCTTTGTAGACACGCCAGTTCACATAAAATAGTCCAGCGGTGTTAAATCGGACGATCTTGGAGGCCAGGCCACAGGCCCACGACGCGAGATAATGCGCTCACCAAAAGTATCCTTCAATAAATTGATTGTCTTGTTGGCTGTATGGCATGTAGCGCCGTCTTGTTGGAACCAAAGGTCGTCCACATCAACATCCTCCAATTCGGGCACGAAAAAGTCATTAATCATGGCTCTATAGCGTTCCCCATTGACTGTAACAGTATGGCCGGCTTCATTTTAAGAAATATGGACCAATGATTCCCTCTGCCCATAGAGCACACCAAACAGTGACTTTTTGAGGATGTAACGGCGTCTCAACAATGGCTTGTGGATTATCTTTACTCCAAATTCGACAATTTTGCTGATTACCGTACCCATTCAACCAAAAGTGAGCTTCATCGCTGAACAAAATTTGCTTGTGAAAATCGGGATCGGTGGCCATCTCGATTTGGGCCCATTCACTGAACGTGCGACGCGCTTGATGGTCGTTCGGCTTCAATTTTATAAAATGGCAAACCAAACTGAGCATAAATCAAGTGACAGCTGTCAAAAAGACCAACTCCGAAAAAAGTATTGTCAGATTGAAAACCACACGTCTAAAAAAAACACCCTATAAAAAGAAATGGACTAAACTTGAGGTGTTGAAAAGATGGGTGTCAAGTGTGCTCATTTTTAAACAAATACACAATCTAGTTCGCAAATTATAACAATGAATATGATTGAAAGATTGAGTATATGGCGTGGGACTCCTTGTGATACCGTAAGAGACACAAGTCCCAAACCCTTTCAAGGGCCCAGCCATTTTGAGCTTCTAATGAAGCAGTTGAGGGAACCTAATTTCTTATTTTGAATATCTCCCAAGGAGTCAAGAAAATGGTCTCCCAGTAAGTGCGCCTCCTTCTGGACATCGCTGGACACGTGCATAACAGGTGTTCAATGAACCGCATATAATAGCAGTATATATTAGGTCATGACATGCATGCAAAATATGGGAAGATTATAACTACTGCCACGCCCACAATTGACCAATATTCAATACTGGGACCCTATGAGAGATTCACTAACGAAACTTCATACAAAAGTTCAGAGTGCTAGAATAAAACACCGAACAAAAAATGGGCGGTACATTTTGAGAGCCATGCACTCTACTCATACATATTTAAACTTGAACCTATGCTCAATTTTTGAACGAAATTTACACAGCCATACACGAGAAATGCGAACGAAGGCCACGCCTCTCTCCATTGTAATCCACTCACGGTAACCTACCGAAAATTACTCTAGGTATGCTCCTAATGATGACATCCGAATAAAATGTACATTGCCACAATGTAACGAGCAAGCACATGAAAAGGTAAAGGGTATTTCGTAGTCGGTCTAACCCAATTTCAGACTTCTTTATTCGTTGTTCTTTGTGTTTTTAGCTCTTCTGGTCAATTACCCAACAAAAAATTATTTTAGATATGCCTCTAATGATGATTTATGAATAAAACATCGCCATCGCATTTATATAAAAACGAATAAAGAAGTCTGAAGTTGGGTTAGACCGACTTCGAAATACCCTTTACCTTTCCTTGTGCGTGCGAGTTCAATAATGGGGATGTTTTCTTCATAAATCAACATTAGGAGCACATCTACGGTAATTTCGGTGGGATACCTTGAATTGATAATTTCGACCCCATTTCTTGTGTATGGCTTTGTAGGATCCATATACGTACTTATATAAAATTGAGTCCAAAAATATTGAATAGGTCGTATGTTACAATAATATATCAATTGTGGGCGTCGTTCTAAAAATAATATGCCCACTTTATGTGTGGGGTTTAATGTTAGTACACGCAACCTTTCTATGAAATTTCGTTGATGTATCTTTAATAGGAGCCGAGGAATGATTTCTAGTTAATTGTGGGCGTGGCAGTTGTATATTCATTTTCCTTCCTTATATCAAAAGTTTTCTCTGATCAGCCCCATTTCTTGCAAATAGCTTTATAATGGCCACATGTACCTTCCTGTAAAATTTCGTTCACAAATCTCTGCCAGATCTTAAGTTATGAAAATTTGTTAATAGTTGGCGTAGCAGTTAATATATACCACCCACTTTTTACATAGTGTATAGTAGGACACGCATCTCCATAACTTTAAATTGCATCACGATTCCATCAATCGGACCGAAGTTATAGTCATTTTAAAAAAGGTGAAAAACTTCCTTTTATGGGAGGTAGGCGTGGTATTTGTCCAAATCGGCCCATATAGCAATGTGGTTCTGTGTCTGTCCAGATTATACTTTTGCCAAATTTCATTAAGATAGCTCTAACGGTGCAGAAGACTGGCGGGCAAAACATGGGGCTGCAAACCCAGTATCTTATACTGGATGTACACAATGATGGTTCGTCCAATAGTGACATACGGAGCAATCGCATGGCATAATAGAACTGAACTTCAGTCAACCAAATGGAGTTGGCAAAAATTCAAAGACTAGCGTGCATAGGTATAACCGGGGCAATGAGAACCTGTCCTACAGCAGCGCTAGAGGTAATCTTGGACTAAACCCCGTTACACTTGGTTGAACGGAAAGTGGCAATAGGTACTTTAATTAGGATGTCGGGAGATAAGACAAGGTCCGGGGCATACAAAAGGCTATGGAACCTGAGAAACCCGCTCAATAACTCTCTTCTAGATTATCCACAGGACAAGACTAGTAAGAAATTTGGGGCAATGAACAAGCGGACGAACTTGCCAGAAAAGGGGCATCCATGGCAATTATAGGCCCAGAACCTTACTGTGTCATAGGCAAAGGAGTATGGCAAGAAGTACTTAGGGAACAAGAAAGGCAAAAAAGGCAGGAACATTTTGCAAGTCATATTGGGCTAAGACAATCAAAACTACTTTTGGGCAACTACAACTGCAAAATATTCAAATTTTGCATTGACTTGCCCAAAAACAGCTTAAGAATACTGACCGGGCTTTTGACTGGTCACTGTAAGCTCAAGGGCCACCTAAGCAACTTAGGAATCGTTTCAAGTTCATTGTGCAGATTCTGCGACGAGGAAACCGAGTCGCCAGAGCACCTAATAGGCAGCTGTGGAGCACTGATGCACAGCAGATACAAAAGCCTGGGATCATATTTGATACCAGGTAATGAAATAGCAAAGCTGGATCCAGCTGATATCCTAGTATTTCTAAGGATAATAAAGATGGATGAGTTTCTATAGGGTTATACTATATAAGCAGAGGGTTGTACAATACAACTTTACATTACATTACATTACAACGGTGTTGAAAAAAGTGGCCGCAGACGGACATACGGACGGACAGACGGACAAACGGTCAGACGGACGGACAAAATAAAAATTGCTTAGAAAGTCATTCTGATCATATCTGTATATATATGTCCATATCTACCATGCCTCCTTCTTGGAATTGCAACTCCTTACCTTTTCTAAAGGTAAAGGGTATACAAATTATATTGTTATTATGTTATTTAAATATTTATAACTACTAGTTAAGAATATTTATAGATGTATCAACATACTAATAAATTCTCAGCTCCATTTTTTTCTTGAACGTGATTGCCTGGTCAATGCAATTTGATGCAACTGTTTTTGAAAAGTTCTTTCAATTTATGGAATAAAATGTATGTATATGTTTTGAAATTTGCTCAAATATCTAAGCACGCCATTTGTGAAAGTCTTCTTGTTGGTGACGTTTGGAGACTTTCGCCACTTTTTGAGTCTGATACAACATCGAGTTTCTTCAACCATCATAAACTGTGGCGGCTTCAAAGCGAATTTATCTGGTTCTAAACTATTCCGCAATCAATTGCAAATAAAATTTTGCTTGTTAAAAAACTTTCAATGAAACAAAAGAAGAAACAATCCATTTCTTTAGAATTCGTAGCCTGTGGGACAAATACGAGTATTGCCCAAATAATTTTATTTTATTTATTCCGTCAATGGAGTAGAACTCAATCCATGTAGGCAAAAATATAAATAATATTTATAATAATACAGAAAATTAATAAACAAAACAACTTATAATTCAAAGAGGAAATTCTGTATAGACAACATCCAACGATTCCAAAAAAGGGATTTGGGAAACTAGGTATTACGAACCGAGGTATTACAAATAAAAATATTTACAGATAGAGGTGATATAAAGGGTGTATTCATATCTGTAAGTTTTTAGTTAAAGCAGGTATTACAGTGTATCGGCCATAACGACAAATATTTTTAAACACGACATTGAAACTAATTCTCTCTAGAATCAATATCTCTAGAAATAATTCCAGCAATAAACACCAAAGATATTATTTCTTTTCGACTTTGCAATGGTTTAAGATTTGTTAGCATTAAGCAAACAGTATAACGGATAATCTAGTCAGAAAATAATTATTATGACAAAAGCGCAAACCTTACAAACTTTTGAACTCTTCCAAGACGCTTTCTTTTCGACGAATAATGTTCGAGCCAAAGAAAACACAAAGGGGTGAAAAAACTGCCCTGAGTACAAGAGGCAAAGCAGTAAACAGATTAGCCAACACTGATAATCGTAAAGTCAGTACAGTTGCCTCTAGATATTATACGCTGTCTAATCAAATTATAATTTCGAAATAGAAACAATTGAAATAAGTATTTATTGGCTGCTAAATTGATGAACTTAAAGTAAAACGCACCAATAAAACAATTTTATAATTCAATTGTTAGACTAAAACACCAAAAACAGCTGGCACTCTACATCGAACTATCCACCAACTAAGAAGTAAAGTTTTATAAAAACAATTCAAATATTTTTAGAATTAGAAGATGTCGAAATACATTGCAAAGAATAAAATTTGTGGTGACAAATTATTTTTAGGTTTCTCACTATCATTCTCATTGAATTCCTCTTCTTTGTTTTGTTCTCATTTGATTAGTTTTTCTACATTCTCAAACAAAGTTTGCATTCACAAAAAGTTGTTTCCTTCTGTCGTCATACTTCATGATTGCTAATAAAACACCAACATTGTTTTATGTTCACAATTAACAGAATTACCCAAGGTATTATAATTGAATTTCATTTGAAAAAGATTTCCTAATAAAAGTTAATGCTGAAGTGACCACAAATTTATATTTTCGTTCAACAAAAAGGATACATAAATATTATTACGTCCAGTAAGAAATTGATCATAGAAATTTTGATGCAATACAAGCAAAAAATTATAAAAAAATAAAAATAAAAAAATTGAAAAAAGAAATTTAAATATAAATTTAAGTATTTGAAAAAAGTGCAATATTCCTTAAAATTCGTTATCTATCAAACTTATTAATGAGTCGCCGGTACTGCATAAAGAAAATGGATCATAGAGGTGGTTAAAATATGAGCGGGATCCAAAGATGGCATCGGAAACATATCAAGTATTTTCCTTTATGGACGTGGGCGTCCCTCTAACTGTTGTTAAGGGAAATATTTATAATCACTTCCTCCGCAAGGCTCTCGAGAGGTGGAAAAACACTCCGACATGTGCCATTTCTAGAATGATGTGGCCTGATTACAGTGCAAAACAACTAAACACCTTCTCAATAAACCAAGACACAAAATTAGGCATCTTATAGCTGTATGCACAGGTCATTGGACTATTGGCGCATTCCGTTCAATGCTCATTGCAGGAGCTGTAAAGACCCACAGGAGAAAGAAACAGTCGTACACTTTCTTTGTGATTGTTCAGCCCTCGCTCGCTTGAGACTCAAATATCTCGGAAGTCCTTTTCTGCAGAGTCTAGGGCATTGCTCTAGAACTTTCAGACCTATCCAAATTTGTCAGCAACTCCGGATGGTTGTAAATGTACAAAAGTATATTACCATTTTTTCGCGAGGACATGGAAATAAAACGGCACTATTGCTAATTTAGGCGACCGAGGTCGCAAGCTATTTTACCTACCTGCCTAAATATTTGAAACAGGTTTAATATTCCTTAAAATTTGTTATCTATCCAACTTATTAATGAGTCGCCGGCACTGCATAAAGCAGAAAGGATCATAGAGGCCATTAAAATGATCCAAATATGGCAAGTGTATACAACAAAATCGCATATGAGATTATATCAAAGGACTTTGAAGATCCCGCATAGTAGAATGACAGCACTTTGAAAATATGAGCTCTTTATAGCAATATTTTCAAACAGTTGATAATTTAGAAAAAGGTCTGAAGCATGGTGGAGTCTGTCCGCCAGGTTGTACAGATAGGGAGAGTGACATATTTGATCCCCAAAGCAAAGCGAAAAATTCAGCAAACAAGTTTGGTTTATCTTTGGTTGTTTTGATGCTTTTGAATTGAATAATTTGCATTTACAATACTGGAGCAAGATTCTTTGAGTTAACAAATTGTTCAAATAATTTCGGGTTAGATTTATATTTATTCTTAAAATTCAAGATACAGTACAGTTTATAGCGATTAATCAATTGCTCCAATTATGCTTCCATAATGCTGTATCTTGAATTAAGCCATTTGTATCTTTTGTCATAGAAATCTGCAATAATCTTTTATTTTATGGCTGTGAAGGTTGTTTATTTTATGTATTGGAAATACATTATTTCTACAGATATGAAATCTCTTATAAACATCCAGTTAAGACGGTTGCAGTCAGGTTAAACCGATCTCGAAATACGATTTACTTTTTATAATTTTTATAATTAATTAACTATCGTCATAGAAGTTAATTGTGCTCATGAGTTGGACCCTGATAATACTTCACCTATATACTAGTTTAGAGAACATGACTCTTTGTATGAACGTTTTTCACTTTACTGAATCCTATATGGGGGTTGGAGTGGCAGCAGAAACATTACAGCACAAAAAATGTCCTCTAAATTGCATTATGCATATCTCATCCATTAAAGTTAATTTTATTGATAAATCTTGTATAGATTCGAGTTATGCATATAAGTAAATGATGGGTGTGGTAGTGGCTTCGCCCAACCATTGTTGAATTATTATTTTGTAGTGGTTCTAGCTACTATCGATAAAAAGTGTGTCTATAAATCTTTGGAATATGTGAAAATTTTGGGAATGTGTGTGACAGTGGAAACAGGCAGCATTATCAATAGGAGCTTCACTAAAGAATTTTAAACGATGTTTCGACACCTATTCCCACGTAATTGATTCAAGGAAAGAAATAACATTCGATTTATAATTAATAATAAAACATAAAATAAAATATTAGATGGAAATCCAACGGATCAAGAAGATGAATCAAAGTATTTTTTTTTAATTATAAGACCAATGAATTTTACATAAATTGAAATCACTCAGTATATAGATATTTTAAATATAAATATTTGATAATATACAAAAAGCAGGATCATTTCTATGACGTCCTGGCATCCAGATTATGTGTTTGGAAAATAGGGTACATAATATTACAGAAAAACCATACGCTCAAATATGGTTCAAGGGAGTATTATGCAAAATTGAGACTCAACTTTCTATTATTATTCACAGTGTCTTTTTCTTTCAGGAGTAAATTCCGTCTTTATACATTTGTATATCATATTGGATTTAGTTCTAAGGCCATATGAGATTTAGTGCTTAGACCCGAGAGATTGGATATGTTTTTAGAATTTCAAATTTGTTGACTAGTGAAACTCCCATTATATATTGTGTAATTGTGGTATGCTCTTTTATAGCATTTGATACCGTAGTCGTTGATTCAAGATATGAAACATAAAATCATGGGAGTTACAAATCCACTGCACCTGTAATAGTATTTTGAACGGTGGTGGACTCCTCCACACGACTTTATTTAAGAATGAACAATTTCTGTTATCATATTTAAATATTTGAAAAATATTACATTTGGAGTAATTGAGAGTAAGTATAAAAGTAAGGATAACTTTTACGAGTTTTGTGTGGCTTACCTTCTCCAATTCGAATTCACGAATTTTGTGAATATGCCCTCGCGGCTTTTTAGACATTTTGGCATCAGCTGTATTGACTCATATGTTCTGTTTTATTTGTAGAAAATCGTTGATAAAAATATTTTGAATAGTTTTCTTGTACTGCACTTTTCCAGTTTCGAGTGAGATGTAATTGAAGGAAAAATACACGATTTAGTATTGTGTTTTTGAATAATTAAGCGTTATAAAGTTATTGCAAAGGAAGAAGTACAGAATTCAGTCTACGCCCGAACGCACGCAGAACGTTGATTGATGTCGCTCTAATTAGCCTTTGTATTCTCATTTACAGATTATCACATTTTTATTTTTTGAATTAAATTTTTTTATTACATTTTATAATGAAATGTGCTGTTAATAAATTATTTCGAAAATGCCGGATTCATTACTAGCAGCGCGCCACATGCAGCACATTTGTTAACAACAATAAAAGAAGGGGGTTTATTTTTAGCTAGCTGCCAACAGTCACCCGCTGGGGCGTCTACAGTAAATAAATATTTGTAAAATGCTTTTTTTGTTGTTTTATTTTGCTTCGCTTCGGTTTCTCTTTTTTACATACACTATTCACGGCTTTTCACATTGATTGTGCATGTTTTTCTCGTTTTCTTTATTTCTCTTTGTAAATATTTCACTTTTGATTAATTTTGTATTCTTCCTGGAATACAAGCATGCCACAATAAATTTCTAGTAATTGCAAATATGTTCTCTTTGTACGCTTAGCAATGCCAAACGGATCGCCAATTACTTCCTTGTGAAACGTTTATAGGTTCATGTCCTTTCTTAATTTTGCAATACCGCCTGCTCATTTCTGTATACTCACATGGTATATAAATGTGATGAAATGGAAACCCTCAATACTTCTAGGACTAGGTTTTACTTTCCTTCCCAAAATATGCCCTTCTCAGATTTAAAACATTTGAGTCAAACTAATAAAAAATATTATTCAAATTTCCAACTTTTTATAATATTTATAGAGTCAAATTGGAAATGTGTGCTTTCTATTTGTAAAAAAAGCTCTGATGAGGATGTGAGATGACGCCGGCAATCCCCGTAAGGTCTGCCTTCAAGCTTTCGTATTATGATTTGTTACTGTTTATGAATATTATAATAACTTTTTTGGCGTAGAATACGTCTTACCTTACGGTATAGGGAGTCATGTCAGATTGTTATTGTTGTAATCTTTATTTCATTGATTATGAGGAAACGGCGAGATAACTTTTTTTAAAAATTTTTTTGTAGGTAAATGAAGATGTTATCTTTAGTTTGATATACATTTCATATTGGTTGATATCTTCCTAATATTTAAATTTCTCAAATGAAAATTGTTTAAACACATACACTCAAACATATGTGTGGTGTTTGGTTGAGTGTTTGAGTTTGTAGCGTGAACACAAACTATGCTGCTGTTTCAGTGTGGACACAAACCTTCGGCTGTTGTTTTGATTGATGAAATATTGAAATTTCGTATATTTACTTATGTATTTAAGTGAAACAAAATGTTAAATGTGAATTTGAATTTAACATGGAAGCTTATGTATATTATCAAAAGTAACTATCAAATAAATAAATTCATTTGCTTATATTATTTATCATTTATTGTTATATATGTTTTCTGTCTTATCGGATGGCGTATTCTACGTTAAACTTAATGGCCGTGTCTCTGACACAGCCTGCAGGGACAGTCCGTGGCCGAAGGCCTCGGACAACTGTCTGCTGCTTTTTTGTTTTAATATTTACTACATTCCATTTTACTTTTTCACAAGTTTTGCATTTTTTCTTTTCTTGTTTTCAATTTCTTCAATTGAGTTACTTAAAACAAAAATCGTCATTCTCAATGAGCTAACATCACCTTAATAACAGTTGCAAAACACGAACAAAATCTTAACACAAAGGAAAGAAAAACATTTTAATATGAACATAAGCATGTTTTTTTCTCTAATTGGCCATTTTAAGATGCACGGTGATTTGAGATTGAAGAACATCGGATTACAATTGTTGGAAGAATTGGGACCTTTTGGCTGGCACCAATATCAGCAATATCACTATTTAGAAGGTTTGTCAAATGGTAAGAATATTTTTTCAAAAACAATTATCCTGTGGTTAAGGGAGAGTTTCTGGCCATCAGGACACTTGCACAGAATTTGTGTAGAATTAGAACCAGTTACTTATGGGTGGACCAAATTAACCTGTTTTCATTAAACCGACAGACCGACAGACCGACATATAGCAACTTGACAGTGGATTTTAACTTGTGAGGATTTCATTATTAAAGCTATTTTTAACTGAGTCTACTAACACTAGTTGATGATGTTTTTAGTTATATTACCATGATAAGAGTTCGGATAAAGTGAGAAAATAAAGCCATGTAAAACAGCTAACCTGAATCGGAAACGAAATTTGTTTTAGGTTTGTTTCGACTATTTCCATCAAATATCTCTTGATTTACCTGGCAACCACGATATATACTCGTATGCAACTGAAGTAAAAATATTCGATTGAGTGAAAGAACGAAATGAAGAATATTAGCTAAAAGAGATAGTAATGCCGGACTCTTAAAAAACCGGGTAAGGGTGATTCATCGAAAAGAACCAGACGAGATAAGCAATAACTAAATGTAATTGATCTATTACAGTTTTCGAATGCACAAAGTATTATTTTATTAAAATTAAACAATTATGCGCATTTTTAAATTGGGTTATTATAAATAAAACATCACATGTTGCAATATTTTTGTTTGTGTTGTTTCGAATTTCGAATATTTTGCATGATTGACACTTGAATATGGTGTGTCTCATCAAAACACACACACACATATACATATATACATACACCTAGAAAATCATTACCGAGTATTCAAATTGAAATGAAGAAAAGCGGAACAGATTTTGAACCAGGCCAGACACTTTTTTGTGTGAGAGAGTTCACGCATTTTGAATGTATGTTTACAAAAATGATCTGCACACCAGAGTTTTCTTGAAACGTTTTCACTTTAAAATAATAATAATACTAATAAAAATAATGAGAATTGTTCGTAAGCGAAAAAGTCATTTTAAAAAGATGCTTAAGCATTTCTATTTCATTTTCAGGTTTCACCAACCTCACGCAAATTCTTTATTTCTTTTATTTTTATATCTGTATTTTATTTATTTTTTTCGCTTTTGTAAAATGTGGAAAGCTGCAAAATTCAGTTTCATTGGGATTCTTAACGTGATTTCACAGCTCTTTGACCCTTTCGAGTGGACTTTTTGAAATGCAAGTCTGTGTGTGCATTTGTGATGTCGGCACCGTTTGCCAAAGACCCCGTCGCGTATGAATACACCTTTCTTTTGCACATCACAAGCACTTTGAGGGGCTTATATAAAAACTATGCACGTTCATGAGCATTTATTAATAATATTAAACGATTAGTGGGCCACTTTTATTTAACAAAACATAATTATATTAATAAAAAGACGGCATTCTTTGCACAATACTTTTTGAATCACAAGTATTTTCAATTGAAAAGAGTTTTATCCAATTTTCTATTTTTAAAGTGCGATCATTTGCGAATGTCGAAGCCGCGTAGTTTTCTTCACATTTTCCTTACACCGAATCCGAAGGAAATCCATTGTCGACTGCGTCGCGCTCGCTCTTTTCTGCAGCAAAACTTTTCATGAAAATTCGTTTCGAAATTCGAAAATGTACGGAAAGCGTGAGCAAACGGCATTCACAACAATATGTTCTATTTTTGAAAATATGTACGTACATACGAGTATGTGCATCTTCTGATGTTCCGATTGAATTTTGAGCATGATTCGAAATTACTCCCTGCACGCTAGGCCAGAGAAATCAGTTGGAAATGCCGCCAAGTGTTACTTGAAATCAGTATAGTAACAAAAACATGCGTTCAACAATTGTCCTAGTCCCGACTGTTGTTGTCGACAAGTCTGCCACACTCTTTCTATGTATTGGATATTAATCGCAAAGTGGAGGAGAAATTGGGGGAACTGTCAGACATAAATTGTTTTGACATATTAGCGAGGCTTTATTTATGCGGTTGTTAATTTTGACATATAAAAATAAAATTTTGAATTTCTCAGATGCGAGAGAGAATTGATTGAAATAATTAATATTTTTATTGTTTTAAGCATAACGTTACCAAACAATAAAATATAACAATTTGTTTCGAAAATTACAATTGAAAGTTACATTTTTTTTTAAAAATTAATCTTAAATTATATTAAATTTATATAATTTGACCGAGGAAATTTATAATTTAGATGTTTGGCTTTGTCATCATTCTAAGTGGACTTAACATATTTTTTAAAGCTTAGACCATAAAAAATTATTATGTAAATGTTGCTCTTTAAACCGTCGGGACTCAAAACGGCGAACACCAACGACTGCCATAATATATGCCATATCTAATAATAGATCACAGAGATTAGATTAGATTGGATATATGTTTACACTGCGACCGCATGCGATGTAATGATGCCCGTATTTACTTCCCAATACATCTTGTATGATGAGGATAGTCTCATCTATAGATCTTCTGTCAGTTTATTTTTGACAGGTACTTATGAATTTTTGATGTATTAAATTGAGTAATTTTGCTGAAATCCCAGATGAACTCTCCAAAATATCTATATACGAGTATGTATATATTTTAGGCAGCAGAATTTCTCAGCCTATAATCAGGTGTACTGAGGTTCCACAGAATCTACAGATAGAATGAGAGAGAGAGTGAGAAAATCTTGCAATAGACCCAATATACATATAATAGTTAAGTCACAGTGGCCGGTTAAAAAGCCAGTGATGACATTTTCTTTGATCCGCGGCATGCTTATCAACTCTTTAGCTCTTTTAAGATCAAAGTCTCCCAAAGAGTTTAGGCTTGGCTTAATCTAGGAAGGATTTCTCTTTTGATATTGCGCACTTATTCAGCAGACCTCCAATAATGTTGAATGGTAGTTCACATAAGGGTTCAGAGCCGTAAAATGAGAATCCGCAGATCTCCTTGCTAAGTTATCAGCCCCATCTCCTTTCTCATATTCTTCTAAGAGGTTTGATCTACCTAGTTTGTAAACTAATTCGTAATGCATTCTTCTATGCGCGATTTCCACCTATTGAGTTTTGCATTTCGGTTACCTAACTCATAAGTTAGAGGCTGGAAATCGGTGACTATCTGAATTTTTTTTACTCCATATACATATGAAATAGTCCAGGGCCGAGAAGATTGGCAGCATTTCTTTCACAATCGTTGCATAGTTTTCTTTGGATTTGCTCAAGAACCTAGAATTATAAGTGATGGGTGCATCGTTTCCTTTCCGTTACTGGGATAGAACAGTGCCTATTGCGTAAATAGAGGCATCTGTTGGTAATCTGAAGATTTTTTTGAAGTCGGAACATGAAAGTTACATTTTTAGATTATTGAATGATTTTAATGCATCACGATATTAGTGAATTCTAACGGATTTTTATTGGTTTGCCTTAATTTGTGAATTTTCGCCTCTAGTGAGATATTTCAGAAGCTTCTTCATATTCGCAAAGTCGCGTATGAACTTACGGTCATATCCAAAAATGCGTTGAAATGAGCGATTGAATTGCGTTAACTTTCTTATTGTCAAGTCCGTGGTTTGTAATTAGATAACCTACGAAACTTTCCCTGTTTTCTCATGAGTACTACACGGTAGAGTACTACACGGATATTCTCCACACATGAAACAAAAGACTTGCAACTCGTTCACACAATCAGGCAATATTGATATATCAGATATATTAAATTGGATTCTGTCCTCGGACCGTATAAGATCACTGGCTGATTGCCTACTGAGGATTCTTTTTGGTCATTAAACTCAATCCGAGTTGTGCGTCATTCAACTTCCTTTATTCAGTTCAACATTGAATTAACTGTCCCAGTCAGTTCGGTTAACAATTATTGAATGTCTTAAATTGTTTTGCTTAATCAGTTCTCATCTTAATTATCATTAGCATTATAAATTGTTTCCAAGAAAGAATTTTTCACTCTTGTGAGAATTAATATATATCTTATTATTATTATTATTATTATTATATCTTACTCGATAATTAATAATATCTAAAAAGGGTGCGGGAACTAGCAATTAACGGTGCGACTTGAAGAGATAAAGATTTAGAAATAATTATTTTTGAGATCATGCCGGGCAGGATTCGATTCAGCGATCCTCGAATGTGGGCCTAGCATGCTTTCCACTAGACCACAGAGGCCGCCAATATATCTTTTACTCGTCTTAGATGTATATATAAATATAGATGATATAGATGAATATATAAATATATATTTAGTTTTACTGATTTTATAACTTTGTTGTGACTCATTGCCTATTTTTTTCCTTCGATCTTTCATATATTTTGGTTTTGCAGTTAGCGTAGTTGTCTGGATGGACAGAGTACAATAGATGAAGGCCCAGGTTCGATTCCTGGGAGGGTTCATAGCTGGTGTGCTGTTAATTTTATTACTTGATTACTTGACGAAAAATTGCCTTTCATTGAAATATCTCTGATGAGGACAAGTGGCGTGTCCGAAATAGCTATAAGATCAGTCAAAATGTTTTAAAATTTTTCTTTTGACGATTATTACAGTGGTATAACCACACATTTGTATCTACCGTGTGCACTTGTCTGTCAATGAATTTGAGAGAAATAATTTTATTTTGATTTTATTCAAACTTTAAGTATTGTTGAAGTCCTTTTATGTTTTTATTAAATATCCATTATATCCCACTGGAGGGCCTCGTAACGACAACAGACTTAAAATGTGGAAACGAATTTTCCCTGAAAGGATCGTGTAGTCCGTTTTGGTTAACAGTTACATATGTGCAGGAAGAGTTACATATGCGCAAGAAGAGTTACAAATGCGTTAGCAAAATGCGCATTTTGAGAAAATGCGCATTCTGAGAATTTACGCATTTGAGCATTTTTGAATGCGTATTTTATTTTACGCATTCAAAACGATCCCACGGATCCGTAGCGTAGATAAAGGAGAATTAAAAGGATATAAGAGAGCCAGAAAAATAAAAAGGCATCTCAGTTATAAAAAGTTTGTGTAAGAGCACAGCTCAGTTATAAAAAGTTTGTGTAAGAGCACAGCTCAGTCATAAAAAGTTTGTGCAAGAACGCAGTCAGTCATAAAAAGTTTGTGTAACAAGTCAGTCATAGAAATGATTCGTGTACTATATTTAAATAAAAATTATAAAGAAAAATAAAATGATTTGTGTATTGTTTTTTTAAATTTTAAAGTAACTGGCGACGAGGATGGGATCCCGGCAGTTCATATTCTGTTGAAAAATATGAATAGTGTTTTTTAAAACTTAACCGGGCATTCCAAAAAAAAAAAAAACAAAACAAATAAGAAATTATAAAATTTTTTATAAATTAAAAACAAATGAAAATAAAATAAAAATCAAACATTAAAAAAAAAGCATAATTCAAAATTTCAATAATATTTTTAAGAATTATAAAATTAATTTTAAACGTACTATATAAAATTATAAAATAAAAGTTTTAAAAAAAACGGAGAAAGCAAAACAAAAGTTATTACGCATACATCAGCTGGCAGTGACAACTATAAAGAATGCAGACATCCTAACACAACTACAACCAAAGGAGCAGCAGCAACCACAAAAACAGGAAATAGTAAATATTAGAATTATGGTTTATTTAAATATTTTAATTTTAATTTAAAACTTATGTAAATATTTTAATTTTAATTTTAAGTCTATGTAAATATTTTAATTTTAATTTTAAGTCTATGTAAAATATTTTAAAAATGGAACCGAAAATTGTGCCTGTATCGCCATCAACATCTATGACTGGACATTCTGTTACAATAGATCCCCTTAAATATATAAATAATTTACCTGAGTTCAGAGGGAACTCAGATGAAATTCAAACTTTTTTTGAATTAATAGATAGGATTTATCCACTATTAGATACCTTTGACAACAATTCCCAACTACTTTTTTTGGATTTAATTAAGGGAAAATTAAAAGGAAAAGCCAGGGAAATTATAGAAATTCATCATGATGCAAGATCCTGGAGGGAAATGAAAACAATTCTATATAATAATTTTGGAGATAGATTCACTTGTGAAGAATTATTTGACGAACTCAGGGCAGTAGTCTTTCGAAATAATAGCGTTAGTTTTTATAATGAAATAACAAATAAGTTAAGAAGACTTAACAACAAAACAATTTTTTCATTAGGAAATAATCCCACAGCGTCGGAATTCCTAAAAAACAATAGGAGAACTGCTTTAAATATATTCAAAAATAAAATGCCTGAGCCAATGCGCACAATCCTTTTTTGTAGAAATCCCTCTGGCTTGGAAGAAGCCATGGATATTCTGCAATCGGCCGGATATGCTCATACTAGTGAGAATAAACCAAACCAACATACAGTAAAGCAACATTTTTCTAAACAGGAATCTGGACAGAATTATACACGTACACATAACAATTACCAGCAGAGACAATATAACCATCATAATCAATTTCAACCAAGTAATTTTAGGAACCACAACCAATATAATAATCAGGGTCAAAATTTTAACAATTCACAGCGGCAATACAGAAATTTTAATTACAATCAAAGACAACCAATTACTAATAATAATAAAAATTTTGTATCACGACAATTACCAGCAGAACCGATGCTAACAAATATTGAACAAGAAGATCCTACAAATTTTCGGCTTTCAGCCTCAAACAGAACTTACCATATATAGAAGTTAAATCCAATTTAGGAACATTAAAATTTATAATAGATACCGGTGCGACACATTCAATTATAAATCCCAATATTTGTGATCCTAAGTGGAAAATACCAACTGATCCGATCAATCTAAAGACACTCCAACACTTTATTAAAATAACAGAAAAAGTATCCATACCCCTTTTTGAAGAATTAGGCGATCCCAATGAGAAAATAGACATGTTTATTTGCAAATTTCATGATGAGTATGACGGTATCATTGGCAATAATATATTAAAACAGTTAAAAGCAATAATAAATTTTGAAAGAAATATTATTCAAATCGGTCAGAAACAAATATGTATTCAATTTTTAACAAAAACTCAAAGTTTTAATTTTATAAAGAAAGGTATTTATGAAGTAGACATTCCAGTTCAGGAAATGGAAGGTTTAGTATATACTCCTGGCAAAACATCGCAAGATAAAAAAATAGAAATTAAAGAAGGTATATACGAAGTCTCTAATCATAAAATGAACGCCATTGTAGAAATAAAAGATGCTAAGCCAAAAGAAATAATTTTCAATTGTCAACCAACCGTAGCGATTTCAAATGATAATTTCTATGTGAATGAATTTAAAAAACAAAAAATTCCTTTTGATCAAATGAGACTAGAGCATTTAAATCATGAAGAAAAATACAAATTAATTTCGGTCATTAAAAAATTTTCAAAAATATTTTATAACGAAAAAACAAATCTTAGTTTCACTAATGAAATAAAACACAGAATCCGTACTAAAGATCATACACCAATAGCAGTCAAAACATATAGATATCCTTATGTACACAAGGAGGAGGTACAACGACAAATTCAGGAAATGATTAGTAGTAAAATTATAAGACCAAGCCAATCACCATATTCAGCACCAGTATGGGTAGTACCTAAAAAGTTAGACGCCAGCGGAAAACGTAAGTGGCGATTAGTGATAGACTACCGTAAATTAAATGAGGTAACGATTGATGATAAATACCCTATTCCAAATATGGATGAAATTTTGGAAAAATTGGGAAGATGCCATTATTTCACTACTATAGATCTAGCAAAAGGTTTCCACCAAATAGAGATTGCGAAAGAAGATATTTATAAAACAGCATTCAGTGTAGAGGGCGGACATTACGAATTTCTTCGAATGCCTTTTGGACTCAAAACAGCCCCCGCCACATTCCAACGATTAATGAATAATGTATTAGGAGATTACATTAACAAAATTTGCTTAGTCTATCTTGACGATATTATAATTTTCTCTACTTCGTTGCAAGAGCATCTGGAGTCAGTTACGAAAATTTTTCAAAGACTTAAAGAAACCAATCTCCAAGTCCAATTGGACAAATCGGAGTTTTTGAAACATGAAACCGAATTTCTCGGGCATATTGTTACAAACGAAGGCATAAAGCCTAATCCACAAAAGATAATCTGTGTACAAAATTTTCCACTACCAAAATCAGCAAAAGAAATTAAACAATTTCTTGGTTTGACTGGTTACTATCGAAAATTCATGAAAGATTACGCCAAAATTGCGAAACCGATAACTAAATATTTAAAGAAAGGTATAAAATTGAATTTAGAAGATAGTGATTATTTAAATAGCTTTGAAACATTGAAACGACTATTAATAAATGATCCTGTGTTGAAATATCCAGATTTCGGAAAGCGTTTCACTTTGCAAACAGATGCAAGTGATCTAGCCCTTGGTGCCATATTATCTCAGGATGGTCATCCAATCTGCTACGCTAGTCGTACGTTAAACGACCACGAACAAAATTATAGCACTATTGAAAAAGAGCTACTTGCAATCGTATGGGCAACCCAATATTTCCGTCCGTATTTATTTGGTAGACAATTCATAATAGAAACAGATCACAGACCACTGGTTTGGCTTTTTTCGATAAAAGAACCAAATTCTAAATTAGTCAGATGGAGATTGCGACTGGCAGAATATGATTATGAAATTAGGTACAAAACAGGATTAAAGAATGGTAACGCAGATGCACTTTCTCGCATCTTAATAAATCACAATGAAGCACAGGTAATAACCCCTGTAATAATAGAATCTCAATGCCCAGTAAACATTTATAACACTCAGATTATTTTAAAGAAAACCAACTCAGGTTCCCTAAAAATAAAGAATTTAAATATTTTTAATTCAAAACGTAAAATAATATCTGCAAAGACATATAATGATGACACTATCATTATGTTAATTAAAAATCATTTTGAAAGTAATAAAACTAACGCTATTTTAGTAGAAGACGAAGAACTATACGAAAAATTTAAATTAATTATTGAACAAAGCTTTAGCAATAATAGTAATAATAAATTTAAAATTGTAAGATGTAAACACATCCTAAAAGACATAACAGATGAGAATGAATTAAATGAATATATAAAAACTGAACACCATAAAAATAACCATAGAGGAATAAACGAAAATTTTAATGAACTAAGGAACGAAATATACCACCCAAAATTAAAAACAAGAATTACACAATACATTAATAACTGCGATATATGTAACAAGGAAAAATATGACAGACGACCAGTCAAACACCAATTCAAAATAACATATACACCTGAAACCCCCAAAGAAATAGTTCATATAGATATATTCTACAGTTTAAATAAATCTTTGTTTCTAACCATAATAGACAAATTCTCAAAACATGCTCAAGCAATTAAGATTTCGAATCGATCTTGGATAGAGTTTAAAAGAGCTCTTATACAATATATCAGTACAGCAGATCATTTCACAAAAATTATTGTAGACAATGAATTAGGATTCAAAGCATTACCATTATTACAATTCCTTCAAAATGAAAATATCGAAATACATTATACCTCAAGTAGCAATCATACATCTAATTCAGATATCGAACGACTTCACAATACAATAAACGAACACTTAAGATTTCTAAGGTATGATCCTAACAAAGACTTAGAAAGCGTAGAAGAAAAAATTTATAGAATCATTACTTACTATAATAACACGATTCATACAACCACTGGACAAAAACCAATAAATTTTGTTAACGGCTCAATAAACCAAACAGAGTATCCTACTATTAAAGATAGAATGATACAAATTAAAGAAAAAATCACAAATAAATTAAACCAAAATCGAGAAGATATAGACCTCACAACTGGACCAGTATTTATAAAAGAGGAAAGGGGAGGAAAGAATCATTCTAAATTTAAAAAATTGAATGTACATAGATTAGATGAAGATCATGTAGGTACAAAAAGAGGCCAAAAATATTACAAAACACATATAAAAGAAACAAAAAGTTTCAAGTCAATAATTAAAAAAAAAAATGATGTAAACAAACAAAAAACAAAAGAAATGATGTAAATACTATTATAAGAAAATTAAATTATGACTGTATACTTACTTTTAATTTAATAGAATTAAGAAAATGTACAAAAAACATTATCCTCTCCGGAGTCTCGGACCAAAGGTGGGCGAGTTACATATGTGCAGGAAGAGTTACATATGCGCAAGAAGAGTTACAAATGCGTTAGCAAAATGCGCATTTTGAGAAAATGCGCATTCTGAGAATTTACGCATTTGAGCATTTTTGAATGCGTATTTTATTTTACGCATTCAAAACGATCCCACGGATCCGTATCTGCGCATTAAGGTATGTTCCCACGGAATATATTTTGATGCGTAGATAAAGGAGAATTAAAAGGATATAAGAGAGCCAGAAAAATAAAAAGGCATCTCAGTCATAAAAAGTTTGTGCAAGAACGCAGTCAGTCATAAAAAGTTTGTGTAACAAGTCAGTCATAGAAATGATTCGTGTACTATATTTAAATAAAAATTATAAAGAAAAATAAAATGATTTGTGTATTGTTTTTTTAAATTTTAAACGTAACTGTTAACCATGCATATAATTGTTTTAATGTGGCACGATTAATTTACTCGCATGCCTTCCAGTCCTTCGTGATCTCCTTTCCAGGAGACTTTAAAAAAACAAATACTACTGGAAAATACCTGAATGGCAGAAATACGAATAACTACTTACATTATAAATGTAATCTTATCAGTTTCACCTCCAAAGAGGAACTAATTGACAAAAAGAAAGCCTTACATAAAACATTAAAATTATTAAAATATTATTAATCCTAATTTGTTGTTCACACGATGTGCAACGGAATATCTGCACGTGCCAGATGCGCTTACTCAGTGCGAGTGCAGCGTCAGCATTTAAAGAACAGTTGCACAGGTGGATAGGCTTAAGTTCTGCCTACGAAAGGCATACGGCTAGACTCCGTTTAGAATTTCAAAGAATTGTAGATTGTATTTAATTGCAAATGCAATTATATTCGATCAGGACACTCATTTTTATAAATCATAATAAACATTGATACTTTTTTATAATTTGAAAAAGTTTCATAGTAGCCACAAATCTGAAGATCATCGAATATGGAACTAATACGTATAATACGAGATTGGGTCCACAAGTCCCTAAATATTGGTATAAAGAACATTTATATTCGTTTTATTTCTCAACATAGTCTTTTTTTTAGGTTGATACACTTTATTCAAGGTTTCTCATATTTTGTGATGCCATCCAAATAAAACGATTTCTTGAGGCCCTCAAAATAGGTATTATTTTCTTCGATGATCTCATCATTCGACCCAAATATCTTACCACCGAGCCATTTCGTCATATTTAGAAGTAGGAAATATTCGCAGGGTGCTAAATTTGAAGAATATGCTGGATGAGGGAGCAATGCGCAGCGTAATTCAAGGAATTTTTGCTATTGCGACTGCGGACTTAAGCGCCGGTGCGTTGATCTGGTGGTAGAGAAGTTTTTTCCTCGCTCAAAATGCGGTCATTTGTGTTCCAAATCGGTGTCAAATCGATCCAACAGCTCAAAATAATATGCGCTGGTGCTTACTTTACCCTATTCAAGGTAATCGACATGAATGACGCCTCGCACATCCCAAAAAACTGTCGCCATGCAGGAGAAGTCCACTCGACTGTTCTTGGGTCTCTGGTATGTTGTGATGAATCCACGCTTTCAGGTGGCAACGCCATTTGTTGTAATTTGTTGCAGTTTTTGGTGTTTGTTTTGGTTAGACGAACTGTCAGTGGTAGCCCCTATATATGTCTGTTCAGAGCATTGATCGGATGATTGACCACCACTGGGGCTTTCGTACCGATATAGTAGCCGGTATATGATCCAAAACTTTCGGTCGAAAGCTGTCTGTCGAGTCTTTGAATCATGGTGAGTGGGTGAGTATGTGTAAATGAGTAAATGAGGGAGAAGTGAATGAATGTGCTTGGAGAATAAGACTGAGAAGTGGTAATGTGGGTCAATGGCAGATTATAGGGAGGTTGTTGACCTACTTAGTACATCTATTGCTATGGCTGCTGCTGAGTGGGGCGAACAAGGATGGAGGATTAAAATCTGGATGGGTGATATGAGTAGTGGGAGTAGGAGCGAGAGCACTGAGGTGAAGTAGCGGAAATTTGTGTAGTTGCTCATAATGAGTATCGAGGCACAATTATTAACAGACGAATCCATGAAAGGATCTACAAAGATGCCATGAAGAAAGTGAATGAGGAGGTAGACAACGAAGAGAAGGGGTGCCCAATAGAGGCGATTGTGGCATGAAAGTTATCTTAAAGTCATCGACGATACGTTTGCTAAACCGGTGGGCTTGCCGGAAAATATTGACTCAGTGGAGCCTGAGTGGATTGACGCTTGCAACTTAATACAAAAGTTGAAGAGTGCGGAAATAAAAGTCGCCTATCGTTGCGCAGAGTGGATTGAGGACAGTGCAGGTGTAGACGCGTATGAAGGCGAGGAAATAGACTCAGATAATTAAGAAGCAGTCTCAAAAAGGAATCTGTGGTACTTAAGGATCCACCGACATACTTCGATATAAGCGAGTTTAGCGGCAAATGAAAACTTATATACAAATAGTTGGTTTGAGAGAAGCAATAGCTACTAAAGACAGTGGCATTCAACTCGATATAGTTTTTGAGGTTAAGAGTCTAGTGTAAGTCGTTGGAAGTGTTTCACACTAAGAACTTGAAACAGTAATTGGGGAGTATAGGCGAGATGGAAAAAGTGTATAAAGTAAAAGATGTTACAACAGAAATGGGGCGAATTGCCGGATGTAGATGATTGCCGAGATGAAACGGTGGGGAACTGATAGGATAATGTATTAGAAAATGTTTCGTGTAATAAAATAATAGTATACCAGCTGTTCTGATACAAGTAACCGGGTAGTCGCCTATTAGATGTTGAATTACTTGCTGTTGCTCTTCGAATCTGATGCCTGAAGCGAGAAAATAAGTATAAGTACGATAGGTTAAGATTGAAGTTTTATTAATCAAGCTAGCTTAAAATCTTAGTTGCCGTTCTCGGAGTCGGTCTTCTGCAGTACGAAGAGTAGGGGGGTTGAAAAAGAAATAACAAATTCTTTGTTGATCAGTAAGTTAGGCTAGTAAATTTGTATTTGTGGTAGTTACGATGTAGCGCCGATTTGCTGATATTCGGAGCTGTATTTTGTATGTTGGCAATGGTGGTGGTTCTGGAAAAGAAAAAATAGTTAATAGGTTTTGTATAAGTAAAAGGTTGTAAATAATGAATTGTTAGCCGGCTAGCTCAGTTGGTAGAGCACGAGACTCTTAATCTCTGGATGAAGTGTGTGGCGCTGGTCTACTTGGGTAATCCGGTCGGAGTATTTGCCTGTTATATATAACTTGGGATACATTTTATTGACCTAACCTGACGCAGTTTGGCGGGTTGAGGACTGCGTACGCGGAATTTTGAGCTAGTGACCACACTGTATTCGTTTAAGGGGGCATAACAAATGTTAAGGCACTTATTGAACCACCAACGTAATATGGAATATTGGGCATTGGTAGAGGAGGTGGGATATACAATAATTGAACTAAAAATCTTGCTTTTCAGCTCCATTGTGCTCCAACAAAATAAATATGTATAATACTGCCTATTTAAATTTGGAAATGGTCTTTATTTATTCCATTTACTTATTTACTGAATTCCACCTTAGAAAATCAAGATTGACTTGGAAATATGCTTAAAATTGTATGTACGGGAATACTGTACATCTTAAGGGATAAGTTGAATCTACAAGTAATATTGCAGTCCTTAAGCAGCTTTGAAGCTGAAGTGGAGCTTTGGTGAAAAGATGGAATTATAAAAAAATAAATATTCAGGAAATTGCCGAATTCTTGAGTGTGAGTAAAAAGTAAAGAGCTGGAGAAAGGCGGTGGAGAAAGGCGGTGGAGAAAGGTGTAATAAGTTGGCTACAGATCTGGGAATATTAATATTAGGTAATTTAAAGGGTTTGTTTGTTTGAGATTATTTTTATAATGCTAATCTTGTACGCATTATTCATGCCATGGCCATGTACGAGTATGCACCAGTACTCTTTTCTAATTTCCATTTTTTATACTTACATGATTCAGTTCTTAAAGCACCTTTGTAATCATATAATTGTAATATATATTGCATATTTAATTATATCGACATTATTAAGTAGTTCTGCCTTTAGTATAAATTTAGACATTTGCAACACTTCATTTATACAATATGTGAATTCAGATTGGGAGCATACTGAAGGTAAGGGCGCATATAAGAAGTTTAAAACGGCTTTCGCAGACGTGCTGAGCTTTGTGGATAGTTGCTTCACAAGCAGTAAAATGTGAGTCGGAATTTTGATATTTTGAGTATTGTGATTCAGTGAGAATTAAATACATATTATGAGAAACGGAATAATTAGTACAAAAACCCATAATAACAAAACAATATGGAAAATACTGCGTGTGTTCGGTTTATTCGATCACCATTTCATAATTCTGAAAGCAAACAGCTTTTATACCTAATTATTTAAAAAAATAACAGTAATCGATTGTTGTCTCCATAGACAAGAGAAAGAGTTTACTTCTAACGGGGAGACTGAAAATTGATGCTTTCCATTCCAAAATATTTTCAGATATCGAACTGTATTTATGGATTAACAGAGTATGAAGCGCTATTGACAATTATTTGCGACATCCAAATCTACTTAACTCTCCAGCGAGTATTTCAATAATGCACATGAAATTAATATTGCAAAACATACAATATGGTCGGGTCTACCTTCTATTTTTTATGATACGAGGAACGGATAACGATTTAAGCGATGCTATCAAAGCAGGGAGCAAAATATTGAAATATTTGAGCAAAATTTTTCTTCCAGACTGGGAGCCTGTTCTTGCAATCAACAGGAACAGAATTCAATGAATTTTTTGACAATGCAAAATAAATGGTAACAAAAGCATAATTTACCGACTTTTTTTGTAGTCTTTTTTTCACGACTTTAGACTTGTAAAAAAACTTAAAAACCAAAAAATGCAAACATTTGGAGTTAAACTACTAAAAAGTACAAAAATTAATACATTTAGTTTTAAAAAATTTGGCCATAATAATTGATTCCACAGTAAACTTTCACTTCATTCTTTCTCTCGATTGCAACTATGTATGCATATGGGTTGGACTTTTGAGGCTGTCATCTAAAAAGAACGTGGTCAGCTGATTTTACCCTTTAAGCTTCAGTAGCTTCCAATAATGCTACTCGGCAATTACATGACGTATGCCAATTTGACCACTTCTCATCTCGAAACTGAGCGATTTACGGTTGTGACATTGATGACTTCTTATAAGCTCAATAAATTTAACCATTTATAAGTTTTATATTAAGATAAGTTAAAGTTTAGTAAATTTAATTTTTAGCTAAATATAATTTAAAATGGCACATAATTATTTGTGTCAAAAGGCTACGTTGTTAATGACAAACAGATTTTAAATGCTAAAATAATTTAATATAACTTCTGGTAGGCTTAGATTGGGAGCACAGTTCGTTTGGCAGTGCGTCCTCAAATGTATATGGTACATGTTTAATAATATTGTAATAAGGGACAATATATAACTGAAAAACATAACCTTAAAATCAAGATTACGTCGATAGAAATGAAAGAGCCTGATCAAGTGCCTGCAGGTGCAATTTTGAAGATTTGTGGAGGGAAAAATGTGAATTGATTGATGATGATTCTATAATTAAGCGATTGCTCAGCGAAAGTCGACACTTATGGCACAAGTCTGATTTCGAATTGATCAATCTAAAAATAGAATAAGATAATCAATTTTGTTTCGTCAGTGAGATGGTATTCACCAATTCTTTTCTGGCTAGTATTAAAATTATGTATTTTGCTATAAACATTTCATAAAAGTTTTAAATTATGTATATTGGGACAAGGCTCAGTACTTATATGAGTTGGCTTTCAAATTATAATACATGAGGAATAATAGTAGTGGGAATACTCCAATTGGCAGTAGAAATATGTAGGTGTAACAAACGAGGTGCAATCTGAAGTGATCGTAAAAAATTACTTTTCATAGAAAAATTATACTCGTATTATATCAAACAGTATTTTTTGTTACGAAACTGTATAGTACCAAAGAACATCAACGTAATAAGAAGTCCTATAAAGAAGAAGAGCAAAATATTTGATTTGCTCTTCACGTTACGAGTTAAGTGGGCGACAAATCTTGAGAACTACAGAATTATGAAAACTACAGAATTTTTAATTCATACATATATGTATGGTTGTTTGTATACTTATAAGCAAAATAAAAAGAAAGAAAACAAACCCAAAAAATGAATACATACATACTCGCAGGTAGCGATGGAATAAAATTGTATAAAAAGAGAACAAAGCGCCTTTATGTCTAGCATCATTTATATTTGCACATTATTGGAGTTATTTTTTTTGTGTGGTCTGGCTCATTTGAAAAATAAAATCCATAAGAATTCAATTTGTTGTACATACATATGTTGTACATACATATGTATGAACATATAGCAGCAAAATTAACTCTTTCCTTTTTTATCAGTATTTAATCACAAATATGTAAATACAATATTAATTAAAAATTGCAAGAATTTCACATTTATTTTATTAAATATAGGAAAATGCATGTTTTGTTAACCATCTTATAATATACATAAATAAATATTTTTATCTATTGCCTATTCAATTTAAACATTTATGTATGTATATAAAATATTTCTAAATGATATACACACATACATATGCATGCGCGCTTAACCAAATCTACTTGCTTTAAAGTTTTTTCCCAATAGCCGTTCGAAATACTACAAACGATGTGCTCAATGCATGACTCCTCATGACTTGGAGATTTGGGCAATGGAAACTAATTGCAAGAAATTCTTAGAGCTTCGTTCATATTGTCTCTGGGTACGTATATGGGAAATACTTTGAATCTGATTATATATTTTGACCTACATTTGTATTTAATATTTGGGCCTTTTTTGATTTTCCTCTTTTTATTTTTGCCTTATCACTACTTCTTCTATGCATGTATGTATTATTATATATTAATATATTTGCATAATTTATTATATAATTAGTTAATGGATATGAGAGTATAAGTTAATCACATTGGTGTTATTAAATTAAAAAAAATATTTTTTATTGGTGCTATGCACCTTCTTTATTTGAGGATTGAAAACGAACTAACATCTAATACAAAATATTCTTAAGTTTAAACCTATTATACCGTATGCTGCCGGATGGTTTGTCGCTGGAAGATGCTGAACTTGCATTCCCACGATTCTGGATTGGGATGAGTGAACTAAATTGCAGCTTGCAGGTGTTCGGATTTTAGCAGACGCGATGTCATCACAAAACGTGTGAATTATTTGCACACGGGTTGAGTGTGCAATATGAGATTTGCTTTGTTTAGGTGAATGTAGTTTATTTCACCTTAACTCCTCCACCCTTAAATTCGGTCGTCCTCGATCGATATGTCATATTTTTTCTTCTTTCCTTAGAAAAGCGGAATCTGGCTTAGCCTTGTAATTTTCTTGGTTGGCTTGCCGGTGTTGTCAACGCTCAAGTCTGGTAGAGATATCGATGTTTCTGGTGTTTCTTCTATGTCGACCTTTTGTTCTGTGCTATTTACCTTTACTTTCTTGAGGTACCTCTTCCCCATGGTCGCCGATAATATTAATGCTATTGTTGTAATAAGCGCATAGTTTACAACGGATCTCAACTGATTTTTCTGTTCTAGGAGATCTATGTTTCTTGTATTGTTGATATTAAGTTCTTTAACCATTTCGAGAGTTAGATGCTCCTCTGATCGGCTGGCTGCAGACTTTGGTTGCAGTATGGCTGGTAACGGCTGTACTTTCAGCACACTGTTGTACGAATAAGTCCGATTTTCGACCGTTATTGATGCATTTTGATACCGGATAAGATATGTTCCCCGCAGGTTTAACATCTCGTTGTTCATGGTAATTGTCCCATTATATTGATTCAGCAGCAGTAGTCCTGGGTTAATTTCTTCCACGGTTGGCACGTGTTGGTTGTTCGTAAGGGTGCAAGTGTGGGGCATGCTTCTGAGCAAGTTCGGTATACAGATTGTATTACTTAAATTAACAATATTTTTATCCTTACAAATAGATATGTCATTATATTCCTTACATTGGCTTTTTATGCCGTACATATTACTATTACAATTTAAAATATTCTCGAACTAGGCTCTGGTTACAACATGACCATTTTTTACCGGTTTTATTAACATTGTTTGACAAATTTCATTGCTAGTTGTGGGCATATTTACTATGTAAATTATGACCGAATTATTTGCCGCTATTTTTATGTCAGCAAATTCAAATGCTTCTTCTATATTTATAAATTGCATATTTTCATTTTCTAATATTGTCTTAGTAACATTTATTTCATTATTTGATAGAATAAAGGAGTTTACAATGTTAGCCTTAGCCAAATTTATAGCGTATTCAATATTTGTAATTTCTTCTTTTATAATTTCTATTTTATACTTCATACTTAATGCTAATTCATCTTTAATTATATTTTCATTTTTTACCAATTTTAAAATTTTATACGTTTCATTAGTGAGTTCTTTTATTTTTTCAAGCGTTACTTTATTTATTATTACTTGCTGGTTATTGTTTTCTAATGCATTGTTTATTTTTTGGGATATGATATCAAAGTCAGCGTGGTCTGGATTTCCAGCAATCCACTTCCAAGCGCTGCCGATAAAATCAATTGATCTTTTGATCTTTGTTTTGGGGATTAGTCTGGATAGGTGTTCTCGGGTTTGGAAGATTTGATGTAGTAGGAAGGGATAGAATGGGTGTTCGGGATTTATATTTTTCCTAACGACAATTTCCATTTCGTTAATGAAATCTCCATAATGATCCAGTTCTAAAACATGTATCAGCCTGAAGGTACCAGTCTGAAGCCTTGCTATACCTGTATTTATAGCAATCAGCTTTGAGTTAGAATAGTCAAGTATTTGTGTTTCAGATTTGACGAGAGCAAAGGTAATTCTGAAAAAAAAATTTTAATTTAGTGGTCATTCGTCGTCAGTTTCGAATATGTTTTTTATGAATTATCCTGCCGCTTTCTGTTAATACTGTTGTGTTTCCGTTCTCCTTCACTATTTCCTCTTTGAATCTTTCATGTAGTTTAGATCCTACTCTTCTATTTCGTTCGACATAAATTGTCTGTCCGGCTGAATATTGTTTTGTTTCCTGTTTGTTTTTGTTATGGTAACTAAGGTCTTTCTTCTGTTTTTCTAGTAATTTGTCTATATTGTCCTGTCTTGCTCTTTCGTAGTCTTCAGGTGTGCAATTTATGTTTCTTCCAAAAAAAATATCTATGGGTCTTTTTCTTACTGTTGAATGAATACTATGGTTATATTCGTTAACGGCTCGTTCGAGAAGCTCTTCAAAATTTCTGTGTCCACTCTCGCTCTTTAAGCATCGCATGATTTCAATCAAGGTCGAGTGGAATCGTTCGACCTGTCCGTTTGCTTCGCTTCTATATGGTGGTGTGGTGTACACGTCAATATGGAGCTCGTTTTTCATCATGAAAAGTATTGACTCTGAGTTGAGTGACTTTTCATTATCTATAACGACAAATTTTGGAACTCCGAAAAGGAGTAATAGTTCCCTGAGTGGTTGCCTGATATTTTCTATTGATTTTCCCTGCAGAATTTTTGTTTGAGCATATTTAGAGAATTTGTCCATTGCGGTCATTACAAGTTTTTTTTCGGTACTGAAAATGTCTATATGAACTGTATGTCCGGGGAAAGTTGGTATGGGGGTTTCATTTAGTTTAGGTGAGTTTGGGTGCCTTTCTGATATTCGTAAATTTGAAGTACACGATCAACACTTTTTTTCCAAGAGGAAAACTCGCGTGGATTACCTGAAAATTCCCTCAAGCCTCGGATAATATCCGGAATTTTTTCTAAGCCGTCCGTTTGTCCTCTGTGGCATTCGTCTATAGTTTGGTCGCGTGCAATTTCGGGAGGTGGACTAACGATCGATTGAATTAACGTTCGTCCTTCTGTATTCAAAATTCTAACTATTAGGGTGCTTATAAGGGTTTCTAATTCTGGGGTAGTTTGGGCATTTGAAGTGCCACTTGTGGAAAAGCTTGCAGCATTTGCATTTAAAGTAGCTGGTCTAAGGATATTTTCGTTAGGCATTTTTATTAGGTAGGGAATAGGATATGGATTAGTATATTATTTAAATCTTCAATAATTTTCAGATATTTTTATTTTTTATTTTGCTATAAATTATTTGTGATCTTTAAATTCCCACGCTCTGGAGGGTCTGTTGTGTAAGCATAGATGTACAAATTTTATTTATTTTTTTTAAACTTGTAACTCAATATTTTATTCCATTAATTTATTATTAAATTTATTCCATTAATTTATTATTAAATTTATTCCATTAATTTATTATTAAATTTATTCCATAAAAAAAAAATTATTAAATTTTCTAAAATATCTTGTGCTCACTTTATTCTTACTTTATTTATAGTTTTATAAATTTTAAGTTATTTTCACTTTGATTTTATTATTATTATTTTTTTTCTAATTTCTTAAATTTAACTAATTATAATTAGTTCTAACTTACATAAAAACTATATGGTTCATCTTGTCCAGGTGGCTGCAGATCTAGCTGCTCCTTTTTGTCCTTTGCGTGGAGTACGGGGGGGCCTCGTTTCATGGCTGATGTTAATTGTGGGTACTGGATCACACCGCTGTCTATTAACACTTTTTTAAGACACTCGCGGAAAGCTTGACACTGCTTAAGGGTCTTTTAGCTTTGTTTAGTTACACTTTACGAATCACGACCTCTTTGAGGGCTCTGTTTGTTTCGAATATTATTGTAAACTAGTGACTGTGATCCAGACCTGCTCGGGCGCCAGTTAATCACATTGGTGTTATTAAATAAAAAAAAATATTTTTTATTGGTGCTATGCACCTTCTTTATTTGAGGATTGAAAACGAACTAAAATCTAATACAAAATATTCTTAAGTTTAAACCTATTATACCGTATGCTGCCGGATGGTTTGTCGCTGGAAGATGCTGAACTTGCATTCCCACGATTCTGGATTGGGATGAGTGAACTAAATTGCAGCTTGCAGGTGTTCGGATTTTAGCAGACGCGGTGTCATCACAAAACGTGTGAATTATTTGCACACGGGTTGAGTGTGCAATATGAGATTTGCTTTGTTTAGGTGAATGTAGTTTATTTCACCTTAACTTATATATACATATATATAATGTATATAATAAATGCCTTATATATGCAATATATAAAATTTTTGTAATTTTTTTTCGGCTTTTTTCGTCCGATTTACTTTTATCCTTTGTTGGTAATTTTTTATTAATTCCCGCGCTTGCCATTTGGCATTCTTAAGGAAGAGAAGGACTCTTATAAAAAATTCAAGTAACTGAAGTCTATGTCTGGCGAATTCATTTTCTTCGGCAAACAAGTTATTAAATTTCTTTTCGGGTTTTTGCGTATACATGAGAATATTTTCTTTCCAATTTCTTCTTCATGCGCATACTTTTTAAATACAGTCTCGTACACAGAAAAATGATATTGTCATATTTCAAATACCATATCAACGGGATTAATCAGACATATCTCATCATTTTTATAATTATTTGACCGAATTAATTCTTCAGAAAATTTCGAAAGTGTATTTTGGGACTTTGTCATCGTATCTACGCAATTTTGGCATTTCAATTTTCTTTACACTTTCTGGAAAATACCATATCCTCTAAAATACAGTTGTACTTGTATTTCTGCAAATGGTTTCTTTTGCCCATATTTCATCGGTCTTGGAATTCATGTCTATATCTTTCATGGTAATATCTAACATTGATTGGGCTTGAATTTTTTTCTGAAATTCAATAGCATTTTCAGAGACCCAATCTAACATAATGTCTTCATCATCCTCAATATTTTCATTGATATGAGGCGAGCGACTATGTATTGCAATTCATAGAGTGAAGGATGAGTATTCGGTCCCAACGCCGATCGGAGCTTAGAAAAGAAATTTTCAAGAGCATCTTGGTTTATTTTGCCAAACATTATATATTCAATGTTCTCATGTGCTCCAAATAAATCACTGCACAGATATAACATTGCTTGTATTGTTAATTTGAAGCCAACAATGTGTGCAATGTGTCAGACATCCTACCGGGACTTTACATAAGTCTAAGTACCTCATGTATTTGATCAATCTTCGTTTTTCTACGGAATTCCTATACATGGGTGTTTTTAGAAAATTTTTAGCCGTACACAATTTGCAATCAAGATCGTCGAGTAAATCGTTCATCATCTTGACAAATCTGTGTTGGTCTTGCGCAATCTTTTACAACATTATTATTACCAAGGAGGTTTGTTGATATCACTATACCGTGCGATACAGAATTGCTTAAAATTTGAGTGGCTCGATAAACACTCATTTTTTCGAAACTTGTTGGATACACAGGACTGTAAGTTAATTTTGGACACATTTTGAAGCGCACACTCGCATTGTCCACCTCATACAAGCAACGAATCACATCAAAACTTGCTTTGCCATCCGGTGTTGTGATGTGACCACTGATCAAAGTGCTTCGTTTGACTTGATTAAATGGCAATAGTCACACATCGCATGAATCGTATTGCCATTATGTACGAAGTAAGGTGCATCAGATGTATCTTTCAGAATTTTGTATGAATACCTGTTATCTTGACCTTGGTCACACACCAGTGCCATTACTTTAAGACCAAGTTGCCCTGCAATGTCGATGCATTCAAAGACATTATTTTTCAGTTTGTCACCACGTATCCCATTACTGGAAGCCTAGTAACTCAGCATGCATTTCCAGTTTCCCATAATGTACTTTAGCATAACAAATAAGCATTTTCTGCTAAGCTCCTGTGTTCGGTTTTCGTATCCATTTATTATATCATCGCATTTATTGTAAACTAGATCTCTTCGAATATTTATTTCGTCTATCAATATTTCACAAATACGAGCATTTTTTGGCATTTCTTTTACAAAATTGGCTAAATTTGTTAAAACGTTTGGATCCATTCCTGGTTTTACAACCCTAATGGGAATCCATCGATGCAATGAGCTCTATGTGGTAATATGAAATCAAAATCATATCTCATTGCTCGGTATGCCTTTGTTGATAGATAGTTTATATTCTGCGATAACATCCGCTCTTCTTCTGTGTACGCTGTATTTATTGGACCACAGATCATATATCCACAGAAATGGACAAGTTAAGATGATGTTGTGGGAAAGCAGCTGCAAAAAGTCTGTTTGTGCTCCTTATTAAAATGACTTTGGCAAAAAAGGTAGCTTTTGCCAACACAATCATTTATTCCATATTCAATCAACCAGCGTCTTCTTCTAATAGGGTCCTTCGGGATTCCAAATAGGGTGCATCCCGAAAAACTTCTGCAGCTTGGAATACAGCATTTTCGAATGCTAAACTTTTCATTAGATTGCAGATTGTCATGCGGTGGGGCATCTTCATAGCCTTTTTTATAGTAATTTAGTTTTATTAATAAATTAAATTAATATTTTAAAAAGTTACATTAATAGAATTAATGTGATTGACTGTAACACGAACATAAATGGGACTTACACGAAAACACTGTAAGCAACATAGATTTAGACATTTCACAAATACATCGGGAGGGGGAAAAACAGACACAAGATATATTTCCGCATCTAACAATTGTAACTATACATTAATATACATTACGACTGCTTTATTTTACGAACAAAGAAAGAACACATATGACTACTTAAAACATACCTAATAATAAAGTTGGAATTGCATTTGGGGTCAAACATCTTTTTAGAATGCATTATAGGTGAAAATAGGACTACAGGGGAACCGAACACCTCAAACAAAAAATCGGTAACGCTCCATTTTGCATACCTCTTAGGTGGTGTGGAAAATGCAAATATAGCAATAAAAAATTATTATATCATGAACATTAAATTTCTTTAAGGAAAAAATGTAAAAAAATGTTTACTCTCATGAATTTTGTTCAATAAAATATTTAAAATAAAAATCACTTTTAACTTCATACAATTGCTCAAGATGGAAAAAAATTGTTTTTTATATACATATGGAATATGTATGCAACTTATCTTAAAAATAAATTACATATTTTATATACTATTGCATATATAAGGCATTTATTATATACATTATATATATATACTCTCATATCCATTAACTAATTATATAATAAATTATGCAAATATATTAATATATAATAATACATACATATGTACATGCATAGAAGAAGTAGTGATAAGGCAAAAATAAAAAGAGGAAAATCAAAAAAGGCCCAAATATTAAATACAAATGTAGGTCAAAATATATAATCAGATTCAAAGTATTTCCCATATACGTACCCAGAGACAATATGAACGAAGCTCTAAGAATTTCTTGCAATTAGTTTCCATTGCCCAAATCTCCAAGTCATGAGGAGTCATGCATTGAGCACATCGTTTGTAGTATTTCGAACGGCTATTGGGAAAAAACTTTAAAGCAAGTAGATTTAGTTAAGCGCGCATGCATATGTATGTGTGTATATCATTTAGAAATATTTTATATACATACATAAATGTTTAAATTGAATAGGCAATAGATAAAAATATTTATTTATGTATATTATAAGATGGTTAACAAAACATGCATTTTCCTATATTTAATAAAATAAATGTGAAATTCTTGCAATTTTTAATTAATATTGTATTTACATATTTGTGATTAAATACTGATAAAAAAGGAAAGAGTTAATTTTGCTGCTATATGTTCATACATATGTATGTACAACATATGTATGTACAACAAATTGAATTCTTATGGATTTTATTTTTTTAAATGAGCCAGACCACACAAAAAAAATAACTCCAATAATGTGCAAATATAAATGATTCTAGACATAAAGGCGCTTTGTTCTCTTTTCATACAATTTTATTCCATCGCTACCTGCGAGTATGTATGTATTCATTTTTTGGGTTTGTTTTCTTTCTTTTTATTTTGCTTATAAGTATACAAACAACCATACATATATGTATGAATTAAAAATTCTGTAGTTTTCATGATTCTGTAGTTATCAAGATTTGTCGCCCACGCAATTCAAATATTTTGCTCTTCGTCTTTATAGGACTTCTTATTACGTTGATGTTCTTTGGTACAACTTAGCGAAATGTCTACTTCAGGTGAATTTTTTTATTTATGTATATATTTCATATCCACAGATAACTTTAGTTTACAAGGCTGGCTATAGAAACATACGATTTCAAAAAAATCTGTTCCTTCAATATTACTAACACTTAAAATGTCATCATTCAATTTCCCTGAAAATGTATTAACAACATTAACTGTACTATGTATGCATTGTACCCATATATGCATTGTACCCATATATGTATAACCGAGGGAGTGTGCACAATTCCATTATTTTCGAGTTTAATTTATAATAATTAAGTGTGCCCCAGTATGTAAAAACGAGTTTTATCAGAGGTCTACTTACGAATGTTTTCCATTTAATAATTTGTCTGCCTCTATTAAATTGGCTGGGTAATAAAAGGTATTTACATTAAGGGAATACTCCCAATTAAATATATTTCGTTCTAGGGCATGATCAAATCATAATTTTATCATGGGTCTACGATATGTTGCATGACGCTTGCGTAAAGAAACATTTTTTTCATAGTTTCGCTGAAATTCTCTTCCAAAATCAAATTTAAATTTCTTTCCCAGAACACCCTGTACGGAAATGTGGTTTGTTGAAAGCTCTGCTCCAAAAAGCTTCTCATCAGAGTGATTTTTTGCTTAGGAAATAAGAGTAATTTCACGCCACAACAATTTCATTTCCGGTTGCGCAATTTAAGAAAGTTTTCAAATAATTTTCCGTTGCACAAAAGAGGGAAAGAGAGCTTTGAGAATACATGCAAAGCCTTTGTCATTGAGTTGACGACATGCCAGCCATGCAGCAGCCGGCAGCAATTGAGAACTGTTGACTTTGCAGTGGTTTAATTGCAGATTTCCGGTCTGTCAGTGTAAGTTTGTGTTATAGAGTATGTGTGTGTGCGTGTGTGTTTGCCCAGTACAAAGGCTATGTGGCTATACGCATGCGCTAAACGCCACTTGCAGCAACTCTGTGCTTTAAACATTGGTTACAATCAACTAGTTGACAAATGGCAAAGGAGTTGGCTGCAACCACTTGTCACAGAAAGAGTATAAAAGACGCTTCAGAGCAGGTTCCCGTGCATTCGTTTTAATGTTGCCGTTAGCGTGAAATCGTCCTTTGAAGTTGGTGGCAGTTGGAGCAATTGTGATCTGCAGTACAAATGAGCAACTTTGTTTTTCTTTAAATTGTGTTTTGGAGTAAATTGTGTCTAACGGTTAACATACATTTAGAAACTGTCCAATTTCATTTCCTTATTCACTCGACTTGATTGTGTGTGGATTTTGCGTTTAACTTCGCACATTGTGCCCATGTGCAACTTTTAGCGAATTTTTCGAATTTTGTACATTTCAATAAACAATTCTAGTGCAATTCTTTAAATTATATATGGCTATTGATTTAAAAGAAATTTTTATGAAACTGTAAGAGAAAAATTCGTATCACCAGCTGCAGTCGTTACTATGTGTGGAGTATAGTGGACTCTGGAAATTTTGCATTTAAGGTGAGTTTTAAAATTCATGGTAAATTTTTTGCCGACGGTAAAAAAATATATTTTTTAATTTGAAAAATTACATTATTTAAGAAAGTGTTTATCGCGTTTTTGGAGTTGCTGCTTTTATGTGGCTTTTAGTTCAAATGAAAATAAATTGTGTTAAACTGAATCTTCTATGAACGTTTTTAACTTAGAGAGTAGGTCGGCAAAATTCTAGCAGTTTTTGAAACTGTTCTTATTCCAATGGGACAAAAATGTGTGAATTGTAATTTAATTAATGTACGAGTATAATGTAAACTAAAACTTTGAACAAACTGTTGCCTTCAATGTTCAATTTAATTAAATTGTTAAAAGTTTGCCAGGGATTTACCGAAGTTTCTAAATAAAAAACTGGCATGGTTTTCACATATAGAAACATATGTAAACATTTTATACAAATTTACATAATTGTTATGCAGAGATTTCATATAATTCGAAAATAAACTTATATTCGTCATCGATAGTAGTGTACAAAAACATTTTTTGTCGCAAGTTTAAAAATCATAATTTACAATAATTAATACTAATTTCAACACATATGTGCGAATTAGTATTAATTATTCTACTCTTACCGAGTTAAGTAAATACCATTTAGAAAATATTATCTGTTTAGACGAATTATCTAATTATTTCTGTGCTTTCATTTTCTATTTTAATTTTAATTTAATTACTCAATTTCTAAATTTTGCACATATCTATTGTCCTCCTCAACTGTAATAATATCGACAAAATAATATCCTTTATCCACATCTAAATTGTAAAATTAAGAATATATTGTGAAGGTATATTCTTCATATATAATATCACTAACATGGATTACTGAGGAACACTCACTAAAAAATATAAAAAACTATGTCACAAATTAAAAGAAAAATAACACTGACTTAATAGAAAAAGACACTGCAGAAAAATCTAATTTTTATGTATGTAAATAAAAGTTGGCCATATTTCCGAGAGCAATGTAGCCCATATCTCTATGTTAAGACTGTATTTACATCTTTTACAAATCTGAATTGAAGAATTCTAAGATATAAAAAAAAGTGGCAAACTTATATATTTGATTTACATATGCAAACAAAAAGTTGGATAATAGATAAACATAGTTCTTCGTAATATAAAAACAGGTCCATTTTCTAGGAGAGTGATTTTGATCGTTTCTTTGTTGATTCCATATCATTGTAGTAATGAAAAAGTAGCTCTGAAGACTCACTCGCCGATAACTCGATGGACTAAATACATATCACAATTGACAAATTTAGGATGCACGGATGATCCAGAAGCAATTCAAAGATTTTTATCGCCACCAATTTTGCTAAAATGTATTTACTTTATAGCCAAAACACAAAAGTATCACCAGTCGGTCAAGATTGCTTGAGCAATCATTTTTATAGCAAAATATTACTTTGAAAGTATTTAAGACACACAAGTTTGATATTTGTATAAAAATCGGGATGATGATCTGCAGTTTGTAACGTTAATTTCCGCTCAATATTATGCAGAGTTTTTTTATAGAGGCCGTGGAGCAAATGCTATTTCATTATTCCCAAAAGGTGCTAAATCACAAGGAAAAAATCTCTTACTTGTACTATGCTCTGTCTAGTCTGTATGTACACTTCGTTCTATTTTTTAGCAGCTTATCCTTCTCTTTTATATCTTTAAATCTTTTATTTAGACACAGATTTCAAAATCGCCGGTATAAAAGAAATGGATATCGCTATACTTGGATATAATCAAAACATTGAACCTAAAAACCCCTTTCTATTAAAATGCAGACAACAGTTCGAAATAAACCTAAATACATGCGCAAAGTACACAAAAGTATTGACAAAAGTAAATAAAAGAAATTATTTAGGGAATATTTCAACAAATTGCAAAGTTAATCTAGTTTTTCTCTCAATTTTTTACTTTACTCCCTTATCCCTCTCATAAATATTTCTGTATCTCGGAATTTTTATTGTCATTGAGATTACAAAAATTATCAATATATGAAAAATATGCAATAAAACTCGTCACTATGAAACTATTGTGGTTTTAAACAATTCATTTATCACTCTTTGGTGGAAAACGGCATTTATTTTGCTAACTATTTCGAACACACCCATTTGTTAAATTGTTTAACTATGCTACGCTATACAACTTATGGCATCACCTGGATGAATTCATATAAGTTGATTTTGAGAACTTTGTGGAACTGTCTTCGCGGACGGATTTGATACATCATGTAATTGCCAAACTTATCTCTCTCTATAGAAATGTTACATCTCTAAAAAGGCGTAATAATACCTAATTTATATACTATTCAAATAAAATTGTAAACTGAAGTCCTAATGGGTTGTATGAGAAGCATTCATTGTATGTAAAGTGAAAACATTGTATTTCGAAGAACCGTTGGATTGTCTCGGTATTGCTTTCTTAAAAAAGAATATTCAGGGAAATATTTTCGTTTAAGTTAAAGTTTAAGTCACTGCATAGCAGACCATTCTATATAAGAAAATGTAGTGGCCCCTATATTTACACTTTTTTTTTCAATTTGGTTAACTAGTGTAAAATTTCAATCACTTTGAAGTATGGGTTTGCAACAAAATTTCATTTAAAGCAAAGATTTCAACACTATAGTACCCATCAGTATAATTTGTTATATTCAAAGTTAAAATTAATAATATTATTCTTCGATAATAAAATAATTGTTTGCACTAAATAAAGATACTTCAAATCACATAAGTATATGAAGTATGGATTTAGAATTTAAATATAACTAATTCGAGTATGTTTATAATCGACGTTCAGCCCACAGAAGGTACTCTGAAGTGTTCAAATTGTTTGCATATATATATATATATATATAAATTACAAATATAAATAGCAATTATTAAAACTCGTTTTTTGATATTTGCATATTACAACAATTATTTCCATGTTCATTTAGAATTGGCGGGTCGAGTTACAATTTGCATAAAAATATAATTTTTTTATTTAGATGTAAATTCTGAGATACTGTTTTTTTATTATAAATTATGAATGAAGTGGGTTTAAACATGAATTGCAAATTGAATAATTTAACACAAATATTTTGCCGGTTCATTCGCTTCGTATTGCTATTGATTGTTGTTAACAGCCACTCATGCATATTGCCGACGGTAATAGAGATGCAGCTGGGCTGCTTGAAACGTATGCCAAATGTATGCACATAAATTTGAAACTTAGTAAGCCAAGCTAAATAATACGCATTTGCATTAATGAATGGGTAGAAAGTGTACTTCTGCATTTGGCCGGGTACTTAAAGCAGAAGGCAGGATTACTAATTACAAATCACTTGAATTTAGGGTTTGAGTGAGAAAACTTCAATTTAATAGTAATTTAAAGCAAAAATACAACTTGATAAAAATATAAGTTTTGTTTTAGTCTGCTTAAAAAAAAAAACGGAAAAAGGTAAATTAGCTTTGAAAGTGGAAAAAAATGTATATTGTTAAAAAAATGTTTGGTAAAATGTTGATGTTTCTTCGGAAACACAAATTATGGAGAAAAATAAGGGAACTATAGGAAAAGTAAGTAGAAAACACTACGAAGATGTTCTGTGTAATAAAAAATGTAAACATTCGGAGATTAGGTGTGTAGGTTGAAAGAATCACCTAATAACTGATGCTATTAACTATTCTCCCTTGAAGTTGTTATGAAAAATGTGTCAGTAATTCCAAAATTCAAGCATCTTATACACAGAAAATTAGGAGCGCTAAAAAATTTGAGAAAATATGTTCTATGAGAATGAAAAATGCTACTCTACAAATTTTATGTTTCTATTCTCAGTGTCGGGAGCTTTATATGAATCTTTATAATAAACACTTTTGTGAGTGGTGTACGAATATTCAGTTGAATCAAATTGTTGTAAAATTTACACCGTTTGTATACATTTCTCTAGAGACTTGGTTGTGCTTTCTCAGAATATCCTGGTCTCTAATTGTTAGTCTAAGTTCTTCTATTGCTTGTTTTTGTAATATGTTGAAGTGATTAAGTATACTTGCTATGGACTTCTTGAAAACGCCATACCTCGGGCTTTTATTGCAAACTTCGTCTGTATTGGTTTTCTTTGTTTATTTAATCAATAAGACTAGTTAATCTCTTATGGTGACTGAAAAAAGTACAAATGCATACTTTTTAAAGTATATCAGCCTCGTGATTTTTGCAACCTGAACCGGATAATATAAATCCAGGTGCCAGAAGAATTTTATGAATATTTGTGTTAGTAAATTATATCCCTTTGATTTTCTGGACGTCGTATAAAAATATTCACAACTCCTAAGATGGGGCTACATTCAATTCCATCACCGTGTGAAATGAAATAAAGAACAATATTTAAATTGAAAAACCGTGTAAAAAAGTGCTGAAAACCGTAAAATATGAATATTATTGAAAAATGAAATTCAAAAAACTCGTAGGTAAAATAAGTTTAAAAAAAACAAAAGCTTCAAAATAGCAAAAATATACGATTAATTAGAAATAGAGAAATAATATTTAGTACATAATTAATTGGTGAAACATATTTACAACACAAATAAAATACAGAATTGGTGACTACGAACTGGAACAAAATCGTTACCATCACTAGGGAGAGTAGAGAGCAGTTAGTTTTCTCGATAATAGTTCGTCTGCAAAACTGGATATCATACTTCCACTGACACTCCCACAATTGAATCACATTCACGGGGACCTTATATAAAATTTCTCAAAGAAAGTTCAATCGATCACAATTCTAGTACAGAAAAATGATCGAAAAATAGTGAGCGTATTTATACAACTTGAGGTCTATGCAAAATGTATCCAAAAGATTTGCTATAATGGTGCAAAACTCGAGTTTCAATCACGCCTATGTTTATGAACAACGATTCCTGTGAAAAGTAATGCTTAATATTAGTGAATAAGTAATTTGGATCTTATATCGTATGGTATAGTGAAGGCTCATTTTATATCTACTAGTGGAACGCAACGGCTGAAATTCGACCGCACTGTAGCGAAATTCAAAAATTTGGGGTAAGGCATCTACTTAAAAGACCGATCAAATTTATTGCAACTGTCCAATTCATTCGCTAATTCTCATTATTTTTAACATTTGCTCCTTTACGTATTCTGTATCTTGCCGCTGTATCCACATCATAAAAATACAACTGTGTATAACACGGCTGACGACTATATTCAGAACTTAACGCGCCCTTATGTCATGTACTTTAACATGATAAACGCCATTTAAAGTTGTATCAGACAACTTGGCCTCAGAACTAACCATTGCAAATCAAGAACTATAAGAACGAATATTTGAAATATAACTTTTGAAATGTTGCTTAATTTTTGGGTCACCTGAATTAAGGCCCACGAAAAGATTTTGAACGAATGCATTTTGAGTTACTGGTGATAAGTGAACTTTACCTTCGTGAGAATATAATGAAAATGTTTCATTGTTACCTGATGTAATCTCTGATCGGAAATGTAAGGCACCCCAGAATTAGCAACGTTATGATAAATCACCGCAATTAAATGAAACGAAATTTCGCGAACTAAATTCAACGCCACCTTACTGGAATCAATTAAGATTAGGTTAGGTTAAACTGACTGGCCGTGAAGGCTACACATAGCCCTGTCGGGTTTTTGCTGTGCCATATGGAGATCATTTAAGAGTTGCAGTATAAATCGTTAAACAGAGAGACGCTCTTAGGAAATCTTAATAGCGAAACCTATCTATAATTGTGCCACCTCTTCTAGTCCTTCAAACCAAGGGGCTCCCAGTTGTGTTAGGCGCGTTTTCGATATTGCGGGGCATAGGCATAGTAGATACTCCAAAGTTTCCCTTGTGCCCTGTTCCTCACATTTTCTGGATTCATTTTTGTTTGTGAGTCCCATCCTTTTAGCGTGTATCGCCGTTAGACAGATACCTGTCCGTATTCCTACTACCGTTCTGCAATCCTTCCTCGGAAGTGCCAGTATCGATTTGATCTGAGTGCCGTACGGTTTGCACATGAGCCTTGCAATTTTACATGTGGTAGTATTCCACCTTTCTTCCACCTTTCTCATCATGTCATCTTCAATGTGGCTATTGATAATTTTTAGAGGCATCAGTACCTTACTTACTTTTGGTAGCAAGATACCGCTTTTAGCAATTGCATCCACACTCTCGTTTCCTTCTATGTTCTTATGCCCTGGCAACTTTCGGTTGGTGGCCAGTCTATCAATTGCTTCTTTGCATTCCAGAAAATTTGTGGAAGATGCACAGCTGGAAGTTATAGCTTTGATGGCAGCCTGGCTATCTATGTTGAAGTTTATTGTGGAGTTCGTAGTTTCTGCTATCTGCTTCTGCTATCTGCTTTCTGTGCCATGCTGCACAAACTTCCGCTTGAAAAATACTGCAGTAGTGAGGTAGTCTGAGAGGCTGTTTGATATCTAATTCAGGGTAGGAGACACTTCCCCAACACCGTCCTCCACTTTCGACCCGTCCGTGAATAGTTTTAAGAATAGTTGCCGACTTTGCATTTCTTTACTGTTTTCAGATTAGGATAGAGTAAAGAACAAATATTTTTATTTCATAATTATATTTCAAATTATTTAGAGAGCTCCGATCGTTGCTAATAATGGTATTTTAAAAGTTTAATTTTAAAAAATAAGGCAAATGTATATTTACTCACAACAATTAAGATATAAATTAATTTGTGATCGTTTGTAATTAACAAACGCCGAAACGCTGAAATTACAAGGGGCAAAATTTAAGAATAAAAACATTTTTTCATTTATGTTAATTGAAAATTTCGATATAAAAAGTAACTTGTGAGAATTTTACAAGTTTAAGCAATTGTTCGTTATAAGCTTTTGCTTTATTTTCGAACAGGTTTCTTTCAGAAGGATTTGTGATATTCATAATTTGATTCCATATAATACTAACACCAGAAGAGGAGGAAAATGTTGATTGAAATCAAAAAGCTTGAATCATTTTAATTTTTAGCTGCAGTTCAATCTACCGATATGTATTCAAGTCACATTGACTTCAACTCCAAACAAGATGTCGCCTCATTGGCCGAGGCGGTAAACTCTGAAAGAATTAACAACCGATTGTGCCGCAGCATTGTAGCGCTCAAACGCTGGTCAAGCGACTGTTTGTTTATATTAACAGCGTTTTGTTTTTGCTCATGTTTTGCTGGTTAGCTTCTGATGTTAGTTTCAATCTCATTTGTTGCTTTGGTTCAGAGCTGCTTGGTGTATAACTCAAATTCACAACGTTTTATGGAGTATCGCCTTCTGTATGAGTTCGTGAGCACATGCATCAAATCTGCTGCTAGCAACCTTATATCGAAACACATGTCAAAGATTTGTAAATCAGTTGAGTTTTGATTGAAGTACGTGAAAGATGCATTGGCGCGCTTATTTGGCCGTGGAAATAACTGACAGTGTTGTAAAATGCGAGAAAATGGACTGTTCATATTGAGTTGCATGCCGTTGTGATGCCATGATGTTCAATAGAGTGGAAGTTATTAAAAATGTATGAAAGCGAACGTATGTGCTAAAGTGTAAGGACCACCCGCATCCCCTGCTCGTATGGGGAATAGCTTTATTGCTTTTCTGATAATGTTCGCGATTTCGTGTTTGTGAATTTTACCTTTGGTGGCTGCACTCTGCAGTTTCAGTGTCAATACCGTGCCGGCGCTTTTTGTATTTTATTGCATGTTTAGTAAATTTCTCAACTACAGAAATTAAAGCAATTTTAACTAATTTGCATATCTATTCGAAATACTGAAAAATGCCTTATTCATATCATCTGAGCAGTCAAATAGACACAGGTAATAGCTACATAATTTGTAAATGTGATTTTATAAACATTTTCGTAATTAAGGCAACGGCGAGTCATAAAATATTTGTTTAATATATTTATTATGTTAAACGGGAGCTCTTTAAAACAATTTGAGAAGCATTGTCCTTCAATTAAATTAAATGCTCACCTGATCAGCGATATAATTGAGAATAGTTGTGTTAACTAGCACTCTCGGTGCATAAGAATTTGTTTTCATTGGTTTAAAATCTTAAAGGATTTCTTGACGATGAGAAGATCGAACACCGCCAATCGAGCAAATGAGCATATATATTAATATATGCATAACATATTAATATATCATCTCTCTTAAATTTTGAAATCAAAAACTTTGGTTCAAATTTCTGAAGGAATCAATATTATTTTTTATCAAACCTCTCTTGCATTTATAATGTTCACTTCTGTGATTGTGAAATGCTTACTTTCGTAAAAAAAAGACGTAAATTCGAAAATAACAAAACAGTATCTACATATTTAATAATATACTTTTGGAGCATACACACAAGACCGCGCCACAGAAAACAAATATAATCTGAATGCTAATGGTTTTGACGATAGAAAGTAAATTTCTCACCATTTTTATTTAAAGTTAAGAGCTGACGATTCTGGAAACTTGTCCAAAGCAAAAGTGGAAGAAATTGGTTAGTCGCAAGCAGGTTTTATAAAAAATGTTGTAGGGTTACGAGTAAATATACATTTTCTTCACTCTATATTGAGATGAGTTTAACCACTATACATATGCTTACCAGTTGACTATGTAATTCCAGTTCGTTATTGCCAAAAACTACAAATCGGTAAATACCTATTTAGTTTATATAAATTCTATGGAGGTAAACATTCACGTGAAAATAATAAATAAAATCGATTTAATACTTGTCAAAATTTTCGGAATTCGTTTAAGCTTAGAAAATGCATACTTTCCACTACTCATTCCCCAAACAACTAATCAGGATTTGTTCGACATCTTTGTCGAAAAAATAGCTGAACTACATTAAAATCAAATCTGATTATAAAGCGTTGCTACACTTTACTATATATATATATATATATATATATATATATATATATATATATATATATATATATATATATATATATATATATATATATATATATATATATATATATATATATATATATATATATATATATATATATATATATATATATATATATATATATATATATATATATATATATATATATATATGTATGTACGAGTATAAAACAATAAGGTATGAATGATGATATACAAAGTGCATTACAGCGTGTGGATAAGAGAGTGACTTAGAGAGTATCTACTGGATAAGCTAACAAAATTATTTGTTGGGACAATGTGATAACCTGATTTATATCAATCAAATTGTTCTTATTTTACAAAAAGTTGAAGACAGTCTCAGCACGATTTCTTTAGACTAATAATATCTATTTTGATCCGTGATGCTAATGATGCTATTAATACAGGCTTCAGTCAAACCCATGTGAACCCAAAGAATCTGTTTATAGTGCCATTTTCTCATAAGTGATTATGAGGCAATGTCACTGTTCTGCATGGTGTTCTTTCATTATATTCATATTACATCAGCAACATTATTATGACATCTTTGAATATGTGCGGTTTTTGCATTGCCATCATTTATTTCTTTGCTTAGATATCCGGCGTAACTACCACAATATCGGCATATTTTTCAATATTCTATATTAATATCTGAACTGCCTATTTCCTGTAATATATGAATAAATGAATCGATCCGCAAATAACGTAACAATGCATTATTAAACGAATATATTTTTTAAACATCAATCCACAATTTAAATATTTATTTATTCAACATTTTATCAATCGATTAAATGCCAAAAGTACCAACTGTTTCAGCGTAGGTCATACAGATGAAGAATACTCCTGCGAGTTAAAAATATTTCACCGGTGGCAGAAATTGTCAGGTCTCTAATATATCGCCAAAATCGCAGAAAGTGAGTGAGATACAAAAAACAAACAGGTGAGGTGGGAAAAATGCACGAACAAAGCGAAAACCCACTCCAAACTGAAATTCTCCAATGGCCGCAAACAACTTGATAAGCTGTTCAAGTCATTTGCATGTTGATGGCGGTGTTAACATCAAATTCAATGGATTCGGAGTTGTCAATGCGACACTCGAGCTGGTAGTGCGAGTATAAGCAGAGTTGATGCTGCATCTATACACGTAGCAGCCCTGTATAAAAATGTGCTCAAGTGTGCTGTGGCCAACGGCACCTGCCAGTTAGTAATGACATTTTTATAAAAGCCATTTGTGCTCAGTCTAGAAAAGTGTTTTCCTTGGATACACGATTTGATAGTCGCAGATGTAGCAATATGTATGTACATAAATTAGTTTGTACTACACACAACTAAATTTCTTGAAAGAATTTTCTCTAAGAGAGAAAAAAGTCAGTCAGAGTAGTCAAAATACAATATGGTTGAGTTCGTCTCAGTGTCGTTAACCAGAAATATATGGTACCTTTCTAAATATTATACAGGAGGAAAATATAAGAATTATTTTTGCATGCCACCGTGTAAAACAAAACCCGGTTTGTCGTCAGCAGACTTTTTGTGAATAATTTCGAATGCAATGAAAAGTAGGTTGCAGTATCGCGTAAATTGTGAATTCTAAAAGATAATGTTGGAAAAACATATTCAATATTTTGTGATTATTATAGTACATTATTTAAATACTACTTTAATTGGACTCTTAAGTAGTGTTATATTAAGCAAATTTTAATGATATTTTACTCATCCAATAATTTTATATCAAGAAATTCTAAAAAAGAGGATAATAATTTTGTTAAAAATTCCGCTATGAAAAACTAATACTTTCATTACTTCATTCAAATTTCGTGAACCAATTCTATCTCCATAAATGTGAACAAGTGCTGTACGTATTTCTAAAATTATACTACAGAAGTCCTGAGATATCAACGTTCACTAACACACGCTCAGATGATGATGTCATGCTGACCTGTTTCAGCCACCATAAAGCAAACTACCAATTCTGCAACTTATTTTAAAACTTCGATATTATATTGGCAGATTTCCTAAGTTAATCAATGATTCTTCTATCATTTAGAAGTCGAATCTAAATATTTGCTTCATTACTTTTAAATGTTGGTAGTGTGCAGTTGCATAATTTAAAGAATATTTCACTTTCATGACAAAAAATTTAATAATAATAAATTCATAATTCATGTGTGTTTTTTAAATAGAAAATTCGCAGTTATGAACAATATTTTTGCAGAGCTTCAATAAATTGGAAACTTTTGCAATGGAGATAGATTTTGTATTTGGGGATCTGAAAAAACAACCAAATTGCGAAGTATTTTATTCAGACTAAGTGAAAATCATTATAAGATTATATTTAATAATCAATAAAATATTATTATATTTTTCGTGAAAATATAAGTCGAATAGAAGTAGAAACCAGCATTTGGTAGTAGGTTACATTATTTTACAGTTCCTATTGTACACTGAGAATAAAACAGTACAATGTACAGAAAATAGAATAGTACTAGAAACGATAGAATAGTATAATGTTTTTACGCCGCTTAACGTTCGGTTGAAGATTCTATTCTAGTTTAGATGACAAATTATACGAAAAATTATCATACAAAGATCGATGAATTGTCCAATTGCACAATTTATATAATATGTTTGTTAATTATAAAATATATGTACTAATTTCATTATAACAATGAGGTTAATTACACTAGTTTACACCGAAAATGTACATTTGATGAGAGGTGACTTTTCTTATGTATTTTCATCTGCTGAATTCGAAAATCAATGTTACATTTTTTTTCATGGAATAGTTTTTGAGATATTGTAATTTTTGTAGTTTTTCGACCTTTTTTCACGTGACAAATCATATCTCGAGCTAGAAATGTGAAAAATTATTACGGTGGCATAACCACATACGCAATTGCAACTACTGTTGTAACTTGTCTTGTCAATAAATTCGTTACAAAAAATAATCTTCATATACTAATATGCTATTAAAAGTAATCACTTGTATGAAAAAATGTGTAAACACCGACATAATTGCGGAGCTATCTCTCCTTCTGTTAATTTCACATTGTATAATGACTAATGTACTAGCTTTGTTGGCCAATTTGCATACTTGTCTCTAAAGTTAGCTGAGACTTTATTCGAAGTGAACATTTTTTTCTAACGTATTTTTGTTTCTACTGTATATTAATATAATTGTAGATCAAGTAATTGGCAGACGCATAAATAGGACATTTTATTCCGATAATAATTTGTAATTATAACTATACACATTAACCACTTTTGACAATTTTTTCTGGATTTTAGGTTTCAACTAATCTCAAGCTAAGTGGGCCTTTTAACTTTCCTATCTGTATTATAGTGTATCGGAAAGCTTTAGTCGACACACTATAAGGTGTTTTTTTTAGACGTGTGGTTTTCAAACAAAAATAAAACGCATATAATTTAATGTTATGTCCAAGAATTTAGCTTTATTTTAAAGATAAGGGTTTGCCATTATGATTTAAAAATTATTTCGGGCAAGTGGCTGCCGCGGCTGCCTCGAATAAATTCCAGCCGAGAAGCCTAATTTTTGACCACTTTTTGCAGCAATTGGGGCCGTATGTCAGAAATAACGCGCCGAATATTCTCTTCCAAGGCGTCAATCGTCTCGGGCTTATCTGCATAGACAAGCAATTTCACATAACCCCACAAAAAATAGTCCAGCGGTGGTAAATCGCACGATCTTGGAGGCCACGCCACAGGCCCACGACGCGAGATAATGCGCTCACCAAAAGTATCCTTCAATAAATTGATTGTCTTGTTGGCTGTATGGCATGTAGCGCCGTCTTGTTGGAACCAAAGGTCGTCCACATCAACATCCTCCAATTCGGGAACGTAAAAGTCATTAATCATGGCTCTATAGCGTTCCCCATTGACTGTAACAGTATGGCCGGCTTCATTTTTGAAGAAATATGGGCCAATGATTCCCTCTGCCCATAGAGCACACCAAACAGTGACTTTTTGAGGATGTAACGGCGTTTCAACAATGGCTTGTGGATTATCGTCACTCCAAACAATTTTACTTAATAACGTACCCATTCAATCAAAAGTGAGCTTCATCGCTGAACAAAATTTCCTTATGAAAATCGGGATCGGATCATTCATCGAACGTGCGACACGCTTGATGGTCGTTCGGCTTGAATTGTGTTAAATGGCAAACCAAACTGAGCATAAATCAAGTGACAGGTGCCAAAAAGACTAACTCAGAAAGAAGTATTGCCAGATTGAAAACCACACGTCTAAAAAAATTACCCTTTATAAAGGCACCAAAAAAATACGCAGCACACTCGATCTTGTATGAATGCGGGGCTGTATCTAAAATATGGAAATCTTTGCAAAGTGGACTATAATTTTTTTCTTATATTCTAATTATTATATTTTTTTTCAACATTTAATCATTTTTTATAAACAGTTTTGCATTGTAGAGTCAATGCGAAACAAGAGTCTGAAGAGTAGTTGGAATCCATTTCGATTTTCAAATTTTACTCGTTTCATATATATTTCGTAGCACCTCTTTACAATTTCTCTACGAAATTACATCGATTAATGCAAAAGAGAAAAGTAATAGCCAGTTAATCGAAAATAAGTCCCTATGCTTTGACATTCTTTCTCCATTAGAAAACTAGAGTTCCCAACTTGTTGTTGAATCTAACGGAAACAATAAATTAGACAAAAAAGAGAATTATGCAGTTATATGCTTAGTAGTCGCCTGTCTATTTTGGTTGGTTATTTATGCTAAGAAATGTCCACCTTTCTCAAAAAACGTTAGGTAAAATAACTGAAACATTCTTCTAGGTGATGAGAAATACGAAGCTTGACAGCAAATCAGCTGATTTCCATAACCGAAGCTCTGTATGTTATAATAATTATGTTCGAATAAGGCTTATTTTAAAGAGTGCTCATAGAACACGCTGAAAAGTGAAAATGGGATGGTAATGAATCATGTTGTATTTTACTTGGCACAACTTGTGACGGCGAAGAGCAGCATCCACTAATTTTCTTTGATGTTTATTAAAAAATGAAGCTGAAACCAGGAAACAATTTTGTGGACTCTCCCGCTAATTATAGGTGTCAATTGAAGTTAACTTATTCATTGCCAGAGATTTCGATAACTTTCAAAAGTAGATCAAGTTAATATATGATAAATAAGGCAGAATAGGTACGAGGGCGGATTGATATTGAAGCTTCCTAGCGCTAGATGGCAGCACAAACACAAAACTTTTTTTTTTAGAAATTGCGATCTGTCAAACGTCAGCTGTTAAAATTACACCCAAATTCATCGATTAGTTTATTTGTTGTAGTCATTTGAAGTAAGCAACTTTCGTTTTTCTTGAAAAATGGAAAAAAGCTAATTTCGTGCAGTGATTAAACACTATTATTTGAAAGGGAAAACGGCGAAAGAGACAAAAGAAAACCTCGATAAACATTACGGTGAGTCTGCTCCGTCAGATAACATGGTAAAATATTGGATTGCTGAATTTAAACGCGGCCGAGCAGGCACTGCAACAATACCATCAACAGGAAAGCCAAATGAGGTGGTTACTGAAGAAAATATGAAGAAAATCCTCGGTATCGTTATGAATGATCGCCGAGTCAAGTTGCGTGAGATTGTTGAAATGGTAAACATATCATATGAACGTGTGTTCAACATTTTGCATGAACATTTGCATATGAAAAAGCTATCGGAAAGATGGGTGCCGCGTTTGCTCAATGTCGAACAAAAACGAGTTCGACAGACCACTTCACAGCGGTGTTTGGACATGATAAAGCGTAATCCTGTTGATTTTTGTCTCGATTAATAACTGTTGATGAAACGTGGGTCCACCACTACACACCTGAAACCAAAAATCAATCGAAACAATGGGTGGAAGCTGGTGGAAGTGCTCCGAAGAAGGCGAAGGCAGTGAAATCGGCTGCCAAGGTTATGGTCACTGTATTTTGGGATGCACACGGAATATTGCTCATAGATTATCTTGAAAAAGGATCCACAATCACAGGAAAGTATTATCGTGCATTATTGGATCAATTGATTGATGCAATCAAGGAAAAACGACCACATTTAAAGAAGAAAAAAATGCTCTTTCTTCAAGACAACGCACCGGTTCACACAGAATTAGATACGATGCTAAAATTAAAATTGGCTAAATTCTAATTGGTTAATCATCCACCTTGTAGTCCAGATTTAGCTCCTAGTGACTTTTTCCTGTTTCCAAACTTGAAAAAATGGCTCGCAGGAAAAAGATTCATCTCAAACGAAGAAGTGATTACCGAAACTAACACGTATTTTGAGGGGTTCCCGAAATCGTATTATTCAGATGGTATAAAAAAGTTGTAATATCGTCTTACTAAGTGTGTCGAAGTAAAAGGAGACTATGTTGAGAAATAAATGGTTTTTGAAAAAAAAAAATGTGTTTTTTCCTCCTTATGTAGCTTCAATATCAATCCGCCCTCGTATGTACACATACCGCAAATAAAGTCAAATACGTACGAGTATATGATAATAATTAAGATTTAATTGGGACGTGCATTAATTTACGATCATATTTCTTAATATGTTTATTCTAATAATATTTCATTTGCTATAGTTACTATTCCAAATACTTGTGCACTCATCCTGCAATTAAAAATAGAAGCAGACCACAATTTGTACGAAAGTCCCCTAAATTCTGTTTAGTATATATGTATGTAATAGATTTTTTGGTCAAGTTTAGCGCTTTAAGAAATGCATTCAGTTTCTTCAAAATTAAATCCGCACTTATTTTTAGGTCAGTGTGTTTCAGCGGAAATGAAAATTATAAAAAAACGGTCCATCCGTTTGACGGGCAACGCAACATTTAACACAATAGAATCGCGTGCGTTTCAAAAGCCAACGCTTTGCTAATTCGCTCTAATTGTAGAGAGTGATTATACATCCTCCTCAAATATGATTATGAGCGTTATATGTGTACATATTCATTGTATTTTTCATTACACATAAAACTGGGGGGTGTTCAAGGTTTGTTTTAAACTTTGATACAAAAAATTCAGCTAAATATGGTTGCGTATGGACACATATATTTGCTATATTCGCCAATTTATTTTATGATTTATAAATGTTAGGAAAAGTGATGTTCTGCATAAAGAAATTTTACGATTATCTGCTAATGGAAAGTTCGAGTTACTCTAAACTTTTTAAATTGTTTACTGATTCAATAGTTTTCCCTAACATTAGGCCACATATCAAAAGTGAGGAAATGTGAATTGCCTCACTCATATTTCCAGTGATGAATTATGTAATGATGATATTTTGTGTGGGGATGCGAAATAACAAATAAAACACTTGTTTTTAAATTTAGAAACGAATTGTAAACAATTTGTTTTAATTAATACCTATTAATATGGCTATGAAGCACACATTTCGAGGTGTTTGTGTTCTGAAGTTTATTAGTTTTTACCACGCTTCTTCTTTATTCGCAAGAAAATGTATAATATTCGGAAATACACAATTCTGAACAGCTTTGCATTCCAGATAATCCAAATTGATTCAAGTATATTTATAAAAAATTCCATGAAACATTAACGCGATTGAAAGTGAAAAATAACTTGTGTAGGGTATTGCAGATTTCGCATATGTTGCTGCTTTTTGAAGCCAGTATTTTTTATTGTTCACAGCAGAAAATAGTTTGCATATGCATGTGGACATCTGAATGCGCATGAAGTTGTTTCTGCGCAGGCACGTTGTCAATTATTAGTACTCATAATTTAAATTGTGTCGTTGTGTGTTGAGTGCGGCTTAGACTTCAATTATATAATTAAAACGTATGGTATTTAATTAATTTCGAGTGTTTTCATTATTTGTTCATACTTGAATGGATGGCGACTACCACAGCCGAGAAATAACAAGTGCAGAGATTTTTACATAATTGAGTGAGCCCCCACAGTGTACAAATATACATACATATGTATATATATATATATATATATATATATATATATATATATATATATATATATATATATATATATATATATATATATATATATATATATATATATATATATATATATATATACATATATATATTTATTGAATTAAATATGTTTTTGAGTTTAGCACGAGACTCCACGATGAATGATCAACGGTTTTTGAAGACGCTTCTAACTTTTGAAAATTGAGTAGATTATCATTAATATTGGGAATGGTTCTTACCATTTTACCACTTTAATTAGGTAATTTTGTTGATGTCTGTGATATGAGTAGGAGTGAACGCAATAGTTTGCCCTTAATTATTGCTTCCTCATTACATTGTTACAGATACTAAAATAATTTAATATCAATTAGCGAGAGAGTGTTTCATAAGGATAATATATCGAAGACAATTTTATATAGTGACGACTTCCCTGAGTGACTCTTAATCAGGTTAATTATAAACTTTGAAAAGAAGATAACAATATAAAAATGTATCCGAAAAAAAGATAGACCGAATATAATATCCAAAATTTATTGTGGTGGATATTGACCCAACTATCGAAAGACTTAAGGTCTGATTATGCTCTAAAGTAAAGTATTGTGTAGTGCTATTTGTGAAATAAAATTATCTTATAGGTAAGAACCGTAAGAACGTTTATGTATACAATAAAGTAGTCTAAGGCAATATACAAAGAAGTGAGATTCTGTAGATATTACATATTTGTTACAGCAAAGCTGAGAATATGAAATATTATTGAGGCAAATCGCAGTGGTGGTAACTTCTGATGTTTCTGCTATATATTTATTTTGTGACTAACTACTGGCTATTTGAAAGAAGCCACAGAAACAGTAAATGTACAATATTAAAATCTAAACTGTACTGGACTTTTCTATTATGGCTCTAAGATTTCATTTCAAGTTTTGGCAACTAAATTTAGCCACCAAGACCATTAGAATCCTTTTTGTGTGGTTGGATGAAACAATCATTTGGAATGAATATATCCATAAAAAATATAAATTTCACAAAAAGAACAATTTCTTTAGAATGTGAAAGCTTCACAGAAAAACATTTCCAAGCTCAATATTGCATTAATATACGAGTATTTATATTTGGCATTAATACTCTCTCCTACTTATTATTTTCGAACTCCCAGTGCACCCAGTTCCTAAGATGCATATGCTAATTTTAGTTAAACTACTCATCCGATTTCAAAAATTCTTTGACCAGCTGAATGTTACACCCCCCCTACAATTCAGGGGTAGCGAAGCGCACCGGGTACAGCTAGTTTATAATAAAAAACTTCTGAATTGTACTACATTTATTCAGAATAATCGAAAATTAGAATAGAGAATTTTACCAACGTCGACTAGAAATGTTTTAGAAAATTCTTAGTATCAAACATCAACTATTTCCTTCGACTAGTCAGCTCTGCAACATACCAGTCATATCATTAATATAATGGCTATATTACTTAACAAATTATTTACTCAGGATAATTGCACTAACCACATTTCACTTTGCATTAACTCTTTTAATTTTGCTTGAATAAGTATTGAAAAATCGGTGGGAAACGAAAGAGTTCAAATTTGCTAAGTGAAAGTGGTTGGTGCAGTAGGGCCCAGTTTTTGGAAATGGGTTGTGTTTCGTTATACTCGTAAGACGTATTGTAGGTAGAAGATTAATTGAACTGCTAACCTAATTGCTCCACTTATTAATTATCTAATGAATATATTCTTTTACAGATTTAGCGTGCGGCGGCGACGAAGAAAACGACATCGCCTTGGCGATGTCACCAACCGGACAGATTGCTAAGACACCAACACCACGTGACGAAGTCGATTGTGGCGATCAACGCGAAACATGGAGCGGCAAAGTCGATTTTTTACTGTCGGTTATTGGATTCGCGGTCGATTTAGCAAACGTTTGGAGATTTCCCTATTTATGTTACAAAAATGGCGGTGGTAAGTACGTGATTTGGATGAAGTGGAGAATAAAAAATGTGCTAGGTGAATAATAAATTCAATCGCCGCTCTTAGAAGTCATTCCCGAATGCTTAATTTGGTACTAAAAGAAACTGCTTTTAATGATTTATTATTCCTTACGACTCATTACACTTCTTCACTTGTTGCAGAATCAACGAACCCGTACCACGCATATTTTTCATTTAACACTTTTCCCTTTATTTCTTTTTCTACGCTGGCACCAGGCTGTGAAGTGCCGCCATTAAGTGTGCTCCGCACAGCTTACTTCCTGCGTTCTGTTTGAATGCCTTTCCGTCTTGTGAGTGTGATTATGTGTGTATGTGACTTAGCACTGAATGATCACGCTCGCCATCATTCAAAACAATTTCAAAGCTAAGTGCTTTTGTATGACATCTAAATCTGGCAGCAGTCATAATCGCATTTGCTGCTGCCAAAGCGAGTGAGATGCCTAAGTAGGTAATCAATTGTGGTTTCTCACAGGAAAGAAAGGATTTTCTATTGTGTGCACCACAAAAGAATAAAAGCGTGCTCGAAAGAAAATGGTAAAAAGAAGCTCAAATGTGAATTAGGGCAATTGCCTCAAATTCATGTGCTGCACACGTACCAGCGACAAAGTGGAAAAGTGGAATTTGTCTTTTTATTGTGCTGTTAAACTCCTGTGGCACGCACATACTCATACGTATCAAAAATTACTTCAAACTAAACTTTAAAAATGAATGGAAAGATCTAAAATTTTACGCTCCATTACATTCAATCAGCTCTCGTTTGCCACAACTGAGCTAAAAGTCCATGACAACTAACGAGTACTTGTCTTATAATTTTACTGCTAAGCCACTGTGCCGTGACTGGTTGCTGTGAGGGTGAAGGTACAAAATGAAAATCCTCCATGATGATTGCCTTATAATGCCGGCTTAAGTATTATTGTGCTTTGCCGTTTTTCTCAACTTTTTTATTAATTTCATTTCACTCCACTACCCGCACCTTTCACTTTATTTCGTAAAAGGTCTTAAAAGCTTTTCTTTTTTGATTTGATTCCATTTCATAACCTGTTGCGTACAAGTATTACTTTGCTTATAAGTGCTGCAATTTATCATAATTCATTTTCAAGTCCCTAATCTCCATTATTGGACATGCAAGATTTCATTAGAAGGATGTCATTTTAAGACAAAATCCTTTAGATTTGGTGTAGTTTTGCGCACTCGTTTTGGATTGATAACAAAAATTAAATAAATCGTTGTACACATATGTATGTATGTTTGAAATTGTTTTTGTCACAAAATTATTGCGAGGAATGTATGCACATACGAGTATATATTTATAAACCTACACCGCTTGCCAACTACAATTCTTATGTCGACTAAGTTACATACCTCTTAAGTGGACGTATAATATAGAATTGTTATAGTGTGCAGTCTCAGCCTCCAAGGAAGTGCGAAATATTTTTCAGCTGATCTTTAGAGTATTCCAATTCGACAAATTATCAATTAGTATACTAATTTTGTGGTTTTGAGAGGGGTTGCAATTTCAAGAAGGAGGCGTGGTAGTAGTATACAGATAGAATCAGAATCACTTTCTAAACAATTTGAATTTTGTCCGTCCGTCCGTCCGTCTGTGGTCTTTTTTTCTATACCGTTAGAGCTATCTCAATGAAACTTTGCAAAAGTATTGTCTGGACAAGGATACAGAACCAGATTACCAGATTATGGGCCGATTTGGACAAAGACCACACCTACCTCCCATATAAATAACTTTTTTCACCTTTGTTAAAATGGCTATAACTTGGGGTCCAAATGATGGAATAGTGACGTAATTTGACATCTATGGAGATGTGGGTCCTAGTAAACACTATGCAAAAAGTGGGCAATATGTATTAAATGCCACACCCACTATTAACAAATATTAATACCTTAAAATATATTAGAGATTTCTGAACGAAATTTTACGAAAAGCAACTTGTGGACATAACTGAAAGAAATGAGGTTGATTAGAAAAAGGACACGCCCACTTTTGATATAAGGAACTTTCGGGTTTTCAATTAAAATTAGCCTACATATGTTGGGGTATTGTCCTTGTTAGACGGGGGCCGTCCTTCTGCTGTGCGCGTGTATCTGAAAACCCTAAATCACTCTTTGGAAAAATCACTACATTACATTTAGTTTTTAAATCACAAGTCATTTATTCTTAGAATACTAACTCTTTTTTACAATTCACAATTACAATACAAAAACTGACCTTTCTGGTGTTCCAGTTTCGCACCTGTTAATTGGTGTCAGTTGGTCAAGCCAACTGACCTACGCCATTCTGAAATGTTGATGGTGCATTCTAACTTTCAATGCCCTTCGGTGGCTCGACTGCGAAACTGTAGCACCCTAAAAGTTTACATAATAAATATTACATAGGTGATATTAATTCTAAATACTCGCACCCTAAAAATATGTGCTTTCATAAGTAAATTTAACACATGCTAATCACACAGAATGTGTGGCATCCGTTAGGAGTCGATGATGTGAGACACTACGCGCAGGCAGCTTGATTCTAACTCACAACATCCCTCCCCTCTTTCTAAAATAAGTTAGTGCAACTAACTTCTAATGAATCTTTACAGTATTTTTCACTTTTCTGCACTTTAAACAATCTGTGCATTTTCTTAATCCTATAGTACATATGTATAGTTTTTTTTTGGTTCAAATTCGCCTTATTTGGGTTCAATTGTTGTATTCTGTTCTTTTTACCTTTGTGTTCTTTTCTTTTTCCTCTTTTGTTTTATTTTGTTATTTTATTTCTATTTTTTTTCTTCTTTTTTTCTTTTGTTTTATTTTATTCTTTTATTTCCATCTTTTTTTCATATTCCCCTTTTTATATTTGGTCTTTCATCGACTCTTTTCTCACTGGCGTATATACACTTTTCAACAACTAGCGATAATACAATTTAATCCTATACTTAAGATCTTATATTCTACTATGATATTTATATCTAAAATCTTACGTTATACTTCTGCTAACTGCTGATCCGGTTGACGGCTGCCGTTGACTGAGTGAAATCCCTCGATGAACTCTGCATACCCCTCCCTTCTTTCTGGATCGGTACGTACAAAGATGTTATAGGTTGGCGATTTGGTTTGCCATTAAAACTCTGCTTTCAGTGGCCTTCCTCTTTCCATTTATCTAGCGTGCCCCACGGCTGTAGGTGGTAGTGCCTCTGCTTATAGTATTCAACTTGTAAAAAACATTTGGAATACATGAGAGATTACAATACTCCTTCTTACTTTGCGTTTTATGGTGGAAGTGTTTCTCTTGAGCTTCCTCATACTGGCATTTGACATCGTTTGGCTTTGATGTGGAGACAATCGGTATTTTTCTGAGATACACGTTTAATGGTGTAATTTGTGTACTCTGATCGGTTACCAGTCTCTGTGTCCTTTTGTATTAAATCATATTTCATACATATGTAAATAACATTTCATATGTTCATACACTAGATTGGACATATACTTCAATGAAGCAATTAACTTCCGCGAGCCAAATTTCCTCTGCTTATTATATTTGGTGGTGGTTTCAGTCACCCACCTTAAGCTTTTACCCATCTTCAACTTATCCAAAATCGATTCTGTTGAGATTGTGATACACTGGGTGGACATTGTACTATAAAATTGTCCAATTCAAAACATGACTCCGCAAGGAAACTTGTTTATTTTTCGTTGCTTGTCAATAACTCATCCACAACGCGTTTAAATGCTGCGGCCATATCCCGTTTCGCAAAGAAAAATAACTTCTTCACCATTTATCCCCAATCCAATATATTGGCATACTTGCGGTCACAACCGGATTCCCAAACCTTGGATAGCTGCCAGAAATCCCTGATTTTCCAAAACAAATCTTCCCGAATACTATGTTGGTCCCTTAGTCCGCACCGTATTCTAATATCCGCTGTTCCCGGAACTTCCTGCTTCGCTTCACATCATCAGAGCTATTTAGAGAACACCTATAATAATTTTCTTCATTTTCTAGTATACATTTTAGTTTGGTATTTCTTCTATGTTTAATTTTTGTCAAACATTTCATAAGTCAATTTAATAAATGAATTTCAAAATTATATAATATTTAAATAAATACACTATATGTACTATATATACTCTTGGGTATAATTTTCCTATTTAGTATGATTTGTATTTTTTTTTTATTATAACACCTATTTCATTATAAAGTTAGATTTTAAATAATTAATTTTTGTAACTCTAATTATTTTCTAAACTACTTTTGTTTCTAATGTGAACTTTACCCAGATTATAATTTTTTTAATCTTTAACTTTTCTTAAACATACGCTATTCCTGAATATATAAAAAAAAACAATATTTCTACCACATGCTTTTTCTATAGTTGAATGCTATATCATTCAATTTGCATCCACTCGTCTTTTCCACTTACATTATCGGATTCGCTACCGTATCCTAGAGGAAAAGAGGACTGGACTATGTGTTTTCATAGCCATATAGGGCATCAGTTTTGCTTTGATTAATTTTTCGTGCTCTTTTTCAACACGTGAGTTATCACTCATTTCAGTTTTGAACCAATTCATTGGTCCTCCGACAAAAACCAGAATATTTAAGATAAACCCGTTTGTGTCAAAACTTTGTCCATTGCATGACCATATCTTTTATCGCATACAATTACTTTTTATTTAAATTTACTTCTAGCCTGATATGTATATATCCATTAACGATTCTATTTTCCATCCTGTAATTAGCTCGTATATGGCTACATACATACATTCGAGGCGCTTTAAATTACCTAGAATTAATTGCTAACGTTAATTTCCCCAATTAACTATACATATAGCCTGCTGCAGTATCTGCAAATTCCCAATTCCTAATCATATGTCCCTACATACTTACTTATATGGCCATACCCATTCCTATAACTAGAATACTTACTTCTTTAAATATTCCTTCGTACATTCATTCTGTACATTATACAGTTACATACATATATATTTACTTCACCAACGGTGCCGGCGCTACTGCTTTCATTTCATTAACCGCCGTATGTACTCGTATGTATGTACATATTTGAAGTTAAGTTTTATATTACTTACCCACGACTGTCTTACTATTTTATTTTATTTTTTAAATACGTGCAATGAACCCGTTTATTATTATTTAATATGTAAAAAAAAATATATATTTTTCTCTACTGTCTTCATTCGGCAATAGTGCTTAATAAGCAGATTTTCATTACGTCAATTTTACTTGCCCGAGTTTAAGTGGCACACTTTTACTGGCATTGACTCTGAAAATCGGCGCTGCGTATGTTATTTGATACACACACGTACATGTTTACATTCTTACTCTTGTGTTAACATTTGTAAAACACTATTAACACATGTCTTTAGTCGCGTGGTCTAATGTGGAATAATTTCAACAAATTATTATGTAGCTTTTTATTTTTGCCCTTAATCGTTACAACCGTTGTAACTGGGCTGCGGATTTCTGCTACTACATACGGACCTATCCACACAGGTGAGAATTTGTTTCTCCTAGCCTGATTCTTCATGAGTACTTGATCACCCACGTTGAAAACGACTGGGTTTGGTACCTTGTTATAGGCTTCCCTGGCTACTCGTTAGGACAATGCTGGTTTTCTCTGACCAATTCGTGCGCTCGCTATAACTGATACTTTTGCACTTTATTCGGGTCGTCAGCATTGTATACAGGTGCACATTTGCGCTTCAAATTTGCTGGCATGTTAAAATCAAACCCGTACAGTGTTCTAAACGGAGTTTGCTTCGTTGATACATGCACAGTATTGTTGTGTACATGCATTGCAGTGGTCAACCATTGATCCCAATTCTAGCCGTCTTCCTTGGCAAAACTGCGCAAGTACTCGGCCAGAGGTCGATGACTACGTTCCAATGAGCCATTCGCCTGTGGATGATATGTTGTTATGTGCAACTTCTTGATTCCCAGCATTTTACAAGTTTCTGAGAATAATTTTGATACAAAATTGGAACCATTGTCAGTTATTAAAACCTTAGGTATGTTGTATCGTGCTATAATTTCATCAAAGAATGCTTTGGCTACCGTACCTGCTTCCGCATCGGGTATAGCCACGCACGCCATATACTTTGAGAAATCATCTTGGAAAGTCAATATGTACTTGTTTCCCGAAACTGTCTCAGGTAAAATACCTACAATATCCATATGTACCTTATCAAATGGTTGTTTTGGTGTGTCAGTTAACACCATTGGCATCTTTGTTAGCCTTGAACTCTTATTGGCCAGACATTTCGGACAACTCTTTATATATTTTTTAATGTCCTTGAGCATACCTTTCCATCCGTATACTCGCCTAATTCTGTCATGAGTTTTCCAAAATCCTTGGTATCCACCTAGAGGTGAATCATGGAAACCCTTTAGCACAGCCTAGATATCCTCCAGCCATTCCACACTACTGGCTCTTTGTTCATTAGCAGCGTCACCAGCATTGCTAACATTTCTTGTTGCATCCATTTCATCCCCTTGAATTCTCTCGGCCTTCTCCTTATCTGACCGTGCCTTGGCCCTCGTTTGCACTACTGATACCTTCTGTGCCTGCGGTACTCTGCTGAGTGCATCCGCATTCAGATTCTTTTTCCCAGGTTTGTATATGATTTCAAAATCATACTCAGACAATTTGTGTCTGAACCTGGCTAGCCTAGACGTTTGGTCTTTCAAGTTGGCTATGCCTCTCAACGGCTGGTGATCAGTGTATATCTTGAATGGGCGTCCTAGCAGATATGCCATAAAATTCTTTGTAGCCCATACTATGGCTAGAAATTCCTTTTCTATTGTTGAGTATCTCTTCTCCGTGTCGCTAAGCGCTCTGCTTGCGAATGCTATTGGTCGGTCATTACCGACTTCCCCTTGTGACAATACTGCCCCTAATGCTTCATTGCTAGCATCAGTGGTCAACAAAAAAGTTTGCTCAAAGTCGGGGTACGCCAAAATCGGTGGCGAGCTAATTATTTCTTTTAGCCTCTCGAATGCTTGCTGACAGCTCTCTGTCCATTCGAACTTTGCTTCTTTTCGTAGCAACTTATTCACTGGCAACGCAATTCCGGCTAGTCCTTCCACGAACTTTCTATAATAGTTCACTAGTCCTAGGAATGCTTGCACTTCCTTTCTATTTCTCGGAACCGCTAAATTTTTAACGCATTCCACCTTCTGCGGGTCAGGTAGTGCTCCTGACTCTGAGCAACGATGGCCTAAAAAAACCACCTCTCTTCGCAAAAATTGACACTTCTCCGTGTTCAATTTCAAATTGTGTTCTCGTAATTTCTGGAGCACCTTGCATATGCGAATGCTGCTGCAAGTTCTTCCCATAAATCACAATATCGTCGAGATACACAAAACAATCTAACCCTTGCAAGCCTGTTAGCACATGGTTTATTAGCCGTTGGAAGGTAGCCGGTGCTCCTGTTAATCTAAACGGCATTCTATTAAACTCATAATGCCCCAAACCGGTGCTGAACGCAGTTGTCTGCTTATCTTGGGTATCCACCAGAACTTGGTGGTAGCCACTCGCTAGTGTAGAAAAATATCTACTGTGTCCCAATTGTTCCAGAATTTCTTCTATTCTTGGTATCGGGAACACCAGCTTGATAGTGGCGTCGTTCAATTTCCTAAAATCGACGACCATTCTCCACTTCTTCTGACCCTGAGCATCTCCCTTCTTTGGTACCAATATTATTGGTGAGTTCCAAGGCGAGATACTCGGTGAAATTATGTTATCCTTTAACATTCCTTCCACTTGCCTATTTACCTCATCTTTGTGAGCTTGTGGCAATCTGTACTGTTTCTGGTTAATTGGTGCTTGATCCACTCTAGTAGGTATTTCATGCTCTACCTCTGGTGTATATGTCAACTGGTCTCCTTCCAGCAAAAATATGTCATGGAATGACGCACAAATGGCTTCTATTGATGCCTTCTCTTCTGAGTTTACGCTTGGGTCTAACTTCAGTGATTCTAGCACTCTCTCCATTCTTTTTCTTATATCAACTTGTTTAATCTGATTAACCGATCTATAACTCGGTTCCTTAAAATTATCGTAACTAGTGAACTTAGGCCTAAAATCCTCATCCATCAGATAGTCCTTTTCCGATGCGTTGAGTACGCAAGCGTACACCTTACCCTTGTCAACGTGCGTTATGGTTTCTCCCATATATACGCCCTCCGCTAGCTGCTGCTTGTGCAAAACAACAGTCCTAAGTTTCGTATTTACATGCATAGTAACTACTCTGCTTGACCTTCCGTTTATTACCTCCATACCACACTTCTTAACCCTAGTCACGGTTCCTTCCTGCCATGACATTAATGGAAGAGTAAGGATTCTATTCTTATTATTATCATAGAATGATAATTGCTTATCAAGCGCACCCAGTATGGTGCGTCCCCAAAGATTATCGCGGCCAATTATCCCATCAGCCGGGATACCTTTCCTATCCACTTCCACTACGTGCACTCTAAAACTCATACCCTTAACTCCACTGTGCCCTATTCTGAGCGACCCCAATGTCCTATTGCACCCTCCAAACGCTCCGTTAAGCGTTCTTACGTCCATTTGATTAATGTCTATCCCCTTTCGTAAAGCACTAGATTTTATGAGGCTAGTGTCCGCCCCTGAATCTACTAATAGCACTAGCTTTCCACTCGCTGCTTCCTCGCAGGGTATCGATGAATGCAACACCTATCCTGCTCATAGCGAAGCAATGTCCTTCTGTTCCCAACATGGACGCGTATCCACTTCCACTACGTGCACTCTAAAACTCATACCCTTAACTCCACTGTGCCCTATTCTGAGCGACCCCAATGTCCTATTGCACCCTCCAAACGCTCCGTTAAGCGTTCTTACGTCCATTTGATTAATGTCTATCCCCTTTCGTAAAGCACTAGATTTTATGAGGCTAGTGTCCGCCCCTGAATCTACTAATAGCACTAGCTTTCCACTCGCTGCTTCCTCGCAGGGTATCGATGAATGCATCACCTATCCTGCTCATAGCGAAGCAATGTCCTTTTGTTCCCAACATGGACGCGTATCCACTTCCTAACTCTTCCTGATATTGGAGAGCCTCTTGCTCCTCCTTCTCCTGGACTGTAGTTCCTACATTACTAGTCCCACGTACTTCTGGCCTAATTATTACTCTCTTTCTTTTGGCTTTTCAGTTTACTGGCCTCGACTGGGCCGCTGGAAGTTTCCCTGGTTCCTTTGTTGAGATTGTCTATCCCTGCATTCCGCTGCCCGATGTCCCATTCGTCCACTTGAGAAACATCTCAACCCCTGTTTGCTGTTGCTTATCCTTGCTTCACTTCTAGAATCCCAACTTGGTCGCTGCTGACCACTCCCAGTTTTGAAAGGATTCCTTCCGTTGATTTAACTCGGGTCTACTAAAATTACCCCTGCTGTCCCTCAAGGGTGGATCCGGGCGCCTCGTAGCTGGCTGCCTTCTATTCTGACTCCATTCTGTGTCTCCTTGGCACTGTCTACTTGCCTCATGACCATAAGTTTGGCACCCCATACAGTAGGGCGTGTGTTTGCGTGTAACGCATTCATCCCTTGTATGCCCTGGGTTATGACAGAATGAGCAAATGGGTTTCCTTGGCTGGAACCTCTCAACCAGGAATTCTTGCTCTCTTTGTTGCGGAAATTGGCCCATCAATCTACCGACTCCACTTGTGTTTCGCTGATGTACTGGGCCTACCTCTGCAGAAGCATTCGTCCAGCAGATTCCACCTGTTGTCGTTCGTTGTTGTATAGCTGCTTCAGCTAAAGAGACCGCTTCCACTAGCTCTGTCATGCTCCTCGGCGTCAGACTAAGAGTATAATTAGCTAAGTCCATATTTACCAGGCCTGCCTTGAACACAGAAATCATAGTCCGTTCTACTTGAGCCTTGTATGCTGCAACATTTTCTGGAAACTGCCTGTTGGCTTCCATCTCAGCAGCATTCCCCAGAGACTGGAGCCTTCGTCCCCAGGCTCTCACTTCCTCCCCAGGTCTCTGAGTTGATTCCTGAATTTCCCATACAAGACAGTCGTATGACTTTTGTTTTAAATATGTCTGAGCTATTCACCAGTAAATCAAATGCATCACCTGTGGTTCTTTGCCTAATACACTTTATTAAGTGTTCCCCGTCCGCTTCCGGAACACTCTGTTGCACTAGCTCACAGCCTTCTTTGAAGCGCCGGATCTCAGTTCTCAGGTCATACAACTCGACTCCTGAGAACATGGGCACCAACTTCTCCACCGCATGAGCAACTTGCAGAGTGCCCATTTTATAGCATTGTGTTTTCTCAATTGCTGGTAAAACCTTAGCTTTATTAATCTCTTTGGGAGTTTCCAAATTCTCTTCTCCCAGATCTGAGAGGTAATTGGACAGTGACGGATTCAAACTAATTAGTCTTCGATCGTTTGTTCGTACAGGCGAAATACTGTCTACAACGGGACTTTGCTGCACTGTTACTGCTTCCGGCTCCTTTGGCGGATATCCCTGATTTTCGTTATTTATCGGGCTTCCCGGCGAAAAAGGCTCGACACCGATTTCAGATGCGCCAAACAAAAATTCCGCTTGCCTTTCTTCATTTAGTACTAATTTTGGCTTTACCATGCGGCTTATCCCTTCTGGTGTTAAATATTCCGGCCAACGTTCTTCCGGAGGCAATGTCAATACTGTCTGCGTAAATCCAGCTGATGCTGATTTTGATCTCTTCCTATTCAGTGAGGTCCTATTGGTCGCCCGTCCTCTTTTCAATTCAGCACACTCCTTTTCCAACAGCGTTGCTGCTTCCTCTGTTTCCGTCAATCTCTGAGAAAGTTCCTTTACCTTCTTCTCAAGATACTCTTTTTGTGCTCTCAAATCTTCTGTTTTCTTATGAAAACTGAATAACTTTCCTTCTGTTCTTCTTTGGATTGCCATTAAGGCTTGATCCGCTACTTCTAATGGTGACACAGCTCCTCCGGCATTCGCCTGCTTCCACAATTCCTGAGCTTCTTCCCTGCTCGTACTCGCTTCGAACTGGTCAACTATTTTCCCAGTAAACAGTTCCACCTCTGACTGCATTGATTTCAATCTGTTCCTTACTTCCTCGTCTGGCAAAACCAAATTCACAGTTTGTTGTCCTAATTCCTCTAATTCAGAACTAAATGTATCTGCCCATCGTTGACCAGACTATTTATGTAGTCTGCGTAATTTTCCGCAAAATATTTTCCCTTGCCGTACTCAACTGCGTGAGGCAACAACAGTCCGTGATTATTGTTGAACTCTCTCCCCAGATTTTGCAACTGTGTTATTCGCTTGCGGTAATACACGTTGTCCTTACGTAACCTGCCGTCTTTCTGAAAATTACGGACCAATTTTTCAATCGCTTCTCCAATTTGCTCCTGCATCAGCAGTAATCCTTGCGCTTCCTTCGTCATATCCCAAATGCCAGAACAGATGGCGTATCCCAATTACAAATAAAAATGCAATAATTGTTAAAACTTGTTACAATATTTTATTCTGTCTTACTTAATAAATACAAATTTATTAAAAAAAAACATTCCACCGTAAATTCTATCTTAATATTCTTTTAACTTTCATCATAAGTTCCATGTTCGCTGTCTACCGGCGTCCATTAAGTCCTTCCCTCAGTGCAAATTGGTCCTTGACTTCCTCACAGATACTCCTTGATTTCCTCTCACCATCTTTAATCCTCCCAAGAATCCATAGAAAAGGCCATATGTTTGTAAAAACCGAAATTTGATTTACCGGCAAAAGTGTCTTGATTCATTCCCGGAAATTTGAATCCATATTTAAAAATAAACCCGTAACGTATGCGCCACATAATAATAGCATTTAAATGTTATCTTCAACATTGCTACGCAAATCGTAGTTTCCGAACTACAAAAACTTTGATGCAACAACACGTGTTATCAGCACCTTTTCACCTAATACCCTAAACTCACAATGCCAAATATTTAAATCAAAGGTTGTATGTTTGTTTTCAAACAACATAAATTTAGAACATCTGAATTTAAACAATATAAAAATAATTTAAATGTCTCCAATATAGATGACATGGCTTAATAAACAATATAAATGTCCCTCACGACAAAAAAACTCAAATCCTCTACAAAAAAATCCTCACAGCTAGGATGAACATACATAGACCGTCCGATCATACTGACGGTTTATGGTTGCCATTCAAAGCTGCGTGCAACAGCGCAAACGCGCCTGTATGTTGCAACTTCATTGACCAGGACTACGGCGCCTTCAGGGTCGCAGAAGTATCTACTTAAACTACGCTAATATACACTCTACTCACCATTATTTTTTCCGATGACATCTTGGTCCTTTGATTTTGTTGCAGGATGCTTCCCTGCTACAGGGTTCCTTGCCCTGGTATTCCTCCTGTAGGTCCTTAAGACCGGCTGCGCCAAAATGTTGGGGTATTGTCCTTGTTTGACGGGGGAGTCCTTCTGCTGTGCGCGTGTATCTGAAAACCCTAAATCACCCTTTGGAAAAATCACTACATTACACTTTTAGTTTTAAAATCACAAGCCTTTATTTCTTAGAATACTAACTCTTATATACTATTTACAATTCAAAATTACAATACAAAAACTGACATTTCTGGTGTTCCAGTTTCGCACCTGTTAATTGGTGTCAGTTGGTCAAGCCAACTGACCTACGCCATTCTGAAATGTTGATGGTGCATTCTAACTTTCAATGCCCTTCGGTGGCTCGACTGCGAAACTGTAGCACCCTAAAAGTTTACATAATAAATATTACATAGGTGATATTAATTCTAAATACTCGCACCCTAAAAATATGTGCTTTCTTAAGTAACTTTAACACATGCTAATCACACAGAATGTGTGGCATCTGTTAGGAGTCGATGCTGTGAGACACTACGCGCAGGCAGCTTGATTCTAACTCACAACACATATGCTAGTATGCACACATATGCAATCGAAATATATATGGGGTCCATAATAGTGTGTGTGCAAAATATGGGGATCATAATACTAGGTTCGTATAGAAGATTCATAAACGAAATTTCACAGGAAGGCTGCGGGTACTAAAATTAAACACCACTCAAAATATTGGCAGGTTATTTTTACAGCCACGGCTACTATTGACATATTATTATAACTTACCTCCTATACAATAATTATATTAGTACGTATATTGACACTACAAAGTCATACACAAGAAATGGGGTCGATCAGATAAAAGCCACACCTCCCTCTAATATAGGGTGTTTTTTTAGACGTGTGGTTTTCAAACAGAAATAAAACGCATATAATTTAATGTTATGGCCAAGAATTTAGCTTTATTATAAAGATAAGGGTTTGCCATTATGTTTTAAAAATGATTTCGGGCAAGTGGCTGCCGCGGCTGCCTCGAATAAATTCCAGCCTAGAAGCCTAATTTTTGACCACTTTTTGCAGCAATTGGGGCCATATGTCAGAAATAACGCGCCGAATATTCTCTTCCCAAGCGTCAATCGTCTCGGGCTTATCTGCATAGACAAGCAATTTCACATAACCCCACAAAAAATAGTCCAGCGGTGGTAAATCGCACTATCTTGGAGGCCACGCCACAGGCCCACGACGCGAGATAATGCGCACACCAAAAGTTTCCTTCAGTAAATTGATTGTCTTGTTGGCTGTATGGCATGTAGCGCCGTCTTGTTGGAACCAAAGGTCGTCCACATCAACATCCTCCAATTCGGGCACGAAAAAGTCATTAATCATGGCTCTATAGCGTTCCCCATTGACTGTAACAGTATGGCCGGCTTCATTTTTGAAGAAATATGGACCAATGATTCCCTCTGCCCATAGAGCACACCAAACAGTGACTTTTTGAGGATGTAACGGCGTCTCAACAATGGCTTGTGGATTATCGTCACTCGAAATGCGACAATTTTCCTTATTAACGTACCCATTCAACCAAAAGTGAGCTTCATTGCTGAACAAAATTTTTTTGTGAAAGTCGGGATCGGTGGCCATCTCGCTTTGGACCCATTCACCGAATGTGCGACACGCTTGATGGTCGTTCGGCTTCAATTCTGTTAAATGGCAAACCAAACTGAGCATAAATCAAGTGACAGCTGTCAAAAAGACCAACTCCGAAAAAAGTATTGCCAGATTGAAAACCACACGTCTAAAAAAACACTCTTTATAATCAATTCAAGGTACCATTCCGAAAATCATCGTAGATATGCCCGTAATGATGATTTATGAAGAAAATATCCTCATTGTTGAACTCACACGCACAAGGAGAGGTAAAGGGTATTTGGAAGCCGGTCTAAGATTAAGTAATAGTATTTTACATATGAAGGAATTAAGTAATAAATACATGACATCACTTTTACATCTATGTTCGTCGGATGAATTGTGCAATTGTACAATATGGATTTTGAAAGAAGGAGGAAAACTGTGGATTCACCTGGGTAAAAATTGATGGATTGTATATAGTCTGCTGTTATGCACCACCGAGCTTGTGTATGGAAGAATTCGCGCGAATGATGGCAATATTGGTGACAGAGATAGGGAAGTAATCACACTAACCCAAGAGGAAGGATAGGCCTTTACTACGATGGGACTTATCTTTCTAAACGAACCAGGGGGCAATACATTCAAGTCGAGGTCGATCATACATCTAGCCTACGCGGAAGGATCCTGCGCGATTTGCACAAGGTATCGGAGGTGTACACCCACAGTGACCAGCATGCTATTATGCAATGTTGTAGGTAAGGGTCCGCAGCCCCCGCGATGCGGGGGGCTCCAAGCGGCGCTCACTCTTAGGACCACCTTAACAAAATAACAAAGAGGGCCACAGTAAGATTTTTGCGGGGGGGCTCTGCGATGTGATGTGAAATGATGAAAATAGCGGCGTAACTGTGGGAAAAGGTACAACGGATCTCGTGGAAGAAGAACACCTTCGATGCGGAACCTTTTCAATTGGCATGGAGTGAGTCATCGTTTAATAACGAAACGAAGTGGCAAAGCGGTTGGAAAAGAATTTGATATCACAATGCCGAGAGGGACTGGCGTGGTGGAACGACTGCGGGTAAATTGCAAAAAAGGACGCAGAAAAAGCACAGAGACCATGACGTATGCCAACTTTCAATGAGTGGCAAATAAGTTTTAGAGTCTGCAGGTAGTCTCTAAATCGAGCGATCATAGCGAACAAAATTTGCTGCTTTAGGGATTGGTGTGGGATTGCAAATCCATAGTGAGGACATAATACATGCTGAGTATTGCTAAGAAATCTCCACTGGAGACAATGGCGAAAGCATAAAGGAGGCAAGAAAATATGTTTATTAAACTTTTTATTCACCTATTAAATTTACCCGACAAACATTAAGAAATAACAAAATAAACGATATATATAAATCGCAAAAAAAAATATAGGAATATACACAATCGGTAATTAGTAGAATACAAATCATAATATGAGTTGGCATAAACGTTGTACACACATTTTAGAAATATATTGGGTTCTCAATACCCAAATTTTGCCAATTAGTTTACGTATTCAATGAGCTCTAATAGCTTAAATAGTCTTATTTATAGTGTCTACAGTTGAACAGTTAAAAAGAAGCAATGAATATCCTTTTCGCTGAAGCACAATAAGCAGTGAGTGGGTGCCCGTTGGAATCTTGAAGATATTGTTGGCACTGGCATGGATACCCCCATTGATTCGATGCCCGTGTATCCTATAACTGAAAGGCGGTACTGTATAGAAATTCCAGAGGCTCATTTATGGTTTGATTATATGACTGAGGCCGGTAGGCAGTGCTGTTGTATTTTCACTGATGGGACCAAAATAGATATTGGATCGTGTTCTGTGGTTTTCGTGGTACCGATCAGATTCACCCAGTCTTTGTGAACGCCGTATTTCCTATGCTGCTGCCAGTCATAACTCATATTTTTAATACTGTTATAATGACATCAACTTTTCCTAATTGTTGGAAGTTAGGGAAAATTATTCCAACCCCAAAGTCTGATATCGATTATAGACCAATAGCAATTTTACCATACCTGTCCAAGGTATTTGAACTAGTAATGGCGAAACAATTAAAAAAGTATTTAACAGAGAATAACATTATATCGGAACGACACTCTGGGTTCATGCTAAGGAGGAGCTGCATAATGGCTCTGACTGATGTAGTGGAGAGAATTCGCGTATCACTTGACTTAAATAGGGTGTCTTTCTTGGTATTATTGGACAATTCAAATGCATTTGACTGTGTTTACCACTATATTCTATGTACGAAGTTTCTGAGAATGTACAATTTCTCATCCGGCGCAGTGAAATTGATAGAATCATACCTTACAGATAGAACCCAAGCGGTTAACCAACCCAGTCAGTGTGATGACGAGGCATCGGATTTCTTGTCGGTAGTACGAGGTGTACCTCAGGGGTCCATATTGGGGCCTCTTCTTTTTTGTTTATATATAAATTATCTACCAACTGCATTGCATGATTGTGATATTCATCTGTATGCTGATGACGTCCAACTTTACAGAAGCTGTAAAAGGGACGAAATTATTAATTATGTCACTCAAATTAATAATGACTTATTTAATGTTTATAACTGGGCAACAAAAATAGGCTTTGCCTTAATCCTGCTAAGTTAAAATTTTTAGTGACTTACAAGAAACACTTTGATACCACAGTACCACCCAGTATTATAATGAATGGGTCTGTGATTGTATGTGTAAACACGGCTAAAAACCAAGGTTGATGGTACTCTAACATGGAGTAACCATGTTGCAGTCACAGTTGGCAAAGTTTACGGTATGCTGCGTTCACTCTGGTCAACGCAATATTTCATCCCACAAGGAATCAGAATGCTGTTGGCGAAGGCCTACCTTCTCCCAACATTGCTGTATGGTTGTGAAATGTTTGCGAATTGTGATGCAGCTAGCAAACGAAAGCTTAATGTCCTATTTAATAATATAACAAGGTATGTTTATGGCTTGAGTAGAACAGATCATGTATCCACTTTATCAAGGCAAGTTTTTGGGATCCCATTTGATCAACTCTTGGTGTCGAAGACTATCGTCTTTCTTCACAAGATTATTTACACCCGGGAACTTTCATATTTGTTTAAATGTCTCAGGTTCACACGTTCCTGTCGTTGTAACCAACTTGTCCCGTGCAAACATGTATCTCGTATCTCTTATGTCTGATCGTCAATTTTTCGTGTATGCAGTAAGACTGTGGAACTCACTTCCTGTACGGCTGCGAAGTATTGGCAACACTGTACAGTTCTGGAATGAACTTGGGGGCTACTTTCGACCGCAGTGAATTTCTGGACAATCTATATTGCTTTGTTCATAAATTGTGATCTGTATTTATCTTATTGTTTATTGTTTTGTTGTATATTTTAATTTTAATTTTGATTGTATAAAAAAATCATCCACTTGTATAATTTTATAATTTTATAACTTTATAGTTTTATTTGTATAAATCAATTTCTTTTATAATTTTCATTTCATTTTACTTTGGAATGAATTGTTCCAGTTAAGTTTATTATTGAAAATATATATATATATATACTTCATGTCGTTAGGACACCTTAAAAAGGTTATTACCGAAATGTCCTAAGATCAATTTGTAGAGATAAATAAAATAAACAACGACAACAACCTCAAGGCCATCCAACTCAATTACACCTTTAGTTGTCATGCTTTTGTCTTTTAGGTAGAAGTTTATGCCATTCTAAGGGCGATTGAATATGTGGTGGAAAGCAGAGGGCGTGGCAGAAATATTTGTGACAGTCAAGCAGCACTGAAGCCCTTACTCAGCCCCTTGTCATTTCCAAGTTGGTGCTGTTGTGCAAATCCAGACTGAATTATGTTGGAAAGCATAATAGTATGTTGCTAGCATAGGTTCCAGGATACATGGGTGTTATGGGGAATGAAGTCTCGGACAAACTAGCGAATAAGGGTCCTGAGACCACTGGGCTGGAACCTGTTCTTCCCACACCTTTTGCTGCCATTAAGGCCAATATTAGTGATTGGGTTGCATGTGCACAGAATCCCGAATGGGGGGCTATAAGAGGCAGCAGATGGGCAAAGGCTGTGCTGCCTGTTATTTCCGATAGAACGTCAAGGTTTCTTCTGTCACTTGGTAGGAGATACTGCAGACTTCTGGTAGGACTGATGACAGGTCATTATGTATGGGCCAAGCATATCCAAAAGATAGGCATTGCAGACAGTGCACTTTGCAAGGCATTTGAAGAAGAAGATGACACTCTTGACCACATTTTGTGCGTATGCCCGCTATCGCTAGAACCAGGTTCAAGGTATTTGGCACTGGCATCCTAAGTAGTACAAACTTTGACTGCTTAGACACACAGGATCTACTAAGGTTTGTTCACAAATCAGCTAGATTCAAAGAAAACTGAAAATGGAACGTCAAATATAGTACAATCGACGTCTTGTGGTCTGAATGCTATATACGACTAGTTGTTCTGATAAAACAAAAAAGAAATTAAAAATAAAAGAGTAAGAGATAATTTAATCACGCTCATAAATATGAAATGTGAGCAATTAAACCATAGCAATTTTGGATAGCATACGATAATACTAAGCAGATTCTGAGTAGAAACATTTTTTATATTCTTGATTTCGGCATGAAGCAAATAGTCAGCAAATCAGTAAAAAAAAGCCCACTAAAAGTTGTTTTGATATATATTGTAGATGTCGAGCCATTCATATACGTAATTGTACCATTGAATTTCATGCCCATTTTTGGATTAGTGCTTTAGTGTGTATGCAAGTATGCTGTAATTTTTTGTAAGCCACACTAGCATCGATCAAGTCCACTTTACTACCAAACAGAATTTTTATAACATCAATATTAGCCTAGCTTGGGTAATTTTCTCGAAACTTTCTTATATGGGAAGTAGGAGTTTCCTGTATCTAATCCATATTAATTGTTCTGTTTAGGTTTTAAGTTATAAACAGTTATTAATAATGGGCGTTAAATTATATTTACAGTGCCAATATTTAGTATAGAGTGTAAGCTCAAATTGCTCTAACTTCTATACGGTGCGTGCTACACCTATCAAAGTATACAACATTCAAATGCTGTAGCTTTTTACTGGAGCGTCATAAAACGTTGAAATTTTGTGCCAATAAAGCACTCTTCCCTCTTGTCAATTTGAGACATCGGTCATAGCTATGCTACCCTTTAGTCCAAAATGAAACTCTTAATTGAACTGCAGTCATTTCCATTTGGTTTATGTATTAAATTATCTGCTTTTATCTTAAGGTGCATGCTATGCCCTTACTAAGACACAACAATGTCGACTAAAAAATTGACATTTATCATTTATATATATAAATATCAATATACCTGCCACGCCTCATTATAGTGGTTACAAAGCAAAACCGCACAAAATTAGTATAGTATTTTCACACTTTTTTGCTCATAAATGGTTCGAAACGAACTCTAATTTAAAACGAACTCTAACCTAAAACAAGTACAGAATATAAAATTTGTTAAATTATATAATTTTTTTTAGTAATAAAATCATGTAAATTAGAATTCATTTCATTCAAACGTTCAATGTATGTTGAATAATGAATTTATATCGAGCGAACTAAAGGTGATATGTAAAACCAGTGAACCGTTTTATAATAGGAAATGTTTTCCAATTACGAGTAATAATACCAGTTTCTTGCATCTTAGCTCACTTGCATCTTTTGTACACGATGTACTGAAATGGATCAATTAAATTTCTGAAATTGAATCATTTTAAATTTAAATATTGCTGTTCCTCAACATGAGAAAATAAATTTGTGAATTTTTGTATGCGAGTGGGGAATTGTGATAGTTCAATTTCTGCAAATTAACAAAAAAGTTACTAATATTCAGAAGTTAATAATTAGTAATTTTAATGCTTAAATCTGTATCCATTTGTCTTCAATCTCGTAGAGATCAATGTGATTATGTAAATACTGGTATTCAAAATGAGCTCTTCAATTTCTTAAAGCGAGTCACTAAATTTATGAAAATTTATGAAATTTCGAGACAGTGAGAGCAATTTGATGAAACTGATTTGTTAATCTCTTCGTATTTTTGGGGCTAAGTTCAAAGAAAGTTTGGTAATTGAGCAATTCAATTTATTATTATCATAGCACAATGAATTTGGGTACCACTTTCATCACATGCTACATAAAAGGTCCAAGATAGCTTCCTTGGGAACTCCACAGAAAGTGATATATCATCCCATTTATTTCCGTCAAGTGTATTGTTGGGTGTTCTCCTCATATAATTTAGAGTAAAAAGAGAGAAGTCAATGAACAGGAATCCAGGAATATTCAGAAATATCCATAACAAAGCGAAATGTAACGGGTGTGGCAGTATCCGGGCATATATGCAAATATGTTTGTACAAAATCTAATTAAAGAACTATTGAAATTTTTAGAAAAAAATTTTGTGCGAATCTTTCTTTATGTGTGAATGTTTGTGCAGCGTAAGATTAATTTTTTCTTAGCAATATTTTATAAGGCACAGGATTTTAAAATGATGCGTGGAATCAAAGCTAATTTACATTTTGCTGATCGAATTTCCTTTGTGCGCAGAACACACTTTTCTACTACAACTATGGACAAATTGTAGCTGCCAATTAGAAATTAAAAATTGTGATGTATGCATCAAAGTTAGTTTTCGAAATGCTGCACTCCAACACCGCCACTATTAATAGAAGTTACCCCACTACTCGTACCCATCACGACTTCCTTCCGCTGTGTCACTTGTGCGCTTCTCTCTTTCAGGCTCACACAAGCTCACTGCCATTTTCATTTACACACACACGCCCACAAGAAATATTGTTTTAAGCGAAAATTTGATTATGTGACGTCATTATATTTTAGTGTACCCACTTTAAGGACCCAATGACACCAACCCTATTGAAGTGGAAGGCAGGCATTGACGCTTGATGCTGCTGGCATGTTATTGTCATTGAAGCACTTCTTCATTGGCAAAGGAACAAAGCTAAATGCTGCCAGTAAAGAGAATATTTTGTTTTAAAATTAGATTTATATGTGCCATGATTTCGGCCTTTAAATCGTATCGTAGTCACTCAAACCGTTAGGTAAGCAGAGGGGCAGAAGCAGCTGCTGGAGCAGTGAAACGAATGGAAATGGAGGATTTTTCCTAAACATGTCACAAAGAACAAAGTGAGGTAGAGTTTTAATGTGATTTCACAGTCAATTGGCATAATTTTTAAATATGGCTTTTAGAAATATTGGAAATGACATTTTCAACTTTTGTTTTTGTTCTTGGTATAAGGCGTTGGAGTTTTCCTCGATGCTTATTGGCACTTACTTTATTAACGCTTTTTATATATGGATTTAATTTTTTAATTTGTCCAAGTTTCCGCCGAAAATCTTCTAAAAATTGGTCCTAACTTTCAGAGTAAAAGAAGCTATATTAAAATCACTTAATTAGCTAATAATATAGCTAATAATATGTTTATTTGAAATAGTAAATCGATGATAAAAATTCACATTTATTGCAATTGACAACTTTATAATTAAATATTTATTTAGGAATTAATGTTCTAAGCAAACTTGGTAAACTAAGCCTTGAGTCTTTCTGCTGAATAATTTAATAAAACCATAAATACTTAAGATAATAATTTAAAATACTGGCAGTACTGGCAACGTGATGTGAAATTCTGTACTTGGGCTCATCTCTGTGTATATTCCCTAGGCCCTCATATCATGTTTTCTTAGCGCAATACATCCTCATCAGATAAATCAATTCTCAAGACTTGCTAAAATTTTACAAAATCTAGAAATTAAATTGTACTTGGAGAAATAATAAGAAAATTGATGTTGAAGAATCCTGAAGTCGTGAATTGATGTTGAAGAATCCAAAGATACCAAATCATTTTGGCACATAAATACAAGAATATCAGACATGCAATTTGTGTAGTTGGACGATAATTTTGGTGAGTGCTCAGGATAGCTGTGTCTTCCGCAAAAGTCGGGGTAAGGAGGTGTTTATCAGTTGGCAAATCAGAAGTATACAATAGACACTCACTTGTGGCACTCCAGCCATAATTTCAAAGTCTGGTGTTAGGAATTCTTTATTTTTAACTCTGCATTTCCGATTTGTGAAATATGAATCCAGAAGCCTGTGAAAATTTCTCGGCAGAAACTTACTTATTTTATAGATAAGTCCTTCATGCCAGATCTTGTCAAAGGTTTGTGCGACATCCCTGAGCAGTACATCCTTTGTTCGAATGCTCGTCTTATTTCAGAAGCAATGCGGTGCACTTGCTTGATACTTCCATGATGCTTGCGAAACCCAAATTGATGATGAGGAATAATTGAATTGTGCTTTGATGTTAGTTTTTCTAGCAATAACCGCTCGAGCAATTTAGAAAGGGTTGGCAGGAGACTGATATGAAGATACTTGAGTAGGGTATTTTCCTGGTTTTGGTATCATTATTATTTCGGATATTTTTCATGTTGTAGGAAAGTGGCCCAGACGGATTATTCCATTAAAAATATGTGTAAGATGCATCAGAACTATTTGCGGCAATTCACTTATCATTTTGTTGGTAATTAAGTCTCATCCAGGTGCTTTTTAGGGTTGAGACTCGTTGTACACTATTTTTTTATTTAATAATTTATTTTAATCACAAATAAACAATGAAAAATTAATATGTATATATATATATATATAATTAATATAAATCTAAATATATATATATATATATATATATATATATATATATATATATATGTATGTATATATATATATATATATATATATATATATATATATATATATATATATATGTATGTATATATATATATATATATATATATATATATATATATATATATATATATATGTATGTATATATATATATATATATATATATATATATATATATATATGTATGTATATATATATATATATATATATATATATATATATATATATATATATATATATATATATTTATATATATAATATATATATATATATATATATATATATATATATATATATATATATATATATATATATATATATATATATATATATATATATACTCGTATATGTATATATATAAATATTGTAAGAGCAAATTTCCTGCCTGCAGCCCCGCGTGCCATTTGCAAATGCAACATAAAATTGCAGCTGCTGCTGCGTGGTCCTTTGATTTCTCCCGGTTTTAAATAAAAAATAATTACAATTTTCTTCTAATTTCTAAAATTAAATGAAAATACTTACATATTTTGTGCCGACATTTTTTAAATACAAATTCAATGTGCCCAACTTCATGAAACAGCTGAAAAATACACAGGGAAACTTTTTCACCACTAAATGGTGAATTTAACGAGCTTTCCGCTTGAGACAGTTGGCTCTGAATAGATGTCACAAAATTGAGTGACAAAAATCGTTTCTCACTAGAGACAGAACTCAAGTGAGACAGCTCGCGTGAATCGAGGGGTTAGTTGAGTTTTGTTCGGGCGTGACACTATTAGCAGCTGCATTTATTATTGATCCAAGAGCCTGCGTCGCCGATTTAATATCCTCTTTACTCATGAGTTTTGCATTAACTGACACGTGAGTATTAATATATTTACGCTATTTGAGCCAGTTTGTTTTCTTGGAGGTCAATTTTATTGTTTTTCCAATGAATTCTGGTTTTTTTTGTTTAAATATATTATTACCGGCGAGTGGTCGGATGATAAGTCGAAGCAGTACTCAGTTTCCACCAAATAACTTTCTATATTTTTGGTTATGCCAAAGTCAATAAGATCGGGCATTTTTCTTTGATTTATGGGTCAGTATGTGGGTTTTGCAGATGATATAAAGTCTAGACCAAAGTTGAGCGCATTAAATAATTGTTTGCCTTTAGGGTGAATTAACCGTGAACCCCAGTACGTATGATTAGAGGTGAAGTCTCCGGCTGAGAGAAATTTGTTACCGAGCGATTTGAAGAAAGTGACAAAATCGGTTGTAGAAGAACGAAACCTAGGTGGACAATAAACTGATGAAATTACTAATCTCTTACCCCAACACTGGTAAGATATGAGTATATATATATATATATATATATATATATATATATATATATATATATATATATATATATATATATATAAATATATATATATATATATATATATATATATATAAATATATATATATATATATATATATATATATATATATATATATATATACAATAAAATTTTTCTGAATGTTTCTATCAGACACATCAGTTAATTCAGTAATTAATGTTTGAAGGAGATTTCATTAAATATTTTTTCATTATTTAACCTCGGATGTTTCTTGATGAAGCTTATTACATAACTCCAATTTGCGACCATTATAACTAGCTTGCCGTATGTGAAGAATAATTCGACCTATGTCAACAGGAACCTGTGACTTCACGTAGCCTCATAAACAATATTGAAAAGGTGTCAAAGCACACTACCTATAATGCAAATAACTTCCTGTTGGAACGACATTTCTCTCGGGTCAAATTCATACTTATTTTTGAAAAAATAACCGTTGATCATGTCCGGTAACGATTACCATTGTGATAAAGTTGGCTCCAACTTCATTTTTGAAGGAGAGAAGTTCTATAATGTCATTGATGTGCAATCCTATCGCATAAAAGGAGGATTTTTTTATGTGTAGTGCGCTTTTCTCAATCGCTTTTCAATTAGTCTTACATACATGACATACGGTAATCAAGGTTACCCCTTTATACCAGAAATAAGTGACATCGCTGAACATAATTATGCGATAAAACAACTATTAGTTTGATGAACATAACAGTGATTTTGGAAGTAAATTTGGTAACGAAATAATATATATAATATAAAACTTATTATAATAATCTTTGCTTTGTATTCAGGAACTCGTCAACTGCGCTATTTTTTATAGCATAGCAACTCATTTGCTTTTTTATTGATCATACTCTATATAAAATTTTCTCACTGCCAATATGATATAAGCGTATTGTTCACATTGTCCCCTTCTGTACAAACAAGCCACGCTACGAGCATCTTCGTACCGTACACCAATAATGCTACATTACCCCCCCTGTTACCTTTTCACCACTCCATAAAGAACTTTTACACATAGCCTCTCTGCACCTCTCCTTTTCACAATGGACTTAATCAATTTATACCATTTAAGTTGTCGTTTTACAAAGTACTCGTATCAATATACTTTTTCATACTTTTTTATGTTGGGCGTTCTTTCATCATCCCCCAAAACTAGCAGACCTTGTTGAGCGCCGAGGTGCTGTTCACGATATTGACATGTTTCTGGCAGTATTTTCTTTTTGTGCCATTTTCCTTGTGAAGATATGCTGACACTGATGTGCATAATATGTGCAGGTGGCATTTGATATGGCATGGTGTGTCTAGTGAGTTACGGGTCAATATTTAGCACTTTGCACCACAACTGGGTGTTAAGGGTCAAAGTGGAGAATTTTTGAAATTGATTACTTATTAAGATGGTTGCGTAAATTTGCTGTAAGCGGAGGAGTAGCGCAACTGCAGTAAATGAGTGCCTAATTGAGATTTTAATTAAGAAAGTGTTGTGAGGAAAACTATCGCCGTCATCACTATGTGCAACCTTTAAGAGTACCAGGGTTTCTGCATAATTTGCTATTGTTGCATTAAGACCAAAGTTTCAAATTATTGTGTAATAATTAAGTATAGGAGTGAAAAGCAGTAAAATTTGCGAATTACTCGATGTCTTAATCTTGGAATACGTGGCGATTCTTTGAGGAATCTATATTATACTGTAAGCAAAGAGTGGTCTAACCTAAAACTTTTCTTAGTTCGAATCACTCGATTATGTCAAGTAAAACAATCAACTGTAACTTGTAATGAGTAAGTAGTTTAACTAACAGAAATTCACAGAAATAGTTCAGAAAGCTTAATTTATTAGAATTGACCAATTTTGTTATACATTCCTTACGAAGCAAATGAGGCGTATGAATGAAACACAATAGTTTAGAGATCGGTGGACTGTGACAGTACATGGGTAGAAGTTGATCAGTGAGTTCACCACCTGCAGTTAGCGTAGTTGTCTGGATGGACAGAGTACAATAGCTGAAGGCCCTTGGAGGGTTCATAGTTGATGTGCTATTGATTTCTGAGACATAATAAATACTTGGGGAAAAATTGCCTTTCATTGAAATATCTCTGATGAGGACAAGTAGCGTATCCGAAATAGCTATAAGATCTGCCAAAATGTTTCAATAGTTCTTCTTATGACAATTATTACGGTGGAATAACACTACATATGTATATACCGTGTGCAACTTGTCTGTCAATGAATTCGACAGAAATATTCTTAATTTTCAACTGAATTGACGACTACTGACTTACCCCCCTATTCTTACTCAGTCACAAAACTCAACACAGGCACATGTGTCAACCGAGTATCAGTAGAGACTCAGAGCTATTCACAGACAAAACTGAAAGCTCTCTGAGTGACACATGAGATTTTTATTAAGACAACCTCGATAGCAGGTCACAGTGAAATACAAATAAAAAATTAATTTTTCTTTTTTTATTAAATAATTTATTTTAATCACAAATAAATATATATATATATATATATTTGTATACATATATATATATATATATATATATATATATATATATATATATATATATATATATATATATATATATATATATATATATATATATATATATATATATATATATATATATATATATATATATATATATATATATATATATATATATATATATATATATATATATATATATATATATATATATATATATATATATATATATATATATATATATATATATATATATATATATATATATATATATATATATATATATATAAGTTAACACGTTACATAATACTACAGTTAATATGCCAGCTTACCCGCATACCTGAGCTTTCACACCAATACGAATTATGCTGACACCATGTCTACGCCGCCCTGCACGAGCATCCGGTGCACTACCGAATCGTGGGAACGTTGCACTAGCAGAAGTGCAGGCATCAGCAATATGATAGGCTAAGCAGGGTAGCGAGTAAGCTGTAGTGTTAAGAATAATTTCAATTGTAACTCATTCTTATTTTGGAGCGGAACTAATAAAGAGTAAAACTGTAAACCGGTTTAATTTATTTTACAGGTATAGAAGACGGGGCCAGTTGCCGGCCCCCATTTTTAATTTTTTGGTGCTCCCTAATGGGAGCGCATTAACTGGCGCCCGAGCAGGGACCCATTGTTAATGTGGGTTCCTTGAAGAAGACTCCTTAAAAGAGGAGATCACAAGGTGCAGCAGGATCTCGGGTGATGTTGCTGGCTAAAGTTGGACAGATGCAGTGAAAAAATAAAGTAAAATTAATGATTGAAGCATATAAATCCTTATGTCTACATCCTGCGATTCCTACGGGACCCTCCAGGATATAACAAATAAAAATATCTGTGACCCCGAAGATCCTCAGACTATTGTAACAACAGAAAAATAAAAATAAAAAAAATATTTTTCTTCATTGTACTCTGCCCGAAGCATGGTAGTGGCATTGCCTTGTATTCTTGCGGCATCAACTTTGGATCAGGAAATGCTACGCGTCTAATCATCTAGACTAGCTTTTCTCGATCCATTATTACCAAACAGCAGGGTTTGCTGGTCCAGCGATAAGCTACTCTATAGTGTCCACGATACGCCCAACTGGGTGCACATCATAGTACACATGAGAACACTATGATTATTTCATGGGCACGGTAGCGAATTTCCAAAATGTTGGAGGTCGCATTGGTCAAAACCCTGGCTGTAGACTGTTCCCTAGTAAGTTGCCTACAATCTAATTGTTGGCGACTAAAGAGGAAAATGCAGTCGTTCCATGGCTATGATGGCCATGGAAGAGTTTAATGTTCAGAGCATGTTTTTCCAGTGCTTGACGCCGTCAACATAAGAACACGGTACTAGAAAGGAATAAAAGGATTAATAAATTTTTCCTTTATTATTATTATTTTTTATTTTTTTTATTTGTTTTATTTTTACAGAATATGTTGGTGAAAATAATATTGTAAGAACTATTTAAAAATAATTTCAGTGTCGACAAAACAAAATTTTAGAAATTAATATTTAATTCGATTCTGCCAAAAAATAAATTGGAAAGATAAAAAATAAATTATAATTCCAGTGTGCCAATAAAAAGTTAAGAGAAAAAATAAAATTGCAAATGTGCCAAAAAGAAAAATAGAAGTAAAGAAAGTATGCCAATAAAAAGATAAGATAAAAAATAAAATTCCAGTGTGCCAATAAAAAGTTAAGAGAAAAAATAAAATTCCAAATGTGCCAAAAAGAAAAATAGAAGTAAAAATAAAAAATAAAATTCAAGTGCGCCAAAAGAATATAAAAAACAAAATTTAAAGTAAATTCAATTAGAGTGTACCAAAAAGAAAATAAAAAATAAAGGAGGCAAAAAATCGAGAAGTATTCTGAAGACATCTTGCGGAGTAAGGAAAATTGGTGAGTGTTTTGATTTGTGCTTTCTAATTGAATTTTTATAAGAATGGACAGTTTAACTGACAAAGTGACACAGTTGACGGGGGCAGTTAACGTACTACTGGACCAAATTAAGGGAATAGAAACTCGCTTAGTTGCGGCCGAAAGAGCTGCGGGGAGTCGTGATCAATTCCTATTAGGAATAGAGCAGAGGATCAACCAAACACCCGATAGTTTGAATACAATAGAAGGCTCGTCAGATATTAGGCCTACGGTTATAACTCGTGCACCCCGAACAGAGGAGGAGCTTCGTGAAATCGGGAGATTGCCGGATTGCGTAAAGGAACTCCAGGTGTTTGATGGAAATCCTTCACAGTACATTTCCTGGGTACACAATGTTGAGTGTATTTTGAAGGATTACGATATCATTAGGGAAAAGCCGCTTTACCGCTCAATCCTTCTGCATATTAGGCAAAAAGTTAGGGGTAGGGCAGACGCCGCATTAGTGGCCTACAACGTCTTCCAAAATGACTGGGCGGAAATTAAGCGCGTTTTATCCCTACATTACGCTGACAAACGGGATATTCGCACGCTAGAACACCAGTTAAACCAGCTCAATCAAAGGGGATCCAGGCTAGACGAATTTTATGCCACTGTCAACCATCAGCTGTCGTTATTCGTAAATAAAATCAAAAGCGAGGATTACACTGAAGAGACCATGGGTGTGCTTGTGGAGACTTACAGGAATAGAGCTCTGGACGTGTTCATTCGGGGCTTGAATGGGGAGCTCCCTCGCATGCTCATCGTGCAAAAGCCGAAAACATTGCCGGAAGCGTATTCCGCGTGCTTGGATATCCAAAACTTATCGCTGCGAAACAACATAATTCACGATAACTCAAACAATAGAATAATCACCCCAATGAATACTATGGTAAATGGTGAACGACGACCCCCTCTACCTCCTAGGTATCATCATAACAATAAATGGGTAAACAGAAATCAGATATATCGTTCGACCCCGCATGGTAATAGATTCCCAGATCCTGTCGAAAGGAATGTCTTTCCTCCCAACAGGCCGATTGCTCCAAAGCCGCATGAGAGAATGGAGGTAGACCAATCCATCCAGACAAAGCGAGTGAATTACATGAAACACCCCCAAAGGGAGAACCGTTTCAAGAGGTATGTACCAGTAGAGGGTAATGATGTAAAACAGTAGAGGCTGTTTAACCTACAAACCAACGCAGAAGGCGAGTCCCAGGTATTAGATGATCATCAGGAAGAACACAAAAATTTTATGGAAGGTGGTCCACCAGCGTTCCTCGTATAGGGAATAATGCGATCGAAAACAAAGCAATAACAATAAGTTCCAGTATACCCTATTTCACGTGTTATTTGACAAATGGAAAAGAGCTCAATTTTCTAGTTGATACCGGTGCTAATAAAAATTTCATAAAACCTAACCTCACGGACAAATATATTCTTTTAGACACACCCTTTTTCTGTACATACAGCTGTAGGACCTATTCAAATTAATAAAAAAATTTGTGGAAAATTTTTCCAAGAAGTAGGAAATGACAGTTTGATAACTTTTTATGCTCTTCCGGGGTTAGAATCATTCGATGGCATTATTGGGGACGACACACTGAAGCACTTAGAGGCAGTAATTGATCGCAAGAAACATATGCTTAATATCAGACCTAACATTGTCATCCCTCTAAGGAACAGGATATTAACCGAGTTGCATAATTTAGCCGATTTAACTAACGTACCCACAACTTCAGTTCAAAAAATTGAATTTTTACTAGACAAATACGAGAATTTATTCAAATCCCTCAACAGTAATGATAGTGTAGAAACCGCGGTGCGAGCGGTAATTAAAACAACAACTACCGAACCTATATACACCAAAAGTTACCCGTACCACGCTTGCATGCGGGACGAAGTTGAAAGACAAATCGCTGAATTCTTGACTGAAGGTATAATTAGACCATCAGAAAGCCCATATAATTCACCCATATGGGTGGTGCCAAAAAAACCAAATTCGCTAAGTTTTTCCATATCAAGGACCGATCAGCAATTACCCTTCGTAAAAAATTTTCAAAACTCTTGCATTACCTTACGGCACCTAAGATAATAGTTACAGACAACGAACGTGGGTTTATGAGTCCTGCTGTCTCCCATTATATAAGAAGTCTCGGTATAAAGCTCTATCAAACTCCCATTCAAAGGAGTGAGGTAAATGGCCAAGTGGAAAAACTGCACTCGACCATTATTGAGATATATCGATGCCTACAAAAAGAAATAATGAACATTAGCTCAAAAGAGCTACTTAATATTGCAGTGGACCGCTATAATACCACCATCCACTCCATCATAAAGCAAAAACCAAGCGATATATTTTTTAACAGAACGCAGAGAATTAACTATCAAAATTTGTCAGATTTTAAGAGTAGAGTTCACAAGGAAATCAAGTCTCAAATTAAGAAAAATCAGGAAATAAGGAGTTTAAGGTTAAATAAGAATAGGCGAGCTCCGCGGAAGTATGAAAAAGGTGACACCATCTATATCAGAGACAAACAGATTAAACCCAAACAAAGACCGTTGTATAAAAAGGCAACTGTAGGAAAGGACAATACTGTGACTATTAATACAGATAAAGGGAAGAAAATTCATAAGGCGCAATTCAAAAACACATAAACGAATTTCCTTCATTATTCCTCAATAAGATCAAAAATATAAAGGTCGTAATTTATAAGTTATATTTGAAAAAAAAGCACCTCACTATAAAAAAAATTAAATAAGAAAAAAAATGGCTTTTCACTATATAAAAAAATTTTATTAGAAAAATGGCATCTCACTATATAGAAAAATTAATGGCATCTCACTATATGAATAAAAGAAAAAAAGGAAAGTGCACCTCACAAGCAAAAGAAAAAAGAACTTACTCAAAAAATAACTAGTATGTAAGACAACAACAAATTTTTTCCTTTTTTAAATTTTTATTAAAAACAAAAAAAACACAATCGGCACTAAGCAAAATTCTACTATAATAATGTTAAGACTATATTTAAAAATATATATAAGTTGATAACTTTCTCTTTGAGCTAGATTACTGCTGATATTCAGCGCCTCCGGATTCAACATTTTTGAATACAACTCCCCCCTTGTGGTTATTCGTCACGGCGCACAGTGGGTTAGAATAGCATGTTTTCTTGGATCAAATCAGGGAAGCTATGTTAGGATAATTTTTCTTTATTTTTCAGTTAATACCATTAAAATAAGTAAAAAAAATGTTTTCTAAGTATATTTGAGTATAATTTTATTAAGTAATGCCAAATATCAGTGTAGGTATATAGTGCAAGGAGTACAGTATGAGAACTTAAACATTACATTTTATACATCTTAAAGTTAATCATCCACATCATCATCATTATCATTATCATCATCATCATCATCATTATCGTTATCATCATCATCATTATCATCATTATCATCATTATCATCATCCGCAGCATCAGCAACTTCAACATCACTGAAATAGTTCTTGTTCGGAGCTGCAGGTACAATTAAATCAATTGCCTCCTCTGGCAAGCTTTGAACCTTCTTTGCAGGCAATTTTCGCATGCTTGAAAAAATTGGGTCAGAGGTTATCAAAAACATATTAAAAATGTCTTGGTTTGATTTTTCGCGACTGCACTTTCGGGAATGAAACTCCCTATATTTTTTAATATCTTTATTTCGAGCTTCTTGCGCTTCTTCTGATAACTGCCCAATAGGTAAAAGGGCATTTGACACAATTTCGGGTCCGTGAATAAAAAACTTGTGCAAAGTGGGAGGCATATTGTACCAAGGATACGTTTCAACAAAAAGTTGCCCTGTATTGTGTGCATATATTTTAAATTTTTCATTATTAATTTCATGGCCACTGGATACAGCAATAAGCAACACGTGCATTTTTTTTTATTAAATTAACATCTATTTTTGTTATTTCGGCAGATTTTTCAGCGTTTTGGAAAAAACGTCTTGCCGTATTCCCATCATTCGTGTTTCCAAAACCAGGTTTGGGTTGGTCAACTATTAATCCCATATTCTCTTTAAATTTATTCTGAATTTCTTTTTTTGTTTCAGCTACTGTTCTTTTTTCAGAATCAGTTCTAGCCTGCCACTTTTGTAAAGGTATTTTATATGCCACGTGCAAAAGACATTCAAAAAATCTAATCCAGCCATGAAGAATGGAAAGGCCAAATTTTAAATTGTCTACATGTACAGGTCTTTGGATCATGGCTTCTATATTATTAAAATCCTTACTTGTAGCGCCACATAAGTAACACCTTTGTGTTGATGTGGTTTCTGTTAAGGCATTGCAAACTTTTCCATCTACCATTGCCAAAATTAATTTGTGGGAAACATGTACAACTTTCTCACCAATCGTGACAGTTGAACAGGTTAAATTCTGTATTTCCTCTTCAACTCTTTTTTTCACTAATGGACACATATGCGGTTTCTTTGGCAAATTCAATTTTCAAGGGTCTGCAAAATCTAGTTGAAGACGGCCGTGGATTTTGCCAAATTACCTTCTCCTCAAACATAACCCTAAGTGGTACAATTGTGGTTAAAAAAACTGATGAATCACTAGCATCCGATCCATGAAAGGCTTGTTTGTATGAGCTATGGCCAGAGCTTCCATCAAAGCCCCATTTTGAATATAATACTACATTCGAGTTCGTAATGCCTAATGAGTCAATAACAGTTTCTTGAAGTTCTATTAGTCGCTCCGCTGTGTGATTAAGATGACTTTGTAAAGTTACTTCAACAGAGGTCTCGCTTATTTTAAAGCTGGTCGATTCTGGGTAAGTTTTTTGTTTTTCAGTTTGAATATTGTTGTAGGAGGGAAATATTTGAGGAGCAGCTTGTCTAACAACATTGTATTGATTTCGTGTTAGTTTAGCTTCTACAAAAACAGCCAAAGCTTTTGTATTCGATATTTTCAAGGTGGGAAGTGGTTGTTTAAATTTTTTTCTTAAATTTATTCCCTTGCAACACTTTTCATATATAGCTCGCAACACTTTTGATAACTCGACATAACCTTCGCTTTGAAATTTAACCTGTGAAGCGTAAAGTAACTCTGGCAATGACATGATGTCTCTTACAATCTTTGTTTTTTTATATTTACTCCAACCACTGGACTCGGTAAAACTAATTTCTTTTCGACCACATTTTGCAGTCGGGGCAAGAGTAAAACCAATAGAGGATTCCAACCAGATTTTATTTTGAGTAATAAACCTCATTTCAATTCTATGCGCTCTAGTCCACCTAGATTTAAATTCATAAAAGAAAACATCAATTCTTTTATTTAAATCACACATATTATCCTCAGAGCAGTTGGTGCGTTTTTTGATTTCTTCAGCTAAAAATGTCATCTTGTCATTCATTGTTTGAGCGCTTGAATTCATCATAATATCAAATAAGCTTCGACGAGTATAAAAAACAACGTTCGAACTTGTTTCTATAAAATAAAAAAATAATGCTAATACAAAAAAAAACCTTTCAAAAATCCCTTTTACCCGATTACTTGAAACTGCACAACACAATCACTATTTGTCAAAACAAAGAATATTATTAAAATAAACAAAAACAAAATATTATTGTAACAAAGAATATTATTAAAAGAAACAAAAATAACAACATTAATATACGGAAAAGAAGAGCACAAATAAATAGAAAAAAGTAACATGAAAAACAACAAAACACAACACACAACAACAGCACCAGTCGCGAGATCAATGTGACTTTTAGCTAATTTGACTGCTGCAACACTTGTATTAAACAATGCATGGCTTCTAAAAGGCACAAAAGGGCAGCGTAAAATTTTGCAATATAACACAGATTTATGTCCTCTTTAATATAAACTACAAATTATGACACGAATGTGGACGAATAATAACTATATATCCATTTAAAATATAAAAATATTAATTTTTTTGGCATTTTCAATATAAATAACTAAATCTAAATCACTTCCACACACAATTTGATACACAAATGTTAACGAAGTATTTGCAAAATAACCTGAACTTGATGGTTCCATTGAAAAATTTTTAACTTTTACAATACTTTTTAAAATAAATAAAATTTTCAACGGGAACGTTTTCACTTTTTTCAGCCTTTTTTGCACAAAAATTTCTATGAAGTTTGACTTTGAAGTTTCACTACAAAAACACCAGAGCACTTTTGACATTTATTTTAACGACAAGTGATGTAGAATTTTATATACTGTAACCGGGTGCAAAAAATTTTAACGATACTTAAATTTTTTTTTTTTAATTAATCCAAGAAAACAGGCTATTCTAACCCACTGTGCGGCGACGCCTGGATTGTAAATGGACATTTTAAACTAATACATACTCTCGACTTGGAGTGCTTCGGGACGATACTAATGCAACTTAAGGTATCGGGTAATGCTGTGCGGAACGCTGTCAGGAAACCTTTCATTGATTACAACTTAAATAAGATAACACAGCACCTCGATGAGCTATGTGCTGTAAGAACACGAGGACGCCGATCAATTAACTGGATTGGGTCAGCCTGGAAATGGATTGCCGGCTCCCCTGATGCTACTGATTGGGATAATATCTTAAGAAGCCAAAATGATGTCATCAGCAATAACAACCACCAGTTCAAAGTTAACGAACAACTTTTTAATGTCACGCTAGAAACCACTAACCATCTGAATCTCATGATGCAACATGTAAATTCCCTAGGCAAAGAGATAAACTCTGGAAATGCAGAGACCATAATCGTTAACCAAATTCAGATTTTGAAGGAGCAGATTGGCGAAATAGTACGCGCATGTCAAATGGCGAAGGCAGGCATCGTTAACACGAACCTACTTAATCAAGAGGAAACCGAGCTGATCGTCACCAATGAGGAGGTGCCGTACCAGAACGTTATTGAAGCTGTCGAATATGCAAAACCCTCTTTGTATTCAAATGGTACTCTACTGTTGTACGTACTATCAATTCCGAAAGTAAAAGCAACCAAATACCACCTATTGATAACCAGAGCTGCGACATATTTTGGTAAAAAAGCAACCTTAGAGTACCAAAAAGTATTGATAAACGATGACGAGACGTTTGGAATAGTGGGGAAATGCCGTTCAACCAATAACTCAACAATATGTGAATCAGAAGCCGTAAGGAAACTGCCTGAAGAGGGATGTCTGGCGCGACTTCTAAAGGGAGGAGACGCCCAATGCCACTTTGAACCCGACAACGGGGAAGTTATGGAGCTGATAGATGAGAATAATGTGTACCTATCGAATTTTAATGGAACCATCAGAAGCGGGAATCATTCAAAGCTTCTTGAAGGCACATACGTGATTCAGCTTAACAATGAAACTATTGAAGTAAAAATCCAAACATTTTCGAGCACAACATCAAGGAAGTTGCAGGCATTACCGTCAGTTCTCACCAACGTGACAAGTCGGGGTCTCAAACCAAACCTGGAGTATTTACACGAGCTAAGCATGACAAACATTAAGCATCTCAACGCTCTAGGTATCAGATCCCAAATCTCAATAGCAACCGACGCATTGATCCTGAGTGCGGTAATTGCGGCGTTCTTCATTATTTGGCGTAAGTTGACTGGGAGGATTGAGATGCCAACAATCCTTTTGAAATTCAAGGAAAAGTCGGCAATGCCCCAGCCACCTGTATCAACATCAAATCTGCGGGACGCAGATATTTAAGGAGGGGATAGTTAACACGTTAGCTAATACTACAGTTAATATGCCAGCCTACCCGCATACCTGAGCTATCACACCAATACGAATTATGCTGACACCATGTCTACGCCGCCCTGCACGAGCATCCTGTGCACCACCGAATCGTGGGAACGTTGCACAAGCAGAAGTGCAGGCATCAGCAATATGATAGGCTAAGCAGGGTAGCGAGTAAGCTGTAGTTGTTAAGAATAATTTATTTATTTATTATTTTTTTTTTTAATATCCAAATATTTTATTGCAATCTGTTACATTCAATCACATTCAGCAATATTTAATAACTTAATACTAATTTTTGTATTTACTGTCTTTTATGGACTACACCCAGTGGTGCAGCCATTGCCTATTAGCACAGGAGATCTGTTGTGGATTTTCTCTTCAGTCGGATGAAAGTGAAGGGGTTGGAAGTGAGTTCCGATATCAGTGAATTTGGGTGGACTAGGAGTCTCAGATTGTGCGAAGTAGAGAGCTTTTTTATTTCTTGAGCGACTGTAGGAACTTTGAGGTCACGATGGATTTGGTTGTTTGTGACATAATAGGGCGCGTTTACAATCATTCTTAGGGTCTTTGATTGGAATCTTTGAAGTATTTCAACATTGGAAGTTGCCGCAGTGCCCCACAGCTGAATACCGTATGTCCAAACTGGTTTTAAAATTGCTGAGTACAAGAGCAATTTGCTATCGATTGAGACTTTGGAGTTTCGATTCAAGAGCCAGTGTAGATTTCTGAGCTTTATACCGAGTGATTTTCGTTTTGTAAATATATGTGTTTTCCAAGTTAATCTTCTGTCGAGGTGCATCCCAAGGTATCTAGCCTTATTACATTGGGTGGGCAGGTGTTTCGTTTGAGAGTGAATGTAACCTGGACTGATTTTGTTTCGTTCAACTTGATTTTCCAATTTGTTAGCCAGTCAGTAATTTTGTTTAGCCCACTCTGGATTTTAGAGGAAGCTAAGTGTGGGAGAGTGTCAACAGCTAAGACAGCAGTGTCATCTGCAAAGGTACCTATGGTGACTCCTTCAGCTGATGGTAAGTCGTACGTGTGAAGTAGATAAAGTATTGGGCCCAAGACACTTCCTTGGGGTACGCCTGCTGAGCTTTCATGGAGCTCAGATTGTTCCTCACCTTGCTTTACGAAAAAATATCTATTTGTAAGATAGGACTTGATTAACACATAGTAGTTAATGGGGAGTGTAGTTTTTATTTTGTAAAGCAAGCCATCGTGCCAAACGCGATCAAATGCTTGCGAGATGTCAAGAAACGCTGCTGTACAATATTGTTTATGTTCGAATGCAGTGTGTATATACTCAACAATCCTATGAACCTGTTCGATTGTGCTGTGTTTTTTCCTGAATCCAAATTGATGATTTGGAATTAGCTTTCGCTCTTCTATAATTGGGAGTAGTCTTTTCAGGAAAAGGGTTTCCATGAGTTTAGAAGCAATCGGTAACAAGCTAATTGGGCGATACGATTCAACTTTATCGGCGCTTTTTCCGGGTTTGAGAATCATTTTTAATTGTGACACTTTCCATTGGGGAGGTATAAAGCCAGATGTTAGTACCGCGTTAAATAAGTAGGTAAGATATGTCACTCCTTCTTCTGGAAGTTGTTTTACTATTTTTCCAGTGATAAGGTCGTACCCAGGGGCTTTCTTAATATTTAGCTTATCAATAGCTGCTTTCACTTCAGATTTGGAAAATTTACGTATGGGTAGGTCCATCTGATGGGTATTACTCAGAACACTTTTCACTTCTTCTGTTACACATGCTGGGGGCTAGATTTCCTGTGGGGTAAATACTTTTTTTAAGTGTCGGGCAAATGTGACTGCTCTTTCAAGGTCACTTTTAGCCCATTCGTTATCTTCCATTCGTAAAGCGGATTGGAACATTGTGGGTCTCTTTAGATTCCTAGTTGCTTTCCAGAGAGAGTATTCTGTAGCAGCTGTTGCATCGAGATTACTGAGGTAATGATGGAGTTGGGTGTTTCGTTCGTTATTAAGGATCTCTTTAAGTTCTTTTGTAAGCGCATTTAATTTTTTCTTGTCCTCAGGATGTCTAGTTTGTTGCCACTTTTTTCTTGCATATCGCTTTTCTCTCAGTTTTTCTTTTATAGGTTTGGAGATGTTCGTTGATTTTCGCTCATTTAGTGTGGGGGTGGAGTCCCACGCAGCTTGTTGCAGGCAGTTGTTGAAGTGTTCAACAGCCGCAATGATATCTTCTTCAGATTTCAGTGATAGTTTTAAATCAATTGTGGAAGATACCATATTTCCGAAGCGATTCCAATCAGTTTTGTGATTATGTAAGCTACATTGACTGGGAAGAAGGGCAAGATTGTTGTTAAGCTCGACGAGAACTGGAGAGTGGTCAGAAGACAGCTCAAAACATGGGCTACATTTAAGATCACTAAGCATGATACCTTTCGTCACACAGAAGTCAATCAAGTCGGGAATTTTTCTTACATCTGTTGGCCAGTATGTTGGTGTACCTGAAGAGACAGGGAGTAAATTTAATTTTCCAATGGCCGCATAAAGCTGTCGACCTTTTGGTGTAGTGAGACGGGAACCCCAGTATGTGTGCTTTGCGTTATAGTCTCCTCCAGCTAGGAATCTATTGCCAAGGGTCTTAAAGAATTTCTCATACTCCTCCATTTTTATTGTGTGTTTAGGTGGGCTGTAGACAGCGGAAATTGTAATTGGCCCTTTCCAGTCATCAACAATTATATTCGTGGCTTGTATAGCTTCTGTGCGATAAGATGTGCTCTCACAGTGTTTTATGTTATTGCGTATTAATATTGCTGAACCTGCATGAGCCTTATTATCTGGGTGCAGGGTGTGATAAAACTTAAAGTTCGGAATCTGAAAATGGCTTTTGTTGGTGAAATGGGTTTCAGATATTAGGAGTATATCTATTTCGTATGTTTTAAGGAATTTTTTAATTTCTAATAAATGTTTTGACAGCCCATTAGCGTTCCATAGAATGATTTTTATGGGATTGAGGATGAGCAATTCTTAGTCGTGAGGGTCACTAATAAGTTCATCATTGTTCTGATTTGTTGCATGACTTGCCGGAGTAGCATTATCATTTCTCGCATTTCGTTCGGGGCTTGGGTTTCTGCAGGAACAGTATTAATTGGTAGGGCCGTTGTGTTTTCATTAGTTGCTTGTGTTGAGTGTTTCAGTGCCTGAGCGTATGAAAGTACATTTTGAGTTTGTTTTGATGTACTGGGATTTACCAGAACTTCCTGTTGTTGAGTAGGATTCATGGGTAAATTGTCGTTTTTCCTTAATTGTGGGTATTTCATTTTCTGAAGATTTTTATAGACTACACAACCTTTGTAATTTGCTGGGTGATTACCTTCACACAAGGCGCATTTGACTTCATCTGATCTGCTTTTACGTACACAATCTGAAGACGTGTGGCTTCCGGCGCATTTAATGCACATTGGTTTCCTGCGACAGTACGTTTTTGTATGCCCATACTGCTGACAGTTAGCGCATTGGGGAATATCGCGAGTCGGTCGGGGGGCTCAAAAACAATTTTTGTATGAAGCAGGTATTTGACTTCATAAATTTCTTTATTGTTTGAGTTTGTTTGAAGTTCAATGATAAACATTGGCAGAGGCTTTTTTGTGTTTCTTCGCTTTATGTTCCAAATATTCGTGACAGAGTGACCGAGGTTTTGCAGGGCTTGGGTTATTTCATCTGTGCCTATAGATGGGTGCATATTTTTCAGTACTACTTTGAAGCCTCTTTCTTGTTTTGGCTTATAGGTGAAAAATTCGGTGTTTTTTAGCTCAAGCTGGTTGACTATTGTCTTGTACGCTTCTGGAGAAAATGCCTGGATTTTAACTTGCTCATTGTTTATGAGCTTTAATTCGTATGAATTTGGAGCAGCTTCAGACAATAGTTTCATTAGAGGAGCTATATTGGTAACTCTGTCAACAAATATTGGTGGGGGCTTAGACACTTTTTCTTTATGTTCTGTGCTTTTTTGGTCACATTCTTCAACTTCTTCTAGGGACGAAAATCGATTTTCGGTTCCTTTCGGATCTCCTAGCCAGTATTTTTCAAGTTTAGCTTGTTTTTGAGTGGTCTTTGTCTTACCTGGACTCTCTCTCTGCCTTTTCTTGTTTAGAACCGTTTTCCAGTCCTCGTCGTGGGAGGGTACACTTACTGTGACTTGGGGAGAGGCAACTGGTTGCTGTTGTTTGTATAGCAGCTGAAGCTGGCGTTGAAGCTGATCACTTTGTTGTTGGACAGTTTGTTGAGAGCTGTTTTTATTTGGAAAAGTCGAGCTTGATTGTGGCGAGGGGCATTGAGGACTCCAGGAATTTTGGAGAATAATTTCAATTGTAACTCATTCTTATTTTGGAGCGGAACTAATAAAGAGTAAAACTGTAAACCGGTTTAATTTATTACAGGTATAGAAGACGGGGCCAGTTGCCGGCCCCCATTTTTAATTTTTTGGTACTCCCTAATGGGAGCGCCTTAACTTATATATATATATATATATATTTATATACACACACACATATATATATATATATATATATATATATATATATATATATATTGAAACGTGATAGCCCAGTGAAAAGGGATTGCATACTTTTAGGATCCCATCTGGAGAATGAGTGCCCCCTGTGAGTCAAGATGCGAACTATTCGAATAAAAGCTTATTCAAGAACCATCCGTCGGTAATATCAAAAAGAATATTCTCGACTTCTGTCGAAGTGGATAGAAGCTTCTAGAAAATACGAGAATAGCGTAGAATTTTCGACTCCAACCATTCGAAAACTATAAAAGCGACAAGACTGTTCAAAGTGGAACACAGTAGATCAGAGATCGTAAAAGTGTATACATCAGGCATTTTAATCTAAGCAGAAGTATTAGCAGTATTTGTAATTTTGCAAAGTGATGAAATTCATTATTAAATAAAGTGATGAAATTACTTATTAAATAAAGTGACTAATGGTTTGTGAAATAAAGTGCAAATAATAACTAAGTAAACTTTAAGCCTAATATTAAATGTGTAAATAACAATAATTAAATAAAGCTAATTATTTTAATTTAACCAGCGATTGTTTGATTACTACACAATCCAGCGGTACGAGTCCGAGTACAGATAGTTAGAGAAATTGTCAGGAGGGCAATTTTGTAACAGAGTAAATTGTCCGGAGGGCAATTTTGTAACAGAGTAAATTGTCAAGAGGGCAATTTCGTAACAATTGGTGTCAAAAGTGGGATTGTGTATCTGTAATAAACAATGGTTAAATTTGAAAAACTGAGATTGGAGCAGCTCAAGAAGGAGCTTGAGCGCTTAAATTTGCAAACACAAGGACTTAAAGCGGAGCTGCAGGTGCGATTAAGAAGCGCTTTAGAGGAGCAGGGTATAGACGTCGATGAGCATGAATTCCAGTGTGAAGAGCCAACGACATCTCGCCACGAAGAAACACCACAAGAACCTAACACGGGTAACTTTGACATGAGCGCACTTATCGGGATAATGCAGTCCTTTAAACAGGATATGCAGCAGCAGTTACAACAAAGCAGCCGATGAGAAGATGCAGTTGCGATTACAACAAAATGCTCAAGCTGTCAGAGAGGATGTTAAAGAACAGTTACAGCAGATGAAAGAAATGTCCGAGATGGTAGACAGGAAGGTTTGTGAAATTGAGACACGGCAGGAATCGTTCGAAAAATCTGTAGAACAATAATTAATTTGAACGAGCAAAAGCAAAACGAATTAGAGCAAAGAATTCACCTACTACAGGAAGGTGCATTGCCTGTGCCAGCTTTATCCTCAATAAAACTGAAGCCTCCTACCTATGATGGAACCACGACATTTAGCGTGTTCAGAATGCAGTTTGAGACTACCGCTAGCACAAATGGTTGGAGTGCTCGCGAAAAAGTGGCTGCATTAACCGTTTCATTGAAAGGTGCTGCCGCAGATGTGCTTCAAACTATCTCAGAAAGTGAGCGAGACTGCTATGAAAGCTTGATGAATGCCGTTCAGCGCAAGTATGGTAGTGAACACCGGAAGCAGATGTACCAAGTAGAGCTACGAACACGTGTACAGAAGAGTGGTGAGTCTCTACAACAGTTTGCGGCGGAAGTGGAACGGTTGGCTCATCTTGCCTACCCAGGAGAGATCACTGAGAGGTGTATGATGGACACCTTTGTATATGGCATTCGCGATGCGGAGATAAAGCGTTCTGCAATAACTAATCCGAAAGCTACATATATGGAGACAGTAGCTAGCGCTTTAACTTCAGAGACAGCAGCCCTGGTGTGCCAGCCAGTATACAGAGCCCGTCAGGTACAAGTCGAAAGCGGCCAAAGTTTCACGGGGAAATGCTTCACCTGCGGAGAGGTCGGACACATGGCCCGTAATTGCCAATCGAGACGGAAACGTTCTAGATCACGCTCACCGGTAAGACCTCCAAAGCAAGTCAGATTCCAAAATAGGGAATCAGAAAATGTTGAAAAGTCGTCGACAAACTAGATGGAGTCAGTCTCGAGGGGCTTGATCTGACTCCCACAACATGTAGCCCCAGAATCTTCGTTTCTCAGATGGCACGGAAAATCAACAGCCTAACTGTCGACAGCGTAGTAAATGGAAGAAAAATCGTGGTAACATTGGATACGGGTGCATCACATTCCATAATTAGAAGGGATCTCGTTCGGGGAATCGAGCCGCTTCAGGGAGTAAGTTTGCGTACGGCAACTGGAGATGATGCACCGGTACTTGGAAAAGTTACACGGAAAATCACTATCGGTACCACAACAGTGAAGCACGAGTTTGTAGTTGCGGATATTGTGGACGAATTAATCTTAGGTGTGGATTTTATGATTCGGAATGGATTCACCCTAGATTTGAAATGCCGAACGTTGAAGTATGCGAACACCGAAATACCGTTATCCGTTGGTGAGGATAAGTATGGAGGTATCCGACAAGCCATTGTATCGCGGCGGACAAAAATCCCAGCAAAGTCAGAGGCAGTCATATGGGCCAAAATGGACGGAGATGTGGAGAAGAACAAGTTGTGGGTTGTGGAAACGGATGAAAAATTTATACTGGATGACATCATCATTGGAAAAACCCTCGTAGAAGAACAGCAGAACAGAATAGTGCCAGTAAGAGTGGTCAATTTTGCAAATTCCGCTAAAACCATAGAGAAAGGACAGATAATTGGAAATTGCCGGGCAATTTCGGCAATTGTAAACTGTGAAAGCCAGCCGCGAGACACAAAAATGAAGATACCAGCTGATAAAAAGGTACTCGACGATCTTACGAAAGAATGGAGCAAAGACTTATCCACAGAGCAGAGGAGGACTGCCAGCCAACTTTTGGCAAGACATTGGTCAGTATTTGCTGAAAAGGGTAAAAACGAAGGCAGAACAAAGATGGTGAAACACACAATCAACACTGGTGATGCCAAACCCATTCGTCAAGCGTCAAGAAGAGTACCTCTGGCAAAGAGAGAAGAGGTGAATGTATTGCTGAAGGAAATGCATCAGAACAACGTCATAGAGCCATCAGCGAGCCCCTGGAGTTCTCCGGTGGTATTAGTCAAGAAGAAGAATGGCTCCACACGTTTCTGTGTAGATTATCGTAAACTAAATGAGGTAACGAAGAAAGATAGTTATCCATTACCTCGAATCGACGATACGTTGGACACACTTTCTGGTTCAAATTGGTTCTCAACGCTGGATTTACAAAGCGGATATTGGCAAGTGGCAGTAGACGACCAAGACAAGGAAAAGACAGCATTCAGCGCCGGTGATGGACTATGGCAATTTTTGGTGATGCCATTCGGACTGTGTAATGCTCCAGCTACATTTGAACGCCTAATGGAACATGTGCTGAAGGGTCTCCACTGGAAAACGTGTCTGGTGTACTTAGATGACATCATCGTTATGGGAAAGGACTTCGAGGACCACTTGAAGAATTTGGAAGAAGTATTGATGCGATTAGGAGCTTCAGGGTTGAAGCTGAGCGCAAAGAAATGCTCGTTCTTCAAGAAAGAAGTCAAGTTCCTTGGACATAAAGTCACACCTGAAGGAGTACACACAGATCCAGATAAGATAGACTCAGTAAGGGAGTGGCCAAGACCAACTAGTTTGCATGAGCTACGCAGCTTCTTGGGTCTTTGCACCTATTACAGACGCTTTGTTCCAGGCTTTGCGGACGTGGCTGGTAGTCTGCATGCATTAACGAGGAAAAATTGTCCTTTTGAGTGGAAAAGCGAACAGGAGAAGGCATTCAACAGATTGAAAGAGCTATTGTGTACGGCTCCGATCCTTGCGTATCCAATACCTGGCGAAAAATTTATTTTGGATACAGATGCAAGTGGATTCGGGATTGGAGGTGTCCTGTCGCAAGTTATTGACGGACATGAAAGAGTAATAGCCTACTTCAGTAAGATCTTATCAAAGCCAGAGCGAAATTACTGTGTAACACGGAGAGAACTTTTGGCGGTTATGCAGTGCGTGAAGCACTTTAACAAGTACCTGTATGGACAAAAGTTCTTGTTGAGAACGGATCACGCTGCTCTGCGTTGGCTATTACAGTTCAAAAATCCCGAAGGTCAGGTTGCGAGATGGATTGAGAGACTCCAAAGCTACGATTTCACAATAGAACATCGCAGAGGCGGAAACCACGGGAATGCTGATGCACTGTCACGACGTCCTTGCAGTATGGAATGTAAGCACTGTTCTAAAGCTGAAGGGAAAGAAGGAGTAGTCGATGTGCGCTTAATGGCTGTTTTACCAGACGATGAATGGACAGCGGAAAAGATAAAAGAAGAACAACGAAATGACCCAGATTTGGCAAAAATCGTATCAAGTAAGAATGAAGGAAAACGGCCTGATTGGAACGAAATCTCGACTGATAGCCCCATAACTAAAGCATATTGGGCTCAATGGAATAGCTTAAAGCTGCAAGATGGATGCCTATTCCGCCTGTGGGAGAGCGAAGCTGGAAAAACCACGAAGAACTTGATTGTGGTACCCAAGGCAACAATAAGCGAAATTCTCAAGGAATACCATAGTGGGCCAAGCGGAGGGCATTTGGGAATAACAAAAACAGTCGAGAAAATTAAAACACGATTTTATTGGGTTGGTTGCCAGCAATCGGTAGTTGACTGGATTAGTGCTTGTGAAAAGTGTACAGCTGCCAAGGGACCGAGCCGTCGCAGCCAGGGGAAGATGCATTTATACAACGTGGGAGCGCCATTTGAGCGTATTGCAATGGACATAGCAGGTCCGTTTCCAATTAGTGATTCCGGCAACAAATATGTTCTCGTCGTAATCGACTATTTTAGTAAATGGCCAGAAGTATACCCCATTCCCGATCAAGAAGCTAAGACCGTTGCAGATGCATTTATTGGGTCTGCAGATTCGGAGCTCCCCTCGAGTTGCACTCGGATCAAGGCAGAAATTTCGAGTCAACAATATTCAGGGAAATGAGTGAATTGATGGGCATACGCAAAACTCGTACAACCCCTTTGCACCCACAATCCGATGGAATGGTTGAAAGATTTAATCGTACGCTTGAGGAACACCTAAGAAAAGTCGTGGACAGAAACCAGAAAAATTGGGACCAACACATACCCCTCTTCTTAATGGCATACCGATCGGCAACTCACGATACAACATCTACAACACCAGCTAAGGCTATTTTCGGTTGTGACATAAGATTGCCTGCAGATCTGAAATTCGGTGCCTACTCATCTACGGAAGTTTCATGTAGCAGTTATGTAGCTGACAAACGAAGACAGCTGAATGAAATTCATGGAACCATCAGAAAGCGCACACAACTGATGAGTGATAAAATGAAAGCCAGATATGATCTACGTGCAAACTCCAAGGGATTTCAGGAAGGGCAGCTAGTTATGCTTCATAATCCGCAAAGAAAAAAGGGATTATCGCCAAAACTGCAAACACACTGGGAAGGCCCTTATAAGGTGATAAAGCGGCTCAACGATGTAGTATACCGCATCCAGTTGGCGAGAAATGCCAGTAGCAAAATGAAAGTCGTTCATTTAGAGAGGTTATTTCCTTATAAAGGTTGCAGTACTATCCTTGTTCGGGACGAACAAGTTTAAGCGGAGGGCAGTGAAACGTGATAGCTCAGTGAAAAGGGATTGCATACTTTTAGGATCCCATCTGGAGAATGAGTGCCCCCTGTGAGTCAAGATGCGAACTATTCGAATAAAAGCTTATTCAAGAACCATCTGTGTGTAATATCAAAAAGAATATTCTCGACTTCTGTCGAAGAGGATAGAAGCTTCTAGAATATACGAGAATAGCGTGGAAGTTTCTACACCAACCATTCGAAAACTATAAAAGCGACAAGACTGTTCAAAGTCGAAGACAGTAGATCAGAGATCGTAAAAGTGTATACATCAGGCATTTTAATCTAAGCAGCAGTATTAGCAGTATTTGTAATTTTGCAAAGTGATGAAATTCATTATTAAATAAAGTGATGAAATTACTTATTAAATAAAGTGACTAATGGTTTGTGAAATAAAGTGCAAATAATAACTAAGTAAACTTTAAGCCTAATATTAAATGTGTGAATAGCAATAATTAAATAAAGCTAATTATTTTAATTTAACCGGCGATTGTTTGATTACTACACAATCTAGTGGTACGAGTCCGAGTACAGAGAGTTAGAGGAATTGTCAGGAGGGCAATTTTGTAACAGAGTAAATTGTCAAGAGGGCAATTTCGTAACAATATATATATATATATATATATATATATATATATATATATGTGCAAATTTCCTGTATGCAGCTCCGCGTGCCTTTTGCTAAATGCGACATAAAACTGCAGCTGCTGGTGCGTGGTCCTTTGATATTTTAAATTCATATTAAATGGGCCCAACTTCTTGAATCAGCTAAAAAAATACACAGAGAAACTTTCTCACCACTGGAGGTGAATTTAACGAGCTTTCTGCTTGAGACAGTTGGCTCTGAATAGAAGTCACAAAATTGACTGACCAAAATAATAATAATAACATAATAACATAAATCGTGTCTCACTTGAGGCAGCTCGCGAATTATGTTTTTAATGTATTTTGACAAGAAAAATAAAACACAATTCTTTAGAATGATAAACGTTTATTTATTTTGTTGCAAATTTTACGACTTTAACAGTTGTCGTGAATTTTAAGACTGACTTAAAATATATTAAGCTACCTCGTTCCTCAATTCTAAAATGCCTAGATATGCTTTATCAGCAAAAATGTAAGGTGCATAAAACATATACTACAATGAGTTTGTGTGAGAAATATGCTTTATCAGCGAAAATGAAAGGTGCATAAAGTATACACTAAATTAATTGTGTGGGAAAATATTTTCAGCGTTTCCGTTGAAAATATTTTTCTGTGGAAATAAGCTTAATGAAATGATTTTAGCGGAAAAAGGGTATTGGGTTGCGTCTGGAACGTAACTCGCGCGAATAGAGGGGTTACTCTCACATTTCTTATTACTATTTCAATGTCAATTTGCACCTGACTTGGCTGTAGCTTTTATAATCATGTTGTGCTTTCTAGAATTTTTCCATCTATACCAGATGTTTGGTTATAAGTGAAAAATATATAGAAAAATCGTTTTTATCTCACAGAGAGATGAAACTTCGCTAACGACGTATCATTAGTTATAAATGGGCTGTTGATAGCAAAGCAATACATTTCGCATATTTTAGACATACTTTTAATATAATGTTTATAATTTGAATGTGTTGTTTTTCGTAGTTTCTCAAGATTACTCAAATGGGGTTTTATTCGCAAGGCGCTGAATTTAAGCCACTTACACCATCTACATACATATGTGATTGTTTAGATGATGTGATGATCTTCGGGTAGCATTATATTTGATCCGAATAATACCACGGCAGGTTAGTGTGCGGTCTTATCAAGAGCATCTGATCTGACCATCAAGAACATCGGCATGTCTTGACCTAGTCCTTCTGTTTTCTTGAAAGTAGATGATCCTCTATAGTGCAATTGTAATATTGTACCATGTATCTGATTGGATATGTATGGAAGGTTTTCCTATTATAGTTATCTAAAACTTCTCACCTATTTCTTGAAGCAGCTCAGATTAAAGTTTCTGCCATGATCAGGTGTAGCTGTAAACAAATTCCAAATCATAAATGCTAATTAACCAAAGTCTTGGGTTCATGATTATGGTTAGGTTGGGTTCATGATTATCCAGCTATTTACTGATATAATTAACGCCTACTAGGATGTACTTATTGCCTGCATCACATAGTGGAAACGTCCATTGCAAAACTCTGAAATAGTGCTTTTTTCCGGAGTGAGGGGAAATCTTCAAAGAGACACGAGGGTGTTCGCATCACCCAAGAGTGTGAGATTTTTACTCACTAAAACCACCTCCCTAACCTAACAGTTACGTTAAGCCTCAAAGGCCTGAAAGCAATTTAGGACGGATATTAAACTGATATACAAAAGTATAGCAAAAGAACTACTCGTGGTTTGAAAGAAAAGTGTTATTTTTGATTTCAACATTTGTTTGGATTCATTCAAACAAATCACCTTCGAAACTAAATTGAAATCATAACACACACGGCGCAAAATCTAGATAGTTCCGATTACAAGGATGGAGATACAAGGGAGTGAAATTGTTTTCTTGCAGGAGCATTAAAGTAGAGAATGCGTGGCAAAAAACTACTTTTTATTTCACCACTCATGAGTTTAAACACGCATTAAGCATAGTTCTACGGGTTTTAAGAGAGGGGAGACGAATGAGTTTAATACGACTCACATAAGAGGGAAGTTGAAAATTGGAGTTCCATGTAAAGGAACGTAGGCAAAACAATAAAAACCGCTTTTGAACTGGTTCAATAGCATCAGAGTAACAGGCATATCTAGGACACCAAACAACACTTGCGTATTCTAATGATGGGCGTACCAAGGAAGTGTACAGAAGTTTGGTAATAAAGGGGTCTTTGAACTCCTTTGCCCAAAGTTTTATGAAGCCTAGAGTCAGAGACGCTTTGTTAACTATAGTTGCAACGTGTTTACGAAAAGTAAGTTTTTAGTCAAAGGTCACACCTAAGTCGCACATGTGATCAATGGTTGATTGACAATGAAGTAAGGATGAGCAGAGAGGGATGATCTTGAAAAATACATATATTTGCATTTCTTGTAGTTTAGTTGCATACAGTTTATGCTGCACCAATCACCAAGAATATTTAAATCATCTTGAAGCAACTGCGATTTATTAGGGTTATTAAAAGAATGAAACATTCTTACGTCATCAGCAAACTTAAGAATGTTGCAATGGTCGTTTATTATGCTCCTACGTTTATTGGTACATTTAATCTTCGATATCTTTGTATGTATGCATATTTCACAATTTTGGATCGACTTGGTAACCTAATTAAATAGTTAGTTAGGTAGTAACAAACATTTTTGGAGATTTCCAAGTGGCATCCACTGCTTTAGTTGTGGAATCCTTCCAATATTTCATGGAATTTATATTTTGAAACTACGATTAGCTTTCGTGTCTTTTTCACTGCTATTCCAAATGCGATACAATCTTTGCAAATATGCTCAATGTGCCTTTGCTACGTTCTCCGGCAATCGATTCCCATATTGGTATCATATTCTGCTCCTCAGCTGCTATGATATCCGATCATCCGAGATCATTCTTCTGGTCGATCTGTGTTTGATCAGCCGACTAGAACTCATAACATGCGAACATTGATGATAAGCGGCAGTTATTTAGTAATTTTTGTTCAGTGGGAAGCGAGGTCATTTTGCCTAATCCCGCCGAATTGCCATTACATATATTTCACACTTTGGGTAATTGCAATTAATAGAACTGTGGGGTTTGGGTTAGTAATAGTAGTTGACAGTGCAATATATTTTATCTTTCCAGTTTCTATGCGACTAATCATGTGTTCTTATGTAGCAGTGCTTACAGTTTGATTCAAATAGTTTTTAAATAGGACAATTTGTCATACCATTGTGTTTATATGAAGTCTGAAAAGTATGAATTATCACTTGCGGTTGTGTTATCATTTATTTTGAATAATGTGTCGTTCCTATATTATCACGTCTAAGGTTGTTATGAGGTTGGTAATTTTTAGCAAGTGTGGTCTGTGAAAGTATCAGTTTCTGCGAACACTGGGTAAGGGAGGGATTGTAGATTGTGGTTCTCCCACACACTTTAAGCAATGACAGGTGTTTTCGTTAAAGCGACGGAATGACTACATACGAAGAGGCTTCGATCTCCCCACTACAAAGTCGGTAGTTTGGAAGTTTCCCTCTAACTCGAGCTTTTCATCAATTTAATTTGCATGTTTTTATATGTTGAGTTTTTGGAAGCAATGGTACAGCGAGGTCTGAAGTACAATTATTCTTTACTCTTTAGAGTAATATTTTATTTCAATTCTGTTTATTTTTACATTAATATATTTACAGCTGTTATTATAATTATTGGCTCACTAAATTTGCCATTTATTTGCAATCATTCGAAATATTTATTACGTATGTTATTATTGCGTCGACAGATCAACAGATCTGCCGCTGCTGTTGGATGTCAAAACGAAAGTGAGTTATGCAAGTAATCATGTTTTATTATATTGTTACTTCATACATGTCTACATTCGAACATTTACGCTATTCACTGCATTTTTGTACATGGGTCTAGATTTCTAGAATCATTGGAGTTGCGTCCGTCTTCAATTTTGTTTCTTTTTGTATGTTGAATGGAAGGGAGTGATGAAGACAAACATTCTTGGCGGTTTTGAAGGGTTCTAGTGTAAAATTTTCACACCCAATCGGTAGTACGATGGAACTTATATATTATAGTATAATATCGACTCCGAAGCTGTGAGTTTAATAGGATTGATTGAAATCAAATAATCTAATTATGAATGCCAAATAAAATATTGAAATAAAGTGTTTATAGAAAATAGCGGAATATATTTAAGATTCATTAAAAAGATGACGTTAGCTTTTTTAAGGCTTTTCGCAAGAATCATGGGATTGTTTGATATAACCTCAATAAATGTCGAAGATATTCTGTGTATTATCTTGAACTCAGCCATGAATGATTTATCTTCTTTGAAGGATGCAACCAATTCTCTTCCTTTTGAAATCAGTTTATTTATATGAGTCGTTACAGTACGTCACGTCTTTTGACACTGGCGTAGATTTGTTACGATTCTTATGAAAGTTGTATTTATACACAATGTTGCATTTTTTATTTACTAAGTTTATTTTCAGGCGCCTTCCTCGTCCCATACTGCATCATGTTGTTAGTTGGTGGTATACCACTTTTTTATATGGAATTGGCTTTGGGTCAGCATAATCGTAAAGGTGCAATAACTTGTTGGGGACGTCTGGTTCCCTTGTTTAAAGGTAATATGATGGCATAAAGAGCATATTATATTTAACTTTACAACGGAATCTGTCATTGCAGGAATTGGTTACGCTGTGGTGCTAATTGCATTTTATGTTGACTTCTACTACAATGTTATAATCGCTTGGTCACTGCGCTTCTTTTTTGCCTCATTCACACAAAATCTGCCGTGGACATCATGCTCGAACCCATGGAATACGATTGATTGCAAACCTGTATGTCGGAAGTGTTGATGATGTACTTACTATTTATATAATATCAAATTTATGCATTCTATTATAGTTTGAAGTGCAAACCGCTTCAAAGGCTTTGTTGACAAATGTGACCGATTACTACGGTTTTAGCAATCAAAGTTTACTCTTGAACAACGAAACATTGGTGAATACAACGACAGGATTGGAACCTTTGGGTAGGGAACGTTTTCAATCAGCTGCTCTGGAGTATTTCAAGTGAGTATTTCTTTAGTCTACAAACGATTAATTTTCAAAAGTTTAGTTTATATATATTTAAAACAAGAACATTAATTTAAATTCTAAATTAAGTTAATTTTTAGTCAATTGAAGAGAATTGTACACAAAAACAAATATATCAAAATAAAAGAGTAGTCGGAAGTGGTATTTTTGGTATTTGCTAAAATAGATAGAGAAAAAGAGAAAGATTTTCTAAACCTGGTTGCTGCTTTGAAGTACATTCTAATATTTGCAAGAAGTTTACTAAATTCCGGAATCCACCATAGTAGACAATGACTTTCTAATTATAACAGATAATATTTTAGTCAAGTCGATGGTCGTATAATTTTCTAATAGATAGCACAGTTAGTCTTCATGTATTATTTAAATACCTTCTGGGTAACCAAAACTGTGATAGTTATAGGCTACGGAAGGGCCCCATTTTTTCTTATATCTCAACAAATCTATCTAATTTTTTAAATCAAAATTCACCAAGGAAACATCCATTAGGGGGCTTTGAGATTTGGTGATATAAAGTACTTCTAGCCCTTGCCGGCCTCCATGGTCAAGTGGTAAATATGCTAGACTCACACTTGGGGGGGTCGTGGGTACTAATCCTGCTCAGGGTATGGTCTCAAAAGTGCTTCATTCTACATCTTTTTCTCTTCGAGGCGAAGGCCTTAGCAGCTAGTACTTATTCCCAAAACCCCTTGCAGACTTAATTAATTATGGTGCAAGGTATAATGATAATAATAGCTTCTAGCCCAATATATACAGTGTCATTTCAAGCATTATATACTGAGAGGATAATTCTTGGCATTCTATTGAAAAGTAAATCAATGATATTTTCATATATGAACTACTCAATTAAAGATGCTCTTAAGACTATTTATTATGAGAGGCTCTTATATCCATGAGTAGGATATTCTGCCAAAGTAAATATATCTGGCTGGCCATCTTGGAATTCATTGAACTGGCTATCTGTATAAATCGAAAGGATACAAAAATTACACTTATTTCAAATAATATGGTTCTTTGATTAGATTTACCGTGTAACTGGACTATGCTTGATACTTGGGAGTCACACAGAGCACTCAATAGTGCAGGTTTCCTGGAATAAAATTGTATCGTCGGTGTTCTTTTCCAAGCGGAGCAAAACTCGAAGCATTTCGGTACTTATTGCGATCGATGTTTCCATTATATTGAAATTGTGTTAATTGCGATCAGATACCGTTGCATCAGACCTTTGTCAGATATTACTAAACACATTTCACAGGCCTATCCATAGTTTTCTCTAATTTCCTCAATAAAAACCATCACTGGAAAAAATTATAACAAACTAAACACTTTCGCTAAGGGCGCCTGAGACTCATCTATCTGCACGCGACTAGCTTTGCTTAAATCTTAGCAGTTTGCCAGTGAACTCAGGCTATTCACATTCACCATTGCTGGTTAATTTAGGAATTTATTCTAAAGTTGTCAAAAATTCTCCCGAAATTTTTGGCATACTAGATTGGTTCCAATGAATTGATTCGTGATGACAATAACTAAGAAAAATAATAGCAACCGCAGCTACGGTGGATGGAATACATCCTGGTGGTTCAGCTTTCATTTACTTACACTCATTTCGTGTTTAATTTCAGCAACAACTTGAGTAATGTCAGTTTTTTTAGACTCAACTACTCATATTTGTGGTTTATTTGCATAGAGCAAATAGTTTATGTAGCGCTTGAAACGTGGTGAAAAGGCGTCAAATCTCATGATATTGGTAGTCAGATAAATTGACACAACTATCAAACTTATAGCCCAATAATCCCAATGATTCGCGTGCTGAATAGTGTTTAGTGTTGCCCTTCTCCACACTTGTGTGTTAGGTCAATTCATTCAATCCGGTCATTTTCGAAAAAGCACCAACGAATTCACCAGAAAATTAAACAATGACTTCTTTCTTCCTTTTGGATTCCTTTTGGGTTGTTGTCTCCTCCATTTGATTAGACAATTCGGTTTATTTTTGAAGCATTCATTATGAAACTGCGGCGGAACTCTAAAACAAAAAGTCTTCCCTTGTACTGTTTGGCAAAAGAATTTCTGTTGTTGAAAACGTGAGCTCTGAAGTCTTTGAGTTGCGAAAAGAACTGGTGGCAGTCCGAAAGCGGGAAGAGCAGTACGAAAAGTCTGCTTCGGGTGCTGCTCCTGGTTTGGAGGGTGAGCTTCTGGCAATGAAATCCCAGTTGGCAAGGCAGGATAATGCTGCAGTGGCATGTGACTTGAGGATATGCGGCGTTCCATGCCTCGCACAGGAGGATCTACCCGATATTTACTCTAAATTGTGTTCCTCCGCTAATATTACTCCACATGTCGTAAGGGCTATCTATGTATAGGGTGAAGAGTGAAGACAACAAAACCACTCTTTCTGATCCAGTTATAGTAGTAAAACTAGCTTCACCCTACTATAAAAACCTTGTTTTAAGAGGTATTGCTGTTTTTAAACGCACTACTCGTGGTACCTTATATTTACGGCATGGTGAATTCGATTCGGACGTCCCAATTTACGCGAACGAAAACTTAATAAAGCTGAATTATGAATTAATGGGAGCGGCAATCCGCTTGAAAAAACAAAAGCACTTGTTCTCAGTATTCACTTTGCGGGGTTTGGTTCACGTTAAGTGTGCGGAGAATGAGAGAGCAACGCGCATAGATTCTATGCAGCAGGTGAGCGGTCTTTTTCGTGGAGAGGAATGATTTATCTTTCATGACAATTATGTTTTCTCTTCTAAGCATATATTCAATTATTTGATTTTAAATAATTGCTTTTATATTATAATGTTACACTTTTTTATATGTTTTGTTGTGGATAGTATATATGAGTATGTATACTTAAGTAAGTTATTATTATTCACATTTGTGCTGAATTCATTGTACCTTTTTAAATGCTCTTGCAGGTTGATCTTGAGTTCAGAGCGTAACCAAACTGTATGTGTTGCAAAATTAATATTAAGGAGAGTGGATGATCGTATACTCTCATTGCTAATTCATCGTAGCTACAGTCATTTCGAATGGTCTAATTAACCTATCAGCGGGTTCCAGGGATAGTAATTATAACCTTATTCGTATTCTTGGTAGATTACAAATGGGAATGAAAATTTGTCATTTAAATGCTCAAAGCTTAATGAATAAGATGGGTGAGTTCAAATAACTAATTGAGGGTTCTGGCGTTGATTTTGTTTGTGTGTCTGAAACGTGGTTCATGCCATCAATGCAGAGTAGTTTATTTAGTGTCAGTGGATACAGATTCGTGTTTCATGTGGATAGAGTGACTCATGCCGGCTGGGTGGCAATTTTTTTGAGGGATGGTATTGCGTGCAAATTCCATAGCAAATCAGTTTGTGAATGTCAGATTGAGTATTTGTGTTTAAGTGTTGACAATGGAGTTGATAGATTTATTGTGGGTTGTATCTACAGACCTAATCGTACAATTGACTTACAATCACTGATGGATCACATTCGGGCAATTTCTTTGGACTTTCAAAATTTTGTTATCGCAGGAGACTTCAATAGCAATATTCTAGTTGAGAGCGGACTGATTACAGAAATGTTGGCATTGAGCTTGGTTTCCGCTAATACCAACATAACCGACACATTTTACGGGGACAAACAGTTCGCTGTTGGACGTGTATTTTATTGATGATTTGAAGACGATTAAAATTTTCGAACAACTCCCTATTCCCTCTTTTTAAAAGCATGACTTTATTTTTCTGACGCTTGATTTTACACTTAATATGACTACCAAAGTTTTGAGATACCGAGACTTTAAAAATATTGACTACCAACATTTGTGTTCTAAACTTGACACTGTACAATAGAACTTGATATATTTTATGTCCTCAGTAAATGACAAAGTGGAATATCTACATTCTAATATTAAATGTCTTTTTGATGAGATTGTCCCAAAGAAAGTGCGCACCGTTGAGCATAAATATCAGCCTTGGTTTATTAATAAAATCAAGAATTTAGTTAACATACGTGACGCTGCATACAGACGATTGAGGCGATATAAGCTACCTCTTCTGTATGAATCAGAAATCTTAGAAGGCAGGTTACTAAATATGTCGAAGCCGCTAAATACTCCACTTCGAAAAACATTTAACAGTGCAGTAACCAGTAAACAAACATGGAGACATATTCGGAGCATAGGTATAGGGAATATTACTACTTTTGGGAACATTGACATGGACCTAAATGATTTAAACAGGAAATTTGTCAATCTTCCAATTGGAGCAGTGCAAAATAATGCTTATGCAAACTGTTGTAGTTCTGTGTCCTCTGATATTATGTTTGGGTTTTGTGGTGTTGACGAGTCAGATGTGTTGGAGTGTTTTCTGGGTATAAAGTCAAATGCTTGTGGTACCGATGAGATTCACCCTGTCTTTGTTAAGGCCGTACTTCCTAAGCTGCTGCCAGTCATAACTCATATTTTTAATACTGTTATAATGACATCAACTTTTCCTAATTGTTGGAAGTTTAGGGAAAATTATTCCAACCCCAAAGTCTGATAACGATTATAGACCAATAGCAATTTTACCATACCTGTCCAAGGTATTTGAACTAGTAATGGCGAAACAATTAAAAAAGTATTTAGCAGACAATAATATTATAACGGAACGACAGTCTGGGTTCATGCCAAGGAGGAGCTGCATAACGGCTCTGACTGATGTAGTGGAGAGTACTCGCGCATCACTTGACTTAAATAAGGTCTTTCTTGGTATTATTGGACCATTCAAAGGCATTTGACTGTGTTGACCACAATATTTTATGTACGAAGCTTCTGAGAATATACAATTTCTCATCTAGGTTGATGATACTCTAACATGGAGTAACCATGTTGCAGTCACAGTTGGCAAAGTTTACGGTATGCTGCGTTCACTCTGGTCAACGCAATATTTCATCCCACAAGGAATCAGAATGCTGTTGGCGAAGGCCTACCTTCTCCCAACATTGCTGTATGGTTGTGAAATTTTTGCGAATTGTGATGCAGCTAGCAAACGAAAGCTTAATGTCCTATTTAATAATATAACAAGGTATGTTTATGGCTTGAGTAGAACAGATCATGTATCCACTTTATCAAGGCAAGTTTTTGGGATCCCATTTGATCAACTCTTGGTGTCGAAGACTATCGTCTTTCTTCACAAGATTATTTACATCCGGGAACTTTCATATTTGTTTAAATGTCTCAGGTTCACACGTTTCTCTCGTTGTAACCAACTTGTCCCGTGCAAACATGTATCTCGTATCTCTTATGTCTGATCGTCAATTTTTCGTGTATGCAGTAAGACTCTGGAACTCACTTCCTGTGCGGCTGCGAAGTATTGGCAACACTGTACAGTTCAGGAATGAACTTGGGGGCTACTTTCGGGCGCAGTGAATTTCTGGGCAATCTGTATTGCTTTGTTCATAAATTGTGATTTGTATTTATCTTATTGTTTATTGTTTTGTTGTATATTTTAATTTTAATTTTGATTGTATAAATCATCCACTTCTATAATTTTATAATTTTATAATTTTATAATTTTATTTGTATAAATCAATTTCTTTTATAATTTACATTTCATTTTACTTTGGAATGAATTGTTCCAGTTAAGTTAGTTATTGAAAATATATATATATATATATATATATATATATATATATATATATATATATATATACTTCATGTCGTTAGGACAACTTAAAAACGTTATTACCGTAATAAATAAATAAATAAGTAAGCTTGAAAATAATTTTAGAGAAAAAGAGTTTGGAGAAGTTTAATAATTTCCTTGCGTGGTTGTATTGGGAAACATTATATTCAAAGTTGATGTCAAAACTAAGTGAAATGCCCTTACAATGCTGTCAAAAACTCTGCGTAGGGTGTATATTAATTTTGGCTAATGGAAGAAAACGGAATATAATGTAAATATTGAGAAAAACTGGATGAAGATGGCCAACATGGCCTTCTCTTACAGTCTTAAATATTGACCGGGGTTCGCAAAATGGGCTACAGATAAAGAAAGGTATCACATTCCTCTAACAATTTTCACATATTTGATATGTCTTAAAACCATATTAACGGTTTACATTTTTGATCTCCGATATTTGCGAATTGAAAGCAAGTATTGATATATAATACGTCTTTCTACAACGATTTTTGTACGCTCTCTTTAAGTTTTGACATTCCATTTAATTCATCTTTCATTCGATTATCCAAAAAGCATAGTTCTACTAAAGGTGCTTTGTCAGTATTTAATTTTCGTTTCTTTATATTGCAGCCGCTACATTCTTGAACTGAATCAAAGCGAAGGCCTTCATGACCTCGGCTATATTAAGTGGGATATGGCCATTTGCCTGTTGATAGTTTATTTAATTTGCTACTTTTCGCTGTGGAAAGGCATAAGTACTTCCGGAAAAGTGGTGTGGTTCACTGCCCTCTTTCCTTACATGGTACTGCTAATACTGCTTATACGAGGGATAACACTGCCTGGTTCGGCTATGGGCATAAAATACTACCTGAATCCAAACTTTGACGCTATTTATAAAGCTGAAGTGTGGGTAGATGCAGCTACGCAGGTGTTCTTTTCGTTGGGACCCGGTTTTGGCGTCCTGTTAGCATATGCTTCCTACAATAAATATCACAATAATGTGTACAAGTGAGTTGATACTGTCATTAACAAGAGAGGTGGCGAAATTCTGAACTAATTGAATATTTCATATTACTATTTTAGAGATGCCTTACTTACAAGTTGCATAAATTCTGCAACCAGTTTTGTTGCTGGCTTCGTAATATTTTCCGTGCTGGGTTACATGGCACACACGTCTGGACAAAATATAGAGGATGTAGCCACGGAAGGACCTGGTTTGGTGTTTGTTGTGTATCCCGCTGCCATTGCAACCATGCCAGGCAGCACTTTTTGGGCACTGATATTTTTCATGATGTTGTTGACACTGGGTTTGGATAGTTCGGTAAGATTTCTATGCACTCGAAAGGAGCGATAAGACTTATCATATACTTCCATTAGTTTGGCGGTTCGGAAGCTATCATAACAGCATTAAGCGATGAGTTTCCAAAAATCGGCCGGAATAGAGAGATCTTTGTAGCTGGATTGTTTTCTCTTTATTTTGTGGTGGGCCTGGCCAGCTGTACGCAAGGCGGCTTCTATTTCTTCCAGTTGCTGGACAGGTACGCGGCAGGTTATTCGATACTGGTGGCAGTATTTTTCGAAGCTCTGGCAGTGTCCTGGATTTACGGTAAATTATATAAATATTGAATTATATGGATATCATCTTTTCATTAATTTTATTATTTAAGGCACAAATCGTTTTTGTGAAGACATACGTGATATGATCGGTTTCCCGCCTGGCATATATTGGAAAGTGTGTTGGCGCTTTCTGGCACCATTGTTCCTACTCTTCATTATTGTTTACGGACTAATCGGTTATCAGCCGTTAAGTTACGAGGATTACACATACCCATTGTGGGCGAACGCTTTGGGCTGGGCTATAGCAGGATCGTCGGTAATAATGATCCCGGCCGTGGCCATATTTAAATTAATTACGACGCCCGGCAGCATAAAGCAGGTATGATATTTTCATCTAAATATTTTTTACAGCTTTTCATATATTCTTCCCTCGATCATTCACAGCGTTTTCGCACACTCACTACACCGTGGCGTGATCAGCAGGTGGCTGTCAACGGAGTTACAGCGGAAGCTACGCAGGTGCGTTTGACAGACGCCAAGGATGCCGCCGAAGTTTGAGATCGACCATTTGCTAGATTTCAAATTTATTATGTATGAAATGATCATTTATATATGTAATCGTAAGCATGCATTTAGGGAATTAGTTAATAAGCAAAGTGAAAAAAAACAAAATTTTGTACACTTACACAAATGCAAATTTCATATACAACGTACTTAGGTTTCGTTAAGGCGGCGAAATTGTTACAAAACGCCAAATAGTAGGCAATGAAAATGCAGCTTGTTGAAAACCAGTTGCATTACTTACTTGCATGGATGTACCGCAGTTAGTAAATTAGAAATAAAATTTATTTATTTAAGTTTGTAGAACGTAATTTTCTGTAAATTAAACAAAATAAAATGCTGTGTAGATAATATTAGAATGAAACACTTTAGTCTAAAATACCAAGTCATGAAAATGCCATCAAATGACAGAAGTGACGCAAATTTTGTTATTTGTAATACTGTAGAAAATGCTTCTTAAATGTAGTCAAGTTATTTGTGTATATTCCAAAGGATCACTTTTGAAAGCTGACCTCCTTAGTTTGTACATAAAAGGTGCGTAAGTAGTTGAAGCTTTAAAAATGTAACTAAACCATGTAAATAGCGTAATTGCCTGTTCAGAAATGTCACTCAAATTACATTTGCTGTCAAACTAAAACTTTTGCTATACAGCCATGTGAAAGTTTTACTTTACAGCACTTAGTTAATAATTAATTAAGTTCTGATTAATTTGTTATCCTTGATTGTATTTATAATAATTGGTTGAATGCAACAAGTATTTTTCAACAGTCATGAAAAAAATTTGATGCTTTTTAATATTGTTTCCGATTTCAAATTTTTATATTTAGTTATAAATTTCAAATAAATTAATTTTAATGCAATGTGAAGCGAAATTTACAGCCATAAATTTTGCTTTTTTCGAGGTCTCGTTTGCAGTTGCGTTCTTTCTTCTTTAGTTTCCATTCACTGTTTAAATTGAGCTTTCAATACAGCCATTTGAGAGCTCAATCCACACATGCGCATGTGCCTGTGTGTTAAAATATTTTCTTTTAGCCTTTTTTTCAATTGATATTTTGAATTGTGAATTTTTCTAAAAATAAAGTTTATCTTAAGTTGAAAATAGTGGCTTAGTTTCATTTCCAGTAGCAGTAAAAAAATTCGTACAGAGAAAAAATATTAAATACAGACTTCCCGACAATGACCACAAATTGCTAGGTAGGGTAGGTAGGTAAAGCGGCCACCCGAAAAGGGCGCACTTAGCCCAACATTGACCCTTTGTGATACCGCATGGGACAGCAGGTCCCATCCCCTTCAAAGGTCCAGCTATTTGGAGCTTTTAATGAAGCAGTTGATGGAGCTAATCTTTTTTTTTTAGATATCTCCCAAGGAGTCCAAAAAGTAGTCGCCTAGGAAAGTACGCCTCCTCCTGGACAAAGCTGGACACGTGCACAACAGCTGAGCAGTAGACTCTTCCTCCTCCTCGTCCATGCAACTCCTGCAGAAGTCATTAGAGGCGATCCCCAGCCTACACCCGTGTGTGCCTAGAGTCCACCTTGCAACCACCTTGCACCCTTCCCTCTCCAGTCGAACAAGCAGCTGATTTACCGCAAGATTCCAGAGTAGGGGTGAAAGAACTCCACCTTGAGGTGTGCCTCTGCACACGGACTTCTTAGCTGTGAATTGATTATCCTGCTACTAAGCATGTTTTCAATCCACCTCCTAATGGCGGGTTCCACCTCCAAGTCACGCATCGCACCGATTATTGCGTCTGATTTGATATTGTTAAAAGCTCCCTCAATGTCCAGGAAAGCCACTAGGGAGAACTCCTTCTTGTGCAGGGAGCACTCAATCCTAGAGACTAAGGAGTGTAAAGCGGTCTCCACCGATTTACCCTTAAAGTAGGCATGCTTCTGTCTGTCTATAGTGAGCCTCAGATGAATATCTAACAACCTTTCCAGGATTTTTAGACAGAAGGAGGACAGACTAATGGGTCTTAAGTCCCCTGGAGCTGTGTGCGAGCTTTTGCCGGCCTTGGGTATAAAAATTACCCTCACATGCTTCCATGAGTCTGGAATATACGCTAATTCAAGACAACTATTATAGATCTTTAACAGCCATTATAAGATTCTCTGACTGCTGAATTTCAATTGGAGTTACACTATCTGGGCCAGATGCTTTAAATGGTTTGAAGCTATGGATAGCCCATTGCAATTTTGGTTTCGTGACTATGTCTGAGTTGACTTCAACTACATTCCCGCTGGGCTTCGTTCTCCGCGGAATGGTGCTCGAGCAACCAGGGAAGTGAGTCTCCAGAAGAAGCTCTAGAGTCTCATTACTATTCGAAGTCCAGGATCCATCCTCCCTCCTCAGGTAACCAGGTACCACTGGAGCAGTTGATAAGATCTTCCTCAACCTGGACGTCTCAGAGATATCCTCTACGTCACCGCAAAAGTTCCTCCACGATTCTCCCTGTGCTTTTCGAACGTTGGTTCTCCGGCCTACCCCAATTCTTTCTATCTCTTCTGGTCTCATTCATATCGGCATCACAATGCGGGACACATGGCAGATGTGTGAATCGCGATGGTTTCTGATGATTGGTCACAATGAGCCTGTTTTTGCTCCTCAATGAGCGATCATAAATACCACCAAGTCTAACCAGATGGAAAACAAAGGCTTCTGTTTAATTGGGGTCAAGTTATTTTATTAGAATATTTTTTAGTTTCATTGTTTCAAAAGTTTTAGGACCGTTCTTTACGCACTTTGTCAAATAACATTTCGGATTAGAGATTCTAAAAGAATAAATAAACCTAACATAATTCTAAAAAAGTTCCACAATTTCGAATCGGGTGCAGAAACCAAGCAAAAGCAATATTGCATAAAGTTCAATGCTCGAATTTTGACAGCTTCTTAAAAGTGTGGTTCCAAACCACACAGAGTTCTTTTATAGGAAATACATACTATAAAAGCTCTTCTAATGGTGATGCCAGATTTTCATCAGAGAAGAAATGGCTTAGTATAACCAGAGAACACACAGAAGTGACACACAACAGAAAAGACAAATTTTCAAACGTCAAAAAAACTGTTGATTTTAGAAATTGAAACAAAATTGTAATTTCATTTATTTTAAACCAAAAACTCGCTACACAATCACGATTTCTTTTCAATTTCACTGACTTCACTTCCAGCTTTTTGCCAACAGTTTTTTTTAATTTCGCTGTGGCCTGCTATCGAGGTTTTCTCAATAAAAATCTCAATTGTCATTCAGAGGGCTTTCAATTTTCGACGTGAATAGTCTCTACTGATACTCGACTGGCACACGTGCCTGTGTTGAGTTTTGTGACAGAACAAGAATAGAGGGGTAAATCAATTAAATTGTTGCTATATATTCTAATATTTCGATATTTATTGGCAGTTGTGTAGGTATTTTCGTTCTACATTTGCAATATTTTTGTGACAACAAAAAATTACATACTCGTATTTGCTAATAACATTTTTAAATCACATCACTAATAAGTAACAGTGCTTTCCAATGGGAAACGGTCAAACTATCAAGCATCCAATATCTTTCAAATATACATTTTCTATTAAAATCAGATGAACAAACAATATAATTTGGCAGTTCAAACTCGGTGTGAGCAGTTGCTTAAATCGGGTACAAAGTTGAAATTGGATATATAGGAAAGAAATAAAACAATCGCTTTAGAAAATTTATTTTAATTATTAAATTAACATTTAAAAAGTTTTCCACAATTTTCACATATATTAAATACAATAACAGTGAAAATTAATATAATCGTATTACAAATTATTTTTTGTGTTAATGTATACTTAAAATTTTTAAAATAACTTTGTATTATGATTATAATTATATTTATAATTAAATTGAAAATTAAGTATCGTTAGGTAATTTTTTAACTTTCAATCTCTAACTTTCAAAATGTTTATAACTATTAAGCATATATTAGGTACAATATAAGAGCAAGCAAATCAGAAAAGAGATGCGACCCTGTATGTTGTAAATTTTTCTGAATTCATCGTTTGTATAAGCCGTAAATTATATTAAGTATGTATTAATATTCATAAATGCATAAAAGGAGCGTGCCGCAACGCGGTTCAGATTTCTGCGTGTGTATGTTAACTTATTAAAAGCATTGCATATCGCTAGGCGTTTGAGAGTATTTGGATTAAGTTTTGTTTCATAGCAATGATTCCTGCAAATAGATGGCAAAAAGGCGTTACTTGATTTTATGTCTATTAAATGTTTGTGGTCTCATGTTTTTTAATTATTCTTTATTTATTATTTAAGAGAATTGTCTGTGATAATCATCATGCAATACCTTCCTTAAATATTGTCTTAATAATAATTTAAATTTTGAATTAAATGTTTTACTTACATGCTTGATGGGCATTCGAAACGCCGTGCTGCTCAAATCAGTTTTATGTAAACTTCCATTACTACATTACCATCAATTTAATTGCAAATTAAATAAAATTAATCTAATAAAAAAGAGAGTGTAATGCGGTCAATTGCATGTTTTGGCTCCATTGACAGTATTGAAGATATGCCCATCAGCTGCAACAAAGCTTTAACAGAAAAAGGAGAAACAGTGTCATATACATAAAACGAGTAAAGAAGTCTGAAGTCGGGTTAGACCGACTACGAAATACCCTTTACCTTTTCTTGTGCGTGCAAGTTCAACAATTGGCATGTTTTCTTCATAAATCATCATTAGGTGCATACTAACGGTAATTTTTGGTAGGGTGATTATATCGACCCCTTTTCTTGTGTATGGCTTTGTAGTGCCAATATAACCACTAACATAAAATTTCGTCGAAAAATATTGTGTAGGTCGAAAGTTATAATAATATGTTAATAGTGGGCGTGGCTGTAAAAATAACACGCCCATTTTCTGTGTAGTGTTTAATGTTACTACCCGTAACCTTCCTGTGAAATTTCGTTGAAAAATCTTTAATAGGAACCTAGTAATGATTTTTAGTTAATTGTGGGCGTGGCAGTAGCAATAATCTGCCCATATTTGGAATGCATGCTAGTACAGACCCAGTGTATACATCTACCAATTTGTTTTCATATATCATCAGTAGAAGCATATATAGGGTAATTGTCTTTAAGTGGGGTCCCCAAAGTTCATTATATGGGAAGGAGGCGTATCCTTCCTCTGATCGCCCCGAATCTTGTATATGGCTTTGTAGGGTCCATATACGTACTAATGTAAAATTTATCCAAAAATATTGTATAGGTCGCAAGTTATAATAATATGTCAATAGTGGGCGTGGCTGTAGAAATAACACTCCCATTTTTTGTGTGGTGTTTAATGTTAGTCCCCGCAATCTTCCTGTAAAATTTCATTGATAAATCTTTAATAGGAAAACAGCAATGATTTTTGGTTAATTGTGGGCGTGGCAGTTGTATTATGATCTCCGTATTCTGCACACACACTACTATGGACCCCATGTATGTTTCTGCAAATTTGTATTCCGCTGGCATCAATACGAGCGTAGGTAGACTAATTTTAATTTTAGACCCGAAAGTTCCCTATATGAAAAGTGGACGTGTCTTTTCTCTGATCAGCCCCATTTGTTGCAGATAGCTTTCTAATATCCACATGTTCCTTCCCGTAATTTTTTCGTCCGTAAATCTCTACCAAATCTTAAGTTATTAATATTTGTTAATAGTGGGCGTGTCATTTAATATATACCGCCCACTTTTTGCACAGTGTTTAATAGGACCCACATCTCCATAACTACCAAATAATGTCACGATTCCGTCAATTGGACCGAAGTTATAGTAATTTTAAAAAAGGTGAAAAAAGTTCCTTATATGGGAGGTAGGCGTGGTCTTTGTCCAAATCGGCCCATATAGCCGTTTGGTTCTGTATCTTTGTCCAGGCTACATTTTTGCAAAATTTCATTAAGATAGCCCTAACGTTGTAGAAAAAAGTGGCCACAGACGGACAGACGGACGGACAAAATAAAAATTGCTTAGAAAGTGATTCTGATCATATCTGTATATATATGTTCATACCTACCACGCCTCCTTCTCGAAATTGCAACCCCTCTCAAAAGCACAAAGTTAGTATACCCTATTTACCTTTTTTAAAGCTAAAGGGTATAATGAACCAAACTGCGATTTCGTACATTAGAATAAACTCCTTCCCATCGAGCTCAGTGCTAGGGTTTCGAGACAGTCACATGTTAGTATAACTAGCTTTTGGGTACATCGCAATAGGATTGAAGATTCCTATTTTTTGATTCTTCTCTCGAATTTTGTATTGCCTGATTTTGCCCTGTATTCAAATTATTGGTATCGTTCTTTGAAAAACCAAATTAAAAGCTAAAAAATCGCTCGAAAATGTTCTAATATATTTTTTAACATGACTTTCAAACCAAAAAGGTATTATTGAACACAATTTTGTTGTAATATTTATTGATTAAAAGTAACCTGTAAACCTGTTCATAGTAACGTACTTCTTGTATTCTAATTTATTTTTATGCAACCAACTATTTATGGGAAAATTTAAAACACTTAAATTAATTTTTTTATGTCGACGTTGTACGATTAATATTTAATATAATAGAACATTTACTACTTTATAAAGAGTACTTCTAAAACTGTGTTTAGGAAAAATTTTCACTAATTTTAAAACTCTCGTCTTTTGAACTTAATGATACACAAACCTATATCAAGTATATTTTAGTTAAAATGTCCCTTCCAACCTGTTTTAAGAATAAGGGGACAAAAATTTAATAAAAAGCAAATTTATATTTTATGGCAATTATTTTATTTTCAGGATAATTTCATTTATTATTCGTTTAAGTTTATTGCAAAAATTAAATAAAAATTTAAAATATTGCATGCTAATTAGTGTTAAGCTTAAATAAATTAATTTAACTCCGTTCTTACATAATTATTTCCGATTTTGAACATGTTGAAATGAGACAAAGTGTAATGCTAAAATATTTCACTGTATTTATGAATTTGTGAAAACACTTATTTATGTTCTTTTAAAGAAAAATTAATAAAGTAAATCAAAATTAATATTTTTATCAAGTGTTTTTGTCAACCATATCAAAAATTTAACTCTTCGTTTTGTTATTTGATTAAAAGAGTTGAGTTGAGTTAAAAGAGTAAAGGATATCAATAGCATCTACCATTTGAGAGCATAACAGTTTGGAATTCTGAAAAACTTCTTTCACAATACAGATCTATATTTCTTTTTTATACGTGGATCAACTTGATTATTCACTCTTTGTTTAGTTACTCTCCAATTCTTGTGGGGCTATTTAGAAGATATATTTTATTCTCTAGATTTTATGCAAACTCAGAAATATTTTCTCTAAAGTTTCATTTAATATAAGAATAGTTCAGTGATTTAAAGAAAATTAAATTCCATTCAGAGAAGTTTAGGAGAACCTCTATACATATAATTGAAAATATCTTCCTCTTATAAAAAATTTAATGGTATATGTCATTGTTGAAAAGCAGCACATGCTCTATAAGCTTACAAATGCCGGGTACTGTAGATTGTACTGAGAGCGGGAAATAGACCTATTGTGACACGCTCTATTTTTACAAATACTCCCCAAGTCTAGTATTCATTACGAATTCAGAGATTTCCTTAGGGGACTTCTCCGCAATATCTGACGGTTCTAGGAAATGGTTAGCTAAGTAACGACGCCGGCTCCATATGCACCCATTACAGCAGATGTTCAAAAAGTCCCGTGACAGTGCGAATTTCTAACCGAGTCAAGCTAAGTATGTCTTTAATTCTTTTGAGAGAATGGAATGGCATGAAAGTTTTAGCTACCTTAATATCTTTTGTGAATGGCGACTGCTCTAGAGTCTAGTTTAATGAATTGATAATTTTTTTAAAATATGGAAAAGTAAGATAGTGTTTTCCTGCTAGTAAGTGAATTTTTAAAAAGTGGAGAAATTAATGAAATGCGAATGTGAAGACAATTTAATATATATAGTTTTTCGTGATGCTACTATACCCTTGTTATACGACTGACCCTATGTAAATATCTGTGATAATTTTAAAGTGATTTAACAAATTAAGATCAATTCCGAATCAAATTTGTTAGCTGTCTCAAATCTATGCTACTATTCACGTTTTATTATTTCTTTTTCATAATCTTTCCTAATTTTAAAGGCTTGTTCTTTTACTATTTGAACAATTTATCAAACATAAAACTAGATTTATTTGAAGTGCCGTAATCGTTCTCGGAACAATTTGGAAAACAAATCTTTAAGGTGCAATTTCGTATTTGGTCTTTTACGTGCATTTATTTGGAGTACTCGTATATTAATTATGTGTTGAATTTCTTTTAATACAATTGTATATATATGAAATAAGTTAATTTGAAAATTTATATTTTTATATTGTAATATTTTGATTATATCGTTAAACAGATCTTAAACTGAGTTTAGATTCACTTTATTTTGTTTTGTTTCTTTGTTTTGGGTATGACGTTGCCTCTTCGGTTTCAGTTGTGGTTTCAGTAAATGCTCTAAAAATTATGTTCCTTTGACAATTATTTTGTATAAAGTAATGCAATGCTGACATCCATAAATATGAGTTATTAATTAGTTTTTTCTATTAGTATTTAATTATCGTGTAAATATGTTTGTTTATATTTAATTTGATTTGATTTTATTTCCATGTTCGTTTCTATGTAATTGATATGGTTTTGTTGTTGATGAGTTTACGTTGAGAGTTTCGTATGCGTCCAGTTGCGCGAGAATTGGCGATTTGAGTAACATTCCAAAGTAATTAAATGTATATATAAATTTATATTATTGCTAATATTGCAGAAGCCTTCTAATATTTTGTTTATTTTATTTAATGGTGGTTAAGTTTTTATTTGGATATTAAGTGCTTTATGTGTATTACAAATTAATTTTAGATATTATAAACGTTTGCTTAAAAGAAAGACACAATCATCAATTGACTTTTTAGGAATGAGTTTTTAAAACAATACTAAAACACAATATTTCTAAAATTCAATTAACTTTATGATTGATTTCTTATTGTTTTTACAATTTTGGTAGTTTTAATAGATTTTATCTACAATAAAATACGCTTTAGGCATAGTGTGTAGAGAGACAGGTGGTGCCCAGAGACGCTCCAAAATTATTATAAAATTTCAGATTAAATATCCAATTTCTTAGTTAAATATAATGACTCCAAAAATCACGAAAAAAGTAATACCTTTTCTACTTTCTGAATTGACGCTGTATTCCTTCCAACTAAATTAAATAAACTATTGAGTTAAGGAACCCAATAAAAGAATAAGGAGCGTCTCTTTGAATAAAATATTTACTTTTAAAGTAAAACGATCATAAACCGATTTTGTACAACATTAATTTATAATTTGTATATATTTTTTTATAAACTTTAAAATTTTAACAATTTAACAAAATTTTTTAACAAAAAATTTTAAGAAAATTCAATTTTCCACAAAGCGCGCATTGTTTTATACAAACGAATATGATTTACTTTCACTTCAATATGCGAGGGTTGCATGAGTGGAATGGGTGAGTGTGATTTCAATTTTACTCGAAAAGGGCGCAACATTACGTTTTAACTGCTGCTACTGTACTTCCTTCCTACTGAGAAAATAAGCCTTATCAAAGAGTATACATATATAGAGGTCGCACGACGATTTTTGTGAAATCGTCCTCACTTCCATTTGACAAAATTTTGAGTGATTCAATCTCTATGTATGCATACTCTTTGGCCTAATTCTTTCAACAGAAATTTTTTTCCATGTATTAGAATGCATAAATATTCTGATCATGCAATTTAATTCACAAGTTAAATATAAAATAATTAGCTACGTTTTTCATTTAAAAACTATTTAGTCCAAAGGGCTTAAAAATACGGTGTTGCACCAATTCATCATTTTCTTGTATTCATCGTGTATACAATAATTTTTAAATATTTAAATTGTATTAAATATGTCTATAAATATTAAGCTATAATTGCTAAATAGACTATATACTCTTTTAATGTTAATGTAGTTAATACATAAATTAATTTATTTGTTTACCTACTTGTTGCAATAATTGTAATTAGTAAAGTTAGTATCAGTTAGAGTTGGTTTTGAAATATTCAAAGTTTTTAAGTCTGCTGTATTGAACTCAAAAATGCTGGATCGACCGAAGCAACCTTGGCGGTTAAAAACGCATGCATACAAAATAGCAAACTTTGCAGCACTTGGCATTCTAGTTCCTAAATAAGAAAATTAAATTTTCAATAAGTTTGATGTTTTTTATTTTATAATTTGGGGAGAAATACAGATACCAAAAATAGAAGAAATTTTGGGCATACTCGTAATAAAGAAACGGAAACAATTTATTAAATAGTGAGGGGATGCCAGGAGAGTGTTGATTATACATAAGAGTATATATTATATTGGGGCAGAAAATATTCGTATCTATCAGAGAAATTTAATAATGAGAGTCGGTTTATTCCGAAACCTTCTCACAGAATTAGTACCACTGACTTTAGAATAAGTCCGTGTTGTTAAATGCTGTAATTCCGATGATATTAAGTCAGTTTAAATTGATTTTTTGACTATTTGCACTATTTTATCAGAATTCTGACTCCAGCATTATTCTTACGTAAATCGACTCAAACTTATTCGCTTCCAGCACAAAACAACCTTGGAAAAACGCATGATCTATTTTCCACGTTCGTGCTAACAAGTTTTCCATAACTTTGAAAGCTCATTTACAAACAAGGGTACATATTTTATATTAGACAAAATCAACGACAGAGTTTGAAGAAAAATTTGTGTGGAATATATTAGAGCCAAAAATAATGCATATGTCGGTGAAAGAAACTATGTATGTGTTGAGAATATGGAACTTTGTCTCAGTGAAGAATTATTTTAGTAACTATGTACAGCTTTAGTGACTAGCCTATCTCTTTGACTAACCACACTGATCCTGGAAGCTGCTCGTCTTCCCAATTCCTATTTGTTGTATTTGTCTTATATTGTAACCCTACAAAAAATGGTGCCATTTTGCAATGAGCTAATTAATTTAGTTGTAGGCTCATCTCTGACAAGATAGCATAGATACAATTTCTTGATTCCCATCAACGAATCAATATTTTGAAACAACGTCTGTAAATGAAATGTACGTAAAGAGACAGTCCCAAATACGTTCAGATATTATTTTAAACCCTATTTCTAGGTAATCAGTGTTACATGTAAATGTCCCAAGTTGTTAGAGTTTGAAAAATTTTATTGTATCTTTCGCCTGAAATGCTGCATTTTGTTTCACTTTTGGTTTATCCCCATATTCGCCAATGTCAATTTCTAATTTTGTTCTGTAACTTGACAACAATATCATTAATTATATCTGCATCTGAACACTCTCCCGCAGATTCATGTTTAAATAATTCGACTTTTTACAACTGAAATTTAAAGCTTTGCAACATTCAACTACTTTTAAATTATAAAAGACAAATAGGAATATTTTTAAAGAGTATTCGAAAAGCAGAAAACAATCAAGAAAAAAGTTGCTCAACACTATGGGGAAGTAAAAAACATCTTTGGAGGAAGCAACCCAAAAGAAATAATAAAATAGTAAAGCACTGTGATTGCTTTCAAAATGACTTTTTCATTAGATTGTCAACCCCGTTCCACTTACTTTTGTCTCAATAGCACGCGTTTCATGATCCTGAAAATGTAGTTTTAATTTGGATTTTCCATCATCGCTCGAACCGCGTAATTGTGAGAATTTGTATTGCCAAACGATGGCGGAGTCAGCGCCCTCTGCCAAAGAAAACCCTGTCTGCCAGTCCAGTGTTAGGCCACCGCTCTTGCCGTGATGGGAAACAGCAAAAGTTTTGCGCTGTGGGAGAAATCCAAAGAGTAGAAAGCAGAAATAGTAAATGATGAAAAATATTAGTATAATGAAGAAAAATGGCTAAGTTAGTACGACGTAAAAAATACAAATACTTCATTTAGAAACAACGTGGCAATGATTACATAATGAAAAAATACTGCCAAAGCCCCTCGGCGAATTGCGCTACGCCAGATATACTAATTGCCCCTTGCTGAGCAGGAGGCAGTGCAAACTCCTGCCTCTGGGTTGTTTTCTGAAATCGATAGGTTACCAACCAGCGCAATAGCAGCTTCAGAGGATGCAAACACCCCCTGCCTGTTGGATATTGACATGAGAATATTATAGGTAAAAAATCTGATATAAGCCAGACATTTAGATTCAGTTCACAAAAGAGTGTAGATAAAAGTAAGAAAAATCTTCTGCATAGCCAACCAGCTAAAATTATTTCGGGAATTTTAGGGGGAAAGCCTGTGAGGCATGGACGATTTTCCATGCAATATGTCTGACTTATAGCGAAAGCGAGACTAATTAACAGAATTTACAAGATTGGGGTTTGAGGCGCAAATCAATATCAATACGAGTTCTGCGAAATAAATCAACTGGTGTGAACCCTTGTACGTGATATCACCAAAACTATTCGATCAATCATTTTGAATAGACTCCTATGTGAATTTTAACTTTGAACAAAAATAATATATTATAAATATTATCTCTGCCTTTCATTTTAATAAGTTACTTTTTGTTGCGGCGTGTGGAAGAAATTTTAGTTGAAAAATCTGAACGGAAAACCAAAATTTTTGAAACAGTTTGCTAGGATAAGATCGATTAAGTCGATTCAGAGCGACATTGACAAAGCCTTAGCCTAATATACGATGTTCATTTTTGAAGAAAAATGGGATAATTATGTCGGTGCTCCAGAAGCCATACCAAATAGTCACAAGTAGAGGATGCAATGCTTTTTCTAGGATTACGTGTGAGTTTTCTGAGGACCAAATATGGTAGTTTGCTTGTTAATAATCTAAATGGAAACGCGCCTCATCTGATAAAACAATTCTTTTAAAGAAAACTCGGCGTCATTTTCCAGCTGTTTCAATGTCCAAATAAAGAAGCCATAACGAAGTGTCCAAATAAAGAATCCACAACGAAGTGAATGGTAATTTTTCTTTTATTTTTGAGTCAATTGAACCTTGTACACGTATAATCTGAGATCTTTATGCAGAATTATCCTTAGGTTAGTGCAGCTAATTTTCCGTTGTTAAGATATGTGGTGAGCTGATGTGCACTGGTTTAGGGGCATAGAATGCAGAATTCATGGTTAAATTATATAAGCGTGACCTTCTGAAATCAGCCAAGAAGATGTTTGGACCCAATAACGAAAATGGTGTTCTACAAGAAGACAATAATCCATGCATCGGTATCAACTCAGCCGTGAGTGGAAGATCAAAATTGGCCCTCAAAATAACCAGATTCCAACCCTACAGAAAATGTGTGTGCCATTATGAAAAGCAAGCTTGCTTGTATATAATTTGAAGCAGGTATGCCGAACTCCTTTCCACGGAGTATGCTGAAGTCAAGAATATGCGCAGCTATACTCGATGCTGAAGGCAATTTTTCAGTGTACTGAATAATTGGCTCGTAGCTAACAATATATACTACAATGTAAAAAAACAAAGAAAATCAAGTTATCGTCGTTTCTCTCCTGTTGAACAGATTATATTTCTCAGCTAAAGCATTTATGATATATGAAAGAGAAGGTATCTAGGAATCCGCTATTATCTTATGTAGCTGATGTTAGACTAAAAAATCAAATAAGTGGATATAAATTCGCTTCGTTAACCTTTGAGATATTGGCATAAATAAATTTATGTATTTGCAATTGTCTGAAGACAATTTTCTTCGCATTTTAAAACATTAACCAAACAAACTAGTAAATTGTGTTGTGAACAAAGGTAACGTTGCCGTTTAGCCGTTAAACCATTTAAGATGAGAGTAACTGAAATGTAGTTTTTTTTATTTGTTCAAATTGTGGGTAACGAAATATGTCAAAGAAAAATATCCCCGTGAGCTGTTGTAATTCTCCTGCCTGTAAAATTACGCAAAGCCTCGCAGAAGAAATTATTATTTTAGGTGGCGCAAATCCCTCGAAGCAGGAGGTGACTCATGGGGGCAATTTTATATAATTATTCTTTGTTTCGCCTTCACACGCAGACACTTTCCTACAAGTGAACATAAACACACTCATTTTTAAAATCTCCTGGTCTCTGTGTGTGTGCTCCTGCCTAACCAAGAATGGTCTACGTAAAGTCTTTATCGATTTGTGTAATTTTTTTGTTGCATGTACGAAAATTGTAGCACTAAGAATCGCACAGGAGCGGTCATTGTACTGCGATACCGTATTGTGTCGTGCGGTGGGCTTTTTGTTTTTGCTCGCTGGAATATTTTACATTTTCACAAGGACTCATGTTCCGTTTTGGTTTATTGCTCTGTGTTATTCCAATGTCTGGACATGCTCTTAGAGTGTTTTACCCATGAATTTGCTGCACGCAGCACTTGAAGGTCTTTCTCTCGACGGAACCGCAAAAGGTGTTTTCTTTTTTTTTGTGTTTGCACAGTTGAAGCGATCTTTGGATTGTGGAGCTTCAATAACAATTGGTTTCTCAGAAACTGTGGAAGGGGGTGGTAATGGAGCCTGCTATTATTTTAACAAACAAGGACGCCCATTTAAAACTTTTAAATATTTAAAATATTACGCTGGTAAACTGAAAGAATGGAACATTTTCGCACAAATTTGATGTACAGTGAGCAATGTTGGAGGGAAAAAAACTAAATTTCTATTGCCAAACACCAAACTGTAGTTTATTCCTCTTAAATTCAATTTTATACTGTGTCATGCTCCTTGAATCCATCGACCAAATACACAAAGGCATGGCAGCCTGTGTATTTGGTCTGTGTGTCTGAGCGTTTGATATAATGGGATATGAAAGTTTTGCGTTACTTGCGTTCGCATGTCCTCTGGTGCATGATTTATGATATTGGCACAAATATTGTTTAATTTATACTGGGTAAATAGAGAAGTGGAGTGGAGGATTGTATTGATTTGCAACGGCTGTAGCAAAAAATAGTGTATCAGCATTTTGTATACACAAGACGAATACTCTGAATGACACAGGCTTGTTTCGCACAAGTCTTCGAAATAAGAATTGATTGGCAGAAGTTAAACAAGGAATGCCGTAAAAACTAATTATAATCATTTTGTTTTCAGCTGTTGGATAATATAGCTGCATAATTTTATCTTCTTTAGTGAAGTAACAATTCAATTTGGTTTTCGCTTGCTAATCTACTTATTTCCTTTTCGTTTGTTGGAGCCATATATATATATATATATATATATATATATATATATATATATATATATATATATATATATATATATATATATATATATATATATATATATATATATATATATATATATATATATCGTAAGTATGTGGAACTTTCCCAATATCTAACTACAATTGCTGCCAATTAGTCTCCAACATTTGATATTACCAATAAAGTCAATATTTTCTATGTTCAATTTCACTTTACTTGGACTGTCGGGTACAGAGTTAGTTAGTAGTCATCATTAGCTTAGCTAAAGAGTGTTTGAAAAATTTGAAGAAGCTGTTAGTGTTTTGAACCATATTTAAGCCTGGTAAACAAGTGAGATATTTACGTGCTTCAAATCGTACTATTTTGTACGGTTTTCTGTAGAAGATCTATTCGGATCTCAATGTTTAAATAATTTTCAAAAAAATACTGAAACGCTCAATCTTAATTATAACTCTATTTTACACGATATGGTATTGGAAGCTATGGAAGATATGTTGTTTTAATGGATGTTTGGGCTATATGCCAAGCAGCTCGATAAACATTTTGTTTCCTGATTTGTTGACATTCCCAGGACTACCTGATTTGACATTGGTAGGTGTATTTTAGGGTTACGCGAAAGGATGCGTATTCCAACAACATATGAAAGAGATGGATCCCAAAATGTGCGAACTAGTCATCGAAACTTATTTTCAAGGAGTTCTGGTCTGCAGGGTGATACTGAAAGGCCATTGGAAATTTATATTGGCTCATGTGTAATTGCAAGACTTAAGTTCGGAATAAAATCAATATTCATAAAAGTTAATGATATTAAAAAAACAATTTCGATAACTCCAAATAAAGAAAATGAGAAAATGCGCTGCTTTTAGTTTAACCTCAAAACGACTCATTTACCGTGTGGGTATAGAGTGAAAAAATAAAAGTGGTATTTAATTAAAAACAACTTTTTGCATTTAATTAAAAAAACTACTTTTATTGAAAATAAGTTAACGATAGAAAGATTTTACATTATTTACAATTCAATGATCCGAATTACTAACAAAATAAACTTTCGTTGCTCTGCAAATATTTAAGGATTTCAAAACCAAATAACATAAAATTACAAATTTTATTCGCACAGGACAGCAATGTTAGTCAGAATACACTTGTAATAAATAAACATTCGAACATACTGGTCTACTATAATCAAAAGGAGTATTGCAATGGAAATTAATTTTTATTAACCGGCGATCAATTTGGGTGTTTCAAATATTTAAATACAGCTGAGTCCTTGAATCGAACTGGGGAAAGTTGAGTCCATTCAGGTCCTACGTATTAACAGCTTGTTGGATATATATAAACATTGTATAAACATTGTATAAACATACTATAGGTGACCAGGAATAAGAGTGGACAATATTTTGCAGGATAATTTTTTAATAAATTATTATTCAAACATAACAATATATAACATTATTAAATAAAACTAAGTTCAGGCAGGAAAAGACCATGGCGCGGGAGGATACATGGGGAGACACAAACACATTTCTGCAATTATATCTACTTTGAGCTCACAATACATTTTATTTAATTTTAATTGTTTTTTCATTGTTTAGCGGCATACTTACACCCAATTTAATTACGCTCGTTACAATTGCCGCATTCCAGCTGTTCTCTATGCGTAGCAGCTCCTGCCGTGTTTCGACACTCAAGTAGCGTGGCTCGTGTCCGGAACTTTGTAACAGAAAACAGTGCTGACGACTGTCCACTGTCTCGGATTCCTTGACTACACGGAACATTGTTTGGTACACTTTATAAACGACCAGAGCCTTAGAGAGACCAGCGACATTTAACTGAAAATAAGAAAAGACGCGAAAATTTTGTTAGCAAAGACTTCTTATACAGCATTGATAGATTTACAATGCGGAAGTGGCAGTTTCATTGATATTGCATCTTCATATTGATATTGCAATTTCTGACGAACAATCGTAAAACAAACTTAGATGTCAGTTAGAGGTGGTTAAATACACTTATTGACCATTTCGTCGAGAAGTGAACTGCAGCTTCGAAAGCTTTCATTCTTCATCAACCAATTTAAATTTATATAACATTAATATATAAAAAAAATTTGTAACTATGAGTAAACTATATTTGAAAAAATTTGTGCTCACTGGCAAAATCCTTGATTGAATGTTCTAAGTGGATATGTATGGTTAAATTTATATGAGTGTTCAGTATGACCAACTTAATGAGAGCCTTGGTAAAGGTATTCTGATATCATATCCTCTCTATTTGTATGTAATTTACTTTGATTTCCTGCCCAGTCCTTTCTTATATACATTTTTTTGAGGCTTTCGCCAGCATTCGCTTACGTGTGTGTTCTTATTTTACTAGTCACAGCGCCACTTCCTTTTTTCTATTTCTATTTAAAATGTCTATTTTCAGCTTTTGTAAGCGAAAGCTGCGGCTTTTAGTTGTTTTCGGCCAGGAACTTTGTATGACAGTCCGTTTTTTAATACATTTTTAAAATCATTGGTAAGCCATGAGATAGCACCGAATTTACCCATTCATGTTTTGTGCTGCAAGACATAAAGTGGCTGATAGCCAGTTGTGTAAAGGGGAAGTCTTAATTTCGCTCTCTTTAAATTGTTGCTTGCACTAGTTCTTATTGTGCATTAAGCAATCTAAGTTCACATGTCGTTTACATGGCATTGTAAATCATTGGTTTTGATTTGCTTTCGTTCAGTCTATTCTGCAAGCTTTACAAGAAGACATAATACATAGCTCGCCTGCCTGTCATGTGCAAGGATATTTTGCTATGCGGAACCAAACATTGACTTGGGCATGTATTTATATAACATATTACTAATTAATATTGACCACAAGTATTATTTGATTTATTTTAATGTTAAATAGTTACATGTAGTAGGAATGTAGTCTCTATTATATTTAATAATTGGATATGTTATTAGGTAATATGGTTGAGAGGGAGGACTAATTTAAATTTGCATGACTGGCTTATAGATATTATATTTTAAATATAACATTAAATATTGATTCAAGTAGTGTCAGTTCTTATATCTCATATGGCATTGTTACTATAAGCCATCAAGGGCGAGTTATAGTGGTATCTTCCCTTGTGGTGCTGTTGCTTATTAAGTATGGTTTCGTAATATTGTTGAATCTTTCATACCAATTTCTTGGTTCTTGAAATTAAGGAAGCAATCGTAAACTGCCACATTGGTACACCACGGAGTTTTGATGTGAGTTTACTGCTTTGCATTGTAAAATATTTTTTTAAAATAGTCTTGCTTATGGTTCAATTTCCCAATTCTGCCAAGAAATTAAAAAAAAATCATTTGTTTGCAAAATTTAACTTTAATTGAAGTTATTCAATTTCACAGGAATTCAATTAACCTATAGTCAAGAGTTTATTTACTACACAATTTAAGAACATTTTAACAAGTTTCGCTTCCAAGTGATAATCGCATATCGAAAGTTACGATTCTTCTCCCTTTTGTCCATATCTGGCGAAATACTTCAGATCAAAGTCTTTTAACCCCCACGAGATTCCACAGATTCATTGTTTATCACTTATTGCTGGTGACTCGCTGTTTATAATATGTAGTGACCTTACGTTAGTCATTTGGTTTAATAGATTTACAAGGATGATGCATGTCCATACATGACTCAATTAGGTATTTTCTCTCTTGTTGCTTGATAACAACAATTCTCAGATGTCTGTACTAAAAATGCAAGCGGCAAAACTTTTATTAGCGACGCAACGCTGACAGGTGGATTGCCTGTGTCAATTAAGGAAATTTCAAAATAAAATTTTTTGCTGGTATGACAGGACATTCCAGAGACAAGCAACTAAAAGCTGCTCCGAAACAGTTGAACGCAAATATTTCGACAGGAGAAGAGACATTAGTTAATCCTTTGTCTCCTCAACACAAACACATTTAATAGATCTTAAAAGCCGGGTTCGTTCTTTCACAAGGTAAGTAACTTAAAATCTGAATTTGTTGGGCCACACCTGTTCATGTTAATATTAAATAAAAGAATAAAAATAGTAGTCTTGCGGTTAATTTTGCTTTTTATTATCTTTGTAACAACATTGGATTGACGTCATTTTAAACCTTAATGAGTCAGGTTATGAAAATTAATGCAAAAAGTATTAAAGGAAGTATAAAAGCGAAGAAAAAGAATAATGAGAGACGAAGTTTACACCGATTGTGGTGCGCTAAGAAAATGTAACAAAATGCGCATAAATTAAATATGTTCAGTCAAGTAAAATGAGTATTTGCACAATGAGGGGGAAGTTGGTATACTCAAATTTAACTACTTATAGCTCATTACCATATATTATAGAATTTGAGTTCCGTTACAGCATCAAGGGATAGTATTATAAAATGAGGTAGCTGCGTTATTTATTTATTTCGATCGTAATTTAATCAATTATCAATAAGGCCGGTATTGTGGTTATTTTAAAGAGACTGTTCAGGACTGTTTGGATATTGGTGTGTATTTTCTTCACTGTTTTAATATGACGTATTCATTTTGGGCCTAACTATAGAAAAGGGATATATCATATGTCACCTCCCTCATGATAGATCACTTAGTTGATCTCCGATATTTACCTTCAATCACTCAAAAAAAACTACAATGCATATTAAGAAAAATTATTCCACACAATATACAGATTGGGGCAACAACAGTTACAACAACAATACATATATTATAAACACATTATAACCAGCAGAACAGCAGCACATTATATGGGTATTCGAATTTGAATATAGCGGATTAACAATACAAGTTGACAATATGAGAATACAGATATAAAATAAAGAATAGATATTCCTATCAGATCGAAATTAATATTGTAAAATGTTCTATGTTCCTCACCTAAAGGCGAACATTATGCGTTGGCAACTGCTATAGATGGCAATCTTTTTATTAATACATCTGATGACGCTCAGCCGAAAAATATAAAATTACACACACGTGGCAACCTCTGACGATTGGTTAATGTACCCTCTAAAAAATATGCGAAAGATATGCAGAACAAAGGCGTAAATTAGTTGTTCCGATACATAAATTTCTAGTTAGAAACTCTTCAAATTCATATTTTAATTACGTAATTACTTGCGAGAAATATATTAATAGCAAAAATAGAGTATCGTTCCGCCTTACTTGATAGCATTCTTTAGTCTTTGTCTACCGAGTCGTTCGAAGTGCAGACAGTGCGTATGAGTGATGTTAATAGAAGTGTTAATTATATTTAATAATGCTCCGTATACATTCAAATTATTGATTGCTCGTACATCAAGTCGCATGTGATTCTATGTAATTAAAAAAAAAAGTTGTAAACAACAAACTTCATGTTTAACTTTTTTATTGTGTTGTAGATTGAAGTGAGTATATGTGCGTGCATTACCCATTCCAATGAGAACAACACAGCCTGCTCATTAAAACTGCAAAATCCACGCAGCTTTATCATGACATGAAAGCGCAGGCTTTGGAATACAAGTTTTTTATTTCAATATGAATGAATTAAAGTGGTTGGATTAAAGATTAACTAACACAAGCACATCCATATACACTGAGAATTCATTTTACTGACGTGGTTTTAACTTTTAATATCTTCCATTATAACATCATTTTATGTGGGTATGCATGCAACTGGCTGACGTGATAAATTGTTAAAGCAGCTGACACAATCTTATATGGAAAAGTTTGCGAATAAGTTTGAAAAGTTCAAGACACTCTGAGGGATTTTATACTTTCGAATTTCCAGCTTGTTAAATCAACTATATTCAGGTTGTGTGAAATGGTTCATGAACATTTATTTAAACTTGATTTTAAAATTTAAAAAAATGTAAACGACTGGCAGCTAACTCCCTTTAACTGCTTCCAAATCGTTTTGTAGAATTAGTACCAAACATCACATAGCTAATACGGTCAAACTTTTATTTAACTCTAAATTCTTCCCTTCCACTTTAAGTCATTTTTTCAAATATTCTCTCTATAAACTTGAAAATTCTTGATGAATGTAAACCGAAGTAATGTCAGAGTACCAAGTTATCCACTGGTCTTCGTTATAGATTAAAGTTGGAAGGGTATCTTCTAATTGAGGGGGGTCTGACAGATGCCGAGTTACCACGTGCAAAGTACAATGTGGAGTGGAGAATTCATTGATTCGACTTCGTACAAGGATTGTTCTGAACCTACCCAGCTGCTATTTAAATACACCCCTACTTTTGCTTAGCAAACGAATTAAAAAGTGAGTTTTACATGTGACCATTTAGAATTGTTTATATGTAAGATTTACAGAGGTTAATAAGATCGCATAAAGTATATTAATGATTCTTAGCAAAGTAGTATATTTGGTGTAGAAAACAATGTGAAAAGTTTTGCTTAATATAAACAACATTTTTTCTGAGTGTTCTACATAAACGGCAAAATATGGAAATGTCAAAAACCGCACAGCCGCAACTGTAGCATACATTCGCTTAAATTTCGCATGCATTTAAAACAAACGGGGTAAAAATGAGATTTAAATTAATTGTAATTTTGTACGGAAGAGGTATGATTACGATGAAGTTCAAGCACACCAATTAAATAGTAATATACAGACTATATGCATAAAAATATGTAAACATGGGTCTACATTACATGGGACGAGCAAAATTATAATATGCGGAGGATTCCAGAAAGGAAGGAAGAGAATTTTAAGGGGAAGCTAAAAAACAGAATTTTTTTTGCGATGGCAACTAAAAAAATAATTGTATCAAAGAGACAAGCAAATATAGACACCTGTAAAATGAATTAACAAATATGCAATGGGTATGAATAAATTTATTTATTTATTTTTTTTTTATATTTCATATATTTATTTATTGTATCTTCTAAGCTTAGACTAACAATAAGTAATAAGCATAATAATAATAATAAGCATATCTTACAAAATAAATAATTAATAGTAATACACCTTGCCAATGCTTAGTGCTTTTTAGTAATCACAATGTTATATGTTAGTTACTGTAATAAATGTTATATTAGTGTTTGTACATGATTAAGGTGTCGATGTTAGTTGTGCTGGTGATTTCGTACGTTTTAGGCGACTTGGATCCCTATTACATGCTAGTATCCTAGCTAGATGATTTGGGTGCTCTTTGATTTTTTGCGCATATTTTAAGCTGGCGTCAAAGATTTCCTTTTTTACGAGCGGAATGTTCAGATCTTTGTGAATGTTTGTATTCTTTATAAACCAAGGAGCCCTAGTAATGGTTGTTAGAATTTTGGACTGCGCTCTTTGAATCAGTTATACGAGGTGTGATCAAAAAAGAACCGTTATTTTCATCTTTTCGTGAGTTACGTATGTTCGATGTTCGCATTTTTTTCTGTTATGTTGGTATATATGTCTGTTATATATGTTGGCAATACCAACCATTTTGGATTGTCAGTTTGTTTTTGACAAATAAAAAGGTTAGTCGTGTTTTGGTGTGCTCTTCGATTTTGTACTATTCGAAAAAATGGATCAAAGAAACTGTATTCAGTTTGGTGTAAAAAATGAAATTAAATGCGCAAGGACATTTGAAATATTGACTGTGGCCTTTGGCGAGTCTACTATGAGCAGAACACAAGTTCAATTGTGGTATAACCGGTTTAAGGGAGGCCGAGAAGATGTCAATGACGATGCTCGTCCTGGTCGCCCGAGCACGTCAACAACCGATGAAAACATTGACGCAGTGAAGAACATAATTTTGGATAATCGTCGAATCACTATCAGAGAGGTTGCTGATGATGTTGGCATATCGTTCGGCTCATGCCAAGCAATTTTTACGGATGTTTTAGGCATGAAACGTGCGGCAGCGAAGATTGTTCCAAAATTGCTAAATTTTGAGCAAAAACAACGTCGCATGGACATCGCTCAGGAGCTGTTTTTTGCCAAAAACAAAACCGTTATCATGCCTCAACCACCGTATTCACCGGACTTGGCCCCCGCTGACTTTTTCCTCTTTCCAAGACTGAAGACACCGATGAAAGGAAAGCGTTTTGCTACGATTGAGGAGATAAAAGAAAAATCGAAATAGGAGCTGTTGGCGATACCAAAAAAAGCGTTTCAGAAGTGTTTCGAGGATTGGAAAAAAACGCTGGCATAAGTGTATTATATCTGAGGGGAATTACTTTGAAGGGGACAAGATAGTTGTTGATGAATAAATAAATACTTTTTGAAAAAATTGAAAGTAACGGTTATTTTTTGATCAAACCTCGTATATTAGAGTTGCTTGCGCCGCCCCACAACTGGCTACCGTAAGTCCAAATTGGTTTTATGATGGCTTTGTACAGCAGTGTTTTATATTCTAGGCTCAACCTGGAATTTTTGTGCATGAGCCAGTGTAGGCTAATTGCTTTCAAAGTCATTTGTTTTTTTTTGACTTCGATGTGGCGCTTCCATGTCAAACGTGAGTCAAGATGAATTCCTAGGTACTTCACCTCCTTTGCTTGAGGAATAGGAACATTGTTGAGTTTTATCGCTGGACATGTACCTTTTTTTATAGTAAAGGTTATATGCGTACTTTTCGATTCATTAACGTTTATTTGCCAGTCAGCCAACCAATTTATTACTAGGACCAGATTATCTTCTAAGTCACGGGATGCGATTTTGGAGTTCGGATGAATGCTAAGGATAGCTGTATCGTATGCGAAAGGTGGTGTTGTTAAGTATTTATTGGTAGGCAGATCTGAGGTAAATAGTAGATACAACATCGGACCTAGCACGCTTCCTTGTGGTACGCCAGCTTTGATGTCAAAGCATTTAGAGTAAGCATTATTGTACCTTACCTTGAACTTTCTGCCCCTTAGATACGATTCCAATTTGTCGTGTACTTTTGTGGGCAACAGCTTTTTTATTTTGTAAATAAGCCCCTCGTGCCAGACCTTGTCAAATGCCAACGCCACATCTAAAAAGATGGCTGAACAATATTGCTTTTTGTCGAATGCGTTTTTTATCTCGTTCACTATTCGATGAACCTGCTCTATTGTACTATGGTGTTCGCGGAAGCCAAATTGGTGAGTGGGAATAGTGCGTTTTTCGTTTATATGCGGCATTAATTTTGCAAGAAAAAGCCTTTCTAGGAGTTTTGATAGGATAGGCAGGAGGCTAATCGGTCTATATGATGACGATTGGGAGGGGTCTTTTCCTGGTTTCGGGATCATTGTGATTACTGAAACTTTCCAGGCATTAGGAAAGTATCCTAAGCGCAACAAGCCATTAAATAGTGAAGTAAGTAAGATGATGGCTATTTGGGGTAACTCCTTGATCATTTTTCCAGTAATGAGGTCGTGTCCTGGAGCTTTGTTAAGAGCAAGGTTACTAATCGCATTACTTCTTTTGTTTTTAATTTAATAGGCGAGCATGTTGTATCTGGCGTGGGGGTTAATATTAGGTTATTGGTATTGCGAGGTGGGTTGGGGGTAAAAACATGTCTTAAGTGCTCGGCGAAAACAGCAGACTTTTCATCATCGCTTCTTGGATATATAGGTCCAGGCAACGATCTGATTCTAGACGCAAGGCTTTTCTCAAATTTTCACTTTGAATAGATAACTTCCGTTTTAGGAAAGGGGACCTGGATTTTTGCCATTCCAGTAAGGAGAATATCGATTTGGGTTGAGGTTTGTGGGCGACGTATGTTGTTGTAGTTTTTGTCACACTTGTGCGCAGAGTGGAACACAGTTAATCTTAGGGTCGAGGTAAATTGTTCTAGAAATGTTTCAACATCCTCATTAGTTTTGAGACGTGGGTTTAGGCTGAGATGACTACTGATGTATTTTCTGTATTTCAGCCAGTTAGTTTTAGTGGGTGTGAATTCGTAGGTAGGGCGTAACTTTTTGTTCAGATGTATTATAATAGGAGAGTGATGTGAAGAGAGGTCGTTAAGGTGTTCTACTTTGAGTTGCTCTCGTTTTAGGTTTCTTGAAACTCCGAAATTAATAAGGTCAGGTTACGTGGGTCTGTCGGCCAGTACGATGGTTGTCCTGAAGAGATAATATCAATCTTGGTGTCAGAGAGCATGAAGTTATATAATTGTTTTCCTTTTGGTGTTGTTAGCCGTGAGCCCCAGTAAGTGTGTTTGGCATTGTAGTCGCCAGCAGCTAGAAAACTTGTTCCAAGTATGGAGAAAAAATCTGAGAACTGGTTACTTGTTATTTTAAATCTAGGTGGGCAGTACACAGCGGATATTGTTAAGTTATCCTCCCATCCGTTCAGACAAATTGATGTTGCTTGCAGGTACTCCTTGTTGTATTCTTCCATAACGAAGTGTTTTACTCTTTGTTTGATTAGGATTCCAGTGCCGCCATGGGCTTTGCCAGCGAGATGCTTTGTATCATAGAATTTATATCCCGGTATGTAAAAATTGTGTTTTTCGGTTAGATGGGTTTCGGATATAAGAAGTATATTGATTTCATTAGAGAGTAAAAATTTGTTGATTTCAAACTTGTACTGGCTTACACCGTTTGCATTCCATTGACAGATCTTAAGTACGTTCATTTCGGAGCTAGCAGAAGCTGCATGAGTTGGTTTTGGTTTCTCATCATTTCTTGAATCATTCTTTGTATGGAGGTCATGAACTGCGTCATACATTGTGTGAGCGTTGCTATCATTCCTTCAAAATTATGCAGATTCAGTCCCGGACTGCTGATCCTTCCCTAACTTAAGTACCCCTGCATACGTCGTCCCTGTATCGGGGTATGGAAAAGACTTCTGTGGTTGTGCAATGGGCGGTATATTTGGACTAGGTTGAGTGCGCTTATTCTTTAACTGAGGGTCATTGTTCTTAATTTCCTGGTAGTATGGTTACCACCACAATTACTGCACTTTCTAGCAGCTCTATCAGTTTTAGTCTTCGTACATTCTGATGTGGGGTGTAAATCACCACAGGCAACACATACACTACGAAGAGTGCAGTAGGACCTTGTGTGCCCAAATTCTTGGCAATTAGAACATTGAACTGGGCCGTTTCGTTTGAGTGGCTCCTCCACAGTAATTCTGCGATGCATAAGATAGCGGAGATTATAAATACCATGCACTTATCCTTTTTTAAGCTTTTAGGTTTCAGGCTCCAATTCTAAGCGAAACAATGGTTGAGGGATTCTGTTGCGATTTATTATATTTATAATAGAGCGGGCAGCAAACCCTGCTTCATGTAGTGCTTCTTTGACTTCAGCAGGGGGAATATCTGATTCAAGTCCCTTTATGACAATGGTAAGGCCTTTGCTACTTTTAAGCTGATAGGTGTAGTAGCTTTTTTTCTCAGTGTCGAAGTTCTTTATAACCACTCTGTAATTGCACTCACTATGTATTTGGATTTTTGTTTCCTGGATATTTCCTTTAATAAGAGGGGTGACATGTAAATTTTTAGGACCAATGAGCTCGGTAAGTTTTGCATCTAATTTACTGGTGATAGTAAAAAATCAAGTGGTTAATTTACTAGTTCAAAACTTATTTATAAGTTAACCAGTTACTGACTTTTGCGGCACTTCATTGCCATGTACACTATCCGGGTATACTAAATTTTTCCTTACTTGTCAATTTAATAAAAAAGGAAGTAAAGACAAACCTTGGAATTTGAAGAAAAACAGTTATTTTTATAATTTCAAGCACTTTTTGTAATTCCTCAATTTAGAGATAAATCTTCAAGCTAACGCGTGTTTTAAAATATCCGCAAGTGTTCGCAAAGAAGAGTAGAAATGCGACACAATGAATTAACATGCTGAATTAATGCCGAGTACACATTATTATATTATGTACATACATACATATATATGAATTTTACATATAATTATGAGTTTTACTAGTATTTTACATGTCGAGTACACATTATTATAATATGTATATATGAATTTTACATATAATCTGAGTTTTACTAGTACTTTAACTAGTTGGATTCACTGCTGGGATGTTGTCTAAAATAGCGAATATTCGGAGAAAAAAATCAGAAGAAATCAGGGCTACGTTTAAATTAAACTTTTAGGGGGTCACTTCATTTGTATTTTAAAAAGAACTGCGAAACTTCTAAAATGAAAATAAAATAATGAATCAAAAAAAATTGTATTATTTAATTTGGAATTGAAAACTCAAATGTTAGCAAGTTATTTTCATAAATTATAACTATTCTTAACCCTACGTCTCCACGGGCAATTTTTGATGGCATGCCATTGGCAATTTCTTGCCAATGGAGACTCCAAATTGCTTCAAGTTGGCAATTTATGTTACCCTACGTTTCCACGGGCAATTTTTGATGGCATAACATCTGTCAAATTTGATTGCAATGGTTGGCAATATTTTAATGGTGGGCATTGCGATGTTATGCCATTGTCATTTTGAAAATGCCGTCAAGTAATCTAGTTCGCTGTGCCCGCGCTTGAAAATTTTTTTTATTTATACGATGAAGAGAAAAAATAAGAAAAATCGAAATTGTGGGTGAATCCTTTTTTATAAAGAATGCAAATGCACAGCCTCCATTCATTTTAGCGTTTTTATTAATTTAATAGATGCGGTAAAACGAAAATGTCCGACCATGCTTCCACTGTGAGCATCACGAAAAAATGAAAAACGGCTGTCAAACAAGCAAAATGACAACTGATTGCAACACAGCACGTTGGCAATTTATGGCATAACATATTTCATAACATAAATTGCCAACTTGAATCAATTAGGAGTCTCCATTGGTAATTTGCTTGAAATTGCCAATGGCATACCATCAAAAATTGCCCGTGGAGACGTAGGGTTATGAAATATGTTATGCCATAAATTGCCAACGTGCTGTGTTGCAATCAGTTGTCATTTTGTTTGTTCGACAGCCTCTTTTCATTTTTTCGTGACGCTGAAAGTGGAAGCATCGTCGGACATTTTCGTTTTAACGCATCTTTTAAATTAATGAAAACGCTAAAATGAATGGAGACTGTGCATTTGCATTCTTTGTAATAAAGGATTCACTCAGATTTCGGTTTCCTTCTTTTTTCCTCTTCATCGTATAAATAAAAAATTTTTTCAAGCGTGGGTACAGCGAACTAGATTGCTTGACGGCATTTTCAAAATGACAATGGCATAACAACGCAATGCCCACCATTAAAATATTGCCAACCATTGCAATCAAATTTGACAGATGTTATGCCATCAAAAATTGCCCGTGGAGACGTAGGGTAATGTAAAATCTGATCCAATTGCTTTCCATTTACACTTCTGTGCACTGTAGTAATCATAAGATGTAGAATAATAATTATTTGGTTTTTTGACAATATTATACTACTAATAACTAAAATAATTAATAAAAATTCATTTATATTAAAATGGGGTCCGACTGCCCCAGTAGTACCCCAAGCGTGGCTAAATATGCATGGCCATGAACGAATGAAAGTGCACAGGGGACAGTAAAAATATTAGAATTTGGAACAGAAGGAGACAAAAATTAAGAAATTGACGATCAAAAGAGAATTCAACGTTTTTACAGTATTCTCACAAATAACAACAGTTTCAATAGTCTCAGAAAAATCTTCAAAATAGGTCAAAAATTCACCTAAACGAATTAAGTTAACGGCTTTATGCTTTTAATTAAACAGAGGTAGTGTTTCTTTCTTTAATAATGTAGCAAACAATTTTTTATTTTGTCGAATTAATTTTTTTATTTAAACGTAACTGGAATATTTCGACTTGTGGATCTTGAGGGTTCATTGATAATGAGAAATTATCAAAGAAATTGTATGTTTTCAGTTATTTTGAGAAGTTAAGTGAATTGAGGAATGACGAAAGTTACAGTTAAGGGGGGTGCACTGTATTTTTACCACTACATACATACATTTTAAAAACTTCTCTCAGTAGCAGAGCTCGCACAAATACATTCAAATTAACTGTCTATTCTTGTATATTCTTTGGCAATACGCTCCTCCACTGACCGCTATAGTTCCGCTTCTTTATTAGAAGCAAACACAAATTCAAATTTTAACTTTAAAAACTGATATTTGATATTTCGCACAAAACTCCTTTTGCCAATTTCACTCACTGACTTTTATTATGCGTCTATTTCGCTAGGCTTAAAACATCGAAAACATCGAAACATTAAATTATTTCACTTTAAATCACAATATAATTGAGGAGCAACCGAAAAACACATCCGAACTCTCTTGCTTTCTCTCTGATGCCCTAAATAAAACGAATTTTTTCAATAGTTTAATGGGCTTCAGCTTCGGTTTTTTTGGAGGATTGTTTTCTCTTGAAATCCTTGATAATTTAATATATCAGGGAGTACTAGCAACGCGGGCTCTAAGGACCTATTGTACTAATCCTTGATGATTCTGCTCTCTGCAAATATAGCAGTTTTGATTGTATACATATGCTTCGATCCAGAAATGTGCTTCACAGCCGAACAACATTTTTGCGGTAAAACGCCTGATTAACTTTCAGTGGACTCTGAAATTTATGTATGAGATGTACTTTATAAGTCTTCAACGAAGATCTAAGTTTAAAAATTGCTCGTAGTGTACGTATACAGCATAAGCTACTGAGAACGCTGTTGATTTGATTGATATTGTATTCTGGGCGCACCATTCTAACTCTGGCCAATATTGTAAACGGGTATAAACATTTCGAAAAGATATTGCTCTTTCTGATGACCGTCTCACTTGAGCAATTGAATATACCATAAAATCCATTAAGTAGACTATAATTATTTCTATCTGAATGCTGATTTTGGAAATAATATTACACACTTTATAAACTGTGTTCCTCATTCAACCATATATAGATCTGATATGTGTCCCCCATTTTATGTGTAATTACTCAGACATTTATTGTTTAATTGTAAAATTTCACAAGGTCCTTGAAGGCATACACTGCTTCGAGAACACTCAAAAATTATACAAGCCATAATTGCAAATTCAAACTAATTTAAAATGTTTGAATAAACAAATAAGAGGATTAAACAATTTTATTTAACATTTTTAAATTTTAAGCAAAAATTAGAATGCAAACTCAATATTTTTGGCATGTTCAAAAATTTACAAAAAATTTTATTACTTACAGGATCATCTTCAAGCCGATTTTTATTGATAGGCAATGATATTTGGTTTTTTTGGGACCATATTGGGGTATAGTTTAGAAAAAATTGTTTTTAGTATAAATCTAAACATTTACTCCGTTTAAAGATACAATATTGTTACGAAATTGCCCTCTTGACAATTTACTCTGTTACAAAATTGCCCTCCTGACAATTTCTATAACTCTCTGTACTTCGACTCGTACCACTGGATTGTGTAGTAATCAAACAATCGCTGGTTAAATTAAAATAACTAACTTTATTTAACTATTGCTATTTACACATTTAATATTGGGCTTAAAGTTTACTTAGTTATTATTTGCACTTTATTTCACAAACCATTAGTCACTTTATTTACTAATGAATTTCATCCCTTTGTAAATCACAAATACTGCTGCTTTGATTATAATGCTAGATGTACACACTGTTACGGTCTCTGATCTATTGCATTCGACTTTGAACAGTCTTGTCGCATTTATAGTTTTCGAAGGTTGGAGTAGAAAATTCCACGCTATTCTCGTATTTTCCAGAAGTTTCTATCCACTTCGACAGAAGTCGAGAATATTCTTTTTGATATTACCGACAGATGGTTCTTGAATAAACTTTAATTCGAATAGTTCGCATCTTGACTCACAGGGGGCACTCATTCCCAAACTCAGATGGGATCCTGAAAGTATGCAATCACATTTCACTGTGCTATCACGTTTCAATATTTTATAAAATATAAATGAGTGGTAGTTGTCCAATTGACAATATATTGTTACGAAATTGCCCTCTTGACAATTTACTCTGTTACAAAATTGCTCTCCTGACAATTTCTCTAACTCTCTGTACTCGGACTCGTACCACTGGATTGTGTAGTAATCAAACAATCGCTGGTTAAATTAAAATAATTAGCTTTATTTAATTATTGCTATTTACACATTTAATATTAGGCTTAAAGTTTACTTAGTTATTATTTGCACTTTATTTCACAAACCATTAGTCACTTTATTTACTAATGAATTTCACCAGTTTGTAAATCACAGATACTGCTGCTTTGATTATAATGCTAGATGTGCACACTGTTACGGTCTCTGATCTACTGTATTCGACTTTAAACAGTCTTCTCACTTTTATAGTTTTCGAAGGTTGTTTTAGAAAGTTCCACGCTATTCTCGTATTTTCTAGAAGCTTCTATCTTCTTCGACGGAAGTCGAGAATATTCTTTTTGATATTACCGACAGATGGTTCTTGAATAAGCTTTTATTCGAATAGTTCGCATCTTGACTCACAGGGGGCACTCATTCTCCAGATGGGATCCTAAAAATATGCAATCCCGTTTCACTGATATGCAATCATGTTTCACTGCCCTCCGCTTAATCTTGTTCGTCCCGAACAAGGATAGTACTGCAACCTTTATAAGGAGATAACCTCTCTAAATGAACGACTTTCATTTTGCTATTGGCATTTCTCGCTAACTGGATGCGGTATACTACATCGTTGAGCCGCTTTATCACCTTATAAGGGCCTTCCCCAGTGTGTTTGCAGTTTTGGCGATAATCCCTTTTTTCTTTGCGGATTATGAAGCATAACTAGCTGCCCTTCCTGAAATCCCTTGGAGTTTGCTCGTAGATCATATCTGGCTTTCATTTTATCACTCATCAGTTGTGTGCGCTTTCTGATGGTTCCATGAATTTCATTTAGCTGTCTTCGTTTGTCAGCTACATAGCTGCTACATGAAACTTCCGTAGATGAGTAGGCACCGAATTTCAGATCTGCAGTTAATCTTATGTCACAACCGAAAATAGCCTTAGCTGGTGTTGTAGATGTTGTATCGTGAGTTGCCGATCGGTATGCCATTAAGAAGAGGGGTATGTGTTGGTTCCAATATTTCTGGTTTCTGTCCACGACTTTCCTTAGGTGTTCCTCAAGCGTACGATTAAATCTTTCAACCATTCCATCAGATTGTGGGTGCAAAGGGGTTGTACGAGTTTTGCGTATGCCCATCAATTCACTCATTTCCCTGAATATTGTTGACTAGAAATTTCTGCCTTGATCCGAGTGCAACTCGAATGGAGCTCCGAATCTGCAGACCCAATTATTGATAAATGCATCTGCAACGGTCTTAGCTTCTTGATCGGGAATGGGGTATACTTCTGGCCATTTACTAAAATAGTCGATTACGACGAGAACATATTTATTGCCGGAATCACTAATTGGAAACGGACCTGCTATGTCCATTGCAATACGCTCAAATGGCGCTCCCACGTTGTATAAATGCATCTTCCCCTGACTGCGACGGCTCGGTCCCTTGGCAGCTGCACACTTTTCACAAGCACTAATCCAGTCAACTACCGATTGCTGGCAACCAACCCAATAAAATCGTGTTTTAATTTTCTCGACTGTTTTAAATGCCCTCCGCTTGGCCCACTATGGTATTCCTTGAGAATTTCGCTTATTCTTGCCTTGGGTACCACAATCAAGTTCTTCGTGGTTTTTCCATCTTCGCTCTCCCACAGGCGGAATAGGCATCCATCTTGCAGCTTTAAGCTATTCCATTGAGCCCAATATGCTTTAGTTATGAGGCTTTCAGTCGAGATTTCGTTCCAATCAGGCCGTTTTCCTTCATTCTTACTTGTTACGATTTTTACCAAATCTGGGTCCGCCGTCCATTCATCGTCTGGTAAAACAGCCATTAAGCGCACATCGACTACTCCTTCTTTCCCTGCAGCTTTAGAACAGTGCTTACATTCCATACTGCAAGGACGTCGTGATAGTGCATCAGCATTCCCGTGGTTTCCGCCTCTGCGACGTTCTATTGTGAAATCGTAGCTTTGGAGTCTCTCAATCCATCTCGCAATCTGACCTTCGGGATTTTTGAACTGTAATAGCCAGCGCAGAGCAGCGTGATCCGTTCTCAACAAGAAATTTTGTCCATACAAGTACTTGTTAAAGTGCTTCACGCATTGCATAACCGCCAAAAGTTCTCTCCGTGTTACACAGTAATTTCGCTCTGGCTTTGATACGATCTGGCTGAAGTAGGCTATTACTCTTTCATGTCCGTCAATAACTTGCGACAGGACACCTCCAATCCCGAAGCCACTTGCATCTGTATCCAAAATAAATTTTTCGCCAGGAGTTGGATACGCAAGGATCGGAGCCGTACACAATAGCTCTTTCAATCTGTTGAATGCCTTCTCCTGTTCGCTTTTCCACTCAAAAGCACAATTTTTCCTCGTTAATACATGGAGACTACCAGCCACGTCTGCAAAGCCTGGAACAAAGCGTCTGTAATAGGTGCAAAGACCCAAGAAGCTGCGTAGCTCATGCAAACTTGTTGGTCTTGCCCACTCCCTTACTGAGTCTATCTTATCTGGATCTGTGTGTACTCCTTCAGGTGTGACTTTATGTCCAAGGTACTTGACTTCTTTCTTGAAGAACGAGCATTTCTTTGCGCTCAGCTTCAACCTTGAAGCTCCTAATCGCATCAATACTTCTTCCAAATTCTTCAAATGGTCCTCGAAGTCCTTTCCCATAACGATGATGTCATCTAGGTACACCAGACACGTTTTCCAGTGGGGACTCTTTAGCACATGTTCCATTAGGCGTTCAAATGTAGCTGGAGCATTACACAGTCCGAATGGCATCACCAAAAATTGCCATAGTCCATCGACGGCGCTGAATGCTGTCTTTTTCTGGTCTTGTTCGTCTACTGCCACTTGCCAATATCCGCTTTGTAAATCCAGCGTTGAGAACCAATTTGAACCAGAAAGTGTGTCCAACGTATCGTCGATTCGAGGTAATGGATAACTATCTTTCTTCGTTACCTCATTTAGTTTACAATAATCTACACAGAAATGTGTGGAGCCATCCTTCTTCTTGACTAATACCACTGGAGAACTCCAGGGGCTCGCTGATGGCTCTATGACGTTGTTCTGATGCATCCCCTTCTCTCTTAGCCAGAGGTACTCTTCTTGACGCTTGACGAATGGGTTTGGCATCATCAGTGTTGATTGTGTGTTTCACCATCTTTGTTCTGCCTTCGTTTTTACCCTTTTCAGCAAATACGGACAATGTCTTGCCAAAAGTTGGCTGGCAGTCTTCCTCTGCTCTGTGGATAAGTCTTTGCTCCATTCTTTCGTGAGATCGTCGAGTACCTTTTTATCAGCTGGTATCTTCATTTTTGTGTCTTGCGGCTGGCTTTCACAGTTTACAATTGCCGAAATTGCCCGGCAATTTCCAATTATCTGTCCTTTCTCTATGGTTTTAGCGGAATTTGCAAGATTGACCACTCTCACTGGCACTATTCTGTTCTGCTGTTCTTCTACGAGAGTTTTTCCAATTATGATGTCATCCAGTGTGAATTTTTCATTAGTCTCCACAACCCACAACTTGTTCTTCTCCACATCTCCGTCCATTTTGGCCCATATGACTGCCTCTGACTTTGCTGGGATTTTTGTCCGCCGCGATACAATGGCTTGTCGGATACCTCCATACTTATCCTCACCAACGGATAACGGTATTTCGGTGTTCGCATACTTCAACATTCGGCATTTCAAAGCTAGGGTGAATCCATTCCGAATCATAAAATCCACACCTAAGATTAATTCGTCCACAATATCCGCAACTACAAACTCGTGCGTCACTGCTGTGGTGCCGATAGTTATTTTCCGTGTAACTTTTCCTAGTACCGGTGCATCATCTCCAGTTGCCGTACGCAATCTTATTCTCTGAAGCGGCTCGATTCCCCGAACGAGATCCCTTCTAATTATGGAATGTGATGCACCCGTATCCAATGTTACCACGATTTTTCTTCCATTTACTACGCTGTCGACAGTTAGGCTGTTGATTTTCCGTGCCATCTGAGAAACGAAGATTCTGGGGCTACATGTTGTGGGAGTCCGATCAAGCCCCTCGAGACTGACTCCATCTAGTTTGTAGACGGCTTTTCAACATTTTCTGATTCCCTACTTTGGAATCTGACTTGCTTTGGAGGTCTTACCGGTGAGCGTGATCTAGAACGTTTCCGTCTCGATTGGCAATTACGGGCCATGTGTCCGACCTCTCCGCAGGTGAAGCATTTGGCCGTTTTCGACTTGTACCTGACGGGCTCTGTATAATGGCTGGCACACCAAGGCTGCTGTCTCTGAAGTTAAAGCGCTAGCTACTGTCTACATATATATAGCTTTCGGATTAGTTATTGCTGAATGCTTTATCTCCCCATCGCGAATGGCATATACGAAGATGTCCATCATACACCTCTCAATGATCTCTCCTGGGTAGGCAAGATGAGCCAACCGCCCCACTTCCGCCGCAAACTGTTGAAGAGACTCACCACTCTTTTGTACACGTGTTCGTAGCTCTACTTGGTACATCTGCTTGCGATGTTCACTACCATGCTTGTGCTGAACGGCATTAATCAAGGTTTCATAGCAGTCTCGCTCACTTTCTGAGATAGTTTGAAACACATCAGCGGCAGCTCCTTTCAACGAAACGGTTAATGCAGCCACTTTTTCGCGAGCACTCCAACCATTTGTGCTAGCGGTAGTCTCAAACTGCATTCTGAACACGCTAAATGTTGTGGTTCCATCATAGGTAGGAGGCTTCAGTTTTATTGAGGATAAAGCTGGCACAGGCAATGCACCTTCCTGTAGTAGGTGAATTCTTTGCTCTATTTGTTGCATAAATTCATTTTGCCTTTGTACTACAGATTTTTCGAACGATTCTTGCCGTGTCTCAATTTCACAAACCTTCCTGTCTACCAGCTCGGACATTTCTTTCATCTGCTGTGAATTCTTTTCCACTAGTTGAATAAGTCGAGTTTCACTTTGATGTAAACGCTGCTGCATCTTGTCGTCGCTTTGCTGTAAGCGTTCTTTGACGTCCTGTTTGACGGATGCAACACTCTTTTCGACGGATTCAGCATTTTGTTGTAACTGCTGCTGCATCCTCTCTTCGGCTGCTTGAGCTCTTTGTTGTAACTGCTGCTGCATCTTTTCATCTCGCAACTGTAATTTCTCATCGGCTGCTTGAGAATTTTGTTTTAACTGCTGCTGTATTACCCCGATAAGTGCAGTCATGTCAAAGTTACCCGTGTTAGTTTCTGGGGGTGTTCCTTCGTGTCGAGATGTCGTTGGCTCTTCACATTGGACTTCATGCTCATCGACATCTATACCCTGCTCCTCTAAAGCGCTTCTTAGTCTCACCTGCAGCTCCGCTTTAAGCCCTTGTGTTTGCAAATTTAAAAGCTCAAGCTCCTTCTTGAGCTGCTCCAATCTTAGTTTTTCAAATTAAACCATTGTTTATCACAGATACATAATCCCACTTCTGACACCAATTGTTACGAAATTGCCCTCTTGACAATTTACTCTGTTACAAAATTGCCCTTCTGACAATTCCTCAAACTCTCTGTACTCGGACTCGTACCACTGGATTGAGTAGTAATCAAACAATCGCTGGTTAAATTAAAATAACTAACTTTATTTAACTATTGCTATTTACACATTTAATATTAGGCTTAAAGTTTACTTAGTTATTATTTGCACTTTATTTCACAAACCATTAGTCACTTTATTTACTAATGAATTTCATCCCTTTGTAAATCACAAATACTGCTGCTTTGATTATAATGCTAGATGTACACACTGTTACGGTCTCTGATCTATTGCATTCGACTTTGAACAATCTTGTCGCATTTATAGTTTTCGAAGGTTGGAGTAGAAAATTCCACGCTATTCTCGTATTTTCCAGAAGTTTCTATCCACTTCGACAGAAGTCGAGAATATTCTTTTTGATATTACCGGCAGATGGTTCTTGAATAAACTTTAATTCGAATAGTTCGCATCTTGACTCACAGGGGGCACTCATTCTCCAGATGGGATACTAAAAATATGCAATCCCGTTTCACTGATATGCAATCACGTTTCAATATTATTTTTGCAATAAAAGGATTTATGACAAAAATTCGTAGAAAAAGGAGGTTGAAGAGGAATGGCGTCCACTTCCTGAAATGAATTTTTGATGTTTTATGTCAGGGTTTCAAAATACTGAAACGTGATTGCATATCAGTGAAACGGGATTGCATACTTTTAGGATCCCATCTGGAGAATGAGTGCCCCCTGTGAATCAAGATGCGAACTATTCGAATAAAAGCTTATTCAAGAACCATCTGTCGGTAATATCATAAGAATATTCTCGACTTCTGTCGAAGAGGATAGAAGCTTCTAGAAAATACGAGAATAGCGTGGAAGTTTCTACCTCAACCATTCGAAAACTATAAAAGCGAGAAGACTGTTCAAAGTCGAATACAGTAGATCAGAGACCGTAACAGTGTGTACATCTAGCATTATAATCAAAGCAGCAGTATTTGTGATTTACAAAGGGATGAAATTCATTAGTAAATAAAGTGACTAATAGTTTGTGAAATAAAGTGCATATAATAACTAAGTAAACTTTAAGCCTAATATTAAATGTGTAAATAGCAATAGTTAAATAAAGTAGTTATTTTAATTTAACCAGCGATTGTTTGATTACTACACAATCCAGTGGTACGAGTCGAAGTACAGAGAGTTAGAGAAATTGTCAGGAGGGCAATTTTGTAACAGAGTAAATTGTCAAGAGGGCAATTTCGTAACAATATATTGTCAATTGGACAACTACCACTCATTTATATTTTATAAAATATTGAAACGTGATAGCACAGTGAAATGTGATTGCATACTTTCAGGATCCCATCTGAGTTTGGGAATGAGTGCCCCCTGTGAGTCAAGATGCGAACTATTCGAATTAAAGTTTATTCAAGAACCATCTGCCGGTAATATCAAAAAGAATATTCTCGACTTCTGTCGAAGTGGGTAGAAACTTCTTGAAAATACGAGAATAGCGTGGAATTTTCTACTCCAACCTTCGAAAACTATAAATGCGACAAGACTGTTCAAAGTCGAATGCAATAGATCAGAGACCGTAACAGTGTGTACATCTAGCATTATAATCAAAGCAGCAGTATTTGTGATTTACAAAGGGATGAAATTCATTAGTAAATAAAATGACTAATGGTTTGTGAAATAAAGTGCAAATAATAACTAAGTAAACTTTAAGCCCAATATTAAATGTGTAAATAGCAATAGTTAAATAAAGTTAGTTATTTTAATTTAACCAGCGATTGTTTGATTACTACTCAATCCAGTGGTACGAGTCCGAGTACAGAGAGTTTGAGGAATTGTCAGGAGGGCAATTTTGTAACAGAGTAAATTGTCAAGAGGGCAATTTCGTAACAATTGGTGTCAGAAGTGGGATTGTGTATCTGTGATAAACAATGGTTAAATTTGAAAAACTAAGATTGGAGCAGCTCAAGAAGGAGCTTGAGCTTTTAAATTTGCAAACACAAGGGCTTAAAGCGGAGCTGCAGGTGAGACTAAGAAGCGCTTTAGAGGAGCACGGGTATAGATGGCGATGAGCATGAAGTCCAATGTGAAGAGCCAACGACATCTCGACACGAAGGAACACCCCCAGAAACTAACACGGGTAACTTTGACATGAGTGCACTTATCGGGGTAATACAGCAGCAGTTAAAATAAAATTCTCAAGCAGCCGATGAGAAAATACAGTTGCGAGATGAAAAGATACAGCAGCAGTTACAACAAAGTGCTCAAGCAGCCGAAGAGAGGATGCAGCAGCAGTTACAACAAAATGCTGAATCCGTCGAAAAGAGTGTTGCATCCGTTAAACAGGACGTCAAAGAACGCTTACAGCAAAGCGAAGACAAGATGCAGCAGCGTTTACATCAAAGTGAAACTCGACTTATTCAACTAGTGGAAAAGAATTCACAGCAGATGAAAGAAATGTCCGAGCTGGTAGACAGGAAGGTTTGTGAAATTGAGACACGGCAAGAATCGTTCGAAAAATCTGTAGTACAAACGCAGAACGAATTTATGCAACAAATAGAGCAAAGAATTCACCTACTACAGGAAGGTGCATTGCCTGTGCCAGCTTTATCCTCAATAAAACTGAAGCCTCCTACCTATGATGGAACCACAACATTTAGCGTGTTCAGAATGCAGTTTGAGACTACCGCTAGCACAAATGGTTGGAGTGCTCGCGAAAAAGTGGCTGCATTAACCATTTCGTTGAAAGGAGCTGCCGCTGATGTGTTTCAAACTATCTCAGAAAGTGAGCGAGACTGCTATGAAACTGTCGACAGCGTAGTAAATGGAAGAAAAATCGTGGTAACATTGGATACGGGTGCATCACATTCCATAATTAGAAGGGATCTCGTTCGGGGAATCGAGCCGCTTCAGAGAATAAGATTGCGTACGGCAACTGGAGATGATGCACCGGTACTAGGAAAAGTTACACGGAAAATAACTATCGGCACCACAGCAGTGACGCACGAGTTTGTAGTTGCGGATATTGTGGACGAATTAATCTTAGGTGTGGATTTTATGATTCGGAATGGATTCACCCTAGCTTTGAAATGCCGAATGTTGAAGTATGCGAACACCGAAATACCGTTATCCGTTGATGAGGATAAGTATGGAGGTATCCGACAAGCCATTGTATCGCGGCGGACAAAAATCCCAGCAAAGTCAGAGGCAGTCATATGGGCCAAAATGGACGGAGATGTGGAGAAGAACAAGTTGTGGATTGTGGAGACTAATGAAAAATTCACACTGGATGACATCATAATTGGAAAAACCGTCGTAGAAGAACAGCAGAACAGAATAGTGCCAGTGAGAGTGGTCAATCTTGCAAATTCCGCTAAAACTACAGAGAAAGGACAGATAATTGGAAATTGCCGGGCAATTTCAGCAATTGTTAACTGTGAAAGCCAGCCGCAAGACACAAAAATGAAGATACCAGCTGATAAAAAGGTACTCGACGATCTCACGAAAGAATTGAGCAAAGACTTATCCACAGAGCAGAGGAAGACTGCCAGCCAACTTTTGGCAAGACATTGTCCGTATTTGCTGAAAAGGGTAAAAACGAAGGCAGAACAAAGATGGTGAAACACACAATCAACACTGATGATGCCAAACCCATTCGTCAAGCGCCAAGAAGAGTACCTCTGGCTAAGAGAGAAGGGGTGAATGTATTGCTGAAGGAGATGCATCAGAACAACGTCATAGAGCCATCAGCGAGCCCCTGGAGTTCTCCAGTGGTATTAGTCAAGAAGAAGGATGGCTCCACACATTTCTGTGTAGATTATTGTAAACTAAATGAGGTAACGAAGAAAGATAGTTATCCATTACCTCGAATCGACGATACGTTGGACACACTTTCTGGTTCAAATTGGTTCTCAACGCTGGATTTACAAAGCGGATATTGGCAAGTGGCAGTAGACGAACAAGACAAGGAAAAGACAGCATTCAGCGCCGTCGATGGACTATGGAAATTTTTGGTGATGCCATTCGGACTGTGTAATGCTCCAGCTACATTTGAACGCCTAATGGAACATGTGCTAAAGAGTCTCCACTGGAAAACGTGTCTGGTGTACCTAGATGACATCATCGTTATGGGAAAGGACTTCGAGGACCATTTGAAGAATTTGGAAGAAGTATTCAGGGTTGAAGCTGAGAGCAAAGAAATGCTCGTTCTTCAAGAAAGAAGTCAAGTACCTTGGACATAAAGTCACACCTGAAGGAGTACACACAGATCCAGATAAGATAGACTCAGTAAGGGAGTGGGCAAGACCAACAAGTTTGCATGAGCTACGCAGCTTCTTGGGTCTTTGCACCTATTACAGACGCTTTGTTCCAGGCTTTGCAGACGTGGCTGGTAGTCTCCATGTATTAACGAGGAAAAATTGTGCTTTTGAGTGGAAAAGCGAACAGGAGAAGGCATTCAACAGATTGAAAGAGCTATTGTGTACAGCTCCGATCCTTGCGTATCCAATTCCTGGCGAAAAATTTATTTTGGATACAGATGCAAGTGGCTTCGGGATTGGAGGTGTCCTGTCGCAAGTTATTGACGGACATGAAAGAGTAATAGCCTACTTCAGCCAGATCTTATCAAAGCCAGAGCGAAATTACTGTGTAACAATTGAAGTCATTTAATTATTGTTACAAATACATATGTAAGCAAAGCAAAGCAAAAAAGAGATTACAAAATAAAACAATATCAGTTACTGTCAAACACTCATCGAATACACACCGTTCTTCTCATTTCGCTTTTATTGGTTTCAACTGGTTATGGGCCCAGTGTGTTAGAAAGAGAAGGAAAGAGACGCGATCGTAACTCAAAGGTTTTGCATTAAACGTTTTGCATTTAAAAAAAAAAAAAAACGTTTATTTTTTTTTTTACAAGAAGCAAGTGCAACGCGAAGTCACGTAGTACATATCAGGGTGTTTTAAAGATTAAGAGTTTTTTTGAAAAAAAATAAAAAAATAACTGTTTTTTCTCGCGGTCGTTTTTTTTTAAACAAAAACCAAAATGAGCACGGAATTTAAAATCAATAAGTTGCAGGAGGCTAAGGACTGGACCCTGTGGAAATTGCAGGCAAGAGTTGTGCTTAGATCCCTGGAAGTGTTCAAGGTGGTGGATGGGAGTGAAAAATGTCCCATATTGAAAATAGGTGCCGGCCAGGAAGAGATAAGTGCCTTTAATAAACTATTTGAAGCGTGGGAAAAGAAAGATGTGAAGGCGCAAAGCTTGATCCTTATCAGCGTTGGCACACAAGTGTCGCTTCATGTGGTTAGCTGTACTACGGCAAATGAAATGTGGTTAAAGCTGCATAGTGTATTTGAACAAAAGTCTGAGACAGGCATTCATTTCCTTCAACAGAAATTTTTTAGTTTTGAGAAGGCGCCTGAAGACGACATGGCGAATTTTATTTCCAAACTGGAAGAAATTGTGCAGCAGCTGGCAGATCTGGGCGAGAAAATATCAGAATCTATGGTGATAACTAAAATTTTAATGGCTTTACCTCCAGAGTATGGCCATTTCCACAGTGCGTGGGAGTCAACTGGTGACGAAAGGAAAAACCTGACTGAATTGCGTAATCGTCTCATGATTGAAGAGAAGCGGATAACTACAATGTCACAAGGTGAAGCAGGTGCATTTCTTGCTAAAAATTCGAGCAAGTCGAAGCATAAAGGCAAGGCAAAAGTGTGGAAGTGCTATAAATGTGGCAGTAGCAGTCATTTAAAAAGGACTGCCCTAACAAAAAGAAGTTCAACGAAAATTCAGAAGCATTGTGTTGCGATGCGTTGATTGCGGTTACCGACGCAGACTCTTGGTTCTTGGACTCAGGCGCGACTGAGCATATGTCAAATCGTCGTGATTTTTTCAGCGAATATGAAGAATTTGCAGTTTCGCATCCAGTCAAAATCGGCAATGGTGAAATTCTACATGGAATTGGCGCTGGAAAAATAAATGTTGCGGTTTATGATGGAGTAAAATGGGTCGATAAACATCTATTGAATGTTTTCACAAGGTCGCTGTTTGGACAAGGGCTATATGCTGGTATCAAATTCGTCAACGTGTGAGTTTCGTGATGATAAGCATATTGTAGCAATGGGCGTTCGACAAACATCTCTATATAAAATGCTAATTAAAGTCAAAAGGCCACAAAGTTCTGTGGCAGCTGCGGTGAGAGGGGAAACTTTACAAGAATGGCATAAACGACTTGTACATCTAAACATAACGCATGTAAAGCGTTTTCTACGTAGAAACGACGTGGATTTCCTGGACGATGCTGTTTTTCAGTGCGAAGCGTGCGTAATAGGAAAGCAACACCGGTTACCATTCAAAGGCCACAATCAAACAACAACAAAATGTGGTGAGTTACTTCATGCAGATGTATGCGGTCCAATGCAGGTCAACTCAATTGGCGGTTCACGCTATTTCCTGCTTATAAAAGATGATTATTCGCATATGCGGTTTGTGTATTTCCTTAAGGCGAAATCTGAGGTGGCAACAAAAATTAAGCATTTTGTGGAACTTGTTTCAAATCAAACGGAGCATAAACTAATGGCTATACGTTCAGACAACGGTACTGAATTCGTTAATAGAGAGTTGCAAACATATTTTCTGGAAAAGGGGATAAAACATGAGCTGACCGTAAGTTACACCCCTGAGCAAAATGGTTCTGTGGAACGTGAAAATCGAACCATTATGGAGGCAACGCGTACGATGCTACATGCAAACAATTTGGATCTGAAATTGTGGGCGGAAGGTGTAAACACAAGTGTTTATGTACTAAATCGCACAGGTACAAGTTCAATTATACATAAATCACCGTGTGAGCTGTGGTGTAAAAAGCAGCTTAAGTTTAACTACTTCAAAGAATTCGGTACAGTAGTTTAGGCACATATACCAAAACAAAAGAGGCAAAAACTCGATCGTAAAGCCGAAAAGTGTCTCTTTGTGGGCTATAGTGAAAACACAAAGGGCTATAGAGTGTATAATTTGCAAAGCAAATCAATCAGCGTTGACCGTGACTTGACCTTTGTTAAAACGGTGTTAAACAAAAACGAAAAAGAACAATGTTCCGTTAACTTACAAAAACAACTTCAAGAGCAAAACGAGGCTGAGAACAATGAAGTGGTCATTCGTTTAGAATGTGAAAACAAACAAATCAGTGAAGTGGATGTAGATGGACGAAGTGCGGAAAATGACGAGATCGAAAATTTGTCATTTTAGTCAACATCAAATGATTTCGAAGACAGCCAAAGTACAACAACTGTTGGGGAAGATAACTGTGACAGTCACATTCGAAATTTTTGTGACATAACTGCATCAAACATTTTAGACGGTCGTCGGTTACGCTCCAGGTCATGTTCGAGTGCAAATATTGTGAGCAGCTGCTCATTTTTGGCATCCACGGAAGAACCTTGCACTTATGATCAGGCAATAAAATCAAACGAGCGTGATAAATGGCAAAAGGCGATGCAGGAGGAGTATAATTCGCTGGTCAAGAACAATACTTGGATATTAGTTGACCCACCACAAGGACAAAAGATTGTGGATAACCGTTGGGTGTATCGCATAAAATGAAAAGCTGACAACACAGTGGACAGGTATAAAGCCAGGTTAGTTGCACGAGGTTTTTCGCAAAGTTATGGCATCGATTATACAGAAACCTTCAGTCCTGTTGTAAAATTTGCGTCAGTTCGAGCGCTCTTGGCGGTAGCAGCTAAGCGGAAAATGTTTTTAAAGCAGTTTGATGTCGAAACTGCATTTTTGTATGGCCACGTGGAAGAAACAGTATATATGAAGCAGCCCATTGGTTTCAGTGATGGCACAGGTCGTATATGTAAGCTGGTGAAAAGTCTGTACGGTCTTAAACAAGCTCCACGCTGCTGGAACACAAAATTCAAAAAGTTCATCGTCGATTTCAACTTCAAGAAGAGTGAGGCAGATTCATGCGTTTTTATTCGCAAAAATGCCATTGAAACTACATACTTGGCAATTTTTGTGGATGATGGTCTACTAATTTCAACTGATGAAAGCTATATTACATCTGTTATTGATTATCTTGGAAAACATTTCTGCAGGAAGGCCTTTGAAGCTAAATATTTTCTTGGTCTCGAGATAAATCGACTGTCTGATGGCTCTCTACTTTTAAATCAGGCATCGTACACCGAAAAAATATTAAACGTTTTTGGTTTTGCTGATTCGCATCCAGTCTCAACACCTGCAGATTATCAACAAATTTTAGAAGTCGAAGGGGAAGAAGAAGCCAAAGTTAATTTCCCATATCGACAAGCGGTTGGCAGCCTGTTATATCTGGCCATTGGAACTAGGGCGGACATAAGTTTTGCTGTTGGCTATGTAAACCGATTTATGGAGCATCCCTCAAAAACTCACGTTACAGCAATTAAGCGGATATTGAGATACATGAAGGGGACATCAGATTATGGTATATTTTTTACAAACAAACCTAACAATTTAAAATTCTACACTTACAGTGATTCCGATTATGCTGGCTGTATTAAAACAAGGAGGTCAACTACTGGTTTTTGTCTTATGATTGGGACAGGTATCGTCAGTTGGTGTTCTGTACGCCAATCTTCTGTGTCACATTCAACAGCAGAATCAGAATATATCGCGGCATCACAAGCATCAAGATAATTGGTATGGCTACAACGATTACTTGCTGAGCTTGACGTCCAGTTGGCATCTGAGAAACCTACCTTATTTGTGGACAACGAGAGTGCCGTAAAATTAACCAAGAATCCGGTGCTACACAAAAGGACTAAGCATATAGAGGTCAGATACCATTTTGTGAGAGAGAAATATGAAGAAAAAGCCTTTGACGTTAAAGGAATTTCAAGCGAAAATCAGTTAGCCGATATATTTACTAAAGCATTACCTAAAGTTAAATTTGAAAACCTTGGTTTTAAATTGAATGTAATTAAAAAAGAAACTTAACTTTTTACCTTGATGTTTGTAGACTTCTAAAATTTTAATTGTATTTCATTCAAATAATCTATTTGTAAATTGAATTAAATCTATTTAAATAATTTTTTATTTGTAAGAAAAACGAGGGAGAATTGAAGTCATTTAATTATTGTTACAAATACATATGTAAGCAAAGCAAAGCAAAAAAGAGATTACAAAATAAAACAATATCAGTTACTGTCAAACACTCATCGAATACACACCGTTCTTCTCATTTCGCTTTTATTGGTTTCAACTGTAACACGGAGAGAACTTTTGGCGGTTAAGCAGTGCGTGAAGCACTTTAACAAGTACTTGTATGGACAAAAGTTCTTGTTGAGAACGAATCACGCTGCTCTGCGCTGGCTATTACAGTTCAAAAATCCCGAAGGTCAGGTTGCGAATGGATTGAGAGTCTCCAAAGCTACGATTTCACAATAGAACATCGCAGAGGTGGAAGCCACGGGAATGCTGATGCACTATCACGACGTTGCAATATTGAATGTAAGCACTGTTCTCAAGCTGAAGGGAAAGAAGGAGTAGTCGATGTGCGCTTAATGGGTGTTTTACCAGACGATGAATGGACAGCGGAAAAGATAAAAGAAGAACAACGAAATGACCCAGATTTGGCAAAAATCGTATCAAGTAAGAATGAAGGAAAACGGCCTGATTGGAACGAAATCTCGACTGAAAGTCCCATAACTAAAGCATATTGGGCTCAATGGAATAGCTTAAAGCTGCAAGACGGATGCCTATTCCTTCTGTGGGAGAGCGAAGATGGAAAAACCTCGAAGAACTTGACTGTGGTACCCAAGGCAAGAATAAGCGAAATTCTCAAGGAATACCATAGTGGGCCAAGCGGAGGACATTTGGGAATAACAAAAACAGTCGAGAAAATTAAAACACGATTTTATTGGGTTGGTTGCCAGCAATCGGTAATTGACTGGATAAGTGCTTGTGAAAAGTGTGCAGCTGCCAAGGGACCGAGCCGTCGCAGTCAGGGGAAGATGCATTTATACAACGTGGGAGCGTCATTTGAGCGTATTGCAATGGACATAGCAGGCCCGTTTCCAATTAGTGATTCCGGCAACAAATATGTTCTCGTCGTAATCAACTATTTTAGTAAATGGCCAGAAGTATACCCCACTCCCGATCAAGAAGCTAAAACCGTTGCAGATGCATTTATCAATAATTGGGTCTGCAGATTCGGAGCTACCCTCGAGTTGCACTCGGACTGGGATGGTTGAAAGATTTAATCGTACGCTTGAGGAACACCTAAGGAAAGTCGTGGACAGAAACCAGAAAGATTGGGACCAACACATACCCCTCTTCTTAATGGCATACCGATCGGCAGCTCACGATACAACATCTACAACACCAGCTAAGGCTATTTTCGGTTGTGACATACGATTACCTGCAGATCTGAAATTCGGTGCCTACTCATCTACGGAAGTTTCATGTAGCAGTTATGTAGCTGAAAAACGAAAACAGCTGAATGAAATTCATGGAACCATCAGAAAGCGCACACAGCTGATGAGTGATAAAATGAAAACCAGATTTGACCTAAGAGCAAATTCCAAGGGATTTCAGGAAGGGCAGCTAGTTATGCTTCATAATCCGCAAAGGAAAAAGGGATAATCGCCAAAACTGCAAACACACTGGGAAGGCCCTTATAAGGTGATAAAGCGGCTCAACGATGTAGTATACCGCATCCAGTTGGCGAGAAATGACAGGAGCAAAATGAAAGTCGTTCATTTAGAGAGGCTATCTCCTTATAAAGGTTGCAGTACTATCCTTGTTCGGGACGAACAAGATTAAGCGGAGGGCAGTGAAACGTGATAGCACAGTGAAATGTGATTGCATACTTTCAGGATCCCATCTGAAATTGAGAGTGAATGCCCCCTGTGAGTCAAGATGCGAACTATTCGAATAAAAGCTTATTCAAGAACCATCTGTCGGTAATATCAAAAAGAATATTCTCGACTTCCGTCGAAGAAGATAGAAGCTTCTAGAAAATACGAGAATAGCGTGGAACTTTCTACACCAACCTTCGAAAACTATAAAAGCGAGAAGACTGTTCAAAGTCGAATACAGTAGATCAGAGACCGTAACAGTGTGTGCATCTAGCATTATAATCAAAGCAACAGTATTTGTGATTTACAAAGTGATGAAATTCATTAGTAAATAAAGTGACTAATGGTTTGTGAAATAAAGTGCAAATAATAACTAAGTAAACTTTAAGCCTAATATTAAATGTGTAAATAGCAATAATTAAATAAAGCTAATTATTTTAATTTAACCAGCGATTGTTTACTACACAATCCAGTGGTACGAGTCCGAGTACAGAGAGTTAGAGGAATTGTCAGGAGGGCAATTTTGTAACAGAGTAAATTGTCAAGAGGGCAATTTCGTAACAATATGCTGCATTCTGCAAGTTCGCAATTGGTGTCGTATCAATTAGAAACATTTAAATAGTATTAAATGTTTGGAATACGTCATGCCCACCTCCAATATTATGGGTAAAACATCTCTAAAATTTAATAGAAATGTCAGATTGGATTCCAAACTACTTTTATTTATTCCTCATTAGCTTTTCTCCATTCATATCCATTCATATATGGTTCATATAATGCCCGTTTCATGCTTATAAATTAAAAATATTACAGAGTAGACATTGTATTTTAAGATATTATCGTGGGTAATATAGAGTGCTCTGATCTACTAAATAAAAAATGTCTCCATTCCTGGTAGATTGCGACGGAATTGCTCCGTATTTTTCATTTGACTTATGTATATGGAACATGAACGTCTCATTAATAGAGCGTCACTAGAGCTTAACTCAATAAGGACCTCTGAATCTTTAAATTTGTAGTTAACTAAACCTGTTTTCAGAAGACATCCGAATTATTTTTTCTTTATATTGAAGTCTACTCGTATGTAGCTTTATTTTTTGGTTTCCTAAACTAATTAATTTATTAATTAATAAATTTTAAAATGATGGTAGCATATTAACTTATAAGATTATCTGCTCAGTGAGGTACTTGATCTGCCGGTGGGTATGAGTGAACTTTTGGATATCCTTGATGTAATTTTGTGTATTGGTATTTGCAATCTCAGTTTGAAAGAAAAGGCTATGTATAATATGCGTATTTTTGATTGTCGATAGGGGTATTCCTCAAAATTGAGCGAAGGAGGAGGTTTGCTACCCATTCGTAATAATTTTTCGATCGTTATGACATTTAACTGTAATTGATTTATAGTGCCGAGCTCAAAGGCGTATGAGGGTTTAAATATGATGATGTTGTGATAGTTCTTTTTAAAGTACCATTAATATATTTTCATGTTATTATGGTTTTTCGAAGTTCAGTATAAATGTAATAGGGTTATAATGTGGGCTCCAAACCCAGCTCTGGCAAAAGTTAAAAGGGTCAAATAATGTAAAATCAATATTTCTCACGCCTACTTTTCACTGTTACACATACTCGTACAAGGGCAAATGAATTCACATTGACCTCTTACCTTTCGTTTATGGGTTATAAGCGTATTTGCGTGCCACCGATGCGTGTGCGAGTTTGCTGAACCTTCACATCAACATAACAACAAAAAATCGATATTATCCTTGCGAATTTTTGCCACTCACATCCTGTCATTCTTTATAAATTGTGCTTTTTATTGATGTCTGCGTATCACGGTGTGTTTGGGAGAGGTTGTAAGGATGAGCACACAGACAGTACATATCCAGTATTACATCGCTATTGGTTTTTTATTTTTTCCGCTAACACTTCTCAACAACAGCTTGCCGGTTTGGCTGTCAAGATAATATCACATTTGGCGTGTTTTCTTATTTAAAATTTATGCTTCCTTTATTTGATTACATAATTTCGGTTGGCGCCAAGTAGACGCGTGTATGGTGTTAATGCTGTAAGTGTCACTCAAATATGTAGGACGAACAGTCCGCTTGTTTTCGCGTCTATTGGCATGTCTGTTTGCATACCGTTGTCTGCTTTTGCAGTAGTGTGCAACTAAGAGTTTGCGTGTGCCTCGATGGCATTCGCTTATCAATCAAATTGGATTTCAAATGTCAAACGCTTTCACGTTCGCATTTTTGATTTGATATCATTAGAGCCAGTGAGTGAGTTGGTCGAATTAATGGCTTGGAAAATTTTATTGTTTGAAATTTGAGGTGAGTGTGCATGTATATGTGAGTGGTTACAGTAATTTATCAAGGTTTACACTTTAAACGTCGAGCTAATACCTTGATGGAGGACTGATGAGTTGGGTCTAAGCGATATATTTATTAGATAATTGAAATCAATGGATGACAATTTGGACACTACTCACTATGATCAGAGTGTAGAATATATAAAAATGTCGATTTATCTTAAACCCCTTGCAAAAAAATTTTAAATGTGTGAAGACTATTGATCTTCCAGAACAACACAAAAAGATGCATGTGCACATAAATTAATGTAGTAACGAACAGTTTAAAAGTTTCAAATGTTGATAAGGATACTAGGGATATTATTGATTATGGGCTTAGATTTCATAGTTAATTATGGAAACAATTTGGCTCAACCACAGAGAGAATACAATTTTAAGGGACAACGTAGAAGATGTTAATTAATTTAATTCCTACGGTTCCGCAGAGAGTCAAAGGGCCACTAAGAAGCTATCATAGCTTCCAAATATGTTTATCCTCCTTGAAAAACTGCAGAGAGAGGCAAGATCGAAATTACTAAATAGGTTGATTGCATAATGCTAGTACAGAAGTAATCTCTGGCCACAAAATCCTCTAGACCAAAAAGCAATTTTTAGTAACTGTACATTTAGTTTTTAACTGTCATTTAAGCCGAAATCTATGAGGGTGTGGCACAAAAATACAAATAATTTAATTTCAGACTGTCACAACATGGGCATTTTCGTTGGGTCAGATGCCAGACGAGTAACACATTAGGTGGAATAATAATACTGAAACGTGGTAGCTCAGTGTAAAGGGATTGCATACTTTTAGGATCCCACCTGGAGTATGAGAATGAGTGCACCACCCTGTGTGTTATTTATTCAAGACACAATCTATTCGAATAAAAACTTCTTTCGTTGTAGAGATTGTGGTGTAAAGAAATATCTCGAAAGTAAGAACTTCCTGTATAAAAATCTAGAAACATCGAGAAAATTCTACACTATTGTAGAATTTTCTACCGCAACCATTCGAAACTATAAAAGCACAAGACTGTGCAAAGTCAAAGACATTCGAAAAGAGATCGTAACAGTGTGTACGTCGAGCATTATAATCGAAGCAACAGTATTTGTAATTGTGATTTGCAAAGTGATGAAATTCATTATTAAATAAAGTGATGAAATTACTTATTAAATAAAGTGACTAATGGTTTGTGAAATAAAGTGCAAATTGTCACAACGTAAACTTTAAGCCTAATATTAAGTTTGTGAATTTCAATAATTAAAATAAAGTTAGTTATTTTAATTTAACCCGCGATTGTTTGGTACGAATCCGAGTACAGATAGTTAAAGTAAACTGTCAAGATGGCAATTTCGTAACAGAGTAAATTGTCAAGAGGGCAATTTCGTAACAATTGGTGTCAGAAGTGGAATTGTGTATCTGTGATAAACAATGGTTAAATTTGAAAAACTGAGATTGGAGCAGCTCAAGAAGGAGCTTGAGCGCTTAAATTTGCAGACACAAGGGCTTAAAGCGGAGCTGCAGGTGCGATTAAGAAGCGCTTTAGAGGAGCAAGGTATAGACGTCGATGAGCATGAATTCCAATGTGAAGAGCCAACAAAATCTCGACACGAAGAAAAACCGCAAGAAACTAACACGGGTAACTTTGACATGAGTGCACTTATCGGGAAATTGCAATCCTTTAAACAGGATATGCAGCAGCAGTTACAACAAAATTCTCAAGCAGCCGATGAGAAGATGCAGTTGCGATTACAGCAAAATGCACAAGCTGTCAAAGAGGATGTCAAAGTACAGTTGGAACAGCAGCTACAGAAAAGCGATGACAAGTTGCAGCAGCGGTTAGAACAGAGTGAAACACGACTTGCTCTATTAGCGGAACAAAACTCACAGCAGATAAAAGAAATGTCTGAGATGGTTGACAGGAAGTTTTGCGAAATTGAGACACGGCAGGAATCGTTCGAAAATTCTGTAGAACAAAAATTCATTGCGAACGAGCAAAAGCAGAACGATTTTAAGCCACAAATAGAGCAAAGAATTCACTTACTACAGGAAGGTGCATTGCCTATTCCAACTTTATCCTCAATAAAACTGCAGTCTCCTACCTATGATGGAACCACGACATTTAGCGTGTTCAGAATGCAGTTTGAGACTACCGCTAGCACAAATGGTTGGAGTGCTCGCGAAAAAGTGGCTGCATTAACAGTTTCGTTGAAAGGTGCGGCCGCTGATGTGCTTCAAACTATCTCAGAACGTGAGCGAGACTGCTATGAAAGCTTGATGAATGTCGTTCAGCGCAAGTATGGTAGTGAACAACGCAAGCAGATGTACCAAGTAGAGCTACAAACACGGGTACAGAAGAGTGGTGAGCCTCTACAACAGTTTGCGGAGGAAGTTGATCGGTTGGCTCATCTTGTCTACCCTGGAGAGATTACTGAGAGGTGTATGATGGACACATTCGTATATGGCATTCACGATGCGGATATAAAGCGTTCTGCGATAACTAATCCGAAAGATATGGAGACAGTAGCTAGCGCTTTGTTATCAGATACAGCATGATACACATGCCTTGGTGTGTAGGTCAGAATACACAGCCCGTCAGATAAGAGTCGAGAACGGACAAAGTTTCAGAGGCAAATGCTTTATCTGCGGTGATGTGGGGCACATGGCTCGTGATTGTCAGTCGAGATGGAAACGTTGTGCAATACACGCTCCGGTAAGATTGCCAAAGCAAGACAAAGTCCGAATTAGGGAATCGGAAAAGATTGTCAAGCCGGGAAATGAACGGACTCCCACAACTGATGGCCCGATAATCTTCGTTTCTCAGATGGCACGAAAAATAACAGCCTAACTGTCAACAGTGTAATAAGCGGAAGAAAAGTTTGTGGTAACATTGGATACGGGGGCATCACATTCCATAATCAGAAGGGATCTCGTTCGGGGAATCGAGCCGCTTCAGGGAATCAGTTTGCGTACGGCAACTGGAGATGATGTACCAGTACTTGGAAAAGTTACACGGAAAATCACTATCGGCACCACAACAATGAAGCACGAGCTTATAGTTGCGGATATTGTGGATGAAGTAATCTTAGGTGTGGATTTCATGATGCGGAATGGATTCACACTAGATTTCAAAAGCCGAGTACTGAAATATGCGAACACCGAAATACCATTATTTATAGGTGATGATAAGTAGGGAGGTGTTAAACAAGCCAATATATCGCGACGGACAAAAATCCAACCCAAGTCAGAGGCAGTTATACAGGCCAAAATGGGCGGAGATGTTGGGAAGCACAAGAGACGAATCGTACCAGAAAAAGTGGTGAATATTTCAAATACTGCTGAAACCATAGCGAAAAAGAAGGTAAGGTGCCAGAGAATCTCAGCAATTGTAAACTGTGAGAGGCAACCGCGAGACACGAAAAGCAAGATACGAGCTAATAAAAAGGTACCTGACGATCTGGCGAAAGAATGGACTAAAGAGTCATCTACAGTACTTCCATGCAGCAGTTGTATACGTAAAAAACGAGAACAGTTGAATGAAATTCATGGAAACAGCAGAAATCGTACACAACTGAAGCCAGATGCGATGCACGAGCAAACTCTAAGGGATTTCAGGAAGGGCAGCTAGTTATGCATCATAATCCGCAAAGGAAAAAGGGATTATCGCCAAAAATGCAAACACACTGGGAAGGCCCTTATAAGGTGATAAAGCAGATCAACGATGTAGTATACCGCATCCAGTTGGCGAGAAATGTCAGGACCAAAATGAAAGTTGTTCATTTGGAGAGGCTATCTCCTTATAAAGGTTGCAGTACTATCCTAGTTCGGGACGAGCAAGATTAAGTAGAGGGCAGTGAAGCGTGATAGCTCAATGAAAAGGGATTGCATTCTTTTAGGATCCCACCGGGAGTTAGAGAATGAGTGCACCACCCTGTGTGTTATTTAGTCAAGACACAATCTATTCGGATAAAAGCTTCTTTCATTGTAGAGATTGAAGCTAAATGTATGGAAACAGTGGCTGGCGCTTTAACGTTTGAGATAGCGGCCATGGTGTGCCAGCCAGTATGCAGAGCCCATCAAGTGCAAGTTGAAAGTGGACAGGGTTGCACGGGCAAGTGCCTTGCCTCCGGTGAGGTTGGATACGCGGCTCGTGGTTGTCGGACGAAACGCAAACGTTCTCCATCAGACTCGCATGTGGGACTGGAAAGGCAGGGAATTGGATGATGTTTTTAAGCTGTCGACTAACTAAATGGAGTCAGTCTCGAGGGGCAAGATTTGACTCCCACAACATGCAGCCACGGAATCCTCGTTTCTCAGATCGCACGGAAAGTCAGATGCCTAATTGCTGACAGTGTGATAAGCGAGGAGTAGTAGTAGATAAGCAGATAAAGAATGGAATAAAAATAAAAAAAAAAACATCAGTACAGTACTTCGATGCAGCAGTTGTATACCTGCAGAAATCGATGAAAGCCAGATATGATGTACGAGTAAACTCTAAGGGAATTCAGGAAGGGCAACTAGTTATGCTTCATAATCTGCAAAGGAAAAGTGGATTATCGCCAAAACTGCAAACACACTGGGAAGGACCTTATAAGGTGATAAAGCGGATCAACGATGTTAGATACCGCATCCAGTGGACGAGAAATGTCAGGAGCAAAATGAAAGTCGTTCATTTAGAGAGGCTATCTCCTTATAAAGGTTGCAGTACTATCCTTGTTCGGGACGAACAAGATTAAGCGGAGGGCAGTGAAACGTGATTGCATATCAGTGAAACGGGATTGCATACTTTTAGGATCCCATCTGGAGTTTGAGAATGAGTGCACCACCCTGTGTGGTTATTAGTCAAGACACAATCCATTCGAATAAAAGCTTCTTTCGTTGTAGAGATTGTGGTTTAAAGAAATATCTCGAAAGTAAGAACTTCCTCTATAAAGTTCTAGAAACATCGAGAAAATTCTACACTATTGTAGAATTTTCTACCGCAACCATTCGAAACTATAAAAACACAAGACTGTGCAAAGTAAAAGAAATTCCAACAGAGATCGTGACACTGTGTACATACAGCATTATAATCGAAGCAGCAGTATTTGTAATTGTGCAAAGTGATGAAATTCATGGTGAAATAAAGTACAAATTGTAAATAAGTAAACTTTAAGCCTAATGTTAAATGTGTAAATAGCAATAGTTAAATAAAGCTAATTATTTTAATTTAACCAGCGATTGTTTGATTACTACACAATCTAGTGGTACGAGTCCGAGTACAGAGAGTTAGAGAAATTGTCAGGAGGGCAATTTTGTAACAGAGTAAATTGTCAAGAGGGCAATTTCGTAACAATATTATGAACTGAATTATTCCTTTTCGGCAAAATGTGTTGAAATAGTAGCAGTATTAATATGAGTTGGCAACATGAATATTACGATCTCCTGTTTACCTTTTCTTATTCTTATGCTATTTCTTTTTGTTACGTTAGAATTAAGTCTTTAATTGGTAAATTCGACCAACAGGAAGTGGTGTTTTCGTTTGTAACTGGAATTCAAATCTGCATTACTTGCCTATAGCTAGTAATGTACTATTTTTTCAAATATGTGAATATGTGTGAAATCAACTGGTACAGTACAACCAGAATTTATGACCGTACATAAAATTATTATCATCCACACACGGTAGCAAAGTATTAATTCAAATTTAAAATGTGTTGGATTTTCACAGCGTACTCTTCAAATGGCTTTTAGTTATGTTGAAGGATTTTACCGGTTTCGCAGGCTTTACACAATCAAAGCCAGTTTGAAGCATTCGGTTATACTGAAGTGCGTGATTAGAATGTGCTTTTGATATCCACACGTACAAAGAATTTGTCACACGCTACACTTTTTGACACACTTTTTTCGAGGATATTTTTAGGCGCCAATTGAATATGCCATGACCCAATTTGTAGTGCAGTTAAATGCAGTTAAATTAAAAGCAATCGGAATAAAAAGCCGGGAAAAGTCACTCTACTAAACACAAACGGAAATAAAAATGAAAACGAAATATTCACTGCAAGGCTCCTGAAAAGCCCCTTTCTGTGCACCTCATAACCAGCGCCCGTTCCTGCTATGTGCTGCTGCATGTATATTCCAAATGGTTTTAAGTGGGATCTGGCGATGAACACGGAAATTTTGTTGCCAAATGAATTCGCATCTATGTTCGCGGTGATGCACAGTATTCTCTCCAAGTTAAGCAAACGAAACATACCAAATCAAAGCAAATGAAACAGAAAAAGGAAATGTTAAAAAATGTGGAGAAATATTTAGAGAAATGGATTCTGATTTTTTTAATATTCGGAAAATTTGCAGTTTCGCTAAAAATATACAAACATAAATTATTGACTGGAATGATTTTGTTAATTAAGTATAATTGTGTTTCTAATAAAGTAAGTATTGCCAGTTCTAAATTTTAATATTTAAGGAAAAGGGATTCATTTTTTAAATTAGGAGACATTTCTTACAAAATATATTTGGGAATACTTTGTATATATTGTATATTATATATCTGAGTGGTCTCTACTCTCAAGTGCTTATATTGTAGATATTAAATAAAAAAAATTTAAACTTAATTTATTTTCATGGCGACAACCATAAACAAAATCATACAACTTCTTTTTTGTTTAGGGTACAGTACTATGCGTTGGTGCTGTTGCAACTAAAATGCAAAACGACCAACAGCAACGGAAATGAATTTCAGTTTATGACTTCGCAGTTGAATGCGAGTTGTAGATATACATACGACGAAATTTTCCTCGCAATATGTGCTCTAAGCCGTGCGCGAATAATTTGGGTCCAAAATGTTCAACAGTACTCACCGGTGGCGATTCGAAGAGCATCACTTCTGTGCCTTTAAGTACTAAAAATCTGGGCTTATAGCTTTGCCAGGATATATTGTTATTAATGACTCCTTCGTTCACCCAGCCCATGTACTCAATGCGTTCCCCCACTGCGAAATTACGATTGTAGAGCTTCATCTGCAAAGAAAAGGAAATATCCATTGCAAGTGAATTTTGATTGAATTTTTCTGTTCATAGTTCCACAAAAACAAAGAGAACGTTAATAACTATAAAACTAGACCAAACAACGAGTGTTCGTGTACTCACACTACCATGGTTAATTCAGCTCAAATACTCGAACATTACCAGCAAATTAGTTTTGTTAAACCCGCCCTTGTTTTCTTACTGAGAAATCATTTTAAGTGCGCTCATGAGTATTTTTGATGGGATATGCTGTAATTGAGCGCCTTTGTTCGATGTACTGGCGCCTAGCAATACTCGTACATCTGCATTCAAATTGCTTAATTGAAAGCCCTTTCACTTTTGTTGGTTAAACTGTTTTCATTATGCCTTCAGCAACTGCACTCTTATAAAAAATATATATTAAAAATCGGAGAGTAGCAATCATTTCAATCGAACGGACTTTTAAATTCAAAAATTGATCCATACTATAATTACCAAGAAAGAGTTGATTAAAGTTATACGCTGGTCACAATATGCCATAAGCTTATGAAAACGTGTTGTTTGGAAATCTGAATTTGATTAATGTCTTAGCTTAGCCTAACGTTATAGGAAAATGTTGACCTTAAGTTTCAAATGTACAAATTTTGTGAAACCAAGAATAATTTTTACCTTTAAATTAAGGTAACTCCTTTTTAAATCTCAATTGGAGAATCCTGACTAATTTCTCGTGATCCAAAAATAACCTTAATGCCGATATTGAAATTTTTCGGCAATCACTTTCGTAATTTTAGGATTTGGAGTAGATAAATTCATTTCCGGTGCATAATAATGATTCTTCCCTAATTTTTTCTTTAGTTTGCAAACTCATCCCTAAATTCCTCTTTTTCCCATCCAACTAATTAATTGTCACCTGATTATTATGAATGAAAAACGAGGCAGGAAAATGAAATCATTTCACCCCGTCAAGTTCATTTTGGTCATTAAATAGAAAGGAATTCATGGAATATTATGTTGGAATTAATTTTTGAAAGTTTTTGGATTTTGTGTGTTTAATACATACCTGCAAATGCGTCAAGCCCACCACATTATCGGTTATTAATTTCAGCCACTGACTTAAAATGGCTAAATCATCACAGTGTATAATGCCAGTGGAGGCGCCATTAAGGCCGCGTACCTCAAACGCATTCGGGCGCAGCTTGTCCGTGCCGTAAATGTAGCGCGTCACATAGGCCATCATCAGCGGAACTGCGGTAATTAATGAAAACAAACCAACAAACACGAAAAGGAAGCAGACATGCATTAATAATTGAAACTCTATAATAATTAACCAGTTTTCCTGTAAGCAAAATAAAATAGTCACTCGGATGGAAAATGTTCGTTTTACCTGCGACCACATCCACCCATTTCTTTTCTGGTTCCGAACAAATTGACATTGGACGACTACAGCTACGGCTTATTATTCCATTGTTTACCGAGGATTTATATCCTTCGTCAGCCTTTAATTCCGCGCAAGTTGCATCATTATCAGAGTCAGGCGTATCCTTTGTGACTGCGTGAATCCAAGAAAGAAAGCAAAAGAGGAGAAGAGCTTTAAGCACCAGTCAGGAGGCTGTGTTAAATGTAAATGCACTTTTGAGTACTATGCCCACACGCACTAAGCCATACATGCATGTGCACCCGAATAATATTGGCAAGCACAACAGCCTTACGGTGGCTGTTGTCGTCCTTCCCGTGCTGGTGAAATGGTGATTAAAATGAAAAATCCAGGCTGGGAATGAAGACAAAACTAAGCAACTCAAAGCAAAGCAAAGTAAAGTAAAGTGCAAATGCAACAATTCGCAGTGAAGATTAACATGTTGAATATTACAAGGTGTAGGTTTATGGTGGAGTATAAAAGAAAGTGGCAGTAGGAGTACAAAAGAAATTGAAAGTTAAGTACAAACGTGTTACTTAAGAGACAAAGTCCACTGGCTTGAAAACGAAATAAACACAAAAATGCATGACTTAACAAACTTCTGGTAAACTTTTAAATTTCAAATGCTTCAAACGAAAAACAACTTTAGAGCAGTTTCTTAATTTTTAGTATGAAAATAGCAGAAACAACAAAAAGAGGGATATTTAATTCGAGTATAAAAGAATAACGTAAAAATTCTGCGTAACAGAAAAACAAGGACACTGAGCATAAATGAGAATAAACGCACGAATAAATGAAAGAAATTAAAGAAGGAGGGAAGAATGAAAGGCATGCACTGACGCTGGCAATGGGAAAAAAGTCAAGGAGAAAACGCAACGATGGATGCGCGCAACGCTCCCTCTCAGCTTGAGAAAAAGGTAGTAAATTCCATTTACGGCATCGCGGGCGAGCTTGAGAAACCGCATTCGCAAGCAACAGTTTTGTGCTGAAATTTAATTCATACTAAATACATAAAAACGCGAGGTGTGACATAAAATGAGAAAATAAAACAGAAAAAACCAGAACATTCGAAAATTCACGGTGGAGTTAAAATTCTTCATTTTAATGAGTCCCAGTAAAAAGTATAATTAAATTTAATTAAAATGAGAGCATAAATTCGGATGTGAAAATTTGTCGCTACAATATTTATTTTAAATTGCAACTCTATAAGGTTAATCCGCGGAAATTTCTGTAGATATTCTTTAACTATTCATATAATAAATTTAAGATGGAACAGAATGTAAATGAAAGTTTTAAGGTTATAGAAGGGGAAGATCAGAGAATTTAATAGTTGATAACTATTACTACATCTCAGTGAATTCACAACTGAGCTGTTGGTCGATATGTGCTTTCATCTTTTGTGAAGTTTCTGACGCAATAGGTGCCTTCCTAGATATAAGTATTAGTGCTAAACAAAGGAGCATAATTGGCACATCAACATTTATTCTCAATATCTCTGCTGCCGATGATCTCAAAAGTTTTTGAAAAACTGCTAATTAAACGTTTAATGGCTATAATTTAAAAAAAAGGTATTATTCATAACACCAATTCGAGTTCAGGACAAACCACTCAACAATTGACCAAGTGCATCAGATTACAAACGAAATTGAAAAAGCGTTGGAAGAAAAGAAAGTATGCTCTGCGATTTTTTTTTAGATGTGTAGCAAGCATTTGATAAAGTATGCTGGCCTTCTATACAAAATTAGAATGCTCCTACCATACGAATATTTTGAAATCTTAAATCGTACTTGAATAATAGATAGAAGAATCAGGGCTAAAAAATGGAAAAAAAACTAAACAGCACTAAATCGGTCCACATAAACTTTACAAACATGAATATCCAATATAACGAAAATTTTTTTATAATATTTCTGATTACTGGATTCTGTAAAGTAATACTAAACCATTGTATCATAATTTAGTTTTAATGAAATATGTTTAATTTAGAATTATTCAGTTAAGAAAGTGTTGAAAAAATTGTACGTTAGAGAACAGTTGAACAAGTTTCAATTTTACTTCTTATTCACTTGTATCTCTGCTACTGTCGAATTACAAATGGCATCAAATAAGCTTGTTTCGACATCGATTCAACATATTCGAGCACATTGTACATACATTAACGCGAAAGAATAGAATATTGAAGAATCATATTTTTGATCAACATCATGAGAGAAAGACATATCATTCTTATTGATTTATCGCTGATCACTACTTATAGCATTAAACAAAACGAAATAGCAGCGTGTATTTTCGATTTAATTTTAGTTTAACATTTTATTCCTATTTAATCACAAATGAATGATGTTGCTAATTTTTATGTTCCTATCAAATAACCATATCTCATTCGTATACAATATCAAAAAGAGATAAAGCCATAAACTTCTTAGAAGCAGAGCGAAAAACACTTGGAAGTAAAACAGATATTAAAAGCTCATAATGACCGAAATTCTACCAAAGTTTATTTGGTTAAAGCAAAATTATTTTTAAAAAGAACTTCAATTATGAAAATACGTTTTTATACCAGGAAAAAATCGAATTATAAGGTTATGCGGTGAATGCTGACAATAGAAACCATCTTAACAGCCAGCACGTGCCTCATATAAAAACTCATGAAAATCATATTTGAAATCTACAATGAAAGTCCGAGTCGTCTACGATGATGCCATTTTCGATTAAAACTCTTGCCTTAACAAAGAAATTATTCTTATTGAGGGTACTCGAAAATGCGAACAGAGGTCAACTATCATAATGTTTACAATTATTGAGAAAAAAGTGTAACTTGAAGCACTTGGAAGTGCACATTTACTATGGATACTTCAAATCACATAATGGTACTTAAAGAGTATACATTTTCATTGCTGAGCTTCGATGATGGATTTGAAGAAGCGGAATGACACAGAACTGATATGTGGGCAATCTAAGTGTGTACCAATCAGTTACTAATTAGAAATTGTCAACTACTAATAATCTCAATTTATGGTACATTTTCGTAACCAGTCATGTGAATGATTTGAAACGATACAGGGACAGGAGAAAGGTAGGAATGTGGGAAGAGGATTTAACCAAAACTGAAATTGAAAATGCAAACTAATACAATATGAATGTGATGTGATATTTGAATGTGTGTTATGTGGTATAGAAATTTAATTTAAAGAGACTAAAGTACCAATACTGAGCCCTTGGAGCATAATAAAAGCGCGTAATAAGATTAACGAACATTTGAATTCACATAAGAGTACGTAAATGAAAACTGTGCTTACGTTGCTTCTGCAAAAATGGTGTTGCTGCCCTGTAATGCTTCACCGTCAGCACCACAATGTCGCCAGCATTGCGCAAAATGTTCACAGCGTCGTCATGCGGACATGCGGTTATGTATTCGCCATTGACTTTAATTATCGCATCGCCCACAAACAATTGTCCCGTTATGTCGGCGGCTTGATCCTTGTATATACGTGATATCAAAATGGGTAATTTGTGTTCAGCACCGCCCTTTATGCTGAGTCCAAGGCCACCCTGTTTTTGGCGCGTTATCTGCACCATGCGTTCCTACGATATAAGTGTAGTAGAAAACCATGGAAAGTAAAAATAAATTATTTAAAATTATTATTATACCTCTTAAATTAATAAGAACTAAAAACAGCAGCAATAGATAGGTATTATTTTCTTCATTCATTCCTTTTTTGTACTAGTTATGGAAATTGTAATATATGACCCGGTTGGTTAAGCGCACTTTATGAATAATTGCGCAAAATTACTGTTTTTGTTGTTGAATGTGTTGTATAATGCAACCGTCAGGTTCTATTAAATTGTGCTTTTCATATTGCAAGCAGAGTTTATTTATCATCCCCAAGCAGACTCATTGGGAACTTCGTTGGTTTTTTGAACATTTGTCAACTCACAAAAATTGATGCTCATTTCTTCAATTCTTTTTGGAGTTGTCCTCGTCCCCAAGCTGTCTTATGCTTGGCATTGTAATTTGTTTGTACCCTATGCGTTTGTTTTCCATAGTGGATGGAGGCAATGGATAGTAGCTGTATAAAGCCCATTTATTTTAAATACTGTTCCCTAAACGTTATCAATTAGTGTTGCATGTTTAAATACAATATTTCCATATTCGCAAGACAAATATTGGATGCACATTTTTTTTGTGTTTTGAGTGTACAAATAGTAACGATTGCACAAGAAACATTCCCGATTATGGCCAAACTTTGAAGTAAACTGCCACTATTTTAGAATATGCAAAATTTGAAATAGAATTTATCAGTTTGTGTATAAAATATCTTATATCCCTGGTATAAAATATCTTAATATCTATCTATCTAATGTCTATAAGGTTACTTTAGATGGTAATAGCTTCTGTAAAACATTAGAAGCTTGGCAGTAAATAAGTACTTTTTATCCCTAGAACTTATATAATTATTATTGAAAAATGTAGATATCAGAACTATAAATGGTGTAAAATGTAATGTTAGATGGCCTATAAAGAAAAATTTAATAGATGGTTTTTTTTTTTTTTATTAGTGCCGATCCAGCTATTACTCCTTTCTTCTGAAATAATATTCAAGTTTGTATTTCTTAAACAGAAAACAAAATTTATTCAACTTAGTAAGTAAAACCAAAGAAAAATACCAATATAACTGGTAAAAATATAATAAGAGAAGTGAAGTTAGGACAATTGTATTACCTTTGATTCCATTGGTGGTCCATTGTGGAGCGGATTTGTCGGTGTAACAACTTCCAATTTTTGTAATGTTAATAATTCCATTGTTAAATTCAGTCTAAGTGGTTCGGGTTTGCATTTGCCATCGCTGACATTTACCATACCAGTACGTATCTGAAAGAGTAAAATCAGAGGGTATTAGCTGAATATTAAAAGACGCATTGTGAAGATATATTGAAGATGTAATCAAACTAAAGTAACACCTGCAAAACATCAAGTGAAACAATACAAACTAAATGCAATAACAACTATGAATAGAGTATTATCTTTTTAAACGCAAATATTTTCATTTGTCTTTAAACTGGCAATAGTTTTACTAATACTTTGTATGCTTTGCATAAGAATTTACAATGGAAATGTTAGAGATCATTTTATTGTATTTTACCATATAATGAGCTTAAAAGTTTGACTAAGGCAATTCTCTGTTGGTTAAGTATTATATGCTCAGCGTGATTCGTTGCCAGAAATTGAACATTTCTACCGTGATAAACACCGCATTCAGCGATGCTGTTTCGGCATCAAATTGACATGCTACTTGAATTTTTTAAGTGTTAAATCGTTTTTATTTGCATAACGACATTTAACTGGTCGTTATATTGGGAACGTCTTTCGTTTTGACGGATCTTGTTGATTTTTCTTTTTCTTGTCTGTAAACACAAAACACAGGAAAAAAACATTTTTCCATCGTGACCAAAAATGTGTTTTCTTTTTGAAAAGTATTTATTTTGAGATTTCTTTGATGATAATAACTCTTTAGCAAATCAGAATGGAAGTGTTTACAAATGCTGAACAAAGTAGTACTAATCGAACACAGTATCTGTAAACATAAATGTTATATCTGGCTATATATAAAATTTAATTTTCGTACCAATGTGTTATAGGAATGCTTATTTCGCAACGCGATCTGAATTAAATATATTATGCTGACCTGCATGCACAAAGATTTATGTGGAGCCATTTCAGAGGCTTGTAAATTGATGAGTGTCTGCCAATCATAGGACACTCATATAAAATGCATTCTTTGGAATACTTTCCATTCCACGCAGTCTCCAGATATCTTTCCAACTTTAATATGTGTTTAATGATGAACATTAGAAATTAAATGCAGTGTAAGTCTTTTAATATGCGTGAGTCAATTGGCAGCTATGTATGTCATAATGTGTTCATTTGTGTTCTAGTTAAATGTTCCGAAATTAATTAATATTAATTTTAAAATAACTTATCCGAATAATGATTCATTGTTAAAAAAATATATTGTCCTCTGAATAAGAAAATTACTTCGTTTATAACTATTTTATATCACCATATAATTCGAGATACAGGGTGGCTGATGAAAGCCGCTACCAAGAAAAAATGTAATAACTTCTTTTCTATTTAATGAATCTGGTTTTTTTTTTTTATTTTGCAGATTGATTGTTAGATTTATCAAAAATGGATAACTGGGACACTGAAACAAGAATTTGGATTGTCCGCCGCTATCACGCACTGGAGTCCGTAGTTGCGGTTCAAAGGGAGTATAGGCGCACGTTTGGCGGCAATCCACCGAGCAGATGGACCATAATGAGACTTGTAAACAATTTTGCCGAGCATGGGACAATCGCTGCAGTAGCTGCTGCCATACAAAATAATCCAAGAGTTTCGACAAGAAGCTTATCTGCTCAAATGGGTATAAGCAGACAGTCATTGCAGTCAATTATGCATAGAGATTTGGACTTATTCCCATATAAAATTCAAATGGCCAACAAATTGAACGCAGCAGACTTCCCGATTCGCTTGGAATTTTGCCAGAAGATGCTTCAAATGGTGGAAGAGGACGGAAACATGATCAACTGTCTTTTTATGTCTGACGAGGCCCATTTCGATTTAAACGGCAACATAAATAAACAAAATTGTCGAATATGGAGTGCTTCCAACCCACAGATACTCCATGAGACGGAATTACATCCACTTCGTGTTACAGTGTGGTGTGCAGTTTCATCACGCTGCATTGTCGGGCCCTACTTCTTCGAAGAAAACGGTCACACCGTTACGGTTACTGGAGACCGTTACTTGGCCATGTTGAGAGACTTTTTCTATCCAGAATTACGCCGAATGAGAATTGCTTTCAACTCAGTGTGGTTTCAGCAAGATGATGCAACTCCTCACAAAGCCCGGCCTGTTATGACAGAATTGCGACGAAAATTTCCCAAAAAGCTGATATCCAGAAACTCCACAATCCGTTGGCCCCCCAGGTCGCAGGAAGTCTACAAAGCAAAACCAACAAATTTGAACGAACTAAAGCAATCCATTCGAGAAACAATTACGGCTATTCCTGTCTCAACTCTCCAAGCAGTAATGAATAACTTTTTGGTAAGATGCCGCACATGCATCATCGAGCAGGGGGGCATTTAAATTCCATTATTTTTAAAACTAATTAAGCTATATTTAATAAAATTGAATGAGCTTTAAGATTAATAAAAGAAAAATGAATTCCATACACTGAAAAAAAAGTTATTTGAGTTTCTTAATGTAGCAATATTCATCAGCCACCCTGTATAAAAGAAGAAACTATAGAATGGTTTTCATGGCAATATCCGGAACGTTTTTATTAGTTTCGTATGTTTTATGTTTATGTGACTTATTTTATATCAGTATTCAAGTTGTAAGGGAAGTCAGTATTAGTAAGAAAATAAATAAATAAATTTATGAAAACTAAAAAAGTTCCAGTTTCTGTATATTTTGTTTCGTAATATTCCTTTCTTATAATTGTGTTTTATTATCTAGTGTCACAAAATGTCTGTCTCTATTTTGAGCTGCCACAGTTTCTTTGAGCGATTTTCTATAATTTTAAAATCTTACCACACTGATCAATAAGTTGATATACGAGTATTCTTCATAAGTTTTTAAATTAAATATGATATTCTTACTTTTAGGTTTTGGTCAACCTTTTCCTCTATCGGAGTGGCCATTTTTGCATTGATCTTCATATTTTCTAAAAAAATAAATAAGACGAATACATTAATTTCATTTATTTATTATATTTATAAAATCATCAGAGAGACATAAGACAGTCTTCATTAAATTGTTAGTTCAACGCTGTTTGAATTATTTTGCATTTTAATTTTCGGTCAATGAAAAGTCTTCTTTACACTTGTATAATAGTTATGATTCTTCCAAAGCTTGTCACACATAGTTCATTATGGTGTTGGGTATAATAAATAGATAAATAAACACACTCCAAGTTGCATTATCTTCACAAACTAAACAAATATCAAAGAAAATATAAAAAAGTAATACAAGTAATAATAAAATAATAGTCCATTAAATTCGAAAATTCCCTGTGACTTGGTTGCAAGTATTATTCTGGGATCGATTGGAGACGACCAAAAAATCCAAGATATACATTTATAGAAAAAAATTATTTATGTAGATTAAAACTAAACTAACTAAACAAACTTCATATAGAATTTGTTTTATTTTATATATGCGTTTAGCGGGACTAATTATAGTAGGGGAGCATTATAAGTATATATTCACTAGTTCTGTTGGTGTGCAAGGTTTCAGTCTACATGATTGTGAAGTTTCTAATGCAGGGATTTCTCTCAGATCTGAATTTGTGTAAGCTAACAGGCGGTGTATGTGCTTGAGGCTGCATGTTTGGATGGTTGCTTCAACAGAGTCAATGTGTAGGTCACGGTGGATGTCTTCGTTTGATATATACCACTCAGCATTGATTATGATTTTGGACTGTATTCTTTGAATTATTCTGATGTTCGATTTTGCTGCAGTGCCCCTAGATTTCGACACCGTATCTCCAGAAAGGCATGATTATTGATTTATATATCTGCAATTTATTTGTCTGCACAAAAGCAATAGAGTTGTCTGAAACGATTATTAATTTCTTGTCTTTTTTGTGGTATATGCTCTTTCCAGAGTAGTTTTGCGTCAGTTATTCCCAAGTATTTTGCCTTTGTGTCGATTTTAATTGGTTCATTGTGTATATGCAAGTGACATTTGTTATGCCGTATATTTGTATAAATAGCTTGAAATGTCTTGTTACTATTAATTTCGACCCCACCTCTTGAACCATAGTAGTGTGGTATCCAGTAGTGTTTGCAATTTTGTTCAGGCTACTTCAATGATGTTATTGGACGATACGGTGTCATCAGCGAATGTAGCTATCATATTGTCTCCTGAGGATGGGGTTGGTATATCGGCAATGTGTAGAAGGTGCAGCAAAGGTCCCAAGAAACTGCCTTGTGGTACTCCAGCTTCTATTGTTTGGATTTCAGAGAATCCATCTTTCTGCTTAACATAGATGTGCCTGCCCCTGATTTAGCTACGTATCAGTTGATAGTAACTTTGCAGCAGTTGGTGTTGTAACTACAGATAATTTGTAGTGTGCGTTGGATTTATCTATTAGGTCAGTCCATCTGTCTGTCCCAACTTCTTGTAAATAGTACGGCCCAGGAATGGAAAGAGAAGACCACTACTGTTTGTATTCATGAAAATACCATATCTCAAGAGATAAAGGCATTATTACTAAAATCAAACCACTGTCAGCTTCGTATAACTCATTTTTCGAAAATTCCACATCCACATGTATGCAGATTCTTATATATAATATTTCGAATCATTTTATAATTAATAAGAGAGGAAAATTATGCTATTAAATGGGTGAGAGGGGTTTCAACAGAACGAGGCGTTGGCAGGTATGGATATATGTATATGAGTATATACAGATAAGATGAGAATGGCTTACCGAACAATTTTGATTTTGTCCGTGCGTCTGTAGCCACCGCTAGAGCTATCTTAATGAAAAATATAGTCTGGACAAAGATAAAGAACCAGATTGCCATATGGGCCGATTTGGACAAAGACCTCACCTACCTCCCATATAAGCAACTTTTTTCACCTTTGTTAAAATGACTATAAGTTCGGTCCAATTGATGGATTAATGATGCAATTTTATAGTTATGTAGATGTGGGTCCTACTAAACACTGGGTAATAAGTGGGCGGTATATAAAAACTGCCACGACCACAATTAACAAATATTCATACCTTAAGATCTATAGAAGATAGATTTATGGACGAAATTTGACGAGAAGCAACATGTGGACATGTGTGTAAAGCTCACTGCAAAAAATTAGGTTGACGAGAAAGGACACGCCCACTTTTGATATAAGGAACTTTCGGGTCTAAAATTAAAATTAACCTACCTATGATCGTATTGATGCTACCCGAATTGGCAGAAATGTACATGAAGTCCATAATAGGGTGTGTGCAAAATATGGGGATCATATTACTATGGTCACGCCTACAATTCACCAAAAATCATTACTAGGTTCCTATTGAAGATTTTTCAACAGGAAGGTTGCGGTCAATAACATTAAACACTACACAAAAAATGAGCGAGTTATTTTTGCAGCCGCGCCCACTATTGACATATTTTTTTAACTTACGACATAAACAATATTTTTGGGCAAAATTTTGTATTAGTACGAATATTGGCGCTACAAAGCTTGGAGTCGATTAAAGAAGGGACACGCCTCCCTTCCATATAACTAACTTTGGGGACCCCATAAAAAAAAATTACCCTATCTATTTTTCTAATGATGATAACTATAAGAATACAAACTAGTAACAGTGTATATTAGGTCCGTACTAGCATGCATGCAAAATATGGCAGATTATTACTACTGCCACTCCCACAATTAACTCATATACATTTTTGGGGCCCTATGAAAGCTTTAGCAATAAACTTCATGCGAAGGTTCAGAGTGCTTATAAAACACAAACCAAAAATGTGCGGTACATTTTGAGAGCCACGCCACTCTATTGATATATGCTTAAAACTTGGGACTTATGCCAAATGTTATGTGAATAATGGGAACCATCAGATAAAGGCCACGCCTACCTCCATTATAACCAACTCAGGCTACCCTACCAAAAATTACCATAAATATGGTCCTAATGAATATATATGAATAAAATGAACATTGCCATGGTTTAACTCGCTCGCACATAAAGGGAATTTCGTAGTCGGTCTAACCTGACTTTGGACTTCTTTACTTGTTTTAAGTTGACTTCAGTAAGAAAGTAATTTTTAAAAAATGACTTTTTTGCTTTCATTTGGATGTTTTTTGAATGTAGCGAGCAGCGTGAAGTCTCAAAAGCAATTGTATCCAAATAGTGTTAACATACCTTGGAACAAATGATTTATCTGCCTCTACCCAAAATATCGCTTCAAATTTCCTCACATATAAGGGGATTTATAGAACACCTGTTGCTCTTTTCGAATTACATAAAGTTAGAAATAAGTTTTGAAAGAAGGATTTTATCATTAGGTGTTTATATTTCTACTATTCGCAGCATTCCAATCCAAATCAATTGTATTTTTCAACGTTGAATTGACTTTGTCAGCATAATTGGTTGTGCAATTTATGTTTGTAAAATACCAGAAATAGAAGAGTAAGTTTTTAAAAGAACTGCCATTTGAAAATACAATCCGGGTTCGAATACTGAGTGCATTATTTTGAAAGATAACTGTTAAATTTTTTGAACTATTAAATGTAACTGATTTTATATGAAGATATATGAAGAATTTTGGTATTTTAAATATTTTTTACGGCGACCCATTTTTAGCGTATTCTTATACAAATACAATAATTTTCATGCATGCCTGGTGATTTTTACTGTTACTTTATTTAAGCGCTAACTGTGGCCATTGAGTTTTCTTGATGACTTTGTGAAGTGTGATTTTGCTAACTGAGTAACAAGGTATTTTATGGTCAATGTAATGGAATCAAATTGTATTGTTCTGCCGGGAGTCGTAGTTTGGCTTCATCAGTATGCGGATATAATATAACCTAAACCTTTTTGACAACATTGTAAGGCAATTTAGTCAAATATGTTCAAGTTTCTGTATGCGGCGTTTGAAAAAATGTCAAATTCATCAATAAATAGAAAGATTAATAGATATTATAATCTAGGTGCCTGGTCACTATGGTATCACTGGTAATGAAACTGGTAACAAAGCAGCAAACGATGCATTTTATCTCCCCTTAATTTTCCACCCCAACTACAACTCTTCCGACAAAAAAAAAAAATTTATAAACGAGTACTACTTCGAAATACCCTTTATCCTTTCTTGTGCGTGCCAGTGCAACAATGAGGATATTTTCTTCATAAATCATCATTAGGAGCATATTCAGGGTATTTTTTGGAAGGGTTCCTTGAAATGATTATATCGACCCCATTTCTTGTGCATGGCTTTCTAGTGTCAATATAACCACTAATATAAAATTTCGTCAAAAAATATTATGTAGGTCGAAAGTTAGAATAATATGTCAATAGTGGGCGTGGCTGTAAAAATAACACGCCCATTTTCTGTGTAGTGTTTAATGTTACTACCCGTAACCTTCCTGTGAAATTTCGTTGAAAAATCTTTAATAGGAACCTAGTAATGATTTTTAGTTAATTGTGGGCGTGGCAGTAGCAATAATCTGCCCATATTTGGAATGCATGCTAGTACAGACCCAGTGTATACATCTACCAATTTGTTTTCATATATCATCACTAGAAGCATAGATAGGGTAATTGTCTTTAAGTGGGGTCCCCAAAGTTCATTATATGGGAAGGAGCCGTATCCTTCCGCTGATCGCCCCGAATCTTGTATGTGGCTTTGTAGGGTCCATATACGCACTAATATAAAATTTCGTCCAAAAATATTGTATAGGTGGCAAGTTATAATAATATGTCAATAGTGGGCGTGGCTGTAGAAATAACACGCCCATTTTTTGTGTGGTGTTTAATGTTAGTATCCGCAACCTTCCCGTGAAATTTCATTGATAAATCTTTAATAAGAACACAGTAATGATTTTTGGCTAATTGTGGGCGTGGCAGTTGTATTATGATTTCCATATTCTGCACACACACTACTATGGACCCCATATATGTTTCTGCCAATTTTTATTCCGCTGGCATCAATACGAGAATAAATAGGCTAATTTTAATTTTAGACCCGGAAGTTCCCTATATCACAAATGGGCGTGTCTTTTCTCTGATCAGCCCCATTTGTTGCAGATAGCTTTATAATGTCCACATGTTCCTTCCCGTAAAATTTCGTCCGTAAATCTCTACCAGATCTTAAGTTATTAATATTTGTTAATAGTGGGCGTGGCAAATATTATATACCGCCCACTTTTTGTACAGTGTTTACTAGGACCCACATCTCCATAACTGCCAAATAATGTCAGGATTCCGTCTATTGGACCGAAGTTATAGTAATTTTAAAAAAGGTGAAAAAAGTTCCTAATATGGGAGGTAGGCGTGGTCTTTGTCCAAATCGGCCCATATATCTATCTAGTTCTGTATCTTTGTGCAGGCTACACTTTTGCAAAATTTCATTAAGATAGCTCTAACGGTGTAGGAAAAAAGTGGCCACAGACGGACAGACGGGCAGACGGACAGACGGACAGACAGACGGACAGACGGACATACGGACGGACAAAATAAAAATTGCTTGGAAAGTGATTCTGATCATATCTGTATTAATATGTCCATACCTACCACGCCCCCTTCTCGAAATTGCAACTCCTCTCAAAAGCACACAATTAGTATACCCTATTTACCTTTTTTAAACGTAAAGGGTATAAAAATCACTTTGAAGCAAAACGTATATCCATTTGGGATCAGACCCACCAGCACCACAAAACTACAACCTCTCAAGAAACACTCTATAGGACTTCGGTTATTATAAATACGACACCCTTTTACCCCGTTCTTCTTTCTCTAATTAAACTCCTCCTCGGTCACACCATGTTTACCCATAAACACCTTTCTGATAAAAGCTCTTCAATATGTCATTTTTAAACAGCCCATCTCAATCATACATATCTTAACATCATGTACATTCTTACATAATCAAAGGCTTCAAATTTTCCAAAACACATACCTCACTAACATCCTTTCACTATCTAACCAAGACAACATCTATACAATAATTAATTTCCTAAAAAAAGGAACATATTACATCTAATCAACCCCACTCTGTATACTCATACTAATTATACATTTTACACTCATCTCCTCTCATAGATACATATGTACTCCCCCTATATTAATATTTAAGCTAGCTGAAGGCCTGGTAGTTATAGCTTAAAAAAAATCAAGTTTATATTTTATTTTACATAGGATAGAAGCAGTTAATAAATAAATAAATAAATAAATAAATAACAATGAAACTGCATTATTATTGCACAACCCCGAGAACTGTATTTATATTATTGAAATTTTACTAGCAAACCTACAAATCAAAATTATACTCGTATTTTAAAAAGTTCGTCTACGTACTTTCACAACGAAATTTTGCAAGCTTTATTTGGTTCAAACTGTTTAAACAAAGTCTCTTTTCGACTATTAAGCGTGAATATTAATCTACAAGTGAATAAAATGAGACTTTTTATTTATTCAATTGCTAATTAAGGCAAGCTTGTTGTTTTGGAGCTAAGTGTGTGCTGTTGGAATAAATGTAAATTTTGTGCGTCATACTGGTACCATAAAGTGTGAATCCCGCCTTCAGTTAGAATTCACAATATTGTTTTATCTATCTATACCTATTCGAATATTCCCAAATGATAATATGGATACAATTTATTGAACCAGAAATTGTATTTAATTAAGATATTATATATTTAAGAATATTAATATATCTTTTATATTTGGACAAAATATGTCAGCTGATATTTGGCTTTCATCATATAAGGGAGTATGAATAAATATTGTGGTAGTATTAGTCTGCGAAGAAAACAGTAAAATAAAATACAGTAATTAGCAAGTGCTCTTAAAAAATACAACATTTTTCAATTGTAATTAATTGAAGGTTTTCAAAACAATTTAAGTGGAGGCATACGGCGAACACACCTAGTCGGAATAATAAAGTAAATAACATTTTGCACACCAATACTTCGAAAAACCAGCAATCGTACGACGGATGCTTAGAATAGACCAACCATTTTGGCAAAATATCTCAACGAATTTAGTTTTTCTAGTTCTCTCAGTGCGATAGGTTGAATTGTTCCATTTCAAAAATGAAATGTAAGTACACTTTGTTTGGTGGATGAAAATTGCTAAAGTGATTTAAATATACTATAACTTTTAGTATTAATATTGGGTCTGCTATCTATTGGAGTCTCATGGGCCGATCCATCTCCATCACCAACTTTACCTTTTTCCAGCGAACTTTTCTATTTAATCACCCAGGATCGGCAAATAGATAATATAGTCGTTTCTCCTGTTTCAATACGAACCTGCTTGGCCTTGGCCTATATCGGTGCTAACGGTACTACTGGCGATGAACTCAAAAGAGGCCTGCAACTGACTAGCAACAATAAGCAAGAAGTGTCCGAAGAATTTAGTCATCTTTTCGAGAAAACGGCAGCACTCGTGTTAGCAAATCGTGTTTACATAGACGCACAATTTCAAACTTTGCCCACTTTTGATGAACTTGCTAGCATATATTTCAATTCGGCTGTAGAGAGTGTTGACTTCAAGAATGATGCGGAAGTTGCTGATAATATTAATTCGTGGGTGTCAAAAGAAACTAATAACAAAATACAGCGTTTGGTATCAAAAGACAATTTTGACGAAAGCACATTGGCAGTATTGGTAAACGTGATTTATTTCAATGCTAAATGGGCAAAGCCATTTTTAGAAACATCCACAACAACTCAAGAATTCTTCGTAAGTGCAACAGAAATTGTGCCTGTGGATATGATGAGTCAGCTGTCTCAGTTCCGCTACGGTGTATTGGATGATTTGCACGCCACTGCAGTAGAATTACCCTATGAAGGCACGAATCTAAACATGTTAGTGATATTGCCGAACAGCATTGACGGCTGGAGTGATTTACAGGCCAAATTGCAAAGCGTTGACGTGACCACTATTTCGGAGACTCTTAAGGAAGAGTCAGTACAAGTGGAGTTGCCGAAATTCAAAATTGAATTTGGTATCTCACTCCAATACGTACTAGAAAAGGTTAGCTAATTAAAAGAATTAACATTCTTTGCCCTAACATAATCTTCCTTGCAGATGGGCATGTCGACAATGTTTACAAGTTTTGCTGATTTTAGTGAACTCCTGAACACTGAACAGAAATTAAAAGTTTCAGAAGTTAAACACAAGGCTTTCATAGAAGTTACTGAAGTGGGCACGGAGGCAGGTGCTGCTACTGGTATGTCATCATTTTATTTTAGATCCTTTATTCACATAGTTTATATATCTTTATATATTTTTATTACAGCTGTTTTCTCTACTCGAAATATGGTGATAAGCCAGGACAATGCTTATAAATTCATTGTGAACCATCCATTCAATTTTTACATTCTGGATGCCCAAAATGTCCACTTCGCCGGAACAATTAAATCCTTTGATAAACTGATAAAATAAAACAAATATCAAGCATGTATAAACCTAAAGTTATCATGATAAATTTTGCAATGTGCACAGATCCAGAAGTTTCATTTTTGCTGAAGCGAAAAGAGAATTTAAAACCCATTAATTTTTCCACATTTAAAGAAGTCAGAGAGTACATTTCTTTTTCTGTATTCCTTTCTATTTAAAAATAACTTTGCATTCGAATATTTATCATGCTACACATTTTTTTCATGTTATGTTCTGAACAATGAATACATTTAATATATAAATAAAAAAATTTGTGTTCAAGTAATTTTTAAATGTTTTAAATTATTTTGAAAGCATGATTGCATTGGATTGTACGTCCATCACAAATATCGCAAACAGTACAAAAAAGATTGACAAGTGATATTGACTGATTTTCTAATACACAAATATTATAGCAACTATATTCAATGCATTTTTGGAACTTCTCTGACTTCTTAATAAAGAAGAAAGCTTAAATTTACTGTTCTGACTCATTCAATATAAAAGGTTTTCCAATAGCGGTACTATAGCATAGAAATTTCCTATTGGGTGCTTTTGTAAATATTTTGTTGTCAGTTTCTTGAACCCATAGTTAGCAAAGATGGACGATTATTTTGAATATATATATACTCGTATATACAATCACACCATGAACTTAATCGAATATATCACGAATATTTGCTTTTCATTTCATAAATGATTTCTAGCTTTCATTTACATCTTCCGTCGAAGCGACTGTTCAACAGCAGCCATTCCGTAAAAACAATCGACTTTGTAGTGGATATACCAATTAACTGTTCGAGACGGTGCGTTGAAAGTTACTGGTGTCAAAGCATTTTGGTTACATGAAAATTTCGGCTACAGACAACTTTTATCGCCGAACATAATGAAGTAGTCTTGGCTTCCCAAGTTTCGAAAACTCAATCTCAAATTGTCATTTTCTTATTTTGCTTCAATAACCCTTGAACATTAAATTTTGCGATTTCAAATCAATAAATTTGGATACTTTACTGGTTTATAATTCTCCCCTTGACTGGGAGATAATATTTTAGTCTTTCTCTGTCGACGAGGAAGTTGAGTGGCTCAGATATCAGAAATTATTACGAAAGTATATTTGAATTAGGCTTTCAGTGACTGGAGCGCATCAAAGATAATGATACTTTTAAGACTGTCTGTGAAACAATAAATGTTTACATATTTTGTCCTACTGAATCAAATTTATTTGAATTCAGGTAAAAAATTTCCGCAGTGGCAAAGCCCCCCAAATTTATTATGTAAGTATTGAAATATATACAAAGGTATTCAATGCCCAGGTAAAGTTAAATTCAATGTATTTTTATCTTACGAGTACTGCCATTCTTAAAATTTCTAAGAAATCAGTGTTTTCAAATGTTTAAATCTAGAGGAGGAATTTCTAAAGGGCATTTCCGGCGTTTGGTGCGGAATTACTCCTCTATTCACCCGAGTTGTCTCACTTGAGTTCTGTCTCAAGTGAGACACGATTTGTGTCAGTCGATTTTGTGACATCTATTCAGGAGCAAAAAGCTCGTTAAATTCACCTCCAGTGGCGAAACAGTTTCGCTATGCATTTTTTCAGCGGATTCCTGAAGTTGGGCACATTGAATTTGAATTTAAAAGAAGTCGCAACAAAAGATGTAAGTATTTGCACTTAATTTTAGAAATTAGAACAAAGTTGTAATTATCTTTCATTTAAAACCAGGAAAAATCAAAGGACCAAGCAGGAGCAGCTGCAGTTATATGTCGCATATTGCAAAAGGCACAATGAGCTGTAGGCAGGAAATTTGCATTTACAATATTTATATACGTATCTATATATATATATATATACTCGTATATATATATATATATATATATATATATATATATATATATATATATATAGATATATATATATATATATATGTATATATATATATATATATATATATATATATATATATATATATATATATATATATATATATATATGTATATATATATATATATATATATATATATATATATATATATATGAATAGCTCTGAGACACTACTGATACTCGGCTGACACATGTGCATGTGTTGAGTTTTGTGACTGAGTAAGAATAGATGGGTACATTTAAATTGAATGGGCCGGTTCGGAACATTATGAAACTAATTATAATCAAGCTGTAGTTTCGTCTACAACAAGTTGTGTATTCATTATTCTGTACTGGGCAGTACAAGGTTCAGTTCAATGGTTTACTTATTTTTTGAGAGTTTTGTATATTTTGTTCACTTTATATGTCTACTACATACATACATTTTCTGTTTTATAACCTATAAATAAAGAGAATAGGATTCAAATAGGAAGGTGAGGATAAAACAACAAACATGTAACATCACTAAAAACACAAAATCAATAAACAAAATTTTTCTCAGTTACTGATAAATGAATCGAATTCATAACAAAAATATTTCTCAAAAAATTTGCTTATCCAGTCATAATTAATTATACTGGCCACAACAACCACATTACCAACACATAAGTTACACTTTCAGTTTTTTGTAAGTGCAATTATACTTATTTTTCCGATTGCGTATACTGCTATGGGCAGTCAAACCACATCAACAAGAGAATTCTAAAATCATGAGCTAAATTCTTGAATGACGACCCGAAAACAATAACTAGCAAGTTAAAAAATCAAACACAAACACGCGCGGTTGCTGTAGGTGAATTGAAAAATTAATTAACTTAATGAAGGAAGCTGAGTTGTGAAATCAGACCAAACAAGCCGAAAGGATAAAAAGCGAAACTCAACAAACATACTTATACCAAGCAAGACTGCGTGCGACAGAGAAGGCGAGAAGATTTGGGGTCTGTCTTTGGCATAAGAAATCACTATGCACAATTAGTGCCGAATACAATAGATTGCACAAGAGCCGCTACAAATTTGCTGGTTCAAAAGCGCCGGCAGGTGGCAGGATAATAATATATTTATTTCCTTATAAACACAGAGATGCGAGCAGTAGCTCATGAGCAAATTGTAATAAGTCTATAATTGTAGTTAATATTAGATTCTAATATATTTTGATTTCTATTTAGATTCAATTGTTCTTCTTTAAAATTCAAACTTATCTACCCTTCAACAATCATGCATTTGTCAAACTGATAGTGCCTAAAAGTATGCAAGCATATTTTGCACAAAAGTAATTTCTCTTATTGGTGCTTATGCAACTAAGTACGATATACATGTGAGTAAATATTTATATATGTTGATCTATGTTGCAAACAACTTCTAAGTCAAAAAGTCACAACAACAAATACAACACCAAAATTGAACAATGCCGCAGAGCAGCAGAACTCACTCACCCACTTCACTCAAACTTGTAGCAACCAGAAATTGCTCTAAAAAATGTGATGGTGTTTGCACGCCAAGGAGACACCAGCCGACTCCGAATTCCCAGTTAATCGTTCTCTGCTGACGCATGTCAGTGTGAATGCGATATGCGAACTTTCTTTGCAAGTTTCAAAGTGTGTTATGCTAAATACGTAAGAAGTAAAGTGCTAGTGTAATTGTATGTAAATATAACATACCTATTTATGTGGTGTTTTGTTTTCCCCTCAATGAATTGAGTATCTTTTGTGACAGAATTTTACTTTCAGAAAAAAATATGGGGTTCAGAATATGAGCGGTCAAACATTTCCCTTAAGTACACATAACAACATCCCTTCCATAGAATTGTAGTAATAATAATGAAATTATTCAACAGTAGTATTAACAAAGACAATAACAACTAAACGTAAATACTCTTTGGTATTAACTCTTAAACTAATTTATTCATGGTCATAATTTTTCTTTCTCTGTTTAACTATAAATGCATGCCTATCTATAAATGAACTGGATTAGTAAACACGAAACGAAGGACAGTAAAATATTTTAGACGAATAACTGTACTGAGGTTGGTCGCCATTCACAAACACTATAATTAATAAGTTAGAAATTAATAATATAAATTTAAGTAGGTCAAACATATTCATTTAGCAGAAAATCCTTAGGGTCATTAAAGTAAACAGTTGATATTGTCATCACCAGGTTTATGCTTTATATTTTTTAGTTTTGAATATAGTATCAAAAGTATTACAATTGCCAAAAAGCTACGCAAGTTTTGGATTATATTTTACGGATACAAGATAATTTATCTACACTGCAGTTTATATAAGCCAGACTCTTCTCATCCTTGGATCTTATCAAAAATTCTAGTTTGATAGGAATTAGTCCAACTTCCTGGCTACTGTGCATATTCCATTATTTTTTTTTATTTGCCATGTGAATGCATAAGTCTGACTAAGTCTTAAATATACAGCCTATTAATTGTATAAATGAATGCCATGTGGAAGTGGTTAATGTAATTGTGCTTGTATCCTATCCGATGAGTCATAACACTTGGAATTCACCTGATCTACTATATTTCCATACTTAGTCTTCTGAGGAGTAATTGTATAATTTCAAATTGACTGATTAAATCTGCGTAGATGGATAAGAGCACACTTGTCCTTTTACTATAATTCTGTGTCTTCACTTTACTATACAATTTTCTTAATTTTCTTCCATTCTTTTGCGATTTGGGGTTGCCATGGTTTTATTCGCTCGCACATGTAAAGCTAAAGGGTATCTCCAAGTTGGTCTAATCCGGCTTCATCTTTCCTTACTGGTTTTATGTAGAATTTTTTATCTGTGACCAAGGGATACTCTGTCTGATCTATAGAATGTTTGAAAGAATCGATAATCAAATGCAGCCAATACCGAAACTCCTCTCTTTTTGTGGGGATATTGGCTTAACAAAGGCATCAAAGTTCAATTTTGTTATTGTAGTGCATGCCCTCGGCAAGTAAGTCACTTACCTAGATACTAAAAATGATAATAGTGGAACAGTGAAAAATAAAAACAATTTAAGGTACATGATGTTCGGGCCCATGCACATGCTCACATTGAAACTTTTGTATGGCGTGCAGGAAAGTTCTCATCAGTTGGAATTGTTACTGTTTTCTTAGGATTTGCTTACACTTGAGCCGTCTGCAATGTACGCTTCGACAGCGCAAAGCTTTACGTCGTTGCTTCATGGTAATTTGGGGCAGTACAAAGCACAGCGACGGTGTCACCAGCATACGCAGTGCTTAACATTAGCCCACCTCCTGACTGTCAGGCAGCTGTACCTAATTTGAAAATTGCCGACACTATGCTAAGCGAAGGTTAATTGAGCGCATAAGTAGTGAACAATTGAGAGACTGTGGGAAAGTTAAAGATAAGTGCCAGGGAATGGTAGGTTGTAGATATTTTCAAATTGTGACATTTAAGTGAGGGAGAAAATTGTGATTGATTGCGATGTGAACTTTGATATAAAATTTATAGAACTACCACTGGTAGGGCATTAGAGGATATTCAGCAATACAAATTTATACATAGTGTTAAGGCTAGGTACATTTTATTATGATCTTGATTTGGTGGTGGCGACTAATCTATTAATAAAAGTGGCTTGGAAACGAATAAATGAAATAATAACGAAATGGTGTTTTGGTCTGGCTTGGTAAGCTTTATTTGCATTGCTATCTGTAAAGCAATAAACAAATTAGCTGAGTTCATCTGAAGTATTAAAAAACGGTTCAACATATGGAAGAAATAAACTGTTATTTTACTTGGGCCTAATCCCGATTGACATTTCATCCAAATAGAGAGAACTGCAAGAACAGGCATAAAGTTATGAATAAATCAAAATCATACGGAGAAATAGAGAATTGTTTCTCTCTGCAATTATGTAGGAAGTTATTATCTAAAAACTCCGCACAAAATACAATTTGTATATCAGAAAGACAAATCAGTGAATACGTCAGTGTGTTAAGTCCCTGTATGATAAAAAAGCAATAATGCATGCGAAGGAAACTACGACCGCCACCAATCTATCAAAACAGCATTAGAGAGTATTGATTTTCATCAACTTATAATACAGTGGATTAACAACATGCTTACAACGACACAAATTAAGGCGTTATGACAGGAACTGAAAACAAAGTAATCAACACAATAAACAAATATCCACAAGGAGGCATTTTACCGTTATTTCTGAGGACAATTATGGTTGACAATCTTTTCTAAGTCTCAACAAAAAAACTTTCCTACAAGAGACTATGCAGAAGACAAATCAATCATAATAATCGGTTACCATGATCACACTCTCGCATATCTTATCGCAACAAATCGTATCAAAAGCGCAATAATTCCAGTACAAAACAAAATACTGGAGCTGCTGAGGGAAGCGATAAAATATGTTGATATTTGTCTATATCAACACTACGACGATTAATTTATTATATATTACACAGAATACCGCAAAATGCGTAAGGGGAAGCAAATAACTCCTTTGGGAATCTTTGGATCTACTAGCAAACTATGCTTCTTATGACTATGTCTGGTTAGAAAACAATCAGAAGACTGCACTATAAAGGCTATTCAAAGTTTATTTACTTCCAACTCGAATAAAAATATTGACTAGTATAATTGGTATGGAAACCTTGCTAAGCTATGCGCGGAATATGGGAAGCAGGAAAAGAAGCCACAAACCTTCACAAAGTTGACGGAAATGGATGATAGTAACCATATAGATGTTCTATATCTTCTATAATAGTAACGAAAGAGATTAAGACCAACATTTGGAGTTCCAAGCACCAAATTCGGATTCGTATAAAAGAAGAAATTCGTGGAAATGAAATAAAAAGTTCTAAACAACATTGTGTTAAACTGACATTAAAATCTTAAACAAATATATGTTTAACTTTGACCCGGTTGAGGCAACCGCAAGTATGTTCGAAGAAAATTTCGTTTGTGAAGGACCTTATTCATTTCTTTAATATCTTTAAAAGTCATAGAAGAAACAACGGGCAACAACAGATGCCCACATAGAAATACCTCCCTTGCCTCAGCACAATCAATCAAAATTATTATTTCGTGCTAATATGGAAGCCAATCAGTATTTCTTCTTGCCACAGATTGTTATACTAATTGTTCCACAATAATTATTATGAAGAGATTTAACTGATGTGTAAATCTAATATTATCTGATATTCTTAGCATGTAAGGCATTAATTGTGGGAGTGTCAGTAAATTAAAGACTAAAAAAATCAGAACACTTGGTAATTTTCCAGCACTTTTTAATTCGATTGGCACTTGAATGAACGCATATGGACTTATTAAGCAAACAAAAGTTCACAAATCCATATACAAATTTATACATGTGTACAAGCTTAAATATTAAAATCGCTTATTTGCGACCCAAAAAGAGGAAAAGGACAATGGCAATGGTATTAAATAATGTATGTCACTTGTTTGTATGCAAAATAAACTGCGGTTGAGTGCACTGCATACGCTGATATATAACCAGACACACACGCATCCTGCCGCACACCAGCGCGTTCTCGGAAATAATCCTTGTTTTTATACTCGAGGGAGAGGAGAGACTTGTGGGATGGAACCGTTTTGCATGCACTTGCACTTGTAGACATAACAAAGGAGTATAATAGAAACAATTTGAAGTAGAAGTTTTAAAGCCAAACGCACGATAACTGTGCTTATGACGAGTATTTAAACTTTTTTCTATTTGATACAGTAGCACTATGAATTTCAATCTATTATGCTAAAAAATGAATGGTGAATATTTTCCTATTACGAGGGCTGAGGGGAAGAATACATATATAATACAAATAGTAAAATTGGATGGACATTAATTTAATCGAGTGCAGCACTGTGCAAAATTGATTCCACCAAATTTCTCACTGATAATCCTTTCTTTGATTCTGATCCTTTGAAATTACATAATTACACACTGGTTGATTCGTTGGTTAAAATTTACTAACAACACCATTTTCAGATTTTGAAAATTGAGTCCACTGATTATCATTTAAAACATTTTATTAAGAAAGTTGTAAAAATTCAAAAAATATTCAACGATAATGGTGGAAGTGAATTAGTATCTGTACGTGATCACATAGCATAATAAATTAATAAGACATTCTATATCATACTCATGCAATATAACCCTTGGAAACTTTTACAAGAATATTGTCAGCTTACAAACTTAGATTAATAGAAAGCAATGAAGATCAAATTTTCAACGGTTTTGATGGTGAAATCTATTTTTACATTTGCATATAATCAATAAAAATACGAATATAACTTCAGTTGCTTTCTTGTTGTTTCTGTGGATAATGAGTGAATTTGATATATCACAGAAAATTGCAAATCATTGTGTGACAGCAAATGTGGCAGAAATCTAATCCAACACGAAAACCGCAAGGAAGTTCATGTTTTCGGAAGTGAACAATGCTTTGCACTGGAAGTTGAATACTATAAAATGCGCCGGACTGACATATTAAAGAAATTGTTTTTTTATTTTTATTTAAAATACATAAAACCATCAATTATTTTTGGTAAAAGACACAAATAAGTACGGCTCTAAGTATAAGTAAAAAGATCACACTTAAGATATAACTTTTGTATGCCTAGCAAACTGATATTACGGAGATGACTTCTGAAGGAATCCTTTTTTATTTGTTTTTTCTATTGGCTGTTTTATTCTGGGACCATACCCCAGCAGTTGCGCTTAATTCATAGCCTGACCTATAAACAAGGGATAGTAGCGGGAAAGGAAACAAGAACATAAAATTTTTTTTTTACCGTTTTTAATTATTAAATATTTTTTGTTGCTCTTAAAATGTTTAAATACTCATAGAATTCTGGAAATTGTTGTGAACAATTATTGATTCGGTAAAGAAATAATAAATAAGTGTACGTGGAGTGAATTTGATATAACAATCTTCATAAAGAGTGCGTATAGCTCCTGTCATAATACAAGTTTACTATCTGTCAGGCTTAGAAACTTATTGATGCTCGATTCTACTTATAGTCTATAGTAAAACCACCCAATCAGTGAAATTGTATTCGTTTATATATTTGAATTGGAAACAAAAGTATCGCAATCGAGGAGTCGCGGGTTCAAACCCCATTCAGGGCATGTCCGCGAAATATTTGATTTTAAATTTTTTCGCTTCATTATGTAAGGCATTAAATAACCTCAAAAAAAACTCAACTTAAATTTAAAAGAATTTAAAATGAATTAAATATATAGACCCACATATCACTAACGCCCCACATAAGCCATGCACTTGATTCCAAAATCAAATTCATTCACAATATTGACAAAGTCAGAAATGAATGTGTGAAAAATAAGCGCCAGTGAACTACCATGATCAATCAGTCAAACTCACACACGCAGTGACACCTCTTCTCAACCGACCTTGCAGCACCTCTCATCAGTCACTCGCACACTACGAACAGAGTGAATGACTATTTGCCACTTTTTAGATTTTTTCCTTTTACACACTAGCTCGTTTTTGTCCACCTTAATGCAGCGAGTGTCATTTGGGTCGCTCAACTGGTGGACCGAAACTTATGTATTTCTGACACTTTTGACACAGAAATATTGCTCAAAGTTTATGAGTGAAATGTGGGCCATTTTCTTTTATTTGCTGTGTATTTTTGAAATGCATGCCAAAGTTTTGTGGGTCATTCTCTGTTGTCGATGTGAAAAATATTCAAATTGCTATGACTTCTTTTTTCTTTTGTTAGATTGTCTTTTATAAGTTCTATTTTACTTTTTTTGTATCTATTGACTTGCAACATTTTTCTTGGAAAAACAACAATTTGGTAAATTTGAAATTTACTTTAATTTTTGTTAAACAATTTATAAATGATATGGAATAGACTTTGAGTAATATAAACGAAGATACTTACAGAAATACTTCAATAGTGAAACTGTTTTTTAGTTGCCATTTTGTTTCATGATAAAGCTTCAAACTCTATTTTTCGGAGCTGCGCCAATACAATGATGGCAGAAAATTCAGTGGTGTATTTTAATATGTATTCAAGATTGACATTAAGGCCATTCTTACAGCGGACCTAAGATTTCGTTTATCGGAGATTTATAAATCTTATCTTTCTCTTTCCTGCATGGATATCATGCTAGTATATCAATGATACCGAATAAGGTGAAAATCAGATCTATGATATCACATTTCTGTTCTTTAGTGTATTGATAAAATAATTATAAGTGTATTAATAGTAAAATATTTTCGTACTCATGATGGTGTTATTTTGTTTTGGAAATTAGAATATTTGTATTGAGGGCAAATTAATTAAATATATTAGTTGACAATTCTGTGCTTTTTTGTTATGCGTAGCTGGAAAGCCGTGAACAATTGCAAAAATAATAATTTTAATATATGTAACTATATCTACTATTAGTGACTTTTATCTTCACAAATAAAATAATAAGGCATTTTCTTATAAGACAACTTTGCAACTTGCTCGTTGTCTTACAAAATTGCAATACGTGGCGTATGATGAACATTTGTATTCAGTGGCATACAAATTACAAATGTAAACAGAAAAAACCATTTATACGGTTAGTCTTTATTCGTCTTTCGAGTAATGGTACACATTTAATTCTGCATATGGTGAAGAATATTAAGAAATTTTTCATGGCTTACGTGTGTCTTTTTGCCGAGTATCCGTGCCTTTGACAGCCACTTAAGTCTTGCTTGATATTGTTTTAAAATTTTTTAAATGTTTTTTCAGTGAGAATAGCATTGGAACTATCTCGTATATTTGAATGCATCATCAATGGATTTAATAGAATACTTTGGAAAAAGATTCAAAAGTAAGTTTTTTTAAAATCCTAATTAAATTAAAAATCTAAACACATATTTAATATTTAATCGAAGTTCAAAGTTCATAAAGAGGAGAATTATTAAGAAAATATAATTTTTTTCAGTTGTAAAAATAAAGAAATCCGAAATATTTTATTAGTTCAAAATAAGATAAGATATAAAATAAGACATATCTCACAAAAAAATTATATATATGTAATTTAATACCAGAAAATGCCAGAATATTTTGATATATCTTGAAGCCTTGAAAACTTTCCTTAAAAAACTAATATTGATAGTGATAGCAGCTTTGTATGTTGGGCAAAACAAGCTCCTAAAATACTACTTTAAAGTCAATAAATATATTTACTCATTCTGAAATGTAAAATTATATATATATATATATATATATATATATAAACGGTATTTAAATATATAAACTTAGAAACAAAAAATTAATACTGCAATGAAATTATGCCTTTTAGATGAAATTTTCAATATTTATCACAGTTAAAATCCTTCCTAAAATACTTCCAATATCGAACGTAATATGAGCTTATAAATATAATGTTTTTATATAGGAGAGAAGTCTGCTGTAAGTGATTCATTTTGATTCAAAATTTGTCTATTAATATACAATTCACATTTCCTTAAAAATCAAAATCGGTTTTGGAATTAGAAGCTCTTTAAGTAAGTTGTTTAATATAGGAATTCTTTACTAACTTCACTGAAATCCAATATAAAAGTTGAACAATTAAAGTTGAGTTTTAAATTAAAAAAATTTTTTCATTAATTTTAAATAATATTAAAGAACACAACAAACAGGATCTGAAAAGGAAAGACAAACCTGGTACATTTATAAAATAAACAGCAAATTGATGAGATTAACTTCGTATGACATTACAGTACTTTGAGTTGTGTTATCGAAACCAAATAACCAGGTCCGGTAAACTAAAAAAGCTTCTGGATAAAAGGGAGCTGTATTTTAATTTTAGAATTAGAAATTCCCTTTGAGCTATCTTGAAACAATTTCTGTATTCACAAAGTTTTGTGGTTAAAGATTTGCTCACAAACCTTTCGGCAATATTTCTCTAACTGAATATGATCTTAATTGTGAATATAAATGCTTGTATAGCAAAGGAGTTTCTACCTGAGAGTTGTATGAATCAACTAGAGGGTTATCAACTTTTTTCGGTATTCCTTTCTTTTGCCAATCCAGGTTGGTTGTTATAATTATGCATATTGTCTGCAGACATTTAACGTTGATGCCTATTTTGATTTTTCAGTACAACGTGTAGTTTGCTCGACTTTAAATTATATCGAGAAAATGCCCGATCTGTAGTTTTGGGAAAATTATTATGTAATTCCATGCTCAAACAATTCGAACTGTCCCGCATTTTAAATCACTATATATTGGTAATATCTGCCAGTGGTCATTTATGTTGTTCATTTAACTGACTTCTTTTTCCGCAGAATATAACACTGGTCATACATACGAGTAAAGTGAAAAAGCATCATAAAAAAACCTTTTGCATGAGAGTAAACTTAAATTAAAATTATGATCCATGATTATGTGGCACTTCCTAAGTGCAACCAGCAAACGAACGAAAGTCCATTTCTTCCTAATGTCTGATTCGTGTTCCTTGTAGGCCTCTTTCTACTGTACTGCATTTGCTATTGTCTTTATAAGGACTTTAGCACCCTTTTTACTAAAGCCCGCTGCAACACAATTTTCGTTTAACGATGCTATTTACTGTCGAGTTGCTTCAGTTGCCTTATTCGCATTAGTTTCGGCTTTAATTTCGGCATAATACTGTATAAATTTGTTTTAACTACATGAGAGTGCATGGCAAACGCGCCACGGGTGCCGCCATTGTTGCCTCTTTTACATAGGACTGGCACAGAGCATGCACAAGTTTTTCGCCTTTTAGTGCTTTTGTCTGTTGCACCGTTGCATATCTGTAAGCTTGCCTTTGGGCTGCTTAGTGTGTGCGAGAGTTTGCGCAAATGTATGTGCTTATGTGCGCTCGTGCATTTCCCAGTAAACGTGTTTGGGTGGGCGTGGGTATGTGTGGGCTTGTAAGTGTATATATGGTGAACATCTTGAAATAGTTTTACAAATGATGTTAAGTATTTTTGAAATTTACATTGCAGCTGCTGCACTTTCCCAATATAAATGTGAAGTAATATTTCTACGATGGTTGCCACATTTTAAAACAAGCTCCCATCGAACTTCCAGCCTACCTAAAAGCAAAGAAAATGGATTGTACACAGGTTGGACAAAATGTATATATTATAACAATACTTCTAGTACCCAAATCATCTCAGCGTAATGCCACTTTTGGTGGACAAATTTTCGATAAGAACATTTGCACAGAGCTCAGAAACTACTCGTGAATTACTCCCGAGCTTTGCAATGGGATATTAAAAGATACTCTTGGTCCGTAGGGACAAAATGTGTTATGTAGTTGTGGGAGTAATTTCTATCAAATAGCACACGAATGTAAATTCACACTTAAATAGTAAAAAATACTAAGAAATGAATGAAAGCAATTCTGATGACAAGTAGGCACGTGAACGAATAATGTACAAAATTGACTCCATTTTCTGCTGATGTCTCAGCTCGTTGGTATTAACCGGAAGTTCGTTCGAAGTTAATATTGTGAGGACAAATCTAAACTGAAATTCATATAGCGAAATCTAAAATAAAAAAAATAAGTATAAAATTAAAAGTAAACCAAATATTGCGAACTTGGATCAGAGACACATCTACGAGTATATAAAATTTGTTTGTGGAAAGGACAGGAATTGGTACGTGCTTACGTCACAAAAAATTATGGTATAAGTGCCTTCTACCGTTATGAGATAATCTCTTTGTTATTTAAACATAATATTTTTTATCAAGCTCTGCTTTTTCTACCGAAATGAACAGCAGTTAAAACTAAGAGATGGGTACAAAGCGAATGCATACATTGAAAAAATGTATGGCAGCTCTGCCATACCTCTGCAATATCGAACATACTCGTATATCCTCAATATAAATGCATACGCGCTTTTAACGTTGTTCAACATTTCCCATACAAATGCAAATTGCAAAAAATACATTGAATAAAATGATTTTATTTCAACAATGATTTGCCAAACTTTTCACAAAATCTCATGACTGACTAATGCCGGAGTGATATAAATGGAACATATTTTGAAAATGCAAATTATTAAACAATCAAAATCAAAGAAGAAACTTTTTTAAAAATTTGCCCCAGTTCCAAGAGTTTCATTAGAAGGCTACATACATACATACGAACAGATCCACAAATATCCATATATTTTTTAATACATTATGAAGTACTCACACTCATACGCCAGAATGTACATACGACATGCTGGCATAAAAGCGTGAAGTTATCCCTTGCCCTTTAGAAATACTTGACACCAAAAATGAAATTCTTTCATGGAAGATCCTAAACACTTCTCGTAAATACAAGCAGTATACTTTCAGATATTTTATGGCAGAATAATTGTGTGCCACAATCATGTGTAACTAAGAGTACACGAACACAGGCACCTACTTGGGCAAGTACATGGTGATACTCGCATTCACGTACCTGTATTTATGCATGTGTATAGCTTTATGTTTATGTATAGCTTTCTACATGTACATTAAAAGCTAATTTGCACTAACTTTAATCAGCACCGAACAAATTGAATCTTCCAGGTGAGCTCTGTTCTGAGTCAACAGGATAACAGGTGAACGTGCACAGGATATGGTTTTACGAGCATATGACTGAGTATGCATGGTAGTGTGTGTTTGTTTTCCTCATACACTCCTGCGTTTATCGACTGTGCAAGCGTGTGCTTTGTGAATTTTTTACAACTTTAAGCTGATAAAATCACGAAAAAACTTTTTGGATGCCACCTTCATTTCGTAAATAAAAAGTCCTTGTTCCATTAGTTAAAAGCAAAATAATACGTATTTATTATTCAAAATGTCGGAAATTGACAGCAAGCAAATCTTGCATTCATTTGGGCATTTCTGACACTATGCACAATCTGTACAGAAAAAAACTTGGAGGACACACGTGTTGAAGAAATATAATTTATAGTTCCTAACAGTGTGCTTTCCACATCCGTAAATTAATATACTTTAAAAAAAGCAAATTGGATTACAAATACTAGAATAAGGTTAGCTTAGGTCCTCTAAAGTCCACCAACAATTTAAAAATAAAAGTAAAAAGTTTATCGAGAAAACATTTATATATTAATGAATAACTGTATAAATCCGTTGAAAATAGATAGTAAAAATGCAATTAAAACCCCGTAATTTTAGGGCTAATTTTAAGGACTATACTCCTTTTTGAGAATTTGAATAAAAGGACACAATGATATGCGCACCTTTATAGTAGCTAAAATTTGCATATATTATGACGTGAGTCAGATCAACTTTGTGTTTTGTTTGAATTTTTGAACTTTACTAAACAATATTTCTCATTCAGAATATTTTGTTATCTTTTATAAAGAAAATGGTTTCGGAACTCAAGTCCATGTAGTTCTGTAAGTTCCATTATATTTAATGAGTCTTACCGTATTTATGAATAACTTTTGTAGTGTTTATTGATACGGATTATGGTGTCTTAAGTTATTGAAGGCAAACAGCTGAACACATTTATTGTAGGTTTTTGGTATTTCCGTTTGGGTAATTGGTATGAGGATTTGGATTAAAATAGCGGGAGGTCGAAAAGGCGATGAAGGATATACTACCGCTATAAAAGTTCATCACAAATTTTGCAAAAGTACATCGTCTTTCTAGTCATATTTTGCTTATAGATCTGAACATCATTTGTATACAAGTTGTTTGATTGATTATGTTGTTACACACCTATAAATGATCGCGATTATGGTGTCTTAAGTTATTGGAGGCAAACAGCTGAACACATTTATTGTAGGTTTTTGGTATTTCCGTTTGGGTAATTGGTATGAGGATTTGGATTAAAATAGCGGGAGGTCGAAAAGGCGATGAAGGATATACTACCGCTATAAAAGTTCATCACAAATTTTGCAAAAGTACATCGTCTTTCTAGTCATATTTTGCTTATAGATCTGAACATCATTTGTATACAAGTTGTTTGATTGATTATGTTGTTACACACCTATAAATGATCGCCTCAAGCGGTCTTGGGGAGCCACTCTCTTTAAAATGGTTTTTACACATACGAGGCACCTTATGTTTGGCATAAGGTGTGCACTTTGTGTTAGTTTGGATATTTATAATATCAATCCTTCTCTTCTATACAAAGGGTGGCGCAAAGTGCACATCCTTTGTGTATAAGAAAGCGATAATTTAAAGAAGTTACATATTCCGCATCTATATAAACAAATTTTAAAAGATCCATACAAATTTGGAAATATTATTTATTTGGAGTTGATCAATTTCTCAACAATTTCTAAATTCTATTCTTGATCAAGGGTAATTCCTGACTTGATTTAGCTATATAATCTGTCCATTTGTGGCCAACTTATTTCTACACAGAAATATTTTAATGAAATTTGGTGAATGCATTGTGTCGATTATTAAATAGAACCAGCATTAACTAATATTAGCTAAGAACGGTACACGCCTACCTCCAATATATACAACTCTCGAAATATTGTTAACTATTAGGTTCACATAGTGCGCTATGCAAGATTTGGGCATGATATATGCGACTATCACTTCACTATTGAAACGTTTTCAAAACTTACACAAATTATATGTACAAAAATGCGATAAGATAAAATGTCGGATCCGGGCAATGGTTTCGCCGGATGATTTACTCACAAAATTTATAGTAATAAAAATCTTGTCAGTATTTGTCTACGTGCAGATAAATGGTAGCATAACTACACTGCGATGCCCACAATTTATCACTTATTAATTTATAACAAAACATAATATAATATTCACCAACAAAATTTCAAAGTGATCCCATAGAATAGATAAAGGATAAAACTATTGTCAAGCCCACTATTGACATACATGCATACTTTTAGATACGTCTAGTAAGCAAATTAGTCATACAGCAATATAATTGAACTATAAATCTTTTTGCGAAATGCAGGAGTAATATATGCTTTTACCAAGCCTCTCATTTCTATATATGTATGTGCAAGTGATACATTCTCTTAAGATATAGTTATAGTATACCATAAAGGATCCAGCACAAAGTAGTATTTTTTATGTGTTTGGTTTGGTCGAAAATTTGCGTTAGGACTAACCCAGACCTCCCTAATAAATATATCACATCCATTTTGGAAAATAATTGGCTAATTAATTTGAAAATATGAGCGTTAAGGAAGAGGTCTCAATATTTTTCCCTCCTCCGTTTGTATGAACAAACGGTCACACCTGCTACATTTATCTTTCATAATGTTGGTGAGAGCTATTGTTATGTATTATGCTAGTATCAAGATAACCACTGCACATAAATACCCAAAAATAAACAACTATATTGCATCAATTTTGTGTGTGATCCCATAATTATTACTTCGCATATTTTACCACTATAGGCTGCGAAACATATCTTGAAGTACCTTCCAGAAGGAAACAGGACTGAGTCCTTAAGTTTTTGTTGTTAAAAATGTGGCAATCACCATTCATGGCAATAGCATTTTTCACTCCTTGAATTAACAACAAATGACCTGTTACCACCAGTATATACCAAATTGCCATTGTAAGTGGATGCAATGTTCGTTCGTGCATTAGTTATGAAATCCCATGAGTTCAGAATCTATTAGTCAGCTTGTTCATGCAGTTACTAACGCAGATGATTGCGGCCCATAATGACACTTCATTTCTTTATGGTCACCGTAAAAATAAAAACATGTTAATAAAATGATTTAATTTTGTATGTATATTCAATTGCGAGGAAGTCCACAATAAATTTGCCACGTGCATATTCCCTACTCAAATGACAAATGATCCTAAACTGACAAAAACACACCAAACTGAAATAACAACCAAAACAACCATTGTTCACATTCCCATCGCCCCACTGCGAATTTTGTAATAAACTATAAATGACAGGCATTTCGGTGGAGGGGTTTGTTTCACAATTCATTACTAATCCGCACATACATAATTTCAAATTAATATGTTCCTTTTAAAGTCCTTGGCTATTGTAGACAAATAGTGCAGTAAATTAGTGTTGAATTACAGTCGACTGAGTAGCTTTAACTCTCAAGTTGATGAAACTTTCTCGAGCATGCTCGTCTAACTTAAAACAACTTCAATGCGTTTAACTAAAAGCATTAAACCACAACTTCAGCTCAGAGGATATGCAATTTTTTTACTCTTTTTTTATTACTTTCCTAAAAAGCACTTAACCCAAAATGCTGATATATCCTCTTATTCTTTATTAGTCGCGCCAACAATATTTACTTCAACTGCCGCTGTTGCTACCACATACACAGAAACAAATGTTACTTCTGCTGGCCATACTCCATTTTATGGTTGAAATGTTATTTATACAATTGAATACGTATTAGCACATTCATGTGTATGTATGAGGATGTGTATGTATAGCTAGTAGAGTGAAAACGCCTTTAAGTACGCTTGTGCTGCATGTCCGCTCTTTGCCATTGGTCATGAATTTATGAAAATGTCCGTTGGTTAGAATGAAGTGAATCCAATGAAACATAACGGAAATGGACAGTTCCATTGCAATTACATGAAGGACGAGGAGGGGCGAATTGCGATTTAACCGTTGGCAGCCTAAGCGGTATCGATTTTTTAAAAAGCGAGAACACTTTATAAATATATTTAAAAAATAAACCAGAAAATAAAAGTGAAAGGAGTGGGTCGCATGTGAATTGAACTTCTTCGGCATAGATTCTCGAAGAATAATTTACATGCCAGGAAAAGGATTTTAATATCCCAGTATTTAAAGTTTTCTTAGTCTACGATATAAAATTTGGGTAATGGTTATTATATTCTGGTGGACGAAAATCATCCTGGTAGTTTAAGACTCGAAATAAATTTCCTTCATACAAAAAATTATATATTTACCAAAAGCATTCTAGCCCTATTTAAAAAGATTTATCGTCGGTCGTCCCAACGAGACTATGCATAAGTATTTCTCTGATTAAAGTCGGAAAATATCATCCTGGGAGAAGACATGAAGACGGTGAAATAATTGCTAAATTGCGCACCAAACCAGGTTGCCAAAAATGCTGAGCACAGTTTTAGATGAAGTTGGTGAAGTGTTGCAATTCTGTGCGCCATCAGAGTTTCCGTCTCCTTTTACCATTTGAGACCTTTAGATTATACAAAAAAATTCGTTTTCGGTGAAAGATAAGTGCCATCATATGTTTGCAGATTCGATAGTTCCATCTTCTCCTCCACATTTCGCCAATGCAAAATGTGACCTTACAAAATATTATGCCTACTATTTTTTATGCCATGAACACATGAATCAGTCGTTAGGTTTTGCAAGTGTGCGAGACTCAGATCCGCAAAGTTGAACACGGACAGCTGCAGGTCTTGTGTATTTATAGTTTCTCTATTTAATGATCAGTTGTTCATAATATACTGTTAGCAATAGTGTTTATTAGTTTAATATCTTCACTGATTCTTTTTGATATGTTCAAAGCAGCGCTTGAAGGTTCAATACGAGTATCACAAAACATCCGAAATACTGTTGTTGTTGTTGTTGTTTTGTTGTCGCTAGAAGTGGTCCATATTTGCTAGAAGCTTGAGATATTTGTGGAATATTGTGACAACTGGAATATTATTTTTACATACATACTCGTATATACATATACATACATATATATATATATATCTATATATATATATATATATATATATCTATATACGAGGTGTGATAAAAAAATAACCGTTATTTTCATCTTTTCGTGAGTTACGTATGTTCGATGTTCGCATTTTTTTTTGTTATGTTGGTACACATGTCTGTTATATATGTTGGCAATACCAAAGATTTTGGATTGTCAGTTTGTTTTTGACAGATAAAAAGGTTAGTCGTGTTTTGGTGTGCTCTTCGATTTTGTACTATTCGAAAAAATGGATCAAAGAAGCTGTATTCAGTTTTGTGTAAAAAATGAAATTAAATGCGCAAGGACATTTGAAATGTTGACTGTGGCCTTTGGCGAGTCTACTATGAGCAGAACACAAGTTCAATTGTGGTATAACCGGTTTAAGGAAGGCCGAGAAGATGTCAATGACGATGCTCGTCCTGGTCGCCCGAGCACGTCAACAACCGATGAAAACATTGACGCAGTGAAGGAAATGATTTTGGATAATCGTCGAATCACTATCAGAGAGGTTGCTGATGATGTTGGCATATCGTTCGGCTCATGCCAAGCAATTTTTACGGATTGCTAAATTTTGAGCAAAAACAACGTCGCATGGACATCGCTCAGGAGCTGTTTTTTGCCAAAAACAAAACCGTTATCATGCCTCAACCACCGTATTCACCGGACTTGGCCCCCGCTGACTTTTTCCTCTTTCCAAAACTGGAGACACCGATGAAAGGAAAGCGTTTTGCTACGATTGAGGAGATAAAAGAAAAATCGAAACAGGAGCTGTTGGCGATACCAAAAAAAAGTTTCAGAAGTGTTTCGAGGATTGAAAAAAATGCTGCCATAAGTGTATTATATCTGAGGGGAATTACTTTGAAGGGGACAAGATAGTTGTTGATGAATAAATAAATACTTTATTTTTTTTTATCACACAATAACGGTTATTTTTGGATCACACCTCGTATATACGATAGTATATAGTAGCTGAAACCGCGTTGCTACGCCTCACAAATAAAACACCAAATCCCAAGAAATATATATCGATTCTTCTAAATTCACCTTCATGTTTTTGCTTTTTTAACAATACTAAAATTCAGCGATATGTTTGAGATTATCGGTCTCATCCCCTGAAAATACAATTATGTCATCCACGAATACGTGCATACGTTTCCAATTGTTTCTCTTAGCACGTCGTCTGTTGTTCATTGGAAAATACTCGGCGCATTTTTCAAGCCAAATGGCATGCAGCAAAATTCATATTTTCCATTATTGATACTGAAAGCGGTGGTGAAATATTTCGCTTTACTAAAGTTGTATACAATAACTGAAGTATCAGGAATTGGGTACTTCTCCTTTTACTTCGTCACACTTAGTAAGACGATATTCCAATTTTTTTATACCATCTGAATAATATGATTTCGGGAACCCCTCAAAATACGCGTTAGTTTCGGTAATCACTTCTTCGTTTGAGATGAATCTTTTTCCTGCGAGCCATTTTTTCAAGTTTGGAAACAGGAAAAAGTCACTAGGAGCTAAATCTGGACTATAAGGTGGATTATTAACCAATTCGAAGTGTATTTCACGTAATATTAGCATCGTATCTAATGCTGTGTGAACCGGTGCGTTGTCTTGAAGAAAGAGCATTTTTTTCTTCTTTAAATGTGGTCGTTTTTCCTTGATTGCATCAATCAATTGATCAAATAATGCACGATAATACTTTCCTGTGATTGTGGATCCTTTTTCAAGATAATCGATGAGCAATATTCCGTGTGCATCCCAAAATACAGTGGCCATAACCTTGCCAGCCGATTTCACTGCCTTCGCCGTCTTCGGAGCACTTCCACCAGCTTCCACCCATTGTTTCGATTGATTTTTGGTTTCAGGTGTGTAGTGGTGGACCCACGTTTCATCAACAGTTATTAATCGACGCCAAAAATCAACAGGATTACGCTTTATCATGTCCAAATACCGCTGTGAAGTGGCCTGTCGAACTCGTTTTGTTCGACATTGAGCAAACGCGGCACCCATCTTGCCGATAGCTTTTTCATATGCAAATGTTCATGCAAAATGCTGAACACACGTTCATATGATATGTTTACCATTTCAAAAATATCACGCAGCTTGACTCGGCGATCATTCATAACGATATCGAGGATTTTCTTGATATTTTCTTCAGTAACCACCTCTTTTGGCCTTCCTGTTGATGGTATTGTTGCAGTGCTTGTTCGGCCGCGTTTAAATTCAGCAATCCAATATTTTACCATGTAATCTGACGGAGCAGACTCACCGTAATGTTTATCGAGCTTTTCTTTTGTCTCTTTTGCCCTTTTCCCTTTCAAATAATAGTGTTTAGTCACTGCACGAAATTCGCTTTTTTCCATTTTTCAAGAAACACAAAAGTTGCTTACTTCAAACGACTACAACAAATAAACTAATCGATGAATTTGGGTGCAATTTTAACAGCTGACGTTTGACAGATCGCAATTTCTAAAAAAAGGTTTTGTGTTTGTGCTGCCATCTAGCGCTAGGTAGCTTCAATATCAATCCGCCCTCGTATATATATATATATATATATATATATATATATATATATATATATATATATATATATTTTTTTTTTTTTTTTTTTTTTAATTTTTTTTTATTTTTTGGAAGGCTGCACCGGGTCTCCCCCAGACTATCTTAGAACCTTGATAGCCAAAAATGAAAATAAGGTTTCATCAGAAAACATTACCTGCTTCCAGAAGATTTCTGCTTCATTTAAATAGTTTTTGGGAAATTCTTGTCGTGTTCGTCTTTTAACTTTTGAAACATACGGTTTTTTGCGAGCGGTACGGCCATGGTAGTGGTGTCTTTTTTATATTTTTTCTGCTTCTCCTTAACTTATTCTGTCAGTTCGTCTGCTGTTAATCGTGGATTGGCTTTGATTTGCCTTCTAATACCCTGGGTTTCCCTGATACTTAATATTGTTGGACGACCAGAGAGTGGTTTTGAGGTTAATTTACCCTATTTTTTAAAGTTATTAATAACTGTTTGCGTGGACGAACTTGCTCTTTCTACAATTGCGGTATGTTTCCCCTTTTTGCCAAAGATGCATCATGATCGTTCGTTCACTGACGTTGATTTTCTTTTGTTTAGCATACATCAGAATAAATTATTTGAAATTGATTTTTAACTTAAAATATTCAAGTATTTAGCTATAAGAATGCCACTGCTGAATTAACAACCTTGATATTTTGGAGAAATTGTGTTTATTTGTCTCAACAAGTACCTTCATGCTTTTTGTACGTAAACTTTTTCTGCATTGAATTTCGCTCTTTCTGGATTTAAGTTCAGTTATTTTTTGTTTGTTGTTGTTTTTCGACTTTTTCCTCATGTGCGAAATAAAGAAATGAATGCTAAACCAGAGTTATGTATCCAAGTATGAAAACCATAGAAAACAACGATTTGTATCAAACGTAGGATTCTTGGCATGCAAAACAGTAAAAATATTGTGTTAAGAATCACAATAATACAAAGTATTACTTTAACAAAAAAAGTGCCTTTATTTAGAGTCCCATGGGGCCAGGGGTGCAGCTTTTACGTCTACTTCAACAAAGAGTAGCATAAAATGCAAAAGAACTGGCATCAACACAATTCAGCTTGCAACTTTCGCAGGAGTGAAATTATTTCCTGTGAATACTCGTATTTACCACAAAATTTCAACATTTTCAGCAGAGCTCTGCCAATGTGTGCACCGCAACCACCGCAAACAGCAACCGGAAGACAGCGCTCGCAGCACTGTACTCCGTTGTCACACAAAAACTTAAAACTTTAAGCAGTTGTGGAATTTTGATGAAATTTGAAAATATACCTAATTGGATGCAGAATATGATATTTGAGTAAACAATTAATAAAATCATGCTGAACAATTTTAATACAATTAAAAAAATAACCTTTCTAGTCGTATTTTGATGAGACTTTCATTGTAATATTTCCTTCAACAGAAATAAACCATATTGTGTACTCACACAAATCCGAAAGAGGCGTCAAAACTTCTCCAAGTACACGTCAACATGCTTCAGGAATGGCTTGACCACTGGAGAATCAAAGTCAATGAGTCGAAATGCGTTCATGTCACATTCACTCTATGCAGGAGTACTTGCCCCCCTGTGCAAATTAACACCAAGCCGATCATCCCTCAGGCGACAGAAACTAAATATCTAGGAATGCATTTAGATCGTAGACTTACTTGGGCAAAGCATATAAGTGCAAAAATTACTCAAATTAAACTCAAAATAAATGAGCTAAACTGGCTTTTGAACAGGCAGTCCAAGCCCAAACTGGACTTTAAAGTTCTACTCTATAAAGTAATTATCAAGCCCATATGGACCTACGGTATCCAACTCTGGGGTACTGCTTCACCCTCAAATGTCGAAAAGCTGCAAAAAGCCCAATCGAAAATTCTTCGAATGATTACCAATGCTCCTTGGTACATCAAAAACGTTAACATCCACAGAGATTTACATATCCCGTATGTAACTAAAGAAGTTTCCCGACTTGCTGAATCTTACTTAGCAAAGCTAGACAAGCATCCCAATGCATTAGCGAGGCGCCTACTACAGCATCAAGGAGACACCCGCCTGAAAAGGATGGACGTGCTGCGCTTAGCAACAAATTAGATTTTAAGCTTATTCATTACGCTATTATTTAAGTATTGCGCTACTTCTTTTCATATACCATAACTCCTCAAAGCACTGGCACTGGGAGGTTGGTAATGATTAATATGAATTTAAAAGTGAAATGTTAAATATACTATGAAGATTTATTGTTAGTTCTAAGATATTTTTTAGGAGATTCAATAAAATATATATATAATAAAAAAAAAAAATAAAAAAAATAAATAAACTTACTTATAAACATACGAGTAAGATAGTTCAAAATGGGAGCCTGTAAGGTAAATATTATTACTTCAGGAAAACTTGATTGCGGCTTTCAGAAAATGGCTATCTTGCTTAATTAATAAAGTGACTTAAAATCAGTGTGAAATAAGTTTGTTAAGTTTGTTTTTGTACAACATGTTCATGATTACATTATAAGTCTTTGAGAGACTCATCCATAATAAATGTCTCAGAATGCCTTGCTTTGAATTCTTAGTTGTTGTGTTACTTGGTATTTTATATGGAGGGCAGAGTACTGCGTGTAGTTAAAAATGTCACGGACTATGTTTACAGCTGTTACAGTTACTTGTCCCACGTGGGCACAAAAACAGTTTTGTGCTTTTGTAACAACCTGAAGGAGTTAAGTGCTGAGCTCTGAGTGTGGGTAAGTGTTTTGAAGCCACATATAAAATAGGCGCAATATGTCTACAAAAGGTGTAATGCAGTACATTGATCTAGCAATACGAGTACATGCAAAGTGCAGCCTTTGCTCCACATGCCTTTTATATACGAAGTTCTTGTTACCATGCCGTCAGTGCTGTTCTAGCCAATAACCACATTTCTAATTTCATGCCTCATGCTGTCTGAGTAAAAATCGTATCATATTGCAACATAATTGACTTGCATATTTGCAGCAATTTCTTGGCAGGATATGCAATTCTTCAGTCTGGCATTTTCTGAAATTACTTTTTGCCTGGCTTGGGCGCCATTCCCTGGTAGAAATATAGTACATGCCAAACTTGCGCACTTTCAGTTCTTTTGCTCGTTGTTGCTTCCTTGTTGCTTTGGCATTTGAATTGAATTTGTGCTCCTTTTTGTCACATGGTTATTCATCAGTACTATTTTTTTTTTGTTGACAGCGAGAGCCGTGCTATGCTTGTTTCACCGATATCTATTTGTTATGCGAATACCCCTGCTAGATTTGATTTCATGACAGCTTCTTCGATGTTGGGATAGAAATAGAAAATTTTATCAATAGCGGAAGAAACTTCTACAAAATTTAAATTTTATGTGCTTTTATAATGTTAATAGAAATATAGGTTCTGGAGTGTTATGTTTCTGTATATTATTTAATAATTTATTAAAAGGTTTGGCAGAACAACGTTGAATAGGTAATAAAACTACCTTTCGGAGCAAACTGCCTCTTATATTTAAAATCCGTGTCCTTCTTTGGATAAATCGCAGAAAACTCAAAATACCGTATGTTGAAAGTAGATTTAAATAAAGGAGTCATTGGTGAATTCACAAAGCTTTTTGATGTAAAAGCTTGATTACCTCAAGGGGACTTCATGGGTCCAACAGAATATACCCTTCTAAGCAAAGAATCATAATTACCACATTTTCGGACGACATATTTATAATGACTGGTAACGATTGTCAGGTAAATCTATCAAATAGCCTAAGAAACCATATCGATTTGCTGCAACATTAGTTGAGAAAGTAGTGAATCAAGGTAAACGGAACTAAATCAGCTCAAGTTCCTTTCACACTTAGATCTTGGTAATGTCCGGTAGGAAACTCACCAATGTACAACTGCCATAAATAGACAGTGTCAAATACCATGACATATTGATTAAGCGTAAAGAGTTGACCAACAAACTAACATCCAAAGTTTGATACGAAGCAAATTACTTTCTTACAAAGCTATCCTTATATCTATACGGATGTGTGGGACTCACCTTCGGAGTTCGGTAGCGAAAACGAATATTGCTATCATAGAAAGATTTTAATAAGAAAATATAACTATAAACATAGTTATATTTTCTTTCTTTTGTTTCACTATATAGAGTTGTATATTATTAAATACATCCATTTTAAAGAAAGTCTTTTGAGATCAATGTAAATGCCGGCAGTATTTATAAACAATTGTTATACGTTAATTTTATACATATTATATAATTTTTAATATATATTATTTATGACTTAGATTTCATCCATTAATTGTATATTAAGAAACTATAAGAGAAGTTAATTGTAAGTCATCCTAAAATTTGCAATTGTCAACTGAACATTTCAATTTATTAAAATTTTGTTAATTCATTAGTTCAAAATGAACATATTGAAACATAAATGATTGCATACTTTTAGGATCACATCTGGAGTTTGAGAATGTGCGCACCAGCCTATGCATTTAAGCCAAGACACAATCCATGCAGATAAAAACTTCTTTCGAGGTGTAGATAGTGGTCTAGAATGTTCTCGAAAATAAAAGCTTACTCAAGAACCCTCTTTCGCGGTGTAGATACGATTCGAGAATGATCCAGAATCTTCTAGAATTCTCTACTCCAACCATTCGAAAAGTATATAAGCAACCACACAATTAAAAGTCGACGCAGTTGAAAAGCAACCGTTACATTGTGTACATCGCGCATTTTAATCGAAGCAGCAATATTTGTATTTGTTATTGAGAAGTAATAAAGTGATTATGAATTATTAAATAAAGTGCAAATTGTAACAAAGTAAACTTTAAGCCAAATATTAAATGTGCAAATTGCAATAGTTAAATAAAGTTAATTATTTTAATTTAACCTGCGATTGTTTGATTACTACACAATCCAGTGGTAAGAATCCGAGTATTAAGAGTTAGAATAAATTGTCTGGAGGGCAATTTCGTAACAGTATCAATTGTCAGGAGGGTAAGCCGTAAAAAATATTTTATATACCACCTTTGTAAAGAAGCAAGTGATCGCTCACATCGGAAAACGTTCAATCAAGTTGAAATAAAAATTAGTAATATTAAAATGCATACCTGCAATCACAAATGTGAATGTGAGTTGATAGCAGGTTTACAGTAATTTGCGATGCAACATGACCATCGCTATTATGCCTAACTCCTGTATTTCTTTAATTCTTGGCTTACCTTTATTTTCTTTTTTTAAGTTGTTCGAGTAACATGGTGCTATAGCCACGTAGCTCGAAACAAGCCCTTGCTATCACTTATCAATCGATAGAAGCCTTTGCCAAAGAATATCATAACAAGCCCAAAGAGTTTTGGAATTAGGTTCTTTTTACTTTTTGCAAGTTATGTGTGTTTTCGATATTTAAGGCAGACAGGTGGTGTGGAGAAAACCAAGAATAGCCCTTGATACTCAGAATCTAAAATCCAATGGAAAATATGAAGGAGGTGGAGTTACGTTTGGGAGTACGTGTGCTCCAAAGAAGATAGAATTTAGCGTTTATACTATCAATAATTGATCAGAAAGTCTATCTTAAGATTTAAAGATAAAGCTGGGGATTTGCATTTATTTGGGTAACGAATGCAGATTTCAGCAGGATAATGAGCCGAACCATACTCATCACGATATTAAGCATTAGCTGCCGTATAATGCCCCGTAACATCTTAAAATACCACCGCAGTCGTCTGATTTGAATCTTATGGAGTATCTATGGGATTTATTGGAGCGCAATATTCGACAGGATGCGATAACTTCGAAACAAATACAGAAAATATCCAAGAATGGAGTAAAATCACCTCCGAAGAAACCACAAAATTGGGGATTCCACGACACAGCGCCTATAAGTAGTTGTTAAACATAAACCTCACATAAATTTTTTTTTTTTAATCGAAATCAATATTTTGTTAAAGTTAAATCTTTACAAACTCTTTGTTTGCAGAGTTTTGCTGTTGAGTGTAAATACCTTGGTAACAATGTTTATAATAACTCTAAGAATATTATAACACATAATGTTAAATTTCTTTCATATCATATGAGTAGATCTTAAAGAAAGAATGATATGAGAAAATTTGACCTGGCAGTTAATAGTTTCCGCCCATATTTTTCACAGTGCACTAAGTTATTGAAAAATGTTATCACTGTAATATGAAGAGGCCATTCATCAGTTCTTCACTTCAAGACTTTCAACACTATAACAATTTACGCAATGCTGCTGGTAACGACTCTTAAACATCTCCCTCATTTCTATTTAACAAACAGAATCGCGTAAACAGTGTATAATTTTGGTGCTCCGAAAACTTACAGACAGAGCACTATGAGCCGATGTAATAGTTCGTGTGATCCAATTTTAAAATTGAAGTTGCTACTGTTTTGACACATTTTTCTCTGCAAGCGAGAAAGAACTTTTATAGTAAGGTTTGCAAACAAAAAATCTCTATGAGCTCCATATCGATGACAACGCAAAATGTTTTTTATTTAATTGCAATTTTTAGTACGGTAGAAACTTTTGTTGCTGAGTGTATCTTTGAAAGTGTGCAACGGTTGTGTAAGGTTTATACGCAAAGTACTGAACGGCTGATATTATATTTCCCCATATTCTCGTACTTTTTTATGATAAAAGTGCAAGAAAGTTTTTAATGTTTTATATGGATTTTTTATCACACAAACCCACGCCAAAGCAAACGCACTTGTTTAAGTACGCATTGAACGATATTCTATAAATAAAGTTCTGTGCCATATGTTGTGGTGGCGTTCTTAACAAAGCACTTTCCTACCGTTGAGTTGAAAAATGTGGTAAACATTCTCGTAAACAAATAAAGCAATTCCATATTACAATTCAGGATAGCTGCGCATGGCATGAAATGATGGTAGCATAAATGTGCATGTGTTTCGCAAGGATGGACGTTGCTGGTGCAGCATGTACTGTAGTTGCCACTTTGTGTAAACAAATACGAATAGTAAATAATGGAAATTGCGAACAATTCACAATAATTCCGAAGACGTTATGCCTCTAGAATTGGTAAAATATACTCTAGTTTCTTGTCTTCAGTTCGGCTTTTAAATCACAATATAGTTAGCAAGAGAGAGTACACATAAATAACTACCTTAATCAGAAATAAGGGGGAAACGATACTTTGTATAAAATTTCTTTGCAATATTCTAGGAATACCATTGGAAAATTCATTACAGTAGTGTTACCAGAAAGTTTATTATGAGATACTTTTCTCTCCAATATCACCAAATAAAATAATTTAACGATGATGATAGTACTAAACCAGATAACATATTTCAACAGAATGTAACTTATTTAATGTTAAGGTTCGCTGTAACTTGCTGGATGCAAATCAAACAGAACAAAAAGCAAGCAAGTTATGAATATCGATATTTTATGCCTATCATGTAATATAACGATATAATGTATCCAACTTCTAGAATATAGTTTTAATAACACTGAAGCTCAATGGATTCGAATGTCTTAATGTTCAAACGTTCTATGCCACCAGGAGCGTGCTTAAATGAATACTGAATACGTTTGATTGGCTGGGGGTTTCTCAGTTGTTTTGGCTTCTGATTACAAAATTTTGTACACAAAGTGTCATGCATTTTGGGTTTTGGTTACTGGTTTCCAAATTCTTTTCTCTATACGTAAAATTTAAAGAATTAAGAATCTACCATTCGAACAAATAAACTCGAGAATTCTTAGTTTCCCTATATATATATATATATATATATATATATATATATATATATATATATATATATATATATATATATATATATATATATATATATATATATATATATATATATATATATATATATATATATATATATATATATATATATATATATATATATATATATATATATATATATATATATATATATATATATATATATATATATATATATATATATATATATATATATATATATATATATATATATATATATATATATATATATATATATATATATATATATATATATATATATATATATATATATATATATATATATATATATATATATATATATATATATATATATATATATATATATATATATATATATATATATATATATATATATATATATATATATATATATATATATATATATATATATATATATATATATATATATATATATATATATATATATATATATATATATATATATATATATATATATATATATATATATATATATATATATATATATATATATATATATATATATATATATATATATATATATATATATATATATATATATATATATATATATATATATATATATATATATATATATATATATATATATATATATATATATATATATATATATATATATATATATATATATATATATATATATATATATATATATATATATATATATATATATATATATATATATATATATATATATATATATATATATATATATATATATATATATATATATATATATATATATATATATATATATATATATATATATATATATATATATATATATATATATATATATATATATATATATATATATATATATATATATATATATATATATATATATATATATATATATATATATATATATATATATATATATATATATATATATATATATATATATATATATTCCATAAAACTTCTTTTCATCGAATTTGGTATTGCCTTACAAAGTTCTCTTATTGACTTCAAATATTGAAAAATATTTTTAAGAAAAAATTGTGAAATGAACTAAAGTTATATATATATAACTTTAGTTCATTTTAGAATTTTTTCTTAAAAATATTTTGCAATATTTGAAGTCAATAAGAGAACTTTGTAAGGCAATACCAAATTCGATGAAAAGAAGTTGTATTGAAGGCGACTCATATACTTACAATTAGATCTCAACTATATAGTGTTAGAATTTTGAGTAGGTGTCTAATAGGAGAACAGCGACTATCTAACTGTTCATATAACGGTGATAGGAAAGTCCTTTGCCATGTTTTGTTTATACAGTTTTGACATAAAATCAAACCAATGTTTCGATGAGTTGAATTTTAAATAATTTTAATAGTTCACAAAAAAAACGATTCAGGTAATGAGCTGATCAGCTTCCTTCTTCCCATTTTTAGAGTCAATGGTACGATTATTAAATATAAAGATAGATAAATGCATGAAAACAGAATGGGAATAGGAGTGGAAATAGTGCATTTATGCTAAGTGGCACATTATTAATACGAAGTCAACATAAACTTTACTTATAAACAAATGCTATGGAGTCAAAGTCACAATTTTTTCAAGACCTATGATATCAATTTCGCCATCCAATGACAACTAGTTTAATATTTACTTCATTAATTTGTTATTTTCTGTAAAATTTTAAATTCAAGGGATACTAAATATTTATCCGCTTTACCCTTACAAATTGGACAAAGATACACGAAGTTAACGCGGTTTTTTAAATACCAGAAGGGAGCGTGGGAGGTATGCACATTTATATTCACAATTGCCCTTCTGTTCGTTTGTGGCCAATTTTTTTCCAGACCGCTAAACATATATTACTGAAACTAATAGTCTATACCAAAACACAGAACTATATTATTATATGAGCTCCTATATATAAAACTTTATGTAACTTGGGGCAAATTAATTGTATAGTGACGGAATTTGGTTGTTATGTTGATCTGCGACCTACCAGATACTATGAAAATGTGGACGGTATATACTTACTGCCAGGCCCATTATTAACACATATTCATAACTTAAGAGATTTATGGACAAAATAGTTTGCGAAGCAGCCTGTGGACATTATAAAGCCATCTGCAAATGTAAACGCATTGGGCCCAAACTGGAGCATGTGAGCAAAATGGGCGGCATACTACAAAAATAATAAATAGATTACTATAGAAGATTCATCAACGAAATTTTAGGTTACTTGAGGGTTCAGGGCACTATCAATAAACACCACACAAAAATTTGATTAGTCACGCTTTCTATACAATTGCGATCTATACAAAATGTGGACGAAATTTTGTATGATTAAGTATATTGAGGCTACAAAGCCATACACAAGATATGGGGTGGATCAGATAAAGGCAACGCCTCCCTTCATTATAATCAACTCTGGGTACCTTACCGAAAATTAACCTAAATATGCTCGAATGAGGATATATTAATAAAATATGCTCCTGATGATGAAATAAGAAAAAAATGTAAGTCGCTATGGGATAACTCGCACGCACATATAAGGTTAAGGGTATTTATAAGTTGGTCTAACCCGCCTTCAACTTTTTTGACTTGTTTTTATGAGCGAAACTTTGTATTATGTGATCCATTCTACAGTACTTGGTATGATTTCAACTTCAGAACTAAAGAATTTGAACCTATCCAACATAAAAATTTACATTTTTTCTTTGTGGCCGTGATTAGTCCCTATACATACATCTATTTCTCTAGCCTTCTTTAATGGCTGTCAGCTCATTGTTGCCTAGTGTATAGGTTTGGGAGGTGGTTTTAGTGATTAAAAATCTCACACTGTCGGAGTTCATGCCCTCATGTCTTCTAAAATAATTTTACTCGATACAAACACAATAATAACGGAATTAATTTCTAAAATCGGAATTCATTTCCGTTTCACTGCGTGTCTGCAGCTGTGCATATACTCCTTTATATGATTGCGTGTGCACTATTGAAAACATGCTTCTTCCCAATTGATTGAATAATAAGCAATGAATTGAATGCAAATTGGTTTGTACACAATTTTCTGCTACATCTGCATACCAGGCCCCTTATTTTGTGGAGTCAACAGCATTGTCGTAAAATAGACTGAATTCTATTTCTCATTGTGCTGGAGAAGCCAGGAAATTCAAAGTTATTTTAACAAAATCACATGCCGGGTGTGGTAACACATTTTGTCATTAAGTTTGCTAAGATTTCCCCGGATGCTTTTTAACTGCATTTGACAAACAATTGAGTACACAATAATTATGGTAAGATATACATTCTGTGGTCAGATTAAGCAAATATACCTTTAATAAATTCAGTTATTATCAAAGACAAAATTTTGGTCATAAATTATGCAACAGATTTATAAAATTTACGAAACTATCGGAAACATGATCACGAACTATGTTTTGCTGTTGGGTATGTCTGTGTCTACGCTTGCGAGTAATTCCTGCTGTGGTTTGTTTCGCAAACGTGGCTGAAAGGGACATTTCCCTCTATGTTGGCTTGCATGCGCGTGTGTGTGAATATTGATTTCCATTTATTTGAGCTTGTGACAGTTCAACTGTGCATGTGATGTGTGCACTTATATGTCAGAAATTATAGGCCTTTAAATAGCCATTATAAATGGCAAGCTTTAAAGCAATTTTATTGTTGTGATAATCAAAATTAAGTTAAACTACGAGAGCTGCTGTGGTGACAGCTCAGCGAGAAGTATTCATATTTCCCTTCTTAAGACGTGTCCAGGGATAGGAATGCCCATAACTGTATATATAATATAATTTTAAGTTTGTTGTTCACTTGCAGCTAAAATGTAAATTGTGTGCCAGTCTCATTACATTTAATCTTCTATTCACTCGAGAGTTATCAAATATTTCCAATGCTTTGTATTTATAATAAATACCAAGTTGATCAAATGTGGCCAACGCAATTCTATTTTTAACATCACTCTCGCGCATAGGATTTGCTATCATTTACGCTTAACTAATGCCGCGCACTTTTTCTTTTAGCTCACAAATTTGATGTAGACAACATTGACAGCCACTATGGTCAAGTATAGCAAACCTTAAACAGGTTACATGGAACTCAACAAAGCAGCGTATTCTTTATACTTCACATATCTTGTAAATGATATTGTGCAGATATATCAACTTGAATTCGTTGCTGACACTAAGTAATTTATTAGTCCTGCTCTCTGTACGAGTCAATTTGTTGAGCCCACATGCAAAACTACAACTATCAAAGTGGGTAGGGTGAAATACCTCAAGCAACACAACAATATTACAACAGTCGGTAGGAAATTTTTGTTTGCTGAACGTGCGTGTAAAAACATTCGAATAGACCGACTACCAGTAATTAATGTGATCATTAAAACAAATTACGATCTTGATTTGATACGAAACTCATTACTAAAAGTCGAAAAAACCGCATAACGTGCAGCGGGTAGAGTCATAATTGTAGCAGCACTGGGAAAATATCAGATTATTTCAGAAATGAGGATAAAATGTGAAAGCATTTCCATTTCTAATAACTCCAGCCGTGGTTTGTCTTACTTTTGGCATTTTTTACTGGTTTACTTTTGGTTTTGTAAATCATTATATGTGCATAAGGACAGATTTCTATTGGATACAAACGTAAGATACTAAAAGAAATAATTGGAAATGATTGACGGGCGTAACCACAAAAACTAAACCCGGAAAATATGGCCATAATCTCGATGAATCGCAAATAAAAAGTACAGAGACTAGAAAAAATTACCACAAATGGGATCAGGAATTTGCAACTTTTAGCTGCAGTTCAAGGACCTCATCCTACTATTCCTAGCCCGGCAAAAGTTCGCTATTGACGTATATCGTAATTTACGAAGTGTGATAAACTATTGGTAGCTCGCTGCTCAAACGGCTGATAGCAGTTATTTGTTATCTTTCACTTCTTTTTACACATAATTAATTTAAACTGCATGCGCGCCGTTAGCGATTTGTAGGTGATTATTTAATAATTTTGTTTATATATTGTTACGAAATTGCCCACCTGACAATTTAAACTGTTACGAAATTGCCCTCCTGACAATTTATTCTAACTCTCAATACTCGGATTCGTACCACTGGATTGTTAATCGCTGGTTAAATTAAAATAACTAACTTTATTTAATTAATGCAATTTACACATTTAATATTAGGTTTAAAGTTTACTTTACTACAGTTTGCACTTAATTTAGTAATTCATTAAATCACTTTATTACTTCTTAATACTGTAACTGCTACCAGTGAAATGCACGATGTACACACTGTTACGGCTGCTATTCAACTGCGTCTCGACTTTCATTGTGTGGTGGCTTATATACCTTTCTTATGGTTGCAGTAGAACATTCTAGAACATTCCCTATACTTCGTTAGAAATTCGAGAATATTCTCGAATTTAATGTACACTTCGAAAGAGGGTTCTTGAGTAAGCTTTTTTTCGAATAGATTGTGTCTTGACTTATATACACCTCTCTCGTAGTAACTGAACTTAATAGAGGCATCCTAAAAGTATGCAATCATTTATGTTTCAATATAATAAAAACTCAAGTGTATGTCAAAAATTATTTCGTTATGCGCACGGCAGGATTACAAAAATCTCAGATAAATAACACTAAGGATACCATTTATAAAGTACCACTTGCAAAACAAATTGTAAATTAATTGTTCTTATAAAATGTTAAAGAAAAACAAATATTAAATTAATTTCTGAATTTTAATAGAATTTGAATAAAATTATAAATATACTTAAATTCTATCGAAAATGATATTTCCAATGATATTGAAAACGATTTGTTTTCGAGCTCGTAAAAGTATCGTTTTCAATATCATTTACGATAATTTTGTGAGTCTCTCTTACGAAATATTGGCGTGGCAAATTAAAAACCCCAAACTTATCGTTCACGAATCGGAATCGTGGTCGAAAAAGATAGGTTTATTCGTAAATTTCGAGGGTTTGTTATCGTTTTGGTTATTGTAAACAAGTTTTTGACCGGTTGGGCTGTTTTTACCAGAGGTCTGAATGGGTGTATTTGGCAGGCAGCTGAAAATAAGCTACATTTGACATCAATTCTTCAAACCAGATGTAGTATATTTTTAGGTGTCACCAAAAAAATTCGCGTTTACATTATTGCAGATCTGTGGTATTTACGTATCCAAAACCCTTTTAAAAGAGGGCAACTAAAATAATAATTTTGGACATTGTTCATATATAGCTTAATATCATGTAAAAGTATATAAAATACCCAATGAAATATTGGATTGCATTCGATCTCAAAGTAGGATATGAACGCAATAATTTTTAAAATTGCCTTCATGTTTTGTCCCACCAACTTAACTTGCCCATCCAAGTTATACTTTGGCACATCATGATTTTAACCATTGAAGAAAGACGATTTATTTGGTAGGTGACTTGAGAAAAAAAAATTTAACTTGGATGTATATAACTCAATGTATTCAAAAATGTATATGCCAATTCCCAGTTATGACGACGAGTTATATTTAAATTTCAAATATAGATAATATCATTAATGATTTAATGAGTAAAGAGATGAAATAAATCGTTAATTCAAATATAATAAAATTGAAATACAAGTTTGATGTTTCTTTCGATTATTTATTTAGCTTTTTACTTATCACTATCGGTTGTTATATAATGTTGTAACTAGTTACTATTAAAGGGTATCCGCTGACTCGGTATTGTAATTGTACAACAGACTCGGTCGTGTGTATATGCATACTTCTACAGTATTTGCTCACTGTAACATAAAAAATGTTCTCTGACGTAGTGACCCAATATTCCATATTCTCAATGTCAAGGCTGTGTAATTTATAAATAAGTAATGTCATTTCTAATTGAAATCCTGTAGGTGGACACATAAAAAATAAAAAAATGTGATTTGGAAGTAATCAAAATGAAAATACATATACATATATATATATATATATATATATATATATATATATATATATATATATATATATATATATATATGTATATATACATATATATATATATATATATATATATATATATATATATATATATATATATATATATATATCAAAAAGTTGGTGTTTCTAAGAGAAACATTTTTTTATCTCTTTTTATTTCCCTTAAGTTTTTATTTACATCTGTGAGATGATACGAAGTAAACCGTCTTATATATGGGTGTCGAGGGAAAAGAAAATCGTTGTTTAAAATTACAATTCTTACTTACTATGGACATAAGAATAGTATTCCCAAAACAAATCTTCGGATTACTCAAAATTTTCAGTTAGTAAGTCTGTTAGTGTAAGACGTTTTCGTCATCTCAGCCCATTTTGGTTTATCGGTAGCTGCAGATAACTTAGTGCACAGTATTGATGTTGAGGTCACGGTGGATAAGGTCATTTGGGATGCACTGGTTATTGTGCGTAGTATTTTTTATTGTATTTGTTGCATGATGCTAATGTTGGATTTGCAGACCCCTCAAATTCTGTTATATACCTCATATACATCTATATGGGCATTACTGTGTATATCAGTAGACGACAAAACGAATTGGTTTATGTCAGTAAAAAAGGGGTCACGACGTCTTGGTCAAAATGTTTCTGTTGCCAAATATACATTCGAAGTCGTCAAGGATTTCGTTTATCCAGAATCTAGCATTAACACAAACAATAATGTCAGCCTCGAGATCAAGCGAAGAATTACTCTCGCCAACAGCTGCTATTATGGGTTCATTAGGCAATTTTCTCAATTGCAGAGCCCCTCTCGACAAACGGAAATAGCGCTTTATAAGTTCCTCATACTCCCATTCTAAATGTATGGCGCTTCCTTTCGACCTGTCAGCGCTGGGTCAACAGGCCCACCGCGCGCATAGCACGCGCGACTGGCGAAGCTTTATTAAAGCTGCCAAGAACGATCATCAGTTGTAGCGCCATTAAAGAAGAAGAAGATACCAGTATTTTGTTGTGAATTGAAAGATTTGATTGTTTTTCAAAAGTATAGTTGTCACATCTATTTTTAAATTCAATTCTTTTTCTGTATTATTTGATCTTTGCTTGAGAGTGTCGCATCAATTGTCATCCCGAGGTATATAGATTTCGTGTCAAGTTTCATCTTATCGTTGTTTATGGTGAGGTGCTCTTGTTCTCCTATTGGTATATATTAATTGATTTATCTACGAGCCATTTATTTTGATTCCCCACATTTTAATGATAATGTTTTAAGTAGTTGATTTTTCAAAGCTATAGCTTTGTCTTTGTGCGAATAGTATCGTCAGCAAATGTTGCTTTCTTTTTTTTATCCGCTGTCGGTGTAGGAATATCAGCTGTATATATAACATATGATATGGATCCTAATACTCTGCCTTGTGCTACTCTATGCTCCATTTTAAAAAGATTAGAAGATTCGTCTTCGTACCTTACATAGAGTTAGCGCCCATTTAAGTAGTTGTTTTAAATGAGATTGAAATCTAGAGGAAGGTATTGTTTTAGCTTGTATAAGAGGCCATTGTGCTATTTATTCCTGTCAAATGTCTTTGCCATATCGAGATATACTGCCACGTAGGTACTTTTTTATCAACTTCATTTGCAATTTTGCGCGTTACTCTGTGAATTTGTTGAATCGTTGAATCTTTGCGTCTAAATCCGAAATTTTTATTGTAGAAATTTCATATTCATTATTTTTCACTTTATCTGTTTGTGTATAGCTAGTTACAGCATAAATTATACTACAGTTTGGACATGCAACTGCACTGTAAATTTTTTCTGCACTTGTCAATAAAATGTTTGCCTCTAGTCTTTGATCCAAGGTTGTGCAAAACAAATTTTTGCAATATATTATTTTTTGACCTATAAGTTAGAAAGGGAGTACTTTGGTATGTCAGTACCAAAGTGGTCAGATATGAGTTGAAAAATTGTTTGAATAATCAGATGTGCTCTATTCTCAGGATCTCAGGATTTGTATAATAAATTGAGTAATCTGCGATATTTAGAACCCTTTTTTCCGTTTAGCATGAATAAAATCCTTAAGTTCAAGAATATTTTGGCTGAGTCCATTAACTTTCCAGGGGGTTATTTTCAGATTAGTTTGCTTGTTCATTCAATCACCTTTGTAGACATTCGTGAGTTTAATTGTTTCATCATATTCTTTAATTCTGACGAAACATTGTTGTCCAGTTGAGGACCGGTTGAGTGTGTATAGATGTTTGTATTTGCAGCTGCTATTTTAGTGTAGGTCCAGTTGGTGGAGTGGCGCTGTGGCTGATATGCTGGCAGTTTTGACTTTGTTGAGATGCTGGAGGTTGACGTTGGTCAGTTACAATTTGTGGATTTTATTTTTCCTAAAGTGGTGGGGAAACGTTGAATTTTTAGGCTTTTATGTATCACACACGCCATATACAATATTGTGAATATTGTTGACGTTAAAATGAAATTACATATTGAGTACTGGACTTTCAACAAACGAATTTTATTTAACTTTCTTGGGTTGTATTATTATTATACCACCGCATGTTCACTATACTCGTATATCGAAATATCGCAAAGTAAACATTTTCAACCTTTAAGGTTGACTACAAGCCTGATGTCCAGATATTTTGGTAGTTTAAAATTCTACACTCATGTTTATTATTACACTCATGGTTCTGCTGATAATATTATTATAATCGTAGTACAAACTTGATATTTTTAAAGTAGTGAACCGAGTATATGACGATCTAATGCAATGGAAGATGAATTGACATATTTAATTAAATTCATTGACATGTGGATCCAGATTGTTACAAAATTTCATAAATATAAATAATAAATGCAATCAATATGTTTGGAAATTTTTTCAACGAAATTGTGCCAAGAATTACCCTACGTCTTCGTATGATATCATTCGACATGCATTCAACAACCTATAAAATAGCTCCAATTCATTTACTTTTTATGAACATCACCATACATAGAAACTGTATGTACTGTGCACATAGAAACACTGTGAAAGAGTTCCTTACATACTTACTGCAAAATATTCGTTGATTCCTTTAGATGCGTTCATTGGAGTCTTTGACAATTTCAGTTAGCTAAACTAAGTTAAATAACATAATTATATCCGGAAGTTGCAGGTTTTTTCGGTAATCTAATTTGGATGTCAAATACTCCTTTAATTATCTTCCGATGATTTCCCAGTCGATCAAATCTCCAAAAAACTGTTTAAAATATCGAACATATCAGAAGAGGACGAAAATTGATTGAGCTACTTTCTGACTACGCTAAACTAAAAAAATTGGAATTTAAACCATGAAATATAGAGAACATCAATAGTTGTATACTAATATTTTATAGTAGGTGTATTGTGCAGTTAACTAACGTTTAGGTTTCCATAGAGTGGCGGCGCACTTCATGCTTGTACGCTTAACTTAATCACGCTAACAACACTTTCGTAAATATTTAAGTGCAACATGTTTCTTATCTTTAAGCCGCTGCCGCTAGCGCTGCCGTTGCTGCTGTTTTTGTGTGGTTCAAACTTGCTCAGCTACGATTACGGCTGCCTGTGTTCGCCGAGGCTGCTGCTACGAACGTAATTTCAGCAGCATCTGATGTCGCACGCATTTTAATTTTCCTGGCACGTCCACTCTCTGTGGCCACTGGCTGCGTTAATGCACGCGCGACATCTTTCCGACGTCAGACTGTTCGTCTCCCCGGCGTGTACGTGACATGCCCATTTGATTGTAGCTTAATGCTGTATTTGCAGCTACATTAACTGAAATTGATACGTTGGTGACATATTCTCTATCGATGTGAAAATTCTCATTAAAAATACATAAAGAGCATTGGCTGTTTGCCACTTTTCTGAAAATGCATTGCCTACAAATCCAATTAAATTTTTGTTCCAGCTTTTCCTCTTCGCAATTACTCTTGTTATGAATTTGAAATATGATGTCGGGAGTAAACAAACCAATCGCACACAGTGCACATAACGAAAAATTGTGGATCGGTTCAATGCAACATTCCCGTTTCCTGCCACAAAACTGCAATTTACTTATTTGCCATTTTTCGACATTTTTCTTATCTTGCGGGAGGGCATTTATTGCATGTTTTTATTTGTTTATGGAAATTTTGCATTAACACAAGAATTCAGTCGAGTATTTTTGCCAAATCGGTGGAATATTTTCATGCAAATTGATGCACGATAATAAAAAGTTAGCGGTTTGCACGTTTGCATATTATTATAGAGATATAGAAATAGAGAGTATTCCAAACTGAATTCCAAACATATCCGAAAAAAGGAAATTGAATTTTATTAAAATAAAAAATATCTTGGAGAGGAGCACGTATGTAGGTAGGAAACATTTGTGTTTTCAGTGGAGAAAGTAATTGAAAATATGTGTGGATTTTAAACTGATTATTGTAAATTGTTGTACTCGAAATACTCGTATGATATGAAATATGAAAAGAAATTTAAAATCCATTTACAAGCCCACAGATTTTTCATATCATCTAAAATTAAGAGTGCACTTAGAGTTTAGCACGTACGTTATCCATTATTGAGACATTACTCATAAATGTTTTTTGAAACTCTCCAAATTTTAATGAGGAGTCGTGCAGGAGATGTGCTCCACCTGTGATTTCAAATGGATTGAAAGCCAGGCATTCCCAAGGCTGTTTGCTCAAAAGACTCTATTGGCTCTTATGTTGAATGCTGCAGTAGCATCAAGTTGGAAATGCTATAGCTCTTTACATTCGAAGACACCTTGTTGCTATGTTTCACTCTAGAATCAATTGCTTATTTCACAGAAGGACATGTGATACTCCCAATGTTGACCACTTTGAACCTTGGGAACATTTGATCACTTCTTTCAATGTTTTAACAAAAATTTGGAAGTGTTTTCTTGTAAAAGTGCTCTTCATCCAATTTCGCTGCTAATCTAAAGAAGAATAACGGTGTCAGCGTGCCAAAGCAAGATTTTTTTCAACCATAATTTTTTTAGGTAGTGTATTAAAAGAGTTCCAGTTGATCGACGACGCTTTCATACAAATATTATCTTGAATGAGGCTTGAGGTGGATCTCCTTGAAATATCCATTGCTTTGGACTTGAATTTCTGTTTTCTAAGAGGATTTATACGGGTTCGTCGTCACACAGTTTTAACAATAGGGAGACTCTCTGATAACCACAACTTTTTACTCTATCTTCTACTTCAGACAATTAGGAAAAATTGTGATAAAAAATCATCCTGGTATTTCGAGGGTTTTTAATAACTTTACCATTTGTGTAATGGAATTGACCAGATGCTATTTGTTTGACACCCTATGATAACATATCGAAAGCTGAACCCCAACTGGTTCATATCTTTTGCACTTAATAATACTTTTACACTTTTTAATACTTGTGTGGTGACATGAAAGGTTACTGTAATATACCTGGAATTTATTATGACCATAAGGGCGAAAGTTTTGCAAACAAATTTATGACAAGATAAAATTTATTTATACTCGTATTGTATTAGTGTTAAAACATGTAGACGGGTACTTAGGAAAAAGAACCCACTAAAAACTATATCCGAATTTTACAGTCAACTGCGCCGAAAATACGAAAAACTTTATATATGTACGAGTACATATCTTAGATAATCAACTTATACATAATCAAAGAAGGCAGATCAGGTAGATAGAAAGTGGTATGTGATGGCCAGCACAATGCCATCCAACTCTTGAACTATTTGTGTGATGGTTACAGCAAACAGCCAAAATATAAGCAATTCACAGAAATTTAAATTCAAAATAACCAGTCTCTCTCCCCTTCCCGGTAATGTGCTCTCTTACACAATAAAGCCACAAAAAATTTACCTCATGCTTCACTGGTTACAAATCTTATAATTTGTGTACTTTCTTTCAATTTTTGTCTCATTTCCTTCAAACTTTATTATTCAAAATTCATAAAATTCGCATTGGAAGTCTGAAAACAAACCAATCGTAAGCATCCGATATTGTAAGTAATGATTCTCTTTACGTGTGTTTTTGTAGAAATGTGGCAAATCACTGCTTGTGGGTCCACGTAAGATTTATAATTTTATGGAGCTCTGTGTTTACTGAACAGAAAAGAATACTCCCTTCTAGAAAAAAGGAGGTTGTGATGTTTAAGTAATTGTTCTAGTTTCCGAAATTAATTTTTGGCGGACCTCTGATATTAGCCACAGACAGAGACAAATGACAAAAATACAGAATTGAAATAAAGCAATCGAAAGAGATAAAAGTTTTAAAAGAGTAGTGCTCGAGAAGATGAAGTAGACGGTAGCTACAATTCATTGTAGGAAATCGTTAAATATGCCACAATCTTCAAAAACATTGCAAACGTTTTGTAATTAAATTGTTCAATTAATAATGAAATCCACCAATTGTGTTTTAAGAATTTTTAAAAATATGCGCCATCACTATTTATGTTAGTAACCTATGATTAAATTGAATATATTAAAATATTTGCAAAAACTGTTTCATAAATCACCTCATATGTAGTGGGATGCCAGAAGCATTGAGCAAGTTTGCAATTGTTGTACAGAATAATTGTATATCTATTAGTAAATTCTGTTTTATAGATATGCCCTTTTTACTGCTTCATACGGATTTCCTTCTACTATAATCTGCGATAAGATCCATTAGATAACAAAGAGATGAACTGAATCCGTAAATGGTGCGTTTGTAATACAGGCATTAGCAATTTTGAAGATCACTAAGGACAAGCTAATTTTCGCGGAATTATCTTATTTTTTACTTTAAAATCATCTTGAAATCCATTTTTTATGATGACGACATTCTATACAATATGGTCTTAATTGGAAAATGTGGAAGGAATGTGCATCAGTTTCATATAAGTCTGATTAGAACAATGTTTACCGTTACTTGCGCTGGTGGGCCCACACACGGTTTCTCATAGATACATATATTCATAACGTGGTTCCTATATAAAATGTTTCAACTAACATATTGGTATAAAATTCATAATTAGTCATAAATGTGGGCGTGATATATTAACTTCCACGTAGATATGATAAGTTTACTTGATAAAAAATGTTTCTAAAAGGAATAATGGTTGGTATTAAATCATATGATAAAAATATCGCCTATATTTAACGCGCACACCACTTTTATTGCTATCTTATGGTATCCCGAATTCGGTGTAACCCGATTTCATCCTCTTTACTAGTTGATATACATTCATCGTGAAAGTGTTTACAGTTTCAAAGTTCTCAACACAACCTTCTACCACGAAAACAAGCAAATGCAGAGGGGCCTGAAATTATCCAAAGGCATAACAACTTTCACATTTCAAACGTGCCACGACATGTGTGTCAACCTAGGCTAACACATCAGGGTCACAGGAAAATGAAAAAGTTGTACGTGTGGTATGTGCCGAAACAAAATTTCAATTAAGAGCACAGAATGTTTCTATATGCAACACGATTTCACCTAAAAGAGAACAATAAAAGAATGTGTTTATTGCGTAATTTATATTGCAAAATGGTAAAGTGGCGAAATGGCACAAGATACTTAGCGTTCTTTGCATTGTAAACCTTCGATCTACATAATTAATCCAATTTGTTTAACGATTAACAAAGTTCTATCAAATGTCTAAGTAAAACACTATTGTGTTCTCATATGAAAAAGTAAATAAGTAATCAGAGAGGAATTCGGTTAGTTGGTCAGTGAAATATCGAAAACTAAGTTGTATTGGGGTAGCGACATTTTATAATTATGCCTGCTGTCAAGTCATTTTCTTAATTATGAAATAAATACTTTCCAATTAAAAAAATCAACTCGAAATTTTTTGTGGTGCATGACAGAACTTAAGACGGTTGCAAATTAAAGCCACAAATAAACTCGTTGAAAAATTGGGCATATATTAAGTATTGCCGGTAATGTGGTGTTTTGCAGGAGTAGTAATTTCTCCTAACAATACCATCTCTGAAATAGAATGCCTGAAGGGCCTTGTACAGAATTGAAATTCACAAAACTTTAGTGAGAAATAAATACAAGAGACAATGCAGACAGTCTTAAATAGCAAAGCGCACATATTTTCGATTCTTTATAATCTAGTTCAGCTTCTGCTAGGGATCCTAAATCTGGAAAACGCGTATCCTAATATTTGCTATGAAACTGAGTTAATACTTAGGCGCTTCTTTTACAGCTTTTTCTTACAAAAAAAACATTAGTCTACTCTTAAGTAACTGGAAAAACCAATATCAATTTGAATCAACAGGTTTCAAATAGGCTGCAGACACTATACCACTCTTATTATAATAATTTAATTTTTGTATTCAAAAAGAGAAGTTTAAAGGACGCTGTTACCAAAATTTTACAACTCGTCGTTTATTTAGTGGAAGAATATTACCAGTGTAGTGGGAAAATTATTTCCTCTACCAATTATGGATCAGCGGTAACGGGAACATTACCATTGTGTACACATATATGTTGAAATTGTTACTTTGTCATACCTGTCAACGGCGTGTATGCGAAAGATCGCCGCAATCCTCTTTCCAAAGCAACGAACATACGAGTACATTTGAGTTTAACGCAATGGCTACATTTGTACGCATGAATATTGATAATATTTCAATGTTTATTTTTTCTACTTAAAATGCTACTTATGAAGAAAACTTTACAACTATGCCGGTTGAACTGTTACCAGTGATGCAATATTACTATTTTACACTCAATATCACACTTATAAATGGGGAAATACAAAACCAAAAGTTGTTCGCATATTTAATATCTACTCGTTTTGCAATTATATTCCGTTTCTTCAATGATACCTATAATTCGTTTAGGACAACTTTATCAACAATATGAAGAAACAAATGTAATGAACAATATATTATTATTATTATTACTTGAAAAACAATAACTTAATTATTATTTTACATTGCAAGGAGAGCACTAGCTGCCAGGGCCTTCAGCTCGTGAACAATATATAAATATTCAAATATAATCAGTAAGTTAAAAGAAAAATGTTAAAAGAAAAATGTACCCCTTTTTTATTAACTTCTGTAAGGTAACTTTAAGTTTCTATATTTGTTTCAATAAAGGTATATGAACTACTCGTACATACAATTATAATGAGTCGATTCATTTCGATTCATTGAATTTAAATTTACTCAATGCAAGCTAAATGAATGCATATTTTTATCGACAAGTTAGCATTTTTAAGAAACCTTTTATTCCACATTGACCGCTTACATCAATCAAATCTTCTGTACATTCCCATGTAAATATTAACTTCAATAATAAGGCTAAAATGAATCGAGCAGAGAGGACTCCCTCCAAAAGAAATTCCGTCTTTCTTATCGTTATTTATGTGATATACATGCCACATATTGTGTATGAAAGATCAGCTTAAATAGACAAAATAGTTACTAGTAGTAGTGAAAGATTTGACGAAAGGACTCATTTAACAAAGCGTCAACGGATGAAGTATGAGTAGATTGGCTTGAAGAGAAATATAAATTAAACGACAATCTTGATAGACAAAGAAACTTTTAATTTGAATTGTCATATAAAATATTATGTTACATAAAGATACTTTTAGCTGTGTTCACTTGGAGCTGTCATTTTGAAATAGTGAAACAGAAAGAAAATGGATTTGTTGCAACCCCTCTGATTAGATTTAGTGGCAATTAAAACGATTACTATGTAGTCGGATGAAGCAAACGGGAGAATAAGAAAATATAGACGGCTTCCAAATATTGTACAGGAAGTTTCTATTTCAATTAACGAGGAATGCGAGTTCCTTTAAAATAATCTACGAATAACCGAGAGAGTCAATGAACTTGTCAGAATGAACTTGCAATTAATCTGAAAACAGCTTTTGTGAATACATGTCTTCATGATCTTTTTTGTGGTTCGCTATTAGTCATTGAATTTAATGACCATCAGCGGAGTTCTGCGCAAGTTTTTCAGAAATATTGAGCATTGAATTAGAGACTTAATGATAGCTTGTCAGCTCATAAGCAGGTACTACCGTTTCGCAGAGAGCTGTAAATCGATGCGTCATTCCTCAAACCTTTAAAATAATGGGAGTAGACATTGCATCCAATTAATACAGAACTGAAAGATATTCCATTTAACAATATTATTGAATTAGGTGTAATTTATTTTAAGTACAAGTGAGATACACGTCGAGTGAATTTTTTCCTTTCAGACACTAAATATTTGTATATAGTATATCGAATATTTTAAATAGTGTGCATATTTGTATATAAAAATATATTAGAGTAGCTTTATCTATCAACATATTGGGCAGTGGGCGGTATTCTACCAAATTCATAGAGATATTTCAATAAATATTCTCAGAAATTTAGTACCAAGTCACATCTACCTCCTTTATATGAAATTAATGATACCTTATTTAACACTACCCAGCTGAGCTATTAGTGATGTAATTATAATAATTGGTCGCCATTAATAAATTAATAACAGTACGAGCATTCAGTTTTATAGCATCGTATAATTTTTTTATCTTATTCCAATTATACATTTGGTACAATTCTTGATTCAAGTTTTTTTAAATTTCTAAAATTAAGCGAAAACTAACTTTAAACGGCGGAGATTGGTATTTTTTCAAACTCTACCAAAATCAACAACATATATTTTCATTGAAATATTTTCGAATGTCTGGTAGTGTGTTGCCCTCACCAATAGCTTTCGGACACATTGCAATGTAGTGGGAAAATTTCATTGTAGAGTTCAATTTCACTGCACATATACAGCCACATATGTATGGACGTGTTGCCATGGCAAATAGACTGCAATTTTTGCTGCATCATGTGGAATTATTGAACAACAGAGCATTAAACCAAGATTATTGATTGCGCACATACACGCCCTCGACACTCTCTTTAAAATACTATGCGGGTGTGCGCCCCATACACGCGTATGCGTAGGTATTGGCCCTATGCAAACCCTCAATTATGACTCCCCACAACCAAAATGTTGATCGAATTTAAGTGGCAGTGCGCACACTTCAAAGGTACCAGAAATTTTAGACTTTTTAATTAAAAGCATATGGCGATGCAGTGCGTACGAGTGCTTCGAACGTTTGTTTTTAAAATATATTCAATTTGCTATTCATTGCTTTAAGAGTGTTGCATGCGATGTGCATGCGAGTGAAATGCAACACCATTTGTTTGCTTGCACACTTGGGAAATTTCCAAAACTGTTTTAATTTGCTTTTTTGTAGGTGTGTTGAGATAAAAAAAATCTATTTGTTTTTGTTGAGGGCACACTGTAGTCTTTCAAAACTATGCAATCTCTTCCTTAAGCAAAAAATAAAATCAAAATATATCAACAGGTATTGACATAATCAACAGCGATATTTTGGCCGGCTTAGGTTTCGATATATTTACAAAATAGAGACAGTAGACAATATTCGGGTCTATTTCATTTTTTAAATGTTTCACGATAGATTCAAAGTAGTTACAATAATAGTAGTCTTAAATAATAGATCAATATAACAACTTTGTTTGAATTCGTATACTTCTATCAACGAAATATTTAAAATACTAGTAAATACATTTAACTTATTGATACACATAAGAATTGGAAACCATTAATAGTTTAAATGGTCAAACCTGGTTTTCACAAATCAATTACATGCAAGGTGGATATTAAAAGAGTTCCAATTTCTTGTATTCTTGGTTTTCTCTTTGAGTGGGTACGGTATCATGTTTTACTTTAAACTAGAATCGACAGGAAAATATGTATATATTTTTTGATACTGTGCTGTAAGTATCGCGTTACTAATGGAAACTCAATTAATTATCTATTTAAAATGATATATTTTATTAAATACTTATTAAAATGAGTTTAAAGTATTTAAAAGAATCAATACAATTACGACAGCTGTACACAAAATGTATTGAATTTCAAAATAAGCATTTTGACGATTGATTGAGTGATACATATATTTGAAACTCTTCTTATACAATTGAGTTCTTCTATAAAAATATCACCGCAAGGAGTACATGTATTATACCAGTCGACGTCCTTTTGGTATAATATAAGTACACGGTGCTTGCAAAACCGCGACGGAGATTTCACATGTATCGTATTTCATGCATTGTTGTAATCTGTCAAATATTACCGGAAATAAAGAATTCGGTTTCAAATCTTAAACAATTTTTTACAACTCCTTAAGCAGTGGTCTTAAAAGTAAATCCTAATTCTGCCAAGCAAGTAATTTCCTATTGAAAGATACAACACTCTTAGACAATATCATAAAAGATTATATCGCCATAATCCCTTTTTAACGAATTATTTTCCATTTGAAGACTTTTTTGAATTATAAACAATTTATATTTTAATATTATCAACAAAAGTGCACTCTTCCTCAATGTTATAATTTCCTCAATGGTCAATTTCTTCAAATTAGTCAGATCAATCAATAATAAAGTTATTCGTGTCAAAAGAAAGTATGAGAGCGCGGTTTTTGTTGTTGGGGAGTTTGATGGATAAACTTTGTGCCATAGGATAAAAGTAAACTAGATATATTTTAAATTTCAAGAAATAACAATTTGAAGTAAAGAAATATTCAAATTTATAAACAAATACAATGAATTGCACGTTAATTTATATTTTGCTTATTATAATATAAAATTTATATTATAACATTTTTGAAAAAAACATCTAATACCTCCTTGTTATCCTATTCTCAAATTCAGTGCACTTGTTTCACTTTTAAACTGTTGTCGTAGCACCCCAATTTCCTAAATTGTTGCACGATTTCACTAATCCAAGGAGTAAACCTGAAATTCCTGTTTCCATAATAACAGCAGAGCCAACCAACACGTGATTGTTGTGTGTCTTAATTTATAGCCCCCACTTTCACATGCCCGAAACACACACAGGTAAATATGTGCACAATCATTCATAAATGAGTTAGTGTGCATAAATTAACATACCTCAGAGTTGGTTAGGTACATAATCCCCACCACACACATACGCAGTGAGCCAGGAGCGCACTAATGTTGCGAGCACATACGGAAGGAGATCCACGCTAATTAAATTACAAATTTCCGTTTCCTTTGCAAATTTACTTGTACACACAAAAAAACTTTGTCAAATACACACAGAAACACAACGGCACACACCCGTACAAATACAGTTTGTGTTGGCAAACCTTTTTAATAATTTACTTTCGTATAACTACATTCATGGATGTAGACTGCAATAACTCTCTTCTTTTATATCTTAATTTATACGGAATGAACGAATTCAAGGTAACTACATTTGCGAGTGTGCTTGTGATGGGGTCAGTAAGTCAGCAGACAGCCGCAGACGTCACGGTCAATTTGAATTCTTGACTATTAATTGTTGTTGAGTGTAAATACCAACAACCCCCGCTCAATTTGGATCATGTTTCTCACAGGTTAATCATTTGCAAACACATCGCTGTACGCTTACCTTCTTTATGAGATACGTAAATTTATATATCATTTCGTTAAATAGCCCCAAGTCTAATGCAAAAGTTTTAAATTTCATTTGGGCGAAATTGAATTCTTCAGCAAGAATTGTAATCCGACTTCTGTAGTAGATAAGTCGCATTATATTATATCAGATGATTTTTGTTTTATTTAATTACAATTTTATTTTTGTAAGAGCAAGTGCGATATGTTCTTTGTATGAGGTAATTATGTAACGTTCCCCTCTCAAGTTAACACCCGATGGCCGCTATGTTTCTCCTCTGGAGTGCGAAACGAACATTAATGGAAAACTTTACACGCTTTTGTTTGGATATAATCTTTTTGGAATAGTGAGGGGGGTAAAGTATGAATCGCTATTATATTATGATTAGCTGAGAGTAATCTTTTGTTATCAACATTTTTCAATTTAATTTGTTTTCCATAGTAAGATTATTAAGATAATAACTATAAACCAATCGATTTAAAAAAAAATCTTGATCAAGGCCGCCTTACATTTGAGATTATAGTCTTAATAATATTAACGCAAACTTTCGCATATACACACTGATCCGTATGTGCGTTGCTACCAAATTAAATAAGTAAATTACTGTAAATTTTAACATTTAAATTAGTATTTATGTATATAATATATACATTTTAAAAAGTAAATCATATAGCTTTCATATATAATCTTTATATTCTTAAATATATATATCGTATATATAAATTTTCAGCTAATGTAGCCGATTTTAAGTCCTATATATCCACTAGATATAAGTACCAACATCTTTGCAAATCCGCTGATGATACCTATGTCACTAAAGTTAAATTCAACTTAAAAGTTGACCCCAAATCATTCTGGAACAAGATTCAAAATGTAAGAATAGTTCGCTCGAGTCTTCGATAAAGTATAATGATTATGTCTCCAGTGATGATGTATCTGTAATCTTTTCGCTGATTATTTTAAGTCCAACTTCTCTACTGGTGAACATAAAATGGCCGATTATCCTTTCTCTATACAACCCACCATAGTGAATCAACCTATTATTGATGAGGACATTGTGCTCAAGCATTTGTCTCAGCTGAAATCATCTTTTACTCCAAGTTCCGACTTAATCCCTTCTTTTATTCTTAAGCACTGTTGTCTTCAGCTTGCCTCTCCGATTACTCCGCTTTTTAGTGCTTCTCTTATATATCCCGATATGTGGAAAATGTCATATATTTTACAGCTGCATAAATCGGGCAGTAAATCTGCAATATCCAATTACCGTCGAATTGCGAAACTTGTATTCTTCCTAAGTTACTAGAAGAAATCGTAACATCCCAAATTTCTATACTCATACGTTTACGAGTTCCCAACAGCATGGTTTACTGCCTGGAAAGTCAACTGTCACTAATCGCGGGAATTTTCTTACCCGGAGATAGATGGCTTTGCAAAGGGTATGAAAACAGACGTTATTTATACTGATTTTAGTAAGACATTTGATGTAGTAAACCATACACTTCTCCTCCTTAAACTCTCTAGGCTTGGTTTCCCACCATTACTTTTAAAATGGGTAACATCCTATTTATCACAGCGTACTCAACAGGTGTTATTTAAAAGACTATTTTCTGATGAATTTCCTGCGTCTTCTGGCGTGCCGCAAGGTAGCCACCTTGGTCCTTTACTATTTTCAATTTTTATAATCGACCTTCCTTAGTGTATTTCCCATTGCAACATTCTTATGTTTGCTGATGACGTAACAATTTTTCATTAATTTAATAACCCTAATGAATCGCAGTTGCTTCAAGATGATTTAAATGTTCTTGGCGACTGGTGCAACATAAATTGTATGCAACTGAACGACAAGAAACGCAAACATATGTGTTTTGCCAGATCATCCCTGCTTCATTCCGCTCATCCTTACTTCATTGTCAATCAACCATTGTTATCCGTTGATCAAATGTGCGACTTAGGTGTGACCTTTGACCAAAAACTTACTTTTGGTAAACACGTTGCAACTACAGTTAACAAAGCTTCTCTGACTCTAGGCTTCATAAAAAGTTGGGCAAAGGAGTTCAAAGACCCATTTATTACCAAACTTCTGTACAGTACCTTGTTGTTTGGTGTCCTAGATATGCCTATTACTCTGATGCTATTGAATCAGTTCATAAGCGGTTTTGATTGTTTTGCCTACGTTCCTTTGCATGCAACTCCAATTTTCAACTTCCCTCTTATGTGAGTCGTCTTAAACTCATTCGTCTCCCCTCTCTTAAAACCCGTAGAATTATGCTTAATGCAGGTTTTGTATTTAAACTCACGAGTGGTGAAATAAAAAGTAGTTTTTTGGCTGGAATTCTCCACTTTAATGCTCCTGCAAGAAGAACAAGGAATTTCACTCCCTTGCATCTCCATCCTTGTAATCGGAACTATTTAGATTTTGCGCCATTTCGTAGTGTGTGTTATGAATTCAATTTAGTTTCGGAGGTGATTTGTTTGAATGAATCCAAACATATGCTGAAATCGAAAATAGCACTTTTTCTTTCAAACCGCGAATAGTTCTCTTTGGATATCTTTGTACATCTATTTAATACCCTTCCTAAATCACTATCAGGCCTTTGAGGCTTAGCGTAACTGTTAGGTTAAGGAGGTGGTTTTAGTGAGTAAAAATCTCAAACTCTTGAGTGGAGCGTACCCCCTTGTGTCTTTTTGAAGGTTTCCCCTCCCTCTGGAAAAAAATATATAATATAAAAGTATGTCTTTGGGTCGAACGCAGCCTTTCAAAGTTTCTGGAGAAAAAATTTCTTCGGTTACAAATTTCTGACCTTACATTAAGAAATGGTTTGCTCTACAATTCATAATTCTAAAAGTTAGTTACAGATCCATTTTTAAAAAAGAATGCTTATTATAGAAAATACACATTTTCAGCAAAATAAGTTACACTATCCCAATGAGAGCTCTTATTGTGTGTAATTTGTTCCTTATTATTTTGTCACTACAGGTTGTACCAGAACTCAAAGTGTTTAATAATTTAAGTATCTGTTGGAGTCAGAGTCAGAGTCGTACTCGGAGGTGGATTCGGTGTGTTATAAAACCTTCCTTATTAAATAACTCGGAGTCGAGTAATTTCGTTTCGACACCACAGTCCCAGAATACACTCTAAGCAAACTACAAAATAAAATTTTATGAAAAAGAGATACAATCTAAAATATTACTTGAATAAGTATCAATCAGTGGGCCCGATATTCACTCTAATGAATCGAAACTAAATATTCAATTTAAATTTAGTTTCGATTCAATTTAAATTTAGTTTCGTTTTAATTGAGCTTTATTTTCAATTTGTATACCCTTTACCTTTAAAAAAGGTAAAAAGGGGATACTAATTTTGTGCTTTTGAGAGAGGTTGCAACTTTCCGAAAGAGGCGTGGTAGGGATTGACTTAAATATACAGATATGTTCAGAATCACTTTCTAAACAATTTTGATTTTGTCCTGCTTGGCCACTTTTTTCTACACTGTTATAGCTATCTTAATGAAACTTTGCAAAATTATAGTTTGGATAACAATACAGATTGCCAGATTCCTATATAGCCTCCCATATAAGGAACTTTTTTCGCCTTTCTTAAAATTAGTATAACTTCTGTCCAATTAATGGAATAGTATCGCAAGTAGTTATGTAGATGTGGATGTTATTAAACACCATGCAAAAAGTGGGCAGTATATATAAACTACCACGCCCACTATTTACAATTATGCATACCTTAAGATCTATAAGATATTTATGGACGAAATACGAGAAGCAACATGTGGACATTATAAAGCTAACTGCATGAAATAAGGTTGATCAGAGAAAGGGCACGGCCACTTCTGATAAACTGAACTTTCAGGTCTAAAATTAAAATTAGTCTACCTATACTCGTATTGATGATATTGGAATAAAAATTGGCAGAAATGTACATGGAGTCCATAATAGTGTGTGTGCAAAATATGGAGATCATAATACTGCTGCCACACCCACAATTAGCCAAAATCATTACTAGGTTCCTTTTAAAGATTTATCAACAAAGTTTCTCAGGAAGATTGCGGGTACCAACATTAAACACCACACAAAAAATAGGCGGGTTATTTTTACAACCACGCTCACCATTTACATATTTTTATAACTTACGACCTATACAATCCCCGCCAGGATATCTCCTGTGGAGGGATGACGTTTTTTTTTTTTTTTGTTTTTTGTAACGATCCCGCGGACCCTAGTTAAGGCGATGAACCTTGCAATGAAACTGGCACCGTTATTGACTATATGATATGAAACCGGTGAATCGTGGACTAACGGTTGTGGCATTCTGCTACCTTATTATACCAGAGTGACATCTTCTAGAACCGGTTTCCAGGCTAATGTAGCAATCGCTTCCGTCCTTTTAAACCCGTGGCGGGCCTTCGAGTATGTTCAAAGCTACGTCGCCATTAAGTTGGCGGAACAGGCTCAGTTGAGTTAAGCCTGACTAATGTCATGATCCTGGTTCTGTCCCATATCCCATAAGGGCTTGTATCAACCCTTGTTCGGCCTCCCTGCAATGCAAAGATAACCGCATGGATCGTTAAAGCAACTGTACAATAGAGCGGAGATAGCGGCTCGTAGTGGGATCCCTTTAAAACATGAATTCAAACACAGAAAAACAAACACACAAAAACAATAGACACCACAACAACAGGAACAAACACCAGCAGAGGATAGTGCTGGAAATCCCTTCATAAAGAGCAACAGAATTCAGCGCTCACCACAGGAAATCCTCGGCGAAAAAGACAGGCCTACTGAGGAGGCAGACGTTTTCCTCACACCATCGATGGTAGGGGGTAGCAGGATGCTAGCAAATATATGGTGGTATTGAGCAAAACGCGCAGAACAAAAGTAGTTCCCCAAAGCGGGAGTTCATAGCGAAGATGAGAGCAGGAGAGAGCGAGGCACTCACGAAATGCCGCGTTACTCTCAAAAAAATGAAACTCGCGGTTATCAAGCAGAAAAACATACATACATATGTAAAAAACGGAGTCTCGGAGCTAGATGAACTCTTCGACATCATGGAAAGCTTTCGCCGAAGCTGGCTCATGGCAGAAAAAGACACCAAAAGTACTAAGGCGGCGATGTCAGCAGAAGTCTAAACCAACCCCGGTGACATGTCGACACCAACAATAGCCCCATCGAAACGTCTGGCATCCAGCCCAGCAGAGCAAACAGCCGGAAAAAGGATGCGAGGACCCGAAGATGCAGACTGAAAAACGGTAATTTTAAAAAATAACAAGAAAGAAAATACGACAATAGCACAGAGCAAGCCGCAAAATGTAGCAGACGAAAACCAGCAAAAGCCTAGAGAGTGAAAAGACCTAGAGTACCACCCGAGGCACTACTGATCAAACCAGCGGAAGGCCGTACCTACGCGGAAGTACTACAAAATCTCCGGCAGTGTGTTATGTCGGACGAGAACAAGGTGGAAGTACGGGCGATCCGAAAAACCAAAACAGGTGCATTACTCCTCGAAATGGGTAAAGGAGTAAAAGCCAAGCCAAAGCTCCGAGAAGCGCTGAAAGGCAAGCTGCAAAATATCGCCTCAGTAAGCGAGCTGAAGACGAAGAGTACAATAGAGATCCTAGATGTCGACTCACTTACGACGGCAAGTTAAGTCGAAGCCTCCTTCAAAATCCTGCTGAAGGAGAGCGCTGAAGAAACCACCGTGAGAACCTCTACACCAAATAGCAGACAAATACGAGCGTACGTGTCGCTATCGGCGGAAAGCGCAAGTGATATTCTCCAAAAGTAGGATGGATAAATTGTAGAATGAGGCTCTGCATAGACATAAAGAAATGCTACCGATGTTTCAGCTTCGCACACTTGCAATGTGAATGCAAAGGACCAGATAGAAATGGTCAAGGTTTGTGCATACGATACGGAAACAGGGCCACAAACATAAAGAATGCGAGAACCCGTCAAATTGTTGTCTGAGCCGGGAAAAAGGTTGCACTCACACAGAAGACGTCCAAGGCTCAGCAAAGTATGCTTCCTATAGAGACCAGACAGGGAAGAAATGAAGATACTACAATCCAACATGCACAGAAGCAAGACCGCGATTCTCTACTATCCCAGCACATGCTGGAATACGAAGCGGATGCGGTGTCCCCACTTTTGGGACCCCACTTTAAAAAAATTACCCTATCTATGCTTCTAATGATTATATATGAATACAAATTGGTAGCAGCATCCAGTAAGTCTGTACCAGCATGTATTCCAATTATGGGCAAATTATTACTCAAAAATCATTACTAGGTTCCTACCCAATTACCCAAAAATCATTACTAGGTTCCTACAGAAGATTTATCAACGAATTTTCACAGGAAGGTTGCAGGTACTAACATTAAACAACACACAAAAAATGGGCGGGCTATGTTCAGAGCCACGCTCGCTATTGGCATATTTTTATAACTTACGAAATTTTATATTGATACGCATATTATCCCTACAAAGCCATACACAAGAAACCGGGTCGTTCAGATAAAGGCCACGCATCCCTCTAATATAATCAATTCAAGGTACTCTATCGAAAATTACAGTAGATATGCTCCTAATGGTGGTTTGTGAAGAAAACATCCCTATTGTTGATCTCGCACGCACAAGGAAATGTAAAGGGTATTTCGAAGTCGGTCTAACCCGACTTCAGACTTCTTCACTGGTTTATTTCAAATTTGTCTACGCAATTATCGCGATAAGCAGTCATCTATGGTTCGGGACCATATAAGTTGAAACAAAGGGATTAAATAAGAAATATGTTGTAAAGGAATATAATAATAATTTGTTTATCCAATAACAAAAGAGATCTCAAAACAGTTTTCGTGTTGTAGGGTGGGACGAGCCTTCGAAATGGGGCTACTTAATGAAAGGTGGGTATGAGGAGAAAAGTTTCGTTCAATTGTATAGATCGGTCAAGAAATGCTCCTGTTCAAAAGTGGAAAATTTACACAAATATACTATAATAAACATTGGATAAGAAAAAACTTATCATTATTAAACCCAATTTGTTACTCTGGAGTAAAATAATTTTAAATTATATGTCTTAAATCAACCGATGCAAGGACATAAACCGAGAATTACAGCTGTAATTTTAAACATGTCAATCCATGTGAACCCTTCAGCAATTGCTATGCTAAATTTATATACATACAGAAATACATTCCAACGGCAAATGCAAACAGAAAGTCAGTTATAATTACAATTGTTTAAAACATTTCTTCCGAACAAAGACACCAACCAGACGCCATTACTTTTCCCAACACACACTTATACGCACCCATCACACCCGCACACACACTCAATCTTCCTATTGAATTGTGGCTGCGCATTCATTGGATTGTGGCTTATATTGTTCCTGCTGCTAACTGGCAACATTTTGAAACAAAGGCTCTGGGTGCGCTCTGGATATCCACTGACATTAAAAACTTTAATTAAACACCAATGGACATAATACACACACGCACACACAGTCATTAATACCCTGCTTCATTGTCTGCGGATGCTAAGCAAGCGTATACGTACAAGTGTGCAGGCTTACAGCAGCTCCATTTGTTATGAATGTCGGCCAAGGCACATTCATTTAAAGGATACGGCCTCGCAAGCGGAAACGAGTTTAAGAAATTGTAAAAACTGCACAAATAGAGATAAATGACTCCCGGAAATCGTAACGCTCCATTTCTTGATGAAATAGTGTAACCTTATGGATTGCTTTAATAATAACTCAAAATATGATGAATGCTATAGAAAATTAGGAAGGATTATACCCATGTTAGAGAAACGCGCTTATTTCGGATTATTACACATTCGCATTGCAAAAAATTTATGCACTATGGCGAATATGGAATATGTAGAATAATAAGAATTGTAGAAAACGTTTTATACAAATATGTATATTATATTACTATATAGATATTTAAAATAAACCTAAAATGTTAAAACAGCCATTAATATGTTTATTTCATATAAAAAATAAAACGTTTTTGAATTATTTTCTTTTTTTATTTAGCATCTTTCATGATATATATTATTAATATATGCGACGAAGACTTAATTCATGGACACCATGTATTATACCGTTCAGTAGACATAGAAGTCTGCTTTATAACTTATTAAAAATATTACGAACACAGTGAATTACAAAATTAAAGTACTCAGAGACGAATACTGAATAGCTTCTGGGGTCTCAGATGCAACTTTGTTTCACCGGAGTTATTTTGTCGAAAATGCTTTCTGTTACTAAAATAGAGATAATTTTAATTACTTCATTATATTTACATATTTTATAGTTCATTGATTTCATGGTTGAAATTAGCAAATTCATGCATATGTGTTTTGTGTTCATTTAGTATGAAAAGTAGACATCGCATTTGAAATTTAGTAATGAAATTGCGTAATATCAGTCCAGACACAGTCAATTTCATATTTAATTAAGAAAACAATTCAAACAATAAAATTATTCCTTATCTTAAATTACACAATTTTGATGGTGATTTCGCACAGTCTCTGTTATATAAATTCTCCAATAATCATTTTCTGTTTTCATCTCTTTACTCAACTGAATAAATGTCTTCAAAACTATATAAAAATATTTAAATTAGCACTATCTGCTTTCCAAGTCTGGATATGTTGTTTTGAATTTTCATCCATCCAAATTTAATGCTGTTTGAGAGCACGGAAATTACAACTCTAATAAGAGACCTCCGAAGCACCTCGTAACTAATGTACCAAACTAGCTATTACTCCATTTACTAAATTTCAAGTTAATTAAATATCAAAGTTCCCTATTGCTTTTGCCTAGGTATTGCGGAATATTATTGCACCCTAAGCAGCTTGTAGGGTGTCGGTAATCGGGTAAACCGTTCCAGCACATCCCAATTCATATAAATCAGCGCATATCACAAACACTGAACAATTTTAGGATTTCACTTCGGGTTTATCTGCAGTACCTAAAAGAGAGTTGAAGAAGAAAGAGGTGAGACTAGCGCACCTGGTTTTATCCAACCATCATCAATATTTGGATTAGCTTACTAAACGTCGCCAGTGTTGGCCGATCCTACTCAAGTTTCGAAATAGTTATAAGTATTATTAAATTGTAAAAGTGGCTTCCACCATGTTGCACGTGCTTAAAACAAAGTACTTTGTGCAAAGTACAAAGTACTTTTATGAACCCTTAAAAATTAATTTGTTGTCCTTGAAGTTGAGTTTAGCAAATATGGTTAGGAAATTGTGTATATGGTAATTTATATTTAAAAATAGTTTCCTAATTGTTAAAATATATTATTAAGAGATCATAATTATTACCACTTTCAAATTTGAAATCATTATAATGCATTTATTTCGCTAGCACCAGCAATTTACTTTAACATTTCTTACGATTTCTCCTATAAAAACAACTCACGATGAGTTGTTTTTGTTCTGTCGCCAAACGATCAATTTCTTTCTAGTTATATATTATTTAGCTAATCTATTACAAATTCGTTTGTTGATTTTGTTTCTGTTGCAAATGTACTGGGTTTTGTTTCTGTTGCCGTTGCTGCTTTATGTCACACTGCAACTTAAGTAAAACTAAATACAGGGCTGTTTTAAGTTTAAGTTTGTCAATTATTCCTTAAGTGAATTGCTTTAACTACTTTCCTTAATTTTTATATTCAAGTCAATAGTAAAGAACCTATTTTTTGTTTCAATAGAATTATATGCAATGATTGTATGTGTAATATATAATTAAATAAAATAATATCCAATGAAAATGAAATAGAAATATATATCATACAAATGATAAGGCTAAAATTTTATAGACGGGTTCTACTGACCACGGGACATCTGGTTGTGCTTAACTATAAAACCACACCCATAGATAGAAAAACAAAGTAGTTGTTCGTGTGTGATATTAAATATGATACAGGAATTTGTGGTTCATAAATTTGCAGAATTCTCCACATTTAGCATTACTGCAAAAATGCGTCGCTATGGACAATTTTTATTCAGATATTCTTTACAGATCTCAATTGGTGCTTATATAGTAAGCATGATATACGAGTCACCGTACCTATTTATTTTTAGTGTTTTATAGCGGCACTATGAATGGTTATGTGACAATTCGATGGCAAGTCTTGTAAAGGCCTCGAGTTATTAAAAGTGTCTGGACACAAATTGAAGTAAACTACCAATTTTTTGCCACACAGACCATACATACACACACATCCACCAAGGGTATATACTGCAAAATTGTATGTCATTAAATCCTCATAAAGAAACAGCCAAGAAATCATTTTAAATGAGATTTTGGGAGTTTTCATTTGCGGGAGGGGGCGTTTAGCTTATATACTCTCATATATTTCATACATAAATCGTTTACAGGTCGAAGTTATGAGAATGTGTGAATAGTCGACGTGGCATTACTTGGCTTTATAGACCGTCTACAATTGGCGGGATATGTTCTTTAGTAAGATCTTGTGCATTTTTACCAAATTTTATCACCGTACGAACAATTAAAGAAAATCCGTTGTCACTTTAAATGAGGCGACATTTACATATATGGGCGCTATAAATTTTCTTTCTCCGATCTGGTCAATGTACAGGCAGTGATGGAAAGTATTATTAATATGAGTATTATAACAATGCGAACACAACTAAGCCGACTCAGGAAGCGATAATATGTACACTTCTCATGACTTACAAACACAGCTAACCACATCACAGCCACTTTTAATCAACTCATTTTCTTAATTAGTACAAAACTTACGAACAAAGGAGCTCCGAGCACTTTAAAATTCTTTATGTCGAGTAGATAAGATTTTTCGGATATAAAATTTTCGTATAATTTTATATCTTATATCATAATTGTATATTTGACGGATGATTAATAGTTCTGATACCCACATAATTTGTATTATGTAGTTTTCCACATGCAAATTTACGAGGATTCCTGTTTAAACTAAAACAATATTTTGCCCCATAATAAAGGTGAGAAGGTCATTTAAGTAGTGGTGCTTATATTTTTGCACTGTTATCAGCGTATACCAAAATAATCCAGGAAATCTAAGTGACGTCATATTTTGCGGTCAATCAAACTCTCATCCAGTAGGAAATAGTTGTGAAAATGCCTTCTGCTTTAAGATGCACTAGAGCAAAGAAACACCATGCGTGGCGGTTTCAGGCATTTTCTCTGGTTTCATTGAATCTCATTTGAGCAGCTTCGTGTCAGATAGCCACAGTGATTGAAGAGAACAAAACTTTATTTAGGATTTAAAATTTCGAAACTGGTTTCAAAACGAAATAAGCTCAGAATTATAATATTATTTCATTGATTAAGTGGCTGTGAAGTTATTCTCATTAAATAACAGGTATTTTAATAATAAATTAATGCTCAATATTCAACAATGCCACAATTTATCTGTCTCTAATGTAACTCGTTTGCTGACACCTAATTCTTAAATATTCCGTCATATATTATATTTTCATAGAAGGCCAAATTAACTTAGTGCGAAATTAATAATTGGTGGAATTTCAAACGTGATGGCCTTGTTGAGTTCGTACTTTAAGGGGAAGTGCCAAATGTGAATTCCTTTGTACATGCCAACTTAATTGTTTGCAGGGTAAATGAAGTCCGCCCTTGATATCGTCAACACTTTATTTATATTTAGCACAATGGTTCCCATGTGCTCCTCTCCAACACCTCAGCACAAAGAAACCAAAATTATTTCCAAAGAATTTATGTGGAATCCGAGTTTCATGCTGCACAACTTGTAAACATAAATGACACGCGATGTCAAAACAGGAAGACATTCTCTATCTAATTAACAACCAAACCAAAAAAAGTAATGTCTGCGCAGCAATTTGGGTTGGTGTAGGTTCCTAATTAATGCAGTGCTCTTGGAAAACTGAGCCTTAATGACGCAGCAAACAAATTTAAATGTTCTTATAAAATACTCGTGTATAGCAGGGACTCTTGTTTTACAAATTTTTACTTACCATTCACGTTGAAGGTAAGAAATTGAAAGTAAGGTGTCCACCCCTCTGATTGCGCTGCTGTCAAAATTTCCGTCCTTAAGGGTTGTTGTTTTTCTTTATTGAGCACGAATCAGCTCTCTTCTTAGAACTGCTCTCCTTTAATAATCAGTTCGTTTAACTGGTCCTCTCACAAACGTATAGAATCAGCTGTCAAAATTGGAGCAATTTCTTGTTTTTTTCATGGATAATTGTCAAAATGATATTAAAGTGAGCATATCCTATTTTTATTTAACACTATCTCCTCCTTTATAAACTTTGGAAGTAATCCAGTCACCCTTGATAATATGAAATTTTAGCAATAAATTTTGATCATTGCTACAGATAACCAGTGGTTGAATATATCACCGCACCCTTGATCTTAAGGACAATTAACATTTTGTTACGAAATAAACTTTTCGATATATCCGTGATTTTTTTTATTTATTTTTGCCATAATTAACTCTTAATGTAATGTATTTTCACTTCAGAATTTACATAAATTTATTTTAATTCTGCAGACCCTCACAGACACAGGCACTCAACAGCACAATTGTATATCCTAAACCGTTAAATTAAATATTCCTCATACGCCAAACACCTTCAAATTCAAAGTTTTCTCCACGCAGTTCACGAGTGAACTGATTCAGTTTGACAATTCTCGCTTTGTTTTGACCAAAATGCAAACAACACACACACGCACTCTCAAAAAGGCTGAAGTTTGTTCTTCGGCAGTGCTGCTGTTTCCCTTTCATAATTCGAAGGGAAAAACTGGAGTGGTATCTAAAAGAAGTGCACACTGAACGAGCTTTACAGCTTACCTATTGAGCTTAAACCTGAAAATCCCCTGACGTTAATTTTACAAAGCAACTGCGGCAGCTTTCATCTTTAAAGAGCTGAAGAAAAACTGAACTATAGTTATAGCACGAAAATAAAAGCTCTTTCTCAAATGGCTTTTTTTTAATCTGCATTATAGCATTATCTAAGTTCGTCAATTTCCCCACTAGAGGTCGCGTAACTAGCAATGCTTGGTATTTCCAACCCAATTCCTTCCAAAGGCTCTTGGCACAATCTAATTTTCTTGACCCTATTTGCTATGCAATTCATGATTACAGCTTACACCAAATAGTGTCAATAACCGTCAAGCATAATGTGGCATTATATATGAAGTTATAGACAATATATGTAGTAATGTACCGAAATGAGAGCGGACATTAACCATGAAATAAAATAATGACAAACCAAGTCGTCTTTCAGCGTTTATTGACAAAGAATCAATATATCAACAATTCGTTCGAGTATGTCAAAACCTAAATACCTAAATACATTAATTTGTTTTGATATTTCACAGACTTTTATTTCTACATCGATGGCTACATCTCTCTTTTGATTTAACAGTTAGTGTGAAAACACGAAAGATGTACATATGTATGTACTTCTTTCTCTATATTTTTTTAACGAGTAATGCGGCCCATAGACGATACATCATGATCGTACTCATATTTAATAGTATGTGTGAAAAAGAGAGAAAATATGCATGTATATGTCAGACAGACATGATCGCGCTGTGATCACTGACTGATCGTCGAAAATCTAAATCATTTAGATTTTGAGGGGAAATTTTATTACGATGTTGATCATGATGTATGGATGATCGTCGTTTGTGGGTAATTTACATGCAACTTTTGCTCATTTGAGTTTGACTGCCAACGTGTGAAGATGTGTGCGGATAAAAATAATAAAAATGCGTTTCTGCTGGAGTCCCTTGAATGCTATTGTACTATTTTTTTTTTGCCTTTCTTTCATCCAAAATCGTTTTTTTATTTTGTTTACAAACTTTCCTTGCACAGTACAAGCGCTAGCGCACACAAAACTTCCTCATCCGACAGAAACATGACAACCTCACTCAACGACGACTACGAAAAAATTATGATCTTCGATTTTGATCACTCGTCTGTGGCGGAGCTTCATTCAACACGTACACGAATGAGTATGATCATGATGTATCGTCTATGGGCCGCATAAAAAGTTAGGAAGATTGAGCAACGCATCAAAAGCAGGGCCACAGTTTGTCGGAACGACTTCGGTAGAATAATGTAAATCACACTTCTCTGTACTCCCATGAGTGTTGGAAGAACTATACATGGATTCCCCTCCCCCTAGTCAAGGGAATCACATTAGTTGTATTGACGTTGAACGATAGAACATTTGCCTCACACCACGAGTCAATCATATTCAGAACACATGCACTTTCTTACAGACCTGCAGAATTAAGCAGACTGTAACATCCGTATATATATGAGTGTAGTCTCGAGAATCACTTTCAATAAACCTGAATAATGGAGAGCGTAAGCTACCCTGGGGGCAGCTTAAGTTCATGTCATATGATACCCACAAATACTGTTCTGTTCCTATACAAAATAATATTTTCCAGCACTGCATGAATCCAATTGATAGCACTTTATCTACGCCACGGAATCGAGCACTGCTGCACATACTATATATAAAAGTAGAATTATCAAACGCACCCTCTATGTTCACAAAGATACCTACAACGTAACCTCGATATACTCAATCCTGCCCGCAAGACTGTGCAATGCCGACTCGCAAGAATTTCCGCTTTGATAAGCATGCTGAAATGGAGATAAATAGTGCTCCATCAGCTACACTTTACGTATGTCAAGCTCAACCGGTCTTTCCAAAGTCCTCTTAGCATAAAAGACTTCAAACCTATGCATCTTTTTTTTAATCGAGTGGAAACCATCAAAGACGTCATATCAGTATGAGACTTCAACCAACTAAAACGCACCTCACTCTTCGCGCTGACTCTGAATACCTGTCTTGCTTCGCACAAGTCAGTGTGCTTTGATCCTGCCAATATACACAAGAATGATATAATAGAAGATTACGCCAATGCTGGTACGAAAAATTCGTCTCTCTACGCATCTCGTCACTAGGAACATACGAAATGAGAGAACAGCCAAAATGAATACATTTTTGGGTGAGAAATGTACACTAATTCATTTTTGTACAAATTATAATAATAATAATAATAAATATAATATAATATAATAATAAATATTAATATATTTATTTTTATTAAATCACTACACAAATTCACTTTTTCTTTCTTGGTACAAGAAAATTCACTTCATCCGCTGCTTAAGTACTTTTTATCGAACGAGTTTTTCAATAATTTGTACTCGCTTACTTGCAAGTGCATTTTTATATAATTCAAAATAATTAAAAAACTTTTAATATACAAATTATTGCCTTTGCGCATGCATTTTTTATATCTCAAAATATTTGAAAGTGCTACCTGACGTCACAGCAAATCAGCTGTGCTGAGTTTTTGTCGAGAGAGGAATAGCGGAGCTGCGCTGGCGCACTATTCTATTTTATAATTTTTGTATATATATATATATATATATATATATCTATATATATATATATCTATATATATATATATATATATATATATATATATATATATATATATATATATATATATATATATATATATATATATATATATAAATAAATATATATAGATATATATATATATATATATATATATATATATATATATATATATATATATATATATATATATATATATATTGTTACGAAATTGCCCTCTTGACAATTTACTCTGTTACAAAATTGCCCTCCTGACAATTCCTCTAACTCTCTGTACTCGGACTCGTACCACTGGATTGTGTAGTAATCAAACAATCGCTGGTTAAATTAAAATAATTACTTTTATTTAATTATTGCTATTTACACATTTAATATTAGGCTTAAAGTTTACTTAGTTATTACTTGCACTTTATTTCACAAACCATTAGTCACTTTCTTTAATAAGTAATTTCATCACTTTATTTAATAATGAATTTCATCACTTTGCAAAATTACAAATACTGCTAATACTGCTGCTTCGATTAAAATGCCTGATGCACATACTGTTACGGTCTCTGATCTACTGTATTCGACTTTGAACAGTCTTGTCGCTTTTATAGTTTTCGAATGGTTGAGGTAGAAACTTCCACGCTATTCTCGTATTTTCTAGAAGCTTCTATCCTCTTCGACAGAAGTCGAGAATATTCTTTTTGATATTACCGGCAGATGGTTCTTGAATAAGCTTTTATTCGAATAGTTCGCATCTTGACTCACAGGGGGCACTCATTCTCCAGATGGGATCCTAAAAGTATGCAATCCCGTTTCACTGATATGCAATCACTTTTCACTGCCCTGCGCTTAATCTTGTTCGTCCCAAACAAGGATATTACCGCAACCTTTATAAGGAGATAACCTCTCTAAATGAACGACTTTCATTTTGCTCCTGGCATTTCTCGCCAACTGGATGCGGTATACTACATCGTTGAGCCGCTTTATCACCTTATAAGGGCCTTCCCAATGTGTTTGCAGTTTTAGCGATAATTCCTTTTTCCTTTGCGGATTATGAAGCATAACTAGCTGCCCTTCCTGAAATCTCTAGGAGTTTGCTTGTAGATCATATCTGGCTTTCATTTTATCACTCATCATTTGTGTGCGCTTTCTGATGTTTCCATTAATTTCATTCAGCTTGTTGTCAGATCTGCAGGTAATCTTATGTCATAACCGAAAATAACCTTAGCTGGTGTTGTAGATGTTGTATCGTGAATTGCCGATCGGTATGACATTAAGAAGAGGGGTATGTATTGGTCCCAATCTTTCTGGTTTCTGTCCACGACTTTCCTTAGGTGTTCCTCAAGCGTACGATTAAATCTTTCAACCATTCCATCAGATTGTGGGTGCAAAGGGGTTGTACGAGTTTTGCGTATGCCCATCAATTCACTCATTTCCCTGAATATTGTTGACTCGAAATTTCTGCCTTGATCAGAGTGCAACTCGAGGGGAGCTCCGAATCTGCAGACCCAATTATTGATAAATGCATCTGCAACGGTCTTAGCTTCTTGATCGGGAATGGGGTATACTTCTAGCCATTTACTAAAATAGTCGATTACGACGAGAACATATTTGTTGCCGGAATCACTAATTGGAAACGGGCCTGCTATGTCCATTGCAATACGCTCAAATGGCGCTCCCACGTTGTATAATTGCATCTTCCCCTGACTGCGACGGCTCGGTCCCTTGGCAGCAGTACACTTTTCACAAGCACTTATCCAGTCAACTACCGATTGCTGGCAACCAACCCAATAAAATCGTGTTTTAATTTTCTCGACTGTTTTTGTTATTCCTAAATGTCCTCCGCTAGGCCCACTATGGTATTCCTTGAGAATTTCGCTTATTCTTGCCTTGGGGACCACAATCAAGTTCTTCGTGGTTTTTCATCTTCGCTCTCCCACAGGCGGAATAGGCATCCATCTTGCAGCTTTAAGCTATTCCATTGAGCCCAATATGCTTTAGTTATGGGACTTTCGGCCGAGATTTCGTTCCAATCAGGTCGTTTTTCTTCATTCTTACTTGATACGATTTTTGCCAAATCTGTGTCATTTCGTTGTTCTTCTTTTATCTTTTCCGCTGTTCATTCATCGTCTGGTAAAACACCCATTAAGCGCACATCGACTACTCCTTCTTTCCCTTCAGCTTTAGAACAGTGCTTACATTCCATACTGCAAGGACGTCGTGATAGTGCATCAGCATTCCCGTGGCTTCCACCTCTGCGATGTTCTATTGTGAAATCGTAGCTTTGGAGTCTCTCAATCCATCTCGCCACCTGACCTTCGGGATTTTTGAACTGTAATAGGCAGCACAAGCAGCATGATCTGTTCTCAACAAGAACTTTTGTCCATACACGTACTTGTTAAAGTGCTTCACGCACTGCATAACCGCAAAAAGTTCTCTCCGTGTCACACCGTAATTTCGCTCGGGCTTTGATAAGATATTGCTGAAGTAGGCTATTACTCTTTCATGTCCGTCAATAACTTGCGACAGGACACCTCCAATCCCGAATCCACTTGGATCTGTATCCAAAATAAATTTTTCGCCAGGTATTGGATACGCAAGGATCGGAGCTGTACACAATAGCTCTTTCAATCTGTTGAATGCCTTCTCCTGTTCGCTTTTCCACTCAAAAGGACAATTTTACCTCGTTAATGCATGCAGACTACCAGCCACGTCTGCGAAGCTTGGAACAAAGCGTCTGTAATAGGTGCTGTAATAGCCTCTAAATATTACCAATTAAACACTACTAACTTTTGATGATTATAAACTGAACCAACTGTAATTGCTTTTATTGTTTAACACTTGAAACATTAATAAAGACAATCGAAAGTATATCAGCACAGCGTCAAGTCTCTTGTACGAACTATCACTTCTCCTTTTTGTCCACTTCCTATTCGCTAGGGTTGCCAGATCTCCACATCCCTCCGATGTTTTTTAGTTTCAGCGTCAATCTTGGATTAGTCGCCTCCGGATCCTTAGGCAGCTCTCGCAACTCTGTAAATTGATTATGTTGTTCGGTGTCATCAAGAGACAGTCCGGTATGACTTGGCGTAGACTCGGTATTGTTCGGTTCGGGCATAGCTGGCAACTTTTTCAAGTGATTAATATTGCGTCTGTAAACCTTTCCATTTCCTCGTACAGTGACATCATTCCCTTTTAGCTCCATAACTTCAAACTCCTCTGTCCCAAAAGTTGATGTTAATTTATTCGGAAAAATAACATTTTGAAGAAGGACCTTGTCTCCAACTTGAATGTCGCAACTTTTTGCCCTTCTATCCTTGTCTGCCCTTTGTTTTCCCTTTTCCTTGTTTGCGATATCCATATCTCTTGCCTCCGAATCTAAAATATCTTCTTTGACATCATGGACAGATGGAATTTTGTCGCGAATGCATCGATTGAACAGCAGCTCTGACGGGGCTTTCCCTGTTGTACCATGAGGAGTAACATTGTACATCAATAAAAACTTTTGAATTTCCTTCTTGTAGTCTGTTGCATTGGCGTGGGCTATTCGAAGGCGCTTGACAAGCGATCGATTCATATTTTCTACTTCGCCATTCGCTTGTGGCCAATAGGGCGGAGACGTCAAAATTTCAATATTGTTTATTTCACAAAAGTTCCGAAATTCATTACTAACAAACTGACGTCCATTATCCGTAGTGACGGATTTCGGATAGCCCAACCTTGAAAATATTTCTTCCAGGAAGTCAATTATTACACTGGACGTAATTTTCTTCAAGAACTTGACTTCTTGATATCTCGAGTAATAGTCTATCACAACAAATACAAAATCATGATTGGGTAAAGGTCCCAACAAATCCATCGCCAGACAAAGCCAAGGACCATTTGGTAGCGCTCTCCGGTTCATTGGTACTGGTTGCATTGGCCTTGAAACTAGTAAGCAGTCACGGCAGCTCTTAACGAATTTTTCGACATCTCTGTCAATTAAAGGCCACCATACTTTTGAACGTACTCGGCGCTTCATCACTGTCTCACCTGGATGGCCTTCGTGTGCTAGTGCTAGCACCCTTGATCTTAACAACAATGGTATAACGATTTTAGTACCTCGTAGCAAAATATTGCCCAACGTGCATAGTTCAAAACGAAATGGAAAAAATCTATTGGACGTATCCAGCTTCCATGTGTCTTTTTTCACGCTGTTAACTGCGTCCATCAGTTCGGAATCCAAATTATTCTTTTCAACGATTTCCAATATAGTAAGCGCACGCGGGACAGTCTCTCCAATAATCGAACAAATGTTAAACTCACTCTGTTTATCAAAAGAGGCACAATTTTCAATTTTGCATAATCTTGACAAAGAATCGGCGATATTAAACTTCCCAGCTTGATATATTATTTTAAATTTGAATGATTGAAGGCGTAATACCCATCGCTCAATACGAGCCGGCGGTTTTGACGTGGGTTTAAAAATTGACTCTAAAGGCTTGTGGTCCGTGACCAGTTCAAATTCAATGCCAGCCAAATAATAGTAAAACCGTTCGACACCCCACACCAAAGTGAGGCTTTCTTTCTCTGTCTGCGAGTATCTTCGCTCGACATCAGACAAACTTTTGCTGGCGAACGATATAACCTGCGGAACGTCTCTGTCAAACTGAAGTAAAACAGCTCCCAAGGCTACCGGACTAGCGTCAGCTATCAACCGAGTGCGATTTTTGAGATTAAAATATGATAAAGTTGGCATCTTCGCTAATTGTTCTTTTAACTTTTGAAACGCGTCGCTGTGACCTTTACCCCAAATAAACTTTTCATCCTTTTTAGTCAAACATCTAAGGGGATCTGTTAAATCAGCAAGATCGGGTATAAATTTTCCAAGGTATGTCACCAGACCTAAAAAACTTCTCACTTCTTCTTTGTTGGTTGGAGGCCGAAATTGTAAAATGGTTTCAACTTTACTTGGGTCTGGACTAATCCCCTCAGTGGACAAGATATGACCCAAAAATTTTAGCTTGTCTGCTTTCCAAATGCATTTATCGTCGTTCAGCACAACATTCAATTTTTTAAAAATTTCCAGTACACTTTTTAAGTTATTGTCGTGTTCCTCCTCCGTGCTTCCAAACACAATAACATCGTCTAAGTAGTTCAAAACGCATTTACATGGGGCTAAAATACTCTCCATAAACTTTTGGAAAATTTCAGGGGCTGAATTAACTCCAAATAATAATCTTTTATACCTGTATAACCCTTTTGACGTAATAAAAGTAGTTATTTCGCGGCTGCTGTCATCCAGCTCCAGCTGATGGTAGGCATTTTTAAGATCCAGCCTAGAGAAGCATTTGGCTCCTTTCAACTTAGCCATAAAAGATTCGAATGTTGGCAGTGGGTAATTTTCTCTTAATATGGCAGCATTCGCACGTCGCATGTCTATGCACAAGCGGATATCACCGTCTCCTTTAAATACTACAACAATAGGAGATATCCAAGCGCTAGGCCCCACTACCGGTTCAATAATATCTCGAGCTAATGCTTCACTCAACTTGTTTTCGACTTTTTCCTCCAAAGCTGATGGTACCCTACGCAATGGCTGCTGAACGGGTTTCACTGATTTGTCAATTGAAAGCGTGATTTTAAAGCCCTTAATTTTCGGGAACGGCTGCAAATTTTGAATGCGGTTAATCTCACGGCCTAATCTTAAAACATTTAATTTTATGGCAGTATCTCTCCCCAATAAGGATTGTCCTCCATTCTTAATGACATAGAATGAGGAAATCAAGTTGGATTTTACATCCAAGCCTATTACAGCTTCGAAAACAGCTTTAATATTGAGTAAAGCGTTTCCAGCATAAGCGCGGAACTGATTCTCAGATCTAGTTCGGATGTTCCATAAAGTGGCATTTTCCCTACGGAGATATTCCCAATCTTCTTCGCCCACGAGGTTATACTGCGAGCCCGAGTCAATTAACATCAAAATTTCACGTCCTCCTACGTAACATTTTATAAGCTCATTCATATGCTCTTTTGAACCGTCCGTAATTTGGAAACAATTCTGCTCCTGCCACTTGTTTTGCATGCCAACATCCTCAGACTTAACTGCATCCGAAACAAATTGTATATTCGAATGAAAAGTTTTACGCTTTTTCATGATTTTACCGCCGAAGTCAATCTGTTTGCGTTTAATGCTTTTTGTTTTGCATTTGCGTGCAAAGTGGCCAACAAAACCGCATTTATTACACGATACTCTTCTAGCTGGACAGTCTATACTATCCGTATGATGCCCACGTCGTCCACATCTTCCACAATCTGTGTCTGGGTTCTTACTTTCAACTCTATTAACATCTAAGGATACTTGAGGCAGCTTCATTGTTTCCGACTGGTTGTTTATTTGTTCATGAACGTGGCATATTTCAATAGCTTCCGTGAGCGTGTGTTCTCTTTCCAACAGTCGTTTCTTAAGGTCGTCTGGTGCCCATACATCTATAAGTTTATCCTTTAAATTAATGCTCAATATCTCATCTTTTGTTTCCCCAAATTGACATTTCGCAGCTTGGTTCCGCAATCTTAATAAGAATTTGTTAAAACACTCTCCTTCCTCAGGCTTCAGTGATCGAAATAAATGCCTTTCAAATGTACAATTTCTTTCTGGCGAAAAATATTCGTTCAGTTTTGCTACAAGAACCTGAAAGACATCTATTTCATCGTGTTGCTCTTTATTCGGGGAATCTACTACGGGGAATCATGGTGCGGATGGTCAACCTGATTCCTTTGTTGCTTTGCGTGCGATGTCTATGTTCGGATGTCGTGCATATAGATTGCCTAAATCCGGACTGCCGGTCGGAGAGCCTTCCGGCTCCTTCTAGGTACTCTTGAAGGCGATCACTAACAATATGCTCGAGCATTTTTCGTGCCATGAGTAGTAGATAACGTGGTATGTAGCCTTCTTCTTTTTTCTAATGGGTTCGCAAGTCTTTGAGTCCTTTCCCACTTTTAAGATGAATGAGCTTTCACAAACCTCCAAGGATGGGGGATATAGGTCAGCGCAAAACACGAAGTGAAAATACTCCTCAGTCAACTAATTACAAGCTCAATGCTCTACATCAGCATAGTGGGAGAGATGCCATCCAGGTCGGCCGATTTGCAATTGTCAAAAGATGCAATCGCTTTCCGCCTATTACTATCCTCCCTGCAGATATCAAATAGGGTTTCAGCCATGGCGGGGATCCTATTCACATCTATCCGGATCAACTCGAAGCTGACCCGAGATGAGCACCTACCCATCTTTCATGTCGTAACCCTACGTATTTGCATGTGGACCCGAGGCTATTCATCTCCCTCAGACTTAGACTTGAGTGGAATAAACACAAACTTTGTCCACGGATTCAACATAACTTCAACATAACAAAATAACAAAAACACGACAGAGCGAAGACGAGCTAAAAGACATTTTTTCTTTGGGTCTTTATTTCCGTTCATGACGAGCTGGAGAACGGAGGTACAAACTTGACATTGCAATCCAAACCAAATTAAAAAATAAACGAATGTAATAAAATGTAATAAGTTCAAATAACCTAAATATTGTAATGAAGTGTAATTGGAAAAGTCAAATATAATAAATAGTGTACTGAAGTGTAAGAACAAAAAAACCACATAAAAAAAGGGAAATAACATATGAGAAGGCAAAGTCCCCTTAAACTATATACACATGAAGCAGCTAAAGAGAAAGCCCTGAATCGTGTCAAAATTACACCTCCTAGTGAAGCTCGGAAACAAAATGCCACAGAGGTCTCTCCTCTGAAATGTGGCGAAGAAGAAGAAGGAGGATTAACGCACTATTGTAAATATTGCAGCCAGCGGGTCCGCCAGCTACGCTAATGCAGCCAGGACCATCAAAATGGCTGTCCTACCCAAAGCGTTTCCCGAGCAGGTGCTTACTCGAGAACGACTCGGAGTAATTGTGGAAGCACTCATGGACGCCTTTGCAAAGGAGTGGAAAACTGTAATAGCCTTTCAAGGTATATACTTCGGCCCAGGGCACATACTGGTGGACTGCCTCGGCAAGGAAACTGCGGAATGGCTGCAGGAAGTGGTCTCTAAACTATCTGGCTGGAAGGGAGTAGATCTGACCTGATAATCTACCAGGAATACACCTCATGATGGACGACTTGCCCAAGGATACAGGTAGGGAAGACGGTACGCTCCTAGATATCCTCGTGACCCAGAACGGGGGCCTCCATACCTCGTTGTGGAGGATTTTCAAGAGTAAGGAAGAAAACAATGGTAAGCTTCTAACGATAGGTATCAACGACAGATCTCTAGACGCTATAAAGGAGCGCGGCTGCTTCCTGCAATACAGATTTGGTCGGGTGCCTGTACACCTGCATAAACCTCGGATTGGCAGAGCGGCAACGACAACAATAAGCGCTCCAACTGGGACAATACAACCAGTTTTACCTGCGGATGTCGCAACCAAGGTGGCTGAGGAGATGGCGGTGTCTAATGTCACCGAAGAGATCAACCTTCTACCTCACGAACGTGAGGTTGATCAAGAGGGTCTAGCCCAAATATAGCTGGAGGCTAGCTGTATGTCTGTAGACACTGCGTCAGGGGACTACCAAACTCTGACGGAGGACGACGAACCCTTGCAGTGGAAGGAATGACCAGCACCAGGGTGGCACAAATAAATCTGCATCACGCTAAGGCCGCATCCGCGGTTATTCTGAGATGCTTCACCAAACAAGAACTTGGGCTGGTGCTGGTTCAGGAACCCTGGGTGTACAGGGGTCGGGTCAAGGGCCTGACAGGCAAAGACATACGGGTAATGTGTGATGTTAGATCCACTTGCCCTAGGGCTTGTATTATCCTACGACATACCTATAATTCTATATGTCTTTCAGAATACCTCTCCGGAGACTTAGTCGCTCTTCAGGTACCCGTATCCATCAATGGAAGTACGAAGGAAGTGGTGGTGGCATCAGCATACTTCCCAGGAGATGTACCCTGCGCTCCTCCGGGCGTAGTCATTATACAGGTGGAGTACTGCAACTCCAAAAAACTGCCACTGCTGATAGGAGGTGTTGCCAATGCGTACAATGAAATCTGTGGTAGCTCCAACAACAACACCAGAGTTGAGTGCCTATTTGAATTTATACTCAGTAGCAAACTAGAAATCTTTAATGTTGGAAATACACCCACTTTCGTAACAAGAACTAAGAAAGAGGTATAAGATATAACAATGGGGAACTCTTACTTGAAGGGTTTAGTCAAAAACTGGACTGTGTCTGATGAGCCTTCAATGTCTGATCACCGAATTATTAGGTTCGACATTGGGGCCCATCAGGCCATAGTCATTAACACAAGAACTCCCAGGAAAACAAACTGGGAGTCCTTTTCTAGGAACCTTATGTACAATGTCAACCAGGTAAATCTGGGCAAAACCATAAGGAACTCTCTCGAACTTGAAATTGCGATTGAAGAGCTAAATAAAGCCATAATAAATTCATATGAAGCTAGCTGCCCTACGAACAAAGTTAAATCCACCAAGAACTCGTCTTGGTGGAGTGACAAGCTTTCAAATCTTAGGGTAAATGTACATAGACTATTCAACCGGGCTAAAAGCATAGGTAAATGGGAGGAATATACGGTGGATCTCACTAACTACAACAAGAAAATTAGAAGTGCCAAACGTATAAGTTTCAAGATATACTGTGAAAGTATCACTGAAACTCCGGAAGTTAGCCGGCTGCACAAAGCTCTAGCAAAGGGACACACTATCTCATCACTCACTCTTAGGAGGGAGGATGGTAGTTATACTGTAAATGAGGGAGAAAAAGCTATGCTTCTCCTGAAAACTCACTTCCCAGTATCATTTGTACGCAATGAAGAAAGGGGTAGTTCTGGCACAGTACACAGACTTAGAAATGAGGACTGGGCTATAGCAAAATCTAGATGCACTGGTGGTCGACGAAAATGGGCCATCCACACATTAAAATCATTTAAGTCACTAGGGGTGGATGGTATTTTTCCAGCCCTGCTACAAAAGGGGTTAGATCTCATCTTCCAACCACTACCAAAAATTATTAGGAGTAGTCTGGGACTGACTATATACCAGCACCATGGAGGAGGGCCAAGGTAGTTTTCATCCCGAAGGCTGGGAAGAAGGATACACTTCATCCGAAATCCTTCAGTCCAATATGCCTAACCTCATTCATCTTGAAAACAGCTGAAAAGGTCTGTGACAACTTCATCAAAACACAGATTCTGGCGTATGCACCCCTCCATCCGAACCAACATGCATATAGGGCAGGCAGATCTACTGAAACTGATCAGCTAACGGAAATACTCCATCAAGCTCTCGAGGACAAGGAGGTGGCGTTATGGACCTTTTATTAAACGCAGTAGGAAAATTCGAGAGTACACTATGTGAACTACTCCAATGTGGTTTAAGAATTACAGGTGATTGGTGCAACAGGATGGGGCTTAAAGTAAACCCCATAAAAACTACTGTTGTCCCTTTCACGGGGAAATATAAGCTCAAAAACCTTAAACCTATTAAACTAAATGGAGTGGAGATGAATGTGCAATCGGAAGTAAAGTTTGTAGGTATTATACTAGATGGAAAACTTTTATGGAGGTCTCACATCAATGAGCCAATCAGTAAAGCGAAAAGATCTCTTATGATATGTAGATCAATCGCGGGGAAAAATTGGGGATGCAATCCCAAGATCCTGCGGGGGTATTTGGACTTAGATACAAATACTATGAATCCCTAGGCAAATATACTAGCATATTCCAGGCGGAAATCCACGCTATTGAGAGATGTGCACATTTCAATATTGAACGAGCGCAAGAAAATTGCCATCCTATCGGATAGCCAAGAGGCCATTAGGGCACTTACCTCTTATCAGGTAAATTCGAAACTGGTATGGGAGTGCATAGAAAAACTTAATGCTCTTGGCTCACGCAACAAAGGTAACATTCAATGGGTTCCAGGACATTCTGGCATAGAAGGGAACGAGATTACCGACGAACTTGCAAGGAAAGGGGCTGCAACACCCTTTATTGGCCCAGAACCCTTCTGTGGTATAGGCAAGGGCAAGCTGTTCAAGCTGAGAGATACCATAGGCACAAACATTGGGTTAACACACCAGGCCTAAGGGTATCGAAGAGTCTGCTAGGGACATACCACCTAAAAAGATTCGAATCACTCTTCAATCTCTCTAAGAATAATCTTAGGATGATCACAGGCCTACTCACAGGACTCTGTAAACTGAACTCACATATGGTGAGGATGGGGGTCACCTCGGAAGGCTCCTGTATATTCTGTATGGAGGAAGAGGAGACGTCTATGCATGTGTTGACAGACTGTCCGGCTCTCATGCACACCCGCAGAAAATACTTGGGAATCTGCCAGTGATATGAAACCACTGGAGACAAATCTTGTGATCACGTTTATCCAGAGGATAGGACTCAAAGATGTATTTTGAACCTCTGATGGGGGGCACAATATATCGAAAGGTCGCGGTGCTTTAAATCAAACAAAAAGGATAGCACTAACAGGAAAACGAAAGCATATTTTCAACAACGAATCCAGAAGCTAAATATGATCTGTGATAAATTCAATGACACGCATGAACTCCTGATAGGCGCCAAGGTGTCTGCGAAAAGTAAATATTTCACAGATCGGCTTTCGCAACAATTTGATGAACATCACTTACAAATTATGTCGAATATCTAAACACAATTTGAATAATTCTGTCCAACCACATCTGCTACCGCCAACCATACCACACGTACATCGTCTACTCTAAAATTTCATGCATCTATTCAAATGCCACATCTGCCCTCATTCTCTGAAAAATTTACGTAATGTACAGCATTGCAAGATTCTTTTAATCAACTAATTCATAATAATTCTGATTTAAGCTCAATTCAAAAATTGAATTTTCTTAAAAAGGCGCTACCAGAATCTCTTGATTATGATATTCATCAGAGAAGTCTCACCGATGCCAACTATACCACCGCATGGAATCTTGTCTTAAAACGGTGTACCAACCCTCCTATATTATTCATGCATCACATGAACGCTCTTTTCAATCTTCCAAATAATATGAAGGAACGTGTTGCCGACATAAAATCCACGTCAAATGTTGCTAAAGTATGTATCAATGAATTCGAACGTCTAAAAATATCCCGATTACCGGCAGTGTCCACTGGATAGCATATTACCTTTCTATCACACTCCCATCAGAGCATCATCTGGGCACCAACTCCGAAAATCCGAAGTTTCCCGAATTAGAAAATTTCCTGCATAATCGATTATTCACCATAGATGTAATAGAAAATTGAACTACGGTATTAGATGCATCACGACCACCGGAGTACAAACAAATGGAACAAATCAAACCATTGCCTCCACACAACCACTAGTATCGATCGCAATGATCGCTGTACTCTATGCGGAGACCAGCATATTCTCCGCCGATGTCCAAAGTTTTTATCGAACGACTGTTTCTAACCATAGTTGACAGAAGTGCACTTTGTCTCAATTGCTTGACATATACACATTCTCGCTGTATCAGTACAAGAAATTGTCTCAATGTGGTCAACGTCTTCGCACTCTATTACATTTTCCCTGTCCTGCAAAGCCTCCTCAACTAAATGACAGAGATTCATCTTCCAATTGACGGACTCCCTCAGTTCAAAAGGGGCAACGAAGTCACCTTCCTACTACTACTAATCTATCAAATGAGTTTAAAACTCATGGAGATCTTCAGCAGTCACCCCTGTTAACGGTAGTCACCAGCACTACCCAATTAATTACAACCAATTCATTCATCAGAACTCATCATCAGCTGTTATTAGCTACAGCTCTTGTAATCCTCAAAAATGCTAGCATTGCACGGGCATTGATGAATCAAGCTTCAAAAGGAACTCTCATTTTCGAACAAATGGTTCAATACCTCCGACTCCAAAGACAAACAATATCGGCGGATATAACCGCAGCAGGTCAACGGACTACCAACGCCTGTAAATCCATGGTTTCATTTTCACTCCATTCCCGAATGGATCCAAATTTCGCACATACAAGGTCTCACGTTCGCAGACCCAACTTAGTATCAGACGAATTGATATTATACTAGCTGATGTATTCGCGCAGATACTTCTCCCTGATACCGGCATAGGGTTTAGTGACCAACCACTCGCTCAAAACACACGCTTAGGATGGATTTTACCCGGAGTTACAACGTCCTCTGCAACACACCCTATTAAAATCGACTGTAATCATGTTAATATAGAACTTGAATCAATGATTCATAAATTTTTCGAAATCGAACAAATTCCTGATGAAAGACAGAAGAAGAAAATTGGTGGAAGGTGCTTTTCCGCCGTACACATGTTAGGCAGCCAAACGGAATATATCTGGTCAGAATACTCTTAATTTCGCTGTTAGACTCCTCCCAAACTCTAGGCAGATCATGGCAAAATGCTATAAATCGATTATTTTATTTGGAACGGAAATTTCACAAATGTTCCGAACTACGAGTTCGATATACTGCTGGAATTCAAGAATATTTTCAATTAGGTGAAATAGTTCCCGCGTCAACCAGTGAGCGACAACAGCACTGTTTGATGCATCATGAAAGACTTCGAATGGAAAATCCCTAAATGACTTGCTATGCCAAGGTCTATCATTACAGAATGATTCGTGGCAGTTATTCTTAATTGGACGATCCACAAATACGCGTTCACTGTCGAAATTCAAAAAAATGTATCGATGCATTGACATGGATCCACGTGATTCGAACTACCAACGTATCTTGTGGAGGAACGAGAGCAGCGATATTAACGAATTTTGTTTAACAACGGTAACCATTGGAACCGCATCAGCACCATTTACATCCATAAGAGTCATACATCAAATAGCTGAGGATGAAACATTTCCATATCCACTGGCAGAAAAGGTGCTGAGAAAAGAAATATATGTCCATGATGTGCAAACGGGCAGTCATTCGATTGATGCAGCTTTTGCTATTCGAGAACAGTTAATAGCAGCACTCTAATCATCTGGCACGGTACTACGAAAGTGATCGAGTAATTCATCATATTTAATTCCCTGTATTCCAACTGAGCATATTTCGGACAATAATTTACTACGATTGAACAGCAGCACTACTGTAAAATCCCTTGGACTTTACTGGCAAGTTAGCAAGGATCAATTCAAATTTCAAATGAACTTCAAAATCCAATCTACCTCCTCTAAGCGAACAGTTTTGTCCACTATCGCGCGGCTATTTGATCCACTTGGATTCCTAGCACCCATTATCGTTAATTTTTAATTTTTTTAATTCAACATGGATTTATTTATTGCATCTTTTCAATCGAAACCAACAAAAATTTTACAAAGCTTACAACGAATAAATAAATTGATGCTCCGCGCCAGTGCTTAGAGCAATTTTAGTTCACGTATTATGTAAATTATGTAGAAAAAATAAAAATAAAATCGTTAAGTGAAAATCATAATAAAGAAGGTCTGGAATACCAAGGTCAGTCGCCCGAATGGAACACTCACAGTATTAGATTGGGATGACCCTCTGCCCGAAGAACTTGATCGTCCATGGCAACAATTTCTGGTACAACTCCCTACTTTGGAGCAACTTTCAGTCTCTCGTTGGTTAAAATATCCTCCACAAAAAGTTCAATCATATCAACTTCATGCATTCAGTGACGGTTCCGCATCCGCCTATGCAGTCTGTCTGCTTTTAACATACGCTCATCTCCTCATTACAAAACTGTATAACCCCTTAATACCCTCTTACTATTCCACGAATAGAATGATGCGGTGCCACATTAGCTACGCAACTGATATCTTGTATCCAGCAGCATCTCCACATAGAACCCACTAATCTTCAAGTTCATTATTGGACAGAACAACGACTGTGTTACACATCCCAACAGATGGAATATGTATGTCTCTAATCGTGTAGGAAAAATTCTCCGCACTAGTTTAGCATCAAAATGGGGCTATGTAAGTACATAGGACAACCCAGCAGACTGTGCAGCACGATGAATGTTCCCGAATAAACTCTCTAAATTCGACCTGTGGTCGAATGGTTTCCGTTGGCTTACTCAACCAGACTCCCAATGACCCACGAAAAGCGCCAGATTCCGCGGAAACAGCACTTATAAAGGATATATCGCAATCTTCATTTGACTCGCCATGAAGGCAATTCTTCTAGAAATGATTACCGGATTCTCAACTGAACATTTTCTGTAGGCATTTCAGCGTTTCATTGGGCGGCGTGGCATTTGCAAACATATTTACAGTGATGGTGGTGTCAATCTTATCGGAGCTATACTACAAATCAATCACCACAAATTTCGACAAGATGTGGAGAAGGACATAGTGCAAAAATTAGCAGTACAACAGATTCAATGGAATTTTAACCCATAGAATTTTCCCAATTTCGGCGGTATTTGGGAGGCAATCGTAAAATCAATCAAATATCATTTAAAGCGCGTCGTGGATGGCACTCAACTGACTGATGAAAAATTGTTCACGGTAGTAGTATAAATTGAATCCCGTCTAAATTCTAGGCCACTCTGCCCTCTGACTGCAAACCCTGATGACTTAATGGTTCTCACTCCCGCTCACTTCCTTAAATGTGATTCACTCCTATCACTACCAGTTGATGCATCTTCTAGCATTACTCTCAACCAACGCCATAATCAATTGCAACGAATGTTGCAACAATTCTGGTCCAAATGTAGATCCGATTGACTATCTCATTTATAATCCGGGTCAAAGTGGCATAATAAATCTAATAATCTGGAACTCAATGATATAGTAATTGTAAAAGATGATCGCTTACCTCCCAATCGATGGATCCTAGGACGTGTTATAGAACTTCATCCAGGCAATGAAGCATTCGTACGATTGGTCACAGTTCACACTCAAACCGGCACTTACAAGCGGGCGATTTCTAAACTTTGTCATTTACCAATACCATTCAATACTGAGAGCGACACCAGCAATGAAATCTATAGAACATCATGCTGATCCCAGCACTGTGGGCGGCATGTACGGTTTCCACATAAGTGGGTGGCAGCACGGTCAATTGAGCGAGAAAGGACAAAACCACGACATAGCGTAGACATGTGAAAAGAAATTTTTTCTTTGGGTCTTTCTTTTCCTTTCAAAACGAGTTGGAGAATGGACAAATTTGGAATTGCAGTCCATATCAAATTAAACAATAAACTAATGTAATAAAATGTAATTAGTAAGTTCAAATAACCTAAATATTATAATGAAGTGTAATTGGAAAAATCAAATAGAATAAATAATGTACTGAAGTGTAAGAACAAAAAAAAAACCATAAAAAAAGGGAAATAACATATGAGAATAACCTGTATAGGTCATTCTCTGAACTGCTGCGCCAACATCCAGAAGTTAGCACACCTTGCAAAAATGCTTCACGACAATTGGATTCGAATTTGCAATGCCAAGAATGTAATATTTACAAAGAAAATGAGTTTGGCACACTAACACATGCACTATTATGGAGAGCACTTTCCCAGCAGAGCCCTTTGCAGTTTGAAATGAAGCACATACAACAAGATGAAGGGATTAAAATAAAAATAGTTGTTGTAACAAACAGAATACAATAATAATTGATTAATAATGGTATTTAGAAATGAATTTTGATTTCGACACTCATTAGGACTAGCTATGAAATGTTATAATTACGTGCTCAATAAAATTATTAGAATTAATCTACACCATTTGATGATTTTCAACCAAAGTATTCACAGTATTACTTGAAGAGAGAAGTTCATAAAAATTCGGCATTTAATATATTCAGTTACCAAATATGTTTCAGTGAAGTACATCTATATATTTTGTTTTTTATATTCTATGCCGTCGAATTTCATATATTATTTACTTTAATAAAACTTATTCTAGCTTTTATTATTCTGCTTTCGGCATCTGAAAGCAGAAGATATATACTGCCTAGACGCTGAAAACAATTTAATCTTTCAATAGTTTGGTTACTACTCATGTCAGGCGATACCTAGTAACAATTCACATTTATTTAGCCCTTCCTATGTTAATTCTGCAATATATCATAACCCATTAACGAACCATGTCATCCTGTTGGTGTTGTGTTGGCTCACTGATTAAACTGGATTTCAAATAAATAGTTTCAGTTTATTAACAATGTGTTCTCTTGTCACATTTACATGATTATCGTTTGTAGGAAATTGTGTTAGAACTCAATCTTTTCTTTAAGAGGGTTCAGTCTACTAAAGAAAATTTTTCAATGAGGTAGCAAGGTTGTTGGTCTGTATCATTTCTTCTGCATGCTTGCCAGGTTTTCGAGTCATAATTATCTCCACAAAACTCTATTGGCACGGAATATGAGAATAGCGTAAAATTGTATTGAATAGGACTCTCAAACACCTCCGGGAGCCATTTCAATACCTTTCTTCTTGTTTCTTCTAATCGCTTCTTTATATACCATAATTATTTACTTTTCTTATTCTGAATGGTTTAAGGGTTTTAGGGTTTTAGACATGCCCTCTGTGGTTGTAAGATATTGCTTTTCCCACATTCTTTTGTGGCAGGAGTAGTGGATATGGATTGAATAACATATTGCAAATCAATGGACACATTCCGTGATTGATTTTAACAGGTGGAACTCACTAATACTATTGGTTTCTTTAATGCTTTCCACAATGAGTACTCTGCTCCCTCAGTTGGTGATAACGAAAACAGGACGCTTGCATTATAATCTTTCAAGTGCACTTGTTTAAGTTTTTTTACTACCTGATTCAATATATTCTTATCATTCAGATGTTTTGTACGTAATCAAGTAATCATCTTTTTCCCCTATTAATGATTGAAATTCCGGTTAAATCTTGTAATAGCTTCGACACTGCATTATTTTTGTGGACTCCCCACACTCCCCACTCCAAAGTTTTATTAAATTCTTCGACTACTCTTCTTCGATTTTAATCAAAATATTTACTAAACACTGGCGCTCTCCTAACGGTGGCTTCAGCCTTATCAGTAGAAGCTTGTACGCATGCTAAAATAAATGATACTGTGACTCGTCACTGTGACCTTCGAACAGTTAACTTATAATGTAATAGCTGGTGAGGGTTCCCATCGTAACTGACGGCTGGACAGTTCTTTAGCTGCAGACAATTTTGTAGGGATGCATCTCAGAATTGTTTGCAACTGGCATGTATGCCAATAATATACAACGGACATATTGGTATTCGACTGTATGAACAACTGACATGATTAAGACTTCATCTCCTTGATTATTGATATTAAAGTACCCATCTCGGAAAACCAATTATCAAAGTCAGCAATGGTAGAATAACAAAAATTAATAGTACATTGTCGGCCCTATCATGCTTTACCTTATTTCCGATTTTGCAATTACCTTTTATATTAGGTTCTTGTTCCAACTTTGTTTCGAGTTTTCTCTGACAATGCTGTAAAGAGAGTTACTTCTTCTAATTATTGTAGCTGACTACAAATTCGGGCAACCATCACTATAGTCGGACCACAATGGTAAAATTATTTACTTATAGCTACAAATCCGAAAATAAGTTTATTTTCTTTTACAAATAAAACAAATAAATCATAAGTACGTTGTTAACATTCCATTTAATTCAATATTGGCATAAAATTCCAATGATTAATCGGCGGATCCGCTCAGATGGCGGAGGTTGTGATCATTGGAGTGAAGCCTGCGGTAGACCATGCTTCAGAAATATAGAATGCCTCAATTGTCTTGTGGTGGTGGCGGCGTCATCGTGGTAGATATGCCAATGCCATGTTTCGCATTATACTGGAACGTGTGCACTTGGTGTAATTGGAATAAACTATCGAGCACGAAAAAGAGAGTAAATTTAATGACTGGGTAAAAACTAAATTAAATAATGCCAGTCTAATAAATGGTCCACGAAGTTATTCCAAAAAAACTTTGGTGCTATATGAAATTAAAGCGTTTGTTAACTCCCTTCCTAAATGGATGAAATTTTCCATATAAGAATGTGTATAAAAATGGTTTAAATGTATAACTTTGTGCAAGAATTTGAAACGCTCATAATGTTTTATTACATATATTAATTTATAGCTTCCGTCAATACTCATAATTTTATTCTGATATATTAATTAGATATGGATATAAATACATGAATCATTCAAACATGCTTTCTGAATCCAGCATTAACAAAGTAATCTTTCAGCACTGACTTGCGGTAGTAGCGAAAGACTTTATACAAGTAGACATTAACATATGGCATATTAATCAGGAAGTACCACTTATAATTCGAACTAAAGTTGACACTCTGCTTTTGTTTCTCGAACTGCATTGCTTACTTCTCCAAAAATTTGGTAATTTTGATAAATATCATTAATTACAAATTTCATAAGTTGTTTCTTAAACAAATAATTATGTTAATACTTATTTGTACAGCCCTTGACGACAATGTCACAGTAATTCTGAAGAACATAACTTTACCAATACTTTCGAAATTGGTCCAACGAATTTTTAAGAAAGCATTGCTCAGAATGGATGTAACCAAAAATTACTGCGTTCGATCCAAATGTGTTCTATTGAGCTTTTATGGGTTATGTACGATGAATTTACATCCGTAATACCTTCAAATTTGTTTGTGCTATTGACGATTTGCATTATTATGTTATCTAAATATAAATCAAATTTTTAAATGTAAATAAAGATATTACTCCACAATATTTACCACAATTTATTCACCGAATCCTTCGTACGAAAATAACCATTTATTTGCTTGCTTCCAGTGGTTATTTGACAAACTACCTTGTTAAATAGTGTACTGAAATATTGATCTCAATTGAATTTTCTGGCTTCTTAAAATATTTTGTCTATACACAACCACTTCAGTCGCAAATGCAGTCAGCAATGATTCTAACTTAAAGTCTCTTTGCCCTTATATAGAAGAATGAAAATCCAGGTATATCTTAAATCTAAGAAATTATTTCTCTCTTTCTCAGAGCAGGTATACACAGGTAACAAGCAAAGTATGGAATTCGGAGGGACAGATTATAGCAGATTAAGTTTGGGAACAATGGATATTCACAACACCTTGCTGCAAATGAAAAGAATTAGGCCTATTGTAATAAAATTAATGAGTGCCTGGCAGGATTGCCATGTAATAAAAGGATAATGTTGTGGCGGCAGTATCGTCAAACAATATAATACAGGATTTGTATGTATTATGCTTCAGTACACAGGATCACCATGTGGTATATTTCTGTAAGGAGAAAATATCCTAGCAAATCGGATAAGTTTAGGGCAGTTATGCTAATTTAGATGTTCAGATTCAATCTGATCTTTATTATATGATCTTTATGATATTTCTGTGCGGCATATAGGAATTCAGAGTATGCTTGTGTTCTTGTGTGGTCGGCAGTGTACGCTAGTGAGGTACACTACACTAGTTTTGATCATCTGAGTTTTGCACTTTCTTCAATATGAGCCTATTTTTTAAGACCAAGTCTATGAAATATACAAGTATATACGAGGTGTGATCAAAAAATAACCGTTATTTTCAATTTTTTTAAAAAGTATGTATTTATTCATCAACAACTATCTTGTCCCCTTCAAAGTAATTCCCCTCAGATATAATACACTTATGCCAGCGTTTTTTCCAATCTTCGAAACACTTCTGAAACGCTTTTTTTGGTATCGCCAACAGCTCCTGTTTCGATTTTTCTTTTATCTCCTCAATCGTAGCAAAACGCTTTCCTTTCATCGGTGTCTTCAGTTTTGGAAAGAGGAAAAAGTCAGCGGGGGCCAAGTCCGGTGAATACGGTGGTTGAGGCATGATAACGGTTTTGTTTTTGGCCAAAAACAGCTCCTGAGCGATGTCCATGCGACGTTGTTTTTGCTCAAAATTTAGCAATTTTGGAACAATCTTCGCTGCCGCACGTTTCATGCCAAAAACATCCGTAAAAATTGCTTAGCATGAGCCGAACGATATGCCAACATCATCAGCAACCTCTCTGATAGTGATTCGACGATTATCCAAAATCATTTTCTTCACTGCGTCAATGTTTTCATCGGTTGTTGACGTGCTCGGGCGACCAGGACGAGCATCGTCATTGACATCTTCTCGGCCTTCCTTAAACCGGTTATAGCACAATTGAACTTGTGTTCTGCTCATAGTAGACTCGCCAAAGGCCACAGTCAACATTTCAAATGTCCTTGCGCATTTAATTTAATTTTTTACACTAAACTGAATACAGTTTCTTTGATCCATTTTTTCGAATAGTACAAAATCGAAGAGCACACCAAAACACGACTAACCTTTTTATCTGTCAAAAACAAACTGACAATCCAAAATGGTTGGTATTGCCATATATAACAGATATGTGTACCAACATTAAAAAAAAAAATGCGAACATCGAACATACGTAACTCACGAAAAGATGAAAATAACGGTTATTTTTGATCACACCTCGTAGACTTACTACACCATATAGCAAACTTATATACACTTTGCTTAGATTATTATTGATGTTTGTAGATAAATTGACGCGCTGTCGTATGAAAATGAAGTAAAATATATATTTAATTTTTTTTATTTTTTGCAATTCTCATTACCTACTCTACAGATAGAAGAGCAAAAATGTCGCTTACTCTGGTTTATAAATATTGTTTGTAGGTATCATTTTAGAAGATCCCTTTCTTTGTGTTATCTATTCTCTATCCTAATCTTATACCTGCGCATGTTTAGTATGTACAGCACATGCTCCCTATATTCTTATAGTTAACACATGGTGCTAGGAATAATGCTTGTGTATTCTTATACAATTTTTACAACTACACAATCGCATCGTGCCACACAGGTAAAGCTGAACAATTTAAATGCTGCGAATTTCCATATACATATACTATAACTCGGTTTTAGCGGACCTCAAGGCAGATGCGTTTGGACATACATACATATGTATGTATATCAGGCGTTCGTTATAACTGGTGCCTGCATATAATTGGGATGAAAGAGGCGTTGTAAGGAACTTTTGCGGGATGTAACTAACCAAGTTAGTTGCAGAAGTTTCTACAAATTGTCCATTGAGTTAAACACATTAAAGTAAGTAAAGAGGGGTTTCTTTTCTTAGAGCTCTTATTTCAGTTTAATTTGCATATGAATTCACTTTGTATTGTTTCAGGAGTCCTCCCACTTAAGTATTTCTTCTTGATTATAAGTTATCATTTATAATATGATTTTAAAAAGTTGGCGGTTTGTTGTAACTGTTTTTTTTTTGTGTTATGCTATTCATTATAACTAAAATCGTTATAATCGAGTTAAGGTGCATAGTGGCATAAACCAGAAATGCAATAGAAACTGAATTCAGAGACCGAATTCCAGCATTCTGGATCGAATGAAATTACTTGACGAGTCGAATCAGCGGATCACGCGCTCGATACGAATCAAAACGAAATTTCATCAATGTACTGGATTTTCCTGCTTACTCGTACATTGTAAAAGATCATGTCAAAATTAATAAATGTGAAAAAAGTTGTTCCATTTTAAAATAAATACATAAGTAATACAAGTATTAGTTTGCAAGTGTTTTAATTGACATATAAAAATGAATCCCGTATTATTTTATTTTCTATGTGCATCGAAGAAAGGAGTGACTCTGCGCGGGACAAAGCAATCGTTTGTCATTACCAGCAGTATCGTAAGAATTTAATGAATACGATTTTCATACAATTTTAATATATTGAAACATAAATGAGACTCTTTCTACACGTAAAAGCATGATCTAGAATCTAGATTCTAGAATAAATAAGAAGAAAAGAAACTTACATTTTCTATATATATTTATTTATTTATTAACTGCTTCTTTCCTATATAAAATAAAATATAAACTTTTTTTTTTGAAGCTATAACTACTAGGCCTTAAGCTAACTTAAATATAAATATATGGGGAGTAAATATGTATCTATGTGAGGAGATGAGTGTAAAATGTATAATTAGTATGAGTATACAGAGTGGGGTTGATTATATTGTTATAGGAGATGCTTCCTTTTTTAGGAAATTGATTATTGCATTGGTGATGGCTTGGTTAGATAGTGAAAGGATGTTAGTGAGGTTTGTGTTTTGGAAAATTTGAAGCCTTAGATTATTGAAAAATGTACATGATTGGAGTTGCAGAAATGACATGTTGAAGAGTTTTTATCAAAAAGGTGTTTGTGGGTAACCAGGGTGTGACCCAGGCGGAGTTTAATTAATTTAGAGAAAGTAGAAAGGGGTAAAAGGGTGTCAAATGCAGAATAACCGAAGTCGTATAAATTGTTTCTTGAGAGGTTGATAGTTTTGTAGTGCTGTTACTAATGCATATACGTTTTGCTTCAAAGTGATTTTTTATGAATTTTTTTCGTCGAAAATAAGATCTTTAGAACGCAATATGTAAGAGGTAAACAAAATGTGTGGACTAAAAGAGGTAAAATACACTGAAAAAAAATGGTTACTATTGCATTCTATTTTATTAACAAACCCACTAACTAAAAGCCCTGGTAGCTAGTGTTCTTAAATTTTGACAGTAGACTAAAAGTTGATTTTTTTCATTTTCGATTATGCCATCGTAATATATATCAGATTTTACCATTTATATTTCACTGCCTTCCATCTAATATTGTTCGTTCTGAACAAGAATAGTACTGCAAGCTTTACAACCGATGAACGACTTTAATTGTCTTCCTGACATTTCTCGCCAACTGGATGCAATATACTACACCAGTGTGTTTGCAGTTTTAGAGATAATCCCTTTTTCCTTTGCGTATTATGAAGCATAACTAGTTGCCCTTCCTGAAAACCCTTGGTGTTTGCCCATACATCATATTTGGGTTCTTTTTATCACTCATCAGTTGTGTGCGATTTCTGATATTTCATGCAGCTGTTTCCCTTTTCCAGCTTTATAACTGTTGAATGAAAGTTCTGGCATCTTACTCTTAGTAACACTGTAGCGTCTCATAGTTTACAATTGCTTAAAATGCTTGGCAATTGCCAGTTACCTTTCCTTTCGCTTTGGCTCTAGCTGTATTTTAAATATTAACCACTTTTACTGGTAGTATCCGGCTCTTGTTCTTCTTAACATCTCCGTCCATTTTCGGAGATATAACAGCCTCTGACTTTGATGGGATTTTTGTCCGCCACGATAATGGTTTGTTGGAAATCTCCATACTTTTCCTCACCAACGAATAACGTTATTTCGGTGTTCGGGTAGCATTCGGCTTTTGAAAACTAGTGTGAATACATTCCGAATCATGAAATCTACAACTATGATCAATTCGTTCACAATATCTGCTACTACAAATTCGCTCGTCACTGTTGTGGTACCAATTGCGATTTTTCGTGGTACAAGTACCGGGTGTATCATCTCGAGTTGCAGTATGTAATATTATTCCCGCAAGCAGCTGGATTCCCCGAATGGGATCCCATTGATTATTGGATGTCATGCAACTGCATCCAATGCTACTATGATTTTTCCCCATATGTTGTGTGAGTCAGTTCAGTCACCGACGGATCGACAATGTTTTCCGATTGCATATTTCGGAATCTGTCTTGTTTTGGCAATCTTTCCGGCGGGATTGTTTCCATTTCGACTGACAATTATGGGACATGTGTCCAACTTCAACACAGGTAAAGCATTTGCCAGTGAAACTTTGTCCGCTTTCGACTTTCACCGAAAGGGTTATGCATACTGGCTGGCACACCAACCTAGCTGCTGTCTCTGATATCAAAGCACTAGCTACGGTTTCCATATGCGTAGCTTTCGGATATGTTATTGCTGCACTCTTTATCTCCGCATCGTGAATGCCATATACGAAGGTGTCCATCATACATCTCTCAGTAATCTCGCCTGGATAGGCAAGATGTTGGCCCATCTTGTCTTGTTTCACTCTGCTGTAACTGTTATTTGACGTCCTCTTTGACTGATGGAGCATTTTGTTGTAACAGCTCTTTGACTGCTAGAGCATTTTGTTGAACCCGCTGCTGGCTATTCTCATCGCTTTGCTGAAACTGCAGCCGTATTGGGCCGATGAGTGCGCTCATGTCGAAGTTACCCATATTAATTCCTTTCGGTGTTTCTTCCTGTCGAGATGTCGTTGATTCTTCAAAATTTAATTCATGCTCATTGACGTCTATACCCTGCTACTCCAAGCCGCTTCTTAACCGAACCTGCAGCTCAGCTTTAAGTCCGTGTGTTTTCAAATTTAAGCGCTCAAACTCCTTCTTGAGCTGCTCCAGTTTCAGTTTTTCAAATTTAACCATTGTTTATCACTAATACACAATCCCACTTCTGACACCAATTGTTGCGAAATTGCCCTCCTGACAATTTATACAACTCTCAGTACTCGGATTCGTACCGCTGGATTGTGTAATAATCGCTTGGTTAAATTAGAACAATGGGCTTTTTTTAATTATTGCTATTCACACACTTAATATTGGCTTAAAGTTTAATTTATACAATTTCGCACTACACTTACTTATTTAAGCACTCTATGCTGTTAAACTGTCTTGATTTTAATTGTGTGGAAGCTTATATACCCCTCGTATGCAAGAATATTCACTAGACTTCGAACGCAGTCTTGCATGCCTCCGCGCATGTGTATTTAAAGGTTGAAATAGACGAATAGAATATACCTTAAAAGTATTCAACCATTTATGTTTCAATATGCAGTTAAAATTAAAGAAAAGTCATTAACATTCATTATTAAAAAAGCCATTTCAAAGTCGAGTTATCAGAGGCTCTTTGATAGTATTTGTTTTGCAATAATATTTGTCTTTTTAGTTGCTGCGTTTCCTCAGAAAACTGTCGCGGGGCTCGGCTGCTCAAATCGGGCGAAACAGTTTTACTGATTATATTTCCGCCTAGGAAACAGCTAATGTAACTAGGCTGAAACATGAACAGCTTGACAAATTCAGAATTCTAAATTTCTTCGGAATTCCGAACAATTTATCTTAAAAGGTCTCGACACAAAATTTTTCTGAACCATTCGTGGACAGTATTTTCTTTATGGACAGAAACTTTAAATTCCAAAATGTCTATAGAAATTTGGAACGATTAAATATATCATTATATATCGTGAGAAAGATGGTTCGCCTATACCTTTTATTTATTCCAAGTTCGTTCCTGAAATTTGAAAGCGCGACTCGACCGAGGGAGACCATGCCTCCGATGTATGGACCAGGTCCAAGAGGCCCTAACCGTACTTGGCGTACTCGAAACTAATTGGAGAAGGCGCGCGCTAAGCAAAGGCGCCTGGCGGCAGCTTTTGAAGCCGGCCCTAATCTGGTAACGGGCTGTGATTGCAGATTCTATGGTCAGGCCATCTAAGAAGAAGACCCGACCGAGTTTTGTTCTTGAGACAAATTATGTTTAGGTCTATTAACTATCAAAACTGACAAACTAAGAAATCAATATACGAATATAAGCAATTCAAATTTTACAACAAAAACGTGACTGAAAAATTAGATGCAATCTATAATGTCTCTAACAAGGTTTTGAAAATATCTGCGATCCAATGGATAGGCAAAAAAGCTTCAAAATAAAAATCAGATAAAAGTTAATTTTATGCAAGCAATATTCTCATTTGTGTAGTCACAACAGAACAACGGCCTTAAATGCATTCTTGAAATTAGTTCGAACCAAAATTGGAAGACTTACACACAATTTCAGCGCCTAAACTACCCTAACATGAGTTGCTATGTTTGCCAAAAAGGACCCTTCGCTTCTTATCGTAAGGAAAATGGGATATATTCAAATTCATTTAATTAGTTTCAAATTTTGTGATTCCAAACACTTGCTGAGCGCCGCATAAGGATCGTGCGTGATTTCTCATTTGTAAGCCAAGTAATTTCCCCAATAATTCAGTCATCCCAAGTAGATTTAGTTTAATACTGGTTCACTTTAATTACGATTCTAACAAAACTTTTAATCCAAAGCAAAATGCACAGAAATAAAATCCAAGCACACTACAGATGAAGCCTAATAAGGTCAGGTGTTTATTTATAGAAATATTCCCATTTAAGTACTCGCACTTGCAGATGTTGGCGCACGGATTCTAACGAATTCAAATATTAGAATCTTAACTGAAAAAGTTTTTTCCTAAAGTGCCATGGCACTGCCAAAGTTTAATTAATTTTCATTAAACGTTAATTAAAGCTCCTACCTGCGCTTATAATTCTCATTAAAAGTTTTGGAAGAAATTTACGCAGTGAGCAATAAACACAGCAAAGGAACAAGACAAGGAACAATGAATGAATGATACGCCAACTACAACCGGAAAAAGTTAATTAAAGCAATCCCACAAGATTCTGATGCTTATTAAGCAACTTGCAAAATATTTCTAATTATTTATTTTGTATATTAAGACTAATGAAATACGAATAGTAAAAAATTTAGGAGGCGGGGGGAGGGAGGAGTGCCAATGCACTACTATTTGACTAAAATATTTCCACGCTTCGTTTTAGCTGCCACACTTTTGCTAAAATCGATAATTAGACTGCTTTTAATAAATTGCTTATACATATGAGTGTTTATGATTGTAGGAGAGACAGGAGAACATTGCTAATCGACCACCTTAAATTTCAATCCATTTTAAAATGTTTGTGTTTTCAATTAATCATCTAATTTCAAGCAACTACAAATTACGTCATATTGCTGCGTACAGGCTGCAGCAAAAAGTGTATTTTACTTCACAGAAGCTTCCAGACCGAATATCTGAAAATCTATCTATTGACTTTTAACCAAGTAAACGCTTGATTAGTGGGCAAATTCTCAGCCAGTTTTATTTACATATAGGCAAAATGTCAACTTAAAAATAATAATAATTGATATTCTAGGTGTAAAACAGAACTATATGTGTGCGCTATACCCGCCTTAATATACGCTTCCACCATATGCTCCAGACCTTTCAACATGATCGGTGTCAAACTAATCGACCTAAAGCTTTTCGCTAATGTCTAGTCATCCTTCCCCGGCTTGGGAATGAATACCACCCTAACTTGCGCCAAAGAGGTAGTACGTAGCCTAGAGTAAGACAAGCAATATAGGTATTATTCAAAGCCTTATTGATCTTATCCCCTCCTCTCTTTAATATTATTGGGTATACATTATCAGGGCTTAGCTTCTCCTACACAATTTTTGATGCCTTATACCAGTTGTAGGTTTTCAGGAGCGTATTGTTTATTTCCACCATTGAATTGCTATAAGAATCATTATAATTAAAAATAGAGTCAAGCATAACTGTACGGTCTCACTGAAGCACCCTGCACAGCCCAGCCGAGACCATCATAATATTAATTTCACTACAGAAACTTCTGTAGGAATCCATTTTGGCTGACCGGATGGATGTTCTTCTTATATTTTTTCGACGCTTTTGAGTCTAATCTTCTTCTTTTCAAGGTTTCAAGCCCCTTTTCAGAAGTCCTCTGGACCCGTAAAAGAGCTTTGAAGTTTCAGCATACTACCATGGAAATGCCTTACCCTACCCTGATCATTCTGAACAGACACACTTCCTCATAGCATCCTATCAATATACTCGATACCCGTTGAATCGCCTCTTCGATTTTTGGTCCATTGAAGGAAGCAGATTCTCCACTCATATACGAGTATATTCTGCATAGTTGCGTTTCCAATCCCTCGGTCTGATCACGGATACGTGCGATTATTTCGCCTGGGTTGCGGGAAGGGCCCCAGTAACAATGCTATAGCTCCTACCAACCTGCGATTACAAAGTCCTTGAGACCGTGAGGTCCGTGAACTTGCAGTTTTTGCAAACTGGCATTCCGGCCACAACCATTCTTGGGAAGACGCGTAAGAACGTTGCACATTAATAATGCATCCCCTCGAACATCGGACTCACCGTAGCTGCAGACATAGTCTACCTGTCCTAAGGTAGCTGTAGACATAGTATACCTGTCCTTCATCCCATTTGTCGGGTTTGTACCTCTACCGTCATAACCCAACCAGCTACTCTTGCGAATAAGTCACCACAGGTAATTCTTATTTTGTACTCCGCAACTGCCGGTCTGAAGCGGTTGAACCCACTGGACAAGATCATTGTAACAAGATAAGATTTCTGAGTATACTACATATACATATACACGTAAGTTATTTGTTTAAAATCTAAAAAGAGGGATTAATAAATAGAGAGGGAAAAACTATTCCTCTTTCTGTGCCAAACTTGACCTTATTGAACACATCAATCAAAAATCCTACTGCCGATCTAGGCGCTTTCGATAGAACGAGTATTCCGATGTAGATTTACAATTTAATTGGAATGAGCTCAGATTTTAGAAATCGACATCCACAGGCTATTGTATCAAATGATATAACTGCAGGAAATAAGTAGCACAGTGAAATTGGTATTGTGTGCAACAACTCTGTAAGAATAAATCGTTGTTTCAAGCTTCTGCAATTGTTACTTTAAACCATTCGAAGTTTAAAAATCACTCTTGATTGAGCAGACAAAAATTAGTAATTCAGTTTGATTTCTAGGTTCGTGACCATGGTTGTATGATCAGCGTTGATCAATTTAAGAAAAAATAGTGGTCATACTTCACGTTTATAAAGCTTATTCAGGTAGAGTTCATGTTGTAAACATGAGAGTGTGGGATAATGAAACACAAAATCAGAGTAAGGAGTGCCAATTAGCCAAAATACTCAAATATTTTCAGCACAACTAAAGCCTGAAATCGTTTATTTGAGGCGGTCAAAAATTGTAAACGAAGCCTGGACAATTTCTTGTTATTCAGCCTGAACATACGAGTGCCATATTCCGACGATTGATAAACATTTTAATAATATTCAAGTGACCTGAAATTATTATCCGAAAGAAAAGGATTGTTACTGATGTGGAAAAATATTGTAATCAATTTAAAAACTATGTTTAAATAATATATTCGCAACATAATTTTTAAATATCCAAGCATACACACGGTATATCTTCTAAATAATGAGAAATGTTAAATAAATTTCTTGAACTACAATGTAGTATTAATCTGAAGATAAACACATTAAAATATTGATATGAAATAAAGTAGTCGAAGTCTAATTTGTGAGGTATTCGAGAAAAAAAATGGTTTAGGACTGATTCTAATTAATAAGTCATGATTAATAAACGTTTGACCACCCCTTGTACTATAATTACACTATTTGATATTATATACACGTACTCAATCTCAATAGTTTTTATTAAGCTTATCAAATTAGGCTTCCTCCATAATTTTTCATTTGTTTTATTATGTTTTATTTATTTATATTTGTGTGAGGAAAGGTAAATCCATCCATCCTAACATCGATTTTCCATCTTTTGTTCTCACAATTTGTTAGCATACTTTTCGGGATTTTCAATTGAACACACAACAAAAATTGGATGATAAAATTTGGCATAAATGAGCAAAGCTGCAAAACAAAGCATAACAAAAGAGAAGAAACGAAAGGTAAAAAGTCAACGCTTCAGGGTTAATAAATTCACCTGCTACAGATATGCATGAAATCGTCAGTATGCGCCTTTTTTATAAACTTAGCGTTATTATTGGCAAAAGTTTTTTCATCGGAGCGCAAACAACTCTTAGCTGATTGAAATTAGTTGAGGCATAAAAAACTTTGTTTGCAAACAATTTCATACGGAAACAACAATTTCGCAGAAAAGTAAAATTATGACTACTTTGCATATATTTGGGAGTAATGGAAAAGTTTCAGCATTGCTTATTGGCAATGCCAGAATTTATTGCTTAACGGGAGGGGGCTTAAAGGAATTACATTCTTGTTGACTTAGGAAGAAATGTTGACTTTTAAATCAATGTAAAAAATTGTTCTTGCTTTTGCCATGTGGTTGCTTCGATGTCCTCACTGCTCCTAAAAATATGCACATTTACTACCTAAAAATTTAAACATATCCGTTATACTAAAGGAAGGTTAAAATTAAAAATAAAAAAAGATGTCTACATAGAAATGTTTTGGTTTTAATTAAATTTCATATTCCACAGACTCGTTGTGCATTTTCGTAACCTTTCCACACCTCAACTCACTACCTCATCCGACTTGCGCTGACGGACAGCTCACTGGACTGCTAAGTGAATTTACATGTTTTCGACACAACGAAACTTAAAACTTAGTATTTAGTTATTAGAGTTGTACAATTTTCACAAGGAATGTTTGGGCAGCTGCATCTACATTCCACAATAACACTCAATTCCACACATGTACTCGAGCTTCGCAATAGAACACCAAGCTCAAGCATTGCTAGAAATAGAACTTAAATGACCATTCTGTGTGGTATTTAGAATAAATGCAATATTTGATCACAATACCTACAATACAATAAAAACATACAAAGCAAATAAACATATAAACGCGTCTTTGTTAGTACACCGAGTCGGAAATGTAAACATGTCGCATGTATCGCCTACTTCTTCTACATTAAATTCATATAGGTTTAGAGTTAAGAACTTTCAAGCCCTCACAAATTCATGATTTGGGATCGTATATAACTTTAATTAGCTCCGATTTAATGGAGAGTTATGTTGTGTATATTTTTATATAGTCAATAGCTGTATCCCAATGGCACTGGATCGGATCCAATTTAATGCAAAGCAACAACAAAATTTGGATCCAGCTTCATTTTCAGACCCAATTATTGGATCCGGAAGTGTTCGGAAAGCAACAGTACTTTTCTTCAAATTATTTCTTACAGCAGAGCCTGGAAAGAACTTTTTCTCCAGCAAACATAATATTGAAAGAGGATGAGTTTCGCTCTACTCTAGATATGGAATTGGTATAAATTATGATTTTTCCGACTGGGACATTCAGATTTATATGTACATATTTATATACATATGTATGCGACGCATGTATCCTGAATGGGAACGTGTAAGCAAAAATAAACATTTACTCATATAAAATTGCCAATACAAATTCTATTTGCTTTGAGAAATAAACTAACAACTTTTACAGTTACAGACCAAGTCAGCTTTTGGCAACAGAAACCTCAAACAACAGCAGCACTACAACAACAAAATTCTAATGAATTGTATGCAACATAGTTATCTCAATTAGGAAGCGAGTATCGGTGGCAAAAAAATACACACACAAAACAAAACATAAAACAGAAACCTTATGGAAATATTGCAGAAAAGATGTACCATTTCAATGCGTTTAAATAAGTGTAATTATAATATTTTCAGCTGAAGAATAAACTGATGGAAACAAATTCAACCATAATTTTTCCATAAATGTGGAAAACCTCTTAAATATATTGTTCTCCATTTTCTACTTAACTAACAATTATAACTAGGTCTATAACATTATTCCTATCTAAAGTTAGGCTACTGAAGTTGATAAAAAATCTCAAATCGGATACTGAAGAACGCGGGGCACACACACAAAAAATGGTTAACTGTGTTATCTTCCTAGCCAGAGGCGGAGTAAAAGGCCCTGTCTGCTATGCCCATAATTTTCATGTATTTAGCCCACTGACGGTGACCCGTCATCAGTATTTCTTACAAAGTAACATAAGTATCTTGATGTTCTGTAACGTAAATTTCCGATTGAAAACTGCTTTGGAAGGTACCAATTAGTTCTTAGTAGTTGCTACTGGGAGTTTTCTCTAATTTGATATTTTTCTGTCAGACCTTTCCATTCATTTAGTACAATTTATTCTTGAGATGTTAATTGTATAACTTCCATTGCTGTTGTATAACTTCCATTGCTACTATTGGACAGGTGCGCATTGCTCTCGCGAAACAAAGTCAATTAAAGAGTGGTACTTTATTTAAGATAAATTGCTCTATCTTAAGACTGACCTTATTGAAGAAGGCAATTTCGGCAATTCTTCTACATATCATGAAAGTTGTAGCTTTGTAGTTGTAGCTGGTTGCACTTAGGAGACACTTCCATAATAGTTATCTATTGAAAATTACTCGCAGCTATTTGCTTTCTCAACTAATATTCACCTGTTATGTTGTATAACTTCCATTGCTACCGTTGGACAGGTGCGCATTGCTCTCGTGAAACAAAGTTAATCAAGGAGTTGTACTTTATTTAAGATACATTGTTCTGTCTTAAGTCTGACCTTATTGAAGAAGGCTACAGAACCACATGTGGATAATAGCTCTTACCATCATGTTGTACTTCCGACCAGCGAGCAATTTTATGGTACATCCCGATTTACCGGCAATTCTTCAACATTCATTAAGGAAGTTGTAGCTTTCTTGGTGGTTGCAGTTAGGAGAGACTTCCATAATAATTTTCTATCGAAAATTTCTCGCAGCTACTTGCTTTCTCAGCTAATATTGACCTGCTTACCATTTAGAAGTACAGATATCATATATGGTAAATATATTTTTCTAGTAAACGGTGGTCTTCGAGGCATTGACCTTCAATCCTATTCCTCTGCACCATTCACTAGCTGCTAATAAGACCCTCTCGATAATATCACAAAGGGTGGATTAAAATTTTCCATTATTAGCTATTATTACAATATCGTCTGCATATCCTTGACATGAAATGCCTATATTTGTGAGTTTTACCAGAAGATCATCAACTATGCTCCATAAAATGGGTGATAATACCCCACCCTGCAGACAGCTTTTATTGACTGTCACTTTAACTGTTTTGTCACCTTCAGCTTTTGTCAGTCTTCTTTTAAATAAAGCTCGTATCCAATTGGAGGCGATATTATTTATTCCTCCATGATGGAGGTTTTAGAAGATTTTATTTTGATTATATTAAGCGGCTTCAATGCACTTTTCCACATACACAAACTGACAAATATGAGGAGGCTCCTTTTCTAATACTGTGTGACATACTCTTGGTCAGAGGTTTAACAGTTAAATTTCGCTTTCGAATTAGTAAAGTTCAAAATCGGAATTGTAGTCATTAGGAAATGAAATTGATACATTTCTCTTAGGCTTACTTTATCATCTCATGGTTTAAAACCTAATACAGTTTACGAGTATATGACAGACGTCTTAAGTCGTTTTTCGTGTCAAACTTCATATTAAATATTTAGTATAGAAGCGCCATTAATTTTTTATAAGAACCAACTACAAAGTTTTGAACAATTTTTTCACTGTTTTTTCCTCATAATTATAAATTTTCGTGAACGACATTTTAAAAACAATAGACAACAACAATTTTTCTAATTTAGCAACTAGCGTTGTTGAATCTTCCCACCCCAGAAGATTTTATACAAGGAGAGGCACTAAAGGCCAACTGCGCGTTGGAATCTTGACGATACTGTTAGCACTGCCCATTGATTCGATGCCCGCGTATCCTATAACTCAAAGGCGGTACTGTTTAAAAATACCAGAGCCTCATTTATGGTCCGGTAGGCAGTGCTGTTGTATTTTCACTGATGGCTCCAAACCAGATATTGGATCGGGTTTTAAGGGTCAGGGAATCCGTAGTGGAAAGCAGTGGCAGAAGTATTTGTGTTTGTAGTGACAGTCAGGCTCAAGGCCTTACTCAGTCCCCTTGCCACCAAGTTGGTGCTGTTGTGCAAATCCAAATTGAATTATGTAGGAAAGCATAATAAGCACAAGTACCGCTGGTGCAATTCAGTTTTCTGCAAAATAGCCAAGTGCTTCCTAGAGAGCCATCATAAGGAAGCTGCAGATTTCATCCTAACATTACGAAGGAAAGAATTTCGATCATTGGTTGGCTATAATCCATGGAGCCATTATATGATGACCAGAGGTATTGTAGATACTCCTGTCTGGAGGAACAGCAGGACAACGCAATTTTCTCTGTGCTTCTCCAGCCTTTGACAGAATGAAGAGATGCTTGGGAAAGATGAATTGGGAAATGATAATGTACATTCCTTATTCCTGAACAGACTTCTGAGATACATAAAAGAGTCAAAGAAGTCTGAAAAGGTGTAACTTCCCTTCCCTTTCACAATCCTCTATCTCCTCCATCGATCAATTCCTGAATGGCTGAAGACCTCCTTCCAATTCTATCCATATATCTTCATTTCAATAATGAAGTAACTAAATGTCAGCCAAAGATACTTAATTCAAAAATCGTGTGACTGAAATCAACAATTTCTATCGAAGATTATTTTTAAACAATACAATTATTGACTTTTAGTAAGAGGGCGAAGCTACGTAGCGCTAGATGGCAGCACAAACACAAACACTTTTTTTTTTAGAAATTGCGATCTGTCAAACGTCAGCTGTTAAAATTTCACCCAAATTCATCGATTAGTTTATTTGTTGTAGTCGTTTGAAGTAAGCAACTTTTGTGTTTCTTGAAAAATGGAAAAAAGCGAATTTCGTGCAGTGATTAAACACTATTATTTGAAAGGGAAAAGGGCAAAAGAGACAAAAGAAAAGCTCGATAAACATTACGGTGAGTCTGCTCCGTCAGATTACATGGTAAAATATTGGATTTCTGAATTTAAACGCGGCCGAACACGCACTGTAACAATACCATCAACAGAAAGGCCAAAAGAGGTGGTTACTGAAGAAAATATCAAGAAAATCCTCGATATCGTTATGAATGATCGCCGAGTCAAGTTGCGTGAGATTGTTGAAATGGTAAACATATCATATGAACGTGTGTTCAAAATTTTGCATGAACATTTGCATATGAAAAAGCTATCGGCAAGATGGGTGCCGCGTTTGCTCAATGTCGAACAAAAACGAGATCGACAGGCCACTTCACAGCGGTATTTGGACATGATAAAGCGTAATCCTGTTGATTTTTGGCGTCGATTAATAACTGTTGATGAAACGTGGGTCCACCACTACATACCTGAAACCAAAAATCAATCGAAACAATGGGTGGAAGCTGTTGGAAGTGATCCGAAGAAGGCGAAGGCAGTGAAATCGGCTGGCAAGGTTATGGCCACTGTATTTTGGGATGCACACGGAATATTGCGATTATCTTGAAAAAGGATCCACAATCACAGGAAAGTATTATCGTGCATTATTGGATCAATTGATTGATGCAATCAAGGAAAAACGACCACATTTAAAGAAGAAAAAATGCTCTTTCTTCAAGAGAACACACCGGTTCACACAGCATTAGATACGATGCTAAAATTACTTGAAATATACTTCGAATTGGTTAATCATCCACCTTATAGTCCAGATTTAGCTCCTAGTGACTTTTTCCTGTTTCCAAACTTGAAAAAATGGCTCGCAGGAAAAAGATTCATCTCAAACGAAGAAGTGATTACCGAAACTAACACGTATTTTGAGGGGTTCCCGAAATCGTATTATTCAGATGGTATAAAAAAGTTGGAATATCGTCTTACTAAGTAAGTAAGTGTCGAAGTAAAAGGAGACTATGTTGAGAAATAAATGGTTTTTGAAAAAAAAATGTTTTTTTTCTACTTAGGTAGCTTCAATATCAATCCGCCCTCGTATGATAATGAGGATTTCGATAAAGTGTATCCCTTAAAATTACTATAAAAAGTACGAAGAGGTGTTAAGTAAAACCTCCTACAACTAATTGTAGATTAGAAATGTCAAGAAATAAGAGAAACAAACAAATAATGGAAGTGGTGGTACCATCCAGATATACTCGTAGAATGAAGCTCATTCTTCTAATACCACATCTCACGCACAAGGATCTATAAGCCATAAAAACGACAATCTAAATTATACTAAAGCAACCACAACTTCAAGTGTAAACGAATATTTTAATGGAAAAATACTTTTAAAAGTTTTAAATAAATTGCAAAACCAACAACTGTTTAATACTATACAAACCTATTAGTCAAACTAAAATGGAAACTTTCTGCAAATTCAACAAATGATAAATTCTAAAGTTTCTGAGACTAATATGCACAAATGTAAATTTATTGCGGACGATGACTTCACTGCGATGCATACTCATTGGGGTTCACATATCACCACATAAAAAACACATGTGACTTCTAATCACTCACATATTTACCTAACTATTAGCGGAATGGTTATAAAAAATATCAGGGTTCGGATATAACTTGAATAAATTGACAGATTGGAATTATTACAAAGAGTAACTGGAAGAAAATGTAAGTCCTTCACCTAAAAAACAATTACCTGATCAAATTGAAATTGTCTCCAGATGGTTAAACAAATACAAAATGCAGCATGGCTCAGCATATAAAAAAAGAGAAAAACGTTAGGAGATAATTATCCGAAGGAAATCATGGATCTTATAAACTCACTCACGTATCAGTGAAGCCTTACATGCAGAGCTGGAAAAACACTTAAAAACCTACACGAGAAAATTATGCCCTACAGAAATGTCTGATTATTCCTTGTGGAAAGCTAATAAAAACAAAAAAATTCCAAAGGAGTCAGAGCCACCACTTAGATTGAGAAATGGGAGCTGGGGGAGTAGCGACAAAGATAAAGCCTTAGCGTTTGCTTATCATCTGGAAAAAGTGTTTCAACCTAATCCTGGGACCAATGATTTCGTAATTCCACCTATGGTCACCAAAAAAACGTTTAAACCAATTAATATTAAGTCAAAGGAAGTAAAGTACAATAAAGTAAAATTTCCAGGCTATGAGTCAATAACTGCCAAAATGGTAGCTGAGTTACCAGATATAGCTTTCAAAAGATTCTAACACAGCAGTTTAATGCTATATTTCGAATTGGCTATTGCCCTTCAGCTTGGAAGATATCGGAGGAGGTAATTATGATTCCGAAGCCCGGAAAAGATAAAACACAACCGGCGTCATACGGATCCATTAGTCTGCTGCCGATGCTGTCAAAACTTTTTGAAAGACTGCTGATGCTAAAAATATTACCAAATGTCGAATAAAGTGGCATAAGTCCACATGACCAATTTGGATTTCGTCCAAAACACAGTACAATAGAGCACGTAAATCGCATCACCAGCGAAATAAGAAACGCTTTCGAGGATCAAAAGTACTGCTCGGCAGTTTTCCTTGATATAGCTCAGGCGTTTGATCGGGTCTGGCCCGCTGGCCTCATATACAAAATCTGCAAATTCTTGCCTGCAAGCGTGCCAGATACTAAAATCGTATTTGTAAAATCGCAAGTATAGAGTGAAATTTAAGGAATTTGTCTTTAACATTAAAGCTGGTGTCCCACAGGGAAGTGTACTCGGGCCGATTCTCTACTTAGTGTTTACTTCGGATTTGCCCACAGACAGTCGCCTTATGACGTCGACGTTTGTTGACGATACGACCATTCTGAGCTGCCATAAAAATCCGAGAATTACATCGTGAGATCTTAGTGAGCACTTAAAACTAATTGAGTCATGGCTGTCTAACTGGCGCATTCGGGTAAACGAAAACAAAAGCTCCCACGTCACATTTACTCTTCGTAAGGACAATTGCCCTAAGGTCACATTAAATGGCGTATCTATTCCACAAGCTAAATTCCACAAAAAAATTCCATCTCGATCGCAGACTGACTTGGCGGAAGCACATCGAAGCAAAACGTACGCAAATGAAATTGAAAGCATAACTTGGTTACTAAATAAAATACAGGACTGCGCCTAGAACACAAAGTTCTACTGTACAAGGCAATCATAAAGCCAATATGGACGTATGGACCCCAGTAGGGGAAATGCTAGCTCATCTAACATTAAATTAATACAGCGAGAACAATCGAAAACTCTCCGAACTATTGTAAGCTCCCCCTGGTACAATAAAAGCGATAACAGCCACAACGATCTAAATATACCACTGATAAAAACTGAGCTAACAAAAATTAAGTGTAAATACAAATCCAAACTCCGACATCTTCCCAATTACTTGCCAAGACAATTACTTCAAACTAAAATACACACCCGGCTGTGTAGGCAAGATTGAAATCATTTAATTGAATTGTTCTCACTAGTTTAAACTGTTAAATTTAAATATTTAATAATTTACTTTAGTTACTTAATAACTTCAATACACTGGTTGCGGGTTAATATTGCTATTAGTTTTAAGATTTTAATAATTATTGTTAATCTTATTATAAGAGAATTCAATAAATAAATCAACTATTAAAAAAGAAAACACGTAAAAATATGCTCAGGAAAATATTGCATCAAACTCGATCTCCTATAGATATAGAAAAATGAATAGAGATACCAAAAATTTAAAAATTGAGACTCAAATAATTAAAAATGAAAGAGTAAAGGGTATAAAAATAGATTAATATACTATCCAGATTGTCATTATAACCATTACATCTACAGAAAAAAGAAAAAAATGTGTTCAAAAAGTACCCGGAATTTGGGCAATAAAATGAACCGCGAGGAAATATTGTCAAATTTTCTTTTCTAGGGTAGCATATCTCTCAGCTGTTTACATGTCATCCAATATCAGGATTTTCTTGACTGTTTTCTTTGATTGCCATGATATTGTCTACTCCGAATTCCCTCCGCCAGGCCAAACAGTAAATAAGGAGTATTATGTGAGCGTGTTAAAGCGTTTGATGGCGAATATTCGTCGCAAGAGTCCAGAATTGTGTAGAAACAACTCTCTGCAATATTTTGCAGAGTTCATTTCCAAAGTGTCGTTACCACAACATGCGCTCCTCATATGCAATGTGAAAGAACAACTTTGATAGTTGTCCTTTTGATTGAAGGTCTCAATTCCGATTGGCTGCCGTTGCTGTCAACTCACATTTCAATCACTTGCTACGAATACTTACAATCCTGCGAAACAATTAAGCTGTTTGAATAGTAATTACGTCTCAAGTGAATTATCGAAATTATACATAACAACATTTTGAAAGTCCAATTACACAAAACTACACAAGTACCCACAGACATATACATGTGTAAGTTCGTATGTGCATAAGAATTATAATGTCGTACTGAGATGTCATTAGGAAACCAAATTTTGTCTAATCGAGTTGCAACTATTAAATAATTACATGAACGGACGTAAAATTCTCTAAATTGTAAGTGATTAATTATGTAAGCCTGCGGTGTAATCAAGTTAGCAAAGTGCTTTTAGGTGCATTGAGATACACTTTCCGTTGGAATACAGATGAACTCTGCGCACGACGGCGAGAGAACGAGCAGTAAGCAAGAAGCAGATGCCGTTGTCAGTCAGGCACTCCGATAGTTAGACAGCTAGGATAATCACAGGATGTGCTTGAAGTGGTATACAAAAATTTAATTACGTTGGGTGCTTGCTGTAGTGGTAGATAAACTACGCTTCAATAAATCACAAAATCAATTGAATTATCAAAGTAATAGGATAGCAATAGCAATGGAATAGGAAGTGGAACCAGCACAAAGTGCTCAAGTAGATGACGTCTGTTGGCGCATAGCAATGGGGACTTGTAATAATAGAGAGTGAGCGAGTGGGCAAGTACGTGCGAGTGCTAGAAATGGCTTTCCTTTGAATCTCATTGCAGCAGAGAGTAATGATTTTTGTTTGGTGTCAACCAAAAAACAAGGAATAAAAATCAAATCAGCAGTTAATGAAGATTGTCAATGGAATTTCCTCTTTCTCCATTTATTTTTATATCAGAAATATTTGTATTACTCGTAAGTTACAGTGTCGTATACGGATAACAATTTATATTTAACCTTCTTTTTGGAAAAAGTTTCTCCTTTGAACATGTTTCGCTCCCAAAGACTTTGTCACTGACAATTACTCGTAACTTATTGATAAGTCGAGGAGAGATCAGTCCTAATAATTTAATAAATGACCAATAAAACTTTTATTTCAGTCGTTTTGGGTAAGACTACTCTTTCTATCGGTAAATAAAGTACTTAGTTAAAAATGTAATAAAATACAGTCGAACTTCCATAAGTCGAACTCCTATAAGTCGAATTTTCTATAACTCGAACCAAATCAAGAGGCAGTAGCGTTTAGTGCTCAAATTGTATACAATTTTACTTCCATAACTCGAACTTCTATAAGTCGAATTCCTCCATAACTCAAATGAAAAAAGGCACGTGCCTTCTCTAAATCGAATTTTTCGTAGAAACAATCCAACTTTTTTATTGTTTTTATTATTTTTATTTTCTCTTTATTTGGGGAATCCCATATTTCGTCTAAGTTTTAAGAGTAAAGAAATATTTATTTTATTTTTAAGTTACGGAAACCCTTATTTTTTGGGGGAATTCCCTTTTTAGCTTTTGAGTTTTTGTATTTTTTCGGGGGAATTCCTTCTTTGCATGAGAGTTTTTAGATTAAGGTCAATTTAAGAACAAATGCATATATCTGGCTGCCATTAGTGTACATTTAGTAGCGGTTATATGTACATATCTTATTGTCATGGCATCAAAGCGTATTTTAAAAACTTTGCCAATTGAGCAAAAAATCAATCTTATAAAGGAAGTAGAAAGTGGATTAAAACAAAAGGATGTGGCTCTTAAATATGGTGTTACGGCGAGTACTGTTTCCTCGATACTAAAAAACAAAGAATCAATTATTGCTGCTCTTGAGAATGGTTCAATGTCTGGGTCCAGCAAAAGAATAAAAAAGCAAATGTATGAAAACGTCAATAAAGCAGTATTGAAGTGGTTTACGGCAGCTAGAAATAAAAACATGCCCATATCTGGAGGAATATTAATAGAAAAGGCATTGGAATTTGCGAAGCTATTTGGTGAAAAAGATTTTAAGGCAAGCAATGGTTGACTTGATAAATGGAAACAAAGGTAATGTTTAACTAACGTAATGGTAATCGAATGTTCCTTATGAATTGCTTTATTTTAGGCATGGTGTCTGCCACAAAAAGGCATGTGGTGAAAGCAATGACGTGTGCGATGAGGACTGCGATAAGTGGAAAACTGACGTTTTGCCTCATCTATTAGAAAAGTATAAGGTGCGCGATATTTTTAATGCAGACGAAACAGGCCTGTTTTTTAAATGCCTGCCAGATAAAACATTGACTTTTAAAAATGAAAAATGTCACGGAGGCAAACATAGAAAGCAGCGGGTTACATTAATGTTAGCGGCAAATATGGATGGTTCAGAAAAACTTAAAATTCTTCTGATTGGAAAAAGTAATAAGCCCCGTTGCTTTCGTGGTGTCAAAAGTTTACCAATCGACTATAAATCAAACTCTAAATCATGGATGACTGGACAACTTTTTGAAGAATGGCTTTTAAAATTAGATAAGCATTTTTTACACGCAGGACGAAAAATCCTTTTATTCATTGATAATTGTCCGGCACATCCAAAAGTCTTAGGAAGCAAATTAAAATCAATTGAATTGGCATTTTTTCCACCGAATATGACCTCCAAACTGCAACCGCTTGACCTGGGAGTAATTCAGTGTTTAAAGTGTCACTATCGAACCAGAATATTAAGAGAATCATTAAAAAATGTTGAGGAAGAAAACAAAAAAAGTGAAATATCGCTGTTGGATTGCATTAATCATGTGACAAAAGCATGGGATATTGACGTCAGTGGTGAAACGATTGCCAATTGCTTTAAGAAAGCTGGATTTGGCCAGTATTCTACATGGGACGATGAAGATAACTTGCCATTAATTTTTTTAAATAACATAGATGAGGATAGAAATTTTATGCAAGCTGATTACGAAGCATGGCTTACGTTAAATAATATGACTTCTATTGGTTCTATTGACGATTATATCGATGTGGACAGTGATATTTGCACAGCGGACTTTCCTACAGATGACGATATTATTCAACAGCCATCTAAGAATGATGTGTTAGATTCCTTTAAAATTTTGAATTCGTATCTACAAGCCAATGAAATGACAACTGATGATCACTTTAGAGCTTTAAACAAACTGGAATCTCTTTTTAGTGAAAATAATAAGAAAATAACTCTTCAGCCCCAAATAACAAAATATTTTAACCACTTGTAACTGCAAAAAATGTAATATTTAATTTAGAGCAAATAAAAAGGTGAATTTGTACTGTATGTACGATGTCTTTCAATAAATTAGTAAATTTTGAAAAAATTCTCTAACTCGAAGTCTCCATAAGTCGAACTTGTTCTGGTGGATAATGGAGATTCGACTTATGGAAGTTCGACTGTATTTAATTCGCTCCAGCTAACGAACCAACTTTATATAATTTATTAATTCAATTTATATATTCACAAGAATCACAGCGAATGTATGCAGTAAAAAACGGCTAATATAAACTTACATCCTTAAGAAAATCATAAAAATGAAATAAGAGTATATAAATATTGTTACAAAATTGGTTTGTGCAATTGTTCCGATCACTTGAATATGTCAAGTTATACCAAACTTACTTATACTTGTATTTAATAATTTAGCATTAACGGAAGCCATTTAATTTAATAATTAAAAAATAGTTCATAAACTATATGTGATAATGATAATTGATAATGCAGGAGATACATAAAGGAGATGTTCTAAAGTTTCCCTTACTCCAATCTCCCTACATTTCCTCCATTCGTGGTAGTCCATAATTCCTATCTTGTATGATTGTGCCGCCACTAAATTATGGCCTGTCATTGTACCTATGATAGTTCTAGTCTTTTAGTGAGAGCGCGAGTATAAATCGTATTTGTTTCCCATCGTTGAGCTTACACATACCTTTTGCATTTTTTGCAGGTGGTTAAACTGTACCACCTTGTTTTCACCGACCTTTTCATGTGTCCACCCGTTTCATTGAATAGTTCTTTAAGAGGTTTCTGTATGTCGTTTTCTTGTTTAAGTGGTAAATAGATAGCGCTATTTGCAATCTCATCTACTATTTCATTCCCATCTATGGATATGCAGTCTTCTATTTGCGATTAGCCTTTCTATGGCTTGCCTGCTCTGTAGGACATTTTTGAATTGTGTACTATATGAGTAAATCGACTTTATCACTGCCTGGCTGTCCACGTATATAATTATTTTTGAATCATTTCCTGTCTAAGTGCAGGCTAGCTCCGCGGCTTTCTTAACAGAAAAGACTTCCGCTTGAAAGATACTGCTCTGGTCAAGAAGCGTTATAGGCTGCCCAATTCCCAACTCTTAGCAGTAGATGCCCGCTGCCACTCCATCGATCGTTTTAGAGCCATCTGTGTAAAAGTTAAAGGTCCTTCGGCTGGGCCTCATGGCTTTACGGCATCCCTCCTCTTCGATGGTAGTTTGATACCTTCTTTCCCAATTAAAGCGCGGTGTCATGTAGTCAATTCTGCACAAACCCTTTCTGCGTATTGAGATATGCATGAAGGTTCTGTAAGCAAATTCTCCCGTCTCCAGTCCAGTCTCACCGCGGATTTCGCTGCAAGATTCTCCGCATGTTGAGAACCGTTTCGAGAGCACCCATTGGAGTGGTTCTCAGTGCGCCTGTTATGCAAAGCGCAGCGAGGCGCTGGATTCTTCCCATTGGCATTATATTTGTAGATTTCTTTATTGCAGTCCACCACACTAAAGCACCATACAGTAAGATCGGTCTAACTAATGCAGTGTAGCTCCAGTGCATCACCGAGAGAGAAAGTCCCCAAATAACGCCTAGCAGTATTTTACATATATATATGGCGTAACTGGCCTTCTTCACCGTTTCCTCAACATTGAGCCTCCGCATAAGCTTATTGTCCAAAATTACTTCAAGGTACTTTGTGAGGTCATTCAGAGTAAGTTCATTGTCACCTAGCTTCGGAAAGTTCCACGCGGGCACCTTGTACTTTCTAGTAAAAAGTATCATGTCCGTTTTATCGGCGTTTATCCCCAAGCCTACTCGAGATGCCCACTGGTGGACCTTTTTAAGAGCGTTGTTCATTAAGTAAGGTACTTTCCCACTACTACTATAGCTATATCATCTGCATATGCTATATAAGCCACAGTTTAGGTGCTTTCCCATCAAATTCCCTAAGTAGTTCGTTTACTACAAGTAACCACAGAAGCGGCGATAGAACTCCTCCTTGTGGGGTACCTCTGCCTGCCAGTTTGGTCACTTTATTCCATTCCGCTTTCATCTTTCTGCAACCTAGAAGCTGTTTTATTCATAGTAGGCTCTACATAAATTTGTTGTCCATGCTATTTAAAATAGCATCCTTTGTCACGTTGTTGAAGGCTCCTGATATATCTAGGAATACCCCTAGGGAATACTCTTTATATTCTAAGGCTCTTTCTATATGCAGTAGTAGCGAGTGAAGTGCATAGTTGAACATAGTTGAACTCTATACAGCCCGTATAAATCGACGATCACGGTACCGAAAGATGGCTGTCCTTTTGGAGCATGGCGTGGAAGATTCCGTCCAGACCCGGGGATTTAAGTGAATCAAAGGAATTTATTGCCCATTCTATTTTATTTGTTGTGATGATATTTGTTGGAATGTCGTTCACAGTATCTCTTATAGGTTGGAGACCTACAGTATCTGTACAGCCCGGGAATGTGTACTCTCAAGGTCCTCGAAGGATTCCTCACAGCTTTCAGTCTAGTCTCCATTGCTTTTATGTATACAATTGGACATGGTCGGATTCTTAGAAATCAGTCTCCTGAGCCTAGCGGTTTCGATCATATTTTCAATATATTATTAATTCTCTGTACTCAATCCAAAATACCTCATTGTCAGCCACTTCGACCAACTTAAAGAATTCAAGTACCTTTCACCTTTGCGACCCTAGCTCCTTCTTTCACCAATGAGGTTTCGACTTGCGCTTTGTACGTGTTGGTGGACAAGACCTGTGATAAGCTTTGATGAGAGTAGTTGTGAGTGAATTTACCCCTTTTTCATGTTCATCGTCCGAGTTATACCTTCTTGGTCTCATTCTTTTATTTTCTAGTATCTTCCTGTATAAATCCCAGTTTTTCTTTCTATGATTCCTGAAGTTTAAATTTTTTATTTAGCCGAGAATGTAACAGAGAAACTTAGATATTTGTGGTCAGAAAACGATGGTGTAGAGTCGACAAAAAAAGTTTCCTGTATGAACTTTTATGCCTATCGCCTTATGATCAGGCCAAATGAATGTAATTATTTGTTGAAATGTCGTGAAGTCTTCCATCAATTCATTGTCGACATGTATGCGAAAATTGAAAGTGAACTCCTGCTCTTCATTCGGTTGAATCAGCAAAAGCTACGCGTCGAAGAATATGTCCACTTGCGTGATGCGATCGCCAATGATGGAAACGCTGCGAATATCGGCCAAATGGTGATCTTGCCAGCGACATACTCAGGCAGTCCGCGACACATGCATCAGTACGCTCAAGATGCTATGACATACGTACGCAAGTATGGACGGCCAGACCTCTTCATCACTTTCACATGCAACCCAGCATGGAAAGACATCACCGACCTTTTATTTACCGGCCAAAGACACGATATCCTTGCCCGAGTATTCAAACAAAAGTTGACAAGGCTGATGGATGTCATCACCAAAAATCACATATTTGGCGAAACTCAGTGCTGGATGTACTCGGTTGAATGGCAGAAGCGAGGCCTGCCACACGCCCATATTTTAGTCTGGCTAAAACAAAAAATCATGCCAACACAAATTGATGCCGTGATTTCCGCAGAACTCCCGAATCCCACAGCAGATCCGGTTCTATTTGAATCAATCCTAAAACACATGATCCACGGGCCTTGCGGTGAACTGAACACAAATTCACCATGCATGAAAGAAGGCAAGTGTACAAAGCGCTATCCACGCGAGCTGCTCCAAGAAACTCAAACAGGAGGCGATGGATATTATCTGTATAGGCGAAGAAAGGTGGATGACGGTGGATACACAACTACAATTAAAAAGCGCAATGTAGATGTTGACGTCGATAACAGATAGATCGTGCCCTACTTACCGCTGCTTTTAAAAATGTTTGATGCCCACATCAATGTTGAGTACTGTAATTCGGTGAAGTCGATCAAATATATTTGCAAATACGTCAACAAAGGTAGCGACATGGCAGTATTCGGGCTTGCCAATCAAACTGACGAAATCACGCAATTCCAGATGGGGCGTTACATCAGCAGCAATGAAGCAGTTTGGCGTATACTTTCATTCAACATCCACGAGCGATATCCAACAGTTCAATATCTAGCTGTTCATTTGGAAAATGGCCAGCGTGTTTATTTCATCGAACGAAATGCTGAAAATAGAGCCGAACAGCCGCCACACACCACTCTCACCGCTTTCTTTGAATTGTGTGCAACCGACAATTTCGCCAAGACTTTAATATATCCTGAAATTCCCAAATATTGCACTTGGAATACGTCGTCGAAGAAGTTCATGAGAAGAAAGCATGGTGCGATTGTCGCAGAATATGCTGGTGTGCATTCTTCTCATGCTTTGGGACGTGTCTACACCGTTCATCCGAATAATGCTGAATGCTATTATTTGCGATTGTTATTGCATACGATCAAAGGTCTAACATCATTCGCCGCCTTGAAAACCATTCATGGAAATGAATGTCAGACTTATAGAGAAGCGTGTTTCCGATTGGGCCGGCTTGAAAGTAATCAGCATTGGAACACAACGCTAACAGAGGCGTCACTCACGTGTCACCCAAAACAAATACGCACTTTGTTTGCGATAATTTTAACAACATGTTCTCCATCTAATCCACGAGAACTGTGGGAAACGCATCGCGAAAGCTTAGGTGAAGACATTCTCAGGCAATCACGCGCAACATATCCTAACCTGGAGATTTCGGACGAGATTTTCAACCAAACTCTACTGCTGATTGAGGACATGTGCATATCCATCAACAACAAAGTCCTTATTCAACTTGGAATGCCGGCTCCGATACGGGACATAAACAGTGTTCAAGACAGAGACCTGGTGCGAGAACAGCACTTCGATGTCAACCAGCAACAACAATATGTGGAAACTCAAACAAGACGGTTGGTTGATGATCAAAAAACTGCTTACAAAAAAATCATGCAACGGGTAACAAACGGAAATGGCGGACTTTTTTTCCTCGATGCACCAGGAGGAACAGGCAAAACATTCCTCATCAATTTAATATTGGCGTCGGTTCGAATGCAGAATTGGATTGCACTCGCAGTGGCATCATTGGGAATTGCATCAACGCTATTGGACGACGGACGCACTGCACACTCAGCACTGAAACTTCCATTGAATTTGAACCAGGCAGAAACACCAACTTGCAACATCAGCAAAAACTCCGGGATGGCCACAATCCTTAAAACGTGCAAAATTATCATTTGGGACGAATACATAAGAAATTGCTCGAAGCGCTTGACCGGACTCTACGTGATTTTCGAGGAAACAACCAACCGATGGGAGGCGCTCTTATTCTTCTTGCTGGTGATTTCCGCCAAACTTTGCCCATTATTCCAAGATCAATGCCCGCAGATGAGCTGAACGGATGCTTGAAAGCTTCATATCTTTGGAACCGAGTCGAGAAAATCACGCTATCGACGAACATGCGTGTGCATTTGTTGCAAGACCCGTCTACCCAAACATTCTCAAAACAACTTTTGGACATCGGAAATGGAAAAATTCCAATTGATCGCGCCACGAACGAGATTTCGTTCCCGCCTAACTTCTGTCAAATGCAAATGAATATTCAAGCCGTTGTCGACAAGGTATTCCCAAGTCTAGCAACCTCCTACAAAAATCCGGATTGGCTGTGCGAACGTGCAATTTTGGCACCAAAAAATGATGATGTCAACAAGCTCAATGAGGAAATTCAATTGAAACTGCCCGCAAAATAATCAAATACAAATCGATCGACACAGTAATGGATGAAGAACAAGCCGTCAATTATCCCACTGAATTTCTGAATTATTCATTAGAACTACCCGGAATGCCACCGCATGTACCAACATTAAAGGTTGGATCACCGGTAATTCTTATTCGCAACTTAAACGCACCAAAGTTATGCAACGGAACCAGATTGACCATCAAAAACTTTTCACCAAATTTAATCGAGGCAACAATCATCGGTGGCAAATTCAAAGGCGAAGACTTATTCCACGAATTCTGATGATTTGCAACGATTTACCATTCCAATTCAAGCGGCTCCAATTCCCTTTGCGTCTTGCCTTTGCTATTACCATAAACAAAGCACAAGGCCAATCATTGACTATTGCTGGCTTAATTTTGGAAAATTCCTGTTTTTCACACGGCCACTTGTATGTGGCTTGCTCTCGAGTTGGCACGCCAAAAAATTTATACGTTTTTACACCAAATAAAAAAACAAAAAACATTGTTTATCCGCTGGCCTTAAGATGAAGTAATAAAAAAATATAATTTCCAATTTGCCTTAAATACATGTGCTTCTTTTTTATTGAGCCCATATCTACACCATATGTAAGTTATTCTGTGAAAAGACTTTATGATAGGTATTCCATGGATTTTTATTTAAAGGCCGTAAATTTCGTTAAAAGCTCTATTTAAATCGTGTGGTAATACAACACTAATGTTTGCTTAGGACCAGCAACGCGGACCGGGTCAGCTAGTATATATATAAAATCAACACTACTTGAACTAATTATAGCACAAAAATAATTCAAAACTTTTCAATCGGGTCAATGAGTTTGAATCGCGTTGCAACTCAGGCAGTGCTCAGCAAACAACAATTCTATATTGGCAGTTCTTTATGCGTAATAATATAGCATGTATTACAACAAAGAATGCTCAGAAGACAAACACTTCGAACAATACAAACGCAATACAAACCAAGAGCAGATGGCACACGAGCTAATTCACACTCGGGAGACCAGCACGGGCAGATATATTATAAAGCAACGATGGAGGATTATCACAAGAAGACAACTAGGGATGAAGATCACAACAAGAGGCGAAACTTGTAAAACAAAACAGCTAACCTTAACATAGAGTACGTGCAACAACAAAAACCAGGTCACAATACTGCTATAAAGGCCGATTGGATCATTTCCAAAGCAGTTTGCCGGAAACAAAAGACGGGGCAGAAACAAAGAAAATATCAAATGGTTGCAACGAATTCTATGCAACAACACTTGCCGCGAACATCACAATACTGCTACAATATGAAAGCAGTAGCAATTGGGAAAACGCTCTCTGTTTTGCTTGGTACCACAGATTCATCAACGTCTTATTTTGCACATTAGAACCCAGGAACGCAAGATTACATTAATCCACAGCAAAACATTAAGAAGATACAAGCAAGGACTCTTGACTAGAATCAAATTTATGGTTTTGACCGTTTTTCCCCACACGGGGTGACACGACTACATACTCCGACCACCAACAGATGTCTGGTTTTCACCCATTTCCGTTAGATATATAAACTAATAAATTACTGAGCAGAAAATATGTCCTACCATACACCATTTAACCTAGTTGTATCTGTTTAATTATGCAAATTTTAATACATATACACCAGCAATTTGAGTTAAACAAAAAGGCGCATTCGATTATCCACTCTATCGACGATAGGACAGACATTTGTATGGAAAAGATATAGAGTAAATTATACTCAGATTTAACGAGCGAATTTTTCCATCCTGGATAGAAAAGTGCGACCAAATTGAAAATTGCTTGAAATCAATGAGATTAAAAATTACCCACAAAAATTCCCTGGAATTTTTTATATTTTTGCTGATGAAATTTAAAGAAAACAAAAATCAATCTTTGGACTTTGTTTTTTGATATTATTATTGTGTTGATTTAAATTATATAGAGATGATTATTTTGCATAAAAATATAAAGAAAGTAACTGTTTAAAAAAAAACAGTAGAAATAATTCCACCACTTAATCGAGTGCTGTTTTATTCGCACAACTTTATACGAGCTCCTATAATAGTGACGAATCGAATGCGCCTATTATAAAACCAATCGCGTTATATATTTTTGTGACCGGCTCTATAATCCGTCTCCCGAATTTAGTAGTTCATCTGTTAAAATCTCATTTAAAATGCCCATAACTTGGTTTCAAATTTTTGATAAACTTAGATGGTAGTATTCAATTGATCAATTCTAGGCTCAAAGGAGAATGTGGACGGGTTATATAGACTACCGAACACATTTGATAACTTGGAACCTATATAAGATTAATTGACTAAATTCGAGATGAAAGGTCATAATATTACTATAAATTCATATGCCAAACCAGTATAAAATTGAACAAAAGACACCCGTACATGCCATATAAGCAACTCTAGAAGGCTCATTTTAAATAACTCCAGTTATTGCCTTCTTGATGGCAAAAATTAATCGCGGCCACAGTTCATAGATATTTGTAATTGGACCGCAATATAAGACTTGTATTTAAATTTTACTTGATATATCAATACATCACTCTATAAAAGAAAACACTACACACAACGGGATAACTTCAGTGTCATAAATACCTACCATTAAATTATATTCTTAATACGAAATACAAGATTTATCAAAGAATTGTATATACTCAAAATGATAGAATTGATTCGAGGATGAAGCTTAAAATGGGTGTAAAATAAAAAATATCATTCTTCAGTTTTGAAAAGAAGTTAATATAAAGGCAGAATGGGAGAAACTGGACCCTAAAATAGAGTCACTCGATTTCTATTCAACTTTCTGCTTGATTCACATTTCTTCAACACTATATGAGTTTTTGTGTGGTATTTAATCTGTGCGTCATCTTATTTTCTAAATTGTGATATACTCGTAAACAGGTCGTACAAAACTACGTCACTGGTTACCAATAGCACTAATTGAACAAAATTTGAACTTTAGTGCAGAAAATGCTCCTACTGCTTGGTTGCTCTGCTTTTTTTATTTTCTTATAACTTTCCATGTCGACAGCACTAGTTTCAGTTTGATCAAAATACTTAAAGCAAATTTGTTATATTTGGAGTCATACAAGCGTATAAATGGCTGGCATATAGTTATAAAATATTGGCTGCGAAATAATTGACCAGCAGGCGATATATTTACCAAACAGAACCACACCTATGCCAAATCGCTTCGCGTATGCTTTGTGTATGCCTAAATTTTTATTTAACCGCAAAAAGCCCAATGTGGCTACTGTCACTGTTTCGTTTGGCAGCTAATGTCGAAGTAATCATTTATGAGTGTGTCCAACAGGGCGCTTGGGACATGTAACCACGTCCAATGCAAATATGCACAATTCTAAGCCTAAACAACGAATCCCATACAAAAAATCCGCTCAAGCGCCTAGAAGTATGCCAAGCATGCACGTTTTTTCGGTGCCAGACACCATAAATCATACATTTTACGGTTTGATCGTCGATTTGCACTGGTTAGAAATGGCAAATATTTGTCTAAGCTTTTTACTCCTTTTTCCAGGTGGACAATAAATTGTTTTAAAATTTGCTTGTTTGCTGTTTTTTACCACAAATGATACTATTGAATACCAAACGTTACACAGAAAAGTAAATATGTAGTTCTGAATTGGTAAGGACTAAATAAATATCCTTAATTTGTTATAGATTGGTTTGATTGAATCGTAAATTCTAGGCAAATTATATCCATGCAAGCAAAATTCATCATTTGCTTATATCATCTTTGTGATCAAAAGTATTGTTGTTCCATGTTCACAGGGTACTGTAATAGTTTCGAAGTTTAATTCTTTATTACACTCATATTTAGATATTTGTAACATTTTCAGCAGTTCTAAACTTCCTTCAAGGTCGACATTATCCTCGGATGGCGCTACTGACTGGGATGGATCTAATACTCTTTCCTCGATCTTCAAATAATTCATAATTAATTTCACACTGGAAATTGGTAAAGATCTTCTAACGATTTTTGCAATCAACCTTTACCTTGTCGTTCTTCTAGTAATATATCCTTTGTTGGAACCGAAATTGTTCATAAAGAGTCAACATACAGTACATTTAGCTCATATTTCCATCTTCTCCTCATGATACGTCAATTCCACATACTACCAAATATTACGAGTATTATTTTTCGTTCAAAGCAACTCAGTACACTTACATCAGCTTTAAAATTAATATTAATTAAATATTATACACTGGAGTGCAAAACATATATTTAGAGATCTTTATAAATTGTAAATTCAGTTAGCCTACTACTAATATTGGTACTTAAGTGTTTTCTTTTATGCCACCTTTTACATAATTGTTTATATTACCACCTGAATAATTATAAAAAATAATCATTTACTACTTTCATTTTAAGTAAAGAGAAAAATCAGTGAAATTAAAATTTTTTTCATCGGTTGTTTTACTCTTTCTGCTATCACTAGTTTTTAGAAACTAGGTCTCAAATTATTTTGTACGTACCCACGGACGTCTGCTTAATGGTACTGGCGCATCAACTTGCCCGCTCTCCAATGCCCAAATGTTATCCATCACCCATATACTAGATTTTCGCCTGCATTTTACAAATATTTGTCGGGACTTCTTCAAATACTCAACCCCATCTGCCATACTACTGGAATCTAGTGCTGGCAAAATTCATGAGATGTATAGATTTCTATATGACTCGGAGACTATTAATTTTATATAGTATTGGCTAACTTTTCTTAATAGAGATAATTATCTCTTTGAACTGAACGGAAGGAGGTACTGAGGTGAAATTTTACATGAATATGAGGATCAACATATAGGTGACTGGTCTTTTTGAAAGAGTTGGATCTATTAACGTGCCAACTTTCCATCAATCTAAAAACAAAAAGATAGAAGAAACGAGTAATATTTGTTGTATCATAGCTACTAAAATTGTTGCGCGATTTAGTATTATTACATCTATGATTTTTGTAGGAATCTCCTCTAAAACTGTACTGAAGGTTCTATATAAATATATTGATAAGGAACTGTCCTGAAAAATAATTGTATAATTTTACTCTATACTAGCATCTATGACACTATATATCATTATATAGAAAATGGACATGATAATTCCACTGAATAATAATAATAATTATTAATACAGTTTGGCTTAGTAACCTATATTGAGACAATTCTATCTTTATTATAAGTATAAGCGCTCTAAGCTTTCCTAAGTACTACCCACCCACCTACAGTAGAGGTTTCAAATAGGCATTTTCGTATTAAGTTATGTCGTATGTGTGATTCCACCATCGTTTTCCTCGCACGATATTTTTATTTCTATCATCTCATATCGTTTGAGTTATTGTAGTATGGGTATCCCAATTTCCTTCCTGGATAATTAGGCAATTATTTATTAATTCCGCAAGGATTCGAATTTTTTTTGATATTCTTAGAAATTATTTTTCTGAAGAATTTGTCCATTGGGCCTTACATAGAGTCTTAAGTCTGGCTCTATAGATATTTATGGACATAACCATTTTCTGATTCTAACTTCTTAGTGCTGCAGCCAAATTGCAGATTGCTGTGTTTATTTGCAAATTATTTCATGAGAATAATAAAAATAAACTGCTCACTAATTACTTGTATATTTGGTTTGCCAATCCATTATCTCAAATAATAATCAACACTAATGGATCGCTTGCTGTGGTGAAATTTAAGGAAACTAAAATTCATAGTTTTGCAATTCTGTGTATTGAGTGGAAAGGCATGTCTACTATTGTTGGATTTCGCATGTTAATGCTCACCATAATTTGTCTACTTCATGTCTGTTGTGAGTCTAGTCCAATATGCATCACGGCATAGGTTCACACAAATCCGCATTGAAAATAAACACAATCACAAAATTCAGTTTTCATTTTTAATCTATTGTGAAAATGCTTTCAATTTCGCATCAACCACGAACTACGAGCATGAATGCGCTGCAAACGAATGCGGTTTAATGCGTACGACCATGTTCACATGGATTGCAGCTACTACTGCTGCAACAACAGTGAAATTGCAACAACGCTAACAATAGAGGTAACAGGAACAAAAACAATTGTCAACAATTTAAATTTTCGAGTATGAATGCAAACACAAATGCAAACTCTGAAGAAAAAATTGGATATCCACAGCAGAGGCCAACACATGCACACTCCCACACATCAACAACGTCTAACTGCACATACCCAGCAAAGAAAATTTGGCAATCGATTTTGTTGCATTTACAGAATGAATTTACTACCTACCCGTACATAGAGTTACGACAGATCAAAAATGGAATACACTTGTTTAATATGGGTGCTTCTTTATAGTCAACACAATAGCAATAATTACACTTTCTCTATAATAAATATTCCACGTAATCACAATAATTCCTCAAATGAGTATAATTCGGTTCTAAATGAGACAAACAAAAGTGTATATTCAGTTGACTTTTGCATAGAACAGTGCCATAAGTACACAAATTAGAAACTAATATCCTGCTTCAGCTCAATTCTTAACTTATAACTCAATTCTAAAGCTATGTCTAGTAATTATATATTATATGGACATATTTGAAAAAAAACAAGTAATTCAAAATATTTAATGAAACACATATTTTGATCAACGGTTGCGCACTAAAGAGTGATATCATTTCCTATGGCAATTTTGCTTCCTGCATTGGAATCAAACTGAAAAATTCCGTGTCTCTCGAAATTTTCTTATTGTTCAAAGCACAGCTGTCCAAACTTTTAGACCCAGCGGGAATCTTATCAGATGACAGCGGCAAAATTCCCCATTTTCTTTACCTATTAAATTAATAAAGACATATAATCGAAAATATATAATTATAACAGTAAATAAATTCGATAAAAAAGCTATACATACAAAATAAAACTATTATTAAATTGATAAATATAAACAAAACAAATTCTAGATAGTGTGTTAATTCAGTTTAGGTGAAATTTGGCGTTGAATGGCTTGGTTTGGAAGATTCAGTTACATACTTAAAAAAAAAAACATTAAAATGTTAGATGCATTATTGTTGTAATTTTCTCCTGTAGTTGAATATTTTATTAATTTATTTTATTTGTAATTTCAGAGAAAAAATTGGGATAAAGAAGGCATTCTTTGTCAGACATTTCAGGGTATAGTTCCTCTCTCGTATTCATAAACGTTTGTGCTAAAAATTGTGTAAACTTTAATAAAAATGTAACGCGCTTTACTCATCTATCGTCGGTATATAACACATATCAGCATATTGAGTCGCACATTTTTAGCTCTAATTCTAGCAGAGCCAGGAACTGACGGCGTGACAAATTTCTTGATATAATTATATTATATTTTCAATTTTGAATGCAACATCCATAACATGATTAAAATGCAATTCTTTTGTAGTCAATGCATGCTGCTGTATAATTCAATGATATTTTTGAAAGTTAGTATGTCTTCATTGTTTCGGCAAAGACCAACATTATTGCCAATCATTGCAGGTTTATTGTCGGAGTGCATTTCGTTGATATAGATTCTTGATTGTGAATTTAAAAATTCCTCCGTGCATCCAAATTTTTGAACCTTGGATATTTTGACCACATAATCGTTTTTCATTGAGTTGATCAAAATCATCAAAAACCATCCCAATAAAAGCAATAAGAGTATATTTTTGGAAATTTGAATGACAGATATTGACCTCGTATAGCAATTGTCGAAGAAATTTTGTTGCCGATCCAGTTGTTATATCATTAGATATTCGTCTTCATATTTCTTATGACCAGTTGCAAATATATTTCCTCGATGCTTCGAAATTCCTCTCTTTTCTAATCAAAGGTCTCAGATGCTACCACCAATTGTTCCAAAAAAGAAAAAACATTAAAGAAACCGTAATTGGAAACCGAAACGTAATTGGTTAATAATTGTGTATGAAACCAATGCTCCAAGCTCGACCATCATATTACTGCAAATGCAGTGGTTTTGCTTATCACCTAATAAAGTTTCTGCTGGGTGACACACCTACAATACGATCGCAATGCCCGCGAATGTGCAAATATGTCTACGCTTTGTACCCCAGCGATGCCGGCAGTGGAAATTGTAAAATCGTAGCACTGCATTGGGCGCTGATTACGTGCGTTTTCCTCATTTGCCGGGAATGCAAGAACGAAGTGTTGTTGGGCGGCTGGCTTGTTGTGGGCAATTAAAAAATTTTCCATTTTCGCTATGAAAATTGTTTGCGGTTTATTGTCAGCGGTTGGTTTTTTAATTATGAATTATTAAAATTTGATGACAGGTTTGCAATTCGCGAATTAGTTAATTTTTAAATTTCATACATTTCGAAGTGGTCCATGTAGAAGGGGGGCGTACGCACTTAATAAAATTTTTGAATTACATTTTGCGACCAATTAAATGTAAATTTAATTTTTATTTTCATTTGGTGAAATTACTTTAGTTTTCAATTTAAGACGAGCTGCATCAACATGCGGTTACACGCAATATTACAGCAGACACATTATCAAATGCCAACAAAAATTATCGAATTCGGTATAACCTGCATAAAAGATAGGCTACACCTGAGAAAAGTGTAGGTAGGTACGTAGGTAAGGTGGCTGCCCGAAGGGAGCACTTAGGCCATCATTGACCCTTTGTGATACTGCATGAGACATCAGGTCCAATTCCTTTCGAAGGTCCAGCCATTTGGAGCTTTTAATGAAGGAGTTGATGGAGCTAATCTTTTTATATAAGATATTTCCCTGAGTCCAGAAAGTAGTCGCTTAGGAAAGTGCTCCTCCTTCTGGACAACAATGGTCACGTGCATAAACGGACTACCAAGGACTCTTCTAGAAAATTGTACTATGCGCTTACAAATTAAGGAGGGCCGATTAATACTCAATATTTCATAATTTTTCTCTTTTTAAAACATTTTATTGATCAAAATTGCATAGAAATTTATGAATTCTTTTCATTTGTGGTTTTATTGAATCTTCCTTAAGTTTAACCAACAATAATTATTGACATATTTTTAATTAAAATGCAATTTTCAATAAAATACAATATGTTAATACATTTTTTACTCCAAGGCGAGTTAGTAGTAAGTGTTACTAATCAAATAAATGTAAATAGATAAGTTAATGGTAGCTGTTAATAATATAAAGTTTTCAAATTGTTGTATATTTAAATTTTTTCAGTCATCTTATTATGGGCCTTTTTCACATACAGCCAAGAAACCTTTCAATCTAATTTTATATTTCGACAAAAATTGACGAGAGTGTATTGGTGTTTTTAAAATACCATGGCGCTCCAGTTACACTGTGGAGAATTTGTGATTGAGAACGTTAAGTAGTTCAATATTAGAAGTTCTCGACGATGCCCCTAATTTGATCCCATGAGTCCAAATCGGGTTGATGATTGCCTTGTATACTCGTATAAGGATTTTATTCTCCAGCCCAAGTTTTGGCACTTTATGAAGGAGCCCATGTTGTAAGCAAGTCACACGTTTATCTAAGTAGAGTCCTAAATATTCTACGATATACTCTTGCGGAACTTTAAATTATTTACGATAATGGGGAGATGACTTTCTCTCTCTTCTATGCAAGAGTAACAGTGATGTGATAGATTTTGTTTTGTGCTCTATTCTCCGTAGGTGGTTATTTATTTTTTTTCCTGCTTTTTTAGGAAAAGAGTTAGAGCTTCGTACTGCTGGACCGTTGGCTTTGAAGTTGTAAAATTTTTTTTTTATAGCAAATCGGACGTATAAACCAGATAAAATAGGGGACCCAGAATGGTAGTCCTCCAATGTTGTAGTCGCTAGATGTCAATCGTTCGTACTTGGCCCTAAATATTCTATTCGTAATGAATAATTTAAAGAGTTAGTGAACGCATACTGGCTGGACTTTTTAATTTAATATCTTCTTCCCTTGTGACATACCTTGTCAAATGACTGTAGGTAAGCTGCCCCACAGCACCCCCTGAAAGCTCGATAATCATCTTGCTAATAATGAGGTCATATCCAGGTGCTTTCCTTGGGTGTATTTGTTTGTTTATTACATCAGCAACTTCTCTTATTTTCAAATTCGTGGTCCATGTAACATCTAGCCTAATCAGTGGTAGGAGTGGTATTTTGTAGTTTGCTAAATTTGGCTTAAAAAACTGATTAAGATGTTCAGAAAAAACAGTGGCCTTTTCTGCATCAGAGGATGTATAGGAACCTCGTACTGTATTGGTCTTTTCATTTTTTTTTTTTTTGGCGCTTTCCATAGCGTATAGCGTTGTTGTTGAGCAGGAAAAGTTGTGGGTAACATTGCAAGTCTTTTTCTTTCTTATGATGTAAGATTTAGCGAAGATTTGATCTGCATTCAGTGCCGGTGATCTGCTCTTTTGCCACTTCCTTCGCAATTTTCTTTTTGTTTTGATTATTTGCTGAATTTCAATTGAAAATTTTTTTTCTTAATTGTTTTAGCTTTATTTGGGGGTGTGAAATGATGTGCAGATTTTTGAAAACGTTGGTAGGCGCTAGAACAGCTTCATCTCTTTGTAAGGTGGTTTTCAATGCTAATTTTTGGTGAAAGTGAGATATCACGTACTTGCGAAACTTTACCTAGTTTATAAGCGTGCTTGTGTGCGCTTAATAACTTTTATTATCACGGGTGAGTGGTCCGACGATAAATTTAATTTTGATTCTGCGATTAACTGATTACGATGCAGATTTTCTAATACACCGAAATCAATAATGTCTGGCATTTTTTATCAATCGGTTGACCAATTTGTTGGCTGACCTCCCTTCCCCTCCTTTCTCTTTGGTGATATCAGTATCGAGTCATAATACGTATTCTGGCATTAAAGTCCCCTGGTGCTATAAGTTTATCTCCGAATCTATTAAAAAAGTTTGTAAACTTGAAAAATTCTGGAGCGCAATACTCGTATATATAGTTGGAGAGCGCAATATGCTCATTCACTGACCATTGTGAATCCGCTTCATTGACATAAACTATCATTTTCAATCAGTTAAAAAAGAAAAAGAAAACTCAGCACCCGCTAACATTAAATTCACCTGTATAAGGAGATATTTAAGAATGACCTGGGAATGTGACACTCGATATGTTCACCCCAAGAGCTTCTATTGCTTGAATGTATATTTTATCATATCTTATCATAACAAATAAAAGAAATGCTAGAGTCACTGAAATAATTTTTGACGAGTGTTTTGTCTACTTTTGATAAAATGCCAATAAATTTTCATTCCCTCCACTTTACCTATTTTATTTATTTATATACCCTTCTCCTTTAAAAAAGGTAAAAATGGTATAATTTTGAACGGTTGAGAGGGTTTTCAACTACAAGAAGGAGGCGTGGCAGGTATGGAAATATATTTACAGATATGATCAGAATCATAAATTCTCTGGATCCCTTACTAAGTTAATTTAATCAAGGACGTCCATCTGAGCTTATGTCCTTTAAATACCATAGGACAATAACCAAAAGTTGCCCTTAGAGAAACCATCACATATTTGGTCATCTATACAACAGTATAAATGTTCATACAGAATGATGGATCTTATACGAAACCACAGTTGTAAAAGAAAAGAGTTGACAATTTTTCGTTTATAAAGTACCAGCCAAAAAGGCAGCTGTGAAGTATTCCTGAAAAGATTTTAACTATGTGCAGAATATGCAATTCCATTTATATTCGAACTATTTCGAGTCATATCATCAAAAATTATAAGCACTCAAATTGTAACTAAAAATGTATTAATGTACTAACTTCACACTTTGTAGTGCAGCACCCACAAAATAATTAAAGGGTGTATTGCAAGTAGTTGCCGAAATGTGAATTAAATATTGGCAAATTGATAAACAAAGTAATTTAACAAAAATAAATGTGCAAATTTATTTTGTTGGAGGTCACGATAAAACCCAAAACTTCCCGAGCTTAGGTACGTTTAATATTTATGACACTGATAGAATATTCTTAACTAAAATAGGAATAAGTTATCAAACCAAAATATTTTTATTGTAAAATATTTATTTTGTAATTATTCCTATGCTCAACACACGTATTAACAACCCATCCTTAACATCTCCGTGATCTGCCGGATAGCATGCTAGTCTCATAGTCGGAGGGTCGCGAGTTCAACGCGGCTGCTGCTGCCAATGGAGATGCTTCTTTTTCTATAAATAATAAAATGTTGTTCTTTTCATCAAAATATACGTTTAAGAAATGAGCGTATTTGGAGATGATTATATTATAAAAATTAAATGAGAGTAGGTCAGTCGTCAAATCAGTGAAACTAATATTATTTTTCTCAAATTTCTTGACAAGTTGCACACGGCAGATGCAAATGTGTGGTTATGCCACCGTCACAATTGTCAACAGGAGAATTATTGAAACATTTTGGCAGATCTTACAGCTTACAGAGACACGCCACTTGTCCTCATCACAGATCTTTTAATGAATGGCTATTTTTCCCCAAGCATTTATTATGTCTCAGAATAGCACACCAACTATGAACCCTTGCAGGAATCAAACCTGGGCCTTCAGCTATTCTACTCTGTCCATTCAGACAACTACCCTAACTTCACGTGATGAACTCACTGGTTAAATGGGGTAACCTCGGAAACATTAAATTTATTTTTATGTGGTGGCTGGAAAATATATATTCCTTAATATTTGAAATTTTGCTGCCAAAGCTAAGCCGAGCGCGTAAACACTCGGAATTTGCAATTTTTTACTTTTTTTGTCTTTGTTAAGCCTATCGATAAGAAATGTTTAAACTATTAACTGTTGCATGGTTTTCTTAAAAATAATTAAAATGCAAACGAATACAAATCAAGCGCCATTTAACAAAGATATGTTGGACTTGCAATAATTCAGGCCTCGCATGTTATGAATTTTACGGAAATTACCCCGAAAGTTTCATCAACTTTTAAAATTTAAAGTTCTTCTGAATTTAACATGTCGAAATTCTACCGACAGACTTTCGAGCATTTCGCTTCGTAGGTACAAATAATTAACTTCCGTTTTATGTTTCTCAAAATTGTGCGTGATGCCAACTATTCCCTGCCCTCCACCAAAGCTGTGGTACAACATAGCTCGTACGACTAAAGTTGAGTGCATCCACACGTGAAAATGCGGCTTGGCATTTTCTAATTTTGACGGTGAATGACACGTACTTCAAAATGTTTTAACTCATACTTAATTAGTGGTGAGGCAGGTAATGCCAGCTGACCTCGTTCAGTATGCCGTGGCATTACAATGTACTAAAGAGTTAAGGGCTTCATGCGGTTAATGTGTTAGATTCATTATCAAAGTAGCAAAAATCAACCAAATCCATTAATTCGAAACTCAATGAGGAAGTACTAAATTAATAAACTGAATCGGTACGATGCCTCACATCCATTAGAAGGTTTAGATCCAGAATGGGGGGTCATTAACGAACTGATTTGTGAAAATATTAATCTGTTTGTAGTTAATCTGTTTAGCAGGCGAAATAACAAAACTTACGCATTTACAAAAGGTATTACAATTGTTTCAAAAGCATCGCATAGTGGAACAAGTTTGGTGAATGTGTTATTAAGTTAGTATAAAAAGTTTCAAAACTGTTGATCCTGACATAATTGATTGAGTTTAACCTAGGCTCCAACCATTTCTAGAGACTTCAACCTTAGAGAAAAGAAGTAGGAGTCACAATCTGAAATATCACTCATTTTCGACATAAAAGCGATCGGTCGGTGGTAGTAACTAGAGTGGCGCTGCGATATGAAAACGAGAGCTATTGAGTAATTGGCGCTGTTAGCAGCGCCACCCTAAAAAAAGTTTGTTGTTCGAGAACGTGACTTTTATTTCTTTATTCTATCCTTCAACGTAATAACTGTGAAAGCATCATGTGAAAGCATTAGTAATGCAATAATCACTCATTAAATTGATCAGTTTTGGAAACAACGGCATTGAAACATTTTCAAGTTTTTATTATATTGAAACATAAATGATTGCATAGTTTTAGCATATCCTTTATTCAGTCCAATTCACCGCGCGAGAGCTGTATTCAAGCCAAGACAGAATCTATTCGAAAAAAGCTTACTCTAGAATGTTCTCGAAACTTCTTTCGTAGTGTAGGAATATTCTAGAATGTTCCAGAAACTTCTTTCGAAGTGAAGAGAATATTCTATAATGTTTTTGAAACTTTTTTCGAAGTACGGAGAATTGTTTAGACTGTTCTACTTCAACATACGAGAGGTATTACACGGTCGAAACCAATCGTTCTTGTGTTATTCTGTGTTGCACTCTGCATCGTTATGTAGAAAAAACACATAAACATAGACATACTAATATAAAATTTTGTGCAGAATTTTAAAATATCTTCTTTAACTGTGTTTACATCCAGATCTTTATGGATGTTTGAGTTTTTGACGTACCAAGGCGCTTTGGAGATAGTTCTTAGTAGTTTAGATTGCAATTTTTGTACCTTTTCTATGTTGGAGCTGGAAGAGGTACCTCACAACTTTATCCCATAGTTCCATATTGGTTTAATTGTATAGATGGTTGTATTGTATGGTTGTATTGTATAGAATAACTTTATTTCCCAATGACAATTTTGAATTTCTACCAATAATCCAGTTCATATTAATAGCTTTGATTTTTGCTTGAATACGCTTTATTTCTAGGTGTTTTCTCCATGTTAACCTCTTGTCAAGAAACACTCCAAGATAACTAACTTCTGTCGTTTGTGGAATGGACTGGTCATTAATGCGAGTGGAGGGATAGTTCTCTTGCCTTAATGTGAAAGTCACATGTGCGCATTTTAATTCGTTAATTTTAATCCTCCATGCCCGCAGCCAATGCTCTATTGGATTAGTATGTATGCTTAGTATTGCTGTGTCATCTACAAAAGTCGATGTAAGAAATTTTTCATTTGTTGATAGATCTGAAATGAATATAAGGTACAGAAAGGAACCAAGTACACTCCCTTGAGGCACGCCTGTTGTTATTTCGTAACTTCGGGAAGTGAATTTTTTTTGTTTTAGTACGAACTTTCTAGGTAGCTTTTGAGAATAGCATCGATTTTTTGTGGAAGTAGGGTTTGTATTTTGTACAATAGCCCTTCATGCCATACCTTGTCAAATGCATGGGCTTTGTCTAAAAATACGGCAGTGCAGTATTTTTTTCCTCGAAGGCTTTAATGAATAAAATTTCTTTAGAAGAACGGTACCAAGGTAACAATATTATATTTTGTTATTAAAATTTAATTATAAATTTATCACCTTAGTATAAATTTGCAAGCATGTTTATTTATGTAAGATAATTATAAAGATCTCCATAAGTTATTTAAATTAGTCGAAGAGCAATTTTATTTTTATTTTATGGATTTAAACTGATGTATGTGAAATACGCACAAAGCAGAGTCTTTAAACCTATGAGTAGAATGAAATTGTGTTTCCAAGCTAGAACCAAAAATTTTACGTATCCACGAGATGTATCCAGTTGCTTGAATTCAGGATTATGTATAAAGCATGTTTTTCTGAGCTGATTTTCATTTAGAGTTGCGCTAGATGTGGAGTGCCTTATTTAAAGTATGTGTTGAAGTCAGCTTTACGTGAAGTTGATTACTTATCGCATAGTTTGACTTCGGGCTACCGTGCGAATGCAATAGAAGAAGTCATAAAAACAGTTATTTGATGAGAAGTTTCCTTATTTGTACGAAAACGTATTTTAATTTGGGAATAGTAGATACTATTGTAATGCATTTTGTAACTAGTTATACTAACTAAACAGTTTTATTTCGTTCGTTTTTGTCTCAAAAACATATAAATTATGTGTTCTATGATGAGGCCTGTCGATGCTAATAAGTTTGAGTTCAGTTTTAACAAAAGAAAAGTTTTTTCAGTTTTTTTTTCATGTGGTAGTTTTAATTTATCAACCAAAGAAGGCAGTATCTATCGGACATGCTTCTTCAATCGTTTTCTCACTGTGAGATTTTCCGATTTTTTAGAACGTTTTATTTTCTCACAACATTTTCGTTTATATTTTTTTCCAACTCAAGAATCCTCCACATAATTTTAAGTGTTCCCTATTCAGTTTAACACTTTTTCCAAAAATATACGTTCTATGATTGATTTTTATAGTAATAGCGACTGTATTATTATATTATTATTATTTCTTACACCATAATTAATTATGACTGCAAGGGGTTGGGGAATGAGTACTAGCTATTGAGGCCTTCGACTTGAAGAGAAAAGATTTTTTTAGAATGAAGAAGTTTTGAGACCAAGCCCGGGGCAGGATTCGAACCTGCGACCCTCTGAGTGTGAGTCTAGTATGCTTAGCAGTAGACCACAGAGGGTGGCTAATGGCGAATGTTAATAAAATTACATTTTATATATGGTGTGGTTATGTTCCCAGGATTCGACTCAATTCATTACATTAGCAGTTTACAGATAACAAGCCACAATTGCATTTACTATTATACAGTTATATGTCTGTATGAGCACATACATAAATATAAATATATATAAAAGATTATAGTCCAAAAGTCCTGGCAACTTTTATATAAGCTGGCATTGATTCGGCACCCTCTGCTCGTCTTAGAAGAGATTGAAATGTGAATACAACAAAATATATAAATAGTTAGTTGTACTGGGCACGCCAATTAGCTATCGGAATTATGATGCCTTGTCTTATTTTTTATGTGTTGTGCATTTATAACGGAATTTTTCACGTAGGAAAATATCGATATTAACTACGAATCTGTTGTCACTGTTATCAAGTGTTTAACACAGATGGAGTTTGTAACTTGCGCCTGTTTTTGGAAGACAAAGCATCTAGTATGGGGGATCAAGCAATTGTTTTTTAATAACTACGGATATTATTTTGGAAAAATTTGGATTATGTCATACAATGTCATTTATTTTATACTTCCGATCTTTTTTATATTTTATGAATGGAAAAGTTGACTCCTTTAAAAACGCACATTCCGAAAATTTAGTTAGAAATGCAAAAAGGAGTAAGTGCCATAGTCATTTACTCGCAGAGTCACTTAGGCCTGTGATATGCGTCTACCCAGTAGCACTACTCGCTTTCAATATGCCACTTGAGAAAGTTTTTCGAGCACAAACACAAATACGAACACAACTCCTGCGCTCACTCACTCACTCGGCTCCATTGTCAAGCAAATTTAAACAAGATTGTCATAAACTTGAGCGAGTGTCACTCCAAACTTTTGATATATTTTTGCTATTCTCGCATGTGAAAAACAATTTTTCCGGCAAATTGTGTGACAGTTCTTCGCTGCATTACTTAAATTTATGGCTATGTGTGTGGGAGGTGCTTGTAATAAGTATGGAGTGACATATATCCTTTTGGCAAAGTTTATTTATTTAATTAGTCCTGCCAAAGTGAGTGCGAAACTTTTTCCACGGAATTTCCTTTGCCCTAAGGTGCACTGCAGTAATTTCAAATGCGCAAAGATAGAGACTGAATAATAGAATCAATTATAAAGTTGTTGTTTTGTAGTCATTTCTTATTACTAACAATGCTTGCACAACCAGCAAACCAAACTTTTTAACAATTTGTTACTTTAGCCAATTAACCCATATGCGCATGAAAGTAATTTCCACAACAACAAAATTAGGAAACTTTCAATGGGAATAAAACTGATTTCAAAGATAATAAAAACACTTCAAAAATAGCTACTTAACAATTGGGCTCTTTCCAAGGTTAAATACATTTGTGCTCCATTTTTTTTGGCCGTATAGGTATATATCTATTTATATATATCATTATATATATATATGTTTGTTTGAGTTTAGAGCTATCAGTGATAAGTTGCTTACTTTTCAGGTATCGGTAATACTGCGGGAATAGTGTTTGGTACACGTTGTGACCATCACGTTTGGGTATTTGTAGGAGACAAGAAGTGGCGCTATTTGGTCCAGCAGATCAAGTGATGGTAAACCGACTTGGTCTAAGAGTGTTTATCACGCCAGCTTCGGCTAATATAATATTGATTAGCAATATTCTCTGGGTCCCTATGCAAGATTTATCAAAGAAATTTAACACAAAGTTTCACAGTGCTCGTATAAAATACCATCCCAGCCGGGACATTTAGATATGATACACGTTTGAAACTTAGGACCTATGTATGCAAAATTTGTGGATCAACATTTATTTGAATTAGTATATGGGCAGTTCGAAGCCATTCACAAGAAATGGGACCAACCCTCCCTCCACTACCGAAAATTACCCTAGATATCCTACTACTGATGCTATTTGAATAAAAGGTACATCGTCATGGTTTAACTCGCACGTACAGGTAAGGCTGACGACAGAGTGGACCCGAGAAGCGAAGCGACAATACTGCGCTACACCGCACTAGAAATTTCTGCGCATATGTGCTTATGGTGCAGCGAAGGAGCCGTCAGAGTGAGAGCGAAGCGAGAAGAGAGCCAAAACGGCAGCGAAAGCGAGAAGCGAGAAAAGACTAATCGAAGTGGGCCAGCCCCATGGTGTTGTTGGCAAACACCCTCCCAATGACAGCCGAGGCTGCTCTGGCATGATGTTTGCTTAGCCACTTTCAGTCTCGTCATCTTATGGAACAGGTTGTGACGGGATGCTGCTATTTCCATCTTCGTCCTCCTCATCCATAAAGACATCCTCCAGACTGTGTACCAGTGAAGGGCAGTATGCGGCCTTAGCACCTATCTCAACACTGGGCTTTTCTTGAGTACGTTTCGAACAACCGACTTTGATCTTGGTAAATCGGTAGCTCAACGCATATCCCGAGCTCTTTATTAGTTGCATGGACCATTGCATGGATCATCTATTTCCACGGACAACAACTGTCCGTTGCCCTAGTCCTTGCAACTCCATATTCTCCAGAAATTGGTGTTTAGCCCAATATTTTGGCTGGAGAGAAACTTAAGTGACACAGCTACCTCTTGTCCACTACTACGAGGGAGGAAGAAGAAGACTGTGTGTGATCGTGGGATGTTGTCTCCCACTCTGGCAAGCAAACTGACGCCCTCTCTCACTGAAAACTGCTTCACGACCCCTTTCTGCCATACCACCGAGTTCGTCGAACAGAAGTCGATGCTCAGGAAGCCAGACTTGAAGTGGATACCATCGAAGGAGAATTCTTTGGTTCACTCTCCAACCAGCCTTTCAAGCAACATCTGCTCAACACTTGTCAGCTCCTCGCTAGTCAGGATGGTGTTCGGATAGTCCGCAGCAACAACAGCCACCTTGTGGACGGATCCCACCTTGGTGACGGATGCCACCTTAACGTAGCTACCTGCTGCCTTGGACAATCCACGACAAGGTGGGCCCGATGGTGTTGCCGTCTTCCTCTTTTTGGCTGGGTCAGGATTAGGAGAAAAGGTGTTTCGTACCCTTTTCTTCAGGTTATTGTTTACGTTCGGTTGTGATGTTGTGCCAGCCGAATCCTTTACAACCCTGTGCTCCTTTGCCTTGGCAAGAACATCATCTGGCTGCAAACCCTGAGACAGGTAGGTGAGGTACCATCTGACTCCAGCTCCACTTAGCTCCTTTCTTCTCGGGTCATCGAAACCTCCAGGTTGACCACGATTAGGAAGAGGGATTCCTCTCTTGGCCATCCAGGAAGTTTTCTCCGAGGTGGTAGGTCGGGATGGATGACTCCCTTTGTCCCCCAGTTTTAAACCCTGTGTCAACAATCTCTCCTTAGTGGAGATGGGAGTTTGTTGAGTTGGTCCCATTTTTGCCCTGGCAGCATCAGAAGTGGATGGCACATCATCGGAAGAAAGCTTCCGAATTCCTGCACCACCCATCCCGTCTACTGTCATTGGGAATCCGACCACTGTTTTGGTCACGGATGAAGGTCCCCGTTCATTGACCGCAGCAGCATTTGATTTGGGCTTAGCCGATGATCTTACCCCACTAAGCATTGGCTCATCCAGAATTCTTTGCTCCATCTGATTTCCCAATTGAATTGCGGTAATGTCCCGCGGAATTTTTTTATTTAATTAATATCTCTTCATGAAGATTCTTTTTGCGGAGAATATGAAGACCACTCGGACAGAGATCCGCAATATCCGAGCTAGGCTATTACCACCGAAGGGCGCCTTTTATTCTGCGGCTCCATTTACGACTAGACTATTTAACAGGGCCTCTAGCCTGGCAGATCATCAGCACGGGTCGCGTGATACCTTGATCCAACACTTACCTTCGAACCATAGTCAAGGTGCATTTCTCAATGCTGTACTATTAAGGAGTATCAAACACTGAGCGCTACATCCTGACCTTTGCTAGATTCAGCACCATCAGACAATTGATGCCATTGTAGACCTATTGCCAGCTGGTACCCTCAGGGAGGGTTCAGTCGAAGGATTTTCTACCGGCCATCGTATGGTGTTATAGGAGCTTTTATTAAATTTGTTCACTTCTTCTCAATCTATCATTAATTTTGTGGAAAAGGTTCGGTGGACATTCTCAAATAATTATAAAATTTCTCTTGATATTTCCGTAGTTCATAACACAGGACGTAAAATTCACTTGTTCGTTTTCGTTCTTTATTTAATGGATTTATCCCAGTTTTCTTTCTCAACAGTAATATTTTTAAAATAAAAATTCTTCGTCTAAGTCCATCTTTCACATCGAACCATAAACAAATGAATATATATTGTATATCGCACATCAACTCAGCGTATCGCTCGCACTCGGCCATCTTGCATGATCTCGCATCGCTTATATTATCGTTTCATTACTCGTCCTCACTCTGCCGTCCGCCTAAGAGTAAAGGGTATATAAATCAGATTATTGGCGCTACTATTACTAATGGATGACAAGATTGTTTTTCCTTTGTTAAAAATAAATGTTGCGATTTTTAATGCAGTTAGAAATTTATTTCTTTGTCAATTGCAATGTAATTGAAACAAAATTGTATACATTTTGCATCCGCGTTTTCATCATTAAATGCATCACTAATGCAGTCTTTGCAGCGGAAAAATTTCAAAGGATTCCCCTGCATTCTTTTCCTTCCTTGGTCTTTTGGTTTTTTTAGCAGTTGGGAAAAATTTGTTAAAAAGCGGAAACTAACAAAAGCGTTAATAACGGCAAGTTTTTTGCTGCCCCATCTGTCCGTGCGCATTGTATACAAAATTAAAGTAGCATTTTTTCTTTACACTAGACTATAACAACATTGCACTACGTCAGTAAACTATTCGCATTTGTTTTTCTCATTCCCTTGTGATACCTAAGCGCCATCTTCATATACATTTTTACTCTTCTTGAAGTACCTACGAATCGATGATTGAAGGCTATGCTTCCAAGTGCTTCCTTGACTGAATTGATTGTTGAAATTTTCAGATATTCTACTCGTTGCGGGACTTAGTTCCACTGGTACTTGAAGGCATTCATAGACAATCCAAATCATTATATGAACTTTTCATTAGAGGTTTTTAGAGGTCGGAGATTCTGTGGTCGAGTTTGACCTATCATAGCGTTCTCTCTTGTGCTATTACTTTTGCACTTGTAAATGTTTTCTTTGGGAAATATTGGTATGAAACGAACGAAGGGAAACTATTTCTTTTTTATTCACAATTGCTTTTATCATTTTTCTTTTCTTTTATTTTTTTTTTTTTTTTTTGCTTTCTCCATTTTAAGCTCTTCATTTCGCTTATTAATGATTCCTTTGCGTACGATACACGCTGCGGCGCGTAACAAAGCGTGAATTACTACTCTTTTTTACTTTTGGCGCAATTCTGCAATTTCCCGTATTTCTTTTGCCCGTCAGCATTGAAAAGAGTTTGGTTGAGAAGCCTTTTGTAAGTGGCGGTGCTCAAATGCAATGTTGCTCCTTTGGTATCTTTTATTGAAATAATTGATTTATGGAATAGAAAATCGTGTAATTATTTGAAAAATTCTCATTTTTTTTCTCGTAAGCTGAATATGGAAATATTTTTCAAATAATAGTTAATTTGAACAAAATTATTATAATTCTCTAACAATACTTCACAAAAAAAAGTTAGTTGCGAAAATCTTGTTGTATTCAATTTAATTACTTACGAATTATTCAGTTCAAATTAAAGCTATAAAGATTAAGGATGTAGAAAAGGAGTTTCTCCACAATTTCAAACATGTGTATACATTTTCGTCTCTTGATTTTCAAGGTGCTTATAAATTGCAAGTTTTCAGCTTATTGAATTGATACCTGCGACTAGGTATCTGTAGTACACCTCAAATTCGTTGTACACACATGTATTTCTTGCTTCTGCAGAACAGATATACCTATACTCAAATTGAAACGATACACAGAAGATTAGCATGCCTAAATAACTGCCAATTACCACAGGCAAATCATGCGAAATACCTTGGGGTGTATCTGGATCGGCGCTTCAATTGGGGCTGTCCGATCTTTGAAAGGAAACAACTTGGGCTATGGTTTAGGTCATAGTCCTGGCTGCTTAGTCGAAGGTCAGCCCTATCACTAGAAAATAAAATCCTGTTATAAAAGGTAATATTGAAACCCATATGAACTTATAGTTTCCAAATTTGGAGATCAACATCTAAGTCAAATCTGGACATCCTGCGACGATTTTATCCAAAGTTTGAAGAGCGTTTGCTAATGCACTATGAAACGTAAATAATGACATCATTCATCATGATCTAAACGTCCTAAAAGTGTATGATGTAGCTGCACAATAATATATATATAAACTTAAACTGCATTGGGAACTAGAGCGATACAAATAACGAATTGGAGAAGTAGAAATGAATAAAACTTTAGTAAGCACTTACTATGTAATATTTAGATATATTGGTTCAAAGAAATGATTTATTTAATATAAATGTAAGATGAAATAACATTTTCACACTAACTATAAAAACATGGAGAAATAAAGTAAACTCTAATCTTTACACGAAAAAAATGTTCAGGGTTTCATAATGCAAAATACGCAAATGGACAAAGATTTCCATGCAAAGGGCAAAAATACTTCTCAAATGAATCCCAACGAAATTCACAAAACTTGTATGAATGTATTGCATGTATATTTGATAAAAATGTATTTTAATTTTAAATATTTAGGGTATGTTTATTTTTTCTCAGCATACATATTTTAATGTCTTCTCTTCATAAATATATCATATATTATGATCACTAAAATAAAGCATCTCTATTTATTTATGCTTCTTGTTGTTCATTCACAGTCATCATTGATTTTAACTTATAGGATCAGCAAACAATTCAAGTGCATTAAGCACAGATATGCCTTCCTCTGATATTAATAGAACAATTAATATGGGAAATACATTGCAATAATTTTCATATTTGTTAGTGTACTATTTGCGACAAGTGGAAGTGGTTGGTTATCCTTTACAATGAAACCGACCTACATAATAGGACATATCAACAGGAAGTACTAGCATGCAATAACATTCTTTCAAACTTCTTAAGCAATTTATTTAGGCACATCTGCTAATAATAAAATATAAAAAGCTTTGCTAACCGCAATGTGGTCTACGGTCATTAAGTAACTTAATTGAAGTTCAAAGAAATGTTTGTAGTAAGTACCCTTATCCAAAAGTGTGATACTTTATCTCTTAAGGATAATTCTTTTTCAAACTAGACAACACATCAGAATTCATGCATACATAGAACAATTTTATTAACTAGTGGAACCCAGCGCCCGAAATGCGACCGCACTCTAAGGAAATTCAAACATTTGGGGTAACATATTTAGTTTAGAACGATAATAATCGGCCATCGACTTAAAAGACCGAACCAAATTATTACAACTGTCGAATTCATTCGCTAATTCACGCATTAAATTCACATTACATTTAACATTTGCTCCTTTACGTATTCTGTATCTTACCGAAGTATCCACATCATAAAAATACAACTGTGCATAACACGACTGACGACCGTATTCAGAAGTTAACACACCAGCACGATGGTAAAATATATCATGTATTTTAAAATTATTAACGCCATTTAAAGTTGTATCAGACAACTTGGCCTCAGAACTAACCATTGCAAATGAAGAATTATAAGAACTAATATTTGAAATATAATTTTTGGAACGTTGCTTAATTTTAGGATCATCTGAATTAAGTCCTAATGAAAGATTTTTAACGAATGCATTTTGATAAGTGAACTTAACTTTTATGACAACATAATGCAAATGTTTCATTGTTACTTGATGTAATATCTGAACGGAAATGTAAGGCACCACAGAATGAACAACGTAATGATAAATCACAGCAATTAAATGAATCGAAATTTCGCGGAACTAAATTTAATGCCACCTTCTTGGAATCAATTAAGGTTAGGTTAAACTGACTGGCCGTGAATGCCACACATAGACCTGTAAGGTCCTTTGCGGTGCCAGATGGAGACCCGTATAGGAGTTGTGGTGTAAATCCTTAAACAGAGAGATGCTCTTCGGAAATCTTAAGTGCGAAACTCTCCCTAATTGTGCCACCTCTTCTATCTATTCTATTCCTATCTATCTATATCTATATCTATGCCTACTACCGTTCTAAAATCCTTCCTCGGAAGTGCCAGTACCGATTTGATCTGAGTGCCGTACGGTTTGCACATGAGCTTTGCCATTTTACATGTGGTAGTACTCCTTACTTCCACCATTCTCAGCATACCATCTCCAATACGGCTATTGATCATTTTTAGAGGCATCAGTACGTTACTTACTTGCTCGTTTCGCAGTAAGATTCCGCTTTTATAAATGGCATCCGCACTCTTGTTTCCTTCTATGTTCTTATGCCCTGGCACCCTTCCTTTCAGGTGGTGGCTAGTCTATCCATTGCTGCCTTGCATTGGAGAACACAGCATGAAGTTATAGCTTTGATCGCAGCCTGGCTATCTATGTAGAAGTTTATTGTGGAGTTCGCAGTTTCTGCTATGCAGGCGAGCTCTTCGGCTTTCCATGCTGCAAAAACTTCCGCTTGAAAAATACTGCAGTAATTAGGTACTCTGAAAGACTGTCTGATATCTAGTTCGGGGCAGTAGACACCTGGCCCAACACCATCCTCCATTTTCGATCCGTCCGTGAATAGGTTGAAGCTTTTGCATTTAGCATTCATGACTCTACGCCATCCCTCCTTCTCAATAGCTGTTTTTAAATGTTTTCGCAGGCTAAGAATAGGAGTCACATAATCTGTAACTGTGTAATTGCCATAATTTTACTATATTTCGCTCTAATCAAAAATATATTCGAGTATACGAGTATAAAATATTTGTCGCGGAAACCACTACAATCAAAGGAAACAAATTCAAAAATCAACTGACGCGACTGCGTGTATGAATGTATTTTTATTCTTCGAATATTATTTTCTCTTTGTTACTCACAATAGCGGCTCTGTGTAATACGCGCCTACTGTGTGCTGTTTGCTTTCTCAAGTATTCATTTCCCTTTATGCCATGTTAACACAGAGCGTTCAATCCATTAACTAAGCATAAGTTGTGGTCAGCAATATTTTTTGAAACTTTTTTTAAATCTTCCGTCTCCATGTACATTTTTCATGTATTTGAGTAAATAATTTGCTTATCTCATCGTACGCTTTTCATTTAAAGAGGTGCCTACTTTTAGACGCATATAGGTAGGACCAACTCGTTACGTCGATTTTGACATTTAACCCAAAATGTGACGCTATCGAACGCATCGATGGATAGCTTTTTACTTAAATTTCGAGCTCATCCACCACAGCGGCTCTTAAATTGTAGCAAAATTCCGTCGTTTTAATTTTAATTTCTTTAAAAAACAACAATCGAGTCAACAAAGTAGCTGCTGTGACGAGTAGCAGACGTTTGCAGTTCGGTTCTTACGTTCAGTTTCGATCAAATACGTACGGCCATTTTGGCTATTAACATTGATTCACATATGCTTGAACTTACTCGTTACGTTTCCTCTCGTCTATTTTGGTTAGCCCTTATCTTTGCAAACGCAAACACCGGCTGTGTGGCGAATATATATTGAAACATAAATGATTGCATAGTTTTAGGATACCTCTATTAAGTTCAGTTACTACGAGAGAGGTGTATATAAGTCAAGACACAATCTATTCGAAAAAAAGCTTACTCAAGAACCCTCTTCCGAAGAGTAGATAAAATTCGAGAATGTTCTCGAACTTCTACCGAAGTGGAGGTAATTTTCTAGAATGTTCTACTTCAACCATAAGAAAAGTATAAGTTATCGTGAGAAACCCTCGCATTCCTATATTCCCACTATTCGGATGCACCTAGCACCCAACTAACCAAATACACTACACGAGCCGCTTGGTCATCATATTCATAAAGTTGATTGCACCTAAACAACCAAACATTCACACGAGCCGTTAACTCATCAGTACATTCAACGTTTACCTAGTTCTTAGCAACTGAGTAACCAGATATTCTACACGAGCGGCGAAGACAAACAGCGCAATGGAAACGTAAGCAGAACAATAGCAGTGCAGTTCAATGTGGTGGCCTAAGTTTAAGCAAGAAACAAATGTAACAGTTTAGTTATTAACTCACCTTCGAGACACAGTTGAACAGCAATTGTAAAAGTATGTACATCGTGCATTTTAATCGTAACAGTAACAGTATTAAGAGCAATAAAGTGATTAACTGAATTATTAAATAAAGTGCAATAATTGTAATAAAGTAAACTTTAAGCCTATTATTAAGTGTGTAAATTGCAATAATTAAATAAAGTCAATTATTTTAATTTAACCAGCGATTTTTTTATTACTACACAATCCAGTGGTACGAATCCCTGTATTGAGAGTTAGAATAAATTGTCAGGAGGGCAATATCGTAACAATTGGTGTCAGAAGTGGGATTATGTATATGTAATAAACACTGGTTCAATTTTAAAAACTGAGAAGTAGCAAACATCTCGAGAGGAATAAACATCGCAAGGAACTAATACTGGTCACTTCGACATGAACGGACTCATCGGAGCAATACAATCCGTCAAACAGGACGTAGAAAAGATTGTTGCATCCATCAAACAGGACGTCGAAGAGAGTGCTGCATCCGTCAAACAAGATGTCAGAGAACAGCTATAGCAATGCGATGATAAGATGCGCTTACAGCTGAGTGAATCGCGACTTACTCAACTAACGGAGCAGCACTCACAGCAAATGAAAGAATGTACGAGATGGTAGACAGGGAGGTTTGTGAAATTGAGACACGGCAGGAATCGTTCAAAAAATCTGTAGCACAAAAAATCATTGCGAACGAGCAAAGCATAACAAATTTAAGCAACAAATAGAGCAAAGAATTCACCTACTACAGGAAGGTGCATTGTCTATGCCAGCTTTATCCTCAATAAAACTGAAACATCCTACCTATGATGGAACCACGACATTTAGCGTCTTCAGAATGCAATTTGAGACTACCATTAGCACAAATGTTTGGAGTGCTCGTGAAAAAGTGATGGCATTAACTGTTTCATTGAAAGGTGCCGCCGCTGATGTACTTCAAACTATCTCAGAAAGTGAGCGAGACTGCTATGAAGGCTTAATGAATGCCATTCCGGGCAAGTATGGTAGTGAACATCCGAATCTGATGTACCAAGTGGAGCTACGAACACTTATGCAGAAGAGTGTTGAGTCTCTACAACAGTTTGCGGCGGAAGTGGAACGGTTAGCTCATCTTGCCAGGAGAGATTACTGAGAGGTTTATGATGGACAACTTATATATAGCATTCGGCGACACAGAGAAAAAGCGTACAGCGATAACAAATCCGAAAGTTACGTATATGGAGACATTAGCTAGCGCTTTGTTATCAGAGACAGCAGCTCTATTATGGCAGCCAGTATTCAGAGGCCGTCAGGTACAACCCGAAAGCCGACAACGTTTCACGGGTAAATGCTTTATCTACGGTGCACATGGCTCGTGATTGTCAGTCTAGACGGAAACGTTATGCAACACATCCGCCGGTAAGATTGCCAAAGCAAGACAAAGTCCGAAGTAGGGAATTGGAAAAGATTGTCGAAAAGGCAAATGAACGGACTGCCACTGCATATGGCCCAAGAATCTTCGTTTCTCAGATGGCACGGAAAATCAACAGCCTAACTGTCAACAGTGTAGTAACATTGGATACGGGTGCTTCACATTCCATAATCAGAAGGGATTTCGTTCGGGGAATCGAGCCGCTTCTGCGTTCGGCAACTGGAGATGATGCACCGGTACTGCGAAAAGTTACACGGAAAATCACTATCGGCACCACAACAGTGAAACACGAGTTTGTAGTTGCGGATATTGTGGATGAATTAACCTTAGGTGTAGATTTTAAGATATCGAATGGATTCACGCTAGATCTCAAAAGCCGCGTCCTGATATATGCGAACACCGAAATACCGTTTTTAATTGGTCAGGATAATTATGGAGGTGTTAAAGAAGCCATTGTATCGCACCCAAAAATCCCACCCACGTCAGCGGCAGTTATACAGACAAGATGGGCGAAGATGTTGAGAAGCACAAGAGCCAAATCCTACCAGAGAAAGCGGTCAATGTTTCAAATACCGCTAGAACCACAGAGAAAGGAAAGATAATTGGAAATAGCGAGGCAATTTCAGCAATTGTAAACTGCGAGAAACAACCGCGAGACACGAAAAGTAAGATACGAGCTAATAAAAAGGCACAGGACGATCTGGCGAAAGAATGGACTAAAGAGTCATCTACAGTACTTCCATGTAGTAGTTGTACACCCGAAAAACGAGAACAGTTGAATAAAATTCATGGAAACAGCAGAAATCACACACAATTGATGAGTTGATAAAATAAAAGTCAGATATGATGTACGAGCATAATCCAAGGGATTTCAGGAAGGGCAGGTAGTTATGCTTCATAATCCGCAAAGGAAAAAGGGATTATCACCTAAACTGCAAACACACTGGGAAAGTCCTTACAAGGTGATAAAAGGGATCAACGATGTAGTATACTGTATCCAGTTGGCGAGAAATGTCAGGAGCAAAATGATAGTCGTTCATTTGGAGAGTCTATCTTCTTATAAAGGTTGCAGTAATATCCTTGTTCGGGACGAACAAGATTAACTGGAGGGCAGTGAATGATTGCATACTTCTAGGATACCTAGATTAAGTTCAGTTACTACGAGAGAAGTGTATATAAGTCAACACACAATCTATTCAAAAAAAATCCTTACTTAAGAACCCTCTTTCGAAGTGTAGATAATATTCTTCTTTAAGCCTACTTTAAGCTACTTTAAGCCTAATATTAAGTATGAACATTAATTGATTGTTAGAATAAATTGTCAGGGGGGCAATTTCGTTACAATATGTATATGATTATGTTATATACATACGAGTATATATCTTATTTTTGCGATTTGATTATGAACAAATTAAATATAATAAGAAATACTATATATTCTGCAAATCTGCACCACATATGCTTTAAGATGATGCAAATAAAAAAAAAAAAAACGTATCAGTAGTTGTTCTGCAATCGGTACGACAAGAAAGCCTTAGTCGATTAATATAATGATGATAGTAGAACCAAATGGAATTTCCTTGTTTTAGACGTCAAAAAATTTATCGTATTAGTCAATCGAATTATCTTTTGTATTTTTAGTTTATTTTGGACTGTGCTTTTATCAGAACTTATTCATGATTCTCTCTTTGAGTGATCCTAGTAATGCTTTTACGTAAAACAACTTTCGTATATATTTTAAAATGTATTTTGTAACACGTTATTACATATAATACAACACTTAAAATAAAAATTGTTGTCAACAATTGCAAGTAACGATTCCTTTGCGTTTATCAGTGTTTAGATTGTTTGTTGTGGAGTTTGCAAGGCATGTAGAAGGGCGAAGTTGAGAGACAAATCACCCAACTACAAAAACTTCACCATATTATGGACTACTGTTGATCTCTATAAAAGAGAAGCCAAAGTACCAGTAAACACAGGAATGATCCTCTCCTGAGCATCTTAAAATTAATGTGTTGCTGCCACACTTTAAAGAGAATTAAAGCAAAGCAGTACATTTTCTGCTGAATAACTTTCAGCACGATGTACGTTCGTCCATTGCATTTTGTAAACTTTCCATTTGCCGAAAATGCTTTTAGGGCCTTTGGAAATTGCACACTTTGTGCTTAATTTCATTTATGCTTAAGCACCGTTACGAATGACAGCATCTCCTTAAAAGGCCATAAATTCCATTTTAAAAGTGTTTCATTTACATTTTGTCCATTTTTGTTGCTATTTAAATTTTAACAAAACTTCGCCGTTAACGCGCGCGAATTTCCAAATTCCCATCAAAACTTTTTCCCCCAAAAAGCATTTTATTGTTTTACCATTATTACAGGTGTGCTTTAGCAATTTTTATGACCCAAACGAACTGCGCGCATACTGTACGCAGGGGCCTGCTTGGGCAATGGCGCAGGACCTGTACAATGTTTCGTTGCCGCGCAAGTTACTGAGCTGCAGAGCCCCGAAGATCAAGAGAAGGATAGGATACTTTTTAGTACCCTCGTGTGCACTTTGCAACTTGCGTTCGTCTTCGAAATTTGTTTAAGAAATCTATAAAAATCATTGCTTTCGCTTCCCTTTCGATTTTTCACTTTGAATGTTGTTTCTACCCCCAACTTCGAATCTGCCGGCGTGGTCGTCGTGGGGTTACGATAGCACGGCCTCTCCTGTCTTCATTCTGCTGTGTACACTCGTACTATTGTAGCACTCTGAGCCATTTTATTGCGTTGCTTAAATGTGAAAATGTATGTACAAAGAAGCAAATCGAGTTTGCAAATAAATGAAATTACTTTTCGGTCTAATGACCATCATCTGCTGATTTTATTAGATTTGTTTCTTCTACTTGTCCAAAGGCCCTGCATTTGTATTGAATTAAGCAAAAAAGCGCTGTTAAATGAAAATGAAAACGAAAACTTTAAATGATGTTTTGTTTGATTTGTGCGAACACCGTGTTGGTTAAGGAAAATCTGCCCAGCAATGACCTCAAATGTTGGAAATTCTTAAATTAAAAAAAGTAAAGAGAATAAAAATTTGGTAATTTTCTAGCTATATCATATAGCATATATTTGAAAGTTTTGATATGATGACTGATATAATTGTTGTCTGACTTATTAATTATTTCAAGCAAAATATAGTTTAACCAGTGGAAAAGTACTTTTTTGTGTAAAAAAAATAAGCATTATGCTTATAAAATAAGCAAATATTATATGAGAGATAAACCCTCCTGTAATAACCTACACAAACTGCTTAGAAATATGATTAGCAGAATACGTAAATATCAGTATTTTTCCTGTTGTTATTGATAATATTGTGTTTGAAGTGTTTAATTTTTTGAAATTATCTGCAATTTAAATGTGTCAATTGTGAATTAGTGTAGATTGATATTTATTGCCAGTTGCAATCAGATACTGAAGCGAATCTGCAGCTGCTACTGGTTTGTAATTGGATATCCTGACTGATAATTACTATTATAATTTTTTAAAAATGTTCGGTTTCTCGTACCTTCAAATATTAATGGGACAAACCATTTGCAACTCCGCTCTGATAAATAAGTAGGAATGTATAAATTGACACATTCAATTTTTTATCACACATGGTACAATATCAGCCATTTTCGAACACTGATTACATTTTCATTAGCCCTGAAAACACGTCAGGAATGCTTTTAGATTGGTCATTCCGAGTATTACATATACACTGTTCACATATTTGTTGCATCAGTATTTTTTTATTACTGGTGTTAAAACGTTTTTAAATATGTAGGCATGCTCCCTGTTCCTCTAGTTGTTAAAAATTGTTAGTAATCTTGTATTCAACAAACTTCGCACCGCTCGCGTGGATGTTCAAACTCGACTACATATAATTTTATCCACATACATTTTTATGTTCATGAAATATGCTTATGATTCGAAGCAAGTAGGCATAATCACATTATTTCTTGTAAAAGTGGTGAAGCTCGACTTTCTCAAAAATTTCAACAAAACACTTCCTCTGCCTATAAAATTACATATCAATATCTTTTTTAATCTTGTTCCTATTCCGATCGGAAGTGTTTACTATAATTAAGAAAAACAATGCGAAAAACAGATTAGAGTCTGTAGTGATAGCCAAGCTGTGCATCTGTGGGTACTCCAATGGGACGGGAGTTAAATATCTGTAGGAGTTTAGCAGAGAATATCATATGTCAAGCATCATGTGAATGAAATCCACAAGGAACAATGATGGAACTCAGTCGCCTGTAAAATAAACAAATGCTTCCTAAAGAGCTTGAACAAGAAAGTAGTAGATTTCCTCCTAACATTAAGAAGAAAGATTTTCGTTCTAAGGTTAATCTAATCCCGAGGCATAATCTATGGGGACATCATATGGCGACCCACGTTATCGAGAGTCCGAACTATTTCTCCTGTCTGCAGAAAGAAATGGACAGTACACAGCATTTTCGCTGTGTTTGTTCCACCTCTGCGCTCATTAGGGTTAGATGTCATGGGATTGTACAAGCTAAATACTTTATACCTCTGCAGACTCCTGAGATTCATAAAAGAATCCAACAAATGTGAAAATATCTTTCTTCCTCTTTTCCAACTCTTCTATATACCCCTCTTCTCTTTCCCACATCTTCAGGCTTAAAACAAAATGGGCAACAGTTGCCTGTGTGCTTAGAAAACTCTTTCTACGGCGGTTCTCCGGCCTACTCTAAACAATTCTATCTACATATACTCGTATATCTAAATAGTGCTTTAAAACGCATTTTTACTTCTGCAAGTATAAAAAATGAAGTTAAATAATCAGCTTTTCTAATATAATTATGAAACTGTCAAATATGATAAATTTATTTTCAACACAGATGTAAATCTTGTCACGAAAAAACTTTTCATAAGCAAACAGCTTTGCCAGGAGAATCTACTTTTCTGAAAACACTATAGAAATGGTTCTGGTGATATTGCATTAATTTTTGGCATTGTAAATATGAAACGCATCTTACCAAAGTCCAAAATACAAATTTACTCGTATTTCTGTTACAGCTTCTTTAATTGGATACTGGTGAAATCCCAAAGACAAGGGAATATGAACTGAAATCAAATAGCAGTGCACGCGCCAATGTCCTGTAATAAATTCTGTCAACAGCGTTGCCACATCAACTGTCAACTTTTGTATTATTACGCAAAATGGGACAAAGCATAATGAGATATGATGGTATTACAGATTAAGTGGCAGTTGCTGTTGAGCTAAAGAAAACTCTAATTTGAATATTAAATGAAATTTGTAATAAGAGTTTCCTTTTGGTCTAGGGAGTTGTGCAAAAATATATGTAAATATTTATAAGCTAGGATACAATTTTGCTCTCAGATTCTATATTTGGTACATGAATCACATTTTATCTGTGGAATCTCTTCAGGGTGAGGGCAAACTAAACTAAGCTTTATTTAGATAATTTTAGAAAACGATACTAAAACAGAGTAAAACACTGGACACCGAATGTTGAGTCTGTGGAATTTGAGGAGCTCCACAACTCTGCTCCCCACTACTGTTTCAATAATAAGTTCTTCACCACCATTCCGGATAGAAGTGGCTGGGAGGGAGACGCAGCACTGTCGTTAGACAACAAACTCGTTTGGGATTAATTATTCCTGCACCATTTTTCAGGTAGTGTTTTTAGTAATAAAAGTGATCCTGGCATGGGTAAAGGATGGTAACATCTCACCAAAAAATATCACTATATTCTCCGATAGCCAAGTATCAAGGGATCTGGGATCACTTTCATTCACATCAAAAGTCTTAAAGATATTTCCGAGCAGCATAACAATTACCATTTGGGGGTTTCTGGTCAAAGGGATATCAGGATATCCCTCTACAGGGCAGACGAACTGGAAATAAAACGCACGACCAAAGGCCGTTTTCAGAATTTGCTAACTTGGGTACTACACTGAGTATCTGCAAGTTGACAATAAGGGAAGTGGCTTCACTTCATCGTAGGTAGCCGCTCCAGAAGATTGGGATCTAATCACCTTACGAACGACTTTTGCGAAGCTGCAGAGATGAAGAAGAGGAAGAAACCATTATCCATCTGCTAGCAAGGCCCCATAAACTTCATCATTAGTTCCGGTCGGTTCGAGACCTAGAGAAATAGAAGAGATCCTGTGGTATCACAATTGCCCATATTGAACGGACAATGGGGAGACCACTTCTACCTTCCTACCTATACTAATAAGTATGTATTATAAAATACAGAACAAATAATTTAAAAAAAGTGAACATTGTTGCCAGTTGCAGATGCTGATTGTATATTCAGCTGATAGTGAAAAGAATTCAGTTGAGCCACGCTTTGGAACAATATTTTGTAGAATTTGGTTTCTAATGAAGTTGGGTTATGAATGTTATTTAGCTCTATATTCAATATTTATTGTGATTATGGAATCTGAATGTCGAAAACTGTGAAATAATTAAAATATGTCTTTAATTGTGTAAACGCTAATTAAAGATATATTGTGCCATAAATCATAAACCAGTGAAACATTTAAATTTGGTTAAAACTGTGCAAACAGAAAGTTTTGAACGAAGTTTGTCCTGCAACCCTGAAGCAAAAACATCGAAACCTTGTTGACTAAGAGACAATGTGAAATGCTGACAATGAATTTTTCCAAATGCAACATTTGTCAATATTAACATCGAAATATACGAGTATATGCTAGGCATCCCTACTCGTATTTATGGATACTTCCATACTCTACAATATTGTTTAAAATATTACTAAAGTCAAGTCACAATTGTCTCAATTTGTACCAAGTTTTCTTTTTGTAGAAATTGAACATGTCATACAGTACAAATAAATAAAGAAAACTATTTTGTTGCTTAATTTTTGAAAATTTTGTTTGCTTAAAATTTTGAAACGCTCTGAATACAATTAAATTAAGGTCTAAATAGTTAACTTCAATGGCTTGTAAATAATTTTGAATCAATTTCCCTTAATTAATTTGAACTGCACTGGATGCATTCCTAATGCAATCAATTCATTTCAATTTAGCCTAATTAGACCTTTAGCTGCAATGCCAAATTCCCAGCTCAATATTTAATTTAGTTTGGCTTGTGCACAAGTGCAAATGAGAAAATGTGTGCGCAGATATAGTTCCCAGTTGCAAGCAGGTTCAAAACATTATTTAATATGTCCTGTAAAATTTAAGGATATTGAACATTGTTAATTTAATCAATACAAAGTACCAGTCCTTCAGGTAAGTGAGTCATATTTCTTAATGTAGGGAAAGAGTAGATAAAACGTATACTTGTAATAGTGATAAGAGTTTACCAATAACAGTTTTTTAAGACTCTTAATCTTCAATCTGTTTACCAGTTTTAGCTCGTCCTGAATTTTATTAGTTTCCAGAACAGTCCGCAAACTCACATTTTTTCAGTATTATACATTATTATTTTTATTTCACTGATGGTACCAAAATTTGAAAGCTTGATGCAAAGGTCTATTTTAAAAAACAATTCCGGAAAATAAAGATAAAAAAATATTTATTTTATTTTATATGCGGAAAGAAAAACTGAACTTCCCTCATAAAACTGCAGTACAATAAACGATCCATTATTAAACGACAAATACCCAACCCATCTTAAAAGAACCCCAATAGAGTGAAAATGTGGCCAAACCTAATGTGATCAAACATCCAGGCAACAGTTTGTGCGAGCACCTTTATGTTTATTCCATAATATTCTGAAGGAGTATCAATCTTTACTTTTATATGTTTATCTATATATACAAATCTATCTATATATATATATATATATATATATATATATATATATATATATATATATATATATATATATATATATATATATATATATATATATATATATATATATATATATATATATATATATATATATATATATATTAGGTTAACTCAAACTCATAAATGGCGCTTTTTCCAACTGGGCATCAGTGTTTAGGAATGTTTGCCTATGTGTGGTGCGCATTTACGTTCAACGAGTACCTCTTGACTCGCTGCGACACCAGCTCTTATTGGCTAATATGTGCGCTCTTGAGAGAGATCTTTGGAGTTGTAGCAAGCACACATGTAATTTGTGGCATTGCATGCAGTTCGTTAGCAAATTGTTTTGACTTTCTGTGTGGGTTTGTGTGTAATTTGGTATCCAAATGTCAATCTCCAAATTCGCACCTTGCAACTTCGTGCATTCAGCTAACCTGGTTAGAATTTGTTTTGCTTCATACCAATTCAGCTCGTTACGCTTTATTGGACTAGCAAGCAGCGTTCGCTATTACCCATTGGGAAAACGTGATGCTGAGGAATCGTAAAAAGAGATTTCAAATTTATCCTTTGTTAAAAAACTTTTTTTTTAAACAGTTCGTCCATCGTAGTATCTTTTTTTAGTTAGACCAAAAAAGTCTGAAGAAGGAAAAGCGCTAAATAAATTATTGAATTATAGGAGATAACATTCGCTCGTGACCTTATTCAAGAACTTACCTTGAGTATTTATGTAGATTGCTTGAGAGAGAGAACAAGTCACCTAGTCACTGCGGCCGCCTTTGGACCTATTGTGACAAAACATCCCAGAGTTGAGAATTCATTAAGAATTCTGAAAGATTCTTAGGAGATTTGTGCGCAATTTCTGGCGGTTCTAGGTAATAATTTCCTAAGTAACGAAGTCTGATTAGACAGTTACATTGACACACCAAATGTTCAGATCTCTTCTTCGTTACATAACCTACAATAGTCATTTGGGCTTACTTTCTCTTCTTGTTATATTGGTGTTTGTTTACCCTACAATGCCCAGTTAGAGAGCCTGAGACAATGCTAGTACCTGTTCTCGTTAAACCTAGAACTTGTATAGTTCTTTTACGGGATCTTTTTGGCATCAAGATTTTTGCGACTCTTATATCTTTTATTTCCATCCAATATTGATGCGATTTTACCTCTAGCCACTGATTTAGGTTGTACTTCGTGAAACTCCATGGCAGCCCACAGAATGGTTCCGGTCCAATAAAACTATTGGCTGCCCCTTTCCTAGCGAGTCCATCTGTCCCTTCATTCCCTATATGTCCGCTGAGACCTGCACCGAGATCAGATGTACTCTATTGTTAGTTGCTAGTCTTTTCAGCAGTACCTTTCTTAATGGTGATATTGAGGTGAATAGTCAACGCAATTTTTCATCGAGTTATTTTACTTCGTTTGAAAAAGGTGTTCTTTTCCCAAAAATGGTTGGCTCACCAAAGTTTTCCCTTTTTCTTAGGTCCAGAAGTTCGTCAACAACTACAGACCACAATAGCGGTGATAGTATTCCACATTGGGGACATCTTTTTGCCCCGCGAATCCAGACCTCTGTAGCGCCTAAAGAGGATTTGATGTCCCCTTAAGTGAGAACATTGTTTATACATCTATATGTTGTCAAATCAATGCCCTTGCTCAGGATTGCCTTATTTATACTGGTGCAATCGATATACGAGTATACTCGTATATATTCATACACATTAATTATAGAGTTGGTCTCAAACTTCTTACCACACAAAATATGCATTCCACACTTTCCTCCTGGGTAGGTTTCAGTGGTTCAAGTGTATGTGTGGGGCACAGTGGCATTTGTGTAGTCGCTTTCAATTATTTCCAGTTGCGTTCGCATTTGTATTATGTTTCCGATTTCAATTGTTGATGGGGAAAAAATTTGGAATTTCTCAGTTTCTCTTTGATTAATTATTACTAATTTATGAAAATCAGTACTTAATTTACATAGCATTCATTTCGAATACCACAAATATGTGAACACTTACTTACAGGGTGGGCCAATTTACAATGACACAATCTCAAATTTCAAATATTTTGTGCATAAAATAGATACTACATATATCAAATATAATGCAAAATATTCTGTTAAAAGTTTGCAATTATGTACGAAACTTAGGCCCAGAAATTTTATGTATTTTGGTGGCAATTTTGTTTACATTTCCTGGAGTGTGCTCGATAATGCTTTACTACATTAACTTGCACAAACACTTCATTCTATGAGATTACAAAGGAGCACATCATAGAATTATTTTATTATTATTTTACTGTTAACAATGCAACTGACATCGACAATAGCCTCAGTTACTAATAATTCTAATAATATTCTGATAAAATAACTGCAGTTAATGAGTTCCATACAACAATCAAAACATAAATACATAATAGTATTTACACAGACGCGCAATCAAGTGAAGATGTTGAATACCCACCACTACCATATGTGTGTGTATTGCTGATGTAGGGAGTAATACAGTTCTGTTCCACATGTCCTTAATGTGAAGACGGTATCAATCCTTCCTAAAATGAGTTTCCTTATATTTACTATTAATTTAATCATATTGATCTTTTTCGGTGGCTTGATGCATAAAGCTTGACTTAAAAGTTTCTGCATTCTGCATCAATTGAAATACAACGCTTATTTCAATATACACGATAGAAGAGAGAGAAGAATTTTAAAAATTTATACTTTGGAACAAGAAAATAATGTAAAAAATTAATTTTTATTTCATTTCAAAACAACGAATAATTAAATTTTGGTAAGTCATCGCAAATGATCTAGAAGCACTGTTAACGAACGCATATAGAAATTTACCAATTTTTGTTAGACGATAAGGGCCGAATTAGGAATCAATATCTTACAAGAACGGGAATCTTCCGCGTTTGACGCATTTTAGAACAAACCTATTTGGAAAAATTGTTCAAAATTACTTACTTCAAAATCCTCGTACTTTTTTAAAACTATATATTCTATAAAATAATTAGGACACTGTTTTGAGGACATATTTTACAGTTCACAACTAAAATTATATTGCGATAATTCAGCTTATTTTATTATTTATATCCAAAACTTTCCCGAGACATACAAATTTATTGATTGAATTACCTACAATCGGACAAAAGTAATATTCACCATTATTGTAGGGAATTTTAAAAATATTTGCAACTACGACTTTTCGTCAACATTTTAATTTTGATTGGACATAATGTTCTATGAGCAATCGGACGTTTTTCCTCCGACACTCGAGAGTCCAAAATATGAACAGAACTTAAAATAATAATGATAAAATAACAAATAAAAATCCCAAGGGATCCGCTCATCAGTTTAATAGAGCGGGGGGACAAGTCGTCTCTTGTATAGAGCAACGGCGTTTCCGAGCTCGAAATATGTCTCTACAAGAACAATGGCGATGTCTGGTCCGAGTAGTGCAAAAACCAGTATTGGTGATAGAGAAAAGGCTACGGCTACCTCTAGCACTGTAGTGCCCTCCGAGGTCTACGGAACAAGCAAAAAAGTCGAATGCCAGCGAACTGCGGTTGAGACAAAAGCTTGTGAAGGTTAGGCCAAAGAGGCCAACAATTATTATCTCTGACGCAGCGAAAGCGAGAGACGTACCGCCGCAAGGATCCTAAAAAAGGTACGTGAGGAAGTGCCCACTGACGAAGAACTCACAAAAGAGGTGAAAAAACTTCTATCGAGTGGGCAAAGATGGTCCTGCACGACTTCCAATTCGACAGCGCAAATGTCCCTGCTCCCAAAAGACAAAGAACCTACGAGAAACAAAGTCGGCAAAAAGAGCGAAAACGCAAAATGTCGTTCCAAGAAAGCATACGCGGAAATCGTAAGAAACCGCATAATTATAGGCGTACTTGATACTAGAAACCCTGAAGGGAAAATTCCACAATCACAATGGAAATAGGTACAAGCGGTCCTAGCTACTATTTTCTTAAAAGTATTAGCAGGATATCCCGGTCCTCCAACGTCATGCAAGGATGCAGGCTGGCATCAGGACTAGATCAAAATGATAACTAGCGATGATGAGATATCGGCGGGGCTGTATAAGGCTGCCATCTTTGACATAGAGGAGATGCATCCAGGCGCCAAATTAGTAGTGACTAACAAAAAAGGAATTCCCTCACGACCGAGAGCGAGATTGTCGACCCCGGCTACATAAGGTAACGAGCTAGAGACAGTAAGTAATGTTCAGGTTCTGAGGACTAGCCAAGGCCCTGAAGAGAATGTATTCAGAGAAGGAGCTCCTTAGCAATTCGCAATAAGATGTAGATGTGACGCTAGTAGCAGATGCACCTCCTGAAAATAAACCTCTACCACAGTATGACAGCTTCGGCTACGCTCTAGATTCGACTGGCTGAATACCAGCCAGACTTTATCCTCATTCAGTAGCCATGGGTGCGTGGAGGAAGAGTGAGTGGACTCGAGGCTATAAGGTATACACCGCCAATAGTGTAAGTAAGACTAGGGCATGTATATTTGAATCTCGATTTTATGATCCATAATTACAGTAATGGAGACGTTGCAATGGTCAGTTGGAAATCTAACGGAAACATCTACCAACTGGCTTCAATATGCTTCGCCCATGATGACCCAGGGCCATTACCTTCGGAACTGCTAAGAGAGTTGATAACGAACAGGGAAGCTTCCGGCGTGGGTCTTCTACTAGGGGGTGATGCAAATTCCCACTATACAGTATGGGGTAGCTATTATCAACGAACGGGGTGAGTTGCTTTTCAATTATATTATTAGTGGGAAATTACTGCTTTGTTATAGGCGAAATAAACCCACGTTTATCAAACACAATCGTCAGGAGGTTCTAGTTATTACGTATGTCTCCACCATCTTATTCGGAATGGTGGAACAATGGACGTTGCGGAATATTAATTCTCTGACCATCGTTATATTGAGGTCATCTTTCATGGCAGAAGTATAATCATGTGCCTGAGAAGAGTCTTCCTATGCAAATTCCTTATCGTACGTAATTAGGTAATCGGGTCAGGTCGTTTACTAACTCATGCATTAAAGCACTAAATAAAGCGTGTACCAAAAGCTATGACAGATATAAGAGGCAACCCCCTGGTGGTCCTCGGAACTTAATAAACTAAGAATGGTCTCTATAGACCAGTTCAATAAAGCGAAATCTTCTCGTGACGAAAGCGGCTGGAACTGTTATCGTGACAAGCAAAAAGTATACAAAAAGAAATTGAAAAAAGCGAAGAGAACCTCTTGGGGCTCTAAATTCGCTAGTGACAGAAATTGGGAAATAAATAAAGGACAAAGAATTTACGTTGGTAGCCTTGCTAGACATAGAGGGCGATTTTAATAACTTTCTGACAGGATGGGTATCCCCGGGACTCTTGAGGACCTCATCAGACAAATGCTCATATGCAGGTTTGTGAATTCAACTTTGGGTTCCTCGAGGTTGCGTGGACCTGTCAGCAGAGGTAATCCTCAGGCGTCGTACAGTGTCCTCCCCTATGGGTTCTGACAATGAAGAAATTGTTAAAGAGCTTAGAGGAGAGAAGAATCCACGTTGTTGCCTATGCGGACGATGTTGCAATCACAGTAAGAGGTAAATTTCCCAATATACTTTGACAAGTCATGCAAAGCTTATTAAATGAGCTAAATCTAAGTAATTTAGTCATAAATGCCAACAAAACAGAACTCGTACTATTTAGTAGGAAACATAGATTGCTAGATGTAAGGCACCCTACATTGAATTGAATCACATTATCGTTTAATGATAAAGCTCGCTATCTGGGAGTAATTCTGGACAGGAAGCGAAATGGTGAGAACAGAATAAGGAAAGCGTCATTTGCACTCTATTCGTGTGGATAGTACATTGGCTATATACAGCAGTGGTTAGACTGATTCTGATTTACGGCATACTAGTATGGCGGCCGGCACTTAATAAAAGCTATGTTGGGAACAGTTCAGATCGTATTCAGAGAGCAGAAAAACTCTCAAAATGACTCCCACAGCAGCATTGAACGTTGTGTTAGACCAATTGCCAATTGACTTGTATGGTAAGCAACTTGCAGTCAAATCAGCTCTCCATTTGAACTATAAGTAACACAGGTTATTCGACCATAGTAGAACAGTTATCCAATATTCCCGCTTCTACAAGTTATCGTAATTCAGTAGAGCTAAATTTTTGCAGATCCTTTACCACTATATTGCCCTCAAAAGAGGATTGCGATAGTGGAATCATGAACTGTAAGAATGAAGTTGGCATTTTCACTGACGGTTAAAAATTTAATGATCGGGTGGGTGGAAGTGTATACTCTGAAAAGCGAATCATTGTCCAAGCGGAAGTAATAGCAATAAGATAGAATATGTTACGTATAAAGAATAGACCGTTATCCACTAGAGATATATGTATCTACTCGGACAGCCAAGAGGCTTTAAAATCGTTAGAGTCAGTAAGACACTCGTCAAAAACGGTAGAACAATGCCATACATTAGTAAACGAACTATCGCAATACTTTATCATAAACCTGGTCTGGGTGCCGGGCCATAGAAATATAGAAGACAATTGTAAAGCTGATGATCTTGCTAAGGAAGGTACAATGTTAATTATCCTCCCGGATAAAGTGCCTGTACCAATGACATTAGCTGCATGGAAATTTATTAATAGATAGACACACTGTCGAAGTTTCAAATGTTCGATGGAGACAGTTATCATGCTGGCTAATAAGTAGGAAAACCTCGTTGGAATGGAATGGGAGCCGTACTAAACTGATGTTGAAATTTAATAGGAAGGATAGTAAAAATGCGATAGGGCGGCTGATAGGTCATTATGTGATTGGTAGACATGGAAGTGGACTGCGGGTACCCCATTATGGCTTTTGTAGGAGCTGTGAAGATATCGAGGAAAAAGAAACAGTGGAACACCTCCTGTGTGTGTCCATGGCTCTATACACAAAAAGGTTATCCATGCTTGAATTCGCATTTCTTGATAGTATTGAGGAGGTCTCCCGGTTGCAGCTAACGAAAGTGGCTACTTTTATCAAATCCACAGGATGGTTTAAGGAGGATCTAAAGGTGTAGGGAAAAGTTCTGATGGTGCCTCAATGGGCTTTGAACAGGTCTAAGTGAGTCTAAGGGCAGCCATTCAACCTAATTATTCTATTGAAATTATGAGTATAGAAACAGGAGCAAGTAAGTGATTTGGATTTTACACTTTTTATATTACAATAAAAACATGATGAAAAGATATATTACCTAATTGGTTGATGATAAGTCTCAGACTCTTTCTGGTGGTGAATCAGTGCTTTCTGAGTTCCGTTCATCACCTTCCATCATGAGTACAGCTATATGTTCTCAAACTCGATTTCAGAGATACACGAATCGGAACTGCAGATGAAATTATTGGATTCTAATCAGTTTTGAAGTGTACTTCATCAATCCTTTTGCCCACACCATTCAGCATTTCATATTCCTGCTACACATTTCGAATCTTTTGGGAAATAAACTAGCTCCATAAGCGTTCCACCATGTGTTACATCAACTCGCAAAAATTTATTGCTGCTAATTTAAAAGTTATAGCTTGCTTGATTTAAGGCGATCGCCATGCAGTTTACTTTTGCATAATTAATTCGAATTGTTCATATTTTTTACGTTCAATAAAGCTGTTCGATTTTTATATTCCACAATCATAGCTAATATTTCATATCCCATTCACAAATTACAATATTTCTTTTTATGTGCACATAGAAGTCCCTTTTGCAAGTGCGCATTTCCTTTTACTGGGACGATTAAGCGATTTAATTGCTTGCCTTGAGTCCCTCCCACAGGCGTGCTTCATGGAAAATGCGAAATGCTTTTGACCAAGACGCTTGTTACGCGCAGCAGTTTGGCCAAAGGCGCACAAAAGAAACAACAAGAAAAAATTCGCTTCATATTTTTCTTGTGAAAACTTTTCAATTGGACTTTGTGGATTTAGTGTCTGCGTTTCAAATTTTATTTGCCTACGTTCAGCAATTGTGGCAAAAGGTGGCATCAAAACTTGGTCCTTCAATTCGAAAAGTTTTTCTATGTCGTAACGCAACTTCGATTGCCAACATCTGCTGAGCGCGAAATGAAATCAGCGCCTGAGTGCATTTACTTGCGTTGACAGCACGATTTACAGGGTGTGGTTAGAAATTTACAGAGCTCCTGCTTCAATTTTAGCACACACATAATTTATGTGCTCGGTTTTTCCAATATTGCTGCTTTCTGCCGCCGTTTCTGGATAGAGTTCTCACTAAAAATGCTTCAATACACTACTTCCATCATAACGCATCATTGTTTTAACTCGCCTTCTGTAAAGTCTGTACTTGAATAATTTGAATCGATATTAATAAACTGGGCTTTATCCAAGTCTAATAGAAATGGTGGACTGCTGAGTAAATATTTTTTTATTTCATAAAGTAATAATAAAAATCCCTCTACATACTTTTTTGAAATACACAGAAATTATTTATAAAATGATTTGCATCTCTTTCCACGCTGTATTTCCCAATTCTAACTTCAACATTTCATTCTGGAGACTAGCATAATTCATTTGACGAAATTTTCTTTTCAAACAGTTTTTAATAAAATATCTTTCATAGTGGAATAGCATACGGCACTTTATTGGCTTAAATATGTCACCATAATTTTAATTTTATGCAAGAAAAGATTACAAGGCTGCATATAAAATGAGAACACGTCTGAAAATACGGAAGTTCACTTCGCTGGGCTTTTAGCGAAACGTTGCATATTGTATTGGGAAAGCAAAAGAAAAGTGCTATTCAAAAAGAGGAGTACCAAACAAAGACAGCTAAAAAGTAACGAGGAACCATGGAAGTAACACATATCAAATTGAAACATTGCTTCATATATGTAAGAGGACTATTATAAAATTTGTTTTCACAAAAACAAGAACTAAAATTGAAATAAAATAGATTGCCTACCATCAACTACGAAACTAAGGTGGTTGTGAGGTGTGGTCAACGAAATTCCAATTGTATGAACTATATCTAGTCCAAAGCAAAGCTTAGCGACCCTTCCTGTGAATCCAATCGTGCATATACAGAAAATGGTAGGCAGAAAATGTACTATTCTATTAAAATTATTATAACTTACTAATTATTGATTATAATACAGTTGACTATACTGACACTATTGTGATCAACATCGGAAAAAACTTCACTTCACGATTTCTGATCCAAAGCAGTCCATATTTACAGAGATACAAAAATAATGATTCGAAGTGGGTACTTTTGAAGAAAACTTAATTGCGAAATTTCTATATTGTAATGAAATCGAATATGCTTGAATAAATTTTGACTGTGAAAAGTGATGAACGCCGTTAGTTGTATTGACAAAATAACGTCTATCCCTCCGCAGAAATCGTTACAATCAAACTATTCGGTATCTAATATTTATAAAATCTGTACTTCGCAAGACTACTTACATAAGTGAACAAGAAAGGTCCACTGGCATATAGTCAGATAGGAAAGGTGCTTTTAAAACACTGTACTTCTGTACAATAAAGTACGAATTAGTTCTTGCTTCTCTAAAACTCTTTCAAGGAATACGACTACTGATTTTATTATACTCCATAATGCTAAACAATTATTCAAAAACAATCTTAAATTGTCATTCGAGTCAATAAGAAACAGTTAGCTTCAAATGATTTCCTTTTAAATTAGCTTTATTTGAAACGAGAACTATGATAACAGGTATAACAGGACACTCTCTCTAAGAGTCTGTTAAGTGAACTATGATAACATGTATAGCAGGACATTGTTTCAATGTATTAAAAAATAAACGGAGTACTCTGGCGTAGTTTCTATAACTGATATGTAATAAAAGCGTATGAAAAAACGATTACCAATAAACCGTAATAGTAATTAGTGGATTTTCTCCCAGCTATTTTATACATTTTTCAAAGTTTAGAGACAATTCTTTTATGCGCATATTATATAAATTATATTTATACATTTATTAACTTATTAAGATTATTATATATAAATGAAATTAAAACTAATATGAAGAAACAGCTATATCAATTATTATTGTATTTACATATTGATGAATTTAGTATCTAGTATTCTTATATAGTCTTTTGTTACTAGTTCCATATATACATTTGTTGTTTAAATATAGTTATTATCATTTCTTAACAAATAATTTTTATAATTTAGTTTCTTTTCGAATTCTTTTTGTTACAAGTTTTAAACTTTTATTTCCGATATAATTTAACGTTGATTGCTATAATTTGGGCGGAACTTTGGTACTGTACATCGATAGTTATATAAATTTTCTTTTCTGTGGTAATGCTTTAACCGATGTGTTAGGTAGTTTGAGATCCGTTAGCACACTGTAGGGAATAGTCTTCTTTCTTCTTTGATTTTAGAAAACTCTTTGCGAAATATACTCGTATTTTGGTATTTGTTTGATTTGTTCCATCTATGGAAGGTTGTATTTGTTGTTGACGAATTAAGAAGTGGAGATATGGCAAGCTTAGTTAGAAATGATGGTAAGTAATTCTATGATTTGCTTTCATGTAAATTAGTATTTAGTATTTAGGGTTTTTATAATTTTATAAAATATTTGTTGGAAATAATCCATGTTCTCGCCGTGTACTCCTTTTTACTCACTTTTATAATTTATGCTCCTTTTATTATTCTGAGTATCATAGATTGTATCTTCACTTTTCCACGTTAGAAAGTTTTGCACTACCTCACATCACTGTATTGGTTTCCAGTTAGTTAATGATTTATATAATAGTTCCTTGTATTATAATTTAAGTTGCGAATTTTTATTTCACATCCAACAAAATGAATGTAGTCTTAATGGTATATATTTAATATTTGCCTTGCTGAGTTTTATTTTTAATTTTTTTTTACCATTGAATTAGTGCGTCGATATAGATTTCTGGTAGATGTTTCTTGGTTGGTCGTCAGTTGAAGTTGTTGTAATGAGCACGTCGGACGGATATTCTTCTGTTTTTTTTAAACGACGTATTGATTGTTGAAGTTTCCCCTTTATTTTTTTTAAATAGGGTAGGTAGGTAGGTAAAGCGGCCACCCGAAAAGGGCGCACTTAGGCCAACATTGACCCTTTGTGATACCGCATGGGAAAGCAGGTCCCATCCCCTTCAAAGGTCCAGCCATTTGGAGCTTTTAATGAAGCAGTTGATGGAGCTAATCTTTTCTTTTGAGATATCTCCCAAGGAGTCCAAAAAGTAGTCACCTAGGAAACTGCGCCTCCTTCTGGACAAAGCTGGACACGTGCACAACAGGTGAGCAGTAGACTCTTCCTCCTCCTCGTCCATGCAACTCCTGCAGAAGTCATTAGAGGCGATCCCCAGCCTACACCCGTGTGTGCCTAGAGTCCAGTGTCCCGTTAAGACGCTAATCACGGGACCCATGCTTTGTCTATTTAGAGCCAGTAGGTCCTTAGAGCGCTTGATATTTATCTCTGGCCAGGTTTGTCTAGCTATTTTACATCCTTAAAGTTCAGACCAGCGCCTGCCCGCTGTTCCTAAGGATATGGTATTTACTAAGAGCTTACATGTGGCAATAGGAATACCGAATTGCGACCGATCTGGTTCCATCGGTATGGTAGTACCCTCACGGGCAAGTTCATCCGCCTTGCAGTTCCCTGGAATATCTCTGTGACCGGGAACCCAGCACAGATGCAGACGGGTCTACTTAGCTATCTCGTCTAAAGATTTGCGGCAGCTCTTGACGGCTTTTGAGGTGATAATAACCGAATCCAGGGAGCGCAAACCAGCTTGGCTGTCGGACAGAATGCAAATATCAAGTCCAGATATCTTCTTCTTCCTTAGCCAAGACAGTGCTGCCTCTATAGCCGCGACCCCTGCCTGAAAAACACTGCAGTGGTCGGGCATCCTAAAGGACATGTTAATATCCAAATCTTCTGAGAATACACCACCTCCCACCCTACTCTGTAGTTTAGATCCATCTGTGTAGATGTGAACCCCTTCTACATGAGGGAGGATGCCATCCTTTCGTTCGTCCCTGGAGGGAATGGAGATCTTGCACATACCATTGAAGGCGTACATTGGTGTGATGTAGTCGAAAGAGTCAGGAATACCCTCAAAATGTCTTAAAATGGACGCATGACCTACATTCCTGGCATCCCATTGATGCGTAGCTTTTAGCCTGATAGCTGAGTTTGCAGCCATTTTTTCGCCAAAAAGCCTAGCAGGCAGCAGATTGAGCATAATATCCAATGCTGCCGTTGGAGTCGTTCTAATGGCACTACTTATGAATGAATACCTCTGCCGTTCTTTGTACCTTTGTTATCAGCCTATTGTATGTGGAGTACCTCTACGTAGGTAGTCACCTTGTCGCGGTGTAGGGGCTTGATATGTGCTGGAACATGTTACATGGAAGACTGGGATGTGGTCCAGCATATAAACAAAGAACTACCACCAACGTACAGGCTGAAAGTAGATGACTACGATTCCTGGTCAGACGTTGAGGGGCTAGCTAGGTTGCCCGCTTGGCGCTAGCTAATTGGTCAGCCCTTCGGGGAAGTGCGGCTATCTTTCAGACCAATGGCTCATTTTCAGTACGGTCATGTCTCTGCTGAGGTTGAGCCGCCGATAGCCGGGCGGGGAGAAGGAAAACTCCCTGGGGCAAGGGTTCGCCCGCGCTCTGGATCTCCAGTCTGGAGCGCGGACGGGCCTATTGCCTAAACCCACAGTGGAACAGCTATGCTTGTGGGCTTGTTTGACGGGGTAGAGCCAAGCTTAATAGCGAACTTGGGGTGCCCAGGCAAGGCCCCATTTCAATCCATGCCTTACCGCGCTACCGGGGCACTGGCGTGGTGGACCGATATTTCCCCTTTACTCGTGGGAACAAAATGAACACAGATAAACAAAAACCGAATGGCGAGAGCAGCCACAATAGCTCACACAAAGAGGCCACAGCACCTCAGCAAAGAGAGGCAGAGCAGCCCTCGATTGGCGCGAGCCAAACCGCCGACCTCCAAAATCCGATAGGCACGGAAGCAGCAGCTGAAAAGCCTAAAAAACTCAGCGGCGCGGGCAAAAAGAGGTTCAGTTACTTCCTCAAGAAAGGGTTCAGCAGAGAAGAGGCTTACGCCAAAGCTATGCTCCCTATGCCCACAAACAAGGTCGAAGGCGGAAAACCAGGCCCCAAAAGGCAGAGGTCGGACGAACAAACACCTCCAGAGGCCACATATAAAAAGCGGCTAAGGGATGATCAACCCTCCAGCTCCAAGACCGTAGCAGCAGCAGCAGCACCGGCTATTAAAACAGCACAAGCAGCAACCTCTGCAGCAGACGAAAATACATCCAAGAAGAGGCAGCCCACTGCCTCCTACAAGGATGTGGTGACAGGCATCAAAATGGCAGTACTCGCAAGAGACTATCCCAATACGCCCCTAACAACGGAGCAAATGGACTCCATCCAGAAACTCATCCTGGATAAAATCATAGCCGGAAAACAACAGGCTACAAAACCAGCGTTCCTGGGCGCTATCTACAAAGCAGGATACATGGTTCTGCATTGTAAAGATAGCGCATCAACAGACTGGCTAAAAGCGGCCATCACCAACGCGTCGCCTTGGGAGGGTGCTTCACTGTGGGTCACAGAGGAGTCCAAGATACCTCACTCGCGGATCGCTGTGGGGTACTTTCCCAACTCCCAGTCCCTGGAGACCGCTAGGATCCTGGACTTTTTGCAGGGGCAGAACAAAGGCCTCCACGTCGAGTCGTGGCGCACACTACGAAGAGCTGAAAGAGGCTCTAACGTAACTCTGGTCCTAGCAGTAGACCAGAAATCAGCAGCCAGCCTTGTGGAATCCGGTGATAAGGTCAACTTTAGATTTGGCCAAGTGAGTCTCAGGCTAAAGGCTGCATCCCCCAATGCTGATGAGCTGGCGGATAAAATGGATGCTGTGGAGTTGGAAGAAGAGGACGAAAGTACTCCATCCAATCCCTACTCAGTAGCACCAACATGAAGTGCATCCAGGCAAATCTTTACCATGCTAAGGCTGCAACGGCCAAACTTAGCAGAAGGTTTGCCTGTGGAAGCACCAACATAGGACTTATCCAGGAGCCCTGGATACATAGAGGCAAGATAGTAGGCCTCAAGACACCAAACACACAGGTAATCTATGACGTGGGTGCAGTCAAACCAAGGGCTGCACTTATCATTGATACCAACATTAAATATCTGCCATTTATAGAGTTTATGAATGGCGACACAGCAGCAGCACTCGTCGAAGTGGATGCAAATGGGAAGAAAATAGAGGCTGTCGTAGCCTCAGCTTACTTTCCAGGAGACACCAACGAAGCACCACCACCGAATATCATAGGTCTAGTGAACTACTGCAAGACACACAACAAGACGTTAATCATTGGTTGCGATGCAAATGCGCACAATACAATCTGGGGCAGTACAGATACAAACACAAGAGGTGAGTCGCTCCTAGAATATTTACTACAAACTAACATAGCTATTGTAAACAGGGGCAATAAACCCACCTTTGAAAATGCCATACGACAAGAGGTTCTTGACTTAACACTCATAACAAATAATTCACTTGATATGATCACGAACTGGAGAGTCTCTGATGAGGACTCAATGTCTGATCATAAACATATTCTCTTTGAAATCAAGGTGTTAAATAAGAGCGTAATGCTCTATAGAAGCCCTAAATCAACAAACTGGGATAAATACTCAGAGTGCTTAGAAACTAAGCTAACCAGAAGCATGCTTCACATAAGATCGACAGAGGAATTGGATGCATCAGTTGAAGCTCTGACTGACTCCATTATATCCTCATATCACGAATGTTGTCCACTCAAGACAAAAACCTCAACGAAGAGGGTCCATTGGTGGAACAAAGAACTAGCTAATTTGCGTCAAATAGCAAGGTCTAAATTCAATGTCGCAAAGAAATACAAAACATGGGACGAATATAAAAAATCCCTGACACTATACAACAAGGAACTGAGGAAATCAAAAAGGAACTCATGGAAAAACTTCTGTGAAGAACTTAAAGATGTCCCAACGACAGCCAGAATACAAAAATCACTGTCCAAGGGGATAATTAATCCAATTGGCACTCTAAAGGCACCGGATGGTACTTTCACAAACACTTTTAAGGATACACTAGAGCTTCTTCTTAAAACTTATTTCCCTGATTGCCGGCCTAACACAACCAGCGACAACGATCATGGGGTGTCAGCGTACAATCGCTACAGGGCAAGAAACTCTACTATCTTCAGAATAGTAAAATTTGAAAGGGTTGAATGGGCAATCAACTCGTTTAAACCCTGCAAATCACCTGGACCTGATGGTATATTTCCAGCCCTACTTTCAAAAGGGACCAGGAGATTAATACAAATTTTGGTTCAAATCTTTAGATCTACTTTAATATTGGGATATGTTCCTAAGGTTTGGCGGGAGGTTAAGGCTATATTCCTACCAAAGGGTGGAAATAAACCCCCCGAATCTCCCAAATCCTACAGGCCAATCAGTCTAACGTCCTTCATGTTAAAAACCATGGAAAAGATATTGGACTGCTACCTAAGAGAGGAGGTAATCTCTGATACTCCACTACATAAGCTACAATTTGCCTATCAAAAAGGGAAATCTACAGTCACAGCACTGCACACAATTGTTTGTGATATTGAAAAGGCACTAGGCCTAAAGGAGGTAGCCCTCTGTGCATTCATGGACATTGAGGGTGCTTTCGACAATGCGAACTTTCAAGCAATAGAACTGGCACTCTCCAACAGGGGAGCAGATCCAGCAATAGTAAAATGGGTAAGCAATATGCTAAACCAAAGAATAATCACAGCCTCTTTAGGGCAAGTTAACATGAGTGTTACAGCGGTAAAGGGATGTCCGCAGGGGGGAGTACTATCACCACTGCTATGGTCCATACTAGTTGATAACCTAATACAGATCCTTAATAATAAAGGATACAAAACAATTGGATATGCAGATGACATATCTATAATAATCCAAGGCAATCATGAAAGGACTATTGGAGACCTGATGCAAGATGCCTTAGACACAACTAGGGAGTGGTGCAGGAAAGAGGGGCTATCAATCAACCCCACCAAAACCACTATTGTCCCCTTCACCAGGAAAAGGACATTTGATATCCCAACATTAAAAATAAATGGAATAGAGGTACCCTTACATGAAGAGGTAAAATATCTAGGTATCATCCTGGATAAAAAACTCACCTGGGAGGCACACCTTAACTCGGTAATAAAAAAAGCCACGAAAAACCTTTCGACTACAAACCAACTTCTAGGAAAATCCTGGGGTCTGAGCCCCAAAATGACCTTCTGGATATACACCCAAATGGTTAAACCCATCATACTATATGGGGCATTGGTATGGTGGGGAAAAACAAAACAAACAACAGCCAAATTACAAAGGCTGGCATGCCTAAGCATCACAGGGGCTATGAGAACTACCCCAACTGCTGGCATGGAAGCGCTGTTAAATTTACCATCGCTACACCTAGCAATACAAGAGGAAGCTGCAAGGCAAGCACTCTCAATCCATGCAAATGAAAAATTCAAACCAGCAAATCTCACTGGACACCTAGAAATTCTAAATTTGGTCAAAGATGCTATGCATATGACCCAGGTAAGTGACCACACAGACTCAGTACTCAATTTCACCAAGAGGTACAATGTCATATTCCCATCAAGGGAGGAGTGGAACGATAGCCCAACATGGCTACACGATGATTCGCAAAAATGGTATACAGATGGATCCAAAACGCTCAAGGGGGTAGGAGCAGGAATAGTGGGACCTAGAGCACACAAATCAATAACCCTAAGTGCAGATACCACGATTTTTCATGCGGAGCTCTATGCTATAATGGAAACAGTGGAAATCTTATCTAAAAGAGGACTTAAAGGAGTAAAAATTAAAATACTCTCAGACAGTCAATCAGTCCTCAAAGCTCTTAAAAGCTACACATTTACATCAAAAGTCCTTATAGAGTGTAACAACGCACTCAACGAACTGGCCATCCACAATCAGGTCTCTCTGGTTTGGGTGCCAGGACACGAAGGACACGAAGGTAACGAAAAGGCAGACCTTTATCCCAAAAAAGGGGCTGAAGGATCATTTATTGGACCCACCCCCTTCTTTGGCTTTAATAAAAACAACATAAAACAAGAGACCAAAAAATGGATCCAACATAAAATCAGCGAATATTGGAATGGCATTGACGGCCTCGATCACTCCAAAAAATTCCTGAGCTTTGACGCTAATAGAGCAAAAATCGCTCTTACCTTAAACAAAAAATGCCTTAGATCACTCTCTGGAGCATTAACAGGCCACTTCGCCTGCAACAAACACCTACACAAAATAGGTATATCTAGCACGAGCACTTGCAGATTCTGCTGTGATGAAGAGGAGTCTGTGGGACACTTAATCACCAACTGTGATGCATTAGGCCACAGGAGACACAGGATCTTAGGTTCCTATATACTAGAAGATGAAGACCTTCAAATGCTCTGTCCAAAGGAGCTGGTCCGATTCCTTGATATACTAAGTATACTAAATAATTAAGTACGAAGGGGCGCACAATAGATCAAGTTGGTCGCAGTGCATAAAGGCCTTAGCCTAACCCTTACAATCATTACAACATTACATGTGGAGTTACTTAGGGCTGTCCACCAAGCAAGCACCCCATAGAAAAGGACTGGTCGTACCACAGCTGTATATATCCAATAGGCTACCTTAGGCTGTAACCCCCATTTTTTGCCTATAACTCTTTTGCAAGAGTACAGAGCCTTCCTAATGCGCTCGCTTATATTAGCCTTCCAATTCAGCTTCCTATCTAGGATCACGCCCAGATATTTAGCCTCCGCGACAATGTCAATATCTACCCATTAGTTTTGGAGCAATAAATTGAGGTATTTTATACTTCCTAGTGAAGAGTACCAGCTTAGTCGTGGTCGGATTAACCCCCAACCCACAGTCAGTAGTCCATTTAGAGAGAATGTTCAGCATGTTTTGCATCAAGTCCCTCAAAGTAGATATATATTTACCTGAGATACTAATAGCAACATCATCCGCATACGCAACCACCTTGCACCCTTCCCTCTCCAGTCGAACAAGCAGCTGATTTACCGCAAGATTCCAGAGTGGGGGTGAAAGAACTCCACCTTGAGGTGTGTCTCTGCACACGGACTTCTTGGCCGACGCCGCCCCCAGCTGTGAATTGATTATCCTGCTACTAAGCATGTTTTCAATCCACCTGCTAATGGCGGGTTCCACCTCCAAGTCTCGCATCGCACCGATTATTGCGTCTGATTTGATATTGTTAAAAGCTCCCTGAATGTCCAGGAAAGCCACTAGGGAGAACTCCTTGTTGTGCAGGGAGCACTCAATCCTAGAGACTAAGGAGTGTAAAGCGGTCTCCCCCGATTTACCCTTAAAGTAGGCATGCTGAGAGACTGACAGCTTCTGTCTGTCTATAGTGAGCCTCAGATGAATATCTAACAACCTTTCCAGGATTTTTAGACAGTAGGAGGACAGACTAATGGGTCTTAAGTCCCCTGGAGCTATGTGCGAGCTTTTGCCGGCCTTGGGTATAAAAATTACCCTCACATGCTTCCATGAGTCTGGAATATACGCTAATTCAAGACAACTATTGTAGATCTTTAGCAGCCACTCTATTACAAGATTCTCTGAATGCTGAATTTCAATTGGAGCTACACCATCTGGGCCAGAGTCTCCAAATGGTTTGAAGCTACGGATAGCCCATTGCAGTTTTGGCTTCGTGACTATGTCCGAGTTGACTTCAACTACATTCCCGCTGTGCTTCGTTCTCCGCGGAATGGTGCTCGAGCAACCAGGGAAGTGAGCCTCCAGAAGAAGCTCTAGAGTCTCATAACTACTCGAAGCCCAGGATCCATCCTCCCTCCTCAGGTAACCAGGTACCATTGGAGCAGTTGATAGGATCTTCCTCAACCTGGACGTTTCAGAGATATCTTCGACGTCACCGCAAAAGTTTCTCCACGATTCTCTCTGTGCTTTCCTAAGCTTACTTCTGAAGGCTCTGAGTCCTGCCTTATATAAAGCCCAGTCTGCACTATCTCTAGACTTCTTTGCGCTGTTGAAAAGTCTCCTACAGTTTTGTCTGAGTTCCCTAATTTCCTCCCCCCACCATGTGGGTTTTTGTTTCCCCCTGGGTCTACTGAGGGGGCAAGAGACCAATAGACCCTTATTAAGAGCAACCGTTAGAACCTCCACAGACCTATCAATTTCGTCACACGTGCTTGTGCTTGTGGGGTTCTGAGGTAGTAGTCTAGCTACAATCACCTTGTAGAGGTCCCAGTTTGCTTTCCTGACATTTCTAAAAGCCTTAGGGCTAGGTAGACTATCTAGAAGATCAAACTGAATTAACCTATGATCCGAAAAGGAATGTTGCTCTAGAACTCTCCAATTTGAGATCCGATCAAAAATTGATTCGGAGGCAAGGGTTAAGTCAAGGACTTCTTGCCTATTAGCAGTAATAAAAGTGGGTTATGACCCCATATTGCATACAGAAAGGTTAGTCGTTACAATATATTCATATAATCAATCACCTCGTTCATTGACATCCGTGCTTCCCCAGATGTCATGGTGCGCATTGGCATCGCATCCAATAATAACAGCCATCCGTTGAGCCTTTGCATCCACAACAAGCTTCTGTAGGTTGGCTTCTGGAAGGATCTCATGGTCATGCGCCATATAGGCCGAGACCAGCCAGTACCGTCCCTTGCCAGTTTCCAGGCAGACGGCCGTTAAATCCTTGTTGCTGTAATTGGGGAGAATAAATGAGCTAACATTATTCCTAATGAGGACACAAGACCTAGGTCTTCCTTCACTTACGGTATACAGCAAGCTATAATTTTCAGTCCTGAGACCACATACCAAGTCCCCGTATGTCCAGGGTTCTTGGATCAGGACAACGTCTACTCCGCCTTTTGCAAGACGGAGCTGAAGGCTGGCAGACGCCGCCTTCGAGTGATGGAGGTTAATCTACACTATTCGTAGCATCTCTGCTACTTGTAGCGCTGGTTACCTCCACCACCGTGACATCAGCCTCAGACTCCGAGTCTGACTCCAGAAGGACTTCCTCCTCACTGAGTGTGGTTGTCCCTAGGAAACTCTCCAAACCCCCCACAGTTGACATAGAGTCACTGCGTTTCGGGTGTATGGCGGAGTCCTCAGCAGCAGCAGGATCAGCAGTTACCCCTGAGGGATTCACTACCGCTTGATCCGCGTAAGACGGTTACCCGTCCTTTTTGTAGACCTTAAGGCTTGTGGATGAGAAGCCATAGCCCACGACCCAATTGGATTTCGCTAGAGTAGCCAGAGATTCGGCGTTCACCACAAGGGTCATTGACCTGTAATCCCCTCTTGGTTCCTCTACCTTAGTAACCTTCCAATTATTAGTCGGGAGCTGCTGGTTGCTCAACCTAAAAATCTCCAAGATAGCCTCAGGGTCAGACGGTTCGGCTGGAATCCACGCGCGCGCTCTAGGTCTACTAGGGATCAACTCCCTAGGTACGACTTCGAGCCTTGCGCCTGGTCATGCTTCACCTGTCCTGGAGATCGCAATCTTATAAAGGTCGACTGACCTTTGATCCGCGCAGGCAATCAACTTCACGTGGCCCTGATGCCATCCGCTGTCGCGAAAAGAGGGAAAACCACCTGGGAATTCCTTCAAAAGCTGGAGGTAGAACCTTGAAAGGCTTACTTCTACTTTTTTCCAGCACTCAGGAGCGATACTGCCATCCGGGTCATTACGATCTATGACCGCCATGACCTGGTGTCCTTTGAGCACTTCGCTGAAGGACTTCGTGGTGACAGTACCGCGCTTTTTAAACTTCTTTGGGTCCGGGTGGGTGGTCTCTTCTAGGGACCGTTGACGTTTTGTAGCCTTTTGTGTTGGAGCTTGAGACTCCTTCACGACTTTCGTCGCCCACTCGAGGGAAGCCTTCTGCTTCACCGTCCTCTCCTTCTCTGGGATCCGCGACTAGCATTCCACCGTCCGGAGAGCACCCCTTTTTACCTTATAGAACCTTTTGGTTCCCTGGTTAGCAACACTATCGCAGCACGTGGCTTTGCTTGTGCCCGGCTCGTCATCCTTAGATACAATAGCCGCCGCAGAGTGTGCAGAGGATTTTGGATACCCATCCGAAATAGCGTTTAGAGACCGCACGTCAGTTTTTTTTTTTTTTAAATTATTCATCTGGTTCTTACGGCCACCCGCTCGATTAATCAAGCTAAGGCAGCCAAAAATTTGAAAGGGGAATGGGTTGGTCAACTGTGGCACCGCCCCGTACCACAGCAAGGCCACCGTTACTACCTGAGGTGGACTGGTGTCAGGAAGGGGGGGCTCCGTTAGGATACAGCCTAATTAACCTCCTAGGTGCAAAACAACATCCAATGGGCTCGATCCCAAGAACACCCTGGATTAGGAGGGAGACAGTTCTTAGTTGGATTACTCCGCAGTAGTCAGTCCGGCTAGAGTAATCTTATAAGAGCCGAAACTCCGCCATCCTAACCCATTGCGTCATTGCAATCACTTAAGCCTTCGTACCCCGACAAGGTGACTGCTCTTCACGAAATAATTTAAATATGAATCCTAAAATTTTAAAATTGTCTATCTTCTTATTTTGAGAGTTATTCGTTTGGATTCTGCAGATGCAATTGTGTTTATGTCATAAATGTATTTACAATTTATTCTTGAAAAAGGAGCTCCAGAGTACTGGAACCATGCGTGAATGTTCTGGAACAATTTAATATTGATATTTTTGCTCCTGTCTGAATTGGATTGGAATAGTGATTCCCAATGTGAACTAACATTTTCCTATTGCTCTTAAAGTTGATAATGTAATGAGTTATTGTGGGCCCTATTTTCCAACATTTTAACTGGTCAATAATGATGTGAATGCCTATTATACCCAAAGCCTTTGCAAAATCGAGAAAATAGAGAAATGATTTTACATTCGGCATCGACTGCTATTTTTGGGGAATAGAATGCTAGAATGTGTGGTGTGTACCAAAATATATAGATGAGTCATTATTTAATGCAATAAAATTAGATTTGTCAATAAATTTCGATGACGTTTTCTTTTCATTCTTTATAAAGAGGAAGCATCAAAAACCTTATACCAGTGTGAGACAACTGCCACTAAAACCAACCTGAATGTCCAACGTTTAATCCTCCTGGGATACCGATTGGTAGTTACGTCAGCAGGCCATTATGAGCGTTACCGCTTCAAGCGTCTTTTATACTCAGCCTTGTCGTTGTCTGCTAATTGTAAGCATTCTGTCACAGTTTGATCGGCTAGTTGTTGCTGTCGTGGTTGTTGTTGTTGCTCACTCTTCCGGACGTGGTCAATATCCCAGAACCTCATCATGACACTCGCTGCAAACATGGGCACAATGTCCCAATTATTCCTTGAGGCACACTGGGACCACAATTGTCTTTAATATTGTGGGAGGTGTGCCAAATAGATGGGAGTGACAGCTAGTTGAAACCTGTACAGATACGACGTGGATACTTCACGCAAATCCATCAAACCTTTGCTCGCTTGCTCCTATTTAAACTGCACTTCTTTAAGCAAGCAGCTATGCTGCTCTAATTTCTGCCATAGAGCTAGTTGGCTTATACCCGTCGTTGTATAGAATCGCATCATTTCTCGAGCTCGATTGTCAAGGGAGATCTATCTTCCAAGCGATCACTAAAAACACAGTCTGATACGCGCAGGCCTGTATCCGCTGATACTGCGTGCCTGTTTTTCTTCGCACAAGTGAGTATGCTTTGCTCCTGCCCATATGGTTGCTGCATATAGGAGCAGTCTGTGACTGTGGAGAGCAGTCTTCTCCTTGCTCCTTGCGCTTCTCCCGCATTTTCGAGAATACCTCTGTTTTTAGGCTGGCAATTCTAGTTTTGATTTGTTTAGCCTGGATACATTGGATTCTGCTTACCGTGTCGATATCAGCTTCACGTCCACAATTTTCTAGCGTACTATGACATATGCAATATCGTAGGCATGCCCAACCGGTTTTGCACCATTTTCAGTACACCATCATGTATAGCGTTCCACAATGTTGATCCTGGACAGAACCTTGCCTATTGTACCCGTCACAACATTCGTTTTCGAACCTTTCTCCGTTTCTCACGTTTCACGTTCTGCTGGCAAAGTTGAATGCATTCCTGATGTCCAAAATGACGAATCAACTTTCTCATTACTGTTTTGCAGGCCTGTCCAGGTCCATCTGATTGCAAGATGCTGTATCATGACCATATCCACAGCATCTGAAGCATTTAGTGTGCGATATAGACTCGTATATGCTTCAATTCCATTCACTTCTTGGTATCCTTGGCTGGTAATGCTAAATTATAATCCTACGTCATACCGTACGTATTCCTCATACTCCTTATTGTGACTTTTTCTGTCCCGGGATACCGATTGGTAAATACTTTAGAAGGCCGTTATGAGCGTTACCGCTTCAAGCGCCTGTGTTGTTGTCTACTAATTTGCGCATTCTATCATTATCTGCGATCGCAGTGGCGACATCAGTTTGTTCGGCTTGTTGCTGTAGTCTTTGTTGCCACTGTTCACTCTTCCGCATACACCCAATATCCCGGAGTTTAATCATGACACGCGCTGCAAATAAGCAGTCGGCGTCCCATTTGTTCATCGTGGCACACTTCGCCGCAACTATATTTGATATTGTGGGAGTTCTCCCACATCTGCTGATAGCTCCTCTCGTTCCTGGTTAAAGCGTCCACACTGAAAGACGATACGAGTTTGGTTTGTACTTTCATGCTCTCAGTGGCAGGTAGGACAGAAACGAGTGTCCGCCAGTTGAAGGATAGGAACGATCCATGTCCGCTCAATAGCTGCGTTAGATAGAAGTCTACCTCTCCATGTTTCCGATGCATCCATAGTTCTATTTTTGGGATCAACTCAAAAGTCCAACAGTCTTTACTCGCTTGCTCCCATTTAAGTTCCCATTCGTTCAGCGAGCTGGTCTAATTTCTGGCATAGCGTTGGCTTTATACCCTGTGCTGCATAAATTCGCTGCATTTCTCGAGCACTAATGTCAAGGGGATCTTCCCAGCGATCACTAAGATAGCTTCCGTGGACACGGTTCGGTACGCGCAGGCAAATGAGTGGGGTTTGCTCCTGCCCATATGGGTGCCACATATAAGATTATAGAATCCGTGACTGTGTCCTTCTGCTCCCCCAATATTGGGGAGTATATAAGTGAGCGCACCATTTACTGATGCCGTCTTGGTGCTAACTGCCATTAAATGGTCTTTAAAGATCATGCGTGAATTGATGATGACTCCCAGACATCTAATGAAAGGTTTCGATTTGATGTTATGCCCATCAACTTTTACCGTCATGTCTTCTTTTCGTCTTCTTGTGCTAAGCAATACTACGTCGGTATTGTGGGCTACCAATTCTAAATTTGCATTGTTTAGTCAACGCTGGATTCTAGTTACCGCGTCGTTGCATGTCACCTTAACGTCTACAATCCGCTTTCCCACTACCACCAGTGCAATATCGTCTTCCTATCCAGCTAGTGTTGCGCCTGCAGGCATTTTCATCTTCAGAACGCCATCATACATAGTGTTCCCCAATGATGGACCAAGAACAGAACCTTGCGGGACGCCAGCAGTCACTGCATATTTTTTCCGGCCATTCTACGTTTCATATTGCAACACTCTGTCGCAAAAGTAGCTGCAGATTATGCGCCGAAATTTTGGAGTGCTCTCAGGATCCTCGTCCAATTGGCGGAATTGAATGCATTCCTGATGTCCAAAGTGACGACAGCGCAATACTTCATAGTGCCGTATGATCCGCAATGTCACTGTCGCCACACCATCTGCAGAGTCCGGTTCGGTTCGTCTGCTTGCAAGATGCTGCAACATGGCCTAATCCCCAGCACCTGAAGCATCTAGTTGGATATATACACTCTGACACACGACAGCGAACCTATCCCACTTGTAGGCTCTTCAATTCCATATACCCTATTGGCGTCCTCGGCTGGTCATGCTATATACACCTTATTGCGGTTTCATCTGGCCTACGAATTGTCGCCTGTTCTGCTAATGCGTCCAGCAGCTCCTCTTTTGTACTGAGTTCAGTGACCAGACCTTTACACTGTACCGTGACAACTTCACACTTGAACACTCACTACACCATTCAGGACTCCCTTGATGGCCGCTTGGAGTAAAACTGTGGTTGCCTTCTTCGTCCGGTTGAGCTCTAGGAGTAACTCTGCTTTCTGCGTCCGTCGGATCGTCCGCAGCTCTTTGCCCAGCGCCTCTAATTCCGTACTATTTTTCACCGCCCGAAGAATATTAGTATACGACATATTTTATACTCACCATCTTATAATAGCCTTGTGCATGTTACTTTAAGAGTTGCAGAACGCCAGAGCACCAAGTGCTAACATCAGCCCGGCTATTGTATGTGGAATAGGGTGGGGCGATTAGTATAGAAGGAAAAAAAATCTGAATGGACGCTTCGCGTTTCTGATTCTTGTGATTGTACTGAGCAAAAAAGTCCACTAGACCATACGTCTACGGTGAAAATCGAGCTTCCAGATTTTGACCTGCAGTTTTTTCTCAGACTTTTTTTTTGGAAAATTTGCAAATTTTCTTGGGCTCATATTTCGTAAAGTATTTGAAATTTTTACTTATTTTCTGGTCTGGAATGGTGGATCTTCATCATCTACATATTCGAGGTATTGTTGTAAATGCTCATACGGATTTTCCTGGTAAATGGCGGTTCAAATAACAATGCTTTGTCCTCTAAATCGATCATGTGAACGTAATCCAGCATTTCCAGACCCACTAATACCTTGTCATATTCAAGGTACGGAGCGTCATGTCCAGCTACTAGCTAGTGTTGCTAAGCGCTCAATCGACAAAAACCGTGAAGGTATAATGGCATATGTATCTAAAGGCCGAAAGAAAGCGCCTCGTATGGAATCTCGAAAAGATTTGGAAGGCAATCTTTGAATGAAAAATACACTGAATTGGAATTTTTGATGTGAAATCATTTAAAACACTAATTGCTTTCTTCTTGATTCATACTTTGTCTCACCAATACAATTACTTTGTACTTTAAATGAATTTTTCATAATTTTCAAAATAAATATTGAACAAAACAAAAAAAAAATTATATTTTTGGATAAAAAAAGTGGAAAAAAATAAGAAATAGAACATTTTTATGATTTTGCAATGTACAATTGAGTTCTTAACTATTGTCTTGGCTACAATTTTTGTCTGAGTATTGGATCGAAAATCTCAATGGTTTGGCTGTTATAGGCCAAAATATCCAACAAAAAAAAAGTGACAAAAAGGGGTGAATTTTCTACATTTTCGACTTTTCGACCATGAAAACGAACTTTTTTCTAAGTAATATGTTCAAAGAAATTGTAGCCCGAGACAATAGCTACAACTTTACTTTCGAAAAAAGTCAAAATTTCAAATACTTTACGAAATAAATCCAAAAAAATAAAGTCTGAGAAAAAACTGCAAGTCAAAATCTGGAAGCTCGATTTTCACCGTAGACGTATAGTCCAGTGGACTTTTTTGCTCAGTACAATCCCAAGAATCAGAAACGCGAAGCGCCCATTAAGATGTTCAAATCGCCCCACCCTAATGTGGAACCTTCCTCAACGATTCCAATGTCATGGTTGACCGTTTTTTTTCCACCAAATTCACCGGCGTCTTTTTGTTGCCAGTGTCCACTGTCCATTTCTCCTGTTCATCAGATTCCACCAAACACCTAGTAAGTGTTGTGAAGACGGAAATTATTGCAGGTATTTTCCTCACACACAACACTACCTACGAACCACCAAAGACACGTACTCAGCACAGGAGGTCATACCAGCATCAATATAGATCGACTCCTCCTACTACGAACAAACAGATGGCTGCACACACCATAGTACGAACACCTACCAACAAAATATACAATGTACACGCACAGACAACGTAGTCATATAGATTTCCAAATGCTTTGAAAATAAGTGTTCCAAAATTTGTCGACTAAAGTTAGCTTTTGTCGACTTATCGCACAAAACCATATGAGCCCCAGAGAAGAAGAGAAACGTGAGAGTGTGCAAAATACACACCAATAATATTGGTCCAATATGGTAAATCAAGAGAGCAATAACTTTGCGCTCTGGCAAAAGCTTTGCAACCATCATGCGATGTTCGTTTTTCACTTCGTACGCTAAATGTACATGAGGACTTTCGAACAAGCAAGCACGACAATCTCCGATCGTAATAAAAACTTAAAACAATGAAAAATACGACGAGATTGAATAGCATTAATTCTCATTTTTATACTCAACTATTTTGATCGTAAGCGAAACAGGAAATTTCAAGCGACAAATTTAAAAACCACTATAAAATAAATAATAATGTTTGCAACATTATGAAATATATGAATATAATAAAAGACGATAAACTGGAGTGCTTGTTTATGTTTACTTGTCGAATCACTTGCTTTTTTCCCTACTGGGATGGAGTCTTTGTTTAAATGAGAAATTGGGAGAGAAAGCTTTTTTTGTTACTAGTATGTGTGCCCAGTAAAGCTTTTGATAAAGTGCCACCATTTTTTTAAAATCTTTGGAAATCTATATGACTACAATGTCTGTGGTACAAGATTTGACAATTTAAAAAGCTAAACGCCCCCGTGTTAATTACACCAACAAGCTTAAACAATGACAAGCATAAACAATGGGAGCGCAGAAAACATGCAACGAAGAAACGAGTATACCAGTTGCAATTATTGGCTAAAATTATTGTAATACAGAAAACCAACAAACACAACGCACCAAAGAAGAGAAAATACAACAGTTCCTACAACTAAGCTCGGACAACGCTCGGGAAAGACTCAAGGTAGGACAGCCGATCTACTACACTAACAACAACATTACGAATAGACGATACGAGCCGCAAGAACAACAACAACAATACAGCTAACCAGTGTTGCCGTTTTGGTAGAATTCTACCAAATTTGGTCGGACGAATTTCAATTTTTTAATTTTGGTCGGATGGTAGGCCCAAACTGATTTTGGTAGATGTTTGAATAAAAATTTTAAATATATATTTTTATTATAATCTACCATGTGTTGCACATAATTTTATTTATAAATATTCACAGTTTACAAAATCATTACTATTTGTGAAACGCCATCTATGGAACGAGGCCAAAGTACAAAATCATTTGCCGTTTACTCTGATGTCTTAGACGTCGTAAACAGCTTATGGCCTCTGAACTGTGTTATGCTTGTTCGCGGTATTTAAAGACTAATAAATGTAAACAATGGCACATACGCATGAACATAAAAAAAATGTATAGAAAGTAAAAAAAAGCCAAAAACATGGACAAGTAAGTATTGAAATATAATTATTTTAAGTTTTGAAAGGATTTTCATAATATTTATTACAGATATATTACAAAGCAGCAAAAGCAAACAGAAACAAATGCCGCAGATAACAACAACGATGATTCGTGCAGGTAATTATTCATTATTAATTAAATGTGTTCTCAGTAATTTATTTGTGCTATTTCGCTGCAGTGATGCAAATGATATTCCGCAGAATTTAAAGCGAAAGTTCAGGCAAGAGTGGCAGAATTCATTCGATTGGCTGCAGAACAAAAATGGAACTTTCTCATTACTGTTTTGCAGGCCTGTCCAGGTCCATCTGATTGCAAGATGCTGTATCATGACCATATCCACAGCATCTGAAGCATTTAGTGTGCGATATAGACTCGTATATGCTTCAATTCCATTCACTTCTTGGTATCCTTGGCTGGTAATGCTAAATTATAATCCTACGTCATACCGTACGTATTCCTCATACTCCTTATTGTGACTTTTTCTGTCCCGGGATACCGATTGGTAAATACTTTAGAAGGCCGTTATGAGCGTTACCGCTTCAAGCGCCTGTGTTGTTGTCTACTAATTTGCGCATTCTATCATTATCTGCGATCGCAGTGGCGACATCAGTTTGTTCGGCTTGTTGCTGTAGTCTTTGTTGCCACTGTTCACTCTTCCGCATACACCCAATATCCCGGAGTTTAATCATGACACGCGCTGCAAATAAGCAGGCGGCGTCCCATTTGTTCATCGTGGCACACTTCGCCGCAACTATATTTGATATTGTGGGAGTTCTCCCACATCTGCTGATAGCTCCTCTCGTTCCTGGTTAAAGCGTCCACACTGAAAGACGATACGAGTTTGGTTTGTACTTTCATGCTCTCAGTGGCAGGTAGGACAGAAACGAGTGTCCGCCAGTTGAAGGATAGGAACGATCCATGTCCGCTCAATAGCTGCGTTAGATAGAAGTCTACCTCTCCATGTTTCCGATGCATCCATAGTTCTATTTTTGGGATCAACTCAAAAGTCCAACAGTCTTTACTCGCTTGCTCCCATTTAAGTTCCCATTCGTTCAGCGAGCTGGTCTAATTTCTGGCATAGCGTTGGCTTTATACCCTGTGCTGCATAAATTCGCTGCATTTCTCGAGCACTAATGTCAAGGGGATCTTCCCAGCGATCACTAAGATAGCTTCCGTGGACACGGTTCGGTACGCGCAGGCAAATGAGTGGGGTTTGCTCCTGCCCATATGGGTGCCACATATAAGATTATAGAATCCGTGATTGTGTCCTTCTGCTCCCCCAATATTGGGGAGTATATAAGTGAGCGCACCATTTACTGATGCCGTCTTGGTGCTAACTGCCATTAAATGGTCTTTAAAGATCATGCGTGAATTGATGATGACTCCCAGACATCTAATGAAAGGTTTCGATTTGATGTTATGCCCATCAACTTTTACCGTCATGTCTTCTTTTCGTCTTCTTGTGCTAAGCAATACTACGTCGGTATTGTGGGCTACCAATTCTAAATTTGCATTGTTTAGTCAACGCTGGATTCTAGTTACCGCGTCGTTGCATGTCACCTTAACGTCTACAATCCGCTTTCCCACTACCACCAGTGCAATATCGTCTTCCTATCCAGCTAGTGTTGCGCCTGCAGGCATTTTCATCTTCAGAACGCCATCATACATAGTGTTCCCCAATGATGGACCAAGAACAGAACCTTGCGGGACGCCAGCAGTCACTGCATATTTTTTCCGGCCATTCTACGTTTCATATTGCAACACTCTGTCGCAAAAGTAGCTGCAGATTATGCGCCGAAATTTTGGAGTGCTCTCAGGATCCTCGTCCAATTGGCGGAATTGAATGCATTCCTGATGTCCAAAGTGACGACAGCGCAATACTTCATAGTGCCGTATGATCCGCAATGTCACTGTCGCCACACCATCTGCAGAGTCCGGTTCGGTTCGTCTGCTTGCAAGATGCTGCAACATGGCCAAATCCCCAGCACCTGAAGCATCTAGTTGGATATATACACTCTGACACACGACAGCGAACCTATCCCACTTGTAGGCTCTTCAATTCCATATACCCTATTGGCGTCCTCGGCTGGTCATGCTATATACACCTTATTGCGGTTTCATCTGGCCTACGAATTGTCGCCTGTTCTGCTAATGCGTCCAGCAGCTCCTCTTTTGTACTGAGTTCAGTGACCAGACCTTTACACTGTACCGTGACAACTTCACACTTGAACACTCACTACACCATTCAGGACTCCCTTGATGGCCGCTTGGAGTAAAACTGTGGTTGCCTTCTTCGTCCGGTTGAGCTCTAGGAGTAACTCTGCTTTCTGCGTCCGTCGGATCGTCCGCAGCTCTTTGCCCAGCGCCTCTAATTCCGTACTATTTTTCACCGCCCGAAGAATATTAGTATACGACATATTTTATACTCACCATCTTATAATAGCCTTGTGCATGTTACTTTAAGAGTTGCAGAACGCCAGAGCACCAAGTGCTAACATCAGCCCGGCTATTGTATGTGGAATAGGGTGGGGCGATTAGTATAGAAGGAAAAAAAATCTGAATGGACGCTTCGCGTTTCTGATTCTTGTGATTGTACTGAGCAAAAAAGTCCACTAGACCATACGTCTACGGTGAAAATCGAGCTTCCAGATTTTGACCTGCAGTTTTTTCTCAGACTTTTTTTTTGGAAAATTTGCAAATTTTCTTGGGCTCATATTTCGTAAAGTATTTGAAATTTTTACTTATTTTCTGGTCTGGAATGGTGGATCTTCATCATCTACATATTCGAGGTATTGTTGTAAATGCTCATACGGATTTTCCTGGTAAATGGCGGTTCAAATAACAATGCTTTGTCCTCTAAATCGATCATGTGAACGTAATCCAGCATTTCCAGACCCACTAATACCTTGTCATATTCAAGGTACGGAGCGTCATGTCCAGCTACTAGCTAGTGTTGCTAAGCGCTCAATCGACAAAAACCGTGAAGGTATAATGGCATATGTATCTAAAGGCCGAAAGAAAGCGCCTCGTATGGAATCTCGAAAAGATTTGGAAGGCAATCTTTGAATGAAAAATACACTGAATTGGAATTTTTGATGTGAAATCATTTAAAATACTAATTGCTTTCTTCTTGATTCATACTTTGTCTCACCAATACAATTACTTTGTACTTTAAATGAATTTTTCATAATTTTCAAAATAAATATTGAACAAAACAAAAAAAAAATTATATTTTTGGATAAAAAAAGTGGAAAAAATAAGAAATAGAACATTTTTATGATTTTGCAATGTACAATTGAGTTCTTAACTATTGTCTTGGCTACAATTTTTGTCTGAGTATTGGATCGAAAATCTCAATGGTTTGGCTGTTATAGGCCAAAATATCCAACAAAAAAAAAGTGACAAAAAGGGGTGAATTTTCTACATTTTCGACTTTTCGACCATGAAAACGAACTTTTTTCTAAGTAATATGTTCAAAGAAATTGTAGCCCGAGACAATAGCTACAACTTTACTTTCGAAAAAAGTCAAAATTTCAAATACTTTACGAAATAAATCCAAAAAAATAAAGTCTGAGAAAAAACTGCAAGTCAAAATCTGGAAGCTCGATTTTCACCGTAGACGTATAGTCCAGTGGACTTTTTTGCTCAGTACAATCCCAAGAATCAGAAACGCGAAGCGCCCATTAAGATGTTCAAATCGCCCCACCCTAATGTGGAACCTTCCTCAACGATTCCAATGTCATGGTTGACCGTTTTTTTTCCACCAAATTCACCGGCGTCTTTTTGTTGCCAGTGTCCACTGTCCATTTCTCCTGTTCATCAGATTCCACCAAACACCTAGTAAGTGTTGTGAAGACGGAAATTATTGCAGGTATTTTCCTCACACACAACACTACCTACGAACCACCAAAGACACGTACTCAGCACAGGAGGTCATACCAGCATCAATATAGATCGACTCCTCCTACTACGAACAAACAGATGGCTGCACACACCATAGTACGAACACCTACCAACAAAATATACAATGTACACGCACAGACAACGTAGTCATATAGATTTCCAAATGCTTTGAAAATAAGTGTTCCAAAATTTGTCGACTAAAGTTAGCTTTTGTCGACTTATCGCACAAAACCATATGAGCCCCAGAGAAGAAGAGAAACGTGAGAGTGTGCAAAATACACACCAATAATATTGGTCCAATATGGTAAATCAAGAGAGCAATAACTTTGCGCTCTGGCAAAAGCTTTGCAACCATCATGCGATGTTCGTTTTTCACTTCGTACGCTAAATGTACATGAGGACTTTCGAACAAGCAAGCACGACAATCTCCGATCGTAATAAAAACTTAAAACAATGAAAAATACGACGAGATTGAATAGCATTAATTCTCATTTTTATACTCAACTATTTTGATCGTAAGCGAAACAGGAAATTTCAAGCGACAAATTTAAAAACCACTATAAAATAAATAATAATGTTTGCAACATTATGAAATATATGAATATAATAAAAGACGATAAACTGGAGTGCTTGTTTATGTTTACTTGTCGAATCACTTGCTTTTTTCCCTACTGGGATGGAGTCTTTGTTTAAATGAGAAATTGGGAGAGAAAGCTTTTTTTGTTACTAGTATGTGTGCCCAGTAAAGCTTTTGATAAAGTGCCACCATTTTTTTAAAATCTTTGGAAATCTATATGACTACAATGTCTGTGGTACAAGATTTGACAATTTAAAAAGCTAAACGCCCCCGTGTTAATTACACCAACAAGCTTAAACAATGACAAGCATAAACAATGGGAGCGCAGAAAACATGCAACGAAGAAACGAGTATACCAGTTGCAATTATTGGCTAAAATTATTGTAATACAGAAAACCAACAAACACAACGCACCAAAGAAGAGAAAATACAACAGTTCCTACAACTAAGCTCGGACAACGCTCGGGAAAGACTCAAGGTAGGACAGCCGATCTACTACACTAACAACAACATTACGAATAGACGATACGAGCCGCAAGAACAACAACAACAATACAGCTAACCAGTGTTGCCGTTTTGGTAGAATTCTACCAAATTTGGTCGGACGAATTTCAATTTTTTAATTTTGGTCGGATGGTAGGCCCAAACTGATTTTGGTAGATGTTTGAATAAAAATTTTAAATATATATTTTTATTATAATCTACCATGTGTTGCACATAATTTTATTTATAAATATTCACAGTTTACAAAATCATTACTATTTGTGAAACGCCATCTATGGAACGAGGCCAAAGTACAAAATCATTTGCCGTTTACTCTGATGTCTTAGACGTCGTAAACAGCTTATGGCCTCTGAACTGTGTTATGCTTGTTCGCGGTATTTAAAGACTAATAAATGTAAACAATGGCACATACGCATGAACATAAAAAAAATGTATAGAAAGTAAAAAAAAGCCAAAAACATGGACAAGTAAGTATTGAAATATAATTATTTTAAGTTTTGAAAGGATTTTCATAATATTTATTACAGATATATTACAAAGCAGCAAAAGCAAACAGAAACAAATGCCGCAGATAACAACAACGATGATTCGTGCAGGTAATTATTCATTATTAATTAAATGTGTTCTCAGTAATTTATTTGTGCTATTTCGCTGCAGTGATGCAAATGATATTCCGCAGAATTTAAAGCGAAAGTTCAGGCAAGAGTGGCAGAATTCATTCGATTGGCTGCAGAACAAAAATGGAACAGCATTTTGTGTGGCGTGTTCGAAGACTTTGACAAGTCACTTGACTCATCTAAGGGCACATGAAAAAACATCTCTTCACGTGACAAATTACAACAACCAAAAAAGAAATCTAAAAATACAGACTTTTTTTAATGAAGATGACCAAGCGCAGAAGAAACTTGTTCGTTATGCAGAATTGACATTAGTTATGTTTTGTATAACACACAATTTGCCATTTTGCTAATGGATTATTTGCCAGCGTTACTGGTGGAGTGCTGTCCTGATTCAGCAATCGCAAAACTTATTCAATGCGGCAGAACAATGTCTACTCAAATTGCAGATATAATTGGGAAGCAGGCAAGTGATCAAACTTTATCCGACCTGAAGAAAAAAAAGGTTTCCTTGATTGTGGATGAAACTACGGACGTTTCGACAAAAAAATGTCTCGTGCTTGTTGCGCGCTATTTTGATACTAGTTTTGGAATTCTAGATAAGTTTTTGACTTTAATTGAAATCTCAAAAGCCGATGCTATATCAATTTATAATGTAATTAAGGAGTTTTTTGTGTCATTTTCAATTCCAATGCAAAATTTAATTGGATTAGCAACCGATGGTGCTAATGTCATGGCTGGAGAGGTCGGCGGATTAAAAGCTTTGTTATGTAACAAAAACGACATCTTTTACATAAAATGTACATGCCACTCCCTACACCTTTGTTCAAGCTACGCTTACAAACAAATGCCCAATTCTTTAGAAAGTCTTTGCCGAAATATTTACAGTTATTTTTCTCATAGTCCTAAACGTATTGAAGAGCTCAAGGAGTTCCAAGACTATTGCTCTGTAAAGCCACACAAAATATTAGGTGTGTGTCAAACGAGATGGCTATCTCTGGAGGGAGTAATTTTAAGAATAATTGAACAATGGGACAGTCTGAAACTATATTTTATTTCCTGTTATTATGAAGTACAGGGAGTAAAACCAGCGCATATAGCGGAAGAAATGACAAGCAAAGTAAAATGCTATTTTTTGTTTTTATCTTATATTCTTCCAATTATTAATAATTTAAATAAGGAATTTCAATCTGAAAGCTCCCGTTTGCCGTATTTATATGCGGGTATTAAAACAAATTTTCTTTTAATACTAAGCAATTTTTTAAAAAGAGAATATATAAACAATAATGTTGAAATTGATTATAAAAATAAAGCAAATTTAATTGATATTTCAAAAATTTTCATTGGTTCAAAAGCGGAAATTTTTTTAAAAGCGAACTTAACTGATTCTGAAATATATGAACTTAAGTCTAACGTTTTAAATTTCTATGTTGAATTTTTGGATCAATTAAAACATCGATTTGATTTTAAGCGCGAAGACATTAAACTTTTAAATATAATAACGCCCCCAAGAGTAATTTCTTCGGAAAACTTAGATATATTGCCTCTTATTTTAGAGTTTTCTAGTCTTGTTGAATGTGATCCAGATTTAATTGTGACAGAGTGGAATTTATTGCGCCTCAGCGAGACATCTCTTTCACCTGATTTAAGTATAGACATGTTTTGGAAAAATGTATCTGCTATAAAAAATGGTTTGAATGAACATTGTTTTGAAAATTTAGTTAAATTTGTCTTTAATTTACTTTCACTACCACATAGTTCAGCCGCTGCTGAACGAAAGTTTTTGTCTCTATCTCTCTATAAAATCTAAATTAAGAAACAAACTTGAAATTAATACCATTAACAGTATCATGCTTTGTAAAGAATTAATCACGAACAAAGGTCCGCATACTGTATGGTCAGCTAAAAAAGACTTTAAAACCCCGAATAAACTGTAGTGAACTGAAAATATGTTAAAAATGATCTCGGATTTACTGACAAATATGATCTCCAAAATCTCTGTATATATAAGAGATTTTTTTTTGTTGATATAGTTTTGTATATATTTTTATTTAAAGAATTAAATTAATAGACTGAATTTATATTATTTTTTGTTTAATTAATAAAAGTTTTCTATAAATTAAATATTGTTTTTTTTCGTTACAATTTTGGTCGGTTTTGACCCAATTTGGTAGGATTTAGAAACAAATTTGGTCGGAAAAAAAATGTTCTTGTGGCAACACTGCAGCTAACACACAAAGCATCCACAGCAGATCGATCGCTACATACGCCTTCAGTGCGGAGATAGCAAAAGGAGGAAAGGAGAATACTTATGATTCAGTAATAGATAGATAGATAGACATATTTAAGGGTGTTATACACTGCGACCGAAAAGATCTATTGTGATGCCCCTATTTATTTGAAAGATGAGGATAGTCTCATCTGTAAATCTTCTGTCAGGTTAATTTCCGACAGGAATTCATATATTTTGGAGGAATCAAGATGGGGGATGCTGCTCGTATCTAAGATATATTCTCCAAAACACCTGTGTCTTTTGTGTGCCAATGGTCCGCAGTCTGTGATCAGGTGCAGTGAGGTTTCGTCACCTTCTCCACAGAATAGACAGATGGCATCTGAAGATATACCCAACTTGTTCAAATGGTAGTTGAGTATACAGTGTCCGCTTAAAATGCCTGTGATGATTCTTAATTTATTCCGAGCCATATTTATTAAGTCCTTAGCTCTTTTAGGATTAAAATCTCCCAGAAGAGTTTTGGACTGTCTTAATCCCGGAAGAGTTTTCCAGGTTTGACTTCGTTTTGCATCTGTACAATTCTTCAGTAGACCTCCAATGGTATTGGATGATAGTCCACAGAAAGGTTCAGGGCCGTTGAAGTGAGAGGCCGCAGCCTTCCTAGCTAAGCTATCAGCCTTATCATTTCCCTCTACTCCTATGTGGCCTGGTACCCACATTAGAGACAACTTGTTCATACTGCCTAGGGAGTTTAGCTTCCCAAGTTTAGACCTCACTAAGGCTTAGCTCAGACTCTTGAGTACTGATTGGCTATCAGATAGTATCACGATGTTTTTCCCCCGATACTTCCTGTCAATGTTAATCTGGGCACATCTTTCAATAGCGTGAATTTCCGCTTGAAAAATGTTTGGAACCCATTGGTTCCCAGTAGATGGTTCTAGGCCCAAATACTCCTGCCCCAGTTCCGTCCATTGTCTTCGAACCGTCAGTATACCATAAGAGGAATTTTCTCTAGTTTTATACGTCTCAGTTAGACCTTTGCATTCTTTTTTACAATTCATCATTGTACAATATTTGTGTGCAAAATTGAATTTTCTTGGCATAAAATCCTTGTGAGATTTTAGTATACCGTATTCTTGAGTAGAATTTTTACCCCATATATTTTGGGTGTAATTTGATTCTCTCGAGAAGATTCCTTGTATTCTGGGAAGAGATTTCCTAGCAGAGTCTTGAATTACTAGATGTAATGGTGTTAGATCTAGTATAACTTCCATTGCTGCCGTTGGACAGGTGCGCATAGCTCCAGTGACAACAAGGCAGGCTAGGCGTTGTACTTTACTTAATGCAGATTTCGCTGTCTTAAGTCTAACTCTATTTGACCAGGCTACAGAACCATAGGTGATGATCGGTCTCACCATCATGGTATACATCCAGCGAACGATTTTTGGGTTACATCCCCAAGATTTACCAGCAATCCGTCTACATATCATTAAGGAAGCTGTAGCTCTCTTGGTGGTTGCTGTCAAGTGAGCCTTCCCCAATAACTTTTTGTCGAAAATGACTCCGAGGTATTTGGTCTCAGAGCTAATATCGACCAGTGTACCATTTAGAAGAATAGGTTTCATATATGGTAGAGAACTTTTTCTAGTGAACGGCACAATGGTGATCTTTGAGGCATTGATTTTCAATCCTGTTCCCCTGCACCATTAACTAGCTGCTAATATGCCCCTCTGGTTAATATCACAAAGAGTGGATTCAGATTTTCCTCTAGCTATTATCACAATATCGTCCGCATATCCTTGAAATGATATGCCTAGATTTGTGAGTTTTACCAGAAGATCATCAAATGCTATGCTCCACAAAATGGGTGATAATACCCCACCCTACGGACATCCTTTATTGACTTTGACTTTAACAGTTTTGTCACCTGCTTCAGCTACAGTCAGTCTACTGTTGAGTAAAGCTCGTATCCATTTGGAAGTGGTATTATCTATTCCTCTATTGCTAAGGGCCCTAATCATATATTCATGAGGAGTGTTGTCAAAAGCCCACTCTATATCGAGAAAGGACTCAGTAGTAAGTGTGAACATTTACTAGAATTACAACAACAACAATTGTAAAGCGACAACAACGCCAGCAATTGTTTCTGGCTGCGCTGACTGCAGACACCAACACTTCGGGTCAATAGGAACCACTGCTGTCAGATGATTGACCACTGTAAGTTGAAGGTGGCCCAAAGTCAACAAAATTTGCAACAACAACTAGCATGGGCTTGACAACATCCGAAGCTGGCCAACGGAGTACAGAACCATACAACAGTGGAGCCACAACAAAACAATGCACGGGCCTCATATAAGCAGGATGATCTGGCCCATAGGATCTATTTGATCCAGCAGCACTCGGCGAAAACGCATCGCACTTGGTACCGGCATACAGCGGCATCGACATACCAACACACCATGGTGAGATTCCAGAGCAATACGGCAAAGTATAGTAGACTCTTAGTCCAACACTTTTGACTAAGTCCGAGACAGCACCACAAGTTTATGATTCTACCGATTCGACACTAAGACCAACGGCAAGACCGCCGATCTACCGATTCTCGCTGAGACTAAAACTGCCAACCGTGAACACACAAACGGGACATGACAGGATTATCATAGTTTAAATCGGTAATATAGTATTCATAAATTACTGTCACATATATTTAGAATCTAATAAAGCACTAGTATAGTTTTAATGAAATCACTAGTTCACGCACGTCTATTTATATAAAGTTCTGCACACGACCCTTGGAACCGGCTGAGTTTTACCCCAGCCAAGAAATAGAGTGGTTACAGTATCTCCATCCGAATGGAGCTATCCCTCGGGGCCAAAGCCGTACATGGTGTCCTGTTGTTGCTTTAAAAAAGGTTCACGGTAGATTCAAAGCTGCTATCCTAATTTGAAAGTGCAAAGCAGGGAGCCCAACGTGAGTTGAGAATGTACTTCCAGGCTTGCCAAGTTTTTACCGAGCTGCAGTAATATATGTACCACCATTTCATTGGTATACTACTACACACAAAGAGGACAGTCACTGCAGCCACCAGCTCAAAGCAGCTACTCTGAATTACGTTCCAGCGCCGTTATAACCACGATTCCACTAGAGTCAGACTTTATTTATAGACAACGCTAATCCCACGATATCCCTCAGTGGTAAGACAATTTCCCGCGTCGATCCATCGCTGATCCCTCGTTGTCCGTCGGTTCTCAGATCATCCCTGGATAAGTCGTCGCTCATAATCAGCTAGTGCTAGTATACCATTGCCCGGGGTCGCCACGAGGAGGCAGTGAGTCTTCTTGGAGGCGTTTTTTGAAGGCTCGCCCTGACCCTTAGAGAATGGTGGTCAGACACTCTACCTTAAGCATATCCTCCCTGATCCAACCTATTCCGATGCCTACTATTGACGTCACCTGTGGCGAAGATAGTTGAATTTGAGATGTTCAGCACATTTCCAAGATTATTTTGGCTAAATTGTTTTTAAGGGAAAATGTATGCTGAGATTAACACTAACATGTTTATACCACGTTTAGTTTTTATTTAGAGATATCTTAATGAAACTTTCCAAAAGTATAACCTGGACCAATATACACAACCAGATTGTTTTATGAACCCATTTGGGTGAAGAATATTGCCTTCCTCCCAGATGTGCAATTCTGTTCACCTTTTTTAAAGTGAAATATTATTTTACTTCGGTCCAACTGATGGAATAGTCACTCAAGTAGTTGTATAGATGTGGCTCTAACTAAAAAGTATGCAAAATGTAAGCGGTATAATTCAACTGCCACTCGCACTATTAACAAATGTTTATAACTTAGTCTCTATTTGTATTTGGTATAATATTTTCTTAATGCAAAAAGAAGTCGCTCGTAGGCACAGGGTGGAAAAAATAGTCCGATCGCTGTGAATACTAAACGATGACTGAAATATTATACGAGTATATGTGAATAATACCCTCACATTCCTGACACTCATCTAAGAAGAGAGGCTACAACCGAGACGCATAATTAATTATAATTAATTGTTCTCTACTCTCTAAAAAATTCACTCCTCACACGGACTATTAAAGAAAAAAATACAACAATAAAAAAAGAACAAAAATTTATAAAAACAAATTTAATTTCAATTATCGAAACATCTGCAAAATAAATGCATAGCAGATAACAGGATTGTTGACAGATCTACTGACAAAATTGGAGAAGATTTTATACGGTTTAAAAGACAGATTGGAGGAGAAAGTTAGCAGTGTTTGGAAAACAATTCAAATCATAAAGTAACAAATGGCTCCAATTAGCGCTGGCACCACATGTTGAACGCCACAGAAAAGGTACCCAACCGAGGCAGAGAAAATGACTTTTGACAATTTAAATTGCAAATTAGGTAAAAGAAAAAAGCAAAAATAAATGGAGTATTTCCCAGAAGGCAAAGTCAAGCAGGCACGTTACCCTCTCGCACTGAAGTTGACCCCGCAATGGCACTATTAGCCAAATGAAATTCTCTGATTTTATTGCCTCTTTGTTAAATGGCTTCGAAAAAGTTAATCAAGCGTGTCTTTGATGCTTTTCATGATAAGCAATTCAATATTCTGTTTCTTCCTTGTTTCGTTTCCTTCTTAAAGGCAACTAAAGCCAAAATTCATTTAACAAATATTATTTTAAGACGCATTTTACACTCTCTACCCATGGTCCCTTGCTCCATTAACGCTGTGAGACACAGTGAGCAGACACCGTAGCACACACACACACACACACACACATACTCACACATGAATAAACACGCACCTGGTGAAAATGGATTTTTTTATGAATTAATAAAAGCATATTCGCTACAACAATAACAGAGGCGCCAACACCAACAACAACATAAACAATAGCTGACAACATTTTAAAGGAACTTATTAAATTTTTTACAACACATTTAACAAGAATTTTCACTTTATATGCAAACATATGAAACACTATAAACACAATCCCCTAAAAGTATGCTAGCAGCGGCAACTTGTGCGAAATTTACTTTCTATTAAATTTAAGCATAAAGTGAATTTCACCCTCTAATATGATCCAATAACTGCCACAGAATTACTACCACTACCGCCAACAACTGCACAACCAAAGAAAAAAATTAGCAAACCTGTATTAATAAATAGGATTACTAGGAATAGAAAAAGACTTATAGTCCAACGTTAATACGATAAATTTGTCATTGAAAGGTGGCAGTGGAGATAAAATAGTGATGCAAGTTGTTTCATTAAATCAGTCTCAAAATTAAAATTTCTGGCTTAATTCATAAGTTATAAAAATTCAGAGGTGATTCAGCGTAAAATTACACTGTTCAAGTTTTTGACACGAAATTTCTGGTACAAACGTGAAAACCATATGGTTGTGTTTGGATGAGCCCCCTGAGTACTACTCCATCGATGAAAGTGCCAACTTGGCTCATTGGGAAAATTTTATGGCGTTTTGTTTGAATTTCGGTCAATTAGTGAATTTTTTACCATTTAAGCCCATTTAAGTCGCTATTCCTGTATTCAAAATTTCTTTCGTTATTTTTATACGGCTCGCAATTACTAGTTCTACCATTAGAACGCACATTTCAACTGAGAAAATCAAATTTTTTAGCCTATTTTCATGATTTTTGCCCATTTTTCATCGATTTTCCCCATTTTTTGCTGTTTTTATGCGCTTTTTTGTAGTTCTTGCTCAAACTTATCGATATAATTCTTACCGATTTTCATTTTTACAATATACTATGCAATATTATTGCCATTTCAAGCAACTCAACACACTTTTTAAATACAGAAACCATCCTTTTTACGCTTTTTCTGATGATTTTCGCGTTTTTTATTGATTTAAATAAATTTTTTGAATACATTTTTTCGGTATAAAAATGAATGGAAATGCGTGTTTCTCCGTATTAATGTAATTAATTTTAAATTGGCAATTGAAATATAGAATTATTCAATGGAATATCATTCGTTATCCTCCAATTCCATTAACAAATTCCAGCAAAGATCTGCCAAAAGTGAATCTAATTTTTGTATTCTTCGGTTGGATTCGGTTTTCTTGGGATTGGCACTAACGGAGAATGGGGAAGAGTCGTTTGAGCTGACGGAACACTTTGGTAAATATATTGCATCGCCTTTCTTCTGTTCATACCCACAACATAATTTTTACATACGTAGCACATGTTTTTTTCGTGGTCGATTGGCTCTGACCAAATCATCGGTATTCCATATGGCATTCTTTCCCGACTACCTGCTCTCCAATCAGACAAACGTGCTACACACGATGCACAAGCCATTTTAGGCACCCACTCAACATTACGAATCACTGGAATATTGAAGTACTGCTCGTACAATGTTGCAATTTCATCAGTAATTGTTTTCTTCATAATGGTCCACTTTCCGCACATATAACAATAACGATCGAAGTTTTTAATGCATTCATCCATTCTTTACTCACTTTTTAGCTTTTTGGGTTTCCTGAATGTTTTACGTGCTTCTTTATCTGATCAACTTCGTGTGTGTAGTACTTATCTAATTTTATTTTCAACTTATCTAATATTATTTTACAGCGTTGTATATTTTAATAACAATTATGACTACTTATTACATATGTACATTGTTGCATTCCATTTGTATAATGCTAGGGATGTCACAACATTGTAAAAATGAAAATCGGTAAGAATTATATCGATAAGTTTGCGCAAGAACTACAAAAAAGCGCATAAAAACAGCAAAAAATGGGGAAAATCGATGAAAAATGGGCAAAAATCATGAAAATAGGCTAAAAAATTTGATTTTCTCAGTTGAAATGTGCGTTCTAATGGTAGAACTAGTAATTGCGAGCCGTATAAAAATAACGAAAGAAATTTTGAATACAGGAATAGCGACTTAAATGGGCTTAAATGGTAAAAAATTCACTAATTGACCGAAATTCAAACAAAACGCCATAAAATTTTCCCAATGAGCCAAGTTGGCACTTTCATCGATGGATTAGTACTCAGGGGGCTCATCCAAACACAACCATATGGTTTTCACGTTTGTACCATTTTACAACTTGAACAGTGTTATGTAGAAATGTACTCTGTATTTTGTATTTGGAACGGTTCAGGTCAAATCTGGCTCAATAAATCTTATACATATGCTACCCTTCACATTTGTTTCGAGACTGAAATCATTGTAGATTAGTCAAAAAGAAGACTTGCATGCTTTCTTTTCCTTTTTTTAAGACTTTGTCAAAAAAATTTCACAAAAGGTAAAATGAAAATAGCTCGTCGGCAGATATAAAATTATATTCTACTATCTTTTATAACTATAATAATATATCAGGACAACATTCTGATTAATACGCTCTTTCGCTCTCATTTTGTACTTTTTTATTAGTGGGATTCGTCCATTTCCATGGTGAACAATTCAACCATTATTTGTAAGATAAAAGTACATTATGGGTTTCCACACTTATTTAATAGCAGAAATTGGTAAATACAGCAAATATAAACTGCTCATCTCAAAGTGTTTCCACTTCCACTATGAAAGCGTTAAGACTTTGAGTACCAATAAAAAATACAAACCTAAACTTAAAATTTATAGGGCAATTAATGACAAAAATCGTAACCAGATTATTTTACAATTAATTTTTCGACGATTTGTTTCGTACTTGCAATGCCATTATATGGCCAATAGCTCTTTAGTGCAATTTTATTATTAGCTGTAGTTATGAAAGAAGAGTACCATGGTAAATTCAGCGAGGTTGAAAGAACAATGAGAAAATCATACAGCGAGTGTGAGCTCATTGTCAATAAACGAGCTCTCCTGATAGCACTCATTACACCTGTATCCAGCTGCTTGAAATAAATACTCTAGAGCTGGTATCTTCTTATTTTTCGATGCAAACCTTGAACATAAACGGCATATAATTTAATTTTTTGGCACGAGACCGCAAATTGACAATTATATGACACTATATTTTTACTCAAGGCAAGCCACTCGTTTATTGAAGAATGGAACCATTGAAAACATAGGTATAAGATATCCTACACTTATCTAACTTATTTCTCAAGGTATATTAATTCAATCACTTCCTTTTGCATGCGTTGTATAAACAATGACGACACCTGCTGGTGAAAATTAGAAAAATAAGAAGTAAGAAAAAATTAAATGCTAGGGCAAAGGAAAATAAGTAATAAAAAGGAAAAACAAAACAACAGGTGAGCGAACTTTCTTGTGAATTTTTTATCAAGCTCTTGTTCAAAGCAAACACAACTAGGATGTTACCGAAATTTAATAAAATGTGGGTAAAATGGTCATACTTGTGCCTGGCATACATACTTTTATTAAACAATACCTAAACGATTGTATGGAATCTCCTGCTCATGCTTTAGAAATTAAAAGTTGTGTGGAATTTTCATAGAAATTTTGTTTTGCAAAGTTCTTTCCGAGTAGAAGAGAAATATCTCCTGGAATCCTACACTTATTGCAAAAACGTAATCCAATCATTTTATATTCTAGGAAACAACATGTTTTAGCCAACAAGAATCGTAAATCGTGCTGAAAAACTTAATTCAAGAGATAGTAGTTTTATTATAAAAAAATTTTCCGATTTCAAATCAGCATCCCATTTAACAAAACAAGTGAAGTCCACGTAAGAATCTACTAGCACTGCCAAGAGGTTTCCTTTGTTATATACCGCAAACGGTGTTCTACCGTTTCTGCAATAATTTCTAATTATAATTGTCATGTTCACATCTTAAAGATAAAATACCAAAAAGGATAGCGACCATAATTATTATTGAGAGGCCTAAATTATAGCACTCTCTTGTTTAAGAATGGGGTTCTTAAAGTTAATTGCAATAAATCCGAGATATTTCACACGATTGTTTCACAAAAAGTATAATCTATCGAGAGAATAACAGATTTACCTAAAATGAAAAATTATAGCATTCTTCGGTATAAAATTGTGGTTTTACTCCTAATTAGTAACTAAAACTATTCACTCTAAGAAAATCAGGCTACGCTCATAGTGAAAGTAAACGAAAAACTTAATATAAGGTTATGTTTGTATTTTTAGCTTTTTGATAAGTTTATAAACTACAGATTTTCTATTGCAGAATATTTTAAAGCACTATATAAGCTTGAATTATCAGGGTCAGTCTTCTTGAACGATTTTGTTAGGAGCACTCATCAAAGGTAAGTTGTATCGAAAGAGGCAGTTGTCTCAATGTGCTGCTGAGTTGATACCGTCGTGGCCTAGGCAAAGTCTGGAGAATTTAATTATGTTTTTGTGACAGCTCTCTTGGGGTAAACAACAAAATTGCCAGATGGCATCCTGCTGACTCCCCTCTTTGGTATCTTAATAATTGTGTATGAAAAGTTTAAAAGAGTATTGTATTCGAGAAGGGAAATACGCCATAAGCTAAGTAAAAAAATCAAGAGAAGTGGGTATAAGCGACAGATTAATGGAGAGAGACATAAAGTTTAATGAGAGTTAATCTATGTCTTAGAGCAACTATTCGATCTATACAGATCTTAGAGCGAATATAACATCGTTAAAAAATACCTTTCAGATTTGTTCCTGTCAGTTTGTTTTTTGTCAGATCTTCCTCTGATTGGGATATAATTTCTTTGCAATTACATAAAAAAGCGCTTTTTTTATATCGTGTTTATTGGTATAATTAATTATACAAACAACTTAATGTTAAGCTTAAAGTTAAGGCACTAACGATTCGGGTTTTCGGCCTATATTTTATTTTATTGTAGTTGATGCGTTAAATTTCAAAAAATATTTTGGAGGATCTTTTTATGAATATGGAGATGTTTTCGCTGAACATCGATAACACGACAACAATATGATAATTAATAAAATGATTTTTTTAATATCTTATTTTCAGAAAGCACTGTATCCAATTTTCTGTTGAACCTGTTCATCTATAAAATACACCAATTTCATAAACACCATCTTTTCATAAAATACACCAATATTATATACTCGTATATATTGAATATATTGAATTCGTTAGTTAACTAGTGTTTTTCTTATGCTAAGATAACTTTGTTAATAGTTTGAAAACCTGTTGGAAAACGTACAACGCCATATACTAATAAACTCTGTTGACTTTGCGTAAGGAATATTTGTCTCTTGTTGAATTTAACGACCAGAAACTTGAGCAATTTTGTAAACGTAGCTGAAGCAAAATTCAAAGCAATTTGCATTATTTACTTTGGAGAATAAATGTTTAAGATGTAAATAATAATAATTGCAGTGTAAGACAACTGCTCTGAAAGTTCAAAGGACATTTCACATTTTCAAAGTGATTTCGAGCTGCATGTTCACACACATACACATATAAACACAACAGTCTACAAGGTGTTTACTCTGAGCAACAAATATGCAAACATCACAATCAATTGCAAAATCAGCTTAAACAAGAAGCACATTTCCTTAATACGTCAATCAAATTTGACATACGTTAATACACCTACACATAGCCCCATGCTCGTTGCTGTGTGCTGCGTCAGATGCGAATTGAATCAATTGATCTCACACTAATAAGACAACATTTATTCTAGGAATTACGAAATCGCATTGGAAAATTGCTCTCACATTAAATCGAGGAGCTGACTGACTAAGGCTGCCTTGGGAAGAGACGATAAAAATGATTATTATGGTAGATTTGATTTTCGCTTCAATCAACACATAAACCTTCACTTGTCCTTATGTATTATCCTGGTAAGATTTCCGATATGTCAGACATTTGTAGTTGAAAGTCAAACGTTTTTCAATTTGGCGTTTACATTTGTCAGCTATAGCAGCAGCAATAGCCATTTATACCCAATATAAACGCGAAATTAACACAAACACCTTCACTCATTTGGGTTTGTGCAGTAAACGTGTGATTCGTCATACGATGCCAATTGGAAGCTTCAAATATAATACTGAATGTTTCTTAGATGTAAACTTAAAGAAGGCATGTGCGCTTCTCTTACTTTCATGTGAATTCCAAATTTTCATTCATGAATTTTTTTACGCAAAGTAATTTTGATTCTAGAACCAAATTGTCAAGTAATATTAAATATCTTCGTTTACTAAAAACTAGCGGCCAGTTGAAACCGTTTCCTACTGGGGTTGCATGTGAAATACAAATATGTGAACTTCCTTGAGTCGAACGCAGCTGGTGCTGTTCATGCTTGATATGTACCAGGATTATGAAAGCAAATGTGAGCCGTAGTGCAAAAGATGAAGATGTTGATGATGATTATGTTGGAATTTAGCAATTGATTTTATTATCTGGTTGCTTGCTCGACCTAATGCCCATGCTAATGCAGCTTTTTCAATTATATAGCATTATTTCTATAATAAAATGTTTTAAAAGCTTTTACTCACCGAAGAATTGTAGCAGACCAAGTGAAGTGAAATGATGTAAGAATACAATAAGCCAAATAAAGACTGAAGTAATTGAAACAACTTACAGTCATGATGAACGATTTTGTGACTGATTTTTATAAGAACAGGAAGCATTATTTTTTGCCACAATTATAGCGTTGGGTATGTAATTTTTTTCTCAATTAGCTATCAAGGGCTCACGGCTTTCTGGCAACCCTGTACAAAGTGGCACGCGTTAACGTAAATGTGTTTTTATTTTTCACGTCGCTGCCTTTAATAGAACGAATCATGGAGGAATGATTAAATATTTGGCTAAAACTGCTAAATCTGTATCGGAATCGCTTAAATGTTGTACGCTATCTGAGTGACGCAAACGATTTAAGGATGAAAATTCGAGCATACAATGTTCATTGGGATGCAATTCAAGAGAGAAGTGTGTGAAATATGTGTATGTTAATAAAATAACGATAGTGTTGTCGAAGAATAAAACATTTATAAATATATATTATAAACGTTTTATTCTTTTTTAAATTCAGACTTCATATCAAATTAATAAATATTTGGTACTATCACAGAATTCGTCATAGGTTCGATTGTCGCGAAAGCTTCGAAAGTACTCTAATAAAACTCGAATGGCTCCTAACTTAAATTCGAAATTCGTAGAGACGCATCTCTAAAAATTATAATATACTCCGCTAATATTAGTCCATATGTCATGAAATTTTGACAGTATATCAATGAGGGGATCTACCTCTCTGACGCTTGTGATGGAATGGCGGCTGAAATGCAAACACAGGTATGGTTATCAAGATTCCTAATCAAACTTTATTCACAAATCTTGTATAGATCTAGAGTTAGGCATATACATTAATAATGGGCATGTCATTGGAGTTAATCGCAACAATTTTTGCTTGCCGTTTTACACTGATTCTGTTATCCACCTTATGTAATTTCGTCTATAGGGACCCAGTAATGAATATTTGTGAATTGTGTGCGTGGCAGTAAGTGCACACCTCCCATTTTCTACACGTAGGCTACTGTTGCGGCAAAGTACATTACTGTCTAGTATATCATCATTAGGAGCATAGCTAGGGTAATTTTCAGTGGGGTCCTCAGAGTCGATTATATAGGAAATAGACGTGGCCACTCCTTGTGTATGACCTTATAGTGCTATATCACATTTCGAAAACATATTTTGTATAGATCGTAATTTCTAATTATGTGTTAATCGCGAAGAATAAAGGAATACTAATCCTGGCAATTTCTACGATTTTTTGCCCAAAACATTCAATGGAGATGAAGGGCAATATAAAAAGGCTGCAGTACTCCCGGTACTAAAATGAACTCTGCTGGAGATATGGGAGCTAGGCGTAGTCATTGTCCAAATGGGTTCATATAGCTATCCGATTCTGTCTTAAGAACCCAGCTATGAATTGGATGTTTCTTCCTGATTTAAAGTTTCTTCCTGTTTAGAAATGCATATTAAAATGGCTCTTTCCAATTTAGTAATGAACCCGGATTCAAAATGGAAATTTAGTACCATAAGTTCCATAATTTAAAAATCACAATCTTTTTTTATAGGTCAATTTACGGTTAACAACGATTTAATTGAATTATTATTATAAAAGAAGTAAAGTGTGTTTCAAACTTTCTGGTAATACGGTTAAATAATCTGTATGTTCGCTCACATCATTGTCAATTGAAGATACAAATGTCCGTCAATTGAAAAGTAAAAAAATCACTGTCAAACTGTTAACGTGTTTTTGCTGTGGCTGTGCCGGAAGCTCCAATTTTTCACAGCAATTTAACTAAATTTGCGTGTGTTCATCGCATTTATGCCAATTACACAGCCAACTTTGCAAATGAATGCATAAATTTGTCCACATTCAAACGTCAAACTTTTCAGTCAAATTAACGCAGCAGTTATCATCTCGCACACATACACATAGAATGGCCGTGTCCTATTTATATGTGTGTATGCACATATTTGCCGTGCTCATACATTGACTGCAATATTTCATGAATGAAACATTTCACTACAAATATGAACTGCAAAATCAATTTATAAAACTGTCATTTTATCAATTTGACAGTTTTATTACAAAATTTATAGACTCTGATGTTGGTTTATGTGCGAGCGTTTGCCGAAATTTATACTCTCCGTTTGCTGAACGAGCATGCACATGAAGTAAGTAATGCGCGCCCACAAATCTCCCCAACCACCCGCACACAGGCCCATACGTGCACATTTGCTCTTATCTCCGAGAGTCGGCTGCGTCCTAGCATTGCATGCCACTAGTCCATATTTTCAGTTATTTTTCGGCAAAAGTTTCGCATTCGCAAAAAGTTAGTTTGCAACATTTTGTTTGACAAATTCATACGTGAGCAACATGACATTTGTGTACGTTTGACATTTCGGAAAATTTGCCACTGCTAAATGAAAGTGCTTAAAATTTAACTCTCATTTTTGACAATGCTACTACCTCGCCTGACGAATGAAATTCAATTTTAAACCCAAGTTAGGTTTAATATAAATGAATTGCAGATTGATGTGCGTTGCCGCCACTGCCTCAACTGCTCAGATTCTGTTTCGTACTCGCATTGTGTGGTGCCTCCTGTTGCAAGTTGTGTGGAGAACGAAATTGAAATTCAGCTGGCATTGTGCGAAATGTGGCACAACTTTGTTGCAACTTTTTTAATAGACTTGTGGTGGAAAACACTCGTTTCAGTTGATACTAATTGGCAGTAGTAGTGCTGCATGTCAAAATAGGATTATTTTGAGTTCAGTTGGTTGAAGATTTCCTTTCTTGCTGTTCATGTGGCTATGCTTCTAATTTCTATAAAAAATTAGTCAGATTTGTAGTCTGACAAATTCGTAAAATAAGCTTCCAAAATATCCAAGTTGATATTATTTTCTAGGCAAACATGTGGTTATATGCGCAATAGCAGGAAATGGTTGAATATTCTACAAATATACGAATAGGGAATGCAATCATAAAGCTGTGGAATAACTGAAATAAAAAGTTATGTAAACAAAATTTACAAGGAGAATATAATCCTGTAGAATGCAATCCATTGCATTTTTATGAACTATCTCAGAAGTCATCTTTCAATACTTTCTGAACCTAGGGGAATCTCTGTCTCATATGTACATTCCAAATGATGATGATGATGGTAGACGAACTACATACTACAACTATTGGGAAATTCTAGTGGTTATTTTTGACAACATATATTTGAAAAAGGTGTTGTAGTAAAAGATTTCGAAGTCCTTTATGTGATTCGAAATATTGTCTTCGCTCCACCCATTTAAATTTCGTTTAAAATAGCTTAATGTTAGTATTCTGACAATGAACAAACACCAAAATTTAGAAAATTATTGTCTATTCGGAAAAAAAAAAACAAGTTTTTTATGTTTAGTTAGAAGCAACAAGTATGTCCCTCAATCAGAACGCCACAAGCACAAGCACGTGTGACGAAATTGATAGGTCTGTGGAGATTCTAACGGTTGCTCTTAATAAGGCTCTAGTGGTCTCTTGCCCCCTCAGTAGACCCAGGGGGAAACAAAAACCCACATGGTGGGGGGAACAAATTAGGGGACTCAGACAAAACTGTAGGAGACTTTTCAACAGCGCAAAGAAGTCTAGATATAGTGCAGACTGGGCTTTATATAAGGCAGCACTCAGAGCCGTCAAAAGTAAGCTTAGGAAGGCACAGAGAGAATCGTGGAGAAACTTTTGCGATGACGTAGAAGATATCTCTGAGACGTCCAGGTTGAGGAAGATCCTACCAACTGCTCCAATGGTACCTGGTTATCTGTGGAGGGAGGATGGATCCTGGACTTCAAATAGTAATGAGACTCAAGAGCTTCTTCTGGAGACTCACTTCCCTGGTTGCTCGAGCACCATTCCGCGGAGAACGAAGCCCAGCGGGAATGTAGTTGAAGTCAACTCAGACATAGTCACGAAGCCAAAACTGCAATGGGCTATCCGTAGCTTCAAACCATTTAGAGACTCTGGCCCAGATGGTGTAGCTCCAATTGAAATTCAGCATTCAGAGAATCTTGTAATAGAGTGGCTGCTAAAGATCTACAATAGTTGTCTTGAATTAGCGTATATTCCACACTCATGGAAGCATGTGAGGGTAATTTTTATACAAAAGGCCGGCAAAAGTTCGCACACAGCTCCAGGGGACTTAAGACCCATTAGTCTGTCCTCCTACTGTCTAAAAATCCTGAAAAGGTTGTTAGACATTCATCTGAGGCTCACTATAGACAGACAGAAGCTGTCAATCTCTCAGCATGCCTACTTCAAGGGTAAATCGGTGGAGACCGCTTTACACTCCTTAGTCTCTAGTATTGAGTGCTCCCTGCACAAGAAGGAGTTCTCCCTAGTGGCTTTCCTGGATATTGAGGGAGCTTTTAACAATATCAAATCAGGCGCAATAATCGGTGCGATGCGAGACTTGGAGGTGGAACCCGCCATTAGCAGGTGGATTGAAAACATGCTTAGTAGCAGGATAATCAATTCACAGCTGGGGGCGGCGTCGGCCAAGAAGTCCGTGTGCAGAGGCACACCTCAAGGTGGAGTTCTTTCACCCCTACTCTGGAATCTTGCGGTAAATCAGCTGCTTGTTCGACTGGAGAGGGAAGGGTGCAAGGTGGTTGCGTATGCGGATGATGTTTCTATTAGTATCTCGGGTAAATATATATCTACTTTGAGGGACTTGATGCAAAACATGCTGAACATTCTCTCTAAATGGACTACTGACTGTGGGTTGGGGGTTAATCCGACCAAGACTAACTTGTGCTCTTCACTAGGAAGAATAAACTTCCTCAATTTATTGCTCCAAAACTAATGGGTGTAGATATTGACCTTGTCGAGGAGGCTAAATATCTGGGCGTGATCCTAGATAGGAAGCTGAATTGGAAGGCTAATATAAGCGAACGCATTTGGAAGGCTCAGGTAGCTCTGTACTCTTGCAATAGAGTTATAGGCAAAAAATTGGGGTTACAGCCTAAGGTAGCCTATTGGATATATACAGCTGTGGTACGACTAGTCCTTTTCTATGGGGTGCTTGCTTGGTGGACAGCCCTAAGTGAGTCCACATACAATAGGCTGATAACAAAGGTACAAAGAACGGCAGAGGTATTCTTAAGTAGTGCCATTAGAACGACTCCACCATCAGCTTTGGACGCTATGCTCAATCTGCTGCCTGTTGGGCTTTTTGGCGAAAAAATGGCTGCAAACTCAGCTATCAGGCTAAAAGCTACGCATCAATGGGATGCCAGGAATATAGGTCATGCGTCCATTTTAAGAGTATTCCTGATTTTGAGGGTATTCCTGACTCTTTCGACTACATCACACCAATGTACGCCTTCAATGGTATGTGCAAGATCTCCATTCCCTCCAGGGACGAACGAAAGGATGGCATCCTCCCTCATGTAGAAGGGGTTCACATCTACACAGATGGATCTAAACTACAGAGTAGGGTGGGAGGTGGTGTATTCTCAGAAGATTTGGATATTAACATGTCCGTTAGGATGCCCGACCACTGCAGTGTTTTTCAGGCAGGGGTCGCGGCTATAGAGGCAGCACTGTCTTGGCTAAGGAAGAAGAAGATATCTGGACTTGATATTTGCATTCTGTCCGACAGCGAAGCTGCTTTGCGCTCCCTGGATTCGGTTATTATCACCTCAAAAGCCGTCAAGAGCTGCCGCAAATCTTTAGACGAGATAGCTAAGCAGACCCGTCTGCATCTGTGCTGGGTTCCCGGTCACTATTCCAGGGAGCTGCAAGCCGGATGAACTTGCCCGTGAGGGTACTACCATACCGATTGAACCAGATAGGTCTAATTTCGGTATTCCTATTGCCACATGTAAGCTCTTAGTAAATACAATATCCTTAGGAACAGCGGGTAGGCGCTGGTCTGAACTTTCAGGATGTAAAGTAGCTAGACAAACCTGGCCAGAGATAAATGTCAAGCGCTCTAAGGACCTACTGGCTCTAAATACACAAAGCATAGTTCCCGTGATTAGCATCCTAAAGGGACACTGGACTCTAGACACACACGGGTGTAGCCTGGGGATCGCCTCTAACGACTTCTGCAGGAGTTGCATGGACGAGGAGGAGGAAGAGTCCACTGCTCACCTGTTGTTCACGTGTCCAGCTTTGTCCAGAAGGAGGCGCACTTTCCTAGGTGACTACTTTTTGGACTTCTTGGGAGATATCTCAAAAATAAAGATTAGCTCCATCAACTGCTTCATTAAAACTCCAAATGGCTGGACCTTTGAAAGGGATGGGATCAGAATACATCATTCCGTAGCTAATTATATAGTGAACAGTCAAATTCCATGTCGACCTAAATAAGTTTATTCCGGATTCGGAGGGGACACCCACGCCGACATTGTGAACAATGCTTTTAATCGTCAGCGCGAGTATTTTTTCATTCAACATGGACATATCTCGATCTATCGAGTACGAGGATTATGCCAACGAGTTCTAAACTGACCTTTAAGCGATACTAAAATCCTATAAAATCGTAAAAACCATCAACCAATCTCTGATCTCAAAGTAAAGATATTATACTACAATGTATAATTTCTAACCTTGATATGCAGTACAGAGAGCTACTTGAACATCGTAGCTGCATCATTGTTGTAGTTCCCAGAACTATTATGGAGGTCACCATTTTTGTGGTCTTCAAAAAAATCGATAATAACAAACGGATTAAGCTACCAAGTTTTGCAACCTCTAAGAACAAGTGGCCAGACAGGAAATATTTACTTGATTTATTTATATGAAATAGAATAGTGACTACAAAGTTTGCGAACAGGCTGCTGAGGAGTGGAAGCATCAAAAGCCTATGGCCGAACCAAGCCCCCTTGTCTGATGGTTATCCCTCCCGGAACTTCACCGTTACATAGTACGTTGGGAGGCCGTTATGAGTATATTACTACTCAATCATCAATAATGGTCATTCTGTCAGAGTCCGATGTAAAGACTCATTGGGCGTTGCGAACTCTTTCGCCAGGTCTATTGTGTATTGCAGCTTGTTTACAATACTCGCCGCTATAGCACATGTCATATTCCACTTCTCTTCTGGACTCCGTGTGAGACTTTCGCTGAATGCTGTCTCTAGCTCTATTCGTTCATTGATGAATGGCGAGCAATGTAATAGCACATAAAGAGCGTTTTCCGGTTCTTCTGGGCAATTGGATAGTAAGGGTGTAACTTGTGAAGGTATTCTTTGTAACAGCCATGTCCAGTGACCAGCTGCATAAGATGATAGTCAACCTCTCCTACGGTGCCTACGGTCCATCAACATCACAATTTTAGGGATGTGTTTGAACGTCCAGCGACCTTTCTCGGATTGATCCCATAGTTGCTGTCATTCCGCAATTAGACACAACCTTACTTCCTTTTTTGCCGCATTTGACGGCCTACGCCCGATAGCGTTATAAAGCCGCTCCTTTGCGGTAGCGAGTAGATCGATGGGCACCTTCCTTGCAATGATACAATGGCATCCGAGTCGGTGTGGTAGGCGCTGCCCACTCTCAGAGCACCAAACTTGTATGTGGATTGGATGTTTTTATACTATGACTTCTTCGTATTTGCTCAGATCGGCGCTGCATACAGGATCACCGAACTTAACACTGTTGATGGGAGTTGCCGTCTGGTTCCTCGGGACCACCAACGTTAGGCATTAGCTTCGTTAACGCACCATTTATTCGTGGGGCTTTGTCGCTGACTGATTGTAAGTATTGCTTGAAGGTCATCCGGGTATCAATTAGCAGTATTTTAGGTACGGTTGAGAGGTGATGATGGATCATCCGCCGTAACTATTAACTCTTCGTGCACCCGTAGTGTGCTCAGCAGCACCACCGTTATTTCTTGCGCTTCCAGCTCATTCTTCCCAGTCATCTTCGTACTCTCGTGATACATATCGGCTGCAAAGTGTCAAGCTGCTTTGCTACTGGAACTATCGCATATTCAAAATGATCCATTATAAGGATGCCGTCATACATTACGATCTAGAGAGCTGGGCCCAGCAGAAAGGCCTGGAGGACGTCGTCAGTTACTCTGTACGATTTTACGCCAACGTCCGTATCATAAAAGTGGACCCTGTTATCGAAGTAACTCGCTATAATTCGCTGCAGATATACCGACACCGCGAAACTTTTAAGTGCGCTCATAATCCAGCTGACGGAGTTGAATACGTTTTTGGTATCCAACGTTACCAATGCGCAGTACTTATTTGTACCGAATCTCCATTGTCTGCCGCTAGTGGCTTGACGAACCATACTCATAACTGCTTGAATATCGTCCATTGTTGATCGCGCATTTATAAAGCCATACTGGTTTGAAGAAGGTCCTCCTGGTTTTTCCAGATGGTCCTGTAGTTGATCGCATACGACGTGCCTCAATAACTTGCCAAGCGTATCCAGCATGCACAAAGGTCGGTACGACGATGATTTATCCAACAGCTTCCCTGGTTTAAGTAACAGCATCAGCCGCTTTTGCTTCCAGGATTTTGGAAACCCCTTTCCTTGAGACATGCGTCGTAGAGTTTAGCGAAAAGCTCCAGTGTCGCCTTAATCGCTGCTTTCACTGCCATGTTTGGAAAGCCGTCTAAGCCCGGGGCTTTGTAATGTGCGATGTGTCGCATGATGGGAAGCACTTCCTGTGTGGTGACTTCTGGGATGTCATCCACGCGACATAGCTGACCCTGATAAATTGTGGCTTCCCCTTGGCTAGAGAATAGTGTGGAGAGCACCTCTTGTATGACTGTTGGGGATGTGGGCTGTGGTGCTTTCGGCCTTTTGAGTTTCCTTATAACAGTTCTATACCCCATTCCACAGGAATCAACGTCTACGCTATCGCTGAGCTCCTTGAAGTATCGGTTTTTACTATATTGTATGGCTTTTTTAAGAATCGCTTTACAGGCCTTACCGTCTGCAAATAGCACGTCTATCACTGGCGTAGTGGCACCTTTCTTAAGCTTTCTTCGTGCATGATGACAGTTTCATCAATTTCAGTTTTCGTCACGAGCCCTTCATTCAGTAGACTGGCTTTCTGTCAGGTCTTCCTGATGACATATGCAAATTTGCATCGCATGCTTCGCCAATGAAGACTGTTATGATCGCCGTCATGCTTTATGCATTCATCTCCAAGGGGCTTTCTTTAGCGGTGCCATTTTGCCGGGCCATGTCAACGATTTCGGCACCGAATGTCCGTTTTTTCCAGCCTTACACTGAACTTTCCGTACACGCTGCGCGTTCTATTCTATATCCATCGATATTTCTATAATGATACCATTATTGTCGCTTTGCATGTAGATGGACGTGACAGTCCACATTGCATTGCATGCTACAGGATTCTGAGCGAAGGCAAGGTCCGCAATGGAACTACATCATCCCGCTTCGAAGGTGCATTGGCGAGATACATTGAGCAGTTCGAGGTCAAGCAGTGTCATGCTCTCCAGCAGCGCTGTGCCATAGCTATTGGTTGCTTCGCCAAGTGGTAGACCACGCGTTGAAATCACCAGCGATCAGCAGTGGGTCATTGGCACTCGCTTCTGCTACTAATGCTGTATATATTCTTTCATACTATTCAGTTTTCATGCTGGGCAGCTAAAAAGATAGATGCCTCTCATTTTGACACAAGTGCAACCATCTGCTCCCGTAATTTTACCATGCGGTGTTGCATTGCCCATTATCCATATCGCCGAATTTTTCGAGGCATCAGACGTCCAAGATTATTCATCGATGTTTTCGAATTACTCAGATAGTAGCGTAATATCTACGCTGTGCTCCTGCATAGTTTCCCGCAAGAGGTCTTGTGTGGCCACACAGTGATTGAGGTTGAACTAAACAATCTTCATCTTTCACTCCTTTTTAGTCAACTAAGAACGGAAATTTATAGCTGCGGACCAGGTGCTCCCCTTTGCACAATCCACACTTTTCAGGAATCGTGCATGTTGCCTTGTGTCCTTCCGGACCACACTTTCTGCAAAGTCGTTTTCTGTCCGTTTGATCCTTTCAGTTTTGCGCTTGCACTTGAAACAGAGTTTTCGAAAGACAGCTTTCCTTATTCGGTACAAAACCCATCCTATTCGAACACGCTGCACTTTTTTGCCTCACCAGCTGGAAGAATAATAAAAGCCATCTATGTTCTGTTGAAAGCTGTTCGTAAACTCTTTACCGTCGATTCCTTATGATGACTGATCTTGCGCTGTGCATGCAATGCATTAATGATTTTTTCTGGCGTGGTTGCTTCATTCAGGTCCCTACACTACAATGTCCCTACACTTCATTCAGGTCCCTACACTACAATGTTTGTTGCTGTTTTGAGTACATCTTCAATCGTTGACTGATAAAACGAAGTTTTTTCGTCTGATATCCTCTTCACCTCTATCTTCAGCTCTCGCGTAGCCGTTCTGCGAATCGCCTTAACATCCTCTCCTAAGAGAACCGAAGAGAATCTGAGGTTTTTACCTTAAGCAGAATGTCTGCATAGGTATGATGCTCAATCTTTGATATTATTATATCCCTATCTTCCTTAGTTTCTTTTCTCTCTTCGCCTTAACGAAAGTCCAGTCGGTCTTTTTGTATGTGGTTTTTGCCCGTTCCGTCTTTTTCTGCTGCAGCAGCCGATGCTTTACTCGGACTGATTTTTCATTGATTTTGTAACGTTGCTGTAAGTTTCTCCTTTTGCCGCGTTTATTGTCATCTTCATCCTTGCTGTCACCAGCTTCTTCTCGCACTCTTCCGTTTGTTACGGCACTTATTGCCTGTCCTGTTGAAGTTTTCCAGATGCGTTCATCCGCTGGGTTTTCTTGCTTTGGATCTTTGCTCCGTCCAAACCTCCTGGATGTCTTGTGGTTGGCGCAAGCACGGCTTCCGCGGATCATGTGGCTACATTTTCATTGAGCTATTTTGGGATCGAATCTCATTGGCTCCTCTTCGTTCAGATACGCTATTTTGTGCCATAGGCGTGGTGTACACCACAGGGTATGCTTGCGGCGGCTTTTTGGCTTCAGCGCGGGAAATGCTGTTAGAATGCTGCCTGGCAGCTGTGCGCCACCTGGCACTCTCTGAATGATCGAGCTCTTCTTGAAAGCTTCTATGTCACCGGCTGATGTGGTATTTTCTTGCTGATTTGTTAGTTTATAAATCTTGTCCATGCTGTAAGGGTCTAAACCCAAGACCGATTTCTGCGTTTTTGTTCGTGGTGTTGTATTGGCATCCATAGGTGACAGAATACCGGTTTCCTTGCTTCCCTCGTCGGAATCACCCCGGCCCCCAAGTGTCCTTGTTGGTGTCATTATACAATTAGTGTCAGGTGTTAGGTCAGATGCACAAGAAATATTCGGGGAACATTTTTTGCCAGTTTTTAAATTGTCACTAATGACACTATAGTCATGCAATTGGAAATTATCTATTCGGTTCAAGAAACGTAAGCCACATATGTTACCATACTCTCGCAATAGCAGGAATTAGTGGGGAGTTAGTCCCGCCTGCTTTCAGACTGACGTATCAAACATAGAGCCAGAATAGACCCATTGCACTATCCTTCTGTTGAATGATAATCTTCTTATAACTCGTTCCAGAACTGAGTCGCATCTATTATCGTGGTCATGGTTTCCAAACTATGTTTCACAAATTTATAAAATGGATTTCTTTTATCCACTTTATATCTTGTCGTTACAGAAACTAAACAGTACCAAAGATAGAAGCAATATGTTTAAGTTTCTCTGTACTTCATAATATTTCTAAAGTATTTTGCCAACTCGCAATAGATCCGTTTTATTAAAAGTCCGTAATTGTTTTTTTTCACAATTAAATACGAATATATAGTATGTTCCAAAAGAGTTATCTGGATTTTTGCTTGCTTTTTATAGCTTTTCTCCAAATTCATTTTCTTTGATGTCAGATCGACATTGTCTAGTTGTGAGTGATAATGAAAGCATTTTTACAGTTAGGAACTAACTTTAACGCCAGAAACTCTGTCGCTTTAGGAAAGACTGACATAAACTGAGCCTGGAAAAGGAAAGTTAGTTTCAATCAAACGAAAGTGAGATTTCTTCATATATTGAACATTAACGTTTTTCCTGTCATCTACAACACCTTCCACGTTTGTAAAACGTGAATTGTGATGCTAATAATATTCATTCATTAGACTTCTTTGTGATAGTGCATTCTGAATAAATAAGATTCATTTTTGGTTTCGTGATACTTGCACATCAAAACCACCCAGAACTATTTTAAAATAAAAACATCTCAGGTTTATTTAAATCCAATATTATTCATTTCAAATTTAATTTGTTATTCATTAACATAAATAACCGTCAGCCGTCAGGTACACAGGGGGACTAACATGCAATACATTGTGTACATGCCGTAACTGTGTATACTGATGGCAGTGCGACTACATCCTCTCCGCGGGGGCGGCTAGAAACAGGTTTTCAGAAATATTTTCTGAAAGCGCTGGCTAATCGTAGTCGGGCGGAGAGAAAACAACTCTCTTAAATAAAATATTTTTGTCTTTCCTCAGACATGGGCCAGTGACCCGACCGTAAAACAAACCCACTCAAGAAACGGAAACAAGCCTCGGAAATAATAACAACCACACGAAGACCATCAGCTTTAAATCAATGACACGAATTGGAACATGGAACGTTCGCTCTCTCTCTGAAACTTCAAAGCTCGCACAGGTTTGCAGGGAGATGGAGCGTTATAAAATTCAAATTCTCGGCCTATCTGAAACCAGATGGCTCGGGCAAGGAGAATCTCACACCCTCGAAGACCACTATTTTATCTACAATGGCAACATACAAAAGCGTGCAAACGGTGTCGGCATTCTAATATCAAAGAACTTAGAAAGCGCAATTATGGGATACAAGCCGATCTCCGAACGTATAATAACTGCCAGATTTAAGACCAGATTTCGTAATATCACCGTAATTCAATGCTACGCACCTACGGAACCAGACACAGACGATGCCAAAGAAGCGTTCTACAACTTGCTAGACTCTACCATCAATTCTATCCCAAAAGGCGACATCATCATGACATTGGGCGATTTTAACGCAAAAGTAGGCAACGACAACAGCAATGTCGGAAAACTCATGGGTCGGCACGCCTTAGCCTCAGGTAGGAATAATAATGGAGAGCGATTGATTGAACTTTGCTCCAACCACAATCTCTTCATTGGTGGCACTAAATTCCCCCATCTAGATATCCATAAATACACATGGAATTCTCCCGATGGCCGAACTCGCAACCAAATCGACCATGTTTTAATAAGCAGACGGTTTCACACTTCCCTCCTTGATGTGCGCACACGCAGAGGTGCGGACGTATTCAGCGACCATAACCTAGTTGTATGCCTACTCCGCTTACGCCCCGAAGGCATCAGGAAGCAACAGAAGCGAAAGATGACATTTAATCTGGAAAACTTCAAAAACCCTGCAACGCTCCAACTTTACCAGGACACACTGTCTACTAACATTGCACTCTACGAACATGGACCGTCCTGGCAACAAATTCAAAAAGCCTGCACACAAGCTGCGGAAGAAACAGTTGGCCTCCAACATCGCAAAAGAAAGCCATGGATAAGCAACACCACCTGGCAATATATCGAAGAACGTAGAAGGATGAAAACCAAAGTAAACACTGCTTCATTATCCGACCGCAACAGCATTCTCAGCGCGTACAATGCTATGCATCGGCAGGTCAAAAATTCTGTGAGGACTGATAAAAGGGCATGTGTGGAGGGAATTGCTGGTGAAGCAGAGCGATCAGCAAACTGTAACAACTTGCGGGGCGTATATGCAGCCATAAAAAAATTGACTAATACGAAACCTAACATACCGCCTATCAAGGCCAGTGACGGTAGCATCCTAACCTCTGGCAAAGATCAACTCGCGCGCTGGAGAGAATTTTTCGTGGGCAATAGCGTAGAAGCGGAAAACAACACTGCGCCCTTCTTTGCTGAACGAAGAAGAAACCCCAACAGAAACATCCCTATCGACCCGCCCACCACAGAAGAAATCAGCCTAGCAATCCATAAGCTAAAATTCAACAAAGCTGCTGGACCTGACGAACTTCCTTCTGAACTCTTGAAGTATGGCGCTAATATAATCTCTCACGCACTCTACCCTATCATGCATAACATCTGGGCGACTAACACCATCCCCACTGACTGGAAAGAGGGAATCATAATCACTATTCCAAAAAAAGGATGTCTCAGCCAATGTAAAAATTGGAGGGGCATAACCCTTCTCAACTCCATCCTGAAAATCCTAGCTCTTATCATCTTAGATAGAGTGTCAGGTATACTCAACAGCCAGTTACGGCGTGAACAAAATGGGTTCAGACCAAACCGATCTTGCGTGGACATCAACAATTTACGCATAATTGTGGAGCAATCTATCGAATGGAGATCACCACTATTTCTCCTTTTCGTGGACTTCGAACGTGCGTTTGACACGGTTAACAGAGACGCAATATGGCGCTCTCTACAAAATTGCGGAGTTCCGGACAAGATCATCGAACTCATTAAGGCCCTATATAAAGATGCGAACCTTAGTGTGCGTTATAAAGGTAAAAATAGTGCCAACTTTAATATAAACAGAGGCGTTAGGCAGGGGTGCGTTCTGTCACCACTGTTGTTTATAGTGGTCTTGGATGATGTCCTTAGGCGTACTAATGCGGAGACGGAGGAGGGGTTGCAGTGGAGATTAAACCAAAAGCTCAGCGATTTGGACTACGCTGATGACATCTGTTTCATGACGCACACGTTAGCAGGCGCCTCGTCAAGAATATGCCAACTAGCCGTGAACGCTCATGCAGCTGGCCTCAAAATCAACTTCTCCAAAACTAAACTTTTGCGACTGCAAACTGCAAATACATCTCCACTCACTGTACTGACAAATGATAACTCCACCATCAACATTGAGGACGTTGACAGCTTCTGCTACCTTGGTACCTACATAACAAAATATGGGGGTGCAACATCGGATGTGGCAGCACGCATAAACAAAGCACGGTCTGCATTCCGGAATTTAGATCGAATTTGGCGTTCTCGTGTGATATCGCTGCGCACAAAAATACGAATATTTAACACCAGCATATAACCTGTTCTGGTGTATGGGTCTGAAACATGGTTGGTCTCAGAACAAATAACTCGACAACTTCAAACTTTTGTCAACAAATGTCTACGAAGAATCTGCCGCATTTTCTGGCCTTTCAATGGAACCCACATGGTAGTCGGAAAGCAGGACGCCCACGACAAACATGGGTACGCACTATCCACGCAGAAAGTCACCACAGAGCCACCTGGAACGAAATAAGACACCTGGCTGCTGATAGAAACCGTTGGAGAGCTTTTGTGACCGCCCTATGCTCCGACTAGGAGCGATATTTGACTCTTTTATGATTATGTATTTTAGTTAACTTTGTTAGCATAAGTATAGTTTTATTGTGTCAAATGTCATGGAATTAATAATAATAACATAAATAACCTATATCCCCTTTGTAACTTACTAGACTGATCCGACAAAAAAATAAAACAAATAAAAAAAATAAAAAAATCCCCTTTGTAAAGTGTAAATGTGTTATGAAATATTGTTGTACATATAAAAATGATTAGTCTACAAAACAATGAAAAATGTCTGTACATTCAATGCCATCCATATTTTTCTTATGTATTTTGACCTGCTGAAGTCGAAATTAAAAAAATGTCTATGGTTAAGTTTCCGAGACTTGTGAATTTTTTTGGCTCTATATCTCGGGATTAAATTGTCCGGCTGAGATGCACAAGACTACCTGAATTTATATCACCTACGAATTTCTGAACTAATAGAGAAAATTATTACATGTGCCAATATAGTTACGTTTTTCCCTTTGATACAATTTTTACTAAGCTCGATACTTGGATTCGTATCGCTGGATTATATAATAAGCAACCAATTTCTTTTTCAGTTGGAACAATTGGCTTGAAAAGTTTGCTCGCTTCTCACACTTCGTCTTCGCGTATAGTGTGCTTCAGTTAGACAGTTTTTGCACCACACTTTTTTATTTATATTGCTCTGCGACAATGAATGCTAAACTAACCCAATTCAAAATTTATACGCTGATCCCATTTAAAGGTGGTGTAGTGGTGTTCTACAAAAAGTATTGGTGTTGCGATAATTTCCAATGAAAAACCATAAGATGCCTCGGATAGCACACCCCTGAACTGTTGACGACCCCCACGCAAACGATGCAACTATCCAGCTGGTCGCCATCTTGGGTCAATAAAAGGCAGACGTCACCGCTCTCCAAGAAATGCGATGGACGGGGCAAGGATACTCCAAGCAAACTACTTGTGACGTCTACTACAGCTACCAGGCGACGAAACATGAATTGCGGCGTGGGCTTCGTGGTCGGAAGACAGATGCGAAAAAATGTCTTGCAGTTTACTCCTACAGACGAAAGGCTGGCCTTTCCTGATATTTTCATATCAGCCTCATCTGTGCCCACGTTCCGACGGACAAGGAAGACACAGTGACCAAGGACGCCTTCTATGATCGCCTTGAAGAAGCTTCGAACTGCTGCCCCGCCACCATATAAAAACTGTGCTTGGCGACTTTAACGCTAAGGTGGGTAGAGAGGGAGTCTTTGGCCCCATAGTCGGAAATTTCAGCCTGCACGGCGAATCATCCGACAACGGATTGAGGCTGATTGATTTCGCCGCAGCCCGGAACATGGTGGTCAATAACACTAGATTCAAGCATCTCGATATCCACAAACCCACCTGGCTCTCCCCCGATCAGAAAACGCGAAACCAGGTTGATCACGTTGTGATAGATGGACGACACGCCTCCAGTGTATTGGACATGCGTACATGCTTAGGCACCAACATGAACTCGGACCATTACCTTGTAGCAGCAACGGTTCGCACTCGCCTCAGTGCGGCAAAAAAGGTACGTTCAAGTCCATCGAGAAAATTCGAAGTCCAGAAGCTGCAGTCACAAGGGACATCCAATGACTTCACAGCCCGCCTCACGAGTCTTCTTCAAGACTCCCCCTTAACTTGATGGTATCTGCGCGCAATGGATGCATATTTCCCTTTCCATGTGCTCCTTTGCTGAAGAAAAACAACGGATATGACGACGAGTGTCGCAACGCTGCTGCAGAAAAATCGAAGCATACCGAGCCACCCTGCTGTCGTGTGTTAAGAGAGCTATCAAAGAGCGATACAGAGAGAAGAGGAGGGATTAAAAACGTATTTTTCGATGTAAAAATCGAGAAGTGGAAGTAAGAGAGTGCGAGGAGGTCGATATGTTTGGCAGCAGGAATATGGGTCGAACATTCTTTCAAAAAGTGAAGGGCCAAGCGAAAGGTTTCAATACAGGAGCCAATTCCAAAGACGAAAAAGGAAATCAGGTAACAGAGGTCCAGAGAATTCTCAGGTTATGGCGAGAACACTTCGCAAAACCGCATAATGGCGACAGCAGTGACACTAAGGATGAGCCTGAATACAAGCAACCGATTGCTGACGATGAAATCAAAATTCCGCCACCAAATTATATTGTCTTAACAGCCATAAGGCGACTGAAAAACAACAAGTCTACTGGAGCCGATGGATTACCGGGGGAGCTATTTAGGGCTGAAGGCGAAGAGCTTGCGAAGCGTGTGCAGCAGCGCTTCTGCAGAATATGGTCGGAAGAATGCATGCCCAGCAACTGGAATCTGAGGGTGCTCTGCCCAGTCCATAAGAAGGGTGTTCCTGCGATGTGCATCGCATACAGAATCCTATCTGATCATTAAAGAGCTGATGGGACCCTTTCTGTGCGGTTTCAGCCCTGGTAAAAGTGCCATCGACCAAATCCTCGTAGTACGTCAAATCTTGGAGAAGACACTAGAGAAACAAATTGACACCCACTATCGTTTTGTCGATCTCAAAGCTGCTTTTAATATCACGATAAGGAGTCAACTATACGCCGCTATGTCTGAATTTGGCATCCCTGCAAAGCTAATCAGGGTGTGCAGGATGGCGCTAGACGCAACCTGCAGCTCAGTGAAAATTGGAATAGATCTCTCAGACCTTTTGACACAAAGCGAGGTTTCAGACAGGTTGACGTCCTGTTGTGCGACTTCTTCAACCTAACGCTGGAAAAACCATCATCCGCGCAGCGGAATTGAATACCACTGACCATATCTTTAATAAGAGTGTCATGCTTTTGGCGTATGCTGATGATATTAACACCATTGGTCATAACGGTCGAGCTGTGAGTGCTGCGTATATAGGCCTGAAAGAAAAGCAAAGCGTGTGGGTCTAACAGTTAACGAGGGTAAGACGAAATACATGCTAGCAACATATAAGGAGCCCCATCGTCTGAAACTTCACGTTGATGTTGGCGACTGTAACTTTGAATTTATAAAGGATTTTGTCTACCTAAGGACCAGTATCTACACCACCAACAACATCAGTTTGGAAATCAAACGGAGAATTACTGTAGCTTACAGGAGCTAGTTTGGACTTAGTAGGCAGCTAAAGAGTAAAACCTTTTCTCAACCAACAGTGTGACGAGCAAATTATAAACTAATTTTGCCCACACAATAAAATGCCCAAAAACCATAATTTCCACGATAATGGCTCGTTAGCATCACTGTCTGATCAAGTTTTAAGGTACCTATAACCAATTAGCATGCGGGGGCGCCGTCATCATAGATAAATCACAAGCAACTATCACACCACCCTGTCGAAGACGGAAGCGCATAAAAGTAACGCACTACAAAATTATATCAGCAAATTACATTCATATTACACAAACAATTATGCAAGCGACGAATTACAACAACAGCGTTAGCGAAGCCAATGCAGCAAACAAAAGAGACGACGACAGAACGATCGCCCTACATACAACCAGCAAGGATATAGCACAAAGAAGAATGCAAGAAATAATATTCAAACACAGATCTGTAATTTGAATATTATTAACCGTGAACTGATAATAAATAAGGAGCACCAACAAATCAGTGACAAGTTCTTCTTGCAGGGAGGCCCAAGCGAAAATTATTGCAACAACAACAGGGCGTGCAACAACAATGTGCCGCAGCAACTAATACGCGCTTGAAAACAGACAACAATACCATGGCCTTAGCCTCCTTTCATAGGAACGGCAGCGGCAGGGTTTTGGATATCAAGGCGATGATAAATAAACCCAAAACTGCAAAAAAATCACAGCAGCGGCGAGAAGCGTTTCTGCTCATACCACGAGCTTCACACGATCAGGCAATCTATGATTACGGCTCAAATAACAAAACAAAACACAACAAAAATTGCAAATCAAAACAAAGAAATACAGCGGGGTTCGGACAGGTGGAATCTTTCAACCGTCCAACGATTTTGTTGTTTATTTTATAAATTCTGCTTGAATCTTTTTGGTTTTTTTTTTTAATTTCTGAGACCTGACGAGACCTTTTTTACATTTCTGTGGAAAAATGATTTTGTGGCACTTGGCAACTAATTTTATATAGAGCTGACGAGAGTCGGACTGCGGCATCGCAATTTTAAACATTGCTTTAGTGTTGGGTATTTCTTGTGGATTTTTATTATGTTTACCATCGCCATGATATCGGAACCAGCGCCGTTGCCCTCGTGTGAAACGAGGCTTAGCATCAGGAAGCGGTAGTAGAAGCAACAACAAAAATCTTACAACAGTGTCTATAAAGGCGACTGCAACTGGGCATAAGGTATCTCTTTCTTGCTGCGTACCACTCGAGGCAGATAAAAGGAAACCCAAAGGAAACGTTGCCGAAAAGTCAGACGCCACCACGAGAACACACCAATCTACGGACACACACACAAGTTGCTGCGTTTGCTACAAAACCTGGGTTTTTCAATCCACTTTCATAGCAAAACAGAATTTGCTCGTCGAAGTTGAAATAGTGGAAGAGGTTTTTCAATCCACTGCCGTTGAGACTGGAGATCTGGACTGCACAGTGCCAGCAACAAGATCGGCCTTCATCGATTTATTAACTATAAATAAGCAAACGAATTGGTAAATTTAGCAATTGGTTAAAGTACTTTGTGTTTTATTTTTCTGCAACAATAAACCTATTCAACTATAACACTCCGAGAAATATTTTCTGTATACGACCCCTGGCAATATTAGCCGGCGAGTTTACCCCAGCGGAAATTTGAGTCGTTACAACAATGACGAACAGGCGTTAGACGCGTTCGAAAGAAAAATTCTGCGCAAAATCTTTGGACCTATATGCGTTCACGGCGAGTATCGGATTATATGTAACGATGAGTTGTACGACCTATACGCCAATACTGACATATTCGAGAGGATCAAAACACAGCAACTACGCAAGCTAGGTCACGTCGTGCGGATGGATGAAACTGTTTCAACCCGGAAGGGCTTCGATTCGATGAACTAAAGAGGGCGGTGCAGGGGAAGACCACCGCTGAGATGGAAGGACCAAGTTCAGGAGACCTGACTGGTCGCGTCATTTTCAACTGGCATCAGCGTGCGCTTAGCAGAGACGACTGGCGAAGGCTCATTATGCGACATTGACCCACTAGGGCTGTTCGCCAGCTAAGAAGAAAAAGAGTAGTATGATCTTTAGCCTAGTTACAATTGAGTCTATAAAAATCCGCCAGTCCTGTGGAACATGGGGATGACCGATATCTTCACACAATGCAATATCCAAAGTTTTTTCCGTCATCTTAATATAAAACAAAATGTTTATTAAATGGTTGTTATAAAACATTTCTACTAATTTTATTTTATCATATTTGGATTTAGAAGACAATTTTAGATTGGAATATTTACGTTTTTGACTCAGAACAAATTTTTTTTTAAAAACAATGATGCTTCTAAAATTCGTAAAAGATTGATCTAAAAAAACGATCAGACACGGGGATCTTTCTGTTAGTCCTACTTTCAGAATAAGTCTTGCTCATGTATGCACGCAAAAGTTGAATTTTGTCGGACGGTGTAATTATGCATACGAAAAACTACGAGTATTGGCGCAGATTGAAATCACATTAATTTATAGTTTTCCCCGACAGTATATTCTGATAAATAAATTAACCTTTTCGTTTTCTTTTAAAATCTTTAATTTGCAAATTTGGTTCCAACCCTGTAAACTGTGTAAGCTTCAGACACCGGGATGTGTAAAAATAGTTACTGTACAATGATGCAGACACAAACCACTAAACTCATTAAATTTAGATACCAATTTCCAATAGTCCAAACCAACTGGTATAAATTTAGTTGACCATGGAAAATCTTCAGTTCATTCTGTGCTTGTTGAGAGAATGGTACTCTTTAGCAAATTTGATTGGACATCACTCGATTCATTTATATTAAAATGTTGAAATCAGCACAATTTGTATTCAGCGAACTGATTCATTATACGCTGGTTCGGTCTTTCGTCCACTTAAATTGCCCCTAGTGCGCGGGTTATAGGTACAGTTTATCCGACTAGAAATCCAATAAAAAATTTAAGTTTTTTTATACTACTTTTCTGTGAATTTCATATAATTTTTCCATGCTTCATGAATTAATTTTTATCTACAAATCTTGTCTCCAATTAATCTGAAATAATAGGTAAAAACTACGTTCCCAGAATTCTGTAAGCAGTTATAAGTAATTTATTTCTATACTTTTGTAATAATTGATTGCATTTTAAATGATCCTTATTTCGTTATTTTAAAGAAACCTTGAAAATACGAAAGAAGACAAATTTTACAATATTTCTTACCACTATGGTATATATTTCCAGCACTAAATTCCATGGTTAAATTAAACGCGTAAAGCGGTGAAGCTAAATACTCGTACTTGCAGTGCAATGAACTGTCAATTTAAGTAGCTCGATTGGTTGGTAAAAGGGTCCGCCTTGGTGACAAGCCAAGCATTATCACACAGATACAAGATAGATTTGTCAACAAATTGTTGTATGAAATGTTATTGAAAGTAGCCAGCGATGGATGCCATTAGCAAAGAAATCAAACAAAACGAGCGAAAAACAATTGGCAATCTGGGATATGTTGGCCAGAAAGACAAAAAAAAGACGAAATGAAAAAAGAGCGAAACAAATTCATCTAACATGGCGAGTAACGTTGCTACAAAAACAAATGACAGTCGAAAAAATGGCGAAAAACTTTTCGACGCCAAAGGGCAAATGGGGCGCACCACAGTAGACAGAACTTCATCACGAGCAAGAGCAGCAACGCCAACAATCTGACAACAGTCAACTTCGAAAAGAGACAGTCGCCGATTGTCAAGTTCAGATAAGATATATCGCTATATGGTGATGACGATGATAATGATGAATTTGATGAAGTGAAGAGAATTTATGGGCTTAAGGAAAGCTTTTAGTGTTTAGCGAGCAAACGCATAAAATTAACCAACAAAAACAAAATCAAATAAAATTAGCGAAGTGTGGTATAGGATTTTAGTTGGACCAGCGGAAGAACCTAAGACACAAGCAGTTTTCGAAAGCGTATACAGAAATGGAAATTATTACGTATTTTTTATATTCAAGTTGCAAGTTGATTGTTTCGAGAAATAAGGACTAATAATTGTTATAATAAAAAATTCAAAAAAATTATAGCACACTAATTTAGTCTAGTGATAAGCATGAAACTCTGATAGGCAGTTTCATTCTCGTTCAGTGCATGATTTCGAAATCCTGCTTTCTTAATGTTTTCTCTCCGAGTTGAGAGCCTTAATTGCTAGCCCACAAACAATCAGGTATAATAAATAAAACTTACAAAACTGGATATATTTATCAATTTGTTTTTTCTTGTTCTTCACATTGTGAGTTATTCATAGATGTGTTTAGAAATATGTTAATTTTAATTTACTCGACATTTTTTCGTTGCAAAATCCGCATTTGGAAAATCGATTTCAAAATTACCTGGCGAGCTTTGTGTATTCGGCTCAAAGAGTATACATTTATTTAAACAATTTCATATATAAAATGTTCATCACTATTTATGTATAGTGTTGAACAGACTTTTTATTCTGAATTATTTTTTGAAAGTCGCTATGAGAATTATACGACCGTGTGAATGTGGTAAGCTGCAACAGTTTTTAATAACATCAATTCAACAGTTCAATCGCAGTTCGATGCTGGAAGGCAAGGATTGACAAATCTACCTAATTAACTCTCTTAGCTATACAGTAATTTCTTTAAATAGTGTCATGCATCTGTAATTTTACTTGGTAAACGTCAATAGTCAATAAGAAACTATTTTGACGTACAAGGAACTTGAGAAAAATGACAAGAAATAGGTGTTCAAAAATATTTGTAGTTGCAATTGTATTGAGACATATAAATTCACTTTGCGAATAGATTCAATTGTAAAAAAATTCAAATATATCTTTTAGCGACTTTGAATTCTGCCCGAGGCATGGTCTCAAATATGGTTTTGCTATATCTTGTTCCCTTTGGATCAAGATAGAATTAATTATGGAGTAAGGATTGATAGGTATCTTTTTGAACTTTAATTGAAAGTTGAAATGGATCAAGCGAGAGAGATCTACAATTCAATGCATATATATTGAGTATTTCCCTCCAAAAAGGAAATGATTTTAAATTGATTGATATAATTTATTCTTTCATAAATTTATGATCTAATTTAAAGTTTCCAAATACCAAAATTTTAAAGCAAATCACAAGATTTGATGGGGTAAAATTTCAGGAAACTAATTGTTTTTAATGTGTGTAATACTGGATTTCACATTATATTGTTGAGAAAAAGACAAGATTTGCGGAACGATGGGATGGTGTCTATTAAACCTCTGGAATAGTCCATGATTTTGTAGTTCATTACGATAGTCATTGGATGACTTCGCAGTTTCATTGAAGTTATTTTAAAATGTTTAAACAAGAGAACATATTCGATATGCAAATGCACATGAATCATCAATTGGGTTCAGATTTCCTTAGGGTTATCAAAATTCAAATGCAATCAAACTCGTAATTATAATGACAATAGTTCTTCGTGCTCCTTCCCACCACATAATCGCATCAACATGCATCCAACGACAAACAACAACAACTGCATTAATAAGACGATTCTGCATAATTACCGAATATAACAAACGCAATTATCATTTGTATGGAATTATGACACCAGGACATGGCAGCATCACCTCAGCGCTGAATAGACGCAATTGCCTTAAGGGAAATTAACACCAGGTGTCGGCACACAATGAAATGTCACACATGCTGTAATACTGCCTCGCATGGAAACAGCGCAGAGCAAAGCCTAATCTTATTAAGCACAACTTGGATGGTATGGAAAGGAAAAACTCCACAACAAATTTGCGCATGGATTTTAATTACAACAGTTTCGCTTTTTTATGCAAGAAAAACATTTTACTGCACACAATTAATTTTCCAACTCAGTGAGTATGTTGCAGCAAACTTTATTTAAGCTGATTTCGCATAATTTTCATTTTACTTGCTTGGTACTTGTATCCTCGCTGCCACTCGTTGCCTTCCCTTTTTTGCTTTTGCCTTTGCTTATGCTGCGGTTTGCAGTGTTAACCTGAGCGCATCCTTTATTTAACCGCATTTAAATCTACTTAAGTATTAATATGGCTGCAATGCTTGAATTTCACTTTTTGTCCTTGTTTTATAGTTACGATTGGTACACAAGCAGTTCTCTGCGTTAGCTAATCCTTTATTGTTTATAATGCGGCAGTACATATACGCTAATAAATACGATGCAAAAGGATTTTTCGAATTACAAGACAATAATTTGTGTTATTTATTGTACCTAGATATGCATGAGATTAAATCCTTCTAAGATGCAAGAAAATTGGTTACAAGACTGCATACTCTGTTGGCATTTGCCATTCCAAAGAAAATATATGCCTGATTAATTTACTACTGATTTAAAATTAGTCCTCATTAGTAATATTCACATATAATTAGTCGGTTGCTTTGGAGCATATGCTCTGAAAAGAAGCAAGACAGACAACTATAAATAAATTTGTCCAACACTTTTTTTGAGTTTAACAAAAAACTGTGAAAAATTAATTTATTGAAAAAAAAGGTTAATGGTTCTCTCTTCAAACAAGTTATGAAGATCTATATAAATCCCAAACCACCCAAATTGATGGATGTTTTTATAGACAATTGAAAATGTATTTTGTAAAATGGAATTTTATAGAGCATTTCCTCAATTTTAATTTCAAAAAATAAATGTTTACTCTCTCCAATTAAATTCCCTTCTTTCAATCTCTTCCCATTTTCATGCAAAGTTGTCGTTTCAAAACCTTATTACCCTATATAATTATTTTTTAAAATATTTTTGGGAGAATTTCTATTGTCATTTGCAATGCAGATGAGGACGTAAAGCTTAGATTACCTATCTATCTTTTTCTTTTAACATCTTGCACATCTCTTGTTCTTTCCTCTTAATTTAGCTGCTGAAAGTTTATTAAGTATATTAAATTTCATTTTTCCCTCAAGATTCTAAATGAAGTTCTTAAAAACAGCTTTCTGAAATCAACACGATTTTATTGTACTTAAAATGCAGGCGTCCTCACACAATACACATCCATTCTGTTGTAGTAAGAATGAACATACACTCCTTCTCGCACATATTCACGTCCGCATGCACGTAACGGGAAACATCAACTTTCAATTAATTGTGTGCACCGGAACACCTTCACGCTGGTGTAAGCAAAAACGCCCAAAAGTATGACTTAATATTGGACGTGAGCATGCAGCACATGCAATGTACTCGTATTCGCGTGTGTTTGTTCGCCTGTGTGTGCGGTTGTGTCTTAAAACGGCCAATGGGACTCCACTCCGAAGCTGCTTATACATACAGCAGTATTCACTTCAAGCTGAAAGGATGCTTAAGTGCAAAGATAGTGCAGGCGTAAGCTTAAACGTATGCTCAACAGCAAATATATCCGCAGGTCCGGAATAATATTACACGCACACACACTCCGACATTACAACTTATATGCACGCATATATACGAGTATGTTTGATTAAGAGTCTGAGGTGTGTGTGAAGTTGTCGGAACTTTTAGTGTTGGTGTCATTCAGCAGCACCAACAACAATGGCAACTGCCAAAACCATCATACGTCCGCAAATTTGTTCACTACGGCGGCGTAGAGACAATTAAAATCAGGAAGCATTTTAATCCGCTTAATAAGGGATTTCTAAGAAGCATTAAACCGTAAGATTCCCTTGCAAATGTACATGCCAGGACTTCAGGCATACAGGACAACTGCATGTGCGTCAGCATGAGCAAAGCTGAAGGTGCGCAAGCACGAGTTCTAAATTATGGCTTTGGGTTTACTTTAGTGGTAATTTAGTTTTCTTTTGGTTGTTTCAGGAAATATGTTGAAATGGTTTTGTACCCTAGCAGTCTCCGGAAGCGCTCACCATGGACGCATTATGCAGAACGACCAATGTGTGAAAGGGTTGTTGTGTTCGCTTCAGGGCTTTTTAGTATTACAAGTCTGCAAGACTTTAAAATTAACTTTTCAAAGAAATGTTAAAGAAAATATCTCCAAATGGAGTAATTTGACTTTCTACTAAATCGAGTTAGATATACAATTTTTCACAAATAAAATTAAATAAATGTATTATTTAAATATTGTGCTAAATCTGCGTATGTGAAGAACTCTGTGAATATATGTAGCGATATTGTCTCTGAAAATGTTTGTGATGTATAAAATATCGGGAGTTGCCGGGTTATATATTTTCTTTATAAAAAAACTGTAATCAATATGTATGAATGTGGTATTTCTTTGGTCCCCTCTACCAGAATCCGTGAACCGAACCTTGTTATTTTTTTCTATTACACAGTGTAATTTGTATTGGAACAAAAGTTATTAGGAAATATAAGTGCTAGTTTCAAATGTTACTTTCGGCATAATACTAGCGGTATTATATTAAAAACCGCCGTCCGTGTTGGATTTGCCTGCCATCCCATCGGACGCGTCCCCAGGTGGCGGATAGGGGGACCCTTGGTAGGCAAATGACATTACTTCTGAACCTCTTAGGAGGGGCGGGTGTTATGACTGTCTGTCTATCACAATGATGGTATAGAGAATGGGTACCCGCGGACCAAACTGGCTAGGGAGGAGTCCCGAACAAAAACCACTGTCTGGCGATGGACAACAATAGGTTTAATACTCCAAGTGGTACCCACGCATGTGGCAATCCACCCGCTTCGGCGGCAGGGGCACGGATTCTGGTGGCCCCAACCATCGCTAAAGTCTCTCGCCTTTATCAGCGACAGCGCATCCTGGAGGAGACGGGGGTTGTTACCGCAATCTCTTCTTCTTCAGAGACGGAGGAACATACCCTGGATCCAGTGGGCCTGCGTCAGGAAGTTACCACAGTGGCGGAACGACCGACCAGTGGTTCTGGGGCAACGCGAGCTCAAGCGAGGAGACAGAGAAAGAAGCGGCTTGATAGGCTCGTACAGGAGAAATCCTCACGTGGCTCTGCCGGCCCTTCTGTGTCGACTCCCTCCAAAAGACCCAGGTTGGCGGAAGTGACACCCACGGAAGCCACCGAGCCTGCGGAGGGATTGACCGCTCCGGAAGCTCGCTCGCGAGGTAAGCGGCGGACGCAGTAGCCGCTGTCGTTCCCGCTCCTCCTTGCGTAGCGCCACCATTACTTGTTCAGCGAAGGTCGATACCGCGTTCCATTTAGCGGGTGACTCCAGCATTGCAGCCACTATATTTGCTGTGGTCGGTGGTCTGCCCAAGGCAGATCCCATCTCCTCTCTCCAGGTCCTGAAGCGTGAGCAGTAAAGCATCACGTGCCTAGCGCTCTCGAATTCGCCCGTGCATTTTGGACAATAGGGGTCTTCTGTTATTTTGAAGCGGTAGAAATATGCATTGAAGCATCCATGACCGCTGAGTAACTGCGTCATGTAGTAGTTTAGACTACCATGCTTCCTGTTCACCCATTGGGACACCCTGGGAATGAGCTGGAATGTCCATCGTCCCTTCTCGGACTGCTCCCATCTTTTTTGCCACTCTTCGGTGCATCGCCGTCTCTCCTCTAGCCTTCGTTTGGCTGTAGGCCTTACGCCCTGTCGGTCGTACAGTCGCTGCAGCTCCAACGCTCGTAAGTCCAGGGGCATTTTTGCAGCAAGGACGGAAATTGCGTCGTCGGAGACCGTTCGGTAGGCGCAGGTGAGTCTAAGCGCACTTAATCGTTGCGTTGCGCAAGCCTCTCTGAGATGCGTAATTTTTGCTCCTGCCCAGATGGGTGCTGCATAGAGCATCACGGAATCCGTTACCGTCGCCAGAAGTTGTCTTCTTCCCTCACGTGGGCCTCCAATGTTTGGCAGAATCCGCGCAAGGGTGCCTTGAATTTTAGAGCCTTTTTTGCTGACCGCTACCAGGTGCTCCTTAAATGACAGTCTTGCGTCAATGTTAACTCCAAGATATTTAATGCTTGGCTGCGACATAATACGGTGATTACCGATGTCCACCACCATCTCCTCTCGCTTTTTCCGCGTGCTTATCAGTACAATCTCAGTTTTTTGAGCAGCCAGTTCCAGGTGCGCTGATTGGAGCCACCTACGCACCCTTGCGATCGCATCATTACACACCACCTGCAAGTGCTCAATATGTTTGGCCACCACTACCAATGCGATATCATCAGCATAACCAATAATATTAACGTTTTCCGGCATACTCAGCTCCAGGATGCCGTTGTACATAGCGTTCCACAGCATGGGCCCTAGTACCGATCCTTGAGGAACCCCGCCGGTTATTTGGTATGCTTTTACGCCCTCCTCTGTCTCGTACAGTAGCACCCTGTTGTCGAGGTAGCTACCTATTATACGCCGCAAATATGTTGTTACTCCAAAAATCTCCAGAGCCTGCATTATATGTCCCCAATTCGCAGAATTGAAGGCATTCTTGATATCTAGAGTGACCACCGCACAGTACATTTTGGCGCCACCCTGCCATCTAATGCCACTCGTCGCATCTCGAGCAATGTCTACTACCGCTCTGATCGCGTCGACTGTAGACCTCCCTTTCCGAAAACCGAATTGTCGGTCGGAGAGCCCTCCTGGACTCTCGAATGTCTCCTGCAGTCTATCACAAACGATACGCTCTAGGATCTTTCCCACTGTATCCAGCATACAAAGTGGACGATAGGAGGATGCCTGATCCGGTGGCTTTCCGGGTTTTAGCAACAGCACAAGCCTCTGCCGTTTCCACGCGTCTGGAAAAATGCCTTCGCTCAGACAGGCGTCATACAGTTTTGCGAACAGTTCTGGTCTCGCTCTTACCGCTGCCTTGAATGCCACATTTGGGACTCCATCCAAACCAGAAGACTTGTTGTCGTCGACCCGTGATATACTCGACAATACCTCATCGACTGTGACTATAGGTCCCCTCTGTACGTCTGGAGTCACGACGGCTCTCGTTTCGCTCTGTGGGGGGAAGAGCGTTACCACTATACGCTGCATCAGCTCTGGGCATGTAGGCTGAGGCGCTCTGGGTCCCTTTACTTTGCGTATGACCGTTTTGTATGCTAGACCCCACGGGTCTTGGTCCGCACTCTCCTGCAACTCTCTGAAGCACTTATTTTTGCTCTCTGTTATAGCTGCTTTCAGAGTTCTTCTGCGTACCTTGTATACTGCTTGATGTTCCTCGAAATTCGGTGTCGATCGAGATCTTTGCGCCTTACGTCGTGCTTGATGGCAGCTCTTCCGAATCGCAGCAATTTCATCGGTCCACCAGTAAACGGGAGTCCTTGGTTCAGGGGTGTAGTCAGTGACGTGCCCCCCATGGGGACCACTCGCTTCGCGGTCTATAGCGAAGCAGGCGTGTCCCTCAGGAAGGCCATTTGCTGGATTCCGGATCCCGATCTGACGACCACAGATGTCCTTTCCTGTCTGCGTGCTCAGAACCCTGGCATCAACACAAGGCTTTGGCGAGTCCTTTCGCGCACCAGGGGTAGCAACCGGGATGGTAAAGAAGGTGCTAGTTTTGTGGTGCGAGTGGATGAGGCCTCTGTTGATGTCATGGTTTCTCGGTTGACGTTGACGTCTCCCTGTCAAATCCAAGACTAGGATGGTGGATCAACAACTGGAGGGTCCTCACCGAAGACTCGTGCTCGGACCACAGATACATTGAGTTTCAGTGTGGCGAGCGGGCGCAGATGCCATTGCCCACCAGAAACCCAAGAAAAACAGACTGGCCAAAGTTCAGGGAGGCACTCCGTAGCAATCACGTGACGCCACTGAAACTTCGCAAGGAGCAGAACATTGAGGCGGCTGTTGAACATCTCAACACCGCTCTAACAAACAGCTTCGAGCTAGCCTGTCCAACTAGACCTCCTCTTAGCCGGACTCCTGTTCCATGGTGGAATCGAGAGCTTCAGGTGCTGAGGCGTGAGTCTAGAAAACTCCTCAACCGGGCCCTCAAGACGAATCTTGATGAGGACTGGGAACGATATCGACGTGTTCCGAGGGACTACAAGAAGCTAATTCGCGACTCGAAAAGGGCTTCTTTTAGAGATTTCTACAGTGATATCGAATCCCTGAGTGACACGGCAAAACAGGTGAAAGTCCTGAAAAAGGACCAAACCGCTAAGCTGGGGTCGCTCAGGAAACCTGATTGCTCCTATACGGAGAGGCAACGTGAGACACTCAGCTTGCTGTTGGAGTCACACTTTCCAGGAAATCAGGTAAGCATAGCCCGTCAACAACCACCTTTGGTCGGAACTGTTGTCAGGGCAGCTACACCCTCTCGAAATGATTGGTATGTCGCCAGAACTGTGGCGAATGAGGCTGCCATTAGATTTGCTATCAAATCCTTTGACAGCTTCAAATCGCCCACTGCATGTCTCGCGCTGGCCTATGTACCACGCTCTTGGAGGATGGTGAGGGTTGCTTTCATTCCTAAGGTTGGAAGAGACGACTACACCAATCCCAAGAGCTTCAGACCTATTAGTATGACCTCGTTCATGCTAAAGAGTTTCGAACGGCCGGTGGAGCTTCGCATGCGTAGGGAGTCTCTGAAGACGCATCCACTCTCTCCATTTCAGCATGCCTATCAAACCGGAAAATCCTGCGAGACGGCTGTGCAAAACCTTGTTGGAAAGATAGAGCGAGCCATCGACAGGAAAGAATACGCAATAGGCATCTTTGTGGACATAGAGGGTGCGTTTGACAATGCTACTTTCGACAGTATGTGCGGCTCTGCTAGGCGGTATGGCGTAGACCGGGCTCTAGTAAATTGGATACGTTCAATGCTGGCCCAGAGAATCATAACGGTGTGGGCGGAGGAAGATTTGCTGGTGTCGTCTGGGGCTAATAGAGGCTGTCCCCAAGGTGGCGTACTGCCTCCATTGCTCTGGTGCATGGTAATCGATCCCCTGCTTAACGCCATTAATGACTCGGGTGTCTACGCTCAGGCATATGCGGATGATGTTGGCTGTCTTGTGACAGGTCCATCCCTTATGATTGTCTGCAGAAGGGTGCAGAGAACTCTGGATATGGTTGACACTTGGTGCAGTGCGAATGGGCTATCGGCTAATCCTGTTGAGACTGGTATTGTCCTCTTTACCAGAAGGAAAAAGCTTGATGAACTTATTCTGCCTACACTAAAAGGAGTCACTATCCAGCTATCCAAGGAAATCAAATACCTTTGAGTCATCCTTGATAACAAACTTCTTTGGAAAACACATGTCGAACTGAAGATATCCAAAGCACTGTCAGTTTACTGGCAGTGTAAGGGTATTTTTGGTAAGACATGGGGTCTTTCCCCTAGTAAGGTCCTATGGATCTATACAGCTATGGTAAGACCTATTATCACCTGGATGTATCGATGGTTTGGATGAGCAGACTCTCTCTTGTAGGGGTCAAAAAAGCTCTATCAAAACTACAACGTGCTGTGGCCATATGTTGTACCGGAGCATTTCCGACTACTCCAGGCCCGGCACTTGATGCTTTGGTGAATCTCCCGCCACTAGATGTCTTCATCCGCGGAGAGGCCGTTAAGGCCATCTGCAGAGTGAAACATAGTGACCACTGGTATGGGGTGTACTCAATATTGGACGATGGCGCAGGCACTGACATCGATTCTGCAATCCTGTCTATGCCCCCGGACTCCATTTCGTCAACCGTCATACTAGAAAAGCGGTACAATGTGTTGCTGCCAGAGGCTCGTTCATGGTTAGTTCCCGAGAACGAGCCCGGCAAACACTGCTGCCGTATTTTCAATGATGGCTCCAGGACTGAAGACTGTTCAGGTTCTGGTGTCTTCATGGAATCTTGTGGGACCCGTCGGTTCTTTGCCCTTGGTCTGCATGCGTCTGTGTTTCAGGCGGAGGTGTATGCGATACTTGAGGCGATGGACTTTGTTGTAGAAAACAGGTGGAAAGGCAAATCTATTTGTGTCTGCAGTGACAGCCAAGCTGCGCTCATGGCCTTGAATAGTCCTACCACCACTTCCAAGATAGTCAGGTCCTGCAAATCCAGGCTAAATTGTGTTGGAAAACATAATAGTCTGACGCTGATTTGAGTACCGGGACACGCTGGAATTGCGGGTAACGAGACCTCTGACTTTTTGGCCATGATAGGCTCTGAGGCTGTTTTTATTGGCCCTGAGCCTGTTCTGCCTTCTGCTGTCATCAAAGCCACTGGAAACAAGTGGGTTGTTTTGACCCATAAGCGAGCATGGCGGGCTGAGAGAGGCTGCGGATGGACGAAAATTATGCTACCTGCTATCTCTGACCGATGGTCACGGTTCCTTCTATCTTTAGGTAGGAGGGACTGCAGGCTGTTGGTTGGCGTGATGACGGGGCACTTTCTATGGGCTAGGCACATGGAAAGGATTGGCATATCAGACAGTGCGCTGTGCCCAGCCTGTGGATAAGAAGTTGAGACGGCGGACCATTTTCTTTGCGTCTGCCCTGCCATGCTCGAATCAGGTTTGGGATTTTTGGCACTGATGTGCTGAGGACTAACCAACTTGGCTCCTTGGCACCACAGGATCTACTTCTATTTCTTCTGAGGTCGGGTAGATTTAAAGCAGAGTAAAAGGGAACCTTAAGTGCAGTACAATGGATATATACTCTGTCTGAGTGTTGCGCTTACTAGATTGTTCCGACAAAAAAAAATAAAAATAAAAAAAATAAACCGCCGAATATCTTACCTTAAGTCTGGAGTTTGATCATATAAAATAACTTCGAAAAAGCGGGGACAACAATGCTCTAATACACAGAATGTGTGTCACAACTCACAGTGGATGCGATGAAAAAACTAGCTGGAGAAAACTCTAATTGTGCTCAAATTAAGATCAAATGTTCAACAGACAACCTGTAGTAGATTTCATATATAAAATAGTCATTCACATATTTTATATAATTTCACTATCTTCTACTTTTACAGCAATTGAATTTTTTTTTTGTTTGTGGGGTAAGCAGGTAACAAAATGCCTATCGCATCGTCAAAGGGGTCGTCACACCGATGGTATGTGGGGTTCGCATCCACTAAAAATCTTCCCCCACCTTGGACTTTCTCCCACCAGGGGACCGCATATACATGCCTTCAGGGTGATATCCCTCTCTAAACCAGTGAAAGGTTACCGGCTAGATACCTGCGTCCAGGTACCGTTTTTTGGCACGTAAAATGCTCTCAGGTGGCGATCAATTGCCAGTTTTCTGGACTCTCAAGCATTTTGTCCAATATGAAATCGGCATTAAGATGTCCTAGCCTGTCTTCGAGGACTTTGCTATCTTCTTTCCATCTTTCGCACACGAAGAAAGTATGGTTTGCGTCATCGATGGGCGTGTCGCCGTAGATGCAATCTTGGCTTTCTGCTTTTTTGATGTCGTAGAGGTATTTGCGGAAATACCCGTGTCCGGAAAGCAACTGCGTTATGTAGTTCACTTCTCCAAAGGGTCTGATTGTGAAAGCTGTAATCCGCCGCCGCGTATCGTTTGCATCCCTGTGGGCTGCACCTCACCTCGAGTTGTTTGTGTCGCCATCTCTTGTGTTGGAAGTGGCTTCGCCTGCATTTGTAGCGCTCTCAGGTTCGTATTCTTGTTTGTGCATCCAAAGCTCTTTTTTCTCTTGTGCTAGCAGATCTACCGGTATCGCTCCGCTAATCACTGGCACTGAGGCTTCTGACACTGTGCGGTTCGCTGAAGCTACGCGAAGGGCAGCAGTCCTTTGTACCTTAGCAATTATTTTTCGTCGGTGTTCGGTTTTCACCGTCGGCCCACACCTCGCTCCCATACAGCAGTATCGATTGCGTGGTGTCCATCAGGAGCTTCCTTCTGCTTGCGAGGGGTCCTCCATATTTGCCATCAGTCTAGCCACCACCGAGATTGTTTTGGCTGATTTTTCCGCTGCATGTTTTATTTGCGCCCAGTAGGTTAGTTTGTTGTCGATTCTGATTTCTAGATATTTCAGCGTCTTCGAGGTCCTTGTGATTTCAGAATGGACCCGCATATCTACTTCCAAGGGTATATGCTTCCTCGTGAGTAGGATTAGCTCCGTTTTCTCAGTAGCCAAGCTATGACCGCTGCGATGTCGTCTGCGTATCCCACGAGGTAGCAGTCGTCAGGAATATCCATTTCCAGTATTTCATCGTAGCTGACGTTCCAGAGGTCTGGGCCGAGAATTGAGCCTTGTGCCGCACCTGAGGTTATCACATTCTTTCGCTGCCCCTTGCTTGTGTCATAAATAAGCACACGATCCTTTAGATAGCTGCGTACTATTTTCATCAGATAAGCGGGTGTCCCGAAGCGCTTCTCAAGGGCGTCAATGATGTTTGTTCATTTTGCGCTGTTAAAGGCGTTTTTTACGTCAATCGTAGCAAGGAGCACCACCGGTCTGGAAAAACGGGTTATGCTCCGTGCGATTTCAACGCTCCTCACCACATCCATCACTGCTCCGATTGTCGACCTACCCGGTCTAAAACCGTGTTGCTTATCGGAAAGTCCTCCTGCTTCATTTATCGCGGCTGATAGGCGGAATTTCAGCATTCTTTCAAAAAGTTGCCCTGTCGTATCAAGCATGCTTAAGGGCCGGTATGCCAACGGTATCTCCGGGTTTCCTTTTCCCTTACTGATGAAAACTAGCCTCTGTCTTTTGTATGTGCGGGCATTCTGCTGCGATGATTTTCAGCACTTCGGGATTCCATCTGTACCTGGCGCTTTGTTGTTTTTCAGGGTGCGTGCCGCAGCCATCAAATCCTCATACGGTAGTAGGTCGTTTGTTTTTTCCTCTTGTCTGTCTATTCTTAAATCATGCGTGGGAAAGAGGGTATTCACGATGTTTTCCATTGTAGCTTCGCTGAGCTCTGGCGGTTGCAGTTTTGCTACAAGTTAGTTCATGACAATTTTGTATCCCAGGCCCCAAGGGTTTTGGTTGATGTCGCGTCTCAATTCCTCCCATTTTTCTTTTTTGCTGCTGTAAATAGCCATTTTGAGTTCCCTTTTCGCGGACTTGTATTCGGCGTGCTCAGCCACTGCTGGGCCCTTTTTCCTTGCCCTGGTATACTTCCTTCTTTTTTTAAAGCATGTTTGCCTTAGGTCACAAATTTGGTCTGTCCATCAATACGCTGCCTTCTTTGGGTGTGTGCTTTTTATATTGTATTTTTAAAAAGTCTTCTCCACTCTGACCTTGGCTGTGCTGTCAGCGCAATACATTGGCGGGCTTGCATCTATTTCAGCCAGTAGCTTTTCCGTGTTTCGAGGAATTCCATTTCCGCATACCTTTGTTTTCTTTCACTGTTGTTGAGTTTTGTCCTCTCCGACACAGTAGGTTATGTACTGATGGTCGCTGCCTGTGTAGTCTTAAAGTACAGTCCACTGGCGTAGATTGTTTGCGTAACCTTCGGACACTAGGGTTATATCAGGGATAGTGCCCTCGCATCCCAGCCTTCTAAAAGTCGCCTTAGTTCCCACTTTTGCATCGAAGTATCTTCATTTCTTCCCTGTCTGGTCTCTATAGGAAGCACACTTTGCTGAGCCTGGGACGTGTTTTGTGTGAGTGTACCCCTTCTCCTGGCACATACAACAATCTTGCGTGTTCTCGCAGTCTTTAAGTTTGTGGCCCTGTTTTCCGCATCGTATGCACAAACCTTGGCCTTTTCTGTCGGGTCCTTTGCATTCCCATTGCAAGTGTCCGAAGCCGAAACATCGGTAGCATTTCTTTATATCTGTGCAGAGTCTCATTCTACAGTTTATCCATCCTGCTTTTATTCGCCTTTTTGGAGGATTTCGCTGGCGCTTTCCGCTGATAGTGTCACGTACGCTCGTATTTGTTCACGGCTATTTGGTTTAAAGGTTCTCACGGTGATTTCTTCAGCGTTCTCCTTCAGAAGGATTTTGACGGAGGCTTCGATTTTACTTGCCGTCGTAAGTGAATCGACATCTAGGATCTCTATTGTACTCTTCATCTTCAACTCGCTCACTGAGGCGATATTTTGCAGCTTGCCTTTCAGCGCTTCTCGGAGCTTTGGCTTGGCTTTTACTCCTTTATCCATTTCGAGGAGTAATGCACCTGTTTTGGTTTTTCGGATCGCCCGTACTTCCACCTTGTTCTCGTCCGACATAACACACTGCCGGAGATTTTGTAGTACTTCCGCGTAGCTACGGCCTTCCGCTGGTTTGATCAGTAGTGCCTCGGGTCGTACTCTAGGTCTTTTCACTTTCTATGCTTTTGCTGTATTTCGTCTGCTACATTTTGCGGCTTGCTCTGTGCTTTTGTCGTATTTTCTTTCTTCTTATTTTTTTAAAGGACCGTTTTTCAGTCTGCATCTTCGGGTCCTCGCATCCTTTTTCCGGCTGTTTGCTCTGCTGGGCTGGATGCCAGACGTTTCGATGGGGCTATTGTTGGTGTCGACATGTCACCGGGGTTGGTTTAGACTTCTGCTGACATCGCCGCCTTAGTACTTTTGGTGTCTTTTTCTGCCATGAGCCAGCTTCGGCGAAAGCTTTCCATGATGTCGAAGAGTTCATCTAGCTCCGAGACTCCGTTTTTTACATATGTATGTATGTTTTTCTGCTTGATAACCGCGAGTTTCATTTTTTTGAGAGTAACGCGGCATTTCGTGAGTGCCTCGCTCTCTCCTGCTCTCATCTTCGCTATGAACTCCTGCTTTGGGGAACTACTTTTGTTCTGCGCGTTTTGCTCAATACCACCATATATTTGCTAGCATCCTGCTACCCCCTGCCATCGATGGTGTGAGGAAAACGTCTGCCTCCTCAGTAGGCCTGTCTTTTTCGCCGAGGATTTCCTGTGGTGAGCGCTGAATTCTGTTGCTCCTTATGAAGGGATTTCCAGCACTATCCTCTGCTGGTATTTGTTCCTGTTGTTGTGGTGTCTATTGTTTTTGTTTGTTTATTTTTCTGTGTTTGAATTCATGTTTAGAGGGTCCCCGCTTCGAGCCGCTATCTCCGTCGAATGTACAGTTGCTTTAACGATCTTTGCGGTCATCTTTGCATTGCAGGGAGGCCGCACAAGGGTTGACACAAGACCTTATGGGATTTTGTGTTCAGAGCCAGGACCATGGCATTAGTCAGGCTTAACTCAACTGAGCCTGTTCCGCCAACTTAATGGCGACGTAGCTTTGAACGTACTCGAAGACCCGCCACGGGTTTAACAGGACGGAGGCGATTGTGACATCAGCCTGGAAGCCGTTTCTACAAGATGTCACTCTGGTATACGAAGGCAACAGAATGCCACAACCGTCAGCCCAGGTTTCGTCGGTTTCATATAATGTAGTCAATAACGGTGACAGTTTCATTGCCAGGTTCGTCGCCTTAGCTAGGGTCCGCGGGATCGTTACCCCCGTCATCTCTCCATAGAAGAAACCTAACAATTGAATAAAGATCGGATATCTGCAATTTTATGTCTCTTTTGAAAGAATTTTTATGGGGCGACAACAACTGAACGGGTTTGCCAATACTACTATTTTCCTTTCTTGATTAGTATTAATCCTATTAGCAAACTGTGTTATCATCTGAGGTAGTACCAGTCATGTAATGAATTTATATGAATCACTGACATCTTCAGCCGAAAACATCTCCACAACTTCAGCCGAAAACATCTCCACTGAAAAATAATATTTATACTTAGTTGGAAAGTGTCTATGCCTACAAGTGTCTTTTTCAACCCTTCCATTTGAACAGCAGCTAAAGGTTGAATGGTGTGGCCACCGGTAACTGAAGCTTGATTTCAGCAGAGAAATCAGTTATTTTTTCTCTGGATGACTTCTCTTGTTCGTCTCAAGAAGCACGTGATAGTTAATATAGATCAGTTTGACATCGGTATTGTGTTAGAATTATGTCTACAAAAAAGCCAACGCTCCGTCACAACCCATTTTATTGGGAAACGCTGATCAAAACCTCATTTCACCTAAATAAGTAATCTTAGTTACCGAATGTGTTTCCAATAAAGATTTCAGTTTTCTCTTGCAAGATTTATAGAAGATTTATTTTTTCATTCATATTTCTTATGTGGCCGGTGAATGAAAGAACTATTACTATATATATCATATCAAAAGTAAACTTGCCAGTTAGCCAATGAGTATTTATACCTTTTATCCATAAATAGGAAAAAGATACTAAGTTTGTGGAGTTGAGCTGCTTTTAAATTAACAGAAGAATGCAAAGTAGGTAAGGACATATATAACCTCACTATTCATCAGAATCACTATCTAACTCATTTTGATTTAGGCCATGTGACCGTATGTGACAACTCTTCTTCTACACCGTTAAAAATACTCGTATCTTAATAAAACTTAACAAAAGTATAATCTGGACCGTAAGATACAACCAGCTCTCTATTTGAGTGCATGAGTGCATTTATTTAAATTACTACAAGTTCAGTTCGATTGGCTTTAACTTGACTCTTCCAAAATATGGTCGGTATACATTTACTGCCACGCCCACTATTAAAAAATATTCATGCTCTAAGATCTATGAGATACATGGACGAAATTGTATACAAAGAACCATTATAAATCTAGACATCCGGAAGAAATGATGATGATCAGAGAAAGAGCTTGCTACTTTCCATATAAGGAACTTTCGGGACTAAAATTAACATTATTCTACTATGCCGTATGTATTTATATACAAAAAAAGCAGTAATGTACATTGAGTCCATACTAGTGGGATATATAGGCAGCACACAACTAATGCCACGCCCATAATTAACAAAAAATCATTAGTAAGTTCCTATGGAAGATTCATCAACGAACACAACAATCATGGCACCACACAAAAAATGGGCCCACAACCCAATATTGTCACATTTTTATAACTTCTGTCCTATAAAAATTTTTTGTGGAATAATTTGATATGATATGAAGCCAAAAGATAAATTGGGGTGTATCAGATAAAACACTGGCCTCCATCCCAAACAATCAAATTTGAGGACCCGACTTAAAATTAGACTAGCTATGCACCTGATGATGATTATTATTATGATATCTTCTTATGAACCCGTTTTCAAACTCTATCGTTATACACATTCCATAATATTCTTTGTCATTTATGTTCCAACTAAAACTACATCATTTTGTTACTTTTGTTCAACTAGATTCTAGATCAGAACCACGGCGTGGCGCACTCTATGATCATCTCACTTCATTTCCTTATCAATGAAGTCTTGTAGACATGTAGATGGATATTGTTTGTTAAAGAGTTTAATAAATTGTCGGGAGCACGAACACTCACTATGGCTATATTTTCAGTAGCCACTAAGGCCACTAAGGGAATTTGTACATACGCATCTAGAACTAAATCGATTTGCTAGAAGTTTTGCTTGCATTTATTTCCCGTGGCACGAAATTTGCGGTTTTGTATAGCGAATTTTTCCTGTTTTACATTGGAACCTCCCTTTTCTTTAAAGATTCAATTATACTGATGACACTGATAAATACATTACAATTGTGTTTCCTCAATATTATAAATTTTTTGTTTTTTTATGTGGTAAAATGTAATTTTAGTATAACTAAATAAAGTATTTTCACTGAACCTTTTTTTTAAATTATAATCTATAATTCTTTAATCAGATGTTTAATCGCAAAAGCGAAAGCTGCCCACAATTAGAAAGATTTAGAATCAAAATTTATAGCCTTTCCGACTCCGAAAGCATTGATTTAAAATCGAGGCCGTGAGGAATGGACGAAAGGTATTACCTGATTGCGATGGCTCCTTTCAATTCAAACAAATCCTGTTTTCTGCGTCCGTTGTAGTAAAGTATCAAGACCGAACATAAAGCTTAGCAGCCAGAAGTTTTGTGTGTGCTGAATATAGTTATATTTTTTTTTTTTCATTGCCTTCTATTGCTTTGCATTGGCCTTGCATTTTTGAGTTGAAGAATAATTACAAGTCTCTATAATAAATATTTTAAGTACAACTTCACCACATTTGATAATTTTTGTATATATATATTTTATATTTCCCGAAATCTCTTATCGAACTCAGCAGCATTTCACACTGGACAAAACACAAACACAAAGTAAACTGTTGTGCTTGCCTAACGAACCAAACGACCCGCTAATGCAATGTAAACGCACCGTTTGAACTGTGTAATTTAACATTGCACATGTGAAGAAAATATCCGAACTAATGTCGCAAGAACATCACCAACAATTTGCAGAAGCAATAATAAGCACCGAGCTTGCGATAATGCAGTTACGCAATCAACCCCCAAATAAGACAACGACAATTACCACATAAGAAATAGCAAAAGAATTTGCCTGTAATCAAAATATGAAATAAGTCTGAATTTGTGATTAAACCTCTAGTGCATGGCCCCGCCTGTAGACGGGATCTACTAAAACCCCAATTTGATATATATTTTTTTAAATGTAACGTCTCCGGCATTTCTAACATTGTAGTAGAAGCTTTAAGCTAGGTTACTGTTTTTGAAGGCTGACAACACTCCTTCTACTTTTCGAGTAAAGTCAACTTAAAGTGACAGGTGAAGCTATGGCATGCAATCGTTTTGAAAACATTCGAAGTAACCTGCATTTCAATGACGATTCATTGCGTATAGAGAAAGGTAAACCTGGCTACGACCCCTTGTATAAAGTGAGACCTCTTATACAACATTTCAACAAACGGTTTTCTTCAGTCCCAAAGCTCCAGCGTCTTTGCGTTGATGAACAAATGTGCGCTACAAAGATGAACGGAAATCCTATTAGGCAATATATGCCTGCCAAACCTCACAAGTGGGGAGCGAAGCTGTTTGTACTCTGCGATTCTTTAGGTTATTCCTACGCTTTCGAAATATATTGTGTTGCTGGCGATAACAAAATTTTGCCAAATAGTCCTGATCTTGGTGCTGGTCGAACGTGGGTACGATGAAGAATACGTTGGAACAGTTTTCGGAGTAGATATAAGCAGCGTTTTGTGGTATGACACAAGAGCAGTTCGACTACTGTCTACTTACGTTGGAACAAAACAATTTGTTGGCAACCAACACCCTTACTCGTCAGTAGCAAATCGATGGGATCGAAAAGCAAAGCAAAATATAGAGGTGAATTGTCCCCCAATTATAAAAGAATATAACAGGCATATGGGTGGTGTGGATTTGGTTGACGGACTGATCGGTCGATACCACATCAAAATGAAGAGCAGAAAGTGGACAAATCGAATATTTTATCACATTTTGGACGTAGCAATGGTAAATTCATATTGTCTATATAATAGACTGAATAAGGGCGTCATAAATTGTGCACTTCCCGATTTCAGAACCGAAGTGGCAGAAACCCTTTGTCTGATTCGCTCGACGCAACCTGCCAAACGCGGTCGCCCATCTTCTTCAACGCCCCCACCAAAGGCTAAAAAGGCATATCTCCCAACGCAAAATATTAGATATGACCAAATAGGCCATTGGTGTGATTTTTTGGACCGCGCTGGCAAAAAAATGTGCAAGTTTCCCGGATGCAAATCGGAACCTCAAGCATTTTGCGTAAAATGCAAGATCAATTTATGCAACTCAACAACAAACAAATGTTTTTACAGCTTCCATAATAAAGAATGAATAAAAATGTATATATTATATGAATAAAATAATTTTGTTTTAAATTTAAATCGAAATTTACCCGTCTACTAATTTGAGTCGTTAACGCATAGGTCCGCCTCCAGGCGGAGTTGAAATTTTTACCTGTAAAAGGTAAACGAAGCGTCAAATAAAAAAACCAGCTACAGATTCGTAATCAGCGGCGTAAAATTAGTCTAAAAAAAAATTAGGGGTAAAAAAAAAATGCATGCATTAGAGGGTTAAATGAAGCAATACCGGACTTTCCCCTCCCCAACTCAAACTCAAAGGATATAAATGTTATTAAGTGACGCCCGACCAGTCTGAACCTGTAATATAACAAGAGAGTGCGAATAAAAAGAGAAGTGTTTAAAAGGATCAGCAAACAGCTTCAAGCAGCCTCAAGCAGCCTTTGCATACAAGTTCAAAACAACTTTACTTAGCGCCTCCGAATCACCTGCATATTAACACACAATGCAGAAAACACCAACTGTGTGGAGAACGATGCCCACAGGAAAGGAGGAAACCAAATACGTTCCAGCCACTCCATCTACAAAATGAACTGCACGCACACCTACATTAGTTGTCGTCGTTGGAATGGATTAAAGCTAAAATGTAAAATTTTAATTTAAGAAATATTGCACACATTTTTTTTAATACTGAAATTTCAATTTGAAACGTAAACTAATTTTTAAAAAACTGCGATGATTTTTTTAAATTAAAATTTAATCTGCAATTGGTATGGGATCCCAGACTGCGTAGCCCAACACTAAAATTCTGCAAATCTTAAAGGACACTTCACAATATAAACTATTAAAATATTTAAATACCCAAACTTGGAAATTTGACTCTAAGAATGGTCGTTTTTTAGATAAAAACTGGTAGATTTGATAAAAAAGTATGCATTAATTTGATGAAAAAAATCTGCAGCACCTGCTGGAACTTAGTTATAGTAAAGGAGAAGGTAGTTTTAATCAATAGAAATCTGACACTACTATGAGTACAGGGTTCTCATAGTGTCTTGCAGTAAGCCCCTCCGTAGATCACGAGTATTTCAACTTTGAATCATAAATTACAGTGGTTTCTAAAAACCGAAAGACCCAATATCGCGTAATGAACCCTTAACCCTATCCTACATATATCCGACCAAACTGTAAGCCCCTCTTGCAGATACATAACGTAATTTAATAATATAAGAATAACAGATATAAATAACACGCTAGTATAAAACACCAAGCAAAAATAGGCGGCACAATATGAGAGCCATATTGATATATGTTTAAAACTTGGGACTTAAATAACATTTTTGCACCAAATTTTATGTGAAAAAGTATGTTGACGCCACAAAGCCATTAACAAAAAATGGGGTGGATCAGTTACGGGCCCGCCTCCCTTCCATATAATCAAATCTTGGTTTCCCACTGAAAATTACCGTCGGTATGCTCCTAATGATAACATATGAATAAAGTTTAGTAGTAATGTACATCGCCATGGTTATTATTATTATTCTATCTTACACAATAATTAATTATAACTGCAAGGTGTTGGGGGAATGAGTACTTGCTACAAAGGCCTTCGACTCCAAGAGAAAAGGATTTTTTAGAAAGAGGCATTTTGAAGACCAAGCCCGTGGCAGGATTTGGACCTGCGATCCTCAGGGTTGTCAGCATGCTTACCACTAGACCACAGAGGGCGGCTTCTCCTCAAAATTATTTAAGATGCTTAGTGGGCAGTTGTGTCAAATTATACTTTTACAACTAAAATAAATACAAAAAAAGATTTAAAGAATTAACAAACAAACAAACAAAAAACAATCCAACACAAAAACAATTGTGATAAAAAGTAAGACGAAAAAACAAGCATTCCATTAGTTTTTGTTTCATCTTTTTGGTTTGCTGGATATGCATAGGCACTTTCGAGGCATTTGAATTCTTGACAGGACCTACGAATGTGTACACCGAAGTTGTCGCTCTCTGAAGTTATTCCACCATATGAAGTATTTCCACTGCGATTTGCACAGTGTATTTCCATTTTCTATAACTGAATTAAAACACCCAAATATGCTTAAATTAATGTAAAATGGTTTCACTCTTATGTTTTATTATTTAAATATTAAATTCCCAATCAGCAGTATAAAATCTCACATTTGTAGCATAATTTCACCAAAGCAAACACTAAAAAGCAGAAAACTTCTCAGCAAGGAAGCTTATCTGCATCCAATGCGAAATTCCAGTTGAACGAGCAAAGACAAATGTTAATTTAAATGAAATTCTTTGAACTATTCAACTGGGCAAATATTTTATTATCAGTCCAAAACTAACAAGTAGCATAATCCGTGTGACAATATGCCAAAAAACACAGATGCAGCAGCAGTGGAAGTGGCAGCAGCAGTGACAATCGCAGTTGCAGATTGCTACCTGGCAGTTAGTTAGACTTGCCACTTTACTAACAACCCGTTCAGTTCGTTTCTCGCCTGCCTAAGGATATTTTGTGCAAATTTCATTTTCTCTGCAAATGCAAATATGAGGGGAGTCCACACATACGTACGAGCTCAACCAAAAAGGTGAGAAATAACAAGTTTTCCAAATTTAGTTTAAGGATTAGTGAAACACTCGCCTGGCATGGCGCGTGGGCAATGTTGCATATGTATGACAATTTCGGTTGAAATTTAATATTTGTTTTGAAATTGAGAAATTATGAAAAGTTTTTTAAGCCCACAGAGCGACCTGTGTAGCTTTCGTATGTCGTGACCAGCACCGGGGAAGTATGTGTTTCTACATGTTTCGCATACGTGGCAAGAAATTTAATTCAATTTTACGTTTGCATACCCATACCGTGTGTATGTGACAAACACTGTTTCGTTTGTAGGCAATAACGGCATTTTCAATTATGAATTTCATTATTATTTTAATTTAAGTACTCGTATGTTCACTTTGCTTCAAATGAAATTATTGAGATCCTTATTTTAAAACTGATTTTATTATACTCGGTACTCCTGCGAAATACTCAAATATAGACACGCTTAGATGTGTTCATGAAAGGGTAAGCTAAACGCTTTTAACATGCATTCAGACTAAGTTTTAAATATCATTATTCACATATATTTTCAAGTACTTGTTTTTGTTCATTCAACGATTCAAACAACGTATTATTACAAACGGTAAAAAACCAAAATATTATAAGCACCATTCTCTTCAAGTCACTTGCCAACAAGTTTAAGTGACAAGTAATCAGTAAAAGAATTTGTTGTCTGCTCTGCTCGAATTGGTTTCAAAATAAAATTCTGGAGTTCACATAAGTTTGATCTCAGCATTTTCAGTTTTAAGTTACGTCAATTAAATGAAAACTGGCGAATCATATCGTGCACGTTGTGATAATCCTTATTATATATTATATATTCTTTTTGGAAAATTTTATAATTGTTTACAATGCAGAACACCAATTGATTATTAGATAGCCAAGAATATTTTTACAAGAACCCAACAAATAACTCTCTTATCACCCCATCCCTTACTTTTTCACGAAATTGTGGTGAATGGGACACTAAATTTCTTTCACACACCTATAAATTGCTGTAAAGTCTCCCATAAGTTAAAAAAAAGCCAAGCATAACAATCCTTACAATAAATATGGAAGAACGCAAGCATTTTATTTTAAGAGTAACGTAACTGAATATCATTTAACATCCTGAAATATACCAGAAAAGGGGAACTGAACTCCTGACATATCGACAGTGTGAATCCTTTATTTTCACAATCTACATCAAACGTCTGTGAACGGATATGTTGGCTACGAATGGATCCTATGTAATTTTAGATTCAAGCTTCATTTAACGTAAATGGACCAGCAAAACGATTGCAGGATATGGCAATTTCATTCAGGACAGTATAAACCACTTGGCAACCTGCCAACCATTCATTTGCATAAAAACGTACTCCAAATATAATGCAATTCAATGCAATTAAGAATATACCGTATCTGATGCCTATTATGTGTAAACAATTCTGCTGTTCAGTACATTTTGAACTGGTTGCGCTCTCCTTGAACTTCCTTGAATAGTCGGAACAATGAACGCACAATAGCAAGTCGTCGGATTGCAATATAAGAAGAGAAGCAGATAACATGCGAGTATGATGTAAAATGTGGAGGCAGTCTTCATTCAAAAATGAGTAAGTAGCTAAAAGAATAGCATTAGAGGAACTGTTCTGGCTGTCAACCTAACAAACTATACATACGAAAAATATGCAGTAAACGCTTGTTTGACTCAGAAATTGTTACTAAAAAAAAAAATTGTCTGAATACTCTACAATCTGTAAAGAGAAAGGGAATCCAGCCTATGTGTGTACAGCGTACATTTCAGTTTTCCAGCAGATTCCGAAAAATTATTGCCATGTCAAGCAGGATAGAAAAGAGAGATACTAAAAGTCTTATCTGTAAATAAAATCAAACTAATGAAACATTTTTTTAGTATAATGTAGATGAAAATGGTTGAGTTATTATCTGAGAGAAGCATTTTAAATTCTATGGCAACAGTAAATGCGACAAACAAGGCGAGAGTTCCCCAAAAGCCACATTCATATGTCTGATTTGACGTCGTTAAGTTGAAATAAACAAAGAACACGCAAAGATGAAGGTCCAATTGGAGATAAATTAACAAAATGAGAGTGAAACTGAAGATTCAGAAGACACGAGCAGAATGTTGGCAGTGGAGAATAATAAGGAATGATATAATAATTACGAATGTTCAATTTGGTAGAAGAATAATAAGTGGAAGGCACCGGCACCAAATCTGAGAATTTTATTCAAATATTCAGTGTCCAGAACCTTTATCAAAAAGTTCTGGAGGTAATCAAAGCTGATATACACACATGTAGTCACATATGTAGGTGTAATTAATGCAGCGGTTTCAAGTGACAATGGAATGAATGATTGTGTTTGTCATTCAGTCAGGCAGTAATTTAATTAAAATAATTAAATCAAAATTTAAAAAATTCCCTTATATTCAGTGAAATATGCTGCTGCATGCCACAAAATTGTATAATTTTCTACTCAGTTAACTGGATAATTGAAATTGCCATAAAGGTGTGTAAGAGCATTGGAATTTAAATTGAATCAAGTGCATATAAGATTCCGAGTTCGTTGTTGGTGTTTTTGTTGTCCTGGCAATCACTTTTGTGATATAATTGTTTTTTATTTCAGGAGTACTTGTAGCTACTCGTAGGAATGTGAAATGTTAATAATGACTCTTCAAGCTGGGTTTTATTTTAACTGCGAAATTAAAAAAATTCCAATTGATATTATTGAAGGCTACAGGGAAAGATATTTTTATTAAATTAGATGCATGATATTTTATTACAGACTATATATGATATTAATTGCCAAATTAAAGGCTCAGTTTTGCTCGAATAAAACCTTTTTAATTCCTCGGCTACTCGCTTTAAGTTTAATACTTAAACATTGACTCGAGCAATACTCTTATTTTAATTACAACCACTTTATTCTCGGTTATTTATAGGTGACAGAAAGGAGAAGTACATTTTTGACACTTCATTGACAATTTAGTAGAATATAGGATCTACCTTCCTCCCACAAAGTATTTTAATATGTCTCTTATGCTTAGGTTAGTCATCCGAATCAATTTGATATGCAAAACTTCGCTTAGATTTGTGTAATAGCGACATTCCGGAATAATGATTTATTGTTCTAGTATGGCTGGATCAGTGTGTTAGAGAAATATTATGGAAAATGCAGTTTATTAGTTTAATAAAAAAATGTAATTTATGTTGTGACATTCATTTTTAAGACTGCAACTAACAATAGAACCGCTCCAGATTGACTCCATCAAACCAAGGCACGATTAGTTAGCAGAGTAATAACTAAAGCTAATTCTAATAAGATCGCCAAAACTACCTTAATAGTTTGCTGAAATCGGTCCACTGAAAATACGAGATTTGTTACTTAAGGTATTTTAGAGCCATCCATGTACTAGGTAAGTTCGTCAAAAAGAGAATAAGACATGCGAGAGTCCAATTTGTGTCGGGGACAAATTATCACCAGATAATGTACACGGAAATTACTTTATTCAGGAGAGTGAAATAATACCAAGTGACAGTGTTGTAATCAATAAAAAAAATAATTATGTGTTACAAAGAACGATTTCAATATTAAGAGCAGTTCACGCCTAAAAATGTTATTTCTGCTTATGTAGTATAATGATTCAGATAGGAATGGTTAAATATTTCTACAATCCTTTCTGAATTTGTATGAACAATTTTAGAAAGAGTTGCCTGCATTAGCTCTGGAACTAATCCACATGTCCAAAGGCAACTTGTCTTCTACATATCGAAATAACACTATTTAACAAAATTTAAGAAAGTTTTGCATTTAAGGTGCCACTAGGCTTGCCAAATGTACGGGTTTCGTCCGGATTCTCCGGATTTGGAACCGAATCTACGGTCTGCGATTTTGAACTTAATTTCTCCGGGCTACAAGTAAAAGCTGCGGACATCTCCGGGGTACTTAATAAGCATTGGCCCCACTTTTCTAACTTTAATAATTTTTTGCAATTCTGCCACTTTTCAACTATTTGGGAACGCCGATCTCTAAGCAAAACAGCTGATTTATAAATTAGTAATTACGCCGAAGCTAAAATATATTCAATTTTTTTGCGAAAATGTCGATGCCGATTGTGCCTGATCACCAGGGCAAGAAAGTTGACCAAAAGACGCAGAATATGTATGTGAAGTGCATACTTTATTTACAATAACACATGACGGAGAAAAAACTGTCAAGTTTCATTTAAATAACGATTTGCACTGTAGAACAACAAAGGACGCTCCAACAAATTAATTCAATTTAGGTTTTGTAGTTGTGAAAGATAATGAAATTATATATTTTAATTGATGAATCCATTATTGCAACTTATTTCTTTAGATTCTCCAAACGAATTTAACGTGGCAATAGCCGAATTGGCACAAGTTTACCATGGAGTAAACCATCAGCAGAGCTATAATAGTATTGATGGAACTGCAAGTTGTATCCAGAAAGCAGCATTGCAAAAAAAAATAAAATGCGGCAAAACAATAGCCGAGTCCCTTGTTGAAAATTTATTAGCACCTCAGTTTCTTGAATTAGTCCTTAAGGGAATTACAGTAGGCAATGGGTCGCCAATATTTTTTAAGCTCTGGATGTGTCAAATAAAGGTGCTGTAAAATATTTTAATGTAAATAAGGGGATTAGAGAGAAATTGATTGATTTATTTGGAGATCATGAGTCCTCTGAGCCAATAGCCAAACAAATTGTATGTTCCCTACCGAAGCATGGTCTTGATATTTCGAATATTAGTTCTTATTCTGTTGATAATCCTTCAGTAAACTACCACACAAATCAGCTTACCAAAAGCTTACAACGATAAATTATAATATTGTAGAAAGTAACTGCAATGCCCATGTAATCCATAACGCTGCTAGAAATGCAATTGATGTCGAACACTTGGTTTTAAAAATATTTGCGGAGTTTTCCAACAGTTCAAAAAATTGAGATAATGTTTTGAGTTGTTAGAAATTAACTTCAAAGTTATGTTCAGCCATATGGTAACAAGGTGGCTATCCCTTTTTCTTGCGTTCGAAAGAATAATTAATTGTTGGACTGCTATAAGAACATACTTTGGGCAACAAGGACATGAAACAACAAAAACAAATTGTTTGGGATTTTGTAAAGGATCAGCCAGATACTAATCAAAATGATTCAATTATTACTCTGGCAGAATGCTACTTGTTCATCGCCATCATCTTATGCATATATTTGAAAATGCTATAAAGCCACTTGAAAAAAGCTATAAAGCCAAAGATATATGGAGCTCAGATGTTCATTTGATAATGACTTCACTACGGGATAAGCTTAAAAGTAGGCTACGAGACAAATTCTTCGGATACAAGGTCAACGCTAGTTTGCAACATCTTGATACGGAGGCAAGACAAATATTTGAACATGAAGCCACTAGAGCTTATTCCACGGCAATTTGTTACATATAGAAATGGTATAATTTCAAAGATAGCGCTTTTCAGGATTTCGTTGTAATGTAAAGAACGAATTGGGTTCAATAAATGAATTTTTAAAGGCTGTATGTGCAGTAAAATTGGATATTAACTTGTACGTTGAAATACAGTTGTTTTCAAAAGTTTATCCAAAAATTCAAACTCTTGATATCCCATTAGATATGAAATAGGTACGAGAATTTATTGCATCTGCGGAGAATTACCAAAACTAGTTGGTAAGATTTTGTCCATACAAGTAAGCAACATTTATTTTGAAAGGGTATTTGCTGCAATGGCCAATATATGGACCTAACCGAGAAAGAGAATGAGAGTAGAACTTGTAAAAAGACCAAATTATTTATGCTTAAATGTAGAAGAGTTTGTTCAGCTCGGTGATGCTCACCATATCTCCCAGAATAAAATCTCCGGGTCTGACATCGTTCCAATTTGGCAAGTCTGGAAGCCACCACATTCTTATAGAAAATGAACCGTTTATTCCGCAAATGTCTTCTAAATTTGTGTACCGTTTTATATGGATACGATTTCGAGATATCGACACATGAATTATGTTGCAGCTTATCATCCGACTCAATTGTGAAGCTATTGTGTGAATGACTGAGCTGATCGTAAAATATTTCATTTAAAGGCGCATTCTCATTGGTCTCAACAAATTGTCAAAGTTGGTATATTGTGTGGAATGCAAGTACAAAATAATGCTTTTTTGTATATCTGGGACATCCACTCTCTCATTATGAAATAAAGAACTTACTGATAAGAAAAAACGCCAACGTCGGCGACAACAAATTCAAATTCGCATCTATCATCAAATTGGAATATACTCGTATTACGTTTTCATTGTGGCATATTAAGCTGGGTCAGAAACTTCGCAAAGCTCTGATGAAGGCAGACCTAGCAATATTATTTTAGATCGAAGATCAAAGAGGGCGTATAAAATTTGTAAAAGACGAAAAAACCGAATTATATTTGTCACCCGATAAAACTGAAGCCTACAATTTGTCTCAGATGACTATTTCTGATTTTCTTAGATACAATAAAAATTCATATTACGAGAAAATTGTCGACAGTTTTCTCAAAACTACTCAAAATTACTATGGAATTTCTATGCTATTTCTATAACTATTATATATGACATGCCTTTTTTTATTTATAAGCGTAAATGCGTATTATAAGATCTTTTCGTTCTTATATTTTTTTAGAAGAATCTTGCTGACATAAGTAATAACTACTAGAAGAGCTATAGTGGAAATATATAACCTAAAAATAAATTGTATCTTTGCCACTAGTTTCATATTGCTGAATTTTAAGGGAAGATACATAATCTACTGTTGTGTCCTTATATCGGAATTTGTTAATGAATCTTGTATAGTTCTCGTGTTCTCGACTATTTATCTCATCACCTCATTTCAGTTTATAATGTCAATATGATTATTTTCTACAAAACCTACCCATTAATATTGGGGTAGGTATTAAGTTATGAATACATGTTAATAGAGTACAATCGTCCTTATAACAGGACTCATTATAGTGTAAAATGTAATAAATAGATAAATTACAATTTTTTAAATGATAGCCATGAAGTAAAACCTTTAACTATTTAATAAGTACAAAGAACGATTAGCTTGGTCTTTCTTATGTCTCCCCTAAAGAAGAAATTCTTCTGTTCTCAAGCTGATAAAGTTAATTCATAAGAACCAAAAGAAAAGGAATCAAAATGTATGAAATTAAAAATATTTTTAATTTAATTCAATCCCTAAACACAATAGCACAAAAGGCAACAACGTTATCAACACTTGGCCACAACAGTCCAGCCAGGGCTGCCGGCAAAATGTGGCATAGAGCAGACACAAAATTTAAGGAAAAAATGGTATTAATGTGCAAATAACAATAACAAAATATTAGAGAAATTTTAAAAAATCGGTGCAAGACGAAAACCACAAAAATTACACGCTTTGTTGAAAATTATTATTCTGAGCTAATTTCCTTCCGAGCAAAAAAAGGAATGGGATTAAGCAAAATCTCTCAAAAAGAAACCTGAAATCTTTTCATAACTGTAGCTAAAGCACAGATGAAATTAATATAGAAAATATTAAATAGAAAAACCCAAGGAAGCAAAATAACCGTTAATAATGAAGGCGTCTTCAAGAGCAGCCCCTATCAGCAGCAACAACAACACCAGCATCCTCGAGGACAGCGCGCAAAGTATTTCTCGCCGCATGCCAAAAGCTGTGAACATTTTTTTCTTGGCATTTTTATTAAGCCGCGTACGAAATCTTGACGGCAGACGGAATGTTGGTTGCGTATGTAATCAACTGAAACATAATAACTTTATGCACTCCACACAACTCCTAATGCCATCAGCTCAGAGAACAGAATCACAGAAAAAAGGAAATAATTTCAAGCACAACGCGTAATAAATTCGCATGTTGGGACATTTGTTGCGCTTCATTTTCCGCATCAGCGATTTGCCTTGCTTTCTGTGCGGCATACAACTCGAAATTGTGCTTTGACGCGCACTTTTTCCGTACGGTGCTACGCCGGGGCGGTTGGGTGGTGAGAGATGTTAACGCCGCTGTTGATTACACACGGCATCATGCCCGATTTAATCTGTGGGCAAAATGAAAAGGCAGCGCCTATTAAACGGTATTAAAATATGCGTGAGGTAATTATTTTTTTTCCAATCTTCCTGAATGGGCTATTTAAGCAGCCATTGGCGCATGAGATCCACACTTGCAGAGAAGGTTATTTGCATTAGATGCAGTATGTTGGCCAGAAGTGCAGTTGAAGTAAAATTATATATGAATATGTAAGTGAACCTCCTTAAAAACCAGTCAATAAAACTAAAGTTGGGGAGAACCGCCACCAAGCACCCTGCACCGGTTGAAAAATAAAGTGAACTTACGAAGTAAACGACGGCGCAATTGATCGCATAAAATAATAAAAGAAAACGGTTTCAACTCATAGAGATAATATTTTAAATTATTTTATGAAGATTGAATGAGATGATTGGCAAATTATACTCTTAAAGTCAGTTCTATCCTCTGATACAAGCAATACACGGCAACAGAAGGCCAGAAATACCCTTTATTAATAACCTATCGAGCTCCAAACTAACGCATATCATATAATATTCAGAAATACTATTCTCAAGTAAGCAAGTCTGGTTCCTTCCCCACTCAATATATTTTTGCATGCTTAATTTTGGAATCTGATGTTCATTTTATTATATTTGTTAACACTCATCACGACACAGGCCGTGAATATCTCTATGATTTTTAAATTTAACGCAAGATTTATTAATATTTTCCAGCCCATTATATTCAAATCTTAATATTTGGAATAAAATACGATGAGGAGATAGATTTATAATTTTAAGATAGGGCAATTCAAAAGTCGTTACAATAACGTGTTGCACCTGCATGCAGTAAACTATATACTAGTCTTAGCTTTATAACCTGTACAAATGTTTAAACATTTCATTAGTTTGAAATGTTTAAACATTTCATTAGTTTGTTTAAAAATAATACGATTAAAAGGAATATACTTCAATTCGAAGAAGTTTTGATTGTATATACACAGTTTTTACATATCATATTTACTGTAGCCAACGATCCCAATAAATTGAGTCTTACGGTTTAACCCAGTGGATTAAAATAATAATTAAATTTCTAATTAGAGTAGAATGAAAATACATAATAGCGAAGATGGTAATTATAACCTCCATAAGGTATTGCCAAAATACTTATTCCTGGGTTCCTTTTTACTTCTTAATTATAATATATTAGTATATAGCATATTGTATAAATATTTTCATGAGAGGGGGATGAAACAATTTCTAAGGGACTTTTATTTTGGAATACTAAGGTTAGGATCGTGAAAATGGAGGGACAGGCAGAAAGGAGATGGGCGATGATGAGAGGTGAATTATTGCATAAACAACATGGGGGTTGAGGATCCTTTTTAAAAAGATGCATGTAGGTTATTAGCGTGTGACGAAGTCGCGTGTAAAATTTGTTCATGGTGATAGATGTTGTGTGAAGAAGGATCAGAGGGGCTCTTGCAAGGTTCATCCTTTTATAAGGGTGGTCATATCGTACCCATTCATCGCTTAATAACGTATTTTACCCTTCTGTGTTCAATACATTGTAGGCTGGATTATACTGCTTGCGTTTCTGCTTCAAGCGTTCGATCCATGCGTGTAATAATCCATTGGAAATATATGTACCATTCTCGGCTAGGTAGGTAGGTAGGTAGGAGTGGGCGCCTAGTTTGCCAAAAGCACACTTGAACACACATAATGGCCCATTGTGATACCACGGTGTGGCGCCGTTCAAGCACTGACTAAAAAGTTCCCTTACTTGGGATGGTGATAGTCAGCGCAAGCATAGCACCGGGAAAGGCACGAGTCCCCCGTCATGTTGCAGAAAACCATCCTGATACTTTGATGAACCTTGCTATGTCCCTAATATTAATGGATGACAGCTCTGTCAGGCTTGCAAGAAATGGGGCACCAAAGATGCGAATTCTTCTTCTGCTCAAGAATGGGCAGTGGCATAAGAGGTGGAAAACCGTCTCGTCCTCCTCCTCGGAGCCACAGCCTCTACAAAAATCATTTGAGGGTAGGCCCAGTCTTTCTGCGTGCTGTCCCATTATGCAGTGGCCGGTCAAAACCGACACAGTTGTCGACAGTGATACGCGATCAAGTCGAAGAAGTTGATTGATTCTGTTTTTGTCCATTCTTGCCCAAGTTAGTCGAGCCGTGGGGCAGGATTCCTCGTTAGCCCAGGATTTGTAGGCGTTAGACAGATTCCGTTTGATTTCGAGCTTGGCTGTTGCCAGTGGAATGCCGATGTTTACGGAGGGCTGAGTTTCGTGCAGTAGCGTGCCTGCCTTGGCAAGCTCTTCCACCGCACAGTTGCGCGGGATTTCGCTAGTTTGACGGAAGAGATACCGCTGCCGACTATACCTCTAAGTTTGAAACCGTCGGTACAAATTTCGACCGTTTCACCGACGATTAAGTCTTTTGAAGTCCAGTTATTTCTGCTTGGAATAGTGAGGTCGAACTCTGTTTAAATTGGGATAGACCGACATGTAATCGATGATGTTGGGGACAGGTCGATCCTGATTTAGAATAGAGGCATGGCCCGTCAGGGTTATGCGCCAGTGCGAAGAGCATTAAGTCTAATCGCTGTCAACTTGGCTTGTTGCTTAACCAGGAGCTCCGGAGGGAGCCAGTACAGCATGGCAAAAAGGGCTTTCGTAGGTGTGGTGCGAAGAGCGCCAGTGATCAGCAATGGATCTTCTGATTTTATTCGATTTTATTCTATGACTGCGAAAGCAACTGCATCTAGGTTGAACCATCAGTGAAAAATGGAGACCAATTCTTTTCTTTGGTGTAATAGTATCTAGACAGAGCTGCTTGTAGACTGTAGAGTTTGTGCCTCCCTTACCATACCTTGTTAGTTTATTGATAAATAAATCTGCGCTTAAAGTCCATGGAGGATGTTTGACCGATAGTCTTGGTGGAGTTGTATTGAAATCCAGATTAGTTTTAATTTTATAAACTGCGCACAGCGCTGATTCCATCGACAGGGAGAATTTACGAGCTTTTAAGAGTTGTATTTCTTTATACAAAATAAGCGAGGAGTTAAAAAATAAACGAGATGTTAGACTACAACGCAGGATCTGCATTTTCTCTTCAATTTCAACGAAGCCTCCTTCCCCTAAGAGATTTTCAGTATGCTTAGTTCTTAAGGCTCGTAAGCTGGACCTTACAACTGCATAATATGGTGTGTTTAACATATTAAGATTGGTTTTGGTACATTTTCCATAGATTTGCAGCCCGTAGTTTATTTTGGAGAGAATTGTCAGTTTCGTTGCAGAAATTAGAGTCTTCGTGTGGATATGACTTTTAGGGGATGAGAGGTATGTCAAAATGTTAAGACTGGCAGCTAGACAATATTTTAAATACGAGTATATACAATGGTTCTTAAAGCTATTTTTGTTGTCAAATATTAGGCCAAGAATTTTTAAATAGGTAACATTTTCAATAGTAATATTATTATAATTAATTATTGTATTGTTGAATCTATTTTTTATACAAATGTGTAAATGTTTAGATATAATAAAAGAAATTTTAGCCCTGAGTGTAAGGACCAGCTGTCAATAATTTTAATTGTTTCAACTAGGTTTCTGTTTATTTGGTTGATATCTTGATTCTTGCTAATGACATATATATCATCTGCATATAAGCGATGCTGAACATGCCTATTTGCAAGAATCAATTTACTTAAATCATCAAAAGCTATTGTAAATAGAACTACAAAGAGTGGTGAGCTTTGAGGGATACCATTGGAAAGTGGATACGTATATGATAATACGTTGTTAACCCTGCAACGTATTTTTCTGTTGTTTAAAAAGGATTTAAGATAATAAAAATTTTTTGGTCCAACATTCCATTCTTGAAGTTTTTTAAAACTATATGGGGACCAATCTTATCGAAAGCTTTTTGGAAATCTACGTAAAGCACAGATATGCGGTTTTTTGCAGAAAGACATTTACTGACTAGATAATCTACGATATGTACAGTAAAGCATCTGTGTTACAAATACCTTCTTTGGTAAGACTGTGGCTTGGTGTCTTTGATAGTAGTAGTTGTCTTTGAAACGGTGTTTTCAGCAAGAAGCTGTAAATCGGTTATCGGGTGTGCAATTTCTGTTTTGTTGCGTTTGTTTGAGAGAGACTTTTCGGTGTTGTTGCTGTGATTTTTTGTGATCTGAGCGTAAGTAGTTTTTATAGTGGTATCATTCGGGTATTGTTGTTGGTACATTTTTCTGGCTTCACCAATGCTGCACTTATTTTGTGTTTTGATCTTCAGCATTTCTTTTTGAAACTGGTATTTGGGGCAGTTTGAGGCGGTGTATGGGGAGGAAGATTGCAATTAAAGCAGGAGGTGTTATTGTTACAGTATTTGATCGTATAACCCAGCTTTTATCAATTTTTACATCTCATGGGATCTGGGAAATATTCCCTGACTTTAAGTGGGTACCATGCTACATCGAGTGAGTCGTGGATCTGATAAAGAGTTGCTATTTTTTCGCCGTCAACTACTTTCATAAATTTGTAAACAGTTTTTACACCTTGTTCTTTTACAAAATTCAAAATCTCTTCCTCACTAGTGGAAATCAGATTTTGATCGGATGAGTTAAGAGAGTCGTGGTAACTAATAGCCACTGGGCACAGTCCTCCAAAATTTTTTGTTTTGACAAACTTCTCTGCGACTTTTAAAGAATTTGCAAGTATTAGAAGACTTCCGTCCCGCAACATACTTACAGATTCAACGTTAGTGCTGATGGAGTCAATTACCTTTAAAATACTGAAGGAAGTTACGGGTTTATCACTGTCCGCTGATTTAACCACAACAAATTTTGGATTCTTTGTGTGTTTTCTGTGTTGGAAAAGTTTGCAAAGGGTATTTTATATTATATTTATTTTTTCTCTTAGTTTTGGACTGGATGTGCCCAGTTCCAAAAATTGATTCCCCGAAGGGATCGGTTGATTATTACTTGAATGCTAGTTCGAAGTTTCGTATAGCTAAAGAATAAGTAGTGAGGTATGGATAAAGCACTGTAAACTAAACTGCACTGTCGAAAGAACACACAACGAGAGTCAAAAGCACAACTTAACGCAACGAAAGCTAATCGATGACTGTTGCAATTATATTAGGCGCATTCGATTCGCCACTCTATCGAGGATAGGACAGACTTTTGTATGGTAAAAGTTAACGAGTAAATTATACTCGGATGAAACGAGCGAATTAATTTTTCTATCCTCGATAGAAAGTGGTTCTAAATTAAAAATTGCTTGAAAACAACGAGATTAAAAATTACCTGCAAATTTCCTTGGGATTCTTTATATTTTAGCTGATTAAATTTAAAAAAACCAAAAATTAATCTTTGGCTTTTGATTTTTGATTTTTAATATTATTATTATGTTGATTAAAATTATATACAAATGATGAGATTGTATAAAACATATAAAAAAGTAAATGTTTAAAAAAACAGTTGAAACAGTGCTGCCAAGTTTACCACTTACTCGTGAGCTGTTTTATTCCCACAACTCGATACGAGCTCGGTACAAGTTACGAATCGAATGCGCCTATTAATACACTATAGAAGCATGTTTTTCTGATATTGTAGCTTCAATTTATTATGTGTTACTTAAAATTGTATTAATAATATTTATTGAACTGTGTTCTTAAATGGAAATCTATAATTCAATTCATTTTTCTTTTAGAGAAATATGTAATCACAACATTTTCTTTATCAGAGATCTCACCAAGAATAGGAATGAAGGATCTTGAAAAGAATTATATATTTATTTTATTCACAGTTAAGAGTAAATTCAATTACTTGTTTCATGGCGTAAATAAATTTATGAAGCATTTTATTCAAAGAGATATTAAATTTGCAAAACGACAGAACTATAAATACTGACTTCCCACAAATACATGCTTTATTACCCACAGAAAGGGCAACCGCCAACTGCCAACCAAGGTTAAAATACAGTGTAATTAAATTTAAATGTACTTTAGTGTTTGGGTGGTGGGTGTGGATTTCATGAAGTCCATCATGAAAAAAGCAAAATAACCGAAGTTTCGAAATAAACGCTTTAATCGCCCAGAAAATTAACGGAAAAAATAAAATTGAAGTTAACAATTTACAGATAAATTTAATGAGAACCCCTTCAGCAGGAGAAGCTTTAGATAAACGCTTTGAAGCTTATTTAAGGTCCATTTAAGCGGACACTGTCTTAACGCGTATCTGTGTGGAATAAGTTTCAGATCTTGGGTAGTGAAAGCCCCGATGCAGCGGTTATAAAGACGCGAGGCTATAAATTGATTATTTTCGTTTTCCTTTTTTAAGTAATTTAAGCGCTCCTTTGCCGCGATTTCAGTTATTCCGTTCTAAGTAAACTTTATTGTCCGTCTTCAAATGTGCTAATTTCAGCTCTTCAGTTCGCAGATCCTAGTTCGCATCCACCAGCTGCGGATGCAGACACCTTCCTTGTTGCGTAGACTTTGTATCTTTTGTTTCTTTGAAAACTTCGTAAACCTTTTCCCTAGGCTAAAAAGTGTCCTTTTATTTGAAACGTTAATTTTCGCTTTTGTTAACTGCGTGGCGCAAATTTCTCGCACAGGAAATAAATTTCAAGAAAATCTTTGGCGATAACGCGTTTTCAGCATATTCAGGGTTTTCCATTACCCACCCAATGGTCCCCGTGGACAAAGGCGAAACAAAAATTCTAAATGGCTGTCAACACTTTAAAAGCGTGTGCGCGCTTTTAAAATTCATTAGCGCGCTGTGCAATTCTAGTTTAGTTCATGGCTGCGCTCCGGCGGCCATTTTTCAGTTTTGCACGTAAATTGCTTGCTAGCGTAATTTCAACTCATTATATTGTTGTATACCTCGGGGCGGACTCTGTTGCTTAGCGCATAGCTCTTTCAATTTTAATAGCCAGCGGGTAGTTTGTCTTTTTAGACAGTGCCCTATTTAATAGCATTTTAAACTTTATAGCAACATTTAGCTGGTATTATTCACTGGTGTGTAATTGCCTACTTTTGGGCGCTTGATAACGGGATGCTCTCCAAATGTACTCTGTATGTAGTTGAGAACTCACTCAAAGGAAGGCGAATTGTAAATTCACACCGCAGGAGGCACAATTAGCAGAAAATGGCTTCAGTCCAAACGAAATTTCGGTGCGCAATGAGCAGACAGACACAGCTTTGGGCCCTTACTCCAAAATCTACAAATCAATTAAAATTGCACACTGAAAATATTTTTGCCCCTCTTCCCCCGAAATGGAGCGCAGAAACGATGACGTGCCTTAAGTGATTTCTTCTGTCGATAACGAAAACAATATCCGCTTATAGATTTCGCCCACACTCCCACACTCTTACATTTACAACAACAGCAGGTGGCGCTTCTTTGTTCAAGAAATATACATATCCCGCACTCTGTTCCTCGCTCGCTCTCACACTCTCTCACTCTATCTCGCGTATCTCATCCCACTAAAAGCAAAAGTTTTTCATTCCAGCCAAAAATGGAAATTCGCTTCAATTAAAACTCTTCCCTCTCTGCGAAAAAAGTGCAGTCGAGTGAATATTTTAATTGGCAATACTCTTTGAACGACGGCACGGCAACAACCCATAGAAATGCATGAAAATGAAAATGTACTCTACGTGCATTGCCATTGTGGGAAACGGCAATGGCAACAGCAACGACTTACGGTGATCTGTTTGCTCTAAATAAATCTGAAAGAGCTAAAGGACAAATTCTGACTGAATATGTATAAATGAGTTTACGTTGCAAATTTCCTCGACACAGACCCAATAAAAAAGAAGAAATTGTAAACTGCATATTACCAGTTAACTACTCCAATTATTACTTTGGCTTCCCACATCTTTGTCTTTACATTGTCACACTACAGCCAATACTTTTCGCTTTGGGGCCTGTATTTACGGTGCCTCTATTTATAGTACTTAATACGTAGTTAGTGAAATTTTACAGTGTCATAGAGAATGTCATATAGAAACCGGCTTTGTGAGTCAATAGTGAACTCTTATAAACTTGGTATCGAAATATATATTCAACAGACTTCTACATTGTGTTGATATATGGCGACGATGATTTCGATCCTTGAACCTGTAGGTCAGTATGAAAAAAAAAAATTTCCTATACATAATAGGAAAATATAAGAAATTTTAAAATTTTTTTTATTAAAAATTTTCAAATTGGACCTCTTGACTTATTTTCCATGTAAAGTGTTGCATTTTAACCGTGATTCAATTCTACTGGATACCGTATTGGAAGTCACTAATTATTTCGCTAATAAGACCCCAATGACATACGATTGCATGTAAAATCATTACTAATGGGGATAAGTTCTCTTATTGGGATTCTCGACAATAATTTTCAAGCGTCCAGTCTACATATTTACTGATAGATTGACCAATTCTATCAGAGACAGCCGTTCTAACTTCGATACGCTATTAGCACGATACGAACTAGACAGACTACAGAAAATCAAACCATCAACGATGAAATTAGTTTCTTGAAAATAATTTTCGAAATAACCAAAGAAGCTAGAAGTAAGCATACATTCATATTTCCTCATTAAGAATAATTTATATCTTAATTTTAGATTTTATAGTTATTGTAAAACAATCGTGGAACATAGGTGCAGTGTATGTATAAAAGTAGTATGACAATAAAAAACATCAATTGTCTCATCTTGCTAAATAAACCTTAGCCAACCATCCACTCTTGAATTCGGTGATCTTTGAAAAATCACAAAAACTCAACAACTGCTTTTGATCTAAAGTTGTATATTAGAACAGAGCACTGCGTCGCACTAGCATCTATAGCGACAGCTGTTAGCGCACGCACTCCAAACAATTTTAAAGGATGCCCAAAAAGCATTACTTATTGTTACGGAGTGCGTTTGGCTGTGGGTGTGTGAATACTCAGTACGCACAAGCAAACACACACACATTAGCAAAAATACCTTTATCTGTATGTGAGTTTTAATTAATTTCTCATACTTTGACAATTCACGATTTGAAGGCAGTGCGGAAATGAAAATTCTTCACGATTTTTTTCATTTCCGCATTTGTTTTCGTTTCGTGTTCTTGCCAGGCTTATTTCTGTGCTCATAACTTGTCTTCTGGTGGAATTCAAAATGCTTTGTTAATTCCAATGTTGCAGACAGCCTAACAGTATCAAGAATCCTATTGAAATGAAATTGAAAATTCACCATGAAAAGTGAAAAACATCCTAAGAGTTAGTAAGAGATTTATTTCAAATTGACCCCAGTAGCACATCAAAGTTCACGAAGCTGTACACAAAATATCTACAAGCTGCTTTCTTCATCATACGAAGTAGTATTATAGTGATTACGTTGATTCATAGAGTACTCCAACATACTTAGGAGATTTATTCTTTTCACATGTCCATTAATAAACTTTCCACTATTATAAATCCTTATTCCCCACAGGAGATTCCCATCTATGGAAATCCTTAAATCTTCCTTATAATAATGAAATAAATACCTGTTACAGAAATTCAAAATTCATTTATTATGATCCGTGAAATAAGGCCAAGGTAAAAGTACTTAGCCTAATCACAACTGACCTGTTTGTGAAATCTGTCTCAACTCCATTATAAACATAATCGAAACCTATAAGAAATCCATGAAATTTGGCTAAATCACTTTTAGTCTGAAACATTAAGTACACAGCAAACATTCAGAAAATTGGACTACTATTATCCGGCTTCTCTGAAAATATTGTTACGAAATTGCCCTCCAGACAATTTATTATACCTCTCAATACTGCGATTCGTACCACTGGATTGTGTAGTAATCAAACAATCGCTGGTTAAATTGAAATAATTAACTTTATTTAATTATTGCTATTAGCACACACTTAATGCTAAGCTTAAAGTTACTACAAGTGAAATGCACGATGTACACACTGTTACGATTGCTATTAAACTGCGTCTCGACTTTAATTGTGTGGTGGCTTATAAACCTTTCGAATGGGTAAGTAGAACATAGTCGCCATTAAATGACTTCATAGTCACCCTTAAATGGCTTGAACATTCTTAATTTAAAAAGTGTCGCTACCGTTGAATCGTATTGATGATTTTTTGTCCTTAAGCTAATTGAACAGAAATTATGTGAAGGAAATTTTCAGATGTACGACACATGAATACTTTGTAATTAGCCGCCCTCTGTGGTCTAGTGGTAAACATGCTAGACTCACACTCAGAGGGTCGCAGGTTCAACTCCTGCCTCGGGCTTGGTCTCAAAAATGCTCCTCCTAAAAAAGTCTCTTTCTCTTTGAGTACAAAACCTCAGCTATTCCCAAACCCCTTGCAGTCATAATTAATTATGGTGTAAGATATAATAATAATAACACTTTTTGTCTTTTGTACCATTCCCTTTCTATTAAAAAATCTCTACTTCTGTATTTTTAACCCACCTCTTACTACGTTGTATCCGGTCCATAACTCAAGAAGTGTGAATGCCAATACACACTTTCATTTAGGAAACTAATTTATTACATTCTTCCATCTCTATGGTAAGTCTTAACATCTTATCCCAAGTTTCCACTTGAGAGCTTCCACATAGCTAGTGACCCTGATTTGTTAAATTAATGAACACATAAAACAAATAATTATCTTGTTTCAGAACTAATATTTAATACATGGGAGAGTCTGCATATAAGGAATATTACATTAAATTTAACTGCCTTTTACCTTTTTTAAAAAGAAATACAAAAATTGCTATTAATGAATGCATACCATCTTTATGGTGAGTGTGTGGTCGTTGGCATTTACTGCATCGCTCCATGGAATCGCGGCACATCGAGCGTTGTTCTATAACCACATGCCACTTCTTCATCACCATCATCTTCCTCAGCTCATGACTCCATTGTTTAAAATTAAATTAAATTTGCAGCTTGATTTCAAATCCTGACACTAAAAAGTGCTGCAGCAACACAATCAGTAGAGCACTCAAATAAAATGGCCAACATGCGTTGATACTATGGGGAATGACTTCTAAAAAATATACAGCGGATCGAGTAAAAGAGTAAAAAAAAACGTGCCACCACATAATAAGTTTCGCATGATTTTATTCCTATTTAAATTCAAGAAAATTTAAAAATCGGGCAGCTAATTGTACTTAACAATACATAAAAATGTAGCTCATAAGGAACCGCCACTAACGTAGGAAATAAATACACTGATTGGGAATACTTTAATGAAATCCTGTCCGATCACGGCGACCACCATGAAAAAATAAAATGTACTGACGAGTTAGACGACGAAATTCTGAACTTATCAAATGCTATACAACTTGCAGCCTGGCGTAATACACCAGTCAAATGAAAGGTCACAGCAGGACACAAGTATAAAAGAAATAAAAGAAATGATTAATACAGAAAAACACAGAAACCGTCGACAGTGGCAACAAACAAGGTCTCCATCTGACAAAAACTGGCTTAATAAAATATCAAACGACCATACCCGTAAAATAAAAGCATTCAAAAATAATTCTGTTAGCTAAGTGAGCTATCACTGACTACTCGCTTTGGAGGCGTACACAAAATTGTTCACACCCAACCGTGCAGTTTCCCGCCAGAAAGCAACACAAAAAAAGCAGCTTTCTATGAGTACCTTGAAAGTATCTTTAAGCCGAATGACACTTCTAGTGTAGCGGAAATGGAATCTCCCCACCATGAAAAAGATGTCGAAATACCTCTAGTTACAGACGTTGAGCTACGAACAGAAATAAGAAAATTAAAGCCTAAGAAGTCGCCAGGATTCGACCTCACTAGCGAAATATTAAAACAGATCCCTCAAAATTTAATACAACCCATTATTTCAAAACGTATGGAAAAGCTTCTTGCTAAATGTCTCAACCACATAATTGAGCAGAGAAAAATAATACCTGCGCACAAATTTGATTTCCGCACGAAACACTCAACCATTGATCAAGTCCACAGAATAACTCGAGTTATTGCCTACGAAGAAAAAAGGTATGTTCCGCTGTTTTTCTTGATCTGTGAAAAGATTTCGATAAAGTATGCCATGGCGGGCTGTTCAACAAAATTAATACTCAGTTACTAACACAGTATTATAACATACTAAAATCATACATACTCGCTTTTTTCGAATCAACCAGGTAACCATATACTTTGTTCTCAAGGAAATAAAAGCTGGTGTCCACCCCTCAGTGTAGTGTCTACCCCTCAGGGTAGTGTATTGGGACCCATCCTGTACCTACTCTTTACATGTGACTTACCTAAGGACGAAAACTGCGTCACAGTGACATTTGCAGACGACACAGCAATTCTATCGGTGGAAAAATCAGTGACAGTCTATCGTACAACTGTAACATTATCTAAATAAAATCTTAGCCATATGGCGAATTAAACTGAACGAAAATAAATCGGTCCATATAGAATTCACATACAATAGAGCCCGATATTTTCCTTTATATATAAACGGCGTACAAATCCCATACCGTAACACCGCTAAATACTTAGGTATGACCCTGGATACTAAGCTTAGATGGAACACTCACGTCAAAAAGAAAAAAGAACTTGAATTGAAATTCAGAAATATGTATTGGCTCATGGGCAAAAATCGAGGGATGAGTGCATTCTATCAGAGGTATAATGGTAAATTCATCCAAAAAAAATCAAGAACAATCCTGACTTATTAGTAAGCCGCTTAGGAGTAGAATATATGGCCAACGTAGGAAGTCCGATACCAAAAGAACGATAGTAACACAGTTTAATGTTGCAATAAAGATGCCTGTATCCCATTTACCAAAACGAGAATGAAAAAGCGACACGGGAACTACTACTACTGATAATAGTATATATCCATATATACAAAACTATAAAAGAATGTCGAAATGATAAAAGAAGACCCCAAAGAGATCCAGAAACGTCTACAATCTAGTCTAGGGGGGATGGAGGAACCATGATAATATGTATATATCCAGTACATACTTTTAGTTGTTATTAGAGACATAGCTGAGAGCATTTAAAGTGGGGTACCCAAAGTTAATCATATTATGGGAGGCGTGTCGTTTATTTAATCGACTGTGTCAATAGTGGGCTTGGCTGAAAAAGTAACCCGCCCATATCTTGTGTGGTGTATAATGCTAGTACCCTGAACCCCGTGTGGAATTTAAAAAATTAATCTTCTATGGGAACCTAATTATTATATTTGGTTAATTGAGGATGTGGTAGTAGTAGTAGGCTGCCCATATTTTGCACACGCACTAATGTGGACCCAATGTACTCGTACATTACTACCAATATATCATTAATATATTAATTCATATATAATTAATAGCCTTGTTTTAATTTCAGTCCCGAAAGGTCCTTGTATAGAAAGTGGGCGTGTTGTTATCTGATCAACCCCATTTTGCAGATAGCTTTATGATGTCCTCACTCTACTTCGTGTACAATTTTGTCCATAAATATCTTATAGATAGTAAGTTATGAACATGTGTTAGTAGTGGGCGTCGTAGTATATATATAGTGGTCACATTTCCATTCATAGTCTCTAATATGACACCCACCGACATATCTTGCATCACCATACCATCAATGGGAGCAAGTTTATAATCATTTTAAGAATGTTGCATAAATTTGCATATATGGGAGGGAGGTGTGGTCTCTTTCGAAATGGTCTCATGTAGCAATATGGTACGGCGGTTTGGTCCAGACTATTCTTTTGCACTTTCATTAAGATGTTTTTCACGGTGTGGAAAAAAACTGACCACAGACCGACAGACGGACGGACAAAATCAGTGGTTCTGATTCATTTCAGATATGTCCATACCTGCCTCTCCTACCTCTGGTAGTTGAAAAAGTGCACAACCGCACTAACTTAGCATACTCTTTTTCCCTTTACATTTAAAAAAGGTAAAAGGAGTATACCAATTTTGTGCTTTTGAGAGGGGTTGCAATTTCAAGAAGAAGCCGTGGTAGGTATGGACATATGTATATACACAGAAGTAATCAAAATCACTTTCTAAGCAATTTGTATTTTGTCCGTCTGTCTGTGGCCACTTTTTTTCTACACCGAGATATCTTGATGAAATTTTGCAAAAGTATAGTCTGGATAAAGATTCAGAACCAGATTGCTATATGGGCCGATTTGGACAAAGACCACGCCTACTTCTCATATAAGGAACTTTTCTCACCTTTTTTAAAATGACTATAACTTTAGTCCAATTGATGGAATAGTAACGCAATTATGGAGATGTGGCTCCTACCAAACACTATACAAAAAATTGGGCGGTATATATTAACTGCCACGCCCACTATTAATAAATATTCATAACTTAAGATCTGGTAGAATTTATGGACGAAACTTCACGGGAAGGAACGTGTGGACATTATAAAGCTATCTGCACCAAATAGTGTTGGTCAGGGAAAAGCCACGCCCACTTTTGAAATAATGAACTTTCGGGTCTAAAATTAAAATTAGCCTCGTATCTCGTATTGATGCCATCGGAATAAAAATTGGCAGAAATATTGTTATTGTAATTGTGTGTAGGGGATTTAAACCTTTCGATCTATTGTGCCCCCATCAGAGGTTCAAAGTACATCTTTGAGTCTTATCCTGTGGATAAACGTGATGACAAGTTTTGGTTCCAGAGGTTCCACATCACTGGCCGAGCGTTGGAAAAATCCAAAGTATTTCCCTCGGGTGTACATGAGAGCCGGACATTCTGTCAACCTTCCTCCATACAGAATCTGCAGGAGCCTTCCGAAGTGACCCCCATTCTGACCATTTGTGAGTTCAGGCAGAAATATACATGGGGTCCATAATAGTGTGTCTGCAGAATATGGAGAATACTGCCACGCCCACAATTTACCAAAAATCGTTACTAGGTTCCTATTAAAGATTTATCAACGAAATTCCACAGGAAGGTTGTGGATACAAACATTAAACACCACACACAAAATGGGCGTGATAATTTTACAGCCACGCCCACCAGTGACATATTATTATAACTTACGACCTATACAATATTTTTGGACAAAATTGTATATTAGTACATATATTCACCCTTCAAAGACATATACAGAAATGGGGTCGATATAATCAATTCAAGTTACCATACCGAAAATTATCGTAGATATCCTCCTAATGATGATTTATGAAGAAAACATCCCCATTGTTGAACTCGCTCGCACAAGGAAAGGTAAACGGTATTTCGAAGTCGGTCTAAACCCGACTTCAGACTTCTGTAATCGTTAAACAAAGAAAAGAGAATCGCAAAAGAAATAACAAAGCAAAAGCTAATTTACATCGAATCGGTATTGTATGCTTCCTTTGAACCTAGGCAAATACTTCAAAATCGGAGTCTATACTAATTTTTATATAAAATCCTTATAATTCCTAGTTTCATATCCCACTTTTATAAATTTTATAGCTATAAGTCATCCCAATCGCAATTTTTTGAAATGGGTAATCGAAATTGTTACAATTATTGTGCCATTGTAACTAATAACATAAAAGGCGGCACGGACCAAACCAATCATTAAACCCCTGGTAACAAGTTATAAGTATTTCTTATGACGAATTCTACAACTACAAATATAAATTATTAAGATACGAACTTTACAACTTACGTGAAGAATTTCGGTGTGGTGCATATCCGTACCCTTTAAATTAGAGGAACGTCGTAGTTGAATTAATTAAAAGAATTTTATGTTTAAAGATTTTTAATAATAATAAAATTTATTTAAAAAGTATTTTAAAACTAAATACTTAAAAGCTAATGCCAATAAATGTGAGTGGTACACACAATGAAAAAATAGTTCAAACGATAAGATAGTTGTAGGTATTAGAAGAAGACTAACTTAATTACGCTAGAAACTGTATTCAAGTTTAGATAATACATATGGTGGATAACTTGTAAATCTTAGGATAATCGCAAGTATAACGATTCAATATTGAAAATGTTAAACAGACATCAACGCAAAAATTCATAAATTTACACAAACTGTGTGAACATTTTGGTTTTCTTTTGTAATTTTTGCTTTGTGGGATTAGAATATTTTATTAAGTACACGCTAAGTCCTAATTAAGAAGTAATTTGTAAAATGTGTCGTTGAAGAGTTAATCTGAACCTATGTATATAAGTGGACTAATGTTTAATTATTTGTGTTTTTTCTTTGTTTTTGTTATTGCTTCTTCTATTCTATGGACTGGAGCTCATGTGTTTCTCGTGCAATTACTAAATGCTGTTGCCATATTTTTCTAATTTATTTGATTATATGTTTCATAAAATTATCAAAACTTAACATCACATTGCTTATCGGTTACTCGCGTCAATTGCGCATAGCTGAGATTATTTGCTTAATTTTGCTTTCTTAAAATTGTTTCATTTTTGTTTTTTGTAAAAAATGCAGCTTAATACTTTAAATAGAGCAGAAATTTCATTTATTTTTTGCATTTGCATTTTTTTCTTTATATTCTACTTTCAAATTCAACATTATATCAAGTTGTTGTTGCTTTATAATTAATTTAATATTTATGTGTGTATATATATAAATGTTTTTATAAATTTTAATATACGATATGAAAAAATTGCTGATAATATGGGTTAGTTATGTGCTTATCATGGATATTTAAAGAACCTAATTTACTTTGTTTCGAAATACATCCTTCGCCCTCTTTCTCTTAACGTATCACAACCTGAAAGAGCAATATAAAAGAGTGCTTTCTTCCAGATTGAAAGAAAATGTAATTGCTATTAAATTTGAAGAAGAAAGGTACCTCATTTCGAATTGAAAGATAATGAAGCTATGGACAAAGTGGTTACTAATATTCGGTGCCTGGTTAGTATAGGGTTTGTTCGTAAAATAGGCAAGATATGGCAAATAGAAGAATAAGAAGACTATTCTCAGCCATTATAATGTTCTCAAAGCTCAGCAGATTGGCCTGGATTCTAACATCAAAGTAAAAAAGGGTAAGATTATAAGTTACCGAAGACCCCTGATAGTAATACTATTTGATCAATATAATGGCAGTAGGTAATTTCAAATAATTTTATTTCATTTTGCTTGGATATGTGGCAGTAATTTCTTGTCCTCAAAGATACTAAGCAAAAAGTGGGACAAAAACTATGCCAAATGCTTTCCTTTTTGTGGAACAACTTCCAAAGTAGGCAGTAGAAATAATTCCCACTTCGGTGAGAGAAAAAGAAAAATTGAAACTATAAAAAGTTGTTTCTCTCCATTAGCTCTTGATTTGACTCGAAACATTTACTTTTAAACCAAAATTAATTGACAGGGTAATTATAAAATAGTAACTTCATTTTGTTATCAATTACGCCCAAAGCAAATGATTATTATTACTTGGTACAAAAATTTGTTTCTCTCAAAGTAAAACTTAATTCTACTAAAACAGGGTAAGTAAAATGCGATATCGTCAGTGTACACTTCTGAATCTGGGAGCTTTATCTTAACTACGCGTAATTTCAATCAAAAACAGGTTAACAAAATAATAAAAATTGCTATGAAATAGCTTAAAACTCGGATTTTAAATATTATATTGTCGTATGTGCGACGCACATGCTGCCGCACAAACGATACATCAACTTTCTCTGGACTAAAATGACCTACTATTTATTCATAAGTATTGATATTGCTTCTGTAATACATATTGCGGAGGAGTAGTGTTAAAAACTTATATGCTATCAGTACAGCGCCAATTAGTTTGTATTTAGTTTGTCATTTAATTTAAACTTTAATTTAATATCTAAATTTAAATATTTATTGCTATTGTTTGCGTGCATTGCTCATATTCTGGTAAATGTTGCGGGAACTTTCGTTTATTTTGTTTTTATCTTCAATGAAGTGTATTATTAAATTTATTTGCGATTGTTTAAGAGTTCGTTAAAATGTTTACCTTTTATTAATATTTAAGTATATTTTTCTCACTTGCTTTCTTTAAATATAACTGCGGCGAGTATTGCTTTTATTTCATTGTTTGTTTGTTTGCGAATGTGTTTGTTCTTTTTTGTTTGTTTGCTTATCTGTTCGTTCTTATTTTTGTATGTATGCATGTGTGTGTGCGCGCGGATTTGTGTGAATTTGTGTTTGCGAATTTCGTTTATTTCGGATGCTGCATTACTGAATTATTGCAAGAATGTTATGGACGTCCATACGAATCTATTTTGTTGATATCAGACATTATTTTTGTGAAAAACTTCGTTTGGATGCTGATTGCTGAAGTTCTGACGCGTGGAGCATTGCTGTAAAGAAAAAGAAAAATTACATTTTTAATGATGGCCAGGATGGAAAGGATGTTGTTAGGATCAAATTAAAGTACAGAAATTGTAAAAGCGATTCTATCCTGTAATTAAATTGGCTTTGAAATCAGCAAATTAATATTGGAAGTTTATAAAATTTTTAACTGACAACCTTAGATTACGGGTAATTGCAGAAAGAATAAGTGTCACATATAAATAAGTTAGTTTTCAGTGGAACTTTTTGATCTCTATGTTAGTGATATAATTATTCCAAAGACTATTAAATATTTTTTGTATCCATTTCTAGAAGTTTACCATGCGAAATGAATGCATTTTTTTAAATAGTTTTTGTTTTCCTGACACTTAACGTCCGTGTTTAAGATAAATAAAATACTAAAAATTGGTCTGAACTCGTATATCGGTAATTTGTATATTTGACACCAATTTTTGAAGAATTTCAATTTCGTTGAATTTGAGTGACAAATATTTAGTTGACTCTGTAAAAAAATGGCCTAAAATGGTTAAAGTTAAATTTGCTTTGAATACAATGTTGAGGGAAAAAATCGGAAGAATCTAGATATTTAAAAACATCACGTATTATTCAAGGTAAAAAACTCATGATTGATAGTTTCATGAATTAATACGAATACGAATTAATATTCATTGAATAACACACGATTCAGCTGCTGGGAATCAAAGAAACAATTATTTTTTTTAAAAAGTTTTAATCCTCTCATCTGATTCTGTTTTCTCGAATTCATGTCTCGGCAAGATTTGTGAATTTCCGAAAAAAATGATTCCCCTTTTCGTTCAATAAAGCTATATCACAATGGCGCTTTAGGTCGGTCGCGCGATTACCGGTGTTTTCTCTGTATTTACTCCGCGTTTACGATATCGTTTGCATAACGCGTGAGGTATGCGTTGCTAAAACGAAATAGCGCGTTTGCTCCCCCACTAAATTTATTAAGTTTTCTTCAAAGAACGGCATTTTTTAAAATTTTAACTAGAATGCCAATTGTTTGGGTAATTGGAAATTTTATTGTCAAGAATGTTGCCGAACTTTTTGGCCAAAAACGACTAAAATAACAACACTACTTGTCAAACGCACGACTGACTAGAAACTTCGAATTGGTTCATATAATTACATTGTTTCTACTTTAACTGCAAGAACGCGCGACCGACCTAACGTGCTATTGTGATATAGCTTTTAATTCAACAAATTATCGAAACTTTGTTTTAAAAAAAGTGTTTCAAAACCATAAACAAAATTTCACTTAAATCAAGAAAAGGTGTATTTTGGGCAAAGAAAGTTTGCCAATACAGTAAAAAGTATCAAGTTCCATAAAAATTCCAATTATATATAGTAAAGGACTCAATAGGCAATTACCCCTACTATGGGTAGTCACCTTGTTGCGGTGTAGGGGCTTACTGTGTGCTGGAACATGGCACATGAAAGACGGTGACATGGTCCAGTTACGCAAACTAAGAACTACCTTCAACGCACAGGTTGAAAGTAGTTTTCTACGATTCCTGCTCAGTCGTTAAGGCTAGTTAGTAGTCGTACTGGCCAATATCGAACGTCTCACTGAGACCGCCGGATCGCCTAGACACTAACAATTGGTCAGCCCTTCGGGGAAGTGCGGCAATTCCTTTACAGACCAATGGCCCACTTTCAGTACGGTCATGTCTCTGCTGGACTTGGGTCGCCGATTTGCCGGGCGGGGGAGAGAGAAAACTCCCTGGGGCAGGGTTCACCAGACCTATTGACCCAAAAAAAAAAAAAAAACACCCTAAATTCACGGTGGAACAGCTATGCCAGTGAGCTTGCTTGACGGGGTAGAGTCAAGCTTAATAGCGAACTCCGTACGAGGTTCGGCGAACCTACGGTTTTCATTAGCCTTACCACGGGGGCGCCCGTGGGTGACCAAAACGCAAAAGAAAATTAAAGAAAAATATATGGAAAACTTAAGCCTATATGAAAAAAAAATGGACTGCACACCTTCAAATGTGCATAGTGTGGCTACAATGAGCCAACAGCCATCATTGGCCGAGGGGGCATCTGGTCCCATCGACAATGAAAGCATGGAGCACGACCTGTTGGGAGGGGCACCCGGTCCCTTAACCGACAGGCCGGAGGAGATGGACATCCCACTTAGCCAGGAATCGGCTGGGGTGTCTATCTCCTCGGAACAGGAGAGAAATCTTCTTGAACCTGCTCCAGAGAAGATTCCAAAACTTAGGGTGAAGCTGTCCGGAGCTAGACGTAAACGTTTTAAGGCTTTGCTTGCCAGGGGCATATCGCTGGAAACAGCTCGGTCCTTGGCGGCAAATCCAGCCAACGTGTCTGCGCGATGGACCCCTAAAAGATCCCGTTCAGATGGCTCCACGCCGCCATCGAACTCCAGGCCGACAAAGCGGTTTGCACAAGAGGGCAACAAAAACATTGATAAAATGTCAATAGTGCCCCCAGCGGACCCGCCGGTGTGTGGTGAGATGAAGGAGGCGGAGACCTTACTTGGGGGCGAACCTGGTCCCAGTAAGAGGGTGGCGAGTGTCTCTGAAAGACATGGCGTGCAGGGCGCCTCCTTGGGGGTACCCTGCTCAAAGCCTACTCTAGCGGAGACAGTCTGCTCCAAAAAGATAGGGGTTATACCTAGCAATTTCCCGGAGGGCATATGGTCCACTGAAGAAATTGGGAAGGTACAACGGTGTATTCTCGACAAGATGTTCGAGACTCGTGGGGGCCCAGTGAAGCCACACTTTGCAGGCTGTAGTTTCAAGCCTGGATGGCTTCAGCCCAGGCTACGGTTTCGTCGTCCAGACATGAAGCCATGGGAGGGGGCTGAGTTGAAGGTGGTGGACGAGGCAAAAGTGCCAAAGGCCAAGATCTTCGTTGGCTACTTTCCCGGCTCGGTATCTTGGCAAAATGACCGAATTTTGGGGCAAGTGGAGTCGCAGAATTCGGGCATTAGTGTCAGCGAGTGGCGGGTGCTCCATCGCCTACAAAAAGGTGACCAGGTCGAGCTGGCAATTGCTCTGGACCCCATCTCGTCTGAAAGGGTTGACACACTGGGTAACATGGTCTACTATGGCTTTGGCAGTGCCCAGCTCCGACCTAGACTGAAGGGGAACAGGGCAAAATCTGCTGTTGGTGTTGAAGAGCAACCAACAACATCTGTTGCAGCGCGGGCAAAGCAGAGTAGCCAGAAGCCGAAAACGGGGCCCATTTTCACAAAGCCAGTACCGAGAGCGGAGAGAGGCAACACACGTGTCCAACGTCCAAAACCATCTGCTCTCTCTGGTAGGCTCAGGAAATGGGAGAGAAAAGACCCGGAGGCTGCGGAAACTTTGCGGAGCACAAAAGGTGGTAAGATCCGCAAGGATCGGTCTGGGAAATAATGTCCCAGGCCCCATCACGAACGCAAAACTCTTGGAAGCACCTTCACTGTCTCCAAATAAATCTCCACAGGGCTATAGCAGCCTCTTACAGGCTCAGTGCCTTGGTGGAACACCAGAGTCTGGACTTCGTAGCCATTCAAGAACCATGGGCCACAAATGGGCGCATAAATGGTCTGCAGACAAAAACATGTAAGTTGATCTATGATAATAATGTTGACCGACCGAGGGCAGCGATCATGATCAACAAAAATATTAAATTCCTCCCAATTTCAGAGCTTCTACAACGCGATCTGGTGGCAGTACAGGCAGAAGTGCCTAGTGCCAAAGGGAGGAGAACGGTAGTCCTGGCCTCCATGTACTTACCTGGCGACACAGAGGACGCGGTATCGCGCGAGCTCCAGCAGCTTACGGAGTACTGTCGCACTCGCAGTCTACAGTGGGTGGTGTGCTGCGACGCAAACGCGCACCACACGGTATGGGGAAGCACGGGCACGAACGGGCGAGGTGAGTCACTTCTTGATTTTATTACGACAAACAATCTGGTGGTGGTAAATAGGGGTGACGAGCCTACCTTTATGAATGCGATAAGGGGGGAGGTGTTAGATCTCACCCTAACTAGCGCATTCATATCAAATAACATTTCTAATTGGAGGGTGCTTAATGAGGTCTCCTTGTCGGACCATAGGTACATTTGCTTTGATCTGGGGGGGGGGAGATTGGAGGCACCTTCGAAATGAGAAATGTTAGGAAGACCAACTGGTCGACATACAACTTTTACTTAGAGCAAAATATTGCGTGCCTTAGTGAAAAAATAAGTAACTCTCAGGAACTAGATCTTGAAGTTAACAAATTAAATAATATAATAATCGAGGCTTTTGAAAGTAGCTGCAATTTAGTTGTGAAGAAACGTTCTAGGAACGTACCCTGGTGGAGCGGGGAGCTAAATGTTTTGCGCAAAAAAGCCCGTCAACTCTTTAATAGAGCCAAGTCTAATGGTGACTGGGCATCTTATAGAAGTGCCTTAACGGCCTATAATAATGAATTGAGAAGATCTAAGAGAGACTCATGGAAAAAGTACTGTGAGGAGATTGAAACCCTCCCAGCAGCTACCCGACTCCAGAAATCACTCAATAAAGATCACTCAAACGGACTTTCTACACTCAAGAAGCTTGACGGAAATTTTACGGAGAGCCTGGAAGAGACGGGACAGCTTTTGTTGGACACTCACTTTCCAGGCTGTGCCATTAGCGGAGAGGATAGTGAAATCATCGAGAATACTCGTTCATTGATGCCTACACGGAGGGAACTCTCACTGGCTCGCAGAATCTTCACCGTCAATAAAACCAAATGGGCTATCTCCACTTTTAGACCATTCAAATCGCCAGGTGTCGATAATATACAACCGTGCCTACTTCGGCAAGGTGTTGATGTATTAGCACCTGTGCTAACAAACATTTTCAGGATAAGCCTGGAACTAGGCATAGTGCCTAAACCTTGGACGAAGGCTAGGGTGGCTTTCATACCGAAAGCAGGCAAAAAGGCGGACCACACGCCAAAAGCCTATCGGCCCATTAGCCTGACGTCATTCCTGCTAAAAGTTATGGAAAAAATTCTGGACCAATATATCAGGGAAACTTATCTTAAAGATTCTCCTCTTCATATTGAACAATACGCTTACCAATCAGGCAAATCGACTGAGACAGCCATACATAGCTTAACAAGCAAAATTGAAAAGGCGTTTGAGGGTAAAGAAATAGCTCTCTGTACATCGGTTGACATTACGGGGGCTTTTGACAATGCTACTTTCAGATCAATTGAGGAGGGGATGAACAGGAAAGGTATACAAAGACTGATCATAACATGGGTTCTCAATATGCTGAAAAACAACGACAATCTTTGAAACAGGGACAGCAAAACAAATTGTCAGGTCAACCAAAGGATGTCCCCAGGGGGGCGTCCTATCGCCACTCCTATGGTTATTGGTTATCGACGAGCTCTTACAAACTCTCAATGACCTCGGATACGAAGTTCAAGGCTTTGCGGATGATTTGGTAATTATGGTCAGAGGCAAGTTTGACTCTACCATAACAGATCGCATGCAACTGGCTCTTGACATCACTCAAAACTGGTGTCAGGAGAAACGCCTATCGATAAATCCGAATAAAACAAACGTGGTACCCTTCACCAAAAGAAGGAAACTGAATCTGGGGACCTTAAGTTTAGGGACCACAAACTTAACAATGTCCAATGAAATGAAATATCTGGGAGTAATCCTGGACAAAACTCTAACTTGGAAAAACCACTTATCATACATAACTAGTAAAGCCTTAAGAGCAACCTATGCTTGCCAGAGGTTGTACGGTAAAACATGGGGACTACGGCCAAAAATGATGGCGTGGTCATATAAAACAATAATAGTACCAATGATTACTTATGCGTCGTTGGTATGGTGGCCAAAAGTAAACCAAACAGGAGCTCAGATGACTCTTAACAAGATTCACCGTATAGCCTGTTTGAGTGTGACGGGAGCAATGAGAACGTGCCCCACACTAGCTTTGGGAGTGATCACTGGACTGACTCCTCTACACCTTGTAGTTAAAAGGATGGCGGCCAGCGCGGCCCTAAGGCTACCTAATCTAGCCCATCTTAAAGAAGGCAACCTTTCGGGGCACGCAAAGATTCTGGACACTGTCTGGAATTCTCCGTGCCTCATGGTCTTCGACAAAATGGACAGAAAATTAGTCTTCTCAAAGCAATTCAAAGTGGTCATCAGTGACCGTTCAGCTTGGAGAAACAAGGAAATAATAATAAAACAGGACTCTCAGTTGTGGTATACAGATGGGTCCAAAATGGAAGATGGCAGTGCAGGAGCTGGAATTGTAGGGCCAAATTTCCAAAAAGCAATTGCAATGGGAAAAACAGCTTCCATTTTTCAGGCGGAGGTCCACGCTTTAGAGTTATGTGCTAGAGAATGTCTACGCAGGGGTACACGCAACACCAAAATATGCATACTCTCAGATAGCCAGGCAGCTCTAAAATCATTAATAAACTTCTCATTCCAATCAAAGCTGGTCTGGGAATGCTGTAAACTTCTCAATACCCTAGCAGCGAGAAACTCTGTTACGCTAATGTGGGTACCGGGACACGAGGGACATGAGGGCAACGAAATGGCAGATTCTTTAGCAAAAAAGGGTGCAGACACTGCCTTTATAGGCCCAGAACCCTTCTGTGGGGTAAACAGTAGCTTCACAAATAACTTGTTGTGCGAACAGGAAAAACGAAGTCTGCTAAACTACTGGAGAGCCCAAAAAGGCATGCGGCAGTCGAGACTACTCATTGATCCTGAACACATCAGGGTAGATGCTTCTTTAAACCTCAGCAGAAATGACATCAAACTCTACACTGAACTTTTAACAGGACACTGTAAACTAAATTACCACCTGAAGAAAATAGGCGTGGTAGAAGACGATTCTTGTCGACTCTGTCAAGAGGAGCAGGAAACGGCAGAACACATTCTATGCACTTGCCCAGCGGTGGCAAGACGCAGACATAAGTAGCTAGGCAGTGGGTTCATATCTCCAAATCACCTAGTTAAAATTAAGCCCACAGCAGTTACGGGATTTATAAACAGTCTAGGACTGTTTTAGTTGGGTACGAGGCTGCACAATAGATCTTTTAGGTCGCGGTGTTCTTTTAGCCTGTTAATAATAAATAAATAGGCAATTATATTAAAGATTTAATTCCAATTTCAATCCTTACTCATGAAATGCATTTTTTTGTGTTCAGCCCCTTTTTGTAAAGTTTATGTTAATGTTTTTTAAAATTAAATATACAATTTATCTTATTATTCGGTTAAGCTAGATTTTTTGGTCTATTGATATCGAGAACCATTATTCCCGAAATAATAATAAAAAATATTCAAAATAGAAATCGATGTTTTAATTGATATTCAAGACTTCCTTCCGCCGGATTTTTAAGAACAATCGAAAAGTCTGAGATATATAATTTACTTATTACTGTGGTGAAAATTCTGCATTAAACAATCCATTTTGCTGATTTCGCTTACTTTATTCAAGCACATTCAAAACTTTCAATGAAACTGATCCCTTCTATATGTTTGACTGCCATTTGCTGGAAGCAGGAGTATCGAATGCAAATTCAGCTGTGAAAAGAGCTAATAAACATAACGGAATGACTAAAAGTAATTGCTTTTTCCGAAACGTAATACAAGCACACCTAAAAACCTGCCATTAAGTTGTATCGTTCTAATTGCATTTTAATTGCTACGGCAATTACTACACCAATACGTGCCTTCTGGCAGCAATCGCTCATCGAACACGCCACATTTGATAAAATATTTAAAACACAACCTACCAACATTTCAACACATATACACACAACGACCACTTCTTCAATTTCACACGCCCCTGAGACAGGCATGATATCAGGGTGTTTCGATGAGAGGAATTATTTAAAAACTATTAAAGTGGAGAAATTGCTGCAATTATTGCACTTGTGGTTCTCGAAGAATAAGTAAGGGCTGATTAAATCGGTTGTTCGTTACTGGATGTACGTATGAATAGGTAAGTTGGTGTATATGTGTCTGCGTTTATGATTGCTTATAGAGTTAATATTCATAATGACTTACCGCTTGTTTCTTTTCCCAGGATTTCATGGCAGTTTTGTACTTCTCAAATTCATGACACCAATCAGAATAGATTTTCTGATAATCATTCCCTTTGTTTGGAGGTGTGCATCTGGAATAAAGTTTCAGATTAATTAAATGGGGTAATTATTTTAACATAAATAAAAGTGTTGAGTGAGAGACTTCATTAAAATTGCAACGTCGGTGAGCTTCAATTTCCCAAATAGAAAATCCGCCAGGTACCGTATATTAAATATAGGAAATTTTCCTGATAATATTTTTTTTTTAACATGCTCATATCTGCATATTGTAAAATCATGACTTTAAACATACCACTAAACACCCTTAGAAATACTCATTTACTCTGGGTTACTTCTGTTTCTTATAGACATGTGACAGAATCATATCATGTTGTTTAGTCTTTCTATTATTTATCTATATATCGAAAGGGCTGTAACTCATTCCCCCAAACCTAATAAATTATAATTTAAGATTTTAATAATAATAAGTAAAGAATGGAAATATTATTATTAATTATAATTAAAATCACAATTATAATTCTGAGGCACTTGAAGAGAGAAATTACAAATTAGCATTGTATTCAACTTCTTCTGCGAAGTTTTCAAACAATAAAAACTCAATAAATGTTATGTGTGGATAATTATATTTTCTGGACTTACCTGTGGGCATCCACTGTGATATTGTAGCTGCACAACAACGAACCACCCAAGTGGCAATCGTAGCGACCGCCATCAGCCTCATTTACCGAAACCACAACCAAACCACGTTCGGTTGTTTCGATATACTTGGTGGGGCTGTACTTGATTTCATAGCTGAAATATGTAAACAACGCAAATCGCATCATCAGTGAATCAAATATGCGCAATAATATAAGCACTCACCGTCCTTTATCCTTAGAATGATGGTACCAAGTCACTTGTTCATTCTTCAACACTTCCGGAATTTTAACAAAACAACCCAAATGCACGCTTTGTCCGTAGGTGACAACGATTTTCTTCTTCAAAACGCTTGAATCGCAAATGTCGCTAGTTTCATTGCCAACATCCTACACGAGTAAAGCAACGAGGGAAAAATAATATAATATATAATGTGACTGTGTTGTTTAAGTATGGAAGCCGCTACTGAAGTTTTGAGCTTCGCCTTATTTTCGAAAGCGATCGGCTTTACAATTGTTTTTATTCTCTAGGCCTAAAAACAGTATATCCAGTTTAAGCGATCGAGCTGTGTTTGCAAAGTTCAAAAAGAGGCATGCCACTTATTGAGTCAATTTAGACATATCCATATATCTACTCGTGCGTGTATGGACTTTTTCTTCAAAACCGCTAGATGACATATGCCCAAAAGGTCAGTGTATAAAAACAATCAGCCAATCAGACGGTTCGCATTATTTCTTCTGTTTCGTAAAGTTTTAGGAACAGCCATATTCGTCTGAAGACCTTCACGAATGGTTACAGTAGAGTGGGGTTACATAGCGTGGTTAATTGTACAGAAGGGAAATTCTTTATTATCAATTTAATAATGAAATTGTTCCTTTGACAATCATTTCTTCACAAATGGAGAAGAGAGGTCAACGAAGCTAAATGTGCACACCTAACATTCGCCTGAAGTTAGGTGTGCACAGGAGTTAGGAAGGGCACGTGCCCCCTATTCGCATCAATGGTCAAAACATTCCACAACGATCTGATATAAAGTACCTGGGAATCCACTTAGACAGACGATTAATCTGGACTAAACACATTGACTCAAATTGTGACCAGATCAAATTGAAACTCTATATCTTGAACTGACAACTAAATCAGCGTTCAAACCTTGCTCTAGAACATAAGGTAGTTAGTTATACTAGTATCATTAAGCCTATATGAACATATGGGATTCAATTGTGGGTCACCGCGTGTCCGTCAAACAGAGAGAAACTCCAACGACTCCAATCGAAAATTTTGAGAATGATCACCGGTGCTCCATGGTACTTGCCGAACATAAGCATCCACCGTGACCTGAATATACACACGATTGAAAATGAAATGGTGAACACCTACAAAACCAACGCTTTTAAATGGAAAATCACCCAAACTGCTTACGAGGAGCCTCAAAAGGATATACACCTTTTAATAACGTCTTATTGCGTGCTGTGAAAACACTAAATATAGATGGTATGTCTATCATACTATCCGGACTAGACACCTTGCGACACTTTTTGTTCGCATTCAACTAGGAATAAATGCGCGGATTGACGTTTTGCATCTGTAAAGTGAAAGTCTTGTCAGGTTTGGTGTTTTGCAGACTGCTTAAAAAAATGCAAAAAAGTTCATTTTACGGCGAATTTTTTCAAATGCAATAGAAAGAAAAAAATATTAATTCTGACAATGGCAATGTCAGGCACGAAACTTAAGTAGCAAGCCCCTTAAGCACTTTTTTTTTATATGTGGTATTTGTGAAAGCGGTGCAACATACTTGTACGTATGCAACTGGTATGTGAAATTGTCGTGGCTCACCTGCAACAGATCCAACTCATAAGGACGACATGTGTTCCCCTCCTTATCCCAGCCACAGTACGGGTCACGCACACAACGGAAGCAATTGTCATACCGTCGATTGCACATTGCCAAATCGATTTGCTTGACGCGGTGATCTGTGGCGACGTACAACGATTTACGTGACTGGCTGACTTCCATCACTTGAATGGCTTCGTTCTGTGCGATTTCGAATATGTCGAGTAGCTTCGAGAGCGATTCACCGTTACGATAGTACTGCACGATTTTGTAGATGCGTCCTAAATTGGTGCCCACATAATAAACGGTGTACTCCTGGTTGAGTATGTCGATTTTTATTCTGCAATAGTACAGGATTGTTTTTTTTATTGGTTAATCAATTAAATAAATCAAGAAAATATTAATATTAAAAAATTCAAAATAAGAGACAAAAAAATTTTGTGTCTCTTTGTTTTCTACTGAAATGGCTCATTGCGATCTGCTTAAAAACGTCACAAAGCATTAAACACTTATAAAGTTTTCTCTTTGTTTTTGCTACAGTACTGTCAACCATAATTTCCACCGATTACGCAGCATATTGGAAGATTTCATTTTTATGACGGAATAAAATCATTAAAAACCAGGATTCTTTTATGTAATGCGTGATTTTTTTACCACCCACTTAGTGGTCATGTTGCACATGCAGGTGGCACAGAAGGCGTGCGTGCGACGCATAAAAGGTGCGCAAAATATTTTAATAATAAAAACCTTCAAACTGCAACCAGTCATCGTGGCTACCGTAAATTAAGGAATTAAAATTCGCTACGTGCTATCATCGATGACAGAAAATATGCGCTAGCCCTGCCGTTGCCCAGGGCATGAACACACAATTTTAAGCTGGTGTATTCGTATGAGGTTGCAGGCAGCCGATGCCGCGCTCGTTGGTGGTCATTACAATAATTCGCAAAGCATCTTTCCGCTGCGCCGTGTCGTTCATTGCCGTACGCACGTTTTAAATCAAAAAGTATCAAAAAGCAATTAAGTATTAAGTTTAATCATTTAATGCGACGGTTCTTTCCGTTGCTTAATTATGCACTGCTGCACAATGCAGCCCGGCAGAAATTCATTTGTGGAAAGTGAAAATTTTATCATGAATTATATCATTTTCATATTCAAAATAAGAATATTATTGTGATATAATGACTGTGGTTATTAAATATACGCGTACGGGCATATCACGCTGGTAATATTTATTACGCTGCCTTTGAGGACACTTTGCGAGTAAGCTGCATGCATATTAATATAAATAATACATATATGTACATAATAAAACCAGCGGCTCACTGATGTGGTCCGTGGTGCAGGAGATCTGCAGTTCTAATTAACTCAGAGAAAATTAGAGGCCCTTTCGAGAGTGGTTGTTGGAATAATTTATTAAATGATTCTAGTGGGAAAGTAGCATTCTTTCAGGTAGGTCGACCAAAAATATCTCTGGATATGCTACTGAACAAGATTGCTTTGAAAATACCGCTGTCCAGGTCAATACAGTAAACGTGACTGCTTGTAGCCTATTTTTCGGATAAGAACATATACGAAGTTCAACCCCAGTAGTAGACGCAATAGTGGTGCGAATATAAATGGTAGTTATAATGAAAAATACAAGGAAATTATCAAATTCTGTCTTTTTAGATCGTTACGAGAGAAGAAGCTACCCTCGTCATCAGCAATTTTAGTTTTTTGTAGTTTTTTCCTTCCAATGCAATCGTCAATGACACTTTTGATTTGCTGAAGTAAATAACCAAACAGAGCAGAAATAGACCTGAAACCTTGAATTGCAAAAAGCAGGCAATTGAATTATTGCTGTTGGCTTCTATTTTCTCCAAGATTTCATGCAAATTAATTTTATGTACATTAACTTTAAATTAAAATCTATTAATGCTTAATTTTCACACAACATGAAAGTTAAAACTAAAACGTTCAAAAACTGAATACATCTAAAAATTTATATGCGAATTAAAAACGGAGATTCCAACTTGTAAAGAGTGATACAATTGAACGTTACAATTTATATAATAAGACTCTGTTAAAGATAAACAGGCGATATTATCCATAGAATTTTTTTAATTAAGGAATGATATACGAAAAAAAAACTCATTTAAATTTCTAGAACTAATCACCACATTTTACTAACACGATTTGCACAATGTATTTCGGTATACATTAATTTGGTTAATAAATAATTGTAAAAATTATTTCAAACTAATTCAGTGATGCATGGGCAAATATCAGTGCGATCGTAGTGACTTAGCGGGGACAATTGAAATTATTGCCACAGTGAGTATAAATGACCGAAAACATCCGCTAACCTCCATTCGATTGACCCCCATTTGGGCCTTTTCCAAAGCACCACTCAAAGCATTTTAACAAAAGATCCCCATATTCATACCTACTAGATCCCATTGACACTGAAGCCAGCAAATCATAGGCAGCATCTTAACTTCATTGTATGGCTGTTTGAGAGTCACCAAACCATCTTCAGCGATGAGGCTTACTTTGAAAAGAATGGCTACGCAACTAAACAAAATAGTACCGTTTAGGATTCTGAGCTATTCTCGAAATACCAATATATATATAATACATATCCATGTATATTTTGTAGTCTACATGTTCCAGAATAGTGGTTTGTTGATATTCGAAATAGTTGTCATTATTGTCGAAAAATTGTAGTTTATTTTACATCTTCCAGGAGTCACTATCCACACGGAAATTCATGTGTCAACATGTCTTACTTTATAGTCATATCTTTATATGTGAATTTACGCTAACGGATTTTACGGTTACGGATTTTACGGTTTTTAGATGGTTTTCCATCTCTTATGCCACTGCCTATCCTTGAGCAGAAGAAGACTTCGTACCTTTGGTGCCCCATTTCTTACAAGCCTGACAGAGCTGTCATCCATTAATATTGGGGACATAGCAAGGTTCATCAAAGTATCAGGATGGTTTCCTGCAATATGATGAGGGAATCGTGCCTTTCCTGGCGCTGTCCTTGCGCTGACTACCATCATCCCAAATAAGGGAACTTTTTAGTCAGTGCTTGAACGGCGCCACACCGTGGTATCACAATGGGCCATTCATTATTTGTGCTCAAGTGTGCTTTTGGCAAACTAGGCGGCCACACCTACCTACCTACGTTTATGGCTAGTTCTTGAATTGGTAAAGCTTCTAAAGCGTTTTAAACTTCTGTGCAAGTAGAAAATACTTAATTCCTAATCATAATTCAGATAAGTATTCCACTATCAAGTCAGTATAAAGAAACACTAGTACAATGTATACAACCTTATCTAGGCAAATTATTTTCTCTGAACAGGATTTGAAAAAAGTCAGTAACGGTCACTGGGGAATTAAGATATCGAGCTCGTATCGAGTTGTGCGAATAAAACAGCAAACAAGTAAGTGGTATACTTGGCAGCACTGTTTAAAAAAAAGCACTGAGAAATAAAAAATCCCAGTGAAATTTGTAATCTCGTTGGTTTTGAAGCAATTTTCAATTTGGAAGCACTTTCTAGCGAGGATAGTAAAACTCGCTTGTTTCATCCGTCTATAATTTACTCGATAACATTTTCCGTACAAAAATCTGTCCTATCCTCGATAGAGTGGCGAATCGAATACGCCTTATATTACCGTATTTAAAATGTGAAACCGTTGATTTGTAGTCAGGATTACACACTCGAATTCTTAAAACTGAGCACCAATATATATATCGAGTAAATCACTTAACTCAACAAATATAAAAATATCGACAAAAGGTATGACCTAAGACTACACACTTCTATCAGCAATATAAAATATATGTGAGTACATTAAATTTGTATGATCGGACATTAATTAATGTACAAGCTCACAAATTCCACAAATTACATCGAAATGTGATTTCAACCGATACCTTTGTGTTAAAGTTATTATTATATTTACAACACAATTGTCAGCGTTATTTGCGTTTAATTGCTCTTCAGAAAAAATATTAAAATTAAAAAACAAACAAACGAATAAACTCCGATTTTATTGCATTTAATTATTTTATTATTCAGCGAGTGTGAATCGTATTAAAAATCAATTTGCAACTCGGCATTACAATAAAAATGAAATTCGCTTTTGGAACACTTTTTTAGCATGCGGGCGTAATAAATTAAACTTTAATTAAAAAATAATTAAAAACTTGACAAAAATGTTAATGGTGGCTTTACTAAAACAAAACAAAATAAAATTTATAAAAATGGAACAGATGGACATGGAGAAAACGAAGAAAAAAGAAAGGGATTCTCAATCGTAATAAATAAAAAATCAATATCCTTGCATGGCAATGGAAGTTGCAACAAATTTTAATCACTTATTGGTTGAAAGTATTAAGGCATTAGTTTACTCCTAGAATATCGATTGGACAAAAGACGAAGGTGTATTGCTGAATAAATTTACTTTAAAAATCGGCATCTAAATTATCTTGTTCAAGTCATGGTTTCTATGCCACAGTTTGATCTTATTTGGATATAAATACAAATCCAGATGTAGAATATGGGAAAGGCCGTGTAGTTGACAATTTGGATCTTCAGGAAACACTGTTTCCTAGAGCGAAATAATATCGGCACAACGAACGTTTCGCTTATCAGCTTTTTTCAGATCTCAAACGTTTCAAGTATCTTCAATTACTTATATGCGGTTGTGAATAGTTTGGAAACCTGTCCGATCATTGCTACAATGAACAGCTCCTAAATTTCGATATATAGTTGCAATAGAATTATTCTTTCTGTAATACTATTGAAACATTTTTTGATGCTGAGTGGTGGTAAAACGGATCCATATTGTAAAATGGACATGGACATGGATCTAATACTTGGATCGCTCTAAACTACTAGCTGTAAGCTTGGCTCAACTGGAAAATCCTGAACCTCTAAATGAATACTGTGTGCGAACTCAAATTATAATATTCAATAAATCATCAACGTACACAGTGACTTATCCATTTCCGGAAGAACATTCAAATTTTGAATTTGCATTATTATTATCTATTATTTATTTTGACATGGAATAAGAGGTCCAGTAGGTAACGTCGTTATAGGTGACTTCTATTTTTCAATCACATATTGAGCTAATGTTTTCAAATATTCAAATAAGTACTGATAATCGCAATATTATATTAAATGTTTGGTCTGGTAGACCTGGATTGTCCACCGCTATTAATTAGGTAAACCTGTAGATTTGCAATTTGTGCTCTTCTAAAGTAAACCATAACTTCTGAGAGAAGGGTTTTTATTAATGGTCAAACATTGAATGTGCACTAAAAGGGCTCCGATGTTAACAGCCCTCCACACCTATTTTTGGCTTGAAAAAATTATTGACAATGTGATCGCATATATTCGTGTATATCTTCTTAAATTTCAAATAATTCGTCAACGATGGCTACTCGTATTTTCTGACCAAAGTTCTGCGGTGGAACTTTCCATTCACTGAAAACCAATTTCTAATTTTTATTTCCACATTCGCCTGCGTTCTGAGCGGCAATTGTATTGCTTGGAGATTTTTTGGTCAAGCTTTTTTAACTTTCTTTAATTCTAACCAAATCACAATAAATCCAAGTACATGTTTTTGCACTCGGAGAATTCCCACAAACAAGTATGAAAATAGGGAAATTTAATACAAAAATAAAATCAAAGCAAAATAAAAAACAAACTCACTTGTCAACAACGAGCTTAGTGAATACCAAATCTCGCTTATAATAGACGGGATTGTTGTGTTCGTGATTCACAGCTTTATCCATAAGCGGATGTGAACGAATGAAGTTCAGCACAGTATCGGGCAGATTTGAGGTATCATTGACACAAGTGCCTGGGCGTGGGTCGGGTACACGGGAATTCAACACTGGTAACCAAGCGGAATTAGACGATGATTGCTCCTTGAATTTGCCTGTGAAATAAATAAAACGAACATAGAAACAAAATAAAGAATAATATTTACAATTTAGAACTGCTTTGCTTATACGCTGTACTCGTACTTATCTAAACTAGAGAAGAGGATAATCCCAAAACAATTAAATAAATTTCCCACAATAACGACAACGCAAAAGTAGGGGAAAATGAGAAAAACGGTGACACATGTATCCAAGTGAGACGCACACAAGCGGATCAATGCCAAGCTACATGGCAAAGCACTTCGAGTGGGCGTGCGTGTATGAGTGTAAATGTAGTGGCGGCGTATTCGACTATACACTGGTATGTAGCGGGTGCCGACGCAGGAAGAGTGTGGCATTGCACATCCATAATCCATCAAAATGGATTTCCTAATGCGATTTGCTTTGCCGTTTTTGTACTGAGCGAACTGCTCGTAAGCAAAACAGCTCAAGTGTATCGCTTGGATACGTACCGCACAAATGTATCTACTATTCAAACTGAAGGGTTTGTACTGCTGCAGATGAAATCTGTGAAATTGAATCAGTTACAGCATTTTTTTGTCGATATTTGAATGAAACAAATAAGATTTTTTAAAACACAAATAAATAAAGGAGGACAGGAGAGTCCAAGGCTGTAGTTTGTATAGTGAGTGTCCTGCCAGCTGACAAGCACTATGCAGCTATTATTCTCTCCTTAATAGTATTGGAATTTGAATGAAGTCGAATTATTTTTCGTATCAAAGGGAGCAAGCAAATGAAATTCGAATGCATATCCAGCGTTTTGTGGAATTGAAAAAGTTTAATTTTACTTACCATTAAATGCCGCCTGTACTTCATTAATGTGAAAACTGCACACCGCGGAGCCAATTAGCCCATTCGTGCTGGTCGTGAATGTGGCATAGAAACGAGTCTTATCCGTTGGCAACTGGTAAACCGATTGTATCTCATTGAAGTAGAAGGGGAATTCACCGGAAATACTGCAGTTCAGGCGAGCCTTCAAGTAAGTTGCCCAATTGTGCGCCAAGAGATTTTTCCCACCCACATCCCGCTTGCAGACGCGTGCGATGCGCGAGTAAACCGCCTTGCCACAGTTGATGTATTCCACGGCCGTCTCACGGAAGAAGAAGTACACATACTCGCCAATATCAAAGGAGCCCACGAAGTTCGGTTCTACGGAGGAAAAGTAAGAAGAGATGAGCGCTTTTAGAATCGTCTTAAGTCTTATTCTTGTGATAGCCAATTCATTTAATTGAGAATCCAGTTCAGCAGTTGAATCGAGCACCCATTGGCAAGTTATGATATAATTCCAACATAAATTGATTGCGAAATCCTTTCTTCCCTATTCCTTACATTATTTAATAAGTCTTAAGTTTTCCTGTAAGCCGCTTTATGGAGGCTGAAGTGCTTTTATCTTTGCCGCTATAGATGTTTTAATTAATTTTCAAGTATCACTCTCATGCCGTTAATTGTATTAAACGCTTTCGAAACTGGTTGGAAATTGCGCATTGTGCTTCTTTAGGTTCGCTGCCCTTGTAGATATTTTTTTAAATAAAAATCCCAACTAATGACATTACATTTTAATGAAATTTGACTTATTATCTATTCTAGTCTGTTTGTGTGTCCTGTGTTTGGCATCGTGTCACGAGGTTGACGCTAAAAATTAATTTAACCGCCATAATAAGGAAAACTCTGACCACAGTGGAACAAAACTACGCATGGCAGATTTTAATGCTTAGACGTTAATTTCAGATCGTCAGGTATCTACAATCACGACAGATAATGCTATATGAACCAGATGAACCAGTCAATTTCGTATGTAATATGCAGAAGGTTCGTATATAATTTCGAAGTTTGGGATTACCTTAGTACAAATTATTCTCTCTCTCTCTCTGTTGGCGTCAAGTCAAGAGGATAAGATCACACTTCATATTACAATAGGATTTTGTAGGAATGTCTTGGATTAGTTGACACATTGAATAAAAGGTAAAATTGAAAATCAGCAATTATTAAGATTATTCAAGGCACTCTTTTACATGTTTCGTGAGGACAACCGATACACACGTTACTTGTATTCAAGTATTTAAAATAAATGTTTGGTGAGTGGGTCACAATGGAAACACCACACTGATTAAATGAAATCACACACCACATATTTAAATAATAATAGGAAGCCAAGCATCGGTTGATGGTCGTCCACTGAAACCACAAGAGAGATCGTACCATTAGCTTAATGTGAATGGAAAGAGTCTTAGGATCCTGTTCTATTGGCATCTGTGTATTCTGATCATTTGTAACGCAACGAGTCCTTATGGGACAGAAGAGCTTAATTAAAATATGTTCTGAATTGTCAAATAAACTCATTCGCCCATAAACCCATCGATATATATCACTTTGTGCTTTGCACAATTTCTCAAATTGTTTCTATAGTCATATATATAAGTATATCGTAAATCTTCGTATATGAATCTGGAAAATAGATGTTTATTTCAATTGATTCCACTGTGCAGTGTGACTCGTATAGTAATTGTTTTTGTTTTTCTTAGTAATAAATTAAATTACTATATTTCAGAAACAAATATTGTCGCGCTAGCTAGCAAGCACCAATAACAGTTTCCTCAGTATCGTCAGTTTTCTCAGCTTGTGGAGAGTTTTTAATAATAAAATGAAAAACAAGCAAAACTTGAAACTGAACGGAAAGATAACTCGTAAATCCTGTACATGCCGTCTGGCAGCAAAAGGGAATGAATACAAATTGAATATAAATTTTAATTTGAGCAATTTTTGAGGAAAATCAAATCTCAATGCTGGAGCTAACATGACGCTGCACCGCACTATACAAGGCCGCAACCAACCGACGGCGCTGCTAAAGAAAACAAAGATGACTTCTATTTGTAGGCGGCAAAAATAAAATTAATTATGCAAATTGTGTAAAAGTTACAAAAGATTTAATTTGTGCTGCGTGATATCTGCCACTCGCTAACGCAAAGATTTTGTCACGCCTGTCGGGTGCGCTCGTGAGTGTGAGTGCGGTAAATTGCTTTTCTTTGTTAATTTTCGCAGTAGCGAAAATCTCTGTCTGAGCATAGTTTCTTGGAAATTCTATTTTGGCAACTTTCTAAATTGATTTGGTTTTTCTTTGCACTTTGCTTTTCTTTTCTGCAAGTCATAAATAAACAAATTCAAATCGCTGTTAAATTCGCCTAAATCCATCACACAATCTTCCCCATCAGCGCTCAGCGCGCACCACTCAACAACTTGCAACTCAGCTCAACTCAACTCAAACACAAGCAAAAGATACTTACTGTCCAACCACTTGGAATCATATTTGAGGGTTCGCTTGAATTTGTATTCCAGACGCTTTGCCGTGATATTATACAAATCCGTACGAAAGATCACCGTATCCGCTTTGGTGAATTCCGCATTTGTGCCCGAATACTGTAAGAAAAGAAAAAAAAAAACAAATCTCAGAGTTCAAATGCGATATGCATTGGTAAGAAATGCCACAAAAACATAAACAAAAAACCAGAATCATATTGCGAGTTAATATGAAATATGTATAAATAGGAAAGTCGTTTAAGTACCTCTAAATAAATAAAGCAGCCGAGCGGACGGACGCAGCAAACATTAGTTCTAGATGGAAACCAACGAAATGGAAAATAAATTGAAAACGTCTTTGAGTGCGTTCCCGGGGCGCATAAGTAGCCAGTCATAGTCGTCCTGTGACGATTATCTTAAGTTGGTGCCGGTTGGTTAAAATAAAACAAAGTTCAACAGTATTATGAGATTTGAGCAAGATTTCAATGTTGGTCGTTTGTAGATACATTTTATGTATGTTAATATTAAGTTCTATCCAATGATTCTCTTTTAATATCTTCTCAAGATTGCGCGAGGAGGATATACTTAAACGGGTTTCCACATTTACGGGTATGTTCGTTGCTTCAATTATTGTGCAATTATGATTTCTATTTTATTTTACATATTCAGCCTATTGAAATAACTTTGCTAAGAAGGCAATTTTACAAACTTAAACTTTTAATTTAATTTTCATGGACTATATGTACTCGTACAGGGTTATAAATGTTTTGTTAAAAATTGTTTTCAATTTCATATAACTGTTTGTGATAAAATTCATTTTAACCGATGATTATATCCGGAAAGTTACAAATGGAGTATAATATCACTATTCTAACCCAATTTTCGAACACTTTTTCACATATATCGGACTCAATATCGTCCATGAAGTTGCATATTTCGTTTACGTGCGACAAGCATTAGCGAATATAGAAGTCTTCATACATGTAATCCCGCACATATCAGCCTCATTCCAAATAATCCAATAAATCAGTAAATACAATGGAGTGAAACAAAGTATTCTTACGTCGCATGATCTTGAACAAAGCCTTCGGAATACAAAGTAGGAGGTATTTTTTAATTTGGCCATTTGAAATCCAAAATTTAATTCCAAAAAAAATTGTTTAAATGTCGTTACATCACTTAACTGTGGTGGATCAATATAGTGATTAGTTCAGGAGCATGTGTAGCATGTGAACCAATGTAGGTCAAATTAAAATCTGCCAATTCCGGTAATACAAAATCAGTTATAAGTTTACAATAACGAAAAGCTTGGATCACATTGATCGTTTCTGCATATTTTTTGAACAAGTCAGCCAGACAGCAAACTTAAGCGGAGCGTAACTTTGGGGTTTATTGGTTCAAATACTGCCGTCATGCTTATTAATGTGAACATGTAACCTACCATAATTCATTGAATCGAACCCTAATTTTCGCAAGTTCACCATGGGTGATTTTCAATTTGCGCGTGCGATTTTTAACGCTTTGTGCTTTGCGACAAATGGTCCATCAAACCTTATATTTCATATTAAAGTCATTCCAATTACGAGTTAATACTGTCTGACTGTCCCACTTTCAGAATAATATAATCGTCACTGCAATGTTCGGGTACAAGATGATATTTTGGTGCAGTATACTTTTGCAAATCATCATCTACTTTCAAATAGTATAATAATTTTTCTAATATCAGAGCTCTTCATAACAATATTACAGAGCGCTGAGTCCGTTTTCTGGTACACAATTATCCAAGTAAACACACATTTACTTGTGTTATTGATAAGTTTCGCTCTAAATTCACAATATTGGTCCCTTGATTAATGTCGCTGAATGTCTCATTTCAAGAAGTAGGGCTTTGTTCGTGAACGACTTTGCAAATAGATCTTTGTCTAAATAATTACAACATTCAGTTAATGCAAGTATTATGGGCAAACAACCATTATTGACGGCATGATTTCAGTAGTTAGGCCTTTATCAGTGGAAAGTGTATCCCTTTTTGTAGCAAATATTCTTAAGCGACAAAATATTTGGTTTAACACAATTGTCGCATTTGCCATGAATATAACTCGTAGGAAGTTCATGAAAGGACCTTACATCCCCAAAAAATTACTTCTTAGTGCGCATTGCATTCTGATAACATAATCGCGGCATAATCAAGCAGGGGATCAATAAGTCCGCTTACCGTTACTAGGATAGTAATGTGCACCCAAAAAGAAGTGGAAGACATGTGGTTTTAGCAGGATAGTAGAACGTTTACACTTCCTTCTAAAATTATGGAGTTATTGGCGGGCAGTTGGGTAATGACATCATCTCATGAATGGACTTGATCAGGCGATTTAACGTTATTGGATTATTTTTTATTATGTAATTCTTTATAACGCTTACTGCGCGTTATTGCTTATGTTCGGCCCCAATTACTCAAGTGATCGAAAATAGGAGTTCCAGAGGTCAGAGGTAACCCGAAATTTTCATTCATACCACAAATAGTCCATTAAATAAAAAAGCATGTGTTCTTCTAAAAAACAAGATGTTACGCACTTAAAAAATACCCTGTAAATAACTATATCAATACATTAGGTGTCAGTTTTCATTGAAATCGGAATCAATATTTAATTACACATCTATAGTTATGTAGTATGTGTTTTTAATTATCGGTATGACCAATTGCAATCATTTTTCTCAATCAAATAAACATTAGAAATCTAGGTATCTGAACTGGATAAAATAGCCATAGGACAAATTTGTACATTGCTCTAAGTTTATTGCAAACGGAATGTAAATGGTTGACACACAAAACTCATAACTTACCAAACCTGGCAGCCCACCAGGATTTCCTTCCTCTACATAAATTGCCGTTGAATTGTCAAGTGGATCGTAGGGACATTTGGCAATGCCCAGGCCAACACCGATCACGTATTCCGAACGTGGCAAATGGGTTAAATTCGACTGAAAGAGAGAAAAGACCAACAAATAAAATAACTTTTAAAAACAAAGCAAAACAAATGTTTACACAGCACGTCCAGCAAAGTAGCAGAAAGTAAAGGAAAACATGGGGAACAAAATTTCTGCTTCGCATGCTGAAAATTACAAACAGAATTGAAAAGGCAGCACCAACACAAGCAATAAAACGAAACGAAAATTGTGCAACAAACTTGAGCTGAATATGAGAACGAAAAAATCTCTCTTCGAAAACGATTAGCAAATGGTGTGCAAAAATATTCGCTGTGGAAACCCACTTTACCTTCGCCTCCTTTTTTTTCTTTTGGTTTTGTTTTTCAAGTAAAATGTTGGCACGTTCCACAAATAATCCTTGAGTTTGTAGTTTTACTCTTTCGGCTTCCGATTGGATAGTGAGCGCGTGCCCATTTATCCATCGCACAGTTTAATACCTCAAAACAGTTTTGGGAAATTTCAAACGCAGTTTTTCGGATTTCGGTTCTCCCATGAACTGCATTTTAAATATTGTAATTTTCATTGGAAAAACAAAAATCTTGGCACATTTATTCATACCCCAATAAAAGTGTTAAATTTCCACACACGTTCCTGAGAATATGTGTCATATTTGCAGAAGTAAGAGTGGATAAAGATGGCCTTAAACGATAAAATTTGCCATCAAAAGGGCTCGATTGTAATAGCACGCTTTTTTATGTTTACACTTCGCATTGACAGTTGGTTATCAACAGTCGAAGAACGCATCTAAATGTAAAACATGGAAAACATGTGGATTTTCTAGGTAAGTCTAGAATTCGTGGAAATTATTCCTAGAAGGGGCGAAGTGTGCAGATATAAATATTGAGATATTAACACAAAATAATTTTTGTGTTTTTACACATAGACCTATACCGTCCGAACTACAACTGATATTTCAATAACCCATTCTAAAAATAGTCACATTTCCTGCATACAGAAAAAATTATATTTCTGCCACCACTGTATTTATTCTATGTAAGTTCCTGAGTCGTTTTCGCAGTAAATAAGGCAGAAAACAAATATTGACACAAACTTTCTCGTTTATCAGCAAACTTAAAAAATGATCTGAGAATTAATTAGATCAAAAAGTATTACATTCCAAAGGAAGATCATTAGTACCCGGAGACGACTTTATTCTATATACTGTTATATGTACATAAAAACTACATCTGAAATATTTAATTTTATTGTTTTGCATAATGCTTTACTGTTATTTTTAGGTACCTAGACTGAAACATTATTCTAGAATGGATCTCAATAAGTTGGCCACTACAGTACAACCCAGAAAAATATTATTTTCACACTATATTATGGTCGTTTGGAAAATTTTCACACAGATATGTGTCAATTGGATGAAAATGTGTAGTCAGTGTTACCATTTCTCACTGATTGCTATCTAGCGCACATCCGCATTCACTTCTGTATTCACACTTGCCCACATGCACACATGAAGGAAATGTCTCCCATAGTGTCTAAATAAAAGGAAGGATTTATTTTGCAAAAGTAAAGAAAAGCTCTGCCATAACTTCCAAGCGTCTCTCGACAGCACAAAAAATAGAAAAAATCAAAGAAAAAAGTAACCATTTAAGTTGTAAGCTTTCTGCATCGCCTCCCCTTTGCTCCAACATATTCCATTCTCTTGCTTTCTTTGCGTATTTCGTACCCATTATGTTTCAATTGATACTTACGTAGATGACATAATCCTTGGGATTGTGAGCATTTGTGCCGCAAACGTACAGCCTGTTGCCTTCTTGCATCGATTGTATGACACGTATGTGATTCTTACAGTCGAAAACCTAGAAAAAGAATAGTACACGAAAAGTTTTTTATGTATGTCGTTAGATAAAAATTGTAGTTACATAGTAGTCGGTTGGGGGGAACTGCATATGTGCTCGTACAAGCGTTCCGTGAGAAGTAATTTGTTGTTTTAAAATATTATGACAAGCTCTTTTTCTTTCTTTCGAACTGATGTTTCGGCATGAATAGGGATTGAATATGGGAAAACAAGAGAATACAGGAGAGAATAAATAATGTGGAATATTTTGTTCGATAATGGGACACCAAATTAACATTTGGAAAAGTGCAGCTGGGACAAAATATAAGAATATGTGTTCATGTTTGAAAATTTAGCTTCAGTTGAAGAAAAAAAATCAGTTAAAAATTAAATGCGAAAGTATTTCAGAAAAGTTTCATCAGCAGAAATAATTGAGTAGTGTGCTAGTGAAGTTAAGACAAATATTTTGTGCTTCGAATTGTAAAGCCTTTGATTTTAATGATTGACTTTTCCCTATTTTTGTTACTTTAGATAAACACTATCTCCCACATTTTACGAACGCAGAAGCAGTCAGTTGCTGTTGATTGAATTCGCTAGATCTGCGATTATGATTCATTATAAAGCAAGCGCTTCTAAAATTAGGTCTCTGAGCCGAGTTCATAGACGATATAAGTGCGAAATGAAAACTAGAATGAATTCACTGAAAGCTCTGAGTCAGAGATTTTTCAATGAAAACAACATTATCGAGTATCTATCTAGTTACTTTCTCTAACTCGGAAGTGTTTTTCGGACAATTCGTATTGAATCTAATTTGGCTTCGAGAAATCTCTGTCAGAAATAATTGGATAGGGCTCTCAATGTTCGAAGTGGGATTGGAACAGTTTACCAGATAGTGCGATTAAATATTTGAAATTAGTAAATGAAAAATAATGGATCTCTAGTTTAATATAATTCAGATACAATTTTTTTTTATATTTAATTCCGGTCTTCTTTTCTGGTTTTAAATATAATAACATATAAGCACATCCTTGATATCTAAACTGCCAGCTTTAACAAAGTGGGCAAACAAAGTAAACTGATTTGTGTAGGTAAGAATAAACTAATACTCGTAAGCTGCCTTCCAAAATGTTGTTTACAGCATAACCAGCGATTTATCTGCATCACATGGCAAATAGATTATTCAGTATCGAATGCAGTCACCGTTCTTCATTTCGTTTGTATCAAAATCCTTTAAAATTTCTGTTTCCCCACATTTTGGCATTGTGACATTTTCTACCCTAAAACGATATATTCAGAAAAATTCAATAGACAAGTCTTTGGAGAAAAATTGCTAAATTGCATTGAAGCGCGCACAATGAATAAAAATTGTTCACAAAATCAATCGCAACAATGAAGTAAAGCGATTCGCTGGCGAAGAGATAGACGTTCGGCTTGAGCAGGATATGCACCACATCCCACACGACCAACACATACGTGCGCCTTCTGCTGCACAGCAGGCAACGCAGTGCACCTCAGCTGCGGATTTAGCTAGCAACTTCATTTCAAAAGCAGCGGAATACTGCAACAGTAAGACTGCAGCAGCAGGATTTTGATGGGTCGGTTGCATTATGATGACTGCAGCAATACGTTCATAGCGCACAAATTGCGAAATGACAGCGCAAGCGTGCAATTTCTATTTTACAATAGCAACAAAAACGTAAACGACAACAAATTGAAAGCCACGAATAAATTGACGTGATTTAAAATGAAAGGATATGTTGCTGTCATATTGCAAACGAAGCAGAATAGTAAAAAAGAAGTAGCAGCGATATCTGAGAGCGTATGAACAGAAACAGCGCATAAATCCTAACGCAAAATACAAACGGTGTAAGGGCAGGAAGGAAGCAGCGAAGGAAGTCACTATTTGTGCGAGTGCATGATATAAAAATCAATCAATTTCTTCAAATATGTACACACATACAAGAGATATTCCTTAAGAATTTCTATGCGCCACACCGAAGTGCGGTGAGAAGGATATATGCGTCAAATTGACATGGCACACAGACACACTTACACACAGAATGAAGCAGCGCTAGAGTAAAGTAGCACAAATTGAATTTACTTGAAACATTCACGTATTGCGGCTTTTGAAGCTCAATGCTTCAGTTCCATCAACAAAACTAAAATACACCCTCGCATGCACACACAAACATACAGCATAGCAAGACACACGTGCACACACTCATGTGTATAAGCAGACAATCTAATAGAGCAGAAAATGAGAACGCGAATTGCATGGCTTTAAGGTGATTGCGAAAGTCTTTAGCCCAAGAATCCTTTAAAAGAAGATTAGAGATATACTTTTATAGGCTTACAATTTATTATGTAATCTTCTCCAGAGTATCAATCCATTACAAGTACTCGTACATATGCAGATACCTTTTAGGGTAAAGGTGAGTAAGATTTAAGTGCAGGGAGGAATTGTGTTTAAAATTAAAACTTACCTGACTCTTTCCCTTAGAAACGCAGCTGACAACATCATCGCGTGTGGGCTCCAGATTAATAACATCTCGCTACGGAAAATAAGTGAAAATAGAAAATAATTTTATTAATAAAATGGATCTAAAACATATTTTAATATAATTTAAAGGAAAATGTAGCATTAAAGAGCTTCCTAAACTTTCATAACAACACATATCACACCCACCGACAATTCAATTAGACTTTGACAGCACTTTTTACCAAATTTTACGGAGCTGTTCAATCTCGACAATATTTTTATATACATATCTTATAAAAGTGTCAGCATGCCCAACACATTGACATGTTGGGTAATTGTTACAAAAAAAGCAGCGAAGAACGTTCACATTTCGTTCATGATACATTTAAATTTTTTTTTTATGAAATTCGATGGAATTCCCCCACATTTTGTGTCATTTTAAAATAGTACTGCAATCGATGTGTCGTCGCTTCGAATTAACAATTTCTGACTGTCATTGGCGTATGTCTCTTCCCTATCCGTGTCATCCGTACTGAGTTTTCTGATATGCGCGTGAACATCCTTGAACTGCGAAACATTTTATTCCATTTAGTTGCTTAGTTGTTGCATGTTTAAGGAATCAAATTACACTCAAATGCCAAAAATTGTTCTTATGGCGAATTTTTTTTACAATGCTTGAAACAATGTGTCGATTGTAGATTGAATATGGGAAGCTATTTGCTGCCTTGTATTGTCTCAGTAGCTAATATCATGGGTAATTGGGTTGTAGTCTCATTTCAAAGATGGAGACCCGAATCGAATCACGTTTTTATAAATAAAAGTTGTAAGTCAATAAGTGGACTAATAAGTACCTAAGTAAATAAATGATGTATCAGCACAAAGTTTCGAGTTTTGTGAAGCTACTAAGCCAAATGTAATTGGGATGGTAATGTTATTATCTGTGAGTCACTGAGTTGTGTCATGGTGAAATAAACGATTCTAGTGTTCACTTAGATCAACATTTCCGACGAATCTCATAGGTAATTTTGAAAGATAACCGACAAATTTAGAAGAAATTTAGAACTGACTGAAAAATTTGGAATCCTTAAAGCCAGCTATGGTCATATCTGGGTGGAATAATCACTTATTGAGGTCCAGAATAGCACAACAAAATCGATCAAATTTTTAGCAAATAGCACTTTGTCCGACGTGACTTTATGAGTTTACACAAGGAATAATAAGACCGGCAAAAAACTTCTAAGTAAATCTCTTTACCTTAACATGTTTGTTTTTTTTAAGTACAAGAGGGCATCAAATATATCAATTGTGTATGATTGATGAATACACAGGAATATACACACATCAAAAACCTCGTATCTACAACCAGAATTGTAATATATACATTAAACACTACTCTGTATACCTCAAATGTATATTTCGGAGCTTTGTGATTTTAAATACCAACACTTATTTACTTATTCTGTGCCTCCGTCAGTCAAGGAAAAAATAGATATCCTTTATACATAAACTTGTCACCTTGAAATGCTTTATTTCTCAAGCTGATTACCTGACAATTACATAATACATTCTAGGAAAAGCCATTTTCTAGAACTAATTTTCGATTATATCTCTGCAAACAAATCCACGTTACTATTTCTAACATACTTATATTCAACAACTTTAGACAATAGCGTGCACCCTTAAACAGCACAGAACTATCTCAAATTCAAGGACAACACAGCAGATACTAATACAGAAAAGTGAGACAAACCCTCAATCGCAAACAACACGAGATGACAAGACTGAGCTTCCATAGAGTCAGTTAATCACTTACGAAATACCCCAAGGATAAAGCAAATTGATTAATGGCAAGGTTGGGGGGCAACAACCCATATAGGGTGAAAACCATGTGAAAGACTTCTGGTTTTGAAAGAAATTCTGAACAGTATATAAAGAACGTTTGTACTGAAACGAAGATACGTATAGTCTACCTTGCGATAATAGCGTCTTCTTCAAATAAGTGGTAATTTTAGGAAAAAGATTAGGTTTTTATATGAATGTTCTAGGTAAACCAATTCTCATACTTTTTGGGCTACAGATTATCTTAATTTGAACTACGAGTACATGAGTAATAATTTCACCTCATTAAAAACTGCTTAAACAATAATTTGCGGGACCAGAGTTAGTAGAAAGAATTATATTATACGTAATCTTTCGGTTCTATATGGAGATTTGAACCATTAAATTATAATTTAATAGATGCCTTTTGGAGCAAACTCATTTATTCGCATAATTGAAGATCTACAATTGAGAGGGTCGTTTACGTTACAACAATTTTCAGATGAACCTTTTGCAATATGGAAACTAATGCATAAGAATATAAGAATTTATTTTTTGAATGATAGTTAGGTATGTAAAATGTTTAACTCAGTACAATAAAATGAAACAATGTCTTTTTGTGTTTAGTCAATACACTATCCGTCGAATATTGCTCTTACTAATACACGCATTCGCTACGCGCAAAATATTACTAATACAAACGCCAGTCAGAAAACCTCTAAGCACAAGGACTGCGTTTGACTACACTTGTACATATCCTGCAGCGCTGTTTTGATGTTTTTGTAAAAGGTTGAAAAGGAAACACAAAGGCAACATCTTCATCATCTTCATCATCACCATCCTCATCAGTTTCTGATAGATTAGTTGCAACAACAAACAGTGGCACAGCCTATAAAATTACTTCACAGAAACTACGATTAGGTGAGCCAAGGACAACATAGATGCTTAAAAAATCAGATAGAGATATAAAAATTTAGATAGAGACAAAGAGATGTTGAGAAAGAGAGAAAAGGAGAAAGAGGGAGAAAGAGAGGGTTTCATCTCTTCACTAACTTCCTACATATGAATATAAGAAAGGCTGCAGTATAGAATATATTTACACCTTGGACTTATGCATAAAGTAACATATACTATTTAAGTGTATTCAATAAAGAGTATTTTAGGTGGACTTAGAATACTTTTTCTTTTCTTGGACGATTATACGTATTAAACAAAATTTTATGTTGGATACGTGAAATAGATCGAGATTATACCCAAAATTATGCTGAGAATGTCCATAAAAAGACATAAATAATAAATGATAAACTCTACTGGAAAATATTGACGCACTGATATAAGTTGAATACAATTTTAGATCCGTGAAGGCACAATTTTAAAGAGCCTTGCAAATTTTTAATTACACAAACAAAAAATCCTGTCGGCTTTCTAAATGGTTTCTAATGGATCGAATATTTGAGGTCAAGCTGTAGACTATGACTCCATCCTATTGGGATATATAGCTACGGCCCCTAACCTGACTCGACAAATTTGAATGCTTATATGTATATGTTCAGCGATCCGAAAAATCATTAAAAACACCAGCCAGACCTGATGGGATACATAAAAAAGTTCCATTTCGTTATACAGGTAGACCTCGCTTAACACGTGCTTCTTATAACACGGCCTCGCTCTAGCACGGTTTACGTTTTGTGATCATTTTTCGTTTAACACGCTAAATGGCTTCGTTCTAACACTCTTCTTCTGAAAATTGTATGTTACCATACAAAATAATTTATAAAAAACTGTCAAACAAACAGTCAAAACTAACAGATTTTTTTAAAAAACAGCCCCAAATGGATGCACCTCAAAAGCGCGCACGATTGACCATAAGCAGCGATGATGAACAGATTTGAATAGCATGATTGTATGTATTTTGACAAATTTTGAATTCCTTTAGTTACTTTATTTTTTTAAGTTTGTTAATTTTTTTAATTATACAAACAAGTAAACTTTTGAATTAAAATCTATTTTTGTTTATTTTTTTAGTTATAACTACAATTAAAATTAATAAAGAGTAAAAAAAAACGGCTTTTGATGTATTTTTTGATATCCTGGAACGGAACCCTACTTTTTGTACTGGTTTCTTGTTTCACTTAACACGGTTTCGCTTAACGCGGTATTATACGGAAACGTAACCCCCGTGTTAAGCGAGGTCTACCTGTAGTGTTATTATACATTTTTAACAGTAAAATACGCTTTATGAATCACGGTGCAGCAATGGATAAAAAACTTTTCCTTCGCAACAACTTCAAAGGCAATTGAAGGAGGTTAGAGGCGGCTATATTTGGGCTCTGTGGGTTGCGTTCACTGCTTTTGACAACTCTTACAAAGCACTTGAAGCGATGATGTGTTGAAAATGTTTGAAGTTTATTATGGTTTAATAAGCACTTTTATTGTTTTGATAAGCGTGTTGAAAGGGAAATATTTGGGAGACACTTAAAAAGGCAAGTTTCGTTTCGGGCATATTTTGGATAAAGCAGTGTCGCCTGTTTTTCTCGTTGCATTAAATATTTAATGTAGCAAAACACATTAAGAAAAAAATTCAATCAAATGTCTACGAACTAAAGTAAACAAAGTTACTCTGCTTTTTATGCACGAAGTGGCCAAGGTTGTTACGAGTACATAAAGTGCGTTGCTTAATGTAACACGTAGCGTGTCATTCTCGATCTGCGTAGAGAACACTTCTGTTGCCGTACGGCAAATGTAAAGGACAATGGCGAATCTGGATGGTGTCACAGTTATCAGCTAGTTGCAGTTAAAATTAAATTAACTGCCACAGCGCTTTGGACAAACAAACTTCATTTATTATGTGTGCCCAGTACGATGGCTCTAACAAGCAACTGTAGAGGGGGGGATTGCAGCAACTGATGATGAGCAGCAGTAAACCTTTACACCTGCTATCATTTCGCTGCAACACAGACACACACTCCAACACAATTTGTTAATATAACTATCCTGTCTGCAGCACGAAGTGTTGCACATTCACTTGCGCATGAATTCATTTTATTTGCTTTGAGAAATAAAATTAAATAAAGGCAACTAAAAGTGAGACTTTGACGGTGTCCTGTTGGAAAATGCCCCTTTGTATGTGCAGCAAAAGTTTGTTTACTCACTGCTCACTAATCTGATTAAGGGTTGCGCACGTATGTAATTAAAATAAATTTTATGCAAAATAAGCATGTGGATTGAATTCAAACGCTTTAACAATTTAAGCACAATTTTTACTACACTTACTGTTAGTGATGCATTCGGGCAACTGACACAATTTATAAATAAAAAAAAACCGACGATAAAAAATATGTGTTCCGTATTTGCAACAGTCAGTACAGCTTAACTATAAACATTTCACTTGTTTCATTTACTCGTATAATCGAAAAATAGTAAATAGTTTTTTGTTTGACGGAATTCTTTAAAAATTACACAAAAATATGTTTATAGTGTAATGTATGTAACTCGAAGTATATTTCAGTTACAAAATATTGTAAATAAGGCAATTAAATATTATTGCTTACTTTAATTAGCAGATATTTCTTCTAAATCAATGTAGAATATGTTATTATTATAAATCAAAGTTTGTGGCATAATTTACTTACTATATAAAACAGTAAAACATTTCATCAAACCTATTTTCCACTTCGGACGAAATCTTTTAATGAAGGCATTAGCAAGTATCATACGGATATGTGAAGAATACATTAACTTTTAGATTCGAATCTCGTGTCCTAGCTCTCAGAAAATATAAACAGTGACGACACACTTCTTGTTATAGTTATGTGATATTGGTTTTTTGTTCCCTAGTTTTATTAGATTTAACAATCTGCGCATACTTTAGTCATCTGCCAAATAGTGACTGTTCAAATTGCAGCGAAACCGATTGCGTATTTTGGTTTCAGTGAACAACTTTCGAGTTTTTTGTAATTATGGAGAAAGTGCAGTACCGATTCGTGTTTTTGGGTAGGGAAACTGTGTGTGAGGAGATCAAAGAAAAGTTGGGAGCCGTGTACGGAGGACAACCATAAGATACCGGTTCAATGGATTCAAGCATGGATGAAGAGTGTACATATCAACTAATTAAGGTGACTTCGGTGGCAATGATCATTGAAAATTTAGTGAAAATCAGAGAGTTTTTTGAGGCCGTAGAGATGTCATATGAACGTGAGAAAAATATCTTACACGAACATTCTGGAATCTCAAATGTATCAGCGACATGGGTGCACCGCTTGCTAACTGTGGACATCAAGCGTGATCGAATGAGAAAATTGTTCGGCTGCAACACGAAGAAAGTTTTTGTGGCGTTGATGAAATTTGGAACCAGCATCACATGCCAGAAATGAAGAATCAATCAAAACAATGTAAGCGAAGAAGGTGCACCAAAGAAGACGAAGACGATGTGAATTCAAAGACGTAATCTTGTACTTTTAAGGATCAGTTAACCCATATATCTTTTTTCGTAGTAACCCAAGTGGAACCTATTAAGTTAAATGTATATGAAAGTGTGCTTAGTTCGCTATGAATACTATGAATACATATCATTTACGCGATGAGTTTATTTTTGAAGAAATTCTTTCTGTAATCCATTTGAATAGAGATTTTACAAATAGCTGCTGTCGAATGAATGTTTGGTTTACATATATCATCAATAAGAACAGAGTTAGAAGTATTTTATAAAACTTTTTTAAACCAATTAATTTAACTGTTCAAATCTAACGAGGAAAAGGTACCCACAAATACTTTAGGGGGAGTTCCCGTATAAGAGCTAGAAATGTTTTCCAATTTATTTCGTTTGAATGGCTGTTTAACATATTATTTATTTATTAAGTAAGGATGCGCTGGTGTTCGAAGCGTAAGCCGCTGGAAGACGACGTAGGGGACGACCATGCCTCTGATGGAAGGACCAAGTCGAGGAAACCCTACCCACGCTTGGTATAACAGATTAGAGAAGACGCGCGGAAAGCAGAGGCGCCTGGCGAGCGGTGTTAAGTTCGGCCGTAAACCGTTAGCGGGTTGTTTTGCAGATTCTGGGATTAGGCCACGAAAGTAAGTAAGTAAGTAAGGTTGAAGACTACTTTGTGTTTACATTCGTACTCGTGACAGCTTAACGCTTCAATGCCCATTTTAATATTCAATCAATTAATTCCAACTTATTTTTCTTCTGATTACGCTCTAATTCTAAATACGTGATCAAGGCCAATTTAATGGGCATGGCGCAAAAAATTTGCTATTGTTGAACACTTTGGATACGCTTTTGTCTCAGCAACTAAAGGAAGTAATAGAAATAATAAAAGCAACGTAGCGAAGGCTTGCATGTAAAAAGGCAGCAAATATAATTTTCCATAAAATAATTTTCAAAATTAAATTAGCTTTAAGCAAATATGAAAACTTCTTGCCGATGATTTTGACCACACATACGATGATTCACATATAATATGGTCATATTAGCACTATCACAAAAGGCCAACTATTCTCCTGCTTCCACTGCATGAATTGGTAGCTAGGTTTTTTCGACCTCATTCTTCAGACAACTTCGGCACGTTGTTGTGGCAGATACATTGTTTGCTAGAAATATTTCCAACTATACATAAAATTTCTCTCGAAGATCGTACCAGGCAAAACTAATTAACAAACCGCACTTTCTTGTATTATGTGTGTACTTAGATTTTAGGTTGAAATGCATACTACATCTTTCAAATGAAAGATATGGTTCGTGTTATGAAAAGCTTGTTTTAAGTCAAAAAGTTTTTTTATTCCGTCGCAACATTTCCACGATTGATAATGAAATAAGCTGAAACATATTCGAACACTTGACTTCTAATTTCTACATGGCCAATTTTCTGTCTTCTAAACCTTCATTTAATTTGTTGTTTCACCTCAATTTGTAACTAACATCAAATGTTTTCATATACCCGTAAGAAGGCAATTTAACGGTCCTGGAGCAATTATCCTTCCGACATTCAGAACATATTAAAATTGAATTGAATTCAAATGTGGGACTGCATTCAATTTTGTTTTGGTTTTAAATCAATTTAAATTATTTTACACTGCACACAACTAATTTACATGCGAGTTCTGTTCTCTGAAATATTTATAAATTTCTTAACTTACCACGAACGTACGCCCGCGCACAAGTACACAAACGCACTCTATAACTAAATTTAATCAAAATGTTCTAAACCACAACTCTCAACAACAAGCTCGTAGCACGAGTACGCCTAAAATTATGGACGGGTATACTGCTAACAAATTTCTGCTCCAGCACATCTGCATATTTAGGATATTTCCCTGCGTATGTGAAACTTCGCACTTTAGTGTATGCAGCATTAGTGGTGCAAATTTCCCCACCTTGCTGAGCCAGACACACATTTGAACATTTTAATATTATTATAGCCTTCCCAGGACCAGGCCCAAGAGTATAACGCGCACACTACTGTGCCGTCGTATGCTTTCAGCAAAATTGATTTATAAATCACGTAGCATAACGAGCGTAATTTTTTTCAAGTAAAAATACGTATACGCAACACCTTCAACAGAACTCAGAGGCTCATAAAATGCGCCGAATACTCCATACTCACCCATACACATAAAACCGAAATCATGCATTATTAAACATTTCTGCATTTACACAAACACACACTTGCAAACTCGTATAGCATTCCCGTTCGCTCCCCTGCAGTCAAAGTTTGAACTAGTTTTTAACTATAAGCAGCTTCGGGCAGTTGCAACATAACTAGTTGGGGACTAGTTGCATAGTAGTACACATGCAGGCAATTTTAATAATAGAATGGAGATTCCCACTGCTGATGTGGTTGTATCGATAATTTCTTAGTTGGAAACCCATGTCAAAGTGAAAGATCGACTTTGCCCCCCAGCATTATCATCAAACTGATACTGAAATAGTTATAGAGTAGTATAATTACTTGGAAATAATTACGCCAGTACGAAGTTCACTACTTCAACAACAAATTCAACGTATTAAGAGTATATGCATTATTAAAATCAAACTCTGTCGCACGTTCCATTAAAATCCGTCCATCTGTCCATTTGAATACAAACAGAAAAATTCGTTGAGAATACACTAATTTTACGGTAATTCGGAACCAGACAATTTCACTGCTGGGTTGGCGACCAGTGAACGATACGCGCCACGTACATCATAAGAAAATAACGAAATAAGGCAGCACACATATTGACACATGACGACTTATGCGCCCTCCGCTGCAAGGCTGACGTATGTACACAGTTCCAAAGGGCGCATTAAGGGGCAGGCAGGTGTAATGCGCCTCGAAAAGTACTAAAGAGGCAACATTGTCATAAAGCAACTCCGACGGTGTATGCATGTGTGTTACCTTAAATCTATGCTACAATGTGTACGTGGATACCGTTGTGGCGAGAATATTTGGCTATATTATCCGGCAGCTCCCCGTAATGTGGATCTCACAAGAAAACGTTGTGGTTGTAATTTAGTTTCACTTTTTTTGAGTTGATTTTTGTTTTTCCCATTTTCGGTAAATTATGAATCCGTTGGGGTGTTTAAAATTTGTAACCCGGAAACCGTTTAAAAATATAGCATGTAGCGGCCTAAAAAACGCGATGTCCCTTTTCTGTAAATCCTTTTACTCCGAACAATGTGCATTATATACTTAGTTTATGCCCCCAGAGCTTTAAAAGAACAAACAGCACAGTCACACACACATATCCACACTCGCAATGCTGGGAGGAAATGTCAAGGTAAACTTTACTAAAATTCATTTTTCACAATTTGCTGTTTTTGTTTTCCGCCTAAAAGCATGCTCACTAAATATTGAAACTAACATATTGCTCCTCCTACTGTTGCTGGCTTTTCAGTTAGATTTGCGGTTTTTGTGTCATTTGGGACGCATTTTCATTAAAAATTTATGCAATTTTGTTAAAGTTAACTTTTTTCACAGATTGCTCGGGCGCAAGCGCGTATAAATCTATTTCTGCACAGCCTTTTTTGTCATACGTCCTTCGGGGAAACAGTGTGTTGCTGCACACTTTTTAGTCGAATTACTCGTTTTGTTTGTTTGGCTTTTTCGTTCTCTTTGTTTTGTTCATTTGTTGTGTTGCTTTTTTAGTGGGAATTAAAGTGAATACTAAATTTAATCGTATTAACGCGCATTAATCAAATATTAATTAAAACCCAAATGCAGTTTTTTTGTTGTACTTACATCGCATAATGAGGATGATATATTTTTTAAGTTCAAACGGAATACACGATCCCTGAGGATGAAATGAAAAAATAGTTACATTCACTAGCAGTTGGTGGGACGCCTATTGCAGGCAAAATGTAAACTTACATGGCACCAACATAAAGTGAATCACGCTCCTCGTCCATATGGAAAGTGCGGTAGTAGAGTTTACCGCAATTGAATTCGCGCACATGATCTGAAAGAATTGGGAATAAATTCAGATTAAATATTTAATTATATAAAGTTTCAAAGTAAAAGTTTACTTATAAATACTGGTGATTTCTTTAATTTAGCATTTTAGTGTTTTTAGGAAGAGTGACACTTTTGAAGTTGGGAACAATATGAATAGTTTTTTCTAGATGCTTCGAAAGTTGCTACTATTGTAGAAATTACAAAGGACTGCATTAGTTTTCATCTATTGTAGCAAGATTGTTTATTGTACAATATTGGGAAGTTAGAAGCAATTTTGTTTATGTGGGACAGTAACCAGGCAGGTCGGAATATCTACCTATCTTTCACATACTATCCAGAAAATACTTTGTGCTCCCTGTTTCTGGCCACCGAACGAGGGTAGTGCGCAAAATGTGTCATAATTAACCTACCTGAAGGAGTACTCCGATCGGACGCAAAAATGCAATATGCCATTGGTGTTAGTCATCTAGATTCTTGAAACTTCAATAACACTAGGGAACAAAGAAACATTTTTTTTCTGCGTCATAAGTTTATGGAGTCAATTTAGATACATATGATTATGAGGTACTCAGCCTATAAATTATTTTGTTTCAATTGACTCTGGAGGACGAAAAGGGCTTCCTTCCATTTGGAATACATGGACAGATCCAAGAAACCCCCTTGATGATTGCTACTTTTGTGCTGTGAATGTAGCGCTCATGGATTTACAGAAACGTAAAATCCGCTAAGCCACCGCTGCATGGTGAAGATTTGCCAATACCGGTATTTACTTCCTTAGCAGACGATTACTAAAATTTTATTAAAATATTACTAATTTTGTATTCAGACCAAAATTACCTAAAATTGATTAATAAATCCCATGGCGCAGGATCAGTGTTCCCCTGTATAATAGATTATAAGAAACAGGATGTAATTATGGCGATTGTTAAAATAAAATACATGGAAGGAGAGGATGATTAAAAACCATCCAGTATTGATTTAACAAGGCGGAGAATTCTCAATATACACCGTTACAACGTTGCGCACGCATGTAATTAGGCGGACCGGGAATGGTCTTTCTTTACTCTTTTCGGGCAAATAATCTACTAGTCTTTTTGAAAGTCTGATCTACAAAGAAGCACAAAATACGTTTATTGATTGCTTGGCCTCAGACAGAATTATCATCGCAAGGTTTCGCAAGGTAATCTGTAACTTTTTCGGATATATCCTCAAGGAGGAGTTGTCTTTCCTTTTGATGATGCTTTGTTGGTGACACTCTAATCTGGGAAGTAAAAAATAGGACGATATGATTGTGTTCATATCAACACGGTCAATTGAAGCAATTTCTGTCTAGGCTCTAGATGGTGCTTTTCTCATAGACGAAATAAGGAATATCCACAACTCCCCAATTTATCCATCGATAAAATACCCATTTTTTAGGAACTCTAAGAATTTGAGTTCCTAAAAAATTATTTTTCGAATTGAATAATTGCGCCCTTTCATACATCACAACACATTCTCATATATTTAAAAAGAAGCGGACTAGAAACTATTTGTTTTGCAGGACACTTACATATGTGGGCACTTGTATACTTCACAGACAAAATTCCATAGCCCGTTGACCTAAGTCAATATGTAGCTCTTTATGATTGCGTAGATAGTTAAACCGTGTACAAATGCTTATTTATTTAATTATCAGTTGCAAGTAAACCTACACTAAGCAAACACTAAATCAACAATAACAACTAAAGAAAGTTGTCTACATACGCGCACACAAAAACTGTCAACTAAGTCTACACACTTTGGCAGTTTGCTATCGTATGTATTCCTATCAAATGACATTTTGACATTTCTTTCGATTAACATTTGACATTATCGCATTTGAACCTTAAACGTTGTTTACGTTTAACTTTACTCCCGCAGAAATGTACACAGACATCCCAAAACAAAGTGGAGTGTGAAGTAAATTGTTGATTGCAAGGCAGCAATGAAGTTCAGTCCACTCCTCTAGCAGAGATTTGTTAAGTGGTCCATTTTGTTATTTTACTTTTTCATTCCATTGCTTTGCTGTAGCCAAGCAACGCGGACTCTGGTTGAGCTCGTAATTTGCAAATAAAAACGGAAATTTCTAAATTACGATGAATGAGGGGAAGTTCCGCCCGTCTGACTGAATTGAAAGTCAATGGGGTTTTGCGTCCGAGGAGTCATCAATGATTTGCCTTTCAAGTGTATCGTGACGAGTTTTATTAAATATTTAAGTGCAACTCGACAATGTTTGTATTGCACATACCCTCGTACGCATCAAAGACTGAACTGAACGATATAAGTTGAGAATATGGTGGAGTGATCAAAATTCTTACAGAGTTTAAAAATGTGAGCAACGTTGGCGTCGTTTTAAATTGACCGTTGTTTCTAGTATTGAGGCAGTACTCGTATGTGGAAAATTTGGCAACTCGATATTCCAAACAACAAAAAAATTGTTTGGCTGGATAAACGAGTTAAGGATGCGCTCGCCAATATCAATGCTGCAAAAGTTGTTGATTTCTTATTTTATCTATGTCCGGTCGAGGGCACGTTGCCCAGCTCATATGAGAAACCACTGACATGAGTAGATATTCTATTACTGTACAAATATACAAGAGCAGCCAGAGGAACAAAAGCTGCAGTGCAGTTAGTTACAAACAAAAAATGGAATAAAAATGACTAGTACTACAGACAGTATCCGTAATTGAAATTCTAATCAATTGTCAAAATGCTGCGGGATATCCGAAATAAAAACTAACTGCAATACAAAAATTTGCTAGCAGCAAACAAAATAACGGAATTTAGATTAAAAAAATTGTATATAAAATACACACTTTCAGACGTATTCGTACAAATATAACTTTTTACCTTAACTTCTCTTTCTTTCAGTTAAATAATTATAAGCAAATATGGTAAGTGCTAATTTGCAAACAAACTACCCCCACAACCAAACTCAAGCCTACTCATATCCACATCATCATCAATTATTCCATCCTAATATCAATGTCGTCGATTTGTCTGAAAGGATTTCGCAATGCTCAAACATATCAACAGCAGAGCCATGCCGAGCAAAGCAAAGAAATAAAAACCGCAAAGTGTACAACATTTAATTGATGTAATTAATATTTACTGGCTTTGTGCTCGTGTATACGAAAATTGGAGCTAAAGCCGACCATTACCACATCCATATCCACAAAGTCGTTTCTATGTACATACATATACAAGAACACATACAAATAACTCTGATCGCCAGGATGAAAACCCCAATTAAACATGCCACATCTTAAGCGCAATGAATATCCTTGTTTATCCTTTGTTGTGTGACTGTTTATTTTTGTGTGTGTCAACAACAAACAAATTGTCAAACGAGAGTCGCCATGCATGTCATGTCTTTCATTAATTGTAAACCGTTCATAAAGCAGGAAACAAGCAGCATTTATTTATTTCATATTTTTGCGTTTGCACATGTAAACAGTGATATAAGCGACCACCAACAACCACAATGGCAGTAATATTCATACAGGCAAAAACTACATATGCAAGGAGAAATTACAATTTTTTCCTCTACACCGCACGCGGGAGGGACGCACCGTGGTTTGGTTTTGGAAAGAGGTGAACTTTAACAAAAATTTTCTTATCCCCTTTTTGGAGGAAGGAAGATCAAATTCAATGATATTATTGTGTAAGATGTACCATGCCTTCTAAGCCGACAATTTCCTTCGTCAGTTACTGTATAAAAAGGTAGACGACATAATGCAAACTTTTGTTTGTGGCAATATCATAAAAGTGGATTTTGTGTCATATTAAGTGGAATTACATTCGTTTCACGCATAGGTTAAACTTTATTGACTAGCTCTTCATCCTTTCAGTTGGAAATTGTACTGGAATAGTATGGAAATCATTCGAACTTCGCACATTATTTCATTCTTTTTACTAGTGCCTACTCATGTTAAAAATAACTGAAAATGAAAATAGGTTTCACTGTGGAAATCACAGATACTTCTTGCATACTTCTTATATTTGAAGCGACGAGTTCAGTGTTTATCTTACACTAGTTTCCCACCACTTCAAATACATCGCTCAGGTAACTTTCGAGCCAACAACTTTAAACATTTGTTTAAGTTTCCTTTGCAATTAGTCTGTACGGTACGGGAATGTGTGAAACTAAATTTCTGAATTTTCCATCAGTTAAAAAATGTCTATTAAATTATGCAAAGTCAGCGTAACGCCTTAATTTAGTTTAAGTCGGGAATTCTATCAAACTGCAGCAACAATATATGACTCTGCTGTTGCCAATTTATATCGCATACGAATTCGCGATCTTTATAAATATATTAACCGTTAGAATAATTTGTTTATACAGTTAAAGGGCCAAAAATCGATTGGTAGCTTGGATCAGTTCAAGTCATCAAGTGGATATTGAATCAGATTTATGAAAGAATAGTAAAAATGAATCAAAACCAAATTGGGACTAATCTATTTTCCAATCATTTAGTCGGTAATTCTTATACCGGCAAAGTCCAAACCAATTCGAATGGTATAAAATTTAAAAGGGGCTTAGGTCACAATGAAACTATTGATATGTAGTCGGCATCATACCGCTTGAAGAAAAAGTGGCTGACGCAAGCAAAGCATATCCCAAAACAATCCAAATAATAGACCATTAGACGCTTCTTTTGAACTTGAATAAAATCTTTGAAGTAGCTCATAATTAAGTGCACTTTTTTTAATCTCCAGTTCAGGACATTAATTTCGTACTATTAAATAAGTTCTATTCTCTGCTTTAATTCTTAGCAGCCCCACATCTCGTGAAGTACACATAATCATGCTTCATCGACGTTGTCTAGAAACTGGTGTTAAATATGAGATGCGAAGACAGTTGTCTGGCAGCTGCGCAAATTCTCAGAACTTTGTACTGTGCGTGCTTCACCTCTCTTCAATATTCATATTTTTCTTTTTATAATTTACTTCTTTTCAGCGTCTCACTAACTACGTCTGCGTCTTCTATAACTCTTTGAATTTTTATGAATAAAAAGTGATTTAAATTTTATTTTTTTTTATTCGCAGGACACCTATTCTACCGCTAGCGCGGTGCCACACCCCCACAGACAGGGGAGTGGTGGCGTGTGCAATTTTGACCAGTGTTGCCGTTTTGCATCTTTCATTTGCAGTCAATAAAGGATTTAGGTTCTTTTTTTTCTGCGTTTGTGCTTGTAGCAGGTTTGTTAGATTACATTTTCATTTATTTTGCATGCTGAGAAGATGCAGTGCGGCGGTAATCAAAGGACGAACTTTAACAAAAAAAAGTAAAAAAACAAAAAAAAAACAAAAATAAAAATGAGGAAAAACTATTAAAGGAATAAAAGTGAAGAATATGTAATAATAAAAAAAAATTAAAAAACAACTACAAAAACGCACAAAATTTAATCAGAGTCTTTCTTTATAGTGGTCAGAGGAATTTCTAGCGAGGAATGGGAAGCCCCAATGTTCATTTTTCTAGTTCGCAAGTAAATTAGCAGATTTCTTTTTAAATTTCTCGGGCAGTGTGGCTGACAACGCTGTTAATTATTAGTTAAAAGGAAGCACTGACGGAAAGGGAATTTAGGAGACGACAGAACCCGGAATACTGAAGACTGAAAATAAAAACCAGTTGTAAGCAATTAAAGTGACAATTTAAAACAGAAAATTCCTGGAAAATGAAAGAACGCCATTGAAATGGTGGAGCGGACATCAAAAACAGTCTCTGGACATGCTGCCTAGCTGCTTAACAAGGATAGGATAAGGATAGACAGACGGAATAGAAATGCATTACTTTTGTGTGAGCACTGGGTACGAAACTAAAAAATTAATTTTATAACTTAAGTTAATTAAGAAATTCCTCTATTTTTCTTCGCAACAGCTTTGGTGTTCGCAGTGGTGAGTACAATGAATTTATATTGCTTTACCAGGTAGTAAAAAATTTAGAGAAATTTAAATTTATATTGAAAAACCAAGCGACGAGGCGAACTCTTTTTAAGCAGAAGCAATGCGTCCTTTGAACAAAAATAAACCAAGCTAACCTTTTCAATGTAAATAGACTCGTGAGTCCTTTCTTTGTATTCCTAGTGCTGCAAAGACAAACATTTTGTTGTTTCAATTCACATACGCAAACATAACACACACACATACTCACCCCACTCAAACACTTATTATGTAAATATGTCCTTTTTTGTGCTGGCAATTTCAACTGCCACCACTACAACTAAAGCTATTTTAGATTTCCGATTTAAAGTAAATTTCCCTACTCAAACAATATGTATCATCGCTTTTTTGTTTGCTGCCACTGTTGTTGCTGCTGCTGCTTCGAATATTCGGGCACGTTCTTGCCAAACAGGAAGTCAGCTTGTACACGCTTGAATTGTTGTTGTGTTAGCAATTGCTGCTATTATTTTGCATTTGTTTAGTTGGAGTCGTAGTCTAGTAGGAAAAAATTATGCTTGAAACGAAATTTGAATTTGCATTTTGCAATTTCCGTTGGCGACAAGTTTTATGTAAACAATACTTATTGTTGGCATTGACATTACTGCTTCGAAACATTGGCGCAACTATTTAAAGGGGAAGAATGGAATTTACGGACCAAGACATTTAACTAACATTTACTTTTAGATATTTGTAAGAAAAAAAAGAGCCTCGAAACGGGTTGGGCAGACAAAATACAAATTCGGATGTACACATAAATCTCGAAATATAGATCGTTTTCGATAGGCTCCACATTAATGCAGGGTATAATTTCATAAAAGCGTCCAACATAAAGCAGATATCTGCAATCGTTGCAGCTATCTCTTATATTTTCCAACTATCCATTAGAATCTTATTATACTCCCAGAAAGAGTAATTAGGACAAATCAATGCAAAGTTTGTAATGCTTCCTTGGATTCCCATAATAACTGGCTCACTGTGTGCGGTTACAAGATAAAAATACCAGTTTTTTAACCATGATGGTAACGATGCACTGACGCTAAACAATGCACTAGTAGCATATTAAAAGTAACTCAGCACTGCAGACCAACAAAGAACTAGTGGCTAATTTTTAGAATGTATCTGGTCTACGGATTGACAAATCGGTATGAAAGAAATAACTTTGCCAAGTAAGAGCAGACAAAGACCAGTTCGAAAATAATAAAGTGATCCTATACAGCAATGTTTCATCTGTGAAAAACTTTCGCAATTGAAATTTATTGTCTTTAACAATCAAGTTCTTTGTTTTAAATGAATTATATTTGGAGTGTGTCCTGAAAAAAATTTGTCTGCATTGCACTTAAAGCAGATATACTTTAGTCATTATGTTACTTGTGGGTTTTGCAGATGCATGAGCTTAATTTTATGAAAATCTGTTCAAAGGAATTAATCTTCCTTTCTGAACAGAAACAAACACACCCACGACAAAAGTCCTGCTGAAAGCAAATAAATCTAACCCAATTTTAAACACTCCCATATATATGCAGCACTATGTGAATGCAATTACCATTAACGCGTTGCCCTCTGCCGTTACCAACTGTCATTAGCGTTGCCACAAACAACATCATTAATTCTCTCGAGTGACCAATCATGTGTGGGCCCTGAACAATGTTGCCAAAACATACAACTATGAAAATCGTTCGCACAAAGCATTGCAGCACTGAATTTTGTTTGTCAACAACAACAGGACTAACAAAAGCTTCGATAGTCTAATGTCGCAAAGAACAACAAAGAGCCAGAGCCTCAACATCACCATCAGCACCAGAAAGGGCCTCAGCCGCCCAGTACAGCGGGTCGTCTAGGAGGAAGTCCCAAAACAGTACGCAGAGGCAAATATGCGTTTTATTCCGAAGAATTTCCCAATTTTCCAAGGGTGAAGCGTACCTATTTGCATACTTTTCGACTACCATTTATTTGCATAAATGCAATTTTGTGGAGCTCGATTATGTGAGAAATGTTTGGCAAATGAATTCTCTCAAAACCTTCGGTAGGCAATACATATTTTTGTTCCTTTCTTCGATTATGCCATAGTCATGCCCTTGGTATGTTGGTGCGTCGGTACGTGGGCACATCGCTACGTTTTCTGGTTTATGGGTAGCATTTGTGTACAGGAAAATGGAAACAAAACAAATGCATACAAAGCCGCATGAACAACAATAGCCAGCAGCAGCGGCAACAACAGCAACAACAGCAACGACAACACGACTACGTCGACAATAGCAACGACTTGTATGTTGTACAGGACACAAAATGACATGTTTGGTCGGGTATAAGGCCATAATCACTGACCACAGAAATTATATTTGGTTGTAGTCTGCGGCGGACACACGCCTTTGGAGATTTGGTTAAGTTGTGTGGGACTCCTTAAATATTTATGCCTCCATGGATTTAAGTCCTTGCATCCAGTGGTATACGAAAGCACAGGAGTGCATGCGTTTTACATAATGGAGGTAGTATAATTAAATTGTGGGCATTATTTTTAGTGAATTAAGCCGTACAATCTAGATGGAGTATTGATGCCATCATAAAAATGTTTAATGGTTTCAGTCTTACCAAAAACATGTGTAGACACTTGCATTTCAATATTTTCAAATTTAAAAACCATTAAAATGGTTTGAAATAAATAATATAATCACCAAAAGCTTAAAAAATTATGCAGTGAATAGTTCACTATGTTCCGAAAATTTGTTTATACCAATGTGTATGGTAAAATCAAATTATTTTGATTTGTCACCTTTAATGGAAGAAGTATTATATAAAATAAAACCAGAAGTAGTTGACAACAATTGAACATGCAATTCATTAAGTAACTTATTTTTATAGGAGTTGTCCGCCTTCGAGATTTGAACGTATCGTTAATTGCTAAAATTTTGACATCAATACACATTTAGTTTTAAGGATTGAGTTGAATTTGTAACACTAAAGAGGAGGTGTGGATACATATATAAAGTCTTTTACAAAGTCATTCTAAGAGCCGATTGTGCCAGATCCAACTATTTTCCACAGAAACTATTTACAAAACTTGAGATCTCTCCAAAACTTATGGACAATTATTGTTAAGACTAGTCATATTTTAGACATCGGCAAGTTTATCAAAAAGACACCACACAACTACGTAGAAGTTATAAAATTATCTCATTTACGCTTCTAGTATTGTCGATATATTGTATTAGTCGATAATAGTGTGCCAAGTATGGTATGGTACATGCACAACCGGGACATACAACGCATGAGTTCGCAGCAATCAGACAGAAAAACGCTTAGGAAAAACTCAGAAAGGTTAATTAAAAGAAGACTCTCTGCAAGTAATATGGATTGTTGAACGAACAGCGTGCAGTTGTGGTGGCAGCAAGGCACGCTTCGAAATGAATAATAATAATAATAAAAAGAGCTTGGGCAGGATTGTGGCAAAAAAAACAAAATTTCCAAAATTCTCCAAAAAGGACCAAAATTGTTCCATACAGAGAAGCAAATATTATACGAACCAAAAATAAATAATTCAACACTGTCCAACAAAAGCTTCCTTTTGACAATCCATTGACTCGTATGGAAAAATATCAATTTTACTTCAACACATTCTCCAATTTGTCGCCGATCTGAACACAACAAAATTCTTGGTGGTCAGTCCTTACTAATTCATTATATCTTAGTCCAAGCCTCTGGACATTCCCTCAATTTATTAATGTATTTGCTATTATAACTAAGTGAGGACAGGTGATCGTTTCAATGTAATGAATGATCGGCTTAGTACTCGTATATATAAATGGTTCGTTAACAGTCGTATTTTGTTTTAACCCCGCACAAAATTAAACCAGAAACATATGTTCTAAAGCAATTATTTTTTTAAATACGTCTGTACTTGATAAAATTAAATTTTATTCATATCTTTAAATAACAGCAGTATTTCTATTAAATAGTAGCAACGCCATAAAAAGCATCGAAGAAAGGAAAATGGATGATAAAACTATAAATTAAGTACTAAAAAAATAAAGACCATTCAACTGCGCCTATAAAAATGCTATGAATAAAAGCAGTAAAGAAATTACGAAATACAAGCGCACAAAGCAACCCTAATTTCCTTTATAAGCCATATGAAAATATGTTTATAGATCTACCAAGAAGCTCACGGGTATATCGCATGTAGTTATTATCCTCTTCTGTTATGATTATCCTTATGTTATTGTTAATTTAACAGCTTCCCATTCCATGCTAGCAGCAAACCCGACATCAGCCGCACCAGCAAGAACACAGCGGCACAAAGATAGTTCATATATTTCGCAATTGTCACAACAATACTCGTGAATACTTTAAGGAGGGCTAAGTCAATAAAAGTATTATAATGCAATAAACGCAAGAATATTTGTAATAGCAGAAATTTCAATTCAATATTTCCATCGGCCTTGGATATGTACGGATACACATACATACATATGTGAGGATTCTCAATTCTGTCTCTTGCTAGGAAAAATCGTCATCGGAGCCAATACGCCAACAAACGGCAATAATAAATAACGAATAAAACGGAAGCAAATCGTAGCATATTGTTTGGGACGGAAGCTTCTATGAGCCGTGAATATTTGAATTTGCGAACTGGAGAACGAAAATGAAGCTACTCCGCTAAAATATTATTCATGCATGTATTTATAGCATAACTGGTGTTGGCACATATGCTCCGCCATTTTGGGGTATCCAATGGCACATAAATTAAAATGAACAAACAATCGTGATGAAAATTATTAGCCAAATCAAGTGTAAATATTCTCTAAGCAGTAGAAGGAAGAAAACTCAGTAAGGAACTTCAGTTAAAAAAAACAATGCCACAAATTACGTTGCCTCTCAAACTTACCAAAAAGGAGCAACTCTTTTGGATTATATGTTAGAGCAGTTTGAGAAGAATATCATCCAGAGACCGATGTCTTCAATGGAGATGTTGGGAAAATAGTTGGTATATAGATAAACAAATATTAAATTTCAATTTGCTATGCGTACCAATTTCGTTAACACACGCACATGTTATTGCTTAGATATAAAACAGAATCTAAATTACACAAATCCATTAAAATAGGCACTGAACACCCTAAAGTATGGAATAAAATGCGCTTTTATGATTTCATCAAAAATTACTGAACTGGCACAGGATTATTTGTATACCTTCAGCACTCTGACTGTCAGAGTAAATATGTGGGAGTAACTTACCGCAGCGCACTTATGGCACCTGCATTATTCTAGTATATATATATATATATATATTACCCTCAATACAATTTGGAAGACTATAAAAAGCAATTTCAGTTTACTTTCGCAATTTTTATACGTTTTTAATCTAACTTCAATCAAAATCAAATTGCATTTAATGCTCTGCTCAAATGCCAAAAAGCGTACCATGCAAGCATACTTATGCGGCAGGCCGGCAACCTTTGTAACTGCCGTCACTACCCAGGAAATGTCAATAATTTTTATGAGGTCCATAAATATGCGTTCGGTTGGTATGCATTCGACGAAATTGCTGCTCACACATGCTCATCCGTTTTGCGTATGCAACTTCATAAAAAGCTAATAAAGCAGCAAAATTTTTGGATTTTTTCAGGAAAGTTCCCGTTTACAAACCCAAAGATTTTATGAATTTCGCATAAAGGAATATTGTAAAAAAAAAATCAAATTTTTTCCGTAAGAATATGCACGAGACGAGACGAGTGGTTAAAGGCTTTTTGAAAGCAAAGGCAAGGAGTCGACTTTTTGTGTTGTCACATGTCATGTGCAGCGCGTTGGGTGTTCTGGTGTACTTGCATGTGGGGATGGATGTGTCAAAGTGTTTGGGTGAGAGTGGTAGAAATTTATTGCATTTGCGAAATTACTCAAATTGTACTTTTGAAAGGATAAATGTCGTTTTTCCTGACGAAACATTTTGCTTTATTGCGACATTTTGCTGGAAGGCTGAACAAACTTTTTCATTTTATTATCTTTAAAGATGAAGTGCTTTGTTTTAATCTTTTTAAGCACTCAGTACAGGTATTAAACTGCATATCATCATAACTCCAACATTTAAGGAGGTGGTTAAAGGTTTGACATGAAATTTCCCTCAACTGTTCATTGGATTTTAGTGTCATTACTAATACCAATCAGCACAAACTGTCAGCACATAATTGTGAAGATAACTTAATAATTAGATCAATCATTAGAATTACAAATTGGTTTTGTTCTCAAAATTTTCACAGCATTTCATGTAATAGACTACTTAGATACAATGAAATTCCAAATTATATTTTACAAAAAGCATCGCATTGGTTTTGTATCCGAGACTTCTCCGAAGTCGATATTTAATAAATTCACCGCCAAGAATCCTTATTGAAGGAACTAATTACAGGAAATCTCAACAACTGTAATGGATAACGGCATAAAAATACATTAACATGGGCAAGAATAGTATTATTGTATGCATGCACTCTAATGAAAAATGCTAACTTTGCACACCTCGCTACAAATGAAAAGAAAGTTGGAAGTATTTACTTTAAAGTGGCAATTACAAGATGCTTTGCATCGTTTACACGCAGACTAATATTTAAGTGGTGCCTCATCAATCAAACGTCTTTATAAAACTTTTCGCCTTTCCAGGTAAAGCTTTCTGGCGACTATCCTTCTATGCCGTCTATCATAACGTGAATATTGTTTCGAATGAAAATGAATTCGAATATACAAAGTCTAGACATCTGTCTGCTGGAACTAATTTTCGCCACTCATGATTACCCGAGGGCATAATGAGAAATTATGCTCACCCGCTTATTCGAATAGTCGCAAATGCATAAAAATAAATTGCATTCATATGCACAACAGTCATAAATACTGGGAAAAAGTAATTAATAAAATAATTAAACAAGAAGAATGGAAAAAAGGGAAAAATGGATATGAAAACAGAGAAAATAATTTATATTCATATGGAACCGCACGTTCAGTCCAACATAAACATTTCACCTGGGTTGTACTTGACCACAGTAGGTACCTACCTACTCACCCACCTGCACAACATACCTGCAACAACTCCACCAACAACTGTAATAATTTTTCCGCCATTTTCACATCTGCAACTATGTATATACCTCAGAACAAATCATAAAATGTACCAAAATTCCACATATATGCACCCATACATGAGCACACATCCTGAACAATATCCTTATATGCTTAAAAGTGAATTAACAATAAAATACGGAACCAGCCGAAAAAAATGCGCCACAAGTTGTAGGTGGTTTCAATCGTACGTTCGGAAATACTCTCCTACACACACATGCAGGCACAAAGAAAAGACCAACGCTGAATGCATTGAAATTTATAACACACATAAAAATTAATTCTCGCGCAAAAAGGCGCGCACACGCTGTATCCATTTCGTCCTTGTTGTGGCAGAGTAGCTCCATTTTGGCTCGGCCGGCCGCAAAAATAGCGCAAAATATCATAACAAAAGTGTGGTCTGCTTGCTGAACTCTGCCACAACTGCAGTCAACTCATTTGATACATTTTTCCTCGCAGTTTATTTGGGTTGTTCTCGCATGTTATACATACATACTACGCGTCCCGTTGATGCATTTGCTTGTCATATCCGTCCATGTATCATTCGACTATAAAGCAATTTTAAAATTCTCACATATGTGGGAAAAATGGAGTCGATTTTATTGAATTTGCGTTTATTCTTGAATATCGATTGTGAGCGTGGTTTTTCCATACTGGATGAGATTCGAGTATGAAATAACGATAATTTTTAACTAATTTGACTAAAACTCTGCTGAAGATATGGCCTTGTTAAAAAGTTGTTGGAAGCAATTTTTTGTGTTACTTCGACGAATCCTGAGAATCTTTAGACTATTAGCATCAACGTAACAATATTAACAATTATTTCAATGGAAGTAAAATTTAGAAATAGAATTGAAAATAAAAAGAAATTTTAGTATTTTATATAAGAATTACAGAACCAGGAATTCTTCTATTTTTCTCTATTTTGTGGGCAAACAGGCATTGAATATTGGCAATTGGTAAACATTCATTGAATACAATACTATAACATTTGTATTTCTATCTTGAAGTTCAAATCACCCTCATCGAGATATTTATTCAAATATTAATGCACAATGACATATCCACATCCACAATTCATATCAATGTACTGCAAATATATTCGCTAATATTACACTACCATTGGAAATACTGCAAATTGGAAATAAGGATAAGTCAGCATAAAATTGCCTTTGCATAATTAGCCAATATTAATAATACAAAATATAGATTTGCCAAATTTGGTGTGAGTATATGTAACACAAAAAGGGAATATGAAGGAGAAAGAGAAATAGAGGAAAATATATATCAGAGATAACAGATAAAAGAGAGTCAAGTAGCGGACACACCACGATTTTGAGTGGATTCATTACGATTTTGAGCGGATTCATTACGATTTTGAGTGGATTCATGTACAACGTCCGTCTGCTTTATTTCGCTGCTTTGCCGTTTGACGTTTACGTTTCTTTTCTCTATATTCTCTGATACTCGTATATAAAACGAAACAAATTTTCAGCAAATTATTGGCGGCTCCTTGCTATATTTTGTGTTGAAGAAAGTAAAATTAAAATATTGTTAGCCCAAACTTTTGTAATTTCATGAAGGCAATAAATGAGTTTCGATTAAGTTTAATTCCTATGACAAAAATTTAATCCTCACAGTCTCAAAGATGCAATACATAATTCAAAAATCTTTGCCGTCAGTCACTTATCCCACTGTAGCGACGATGGCGGAGAATCATAGCGAATATGTTCTTGTTCACATCCAACAAGTAAATTTTTAGCGTATTGAAATAAAATAGTGGCGAATGTTTTTGGGGAGCTGCAAGTATGTATAAAATGTCGTTAACACGTAAAACATGAGAAAACACTGTTGACGGTATTTTCGAAGCACCTTTCGTATAACCTATAAACGCGACATCTTGTTCCGCAGTGTTGCTGCAAGATCATAAAAATTCTTATAACTTGCCAAATGACTTTTGAGTGAACCGCTGCAAAATTTACTACTCCGCCCAAAAGCGGTGTGCCCTTTACGACGTTTCACAGCAATGTTTGGAGACTGCAGGGATAAAGATGACTACTTTATGAAAGTTTAAAAATGTATTTAGCCATCTTGTGAATGGAGAATAATTTATCTTAGTCTACACTGGGTCCCCGTTTAGTTATAACATTGGAATAAAAGAAAGCAGGAACGGTCAATTGGCGGGAAAGCGGGATTTACAAAAAAGAATCTTCAATGAACGGTATGACACACTATACTCATGTGCCACTCAAATTCAAGACATAATGACGCCATTTAACAATAACAAATTCTTTCTACAAATACACATTCGAAAATATAAAGACTGGTATTCGCCGCAATTAATGGGCCTCGATGGAATGGATCGCGCATAAAACTGGCATCTAGGGAGGAACGGTGGCTGAGGAAACTAAGCAACGGGATTGAATACTACTGGGAGACTATTATGTTCAGGAAAGAAAATATGTTTACTGTTCAACAGTCATGAATATGATTGGACTGGGTCTGCTGAGGCTCCAGCCACATCATCCACCATTAATTATCACAATCATTCCGTGAAATGCTCAAGTGCAATAACTCCACTGATTTTCATGAAACAAGGGATAAAATTAGCCAGAAAAATTATCGCCGCAGCTTTTTAGAGTCTTTGCAGCGATATGTAGTGGAAATATCAACAGGGCATACGATGGTAAATACAAAACAGTGGTAAATTTCAGAGAGTCCTAATCTACAAAAAAGTTTGAAGCCTTTGCGCCCGGAATGGGACAAAATTCCTCCTGATATACTGCAACCGAAATTTATGACTTGAGTTGTGCTTGCTTTATGAGCTATATATTATCTTAACCATATACGAGTATATATCCACTTATTTGCGGTTACCCTATACAGTGATAGCTAGTTTTTCTTTCGATATCAGTAGAAAGTATCATGAAACAGGGGATATTTAAAATTTCCGAAAACTTCTCCTTACATCAAAAGTATCGCAAACCATTGCTTCACCATGTGCCAATTGAACTGCAAATTATCCTAATTGCGGCGTTGGGGAGAGCCCGCAACAATTTCGTAGTATTTGCAAATTTGTAAGTGTAGGTAAGCGTTCTGTGGTAAGCGGAACATTATGCAAATCGTTGCAAACGGAATTTGATTATAGTTTCTGGTTTGCTCAAATTACTTAGGGAAACGCTGATAGTTGAATGTGGTTCCTCAATGAGTGAGCTGAGCTGGCGAAGGATTCAGTGCGGATTTGACAAGGATAATTTGAATGTCCAGTTTCATTGACAAGCAATACAAAATGGTTCAGAATTTTCAATTTATTGTTATGGATGAATCTTGGTTCATAAATTCATTTTTATTGAACTTAAGGAACAAATCAGGTAAGCTTTATTAAATGTTTAAAATCAGCAGATGACTGTATGTAAATATTACAACATTCAATTACTGTTGGAAACTGCAAGAACCAAATCAAACGACCTATTACAGGTCATAATCTTACGAATAGATCCACAATTTCCATACTGAAAATATTTTTGACAATTAACAACAAGAAGACTCACGAACCAAATTACAATTCATATAAGTTTTCTAATTTCAATCAGATATTTTTATCTATTCTGGTCATTTGAAAATTTTGCACTGTAATAAGAGGAAATTCAGCGCATATTCCATCGTATGCTTCAAGTACTATGTAAAAAGTCAAGTTTTTATATGAGAGCCGAATAAGTACAGCTACGCACCATATCACACCTCTCCAAGAGACCTATTGAAAATCGTGTTGGAAATAAAAAGTCCCAACTTAAAAATTGTTAAATCTGTTTCTTAATATATTACATCTTTATGACCTACAGAACCGGCTTAGACAATTCAGAGATTGTACTTGTGTAAACGCACTGACCCGCAGTTAAACTTATACACTTTACTTGCTTTATCAAATTTCGAGACGATGTAGAACCGACACCTAGAAGCACTAATCGATAAAAAGCTTTATTTCAGCAATGAACGCAAAGAGGATAATATCATAGTACCTCTTTTCCAATGTAAGAAGTAGCGCTCCTGACTTATACATTTACACATGACAATACCGAAACAATCAATTCCCGGCCAGTATATCTCATCGGATAGTGGACGGAAGCTCACGACATAAAACAACTTACAGCAAACGAAGTCGAAGAAGGCATCAGTTCAGATATGCAATCAGCAACACTAAACGCAATAATTAGACACAATACCGTAAATCACAACTCTTAGTTTAGAAGGGGCCAAACCTACCCCAACTTCAAAAAACTAAATACCGCATATCGTTCCAGCAAGTTACCCTTTTAAAGCTAAATTACTTGGTGAGAAACCACTCTGAATTTACTTTCGAGAATGCTCACTCTGCACAAATTCCATCACATCTCCATCAAATGAGTTCTTGAAAAATAAAAACAATTTGTTTATGAATGACGATTTTATGTAAGAAGCGAATGTTGTATAATAGGATTTATCAATTCTTCTGACCTGCATTTCCCTTTCCACATTACGAATTCTGATAAGTTTCTATTTTTGTTTTTTTCTTAAATGATTTGCCTTCAACATGGAGATTAAAAATTTCACAATAATAATCACAAACTGCACAATATTTTACTACAACACATTAAATTCAAAAGCGGGGGCAAAACCACGCGTGTATCGTGTTTTAATTTCATTTGGTTCCATTTCTGATAAACTCAATTGAGCAATACGAGTACATAATATAATAATTCATTCATAATTATTACTAAATTCATTGGAGATAATTTTGTATACTATGTTCAAACCGGCATCCAGAACACGTTAACTTTAGAGAATGCGGACTAGTTATTGGAAACTCAATTTTAAATTAGGTTATAAAATAACTTACCGCAGGGCTAAAACCCTGTGCATGTATACACCTTAAATTCTCCAAGAATCAAGAACATTGAAAGCTTACTTTTCTTCTTTGCATATAGCTATGGTTGTGCATTCGAACAAACGAAAGGTTGGGAAAGGCAGCTTCATTCAATCGCATTTTGGTTCTAATCCTTCGCTCATACCTTATGTACAGGGTTTTACACACTACAAAGAAAGTCCATTTCTCTGCTGCAATTATTCAAATCAATTTGCATGGAGATTAAACACTCCACGAATGTGAACAAAAAAATACTTTTTGGTTTCGACCCCCGAAGATCAATCGAGTACGACCTCTCAAATTCGAAAATTCTTAATTTTGAACCAAAATGTAATTTTTATCTTCTTCCATTTGGAAAATGCGTTTTAGAGTGATTTTACTGGGACAAGTTAATTATGTATGTGTACATTTATATAATTTTTTATATTGTGTCACAATCGTATCTTGACGAAGAAGTGGTTTATTCCAATACCTGAAAAACTTCCTTACAACAAAGTTACTAAATAATTGCTTTCATGAAAAAAACAAATATTAATATTAACTCAACTCCATTTGCAACCAACACTTCTAGCATTGCAACTACATTTTCGGACTTCTGAAATCTTTACAAAAAGGATGTACGATTAGCAACCAAGCTGTGCATATGTGAGTAAGAGTCAAGCACATAATTGGCACAAATTGAAAATCGCTTAAAAACGACACACTTGTAGGGTATGTTGAGAAGTTAGGCTGGCAGGATCGCCATGTAGGGTACGTTGAGAAGTTAGGCTGGCAGGATTGCCATGTAGGATATGTTGATTGTTGGTCACGCAGGATCGGCATTCAATTCATTTGCAGATTCTATGCAATGCATAGATGCAAAAGAGCACTATAAAATAGAAATGCCTAACACGAAGCGGAAAGACGCCCTCAAAAAAGGTTTTGACCGGCAGAGTGTGCCGTTGGCCAAGCTATTGTTTGTGCTGTTCTAAGTCTTTCCTGACTTAGAGCACGAGAGATAAAAGAATAAACTAATGCGAGTAGCAGTTTCAGTTGTCTTCAAATTAACTCTGGTTTATTTGGTGGCTCGCTGGCCTTTTTATATTATTGAATTCTTATTGTTTTCTTATTCTAACTAACAGAAAATGTATCTATCTTATTTCCACTAGTTACAAATCATATTCCCGAAATTTGTCTCAAGTATCGGATTACCGATATTATTCATTGACGAATCATCGTCTTTGTTTATATTAATAATTTTGAGTGCAAGTTCAGGGCTAAAGTCACTGCACTGTCTAATATGCATACGCTGCAATATAGGCAGCGTGTGTTATTGCACCACCAAAATGCTAGTCTAGCGTATTTGTGTATTGAGTGCAATTGCGTACGTTGCGCTATTGTCAGTTTGTTTGCATATGCGACTTGTTGCTGTGCTTATGACGATGTGTGGTCGTCAGTGTACACTTGTGTGTTACACTACACACTTCTAGAAGGACAACTTGGTCACAGGAGCAAAGTTTTATAGAGTGGTACACAAAACGGCAGCAGCCAACGGACCCAGATGTAAGGAAAAATGCTGGAATTGTAAACAACGGCAGCAGAATAAGCACCCACTCACCAGCATATACCAAACGGCACATACTCACAGACAATAACGTGAAACGAAGACGTGACCACATTCTGGCTCGGCCCTGGTAGTATGTACATACATAGACGCTGACACTGTCGTTGGTTGTCGTTAATCGTGTAGAGTTGCAGCAAGATATAGCCGAGTTTTGTTACTTTCAGTAAATGTAAGTGTTGGAGCAGCTGTAGCGATAAAACTTAAACGCCTAAAACCATGCGGCATTTGTGAGAAACTTTCGTATTTCATTCAGCAAAGTCTCTCGCAAAAGATTTTTCCAATCGATTTCAGCTTTTAATGACTTGAAAATAAGTTTCTCACAATTTTTGCAACTTAAACGATTTGTATCTAAATTATGAAAATAGTTTTCCTTTCTTAACTTCCCGCAATAGCATAGAAAAATACAAGCCAACATTGGAAAGAAGAAATAAAAAGGTGTAGAAATTTTTGAAACTTTTTATTTGACGCTTTGCTCTTTCTTCTCGTTTTCCTTCATAAGCATATTGACAATGCAACAGAATAAATATCTCTAGTTCGCCTTGCAGCATGCAACGTTTTTCTTTCTTCATCTCTTTTTTATTGCCCATGCACATGACTAGTTCACGCTTATTCTCAAGCTGAAATTTTTTACTCAAACTTTTCTTCTGACTTTCGCTGCATCACTCGGTTTGACTTGTGCTCAGCTCATCATTTAAAAACTTTTTCCATAAGCTTTGAAAAATCTGTAGTTTGAAGTTTTGCAACTATACTTCTTTGACTTACCATGTATCCCCGCATAATGAAGCTGGGAATTACGAAAAATTGCAGGTGAATAGCTTATAAATAGCTGTGACATTAATATTGTACAGCAGTACTATCATTTTAAGCTCATAGTCAAAATGTGCTCTGGAAAGTGGGCGGAGCGAAAAGATAGTAAATCTTAAAAATAGTCTATTTTCTCATTTCTCTTTATTTATTTTGTTGCTCTATTCTTACTTCCTATGCAAACAGAGTTACCGGTATTATATTCCTTATTGCTAACGCTCAGTAGAAAATATATCGTAGTAAATATTGTTAGTAGGAAATAGAAGGAATTTCGACTCTTCCGCAGAAGGAAATCCTAGAACACGGTGACTTTAGAATAGAAAATCGTTATTCTTAGGCTTCGAACATTTTCTCTCTCGGTCTTTCTAATATTACAGAATCTTTTTAACCAACCCTTGAGGTATACAATTTTAATGACTTAAATGTAGTTATTCATTCTATCAAAGAGGATTTTGTATTTGGTTGTGTTTCTGATGTCAGTCAATTGTTTTCATACCATTAAAATGGTACAGGAGACCGCCCTTAAAAAGATTTTACACTATGGTAAATGAATATATATATACATATATATTTAAATAACACTTATCCTTATATTTTAGACAAGGCCTTTGTAAAAGGATCTTTGAAAGGTCTTAGTAAGGACACTAAAAAAGGAAGGAAAAATAAGGAAACTTTAGCAAATAAAATAAAATCAAAAATGTATTGAGAAAAAAGCACGGTCACGCTTAGAAAACCTACACAAATTCTATGGCCAAGAACATTTCAAATGCAGCTAACCTCAAAAGCTACATGAAAGAGGCGGCGGTATTATCACGCATGTACCCAAGTAAACAATCTGCAATTTTCCAAATGTTCCTTTGCTGTGCTCGTGTCAATAAAAGGCGTTCTTTGAGCTAACCATACCCCAGTGCATACTCCCATACGTGCAATTGTATGTATATATAAATGTATATGGAGGTACAATGCAATATAAAGTGCCACACAACATGTGATCAAAGCAAAGTAGGACATTTTTCGCAAGGACACAACATTAACAACATCGATATTGACGACATGACATGGACAATACGTTTACTGTTACGTGTACGTAGCTTTAGGTTGGCTAAATGTCAACTTACATTTACGGCGTTTTTACGCCTGTCATTTCTGTGCTGCTCTCGTATGCCCTACAACCGGTGTTGTCTGCCATTAACGAAATCAAATTTCAGTGATATTAAAACTTAATCTACGATTCTATTAATTTCTTTCTTTAAATCGTGCGGAAGATCTATTCATAAAACGGCACCGTCTGCACCTGCTCAGCGGGACTCTGATTTCCCCTTCGTTTGAGGGAGTACATACTCGTATATTGGTTAATTTATTGGAATTATTAAGAATTGTAGTTATGAGAAGTTATTCTCTTACGGTAGATTCGTGAAAGATATCCTGTACAAAGTTGATGTTTTCGGAACACACTATTTTCCCAACAACTGTATATAATGAAACGTATTATCCTATATTGAATTACTAAAATACCCAAAACGATGCTTATTCTGAAAACCTGTGTATTTGAATTTTTGCCCATATCGGCTGTAAATGTATAAATTAAAAGTATATTCTCCTGACCCAAAACACACTTGGGCACCCATTGTACCGAACGTAATATACTCATTTACTTGGGTTTTGTCCTTTTTGTTTTGCACGCACATCGTCCTTCGCAATTTGTAACGCATTTTCACAATGTTGTCATTCGTAATATCAACAACCGAAGGACTTAATAAAATTCCTCTTTATGCTTAGCAGAAGCTGCGCTGTGATGAAAAAATAACCTTAAATGAAAACGTGTCAGTGGGTTTTAATTGTCGACATTTCTGTTATTGGCACTGCGTAAATATGGCCATGGAACATGTGGGTGCATCAAGGGTCCATCTGCAGGGTTATCACAACGCCTCCTTGGTCAGAATCTGTTTTCCCAACTTGAAACATGGTATAAAACTGAAAACCAAAATAGCAGCGAATGCTGGTGGGAGTAAGAAGGCACAAAAGAAGGAAACGCCGAGAAACTTCGCCACGCAAGCAAACGAAAATGATGTTGAAGCTTTCACTACTTGCACTATTTATTTTATTTATTAAATTTATATAGAACATTTTAACGTTGGGATTGGAATTACATATTTCGGAAAATTCTTTGAGAAAATTGAAACAAAACTAAATCATAAAAGGATCAGGATGCAGAGTACTATTTTCGTATAAAGGGAATACGGTCTAGGTTCGTGTATCCAAACATTCGATAGTGCGGATTCTAATGCAGCCAATTTTATGTTGTGTGCTAACATAATTATAAGTGGTTAAGCAATGAAAGTCATAGTGGAGAGCAAGCGCCCTCAGCGAGCTCTCGGCAATCTTGCCGTGTTCATAATGTTTATCTCTCTTTTGCCAATTGTGGACACCATTCGCCAAGGACACTTATTTTCTGTTCCCCACATCCACTATGGCTGGAAACTTTGATCACATAATCACTAGAAGAAAATTTTGTCACACAACATAAAATTACCTATATTTATGGCTCGCAATTATCAGAAAGAAACTGATCAATTTCTTTTCTTTAAATCGTGACATTTTCCCCTTACGAGAAAATAGTTATAACGAGAAATTCAACGTTTGTTGTTAGGTTTTTACGAAAAACATCAACCACGATCTTCACAAGAAACGTAAAATTTCAATAAAAAAAAAACCCTATACGCTCCTGGAGATAGTATTTTTAAAGGAAGTAGGGATAGATAAAAGTCTTATGGTACCAACAAAGACGTATGTAGCTAAATGCGAACTCAAGCAGAAATTCTAATCCAGACAATTTTTAAAATCCAAGACATTCGGGATCTGACCCAAGGCAATTCCCTTCCGATTCTAAAATCTGGTCACTGTAAATATTTGTTGGAAATACGAATATGAAAGGAGTTCAATAACAGCAACTGCGGAATTCTTGCTGTGCTGCCTGCTTTTTCTTTTCTTTTTCATATATTTTTCTTAAAAATTCATGCATGCTCATAAACAACTCTCATTTACATTTTCGATTCTTGCCTATAATGAAGACATCAACAACGCTTTAAAAACCAACCACAGAAGGCAGAATTCATTTAAATCGGCAATAATTATAAAAGCAACAAAAAATGCCGGCAAACAACGTCAAAAGAAAAACAACAAAAAGCAGCAACAATTTAAAAAAATAGATAAGCAACAGAGAAGCAGAACAAGAAAAGAGAGCGAGAACAAAAACTTCAGCAGCGCGGTGACCTGTTCCACCAGATACACAAACCTCAATTCGATCTCTTTGTAATTCATCGCTTGTCAATCGTTCGAAGTGCCATAATGGTGGTCTGCTGTGCCGATAGCAGACCGTGAACAGCACATGGACAGCAGCTGGAAAACCAAATGGAATTTCATATACATACATTTTCGTATATATTTCATTAGCTCGAAACTGTGGAATGTTTTCTATGAAAAGACTCTCAAATGATTTGGTATCAACTTTATGAAGTCCTACTAGTACACCTATTACAAAATACCCTTATTACCGTAGAGCGTATAACTGAATAAAATAGGAGTACGCATTAAACGACGACGAAATGTTTCCCAAATAAATTAGTACTTCTTATTACTTATATCTCCGTGTTCAATTCGATAATAAATGTTGTTTGGAGTTCAAGTGAAGCATATGTGAAGATGGTGGGCTGTAAGTCCATCAATTTGACGAGTGCTCTATAGTGCCACAGAGAAAGCGATAGACAAATTTCAAATAGATTTGAAGTTAGGAATATGTGTGCATATTAGGAGTCACAGTATGTATATTCAAGGCCGATTTTTCAAATAACCAGTATGACGAAATAATTATTAGAAACTTTCAAAGCTATATTATTATTAATAGGTTATCAACTTGATAGTAATATATGAGATATAGGCCTGTTTACTTTGTCCTATAATTTAAATATAGAAACTGTTGCATTCTTAAGGTTCACGTAATGATAAAGTCAGTTTAACAATTCTTAACTGTTTGGAAGAAAAATTACCCAAGACAGACAATTATTAAACCAACGCAGGAAGTGAAGCTGTTTGTTTTCGTTTTATATATTTACACAATTTTAATAGCACATTTATAACACCATAACACCTTCATATGAGTTCATTACACTAGTTTACAAAATAAAAGTTTTTTCATGTACATTTGATGAGAGGTGACTTTTCTTATGTATTTTCATCTGCTGAATTCGAAAATCAAGGTTAAATTTTTTTTCATGGAATAGTTTTTGAGATATTGTAATTTTTGTATTTTTTCGATCTTTTTTCACGTGACAAATCATATCTCGATTTTATTCACTCAATTTTTTATAACTTTGTCATTTTTTGTTCGATTTTCTTCTAGTTGGTCTTAGTTCTTACGTTAAAGTATCATCTTTACGTACATGAAGAGAAAGCAGACGTTTTTTCAACGATTTGTACTTTTCCGCCGGCACAGATTCACTGTAAAATATTGTTTTTTTGAAAATGTGCCCTATTTTCATCGATATATTTTGAACCGCTTTACCAATCAAAGATTCGATTATACATGTTTGATCGGACATTTCTAGCTCGAGATATGATGTCACGTGAAAAAAGGTCGAAAAAATACAAAAATTACAATATCTCAAAAACTATTCCATGAAAAAAAATTTAACCTTGATTTTCGAATTCAGCAGATGAAAATACATAAGAAAAGTCACCTCTCATCAAATGTACATTTTCGGTGTAAACTAGTGTTATTATTTGAATATGCATAAAATTGGCAGGAAACTGGAAATCCACCATCCAGTACTTTTCCCCCACAGGAAATCAGTAGACGAGCATGTGGGGAAAATTTCTAAAATAGGATTCCTAAATAAGTTTTCTGTAATTATTAGCTCTGCAATAGTGCTCTACGATAAAGCAATAAAAAAAATGCTTAAACTTCCACAAATATTCCAACGTGCGAGTATTATTGAATATCGTTATAACACTTTCCAACATTGATAACCTCCTGATATTGCATCTTGGCATGAGCTGCATTCAAGACCATCACGGACCATCGCAGTGGCACCTCTGTGGCCAACTATGCGCTAACAACTTAAGTACTTTTCTAATCGCATCACGTTTCGGTAAGTGCTTCACTTGGATATTTCAGGAAATTTATAAAAATTGTGTATTGGCTGTGCATTTACTTAGAAATTGCATGCATGTACACTATGGCGAAACCTATTTTCATATGCCTGACACAACATTTAGCGAAGAATGTCTCTAGAGCATGAACTGCCGGGCAGGGCCTTTAGCAGCAGCACTCACGACATCCTTGAACGTGAACTCGTAAACATGCAAACTGGACATGAACATGACTACCACCACAACTTCTGAAGAACAACACCAATAAGTGCAATAAAAGTGCGCGTGAGCGGCAACCTGTCTGAACATAATTCCAAGTTGCGCGCACTGCCGCACAACAAATCCTTTGCACACTTTGAGAGGAATAAAAGTTTCCACTATAAAAATGTGTTGGAAAATATTTACATGCAGTTTTGCTGCTGTCGTTTCTTGAGAAAGAAGATAACAACAACGCAGACAGAACGCATAAATTATTCAAGTTATCAACTACATGCGAATACTCGTTTAATAAAATGTGTGCTCTTCTCTTCGGAAAAGTTACTCAATCCACGAGCCCTGAATAAGACTGACTCAGTGCCTATGCCAAAACTGTTGAAATAGTTTAATGTCGATTTCGTAAAAGCTGCAAAATGTTCCTCCCAGCGGAGTAGTATTTCCAAAGGCACGAATTTGATCAATTTCCTCAAAGCGTACCAAAAATAAATGCTATTCCTTTGCAATGCAATGCTGCGACGCGTCGTATTCGCATTAAATATTTAGCAAAAACATTTGTGTTTAAGTGCAGACGTATTTTGGAACAGCGGTGCTTAAGCGAATTTTTTTGACTGCCTCATGGCAAGTTCAAGGCAAGTCTCTTCACTTTTCTTACTAAACTTTCTAAACGCAATTTACTATTTCGAGAAAAATTTAGGTGAGGTTTCAAATCTTTATGTAAAATTACATTGGTCTTGAATAGTTTTTAACAACGCTGTGAAACGAGACAAACCGCCAAAGCAGGATCTCAGTGTAACTGGAAGATGAAACAAGCAAGCATACCGACACGTGAAATAAGGCCTATATATAGTTATAACATAGCAAGTAAGAGGAAAGTAATCACAAAAGTATATCCCCACAAGGCAGTGGGGCGGTATGACTGCACGTGTGAGGACGGAATACGCTTCAACCCATCCCACCTTCGGCGGATGGACTAAAGGAGTGAAATCGCAGCAACAAATCCCATACAATTATCTGGATTCGGCTTTTGATATAGACCGTCCCTTAAGGAGCAAACTAAAGTATTTAATAAGAGTATTAGTTTCTCATACGAAGTGAAAAATAATGTGAAAATATTTTAACCAAAAAAAAGAAAATTTATTCGTGCATTATAGAAATTTCACATTTTTCTTCAAAGTAAACTAGTCCTCAATCATTTCAAACTGTTGATAGCATAATTGAGTACTATTCGTCATAAAATGATTGAACTTTTACTTTACGATACTGGGACAGTACCTCACCGTGTTTTACTTGCCCAAACTATATTAAAGAAAAAAAAACCACCCATTTTAAATTTTCACCATACACCTTTAACTAATAATTTATTTGTCGCCGCCAAGCTATGAGATTTATCTTTAAATTACTCAGTTATATTCCACATGTGTTGCTTTATGCACATGCTTATAAATAGAAAAATATTTGAAACAATTGAAGAGTGCAAATGACTGTGAACTTATCGGCAGAATCACATTTGTTGGGATTTTAGGTCCTAGACTGTCAAGCTATGTTTTATAAATACCACTCTTTAATTTGTATAATACCCTTATAAGCTCTTATTTAATAGCGGAACTCTAGCAATTGAAATTATAAAATTAAAACGGAATTAATGGTAATTCTAGCGCGCCATATTAAAATGCAAATTAAAGCGAAAAACAATAAATTATGGAAACTACAACAAAAAAGAGAGAGAGAACAATTAAAAATGTATCGCCGCTAATAGCGCCTGACCGACACACTATAATGAAAAAACGTCCTAAAGGACAATTATATAATATTCCGGCACGTGTGTATTGCCCGCAGGTCAGTGTCGTCGTTGTCAACATAAAAAACAGTAACTGTAAAATCGCAAATAAATTACAATTGGCACAAGCGGAGGATGATTAAGGACGCTTAAAAATTGCAATTAAAACATAATAAAAAAACACAATTTTAAAATATAATTTCAATAAGTAATAACAATAGCAGAATAAAGCGTACAATCTATAAATCATTGAAATATTATTAAACAAATAAAACACGCGTATGAATCATGAAAACGCGGCGCTTAATACCCCAGCTTAAAACTGTTTCATGTATTCGGAAAGTGTTCTCATTTCATTAAGTGTGAAATGCCCTACAACCGGCGATTGAGGCACTCCTTGTATGCATTCATTTGTAACATATAGCATGCGCTTAGTCAACCTTAGTAAGTATTTACATTAGATAATTTTATTCATACCATTAACTCAAAGTAACGAGGTACACTGGAATCGATTTAAAAATAAGCCGATCACGCTAAATGTGACGGAATTGTATATCAGATTGGAAATCATATTTATTATTAGGCAATCTGCTTTGCTAGGAAAAGCGAAATTAATAGACCAGTGATAGATATTCGAACAATTTAGTAATCGTTTATGTGAAAAATCGGATGCAGATACGCAACCCTTATTTAGAGCATGTTCTATCGCCTAGATTGGCAGCACTCTTTCCTAAACTATAATTGCCATGGGCAAAAAGGAGGAGTAAATAAGAGATCGCTGGTAAGTGTATTTAAGAAGACAAAAGGCAAATGTTAGAAGATATTAAAATATTCGCTATGAAAACTTTCTTGTTTAAATTATTTCCAATCAATTGCAAATAGTAACGACTGGTGTTACAGAAATTATGAATATATTTTCAACCATACAGTATTGATTTGCTCGCTGTAAAAAGATTTAAGATAGTTAATAAATTTTTCAATTTGATACTTAAAACACAGTTAAGCGAGAGAGCTCATTTAAGTGGTTAGAGTAAATAACGTGATGATCCAAAATTAAAACGAAGATTTTTTTTCATTCAACTAATATAGCTGATTATACAACTATATTGTTACGAAATTGCCCTCCTGACAAATTACATCTATCTCTCAATACTCGGATTCGTACCACTGGATTGTGTAGTAATCAAACAATCGCTGGTTAAATTAAAATAATTAACTTTATTTAAATATTGCAATTTACACACGAGCTCCTATCGAGTTGCGCGAATAAAACAGCACACGAGTAAGTATACTTGGCAGCACTGTTTCAACTGTTTTTCTAAACATTTACTTTTTTATATTTTTTTTACAAACTCATCATTTTAATATAATTTAAATCAACACAATAATAATATTAAAAATCAAAAAACAAAATCTAAAAATTAATTTTTCTATCAGCTAAAGTATAAAAAAATCCCAAGGAAATTGCTATGTGTAATCTTTAATCTCGTTGATTTCAAGCAATTTTCAATTTGGAAGCACTTTCTATCGAGGATAGAAAAATTCGCTGTTTCATCCGGATATAATTTACTTGATAACTTTTTCCATACAAAAATCTGTTCTAGCCTAGATTGAGTTGCGAATCGAATGCGCCTAATATTAGGCTTAAAGTTTACTTTATTACAATTTGCACTTTATTTAATAATTCATTAATCACTTTATTATTTCTCAATTACTGTAACAGCTACAAGTGAAATGCACGATGTACACACTGTTTTCAAATACACTGTGTTAAAATTCAAATGCGTCTTCACTTTAATAGTGTGGTGGCTTATATACCTTTCTTATGGTTGCAGTAGAACATTCTAGAACATTCCATTGTCTGAGCTTAAATACATAGGGTGCTGCACTCATTCTCAAACTCCAAATGGGATCCTAAAAGTATGAAAATCATTCATGTTTCAATATATGTACATATATAACTTTCTGTGCTACTTTAACCCTTCACATCCAGTTTTTGAAAGCTGAATAACAAATTTTAAATGTCAATATCAAGGGCAAAATTTATTTCCTAATTAAATTGTCAGATATTAAGAGATACATATTTTCTGAGCCCACATCAGTGTATTATAGTTCTCTATATTTGCAACTAGCAACTGACAACAATAAGTATGAGAAGCTTTTCAATGAAATTGGAAATTTACGGTGGCTTTCTTTTGTACTTGCCACGAGCGGTTTACTTCTATATTCTCTTTCAAAATTTCGACATCCACATCAAACAGAAAAATGGGCATACCAAACCACAAAAATTTGCCCTTAAATATGAATGTGTTGAGCTGAACAAGTTTCATAGCCGCATTTTTATTTTGAACTGGTACAGTTTTTTTTATATACTTTTTAACATTTTTTACTAGTTTTAAAGTATTTTTCGTTGTAATTTTTTATTTTACATGTATATTTACCTCTTTTATGTTTGGCATAATTCGTGACCTCATTGCCGCAGCACGGTTGCTCATAATAAAAATTCCATGTATTCTCGTAATCGGCAGATATGTTTTGTACGCAGAATGCTAGGAATAGCAGCAGTAAAGGCACAAGGACACGTTCACTTGCATTCGCATTGGATTTGTGGATGCTGCTGAGCGGGGACCACAACCTCAATTGGATTATTGAGGTTTTTGTGCGGGCGAAAAACATTTTGGGTTCTTTGTATCTCTTTTTAATGTTATTCAATATTTACACTACAGATTTTTTTCTATTAATACTTTTACAAATTTACAGAAGGGAAGCTTTTCTCATAATTCTTTCATCTGCAAGCTACATAATTCAATTTTTATTATTATATATTTTGGAATTTTTAATTTTAGTTTTTGTTAACTTTAAGAAATTTACAAAAATATATTGGGAGGAAAAAGGCAGATATATATCTAGAAAGCTACCAATTGATTATTTAATTTGCAGATCAGTACAGATGACTGCTGCATAGCAATGCCTTTTGTATAAAAGTGCGTATATTATTAGTTATAAATTTGTATATGATCACCATCATGATTGCGATTGTTCTGAGCCTTCTCTCGTTATATATGTATCTTTTCTGTTGTTGTGAGTGACTGTGCATCTCAATAAAATTTGTGGATTATTTCACTTCGGGATACTTGGAATCTCTTGATGTTACTCTCGATTGTTTTCGTTCAATCTGAGGTATATTTTCTCACATGTATAACCACATAAATTCCACCGTGAACGAAACAAGGTACTTGCATTAGCATTATGTTGCTAGCCAAACGGAATGGGACACATAAAACAATAAACTTTGAAAACTAAGTAATTTTAAAGCAAGAGGCAAACAAAATTTAAAAGGACAAATAAACATATTGAAGCATTGAAGAACGATATGTATGTATCTTGCTATATATAGAAAATGTATGTCCCACTGTAACTGACAAAACAATACAGGTAAAGTAAAACGCAAAACTGGTTTATGTGCCCACACAGCATTTTACTTCAAATACACACAATGAAAATAGGGAATAACATGCAACGGAGCATTGTTGCCAATTACAAAATTGTTAAAAGTGAATTTCACATTTGTTTAAACTATAAACCCAATCTCTACTTAAATTGCTTATAATGCTAGAAGTAGATCTTTCATATAAAAACGTATATATTATTTACATACAATTGTTGTTGTTCCCTAATAATCTTAAGTTGTGTTCCCTGTTATTTATGCATTGGCAACCCTCGGGGAACCGATTATGCATGTATTTGGGTATATACTAAAAATGCATTCGGAATTTTTCCCAATACAAGAAAAGGATGACAAAGAAGAAAGTTGAATTAAAAACTTTTACTTGGTTCCCATTTTTCATTATATATAACAGAAAATATGCAGCTAAAAATCTAAAACATGAAATTATGTTTACAGTTCCTTTCTTGAATATATTTATAAAATATATAACTTTCCTCTGGCATGTACCGGAACTTAACACACATTATTTTCGAAATCACTCACAGTAGACAAAACTATTTTAAATTAAACACAAAACTAAATGCATTTTAATTTAACAAAATTCAGTGCTTTACGAAATATGAAAGCATCGCTAAATTATACAAATCTTTCACAGCACCATCGCGAAGATCACTGAACTGAGTATCAAAATTCAACAAATGTTTCAATTTCCAATCGTTCACATTGTACAGAACACATTTATTGAATGAAAAACAGAAGGTACGATATGAGCACAGTTTACGATATAAGGGTAAGCACCAGTGTTGTAAGTTCATAATTTATTATCTAGATTACCCTACGTCTCCACGGGCAATTTTTGATGGCATAACATCTGTCAAATTTGATTGCAATGGTTGGCAATATTTTAATGGTGGGCATTGCGATGTTATGCCATTGTCATTTTGAAAATGCCGTCAAGCAATCTAGTTCGCTGTGCCCGCGCTTGAACATTTTTTTTATTTATATGATGAAGAGAAAAATAAGAAAATCGAAATTGTGGGTGAATCCTTTTTTATAAAGAATGCAAATGCACAGTCTCCATTCATTTTAGCGTTTTCATTAATTTAAAAGATGCGTTAAAACGAAAATGTCCGACGATGCTTCCACTTTCAGCGTCACGAAAAAATGAAAAGAGGCTGTCGAACAAACAAAATGACAACTGATTGCAACACAGCACGTTGGCAATTTATGGCATAACATATTTCATAACCCTACGTCTCCACGGGCAATTTTTGATGGTATGCCATTGGCAATTTCAAGCAAATTGCCAATGGAGACTCCTAATTGATTCAAGTTGGCAATTTATGTTATGAAATATGTTATGCCATAAATTGCCAACGTGCTGTGTTGCAATCAGTTGTCATTTTGCTTGTTTGACAGCCGTTTTTCATTTTTTCGTGATGCTCACAGTGGAAGCATGGTCGGACATTTTCGTTTTACCGCATCTATTAAATTAATAAAAACGCTAAAATGAATGGAGGCTGTGCATTTGCATTCTTTATAAAAAAGGATTCACCCACAATTTCGATTTTCTTATTTTTCTCTTCATCATATAAAAAAAAAAATGTTCAAGCGCGGGCACAGCGAACTAGATTGCTTGACGGCATTTTCAAAATGACAATGGCATAACATCGCAATGCCCACCATTAAAATATTGCCAACCATTGCAATCAAATTTGACAGATGTTATGCCATCAAAAATTGCCCGTGGAGACGTAGGGTTAGATCAAACAAAAATCCAATTATCTAGATACGATGTGACACTTGAAAGTAAGGAAATTATTATGTATATTACACATGTTAATCTTGTTACAAGAGTTAGTGTGCAATTAAAAACATTTGTAAAACAGCATAAATCAACAAATTATTACATTATACATATTCTAAAGTCTCAGAATCTTCTCCTTAAGTAAATTATATGAAAACCTCCCTCTTTTAGTTATTTGCTCGTGTTTTGGTTATGGAAATAATGTAATTCGGGTCGACTACGGTTTGGGTGTGTTATACATAGCACATATAGTCCAGCTTGATTGTAATCAAGGACTCCTGAATTCTGAGATTTGCTTATCATTTTGTTAAGTAAGAAGTTAGAACGCAAAGTAACAGAAACTACAATAGCGAAATAGTAATTAAAATAGAGAAATATAATAAAAACGTTCTTACACACTTTTCTGATGAATGACAGTTTTATAGAAATTGACAAACAAGTTATGAAGTAGAAAAAAAATATAATGTGCTCGAGTTAATTATGGAAACGGCAACCCTGATTAGGACTTTTGATCACTTTTGATGCATGCTTGAGTGGAATACTCCGAATGTGATTTGAATAAGTGCCGCAAAGATGTTTGGATTGCTCCAGGGCACTCTGTGCTCCCTGGATTGTTCTATACTGCACTTTTTTTGGATGTGTAAGACGGAACGCATAGGAACTCAATGGAACGCTGTTAAATACATAATTCATTTAAGGTTTTATAGAGCATCTTTCCATCCAGCATCCCACCCTAAAAATAGTCTGTAATTTCATCAATTTCATGTTAGTAGATTGAGAAATAAAAATTTTTAATGTGTGTATATATTTAATAGCACATATTAAGACTACTTTCAGGGTTCGCTGCCTTCGTCAGCGGTACTCTATCTATACTGTTGGCTCTGTCTATGCTGCACTTTATTTGGATGTGTAAGACGGAACGTATAGGAACTCAATGGAACGCTGTTAAATATATAATTCATGTAAGGTTTTATAGAGCATCTTTCCATCCAGCATCGCACCCTAAAAATAGTCTGTAATTTCATGAATTTCATGTTATGAGATTGAGAAATAAAAATTTTTCAAGTGTGTATATATCTAATAGCACATATTAAGACCACTTTCAGGGTTCACTGTCTTCGGCTTAGAGCTGCTGCAAACGTTCCATTCGTTATAAAGTTATCTGGAACGATATTCAGTCGCTAATGGTTTGAGATGTTGGATGCATAAAAATACTTAATTCATTAAAACCTCAAATTATAATTTTTAAAATTAGACTACTTTCTTATACACTCTACGGGGATAGAAATGTATTTTTTAATTTGTTTTCAAATTTTCAATGTATTTCAATGGAATAAAGTAGGCTTCGCTTCTCGCCAGAACTTATTGGGATGGGAGTAAAGTGCTAAAAATCAAACGAAATTATACTCAAGCGGCAAAAATAGCCTTTAACTATTATTTCAATAAATAATACATATACACATCTTCATATATGTATGTCTTATTATAAATATTGTTATAAAATATGCGCAGAAAACATTCACCATTTATTTTCAATATTTCCAAAACTTTTTCAATTTCCTCCTCACGACGAACTTTGCTAGTTGCCCATTTGTCTAAAGCAAACGTTAGCACAATGTTCACATTCCCGCAGTCTTCAGCCTTTGCGAATGTGCAGCTTCCATGCGAATGAACAGAAATAATTGTAACAAAAGTTAAATACCATCGAAAAGGACAACTGGCAAAAATGTATATGTAAATACGCCACAGCAAAGGAATTCTCGCCAACAGTCTGGCTATAGGCCTGCCCAAAACCGCGTCTTAAGGCCATAATAACGCTGCCAACAACAGCAATAAAAACAATTTTCCAACAAATCCTTTTCGACACAATGGCGCACTCAGACGAGGGAACTAAACACACAGAAGGGGAAAAGTGTGTGTAAAATTAGTCTCTGGCGAAAGGTGTTTGGCTGGTATGCGGCTGACATTTTGCCGAATTTTGCATTTTGCAATCAAAAGTTAGATTAGAATTAACTCTACCTCAGTCAGTGTTGTACAGGGTCTTTACAAAAAACAATAAATTTTACGTAGAGTAAAATAATATTTTACAATCTCGAAGAGTTTCTCTCTTAAAACAAAGTGAGAAGATTTGGAATAGAAACGAGAGAAAAGTTTCTTATCCTCTATGGTCTCTGAAAGACTATCAAAAAAGGTGCCAGTAGAAGACGCGTGGCTGTCATTTCAACGGCTACAGCATCGCGTATGTGCATCTTGATCTGGATGTGAGCATTTGTTATGATAATGAATCTCTTTAAATTGTTGGGCATTATATTTCAAATGCTCATAGCCAAAAATTCTGAGTCGCATTTTGAATAAAATAATTTCGGTTTGAACTCGCGTTATGGCAATCCAAGATATATTATTCTCAGTCTTCCCGTGATCAATTCAAATAATTAATTTTAGGAAATCAGCAGTTTTAGCAAGTACCGTAAAGGATCTTAATATAAATGCTAACATTTCCTTTACGTTTATCACTCTTCTTTCCAATATGGGGCGGTACCGTACATTTCATGCATCGAACCACTTTCTTTGCTTTATAAAATGCAACATTTTCCTATTGCAAAACATAACTTTGCCCAACACTGTACTTGCACTCATTAGTGTAACCTTAACATTGACTCTTTAAGTCGTTACATACAAACGCCTAAAAGTGTGCAAACAAATGTCGACTGTGCCAGCAGCCAGCACGGGAACAGCTGCACGTTTGTTCTGATTTGCCGCATTTGGTTGCAATGCAAGCTAGATTCGCATGCATTAAATGCGACAATTGTGCTTGATCGCATAATTCCCAGACAGGGGGGCTCAAGTGTAATTCCCCGCAACACCTCTGCCCACACAATGCGCAACCATTGAAAAACCGGCGGCATTCCAGTGTGCAGCAAATCTCGTCTGCAATAAAAACAAAGCGACGACAACGACGGTGAGTGTAGAAGTTTTTTCTGTTGCGAACGGAAAAATATGTAAAAACGCATGCAGCAGGACACAATGGAATGAGGGGTTTCCCTTTGTTTAGTTTTCCGTTACTTTTTTCCAAATGTTTCACGGTATTTTTCAATTTCAATGGTGGCTCTGGCGGAAGTGTAAAGAGGTTGTATGTGCGTGTGTGTTTGTGTGTATGAGTGTGCTATAGACGACGGGCGAAATAAGTCTAAAGTGGAGTCGATAAGAGCAGAAGTAAACAATCGCAGTCACGTGCTATATTTGGATTAAAAAGGGATATTTTGCACATTTGCTCATTGTTAGATTTAAACAAAATGTTTAAGTGAATTTTAGTGAAAATTGCATCTTAAACGGTTTTAGTTGAATTTTATTCCATTCCTCCCATGTTTTAATTTAGTTCTTCCGTCGCCACACGTAGGAAAAACTGAAACAGTTTAAAAAGCAGTCAACTACCAAACTATGATCTTTACTGATTATGACATTGCTCACAAATAAACAAAATAACCATTCTTTAAAAAAATGTGATTTAAATAGTAGTGAGTTCCTTAAAGTATGCAATATTTTATTCTTAACAGGAATTTATCAAAGAACCTCAACGTATTCTTATTACGTTGATGTTCTTTGGTATTATCCTGGTAAGATTTCCGATATGTCAGACATTTGTAGTTGAAAGTCAAACGTTTTTCAATTTGGCGTTTACATTTGTCAGCTATAGCAGCAGCAATAGCAATTTATACCCAATATAAACGCGAAATTAACACAAACACCTTCACTCATTTGGGTTTGTGCAGTAAACGCATGATTCGTCTATTAATTGAAAATTCAGAATACTATTCCTTATGAAATCTGTTTCGATTGATTTAAGTGAGATTTTAAACATACTTATATATTTTTTCAGTCACAGTACAGCTTGAGGATTCTCTGTTGTCGTTATGATTAATAAGAATTTTTTTGATGCACGCATTTAGACTATTGACAAATTCAAGATTTGTAAATTTGAATTCTTGCATTCTTCAGCATTTTTTTGCACATGTGTTCTTCTGTATCTGGATAAGAATCCTTCATTTCTGCATTACACGCTAATTAAGCAGTATAAAAGTATGTTACTTGCTAAATGATTAGATTAGATTAGAATTATTTAAGGGTGTTATAAACCGCGACCTGAAATATCTATTGTGATGCCCCTATTTATTTGAAAGATGAGGAGAAGCTCATCTACAAATCTTCTGTCAGGTTAGTTTTCGACAGGAATTCACATATTATGGAGGAATCAAATTGAGGGATATTGTTCATATACAAGATATATTCTCCAAAGGAACTATATCTTTTGTGTGCCAAAGGTCCGCAGTCTGTGATCAGGTGCAGTGAGGTTTCGTCACTTTCTCCACAGAATCGATAGATGACATCTAAAGATATCCCCAACTTATTCATACGGTAGCTGAGTCTACAATGTCCGCTTTAAACACTTGTGATGATTCTTAATTTACACCGAGGCATATTTATTAACTCCTTCCTCTTTAGGATTAAAATCTCCCAGTTGAACTTTGGACTGTTTTAATCCCGGAAGAGATTTGCAGTTTTGACTTTTTTTGCTTCTGTACACTTCTTCAGCAGACTTTCAATGGTATCGGATGATAGTCCACAGAAGGGTTCAGGGCCGTTGAAAGGAGAGGCTGCAGCCTTTCTAGCTAAGCTATCAGCCTTCTCATTTTCCTCTACTCCTATGTGGCCTGGTACCCACATTAGAAATAACAACTTCATACATTCATCATTTTTGCCTAGGGAGTTCAGCTATTTCCTGTCAATGTTGATCTGGGCACATCTTTCAATAGCGTGAATCTCCGCTTGAAAAATGCTTGGAAAGAACCCATTGGTTTTGCTAAATGATACACTAATATATTTGGAATTCAAAATATTCAGAGTTCAACATACTACTTTTGGGGTAAGATTAAATTTCAAAATTTTTTGTCGGTATTCAGAAATATACAGTAAGTCATTATATTGATATGTAGAGACCATTATATATTTTTTATCTTATTCAAGTATTTATTGGGAATTTTACCACGGTTTCGGATTCGAATAATGGATAGTAGTAACCTTTGTTTGGCTGAAGATGAATTAACACATATGCCTATTGAATACATTTTTATTGAAATTCATATAATAAATAATTCCATCCATAATTCCCATGGTAATAATTTCCTCGGTATTCTTTTTGATTTGAAAAATAACAAACTTTCCACGAAAGAATTCTTGTTTGAGAATAGTTCTTATGACTACAAAAACATTGTCTTTGCTCGTTTACTGCAGCGACGGCACTCGTGGGCACTTACAACAGCAAATAAGCGTCTGCCTAACAACATTCTTACATAATGTATTTTCTCACATGTTTAACTTTAGATGAAACTTGTGCAATTTGCCCGAAACCAGTACTACTTTTTGGCATGTTGTTACACAGAACAAAGAGAAAAAACCATTGTTAACACTATGTCAACTTTCAACAGAAGACTTTAATTAAGTCCTTAATGACAGCTTAATTTACCACTTTCAGATACAAACAATGACAGGGGTCAGGGAGACTTCCACTAGCACCGTCGAGCCAAAGATGACGACGATGGCACACAAATAATATCTTTTGTCTGTAGACTTCGTGTTTGCAGTCTCAGCATCATTAAATGACATGAGCATAGTAGAGAAGAGTTCCTCATTCTATGGCAAAAATAATCATACGTTTGTGCGTTTTGGGGCAGTTGACTGGTATATTTGGGTACAGCAGAGTAGCGAAAAGACAAGTAAAACAGGGTAGTCAATTTAAACTGATTATGCGATATTAAAAGCTGCGCATACAGATAAAGTGGCGGTGACAGTTTATGAACAAGCACTATTCTGTAAGTCTAACGTAAATTGATCGCATATGATTTTGGGCTAATTATATTAGTATAGTTTCTTAATTATATATATTTCTATATCGATGTAGTAGTAGTAGTAGTAGAGGCGAAACATATTCTTCTGCTTAATTTTGGTAATCATTTTGCGAACCCTACTTGATTTAAATGTTTATATAATTTTCTGAATCTTCTATATGAACACATTGGGTTTAATGTGCCTTTTCATACGAAGACAAAATACTTAATTGCACTCAGCGCAAAATTTTAAACTCCTGATTACGCTTCGTCTTGTAAGCAATTTAATTCATTTACTTTGCCCGTTGTGACTGCTTTCCAAAAATGAAAAGAAAATTGCAATTATATTTTGACAAAGGCGCTTAATGAGTGCCAATATAAGCAGAACAATAGCAACAGAACGTTAAACAAAGGCAGCAAAATTACAAAAACAGTATCAAGATGTCGACGGATTGTTGACTTTATGTGTAGAACGTGATTACTGTGCTGCTATGTGAGTTTATATATTAAATATATATGTTGTGTATGTATGTATTAGTGTGTGTGTGTGAAAGGCGCATTTAAGAGACGCTTAAAATGTTTGCTTAATCGTTGGTAAAAAAATGTGAAACACAAGCTTAAACACACAAAACTGTTGCAACATTTTAGGGTGGAGGGCAAAACTGATTTCTGAGTAAACGATTGTTTGCTTGTTTAGCTTCGTTTCACTCTGTGTGTGTGTGTGCATGTGTGTGTGTGTGTGCATGTGTGTGTGTCAGGACTTGTGGTGTGCATTGGTGGTTCTGTTTTGTGTTATTGGTACTTAAAAACACATGTTGCACTTAATTTGAGGTTTATGCAAATTGAAAAACTCTGCACACTTTAAGACTTTTAAAAACAGTTTTGCTATTGTTGACGGTGGCGTAGAGCTTCGACTGTTTTTGCACTCTGCACCGCAAATCGTGAAGGTCAAGGTATATGCGTTCTATTCAATTTCAGCATTTCAATATGCAATTCAAAGAAGAATGGTTTTTAAAAGCTTTGCATACATTTAGGCGTATTTAAAATGCACGTTTTGTGCTCCTTCTAGTCTGCTGCGTCTTTTCAACTTCACTATTCCATTTAAATGCAACGAATTTTGCACCGTCTGCTGCATTTGCATTGAGTGACACAATAAATCCAAAAGTAGTTGAACCCAAAAAGGAAATGGTTTTTTAATTATGCACATTACACTCTCTGAGGGCTATGGGCTGCCACTTCTTTCCTCTTTCGCATTCGGCTTATGTCACAGCGCTGTAAAAATTTCAAGAACTTTTGTTACGCCACACTCCGCAAAGACACAGACGACAGCTAGACTAGATTTTTGTTGTGAGTCGTGTGACAGGCGGGCTGGCTGTGAGCAAAACAACTGACGGATTGGGATGAAAGTAGGAGCATGCGGCGAATGTCGTGCTTGGCGACATTATTCTTTGTCGTGCTCGCAGACTGGCACTGCCTGAAAGTCAAGTTGATGTACGAGTATGAAAATATAGGCTCAAGTGGTACACAAATTCGTGGAGAATGCATGTTGAGTTTCAACTTTTACATTCACTGTGTTTAGGTGACTTTAAAAGAATTTTAAATTATTTTCAGAAATAATCATATGGGGTTGCTAAGTATGTTTTATGGATGACTTAGGAAAGCTCATTGTGTTGATAATCGCTTGCTTTTTTTATCATAGGAGTAAATTAATGCGTCAATATTTTATATCTGATCATTAATCAATATAAAGAGCTTTAATTGAATTTCCTAACCAGTTCTTAATTCCAACCAATTAGCACCTCCTTTTGTGTGGTATTCACTGGGAAAACAGCTTCTTGCCGACGCTAGATTTATTTCGATGCGGGCTTTGTATTTGCTCAACGATGACTTAATAGCCCTATAAAGTAAAGTTGTTGCTTTGTTTGAGCATATTTCGGTTAAAGTCGATTATTTCTAGTGAAACGACAAACTTGGAAATTCTTACTCTTAGTTTCTCCTCAAAATGACGGCGTGACCAATGACAGTGCTTGATTGTTCAATAGTAGTAAATACAATAGTCCATAAAGCCATTATTTTCCTTAATCTATGAGTGTGGGTAAAATTAAAGCTAAATTATTTCCCTTACCTCTCAAAGACAGGCAACATTAAATTATGCATTGAACATTCTATTTAAATAACGTAAATCGAATTTATTTTTATATTATATTTTTATATTAATGTTGATCACTTCCAATTAAGTTAGGAAGTTTTTGATTAGGTACATGTATATAGTAATTCATAACTCTGAAATAAAAAACACAGATTTGTGTCACATTGTAGCATGTTTCATTTTGGTGATACCTTTTCTAGTAAAGTTTTTCAGCATAAAGTCTGCTTTCAAAGTCCATTTATGGAATGCTTGTTTTTGTGCGAATGTTATGTGGCAAATGTTGTTAACGAATCTCAGCCGAAAGTTAAGAATATATGTGAAGTGTAAAAAGATTGGTTATCGGAAGTCATGGCTACGGAAGTGACGCTGATTATGAATATTTTGGTTTGCTAATAGTGCAATCACTGCATTGTGTGAAGTAGTACCTAAGTAAGTTTAATTCATAATGTTAATTAGCAATTCAGTTGTGAAATTGTTAGGAAAGTTTGAGTGTAATAATGCAATAGTTAATAAGTTTTACTTTTACTTCTAAATCAGCCTTCCTCATGCACTTTCAATTCAAAACTGAACTGCTGAACTAATCATTATTGGCTTTCTATCTTGGAACTCTGCTTTTCACAATGTTTCCAAATATTCATTCATGTCCATTAGTCCAAAAAAGATCGCAACAACGTTTATACCTCAAAGTATAGCAGAGAGTTACAAAATCACAAATGATTTATAGAATTATGTAGAACAAAATAGAAAAGGCAGTGCTTATCGAATGTTCTGGAATGTATTTCTTTATGTAATTTAATCACTCTGGGATATACAGATTTTCTTATGTATTGAACACTTGGAATGCACCACCAAAATAATGTTTAATTCTGCAATGGTAGTTTCACAAAAGAATGAACTTCTGAAAATACTGATCATATCTTTACATGGGTTAAACTGATAATATTATTTTCGAATGTTTTTGATCGTTCATATTTCCTAAGATATAAATCTGACTCTCAATAAGCATTATAATTTAGTTAAAAACAGAAGTTTTATGAAAATATGTAGTCCAAATATTTACATTTCCTTCTATGATTTCGATTAGACGAAGCAAATGATTTGATTACCCTCGTGCTCATTTGTTAACAGACTCGCAAAAAATGAGCAAAAAGGTGTGTGCTGGTTCAGATCGGATGGTATTCTCCGAGTCTTTTGGATCGACCTGTTTAGCTTATATTGTATATGCCCGATATTACATAGTAATGGCGGAACACAATAGCCAAATAATGTTACACAGTCAAATTATACTTTCAGAAACTCCCGCAATCCCTAATTTAATCTATGGCCATATCCCAGTTCCGTCAAAATTTGCTTCCTAATAAACAATAACTCCAAAAACTGGTTTTTATTATTTATTGGGATTGATGCGCAGTGACTATTTTTCTCTCTCCTTGCTGCCTTTACCATGTAACATTTTTCGTCATGGCAGAATAAAACATTCACCAGTAAAGAAAACTGAAGTCGGCATAGCTAGGCTAATTTTAACATTATTCTGGACAGTTCATTATATGGAAAGTGGGCATGTCCCTTATCTGATCAATCACATTTTTTGCAGATAGTCTCATGCCTCTTCGCATAACGTTTCGTCCATAAATCTCTTACAGATCTAAAGTTATATGTGTTAGTAGTGGACGTGGCACATAATGCATACCGCCACATTTTGTATTGTGTCTAAATAACTAGTAAATTGCGTAACTATACCATCAAGTGGACCGAAGTCATTGCCATTTCAAAAACTGTGCTTACATTTTCATTTATGTGACGTAGGCGTGACTTTGTCCAAATGGGCTCATATAGCTACCTGGATCTGTCTTATGGCCCAGGCTAACTTTTTTATAGTTTCATTTAGACAGTATGGAAAAACTGTGCACAAACGTTCAGACGGACCGAAAAAATCAAAATTACTCCGAATGTGATTCTGCTAATTTGGGAATGTTCGTACCTATCACGCCTCCTACAGGTTGTTATAAAAATATGCGAGTGCTATTACGACACAAATCAAATATTTTTATAATTACATCGCTTATATTTTATTATAATAAAATTGTATTCAAATTTATAGTTTTTATTGTCCGATGTTAATTGTTTTTTTACTTTTTTTCTTTCCTGAGCTTTTTAATTAACAATTCTGCCAAAATTCTTTTCTGCTGTCGAATTAGTAAAACTTTCGTCATACACGTTCTGCATAATCCTCACTTCAGTCTGTCAGTGAACTCATTAAATTTTCAAAATGGCTACAACAAAACTGTAATTATCCGAAACGTATAACGTTAGAGCCACCTTTGCGGCTGAAACTTCGGCTGCAAGAAAAATAGAAGGGGCAGACATTCTTCCCATTCCAGCCACGCATTAACAGCGTGAAACGCAGGCAATTCAAAACTTTTGTGTTTTATATAAATAAGCGCATTATATGCGTTAAAAGCAGCTTAAATTTTTAGTTTCTCTAAGTGGCTGCTTGCCGCTCCCTGCCTAGAACTGGGCGCCGCCTCACAGCAGGGCAAGTTTTCTTTTTGGCAAAATAAATTGGTTGTTAGCACAATGTGTGCGTTTCGGGCATGCAGACAAAGTGTATTAAATGAAAAACTTTTAGCTTAAAAGGTGCACCTAACTTAAAGGTAAAGTTCTCTGATCTGTTGCAAAGTAAAAGCGCACAGAACTATACTGCGTTCTGGGGGTGTGCGGTGTTAATGTCGCAAAACTTTGGTGTAAGTTTTTAAAACTATAATTTCCTTTCAATTTTTTGTCTGGCTTTGCATAAACAATATTAAAATAGCAAAAGCTTTGTTCGAGACGATCGCATTAAAAATTGTTTAGTCGGAGAGGAATATTGTGTACAGAGGGAATGAAATCCACAAAAGTTTTTTGAGTTCTCAAACTTTCTACTACGATGTCGTATATTGTGCTTGACTTAAGACTTTGTGCTCAAACTCAATGATTAATAATTTATCAGTACTTTTTTGTTGAAACAACTGAAGACCCATCTTGCTAACTATACTCAGTTGATAATATGCGTTTATTAAGTTTTGGTAATCAGTAAGTCAGAAACCGCCCCACTCTTTGTCAAGATCAGACAACCTGAACACATAAAGGTTATTATTTTTAGGGGCTACACAAATATTTTTAATAGACATTATTGTGTTTTCTTCTGAGCATAATTTTATGGTATATAATTTCGGCCATAAATTCGCTGCTTCTCTTATAAGCACAAGTTCGAATCATTCTCTGCACCAATTCTTTATATCTTGTTGAATCCAAATATTATCCTCATCAATACTTCGCAGCAAATAAACCGTAGCTTATTATTTCCTACTATTTATCATCGCCTATAAAAGGCTGGTGTGTGAACATTTCCACAACTTGGAAACTTTGTTCCGGCGCCACTTTTTGGATTATGATTTGCCAAATCTTACTGAAAAGAAAAGTCACTTAGAAGTGTTAAAGATATTCCCTCTAAAACAAGGCATTTGTATTAGAAAAACTAATTAAAAACATCCATTATTATATGATTCTTCAGTCAGTTAGAACCACCGTCATTACCTGGAATGAACATAAATGTTGCTATGCAACTTCTCTAATTCGTTAACGACTACCATGATTATTCTCTAACTGCTTTCTAATTAGAAACCACTTAATTAAGTGGTTATCAGTGTTCAAATAACCTAGTTTCTCAAATATTATTCACGTAGGTAGGATAACTGCCCACATTAATGATTTTCGCTATCCATCAAACTTTTTGAAATTTATATAAAGTTCAGAAATCGCTGACTGTGAATATTTTTAGTGTGAAACTAAAGTTTGAAGTTTGCTAAACTTCAATAATTCTTCTCTTTCGGTAAGAATTTGAACAGAAATTGCAGAGATTGGTTAATATTTGTAACGTTGCAAGCCGCATTTTTGGAAAAAATTCTGGTTTAAAAAAAACTTCCATTGGTCCAAGAGTGAATTTGGAACTCTTTGTTCCTTCTTTTTAGAGAATTCTTTCGTAAAACAGAGATTTACGACAATGACTTAAAATGCACCTTTCTACTCTTGAATGTACAGGCAAAATAATTATTCGAGAAAATTTGTTTATATAAATATTTCCTACCGGGAAAGATATAACATTATACACGAATATGCAATGACTATGAAGACTTCTTGACGTGCACGCATTAATTATATTTATCTATCATGTGAGACATAAACTAAACGGGTCCACTCACTCCAAGTTTACTCAAAGAATAATGAATGGACAGAGTAGACACGAAGAAATAAGGAATGATACTTCTGATTGTAATAAAATGGAATTATATAATTACAAGTTGCAATTTTAGAAAGTAAAACTAACAAAGCAAAACACGTTGCATAATTTATGGCGGTGCATGCATGAACTTGTTAACATTGGTTGTACAAATAGAAGCTTAGGTAGGAGAAAGTTTGCCATTGCAAGTGAGCGTTGTAGCCCACAAACTTTATTAACAAAAACAACTGCATTTTAATTTGACTATTGATTTTATTGCAATTTCTAGCGTGGTTGATAATTGTATTTATTTTGCAGCAAAATAATGGGTGCATAAGTCTGTGGTAATAACGAGCATTATGCAAAATAGACCTCATAATTTATGGTATAATTTCCAAGGGTGCGCTGACATTGCATGTCGTCGTTGGCTTTAATGTGACCACAAAAAGTGCACTTCAACTGAATTCAACTTGAAACGGACGCTTTGCAGAAGTGGAAGTTCCTCAAAATTGTAAGGTTCATATGAAAGTAATGAAATATATGGACCGACCTATGTGTCTTACTAAGTGAACATTTAGATTATCTATTTCATATGGTATTTAAAACTAAGTTTGTTTGAAAATTTGGTGTAATTGGGTAATTTTGCAGATTCCAACCCCATTGACAAGATACCAGATTAGCGTTAGTTTTATATTAAATTATATTATTAGTTGTGTTTTTGTATACTCACAACTTGTTTTATTATTTTATTGCTATTCCTGCCTTTAAATGATACCTCATGACTTTTAATAATTAAAATTAGTACAGTAAAAAATTGTTCAAGTATTGTAATTTTGAGTTACTTTACTTCTACATTATTTTAAGTTTTCATATGCCAAGTAACTAAGATTTGAAAACACTCGAAGAGAGCCAAGCTAACCACAATTTTCACATTTAGACCGTTTGGTATGAAATGACCCTAAATTACCGCTACTTTATAATGTGGGTGTGTGTGCGAGCTCGTTGTTCCTTCTTAGTGTCGGAAAAAAGCAACTTTTAAGTCAGCCAGCCAACTTTTTGCTGGTCAAGTTCTAAAGAAACTCAGAACTCTGTGGCATACACAGTGCTATTCATGCACATACTGGACGCCAGCAATTTACTGGTTAGGATTGGAAGTTCTGTTTATTTTGTTGGAGTTTTCGGTTTGGGGCAAGAACTCCCAAGAAAAACTGCAATAAAGTGTAGCTCTAATTCAGTATAGTTTATGTTGACAACATGACCAAACAGGAAGCAATATTGGTCAACTTTAGTTGTAGCACAATGGCACAAAGTTGGAAGAGAAAATTTTATTTTGGCTATAAGATGAAAGGAATAGTCAGCTGCATAAGACATTTCAACAGACTTAAAGAAGCAGGTGAAGTTAATTGCAGCAAAGAAACATTATAATTATTCCAAGAGTGTTTCTATATCCACGGCCTGTTTGCATTACAGAAGAGCTCTTGTTACACGTATGTATGATATTTAGACAATATTTTTTAGATAATCTTGAAAGCTTCAACAAATAGAAATTTTTTAGTTCAAAGTATACAGTGCCAAATCAATAGTGATCGACTCATTCGCAGCAAAATGTAGTTCAATTGAGAGTTAAATTATTGTTCATCGACATGTGATACTACCTGCAAGCATTGTTTCCTTTCACAAATTTACATATTTAATGTTTAGAATTTTCCGACCAATATTTTAGTGAACTATATTCTTTAACTATCAATCAGTCTGCATGTCTGCAGCACATAGTCTTTCCTGGAGTGAAACTATATCTTAAGTCGTGACTTGGAGATTTTGGATCAATAATAAATCCATTATTAATAACAATAATTTTAGATTTTAGTCCTTCATCTGAGTTTTTCCAATGTATTTAATAAGTATTTTTTGGCAATAAATAAAACTAAATGTTGTATTCAAACTATTGATCAATGAGTATTAATAATTGAAGAAAAGTTTTGAGATTTCTGTTCCATTTTGTATGAAATACCTCACAATCCATTTTAGAAAATTAGATTTTTAACTTAAATATAAAATGCCATTGCCTATTATCATAATACATTTACAATTAGTATAACTACAACTATTTGAAGAATTAAATTTTGAGGAGAGTATGTGAATAAAAAAACTATTAATATATTTTCAAACGGGCACACATTTTCACATCTACACCACAACTTTAAAGTTCTTTATACGGTGTGCATACGAGTATATCCTTATTCCACTTCTTTGGAATTTTTATATGCTTGTCATGTGCACTCGTACAACGACGCTGACGCCTCCTCCCAGTTGAACACTTCATAATTATTTACAAAGTATTTCCTTGTAATAAAAAAATCACTCAAGGATTCCTTTCATATTTGCGCTTACAAAATTCGCACAAAAATGTGTGCTTGTCATCCTGCGTAATTGAATTTTCACATAGAAAACTTTTAATATTGAATAGAAAAAAATTAAAAAATTTGTACCTCTCTCTGTTAGCTAAAAATTAAAATGTCAAATAATACAAAACACACTCTCTCAAATGAGCTGTCATCTTCACTGTGCCTTTTCATAATCCATTATACCCATTTTGGTGAATGTGTGCATGTGTTTGCTAAAATGTATGCAGTCATTTTATGTAACATGCTTTTGAGCGTCCCTTACCCGCTGCATAATGTTTCAAACAAAAAATTTCTAAAGTGACCATATTTGCCGCTGCCACATTGACAACTTAGTTCTTGCAAAGATCAAAAGCACGCTCATTTGCATGAAGCCACGTGTGGCTCTGCGTAGGTGTGAGATGAAAAGAATTACAAAATACTATAAAACAACCTTTATCATGAGATCCTTTTATATAATGTGCTCTTAGTAGTGCAAAGTGTTAGGTCTTTTCGGCCTTTGTAATAGAAAATTGTCAAGTTTTCATTATTATTATTATGCCAATCAAGAGAGCATTGCATTGTACCAGTAAGGACCGTAATATATTCTGCAACACCAATCGCTTAAATTGTTAAATAAGCTGGATTAGGATTGTCGGAGAAAAAACCATTTTTAACAAATTTCATGAAATACATTTTTATACCCTTTACCCTAAAAAAATGGTAAAATGGGAACACTAAGTTTGTACGGTTGAGCTGTTTTTCAACTACCACAAAGCGACATGGCAGATATGGTTATAAGTATTAACAAATGGCTCAGAGTCACTTTCTGATTTTGTCCGTCCATCTGTCCGTCTGTGGCCACTTGTCTAGACCGTTAAATATATCTTAATGAAACTTTGCATAAGTATAGTCTGGACCAAGAGACAGAACCAGATTTCTATATCAGCCCATTTGGACCAAAACTACGCTCACCTCCCAGACACAACGTTTTTCACCTTTCTTAAAATGACTATAACTTCGGTCTAACCTTGGTAGTTATATAGATGTGCATCCTACATGCCTTCATGCAAAAAGTGGGCGGTATATAGTAACTGCCATCCTACTATTAACAAATATTCATAAATTAAGATTTATTAGACTTATGGACGAAATTTTACGAGAAGCACACGCCCACTTTTGTTACAAGGAACTTTCGGGTCTAAAATTAAAATTAGCCTACCTATGCTCATATTGATGCTATGAGAATAATAATTGGCAGAAATGTACAGGGAGTCCACAATAGTATGTATGCAGTATATGGGAATCATAATACAACTGTTACGCCCATAATTAACAAAAAATCATCGCTGGGTTCCCATTGAAGATCCATCAACGAAATTTCACAGGAAGGCTACGGGTAATCAGTTTTCACAATATTAGTTTATATTTTAGGCATTATACTAATTGTTCGTTCAGAATTGAATTTTCTTGAAATAAGGCAACGAAAACATATTGTTCAGGAAATGTGCATATGACTCAATTCGCACTCTACGAATAAATAGTAACAATTGACATCTGTTTATGATTGTGACATGCAAAACAACCATCAAACTCGGAATGCCATTTCGGGTTGAAACCGAAAAATATATATAAAATATTAGTGGAAAATCAAACTTTTGTGGACTATATTTTCGGTGTTTTGTCCACTCGAAGTTTGTTCCGAAGTTCTACCCCTTCGGAGTCATGAAATATATTATTTGGGTACAAGAGCGCTGGAAAAAAATTTTCGCCGATACCAGTTGTGGGAGAAAAATGCGTGTACTCTGCACCACAATAGATAGATAGATAGAGAGAAGTGGGGTAGGCCGGGGAGCCGCCGAAGAAGGAGGTCTCCAAGCACTCAGGTATTGATGCCATTTGCGCTGTAAGCCTGGAAAAATATTTGGGGGAAGGGGGAGATAGAGGATTTAGAAAAGGAAGTCACACCTTTTCAAACTTCTTTGACTCTTTTATGGATATCAGAAGTCTGTCTAGGATATTATTATTGTTATTATTATTATTGTGTAGAAGATTTAAAGCACCGCGACCTTTCGATCTATTGTGCCCCATAAGAGGTTTAAAGTACATCTTTGAGTCCTATTACCTGGATAAACGTGATGACAAGTTTTGGGTTCAGAAGTTTCACATCACAAGCAGAGCCTTGGAAGAATCTTAAGTATTTTATATATATATATATATATATATATATATATATATATATATATATATATATATATATCTATATATATATAGGATAAACGCAGATAAAATGCTCTGTGCCGTCCTGTGCTTCCTTCAGATAGGAGACGCAGTTCGGATTCTCGATGATGCCTATTGTCCTAATATGATGGCCCAAGGAGTATGCCCCGTGATTGCCCCAACCAAAGATGGAAGATCCTTCCTTTGTAATGTTAGAAGGAAATCGTCAGCTCACTTGCTTTGTCTTTCTATGAAACACTTGCTTGTTTTGCAGGTAACTAAACTGCACGATCTGTCCTTGTAATTATTATTCTTGATTCAATCAAAACTCACTGCTAAACTTATACCGATAAATGGCTCTGGTCGCATCGAGTGCCCGCAGATCCACAGTTTGCCAATTCATCAGCTAATTCGATCCCCCGAACACCACAGTGTTCCGGAACCCAAATAAATTTTAAGTCAAATCCATCTTGCGATGGAGTTTTGAATTACATTCTTGGACAATTTTTGAAGCGGTTAACGCGTTTTCTAGGGCCTTCAGTGCAGCCTGACTGTCACTGCTGACTTTAGGCTCCTTCCTCGCCATTTCTTCTCTATTACCCATTCCGCTACCTTCAGTATAGCAACCACTTCTGATTGGAATACCGTTGCCATACTTCCCATATCCGAGAAGCATCTGACATTTTCATTCAGATGCCAGCCAGCCCCAGTTCGATTTTCAGTTTTAGAACCGTCGGTGAAGAAATTTTTCGCCGGGTCCCTTAGAAGTAGTTCTGGATCTCTCCATTGCTCCCTTGTCGGGAAGCTGACTTTGTATTTTCTTCTAAACGAAACTCTAGGTAAGAGTTTATTCTTCGGTGCCAGAAAAAATGGGTATTGCTCCGACAGCATCTTGAACATCACTCTATGCCCAAAGTTCTTGCTGTCGTTCCAATAAGAATATAACCGATATATAGTTTTCATCGTCTCCTGTTGAATCACAAAATCCAGTGGTGCCAAGTTCAACAAAGCATTCAGAGCGTCACCAGATGTAGTACTCATGGCGCCAGTAATGCTTAAACATACAATTCTCTGTAGTCTCATGTGGACTAACCCCAGTTCTGCGCCACCAGACCACAGCAGCATACATATTTATAGGCCTGATCAATGCTGTGTACAGACAAAATACTCTAGCTGGTTTCACACCTCAAGTTTTACCAATTGCTCTTCGGCACTGACCAAAAACTTTTTGTGCCCGAATAACCTTCAGCTCAGCATGCGTCTTCCAAGTGAGCTTCCTTTCAAGAACGACGCCTAACTCAGTCAGAAGAGAGTGCACCACAAAACACCACAGAAGAGGAGAGAGTACCTCACCCTGAGGGCATATTCGAGTAAGTTCTGGCACGGTGCTATTGTCGTTTGTCTCCCCAACGGTTAACAGCCTTTTTGATAACTTGAAATGGATCCCCTTGACAACAGATTCGTCCCTCCATGTTTTCTAGCAGCCGAGCAAATAGATTCAAAGGTAGGATTATCAAACGCCCCTCAATATCCACAAATACCCCCAATGTGTATTTACCAGCTGTTTCAACCTTACACAATAGATCATGCAGAGCTGATTCGCATGACTTTCCACTCTGGTATGTATGTTGATGGATACTAAGGAGACACTAAACCCGCCATAATATACTTCTCCACCAGACGCTCCAGACCCTTAACCATGAACGATGTAAAACTAATCGACTTGAAGCTTTTCGCTAGTGTGTAGAACCCCGATAATAAGGTGAGCCAATTGACGGTTGGTTTTGACCAAAATCTGAACGAATGCCATCGAATTTGTCAAGTTTATTAGATGCCAACAAATAAATCTGAAAGATTTTATTTTGTATTTTGTTGAATAATTCTACACTCCTATATTTGAATGCATTATTGTATGCGTACCAGAGGAGAGAAAAATTTGTAATACAACAGTTTTTCAACCGTAACAATGTCTCAAAGACCACCATTGTGTCGTTTACTAGAAAAAGATCTCTACTATATATGAAACCTATTCTTCTAAATGAGACCAAATACCTCGGAGTCATTTTCGAAAAAAGTTATTGTGGAAGGCTCACTTGACAGCAACCACCGAGAGAGCTACAGCTTCCTTAATGATATGTTGACGGCTTGCTGGTAAATCTTGGGGATGTAACCCAAAAATCGTTCCCTGGATGTATACCATGATGGTGAGACCAATCATCACCTATGGTTCTGTAGTCTGGTCAAATAGAGTTAGACTTAAGACAGCGAAATCTGCATTAAATAAAGTAAAACGCTTTGCCTGCCTTGTTATCACTGGAGCTATGCGCACCTGTCCAACGGCTGCAATGGAAGTTATACTAGATCTAACACCCTTACATCTAGTAATTCAAGACTCTGCTAGGAGATCTCTTACCAGAATACTAGAAATTATTTCGAGAGAATCAAATTACACCCAAAATATATGGGGTAAAAATTCTACTCAAGAATATGGTATACTAAAATCTCACAAGGATTTTATGCCAAGAAAATGCAATTTTGCACACAAATACTGTACAATGATGAGTTGCAAAAAAGAATGGAAAGGTCTAACTGAAACGTATAAAATTTAAAAAAATTCCCTCTTATGGTATACTGACGGTTCTAAGACAATGGACGGAACTGGAGGAATATTTGGGCCTGAATCAATTACTGGGAATCAATGGGTTCTTTCCCAAGCGTTTTTCAAGCTGAAATTCACGCTATTGAAAGATGTGCTCAGATGAACATTGACAGGAAATATCGGAGGAAAACACCATGATACTATCTGATAGTAAAGCGGCACTCAAGACCCTTGGTGAGGTCTAAACTTGTATGGGACTGTACTGGAAAGAAAAACTCCCAATATGAACAAGTTATCTCTAATGTGGGTACCAGGCCACACAGGAGTAGAGGGAAATGAGAAGGCTGATAGCTTGGCTAGAAAGGCTGCGGCCTCTCCTTTCAACGGCCCTGAACCCTTCTGTGGACTATCATCCAATACCATTGGAGGTCTGCTGAAAAAGTGTACAGATGCAAAAAGAAGTCAAACCTGGAAAACTCTTCCGGGATTAAGACAGTTCAAAGCTCTTCTGGGAGATTTTAATCCTAAAAGACCTAAGGAGTTAATAAATATGCCTCGGAGTAAATTAAGAATCATCACAGGCATTTTAAGCGGACATTATAGACTCAACTACCATATGAACAAGTTCGGTATATCTTCAGATGCTATCTGTCGATTCTGTGGAGAAAGTGACGAAACCTCATTGCACCTGATCACAGACTGCGGACCATTGGCACATAAAAGACTCAGATGTTTTGGAGAATATATCTTAGATATGAGCAAGATCCCTTATCTTGATTCTTCCAAAATATATGAATTCCTGACGAAAATTAACCTGACAGAAGATTTATAGATGAGACTATCCTCATCTTTCAAATAAATAGGGGCATCACAATAGATCTTTCAGGTCGCAGTGTATAACACCCTTAAATATATCTATCTATCTATCAGTAAGTTTTAAGAACTCATATAAAATTGTTACAAAACAACTGGTATCAATATCATAGGCAGGCAGGCAATTTAGATCATATCCATCTAATTAGTACACGAAATATATATCGACAGTCTAAATGATAAATCACTTCCGAGTACTGCACTTAACATCCATATACGATTGACAAACGCAATTTCACTAGATGGATGGTGCTACTATAAAGTCGTTCTTCATATTAGCCTAATAACTGCTACCTATCACGTCAACTATTTACATATGCATATTGTACGGCGATATCTTTTTAGGAATCATAAATTTGAGATAATATCAATTAATATCAATTGTCACAATCATATTTTATTAAGAAAGATATAATGTACATAGGCACAGATTTTGAACTGCATTCTATTAACATTTTATAAAGGTCAGAACTGAACTTTGGTCAATACGTTTTTTTGTGTATATATAATTTCCATCGATTATTCTAGTCTGTAGCGTACCATGTAGTCAGTCAACCTTCTTAATAAGATATTTAAAAAAAGTTTGCATTGTGGTGCTGCCTCAAAGCAATGATATTTAGCTTATTAGATACAATATGTTGTTTGCATTCGACTATAGCTGAATTAGTTTCTTATTATTCAGCTATTCTCTTCTTTATTTCTTGTATGTTCTTCTAGCACTATTTACATATATAGAATATTTACATGTGTTTAAATAAACCCCAGAAGTACTAAGTAAAAGAGTAGAAACCCTTCACCAATGCCTATGTTATCTGGCAGCACACGAAGTGTACATATAATAACAAAGCATCTTAAAATATATATATATATGTATATATATATATATATATATATATATATATATATATATATATATATAGATATATATATATATATATATATATATATATATATATATATATATATATATATATATATTCATATATATATATATATATTCATATATACCTAATATACAAACTCAAGTGGAAATTTCATGTCTCATAGAAAACGAAATGAACAATGGGAGAAATCACTTTCAAATTCCCAACGAATTTAGTAGTCAAAAACATCAGAAGCACACACAAATATAAATTAAGGTTGGCTCATCTCTTATGAGAAAGACAAAGGACATTTTAGGTGGCATAAACACTTACAGACGAATACGTCTCCACTTCAATGCTAAACTCCCACCGACTCTCCAATTTTAATTACACCGGAACTGTGAGCCAGCCACAGACACATGTGGATATTTTGTGCAATTAAATTCGGATATCAATTACCAGATGTCAGGTAAAAGAGAAAGGACCAAAAGGCAGTTATCTGATGCTAATAAGAGTATGAAAAGTGTCAAAGAAATGAAACAAAAGCTGCAGCAACTGCATTTGTTGGCTACCCCAACCGCATGTGCACGTTGAGATGATAATGAAGCATTTACGAGTAAGTTCTCCATCAGCGCGCTGAAGGACCCACGCAACAACAAACCAAATTTTAAACCAAAATGTCAAACTGATATTTGACAGAAGAGTGCACTTTTACAATTTGCTCCGAACAGCAGAGAAGTCGGGCTGAGTCCCCTTCGTGTGCTGTGTGATGATGCTGGAAGAGAACAAAGAAATGGCTCAGTCAACAAAAAAGAAACAAAAATGAAAATACGAAATATGCTTGCTAAAAGCCACCAATGAGGAGCACCAGGTACATGTAGGTATGCGTCGGCAAAAATACGGTTGGCATGTGCGAACATATGTACGAGTACCCGGCATTACAAGACGATAGGCGCATAAAGCATTGTACGCCACACAGGCTACAGTGACCAACCAGCAGAGGCAGCCGTAATGAATGCTTCGGCTAATCGTATATCAGCCTCCATAGGACATGGCAGCTTGGTGCATTCCGGCCTGTGAGGTGTTACAGGTTGTAACGGAAAGTTTGTTTATGATATCTATCTTTCTATCTATGCAGTGGGAACATAGTTTGACAACGATATTGTAATTGAATTTCGACTCAAAATTAAAACAAAGGAAAGGTAGTAACTGCCAACTGCAAGATGACACACAGTGGCGTGTTCTCTAATTTAAGGTCACATATTCAATTTTTACTGTTTATACTGGAGGTTTAATATATTCAATATTTTTATATACTTTTGGAACAGAGAGCTTAAGGATCTGTGAAAGTGGAATGGGATGTCCAGATAAGCAAAATATTTTGGACGAGGAAGACCTATCATTCTTGACATTTCCATACTACTTAATAACTTGTGCCTATGATCCCTCGTTTGTACTCTGGAATTTGTAAAATGAGTTAGCATGGAAAAAGAATGATACGGAACTAAATATTTATGTCTTCACATTTGGGTGGAAATCTATTGAGTGTTTCGTACACATACGACGTATCCATGTGTTTGGTATTTCAATTATTCATGAACGAATTATCAGTTCGGCTATGAACAATTTGGCCATGGTTGTTTCTGTTATCCATGCGAGTTATCCTGTCATATTAAATTTTCTGATAGAGGCGGCAGACTTCTATTTTGAAGTGTCCAAATAAGGCTTCCTTTGATCCTTTGATTCCCTGTAAATCTTGAATTATTTTTGAATACTCGTACACTCCTACTTAGTCACGCCACTGTGGCGGCCATACCATGTCATGCACAAAGCAAAAGTTTCCCGTCTAAGGCATAAATCCATTTGGAAATTGTGTGTCGGCTGCGGACTGTACAGAAATATTTTCCCATTACTTGTTTTGCTGACTCAAAAACGACTGCCAGTGCCTTTGGTCCTCAATCATAATTTGCGTTAGATGCAGATACGTACAAGTAAACGGGGATATGTGGGCTTTGGGAGTTTGAGTTGTTTAAGCAATGTCCCTAAGAATTTAATTTGACATGTTTTCAAAAATGTTTGCAGATTTCCCACTGTTTTCAAAATTTTGCAACATTGAAATCAAATTAAATTCCAATTTCGAACAAAAGCCAACGTACACAGGTGCATATTGTCTCAGTAATGCTTTGTGTGTGCAGAATAAGAACATAAAATCTGTTAATTTGCTTTTGACTAAATTGGAAATCACAAAATTTGCATTATTAGCATCGCTAAGGAATTTCCCATTTCCTTCAATATTTATACAAGTATATTTATCTGACCACGCTCTCCAGCACTACCTACTGAGCATGGGGGTGGGGTGAGTTTTTGTAAGATGTGGAAGCAAAATTACAACATTCGATTTTGCAGATGACAGATTACAAATGTAGCATATTTCGCATGCATTCAATTAAATTTCCTCTTTCTGTAAGCTTCGTACTCCCATCCGCAGCGGCTTCCGCTTTTATGAATTCTGTTTATTGTTTATTTGCATTGCAGGATGCAAGCAATGCAGTCTTATTAAATTTGCATTCGACATGCTTACCATGTTGGGCAACCGCAAAGAATTGTTCAAATTACTTCAAATGGCAGTTGATGGAAATCAATTAATTCTTGTTTGATATAAAACGACAAAATCGTTTGCTTACCTGCAAAGAAAGAGAAATTTAATTTAAGAATTAATTGAAAGAAAATTCTTGAAGTACATGTTCAATTATCGTAAACTTTAATCCTGTACTTAGTTATAGAGTGCTCCGAAGCCATTCAAGAAGGAATTGCATATATGGACGAGGAATTTAATTAGCCATGTTGCGCTTATTGCATGAAATAAAATAATAAATAATAAATATACCGAAAATGCCGTTTATTGTTCGGGAGAGTCCTATATACGAATGTGATTAAATATATTAGGAGTAATAGTCTAATATGGTATAGCGCCATATGTATTTAAATGAAATATAGTTCTTGTATGTAGCTTGTGAGATAGCTGTTAATTTATTTACTATTGAAGTACATTTTTTGGAAAAATACATGGCTTCATCACGGGGTTCCTTTCGCTGCTGATTCTGGCCCCTTCCAAGTAGAAAATGGATGATCAAACCACCAGATCAAAAAGCACAATAAGAAGATTTTTTCCTCGATAAAACGGCCTTACAAGATATTGAAACTTATATTATTGCATACTTTTAGGATCCCATCTGTTAGAGAATGAGTCACCACTGTATGCATTTAAGCCAAGACACAATGCAATCAGATAAAAACTTCTTTCGAGGTGTAGATAATGGTCTCGAGAATGTTCTAGAATGTTCTGCTTCAACCATGAGAAAGGTATATAAGCCACCACAGAATTCAAAGTCGACACAGTTGAGTAGCAATCGTAACAGTGTGTACGTCGTGCTTTCACTTGTAGCAGTTACAGTAATTTAGAAGTAATAAAGTGATTAATGAATTATTAAATAAAGTGCAATTGTAATGAAGTAAACTTTAAGCCTAATATTGAGTGTGTAAATAGCAATAATTTAATAAAGTTAATTATTTCAATTTTAACCAACGATTGTTTGATTACTACATAATCTACTGGTACGAATCAGAGTATAGAGAGTTAGAGTAAATTGTCAGGAGGGCAAATTTCGTAACAATTGGTGTCAGAAATTGGATTGTCTATCTGTAATAAACAATGGTTAAATTTGAAAAACTGAGATTGGAGCAGCTCAATAAGGAGCTTGAGCGCTGAAACTTGCAAACACAAGGGCTTAAAGCGGAACTGCAGGTCCGATCAAGAAGCGCTTTAGAGGAGCAGGGTATAGGCGTCGATGAGCATGAATTGCAATTTAAAGAGCAATCGACATCTCGAAAGGAAGAAACACCACAAGGAACTAATACTGGTAGCTTTGACATGAGTGCACTCATCGGGGCAATACAATGCTTCAAACAGGATATGAAGCAACGAGATGAGAAAATCCAGATGCAGTTACAACAAAGTGCTGAATCCGTCACACAAGCTGTCAAAGATAATGTCAAAGAACAGTTACAGCAAGTGAAACACGCCTTACTCAACTAGTGGAAAAGGACTCACAGCAGATGAAAGAAATGTCCGAGATGGTAGACAGGAAGGTTTGTGAAATTGAGACACGGCGGGTATCATTCGAAAAATCTGTAGATAAAAAATTCATTGCGAACGGGCAAAAGCAGAACGAATTAGTGCAAAGAATTCACCTACTACAGAAAAGTACATTGCCTGTGCCAGCTTTATCCTCAATAAAACTGAAGACTCCGACCTGTGATGGAACCACGACATTTAACATCTTCAGAATGCAGTTTGAGACTATCGCTAGCATAAATGGTTGGAGTGCTCGCGAAAAAGTGGCAACCGTTTCGTTGAAAGATGCTGCCGTCGATATACTGCAAACTATCTCAGAAAGTAAGAGATACAGCTTTGAAAGCTTGATGAATGCCGTTCAGCGCAAGCTTGGTTGTGAACATCGCAAGCAGATGTACCAAGTAGACCACCGAACACGTGTACAGAAGAGTGGTGAGTCTCTACAACAGTAGGTGGAGCGGAGGTGGAACGGATGGCCCATCTTGCCTACCCAGGAGAGATTACTGAGAGGCGTATAATGGACACCTTCGTATATGGCATTCGCGATGCGGAGATAAAGCATTCAGCGATAACAAATCCGAAAGCTACATATATGGAGACAGTAGCTAGCGCTTTGACATCAGAGACAGCAGCATTGGTGTGTCGGCCTGAATGCAGAGCCCGTCTGGTAAGAGTCTAAAGTGGACCAAGTTTCACGGGCAAAAGCTTTACCTGCGGAGAGGTTGGACACATGGCTCGTGATTCTCAGTTGAGACGGAAACGTTATGCAACACACCCTTCGGTAAGACTGCCAAAGCAAGACAAAGTCCGAAATATGCGATCGGAAAATATCGTCAAGCCGGCAAATGAACGGGCTCCCACAACATATGGCCACAGAATGTTCGTTTCTCAGATGGCACGAAAAATCAACAGCCTAACTGTCAACAGTGTAATAAACGGAAGAAAAATTGTGGTAACATTCGGTACGGGTGCATCATATTCCATAATCAGAATCTCGTTCGGGAAATCGAGCCGCTTCTGGAAATAAGTTTGCGTACGGCAACTGGAGATGATGCACCGGTACTTGGAAAAGTTACACGGAAAATCACTATCGGCACCACAACAGTGACGCACGATTTTGTAGGTGCGGATATTATGGATGAAGTAATCTTAGGTGTGGATTTTATGATATGGAATGGATTCACGCTACATTTTAAATACCGAGTGCTGAAATATGCGAACACCGAAATACTGTTATTTCTTTGGTGAGGATAAGTATGGAGGTGTTAAACAAGTCATTGTATCGCAGCGAACAAAAATTGCACCCAAGTCAGAGGCAGTTATACGGGCCAAGATGGGCGGAGATGTTGAGAAGCACAAGAGCCAAATCCTACCAGAAAAAGCGGTCAATGTTTCAAACACCGCTAGAACCACAGAGAAAGGAAAGGCAATTGGAAATAGCCAGGCAATTTCAGCAATTGTAAACCACGAGAAGCAACCGCGAGACACGAAAAGTAAGATACGAGCTAATAAAAATGTACAGGGCGATCTGGAGAAAGAATGGAAGTCATCTACAGTACTTCCATCCAATAGTTGTATACCTGAAAAACGAAAAAAGTTGTATGAAAATCATGGAAACAGCAGAAATCGCACACAACTGATGAGTGATGAAATGAAAGTCAGATATGATATACGAGCAAACTCCAAGGAATTTCAGGAAGAGCAGCTAGTTATGCATAATAATCCGCAAAGAAAAAAGGGATTGTCCTCAAAACTGCAAACACACTGGGAAGGTCCTTACAAGGTGATAGAGCGGATCAGCGATGTAGTATACCGCATCCAATTGGCGAGAAATGTCAAGTGCAAAATGAAAGTCGTTCACCTGGTGAGGCTATCGCCTTATAAAGGTTTCAGTACTATAATTATTCGGAACAAACAAGATTAAGCGGAGGGCACTGAAACATATATGATTACATACTTTTAGGATCCCATCTGGAGTTTGAGAATGAGTGCACCACCCTATGTATTTAAGCCAAGACACAATCCATGCAGATAAAAACTTCCTTCGAGGTGTAGATAATGGTCTCGAGAATTATTCTAGAACTTTCTACTTCAACCATAAGGAAGGTGGTATATAAGCCACCATAGAATTCAAAGTCGCCGTAGCTAAGTAGCAATCGAAACAGTGTGTACATCGTGCTTTTCACTTGTAGCAGTTACAGTAAATCAGAACTAATAAAGTGATTAATGAATTATTAAAAAAAGTGCAATTGTAATAAAGTAAACTCTAAGCCTAATATTAAGTATGTAAATAGCAATAATTAAAAAAAGTTAGTTATTTTAATTAAACCAACGATTGTTTGATATAATCCCACAGTTCAAAGTTCCTCATCACTAGAGATCTTTGTGATTATGATTTATGCAGAAAATATAATATAATGGGTGCAAAACATACTGTGAAAGATGCAACTAAATCAACAGTTCCGAAGATTTCCTTTTGGAATTTAAACAAAGTTTTACGTCAAAAAATGATGATGCATACAAAAATTATCTTCTACTCTGTTGCAATTTATCACTCTTTCAAGCATTCACATTTGTTTTATATAAATTTTTCGCAAATTGCAGCTCTAGTGCTTTAAGTAATCTATCTAAAGTATATTTATTGTGTTCTACATACAAAATTTCGAGAATTAGTATAGAAGAATTTTATCAAATTGAACTCTATTATAGCCTTACAAAACCGGTCACATTATAACAACTTTATATGTTAAACCTCGAGTTCAAAACCTTATACATTTTCAAGTTACGTCTATGGCTGTTCAATGGTTCAAAGGGCTTTTAGTAATTGAGTGACAGTGTTGTTGGGCCTACGGCTGTCATATTCACAATCGTTTCATTGAATCACAGTTGTTATTCCAAAGAAGGCTTGTTGCTGACAGATGCCAGTGTTAGATGTATCCGCAAAATATAACAAAAAAGGGGTTTTCAATAATTTTCCCTATGTATGCAGCATAATTTTCGAACCGTAATTATTCGTACTGTTGATTCTCGCCCAAAAACATTTTTCTTCGCTATCTCTGAGCTAGAGATTTTTGAGTTTTTCTCCTTTATTAGTATTTATGCAATTTACCAAATTTTCTAAGGATGCCTGGTGTAGAGTGATTAATAATGATTTTGCGAGACTATTAAAGTTGATACTATGGAAGCTTAAATATTGAAATATAAATGATTGCATACTTTTAGGATCCCAATTAAAGTTGAGATTAAGTTCAGTTACTACGAGAGTGGTGTATATAAGTCAAGACACAATTTATTTGGAGAGAAAGCTTACTCAAGTGTATGGAAAATTCGAAGTGTATGGAAAATTCGAGAATGTTCTAGAATGTTATACTTTAACCATAATAAAGGTATATAAGCCACCACAGAATTCAAAGTAGACGTAGTTGAATTTTAATCGTAACAGTGTGTACATCGTGTATTTCACTAGTAGCAGTTACAGTAATTTAGTAGTAATAAAGTGATTAAATGAATAATTAAATAAAGTGCAAATTGTACTAAAGTAAACTTAAAGCCTTATATTAAGTATATAAATAGCAATCATTATCTAAAGTCGTAACAGTATAAATTGTCAGGATAACAATTTCGTAACAATATGTTTGTAGAAAATTTAACTTTGGATAAGAAAAAAACTATTCAGGACCAAATTGGCAATAAATACCAATAACCAATTTATTCAAAATCAGTACAATATGGAAAGTTGTGAATGAGTTAAAAGTAGTTTTGTAACGACAAAAACAATAAAAAACCGTTAACTCTGCATTTGACTATATCCGAATTTGGTATCATAACAATAAAAAAAGTCAAAACTCCAAGGCACTTTATAGTAGGCATTCGACTAAACAACTGCTAGAATAAATTTCCAAATGGATAGTTAAAAATGTTCGTAAGATTTTTTAAATGAACGCAAAACAAAATTTACGAACCATCGTTAAAGATATAACCGAACCAAATAAAAGCCTTTTCTGACTACATTTTAATTAAAAGGCAGTACAAAAAAGGATTATGAATAATCCAGAAATTACCTTGGAATGAATCCATCTCAATAGTACTATTATATGGTTATGGTGCTTTATGAGCCCAATTCTACATTTTACAAATAATATATTTTCGCCGAGTTTCGTTGTAAAGTTTAACATCGAAAGGTGTTCCAGGTAAAGCGCTTTCCAAAGCAATCTTTTCGAGGCGTGGTTCTTATAACAATAAGAAATATATGGGAAACTCAAATGAATATTTTTTACTAATGTTGATTTATTCATCAACTTTCTGATTCTTTTTCATCCACCGCATTCAAGTTGTCTGTGTGTAAAGGGCCTTCTTGGATTCGTCATTTATTCTTCATTAAAAGTGTAATCTTTCAGAAAAATATTTCGATTGCTTTGATTAGGAAGACATATCACTGCACATTTTTTAAACTATTGTCACTCTTAACATTATTATTTCTCATATTTCTCATATGTAGATGACATTGAATAACATTTCACAGAACATTATACGCGTATGTGTTTCCGAGTTACATTTAGTTTGTGGCACAATGAACTGGACATTTTGTCGTCTATATATATCGCTTTCCATGTTTATGTACAATGCAATTACTTCATCTTTCTTCTAACTCTCACTACTCGGATTCGTACCACTGGATTGTGTAGTAATCAAATAATCGCTGGTTAAATTAAAATAATAAACTTTATATAATTATTGCAATTTACACACTTAATATTAGGCTTAAAGTTTACTGTATTATAATTTGCACTTTATTTAATAATTCATTAATCACTTTATTACTTCTAAATGACTGTAACTGCTACAAGTGAAAAGCACGATGTACACAGTGTTACGATTGCTTTTCAACTGTGTCGACTTTGAATTGCTTATATACCTGTCTTATGTTGAAGTAGAACTTTCTAGAACATTATCTACAGCTTGTTGGAAGTTTTGAGAATATTCTAGAACATTATCTACACCTCGTAGGAAGTTTTAATAAGGTTCTAGATATTGCATGGATTGTGTCTTGGCTTAAATGCATATCTGGGGTGGTGCATTTATTCTCAAACTTTAAATGGTATCCTAAAATTATGCAATCACTTATATTTCAATATTATTGCTTACTTTCTAAACACCCTGTCAACGAAAAGGTTATGTCTAATTTTAATGGAGCTGCCCTTAAGACTATCAATTAGCTTGGCCTGAATAGTTCTCGGTGTGTTTATGTAGAGTCAGCAAAAGTTTCCCTTGACTTGAAAATACTCGTAATAATGCCAATTTGAATGAAATCCTCTGAAAAGTTTACAGTGAAATTCATGTAATTTTTTTTAATATCTAAAATAAACAATAACTAAATGAGTATAAAGAAAAGTGAAATTTATTAAACGAAATGCATAAAGTGGAAATATGAACATGCGAAATGCGAAAAGCAAATAATCCACCAACAATTGCAGCAGACAATGGAAAGGCAAGTCATTAGCGTACTTAAATACGCAGGCAAGCATGATGAAGTAATATGTTTGTGCGGATGTTGTCGTAAGAAGCCAAGCTTTAATTGTAAGAAGGCGAAGAAGTTGCGTTTCTTTTGTTGGAGTTGAATGTTACCCAGACTAGAAGAATTTTTATTTGTTTGATTTTTGTTGATTGTCTGTCTGATTGTCTGGGCTGCAATTTTGCTAATGTAAACAGTGGTATTTTCTAGATTTGGAATGCACGCCTAAAAGCGAGCAGTACTATAAACGTTGCTATAGTTTCGAAAGGAATTTTCAGTAAGTTTGTACAAGGAGAATAAATGAAAAGGGATTTGGAATATAATTTCCATGCAAATAAAATTCCCCTTAAGAATTCTTTACATACTTTTGTATAAACTTTGTTGAAGCCGCAATTCTAATAATTTAAGAATAGGTAAAGTGTAATTTTTGACTTTTCTCTAACTTTTTGAACGTGGTTTCACATCGTTTATACGAAGTATTGCGTTCATTTGAACAATTGGCGTGATTATTTATATTTAATGAAAATTACTTTCTACAATAATATATTTTAATATAAGATGATTTATAGTTATGGCTCAATAATTCTTATTTAATAATTTTATATTGTTTTCCGCAAATTTATTTTTCAAATACATTTAATAAATCTTCAATAATAGAGTAGACTGAACCAATTGTAGATTCGTTGAATTTCTTGTAATAGTTTCTTGCTAAGTTCAGTCCCAAGTGTTATTCTGGAAGAAATCTGTACTCACAAGGATGTATTAGGTTAGGAGTTGAAACGTCTTGGCGGTTTTCTACTCGTTGTGGATATCGTTCTGTTATATACCCATTGTTGACAGTTGGCATTCTGAGACCATTGGAGTTTAGTTTCAGCTTAGCAAGAAGTATTCTCGGGTGCACAGGTAAGACAAATTGTTCGTGTTTGTTCACGCCTGTTTATTATCCATGGTTTCTTTGAGAAATGTAACACCTACCTATCAGTGCCAACATAAATACCATAAGAATTTTAAAAATCTTAAAACTAACCCATTTCATAGTTCGAAGATTTATAATCATAATTATAATCCCACAGTTCAAAGTTCCTCATCACTAGAGATCTTTGTGATTATGATTTATGCAGAGAATATAATATGATGGGTGCAAAACATACTGTGAAAGATGCAACTAAATCAACAGTTCCGAAGATTTCCTCTTGGAATTTAAACAAGGTTTTAGGTCAAAAAATGATGATGCATACAAAAATTATCTTCTACTCTGTTACAATTTATCAGTCTTTCAAGCATTCACATTTTTTATATATAAATTTTTCGCAAATTGCAGCTCTAGTGCTTTAAGTAATCTATCTAAAGTATATTTATTGTGTTTAGTAATTGGTGTATTTGCAAAACAAAAAAATCAAATAAATCATATTTATTTTAGGCATATAAATATGCAAAAAATAGTAAATTAACAGCACTAGCTAGAAGCCATCAGCTGGTTTCTTCTTAGCTTTCTATTTAAATATTACAATTTTTGTTTCTTACGTATACAAAATTCAAAAGTGTATAATACATTAAATTAAATGAGATATATGACATAATGCTATAAATTTAGATATATTGTTTATATTTAACGATGTTGTGTTTGCGAGAAGATCCGATGGACCTGAAGTGCCAAAAACCATCCGCCTTGTATTTTTGAAACGGGGACATTTATCTATGTTTAACTGACGTGCTGGAAGCGTTGCAAAAACAGCAGGATGCATCTCCAGAATCTAACAGGTAACCATGTGTGATCTGGGTATGACCCAAACGAAGCCTTGTGAAAATTAAAATATCTTTATGTTTAGTTTGAGAAGGAAATATCGGCTTCATTTTGGTGGGATTAATAGAAGAATAATGATGAACGTAATCATTCCACTTCAATAATGACTCATTATGTAAGTACTGCTTTATTAGAAGTTCTAAGTCAGCTTTTTCAAGAATTCATTGCCTCGAATACCGCAGTGGCCAGGTATCCACATTAGCTTAATTTTACTTTCTTGGTTAATGAGCAAATCTCGAACGTAAGTTACCAGCAAGCTGTTATTACTAAAGTTTCGTAGGGTATCGATGGCAGATTGACTATCAGTACAGATGCAGAATTTACCTTTAGCTTGGGAGGCTATTACAGTGGCTTGGTAGATAGCAAACATTTCGCAGGTGAAGATGGAGCAGTGGTTGTGCATGAGTCTTTTTTTTTAAACCATCTGGTCTTCCGATATAACCGCGAAAGACGCTGAAAAGCAGTTTTTTGAGCCATCGGTAAAGATGAATTTAAACGATTTTAAGCTTAGCTGTCGTTTGTTCCCCAAAAAGATTTGTTGATAAATAAGTGCACTAGTGTTTTGCTTCTGACAACTTTGAAAGCAGTCAACAAATGACGAGTTCGATAAAAACCAAGGCGGGCATTTAGAATAAATTTGCCGAGTAGGTTTAACTCGAAGATTCATTTTCCTGGCCAGAAGAAGAACACGATGTAACGCCTAGAGTCTCTTTGGGAGTAGCTTCCGGTTTGCAGCGTTAAGGGTGTTATTATAAATGTTATAGTTGTTGCAGTGTAATACTTTATGTATGAGGCCAGCAGTCATGTAGTCTACCCGTTCAATTAGGCTGGGAAGTCCTGATTCTGCTAAAATGTTGCATATAGGTGTTGTAGGGAATGCACATAGGCTTTTCCGCAGAGCAGCATGGTACGGAACACAAAGGAGATTTAAATTGCTTTTGGCACAGCTTCCGTAAATAGGCAGCGCGTAGTCAATAACAGATAAAATGAGTGATTTTACAATATAACAAAGGGTAGAGGTATGTACAAAAGATTTCTTAGAGGAAAAGTATTTTACAATATTAAGGCGCTTTGTTAACTTATTTCTAATGTAGTTACAATGAAATTTAAAATTGTATTTGCTATCAAAGAACACACCTAATATTTTCATTTCGTTAACATTATTTATAGATATATTATTATAGTACAGTTGTATACTCGAACAGCACCTTTTCCGACAAATATGCAGGATACTGCATTTCTCATATGAAATAATCGCTCCCGATTCAAGCGACTATACAGAAATGTCTTGAAGGATTCTATTCAAAATTATTCTGACCGATACCAAGTTATCAAGCTTAGTAAATATTGGAACGTCATCGGCGTAAATACTGTGGTTAATAATGTACTTATTTATAATTTTGCTAATTTCGTCAAAAGCTATAATAAATAAAACCACAGAAAGAGGCGAACCTTGAGGGATTCCATTTTCTAAATTATGTTTGTCGGAAAAGGAACTGTTTATTCTGACCATAAGTCTTCGGTTTGTTAATAAACTTTTAATAAAGTTGTATATCTTAAGGCCTACCCCCCATTTTCTTAACTGTCTGAGGACAATATGTGCTCCAATACGATCGAAAGCTTTTTCGAAATCAAGGGAAAGTGCTGTAACATGCTTCTTACTAGATATAGCACTTGAAGAGAAATGGTTAAAAGATAAAAGTGCATCAACCGTGCTATGTCCTTTTTTAAAGACAACCTGATTAAAATTTAGAAGCTTATGTTTGGAAGCAAACCACAGCAGTCGATTTGCAACTATTTTTTCCAGGATCTTGCTGATACATGGTAGAAGGGATATGGGTCGAAAGTTGGAAGGGTCATCTATTGGTTTATTAGGCTTAGGTATAGGAGATACACAAGCACATTTCCAACTATGAGGAATGACGCCAGAAGAAAAAACTCAGTTGTACAAGTTTACTACTCTAGTCTTAATAGAATCAGATACATTTTTTATCATAACATAATTAATCCTGTCATGCCCAGGAGAGGTGTCCTTGACTTTATTAGCAATATTGTCGAACTCTTGCATATTGATGGTACTGCCAATTTCTCTTGAAGAACGCATGGGGGTTTCCGGGGGACAATATCTTTCATTTAAAATTCTAGATTTATGAACAGCAATGGCATGGGAAAAGTTTTTATCTTCTGAATAGTCAGACCAATGCACAGTGGTAGAAATGGTCAATCTAGCTCCGATTAATTCAAATTTCACAATCTATTTTAACGGAAAAATAGATTTGTATTTGATTACTGATACATCAGATAGATCACTGACATTTTTCATTTTGTTTTGCTCTCAATATTCGCACAGCTGTAAAGCATATGTTGCACCAGATGCTGCCAAAAACCTTTCCGCCTTTTTTAACAAGCAGCTGCAATTGTTCATTAAATTTCTCAAAGTGATTCTAAAATTCTTTTTAATTTTTTTATTTAAAGTTAAAGGTGTGTATTAACGAAAAAAAATGTGTTTGTGTCCAGTGTTTGTGTTTCGTGTTTTAGATTTGTTGTTGTTTAAAGTGCTAGTAAGAATTATAATGTTTTCCAATAAATTCACCTGTTGTAGAGGTAAACTTCTGTGATTCGAATGGAATCGATCTCTTTTTATTTTTTTAAATTAATGTAGAGTGTTGTTATGTGAAATGTCTAAAATGAGATGCACGTTTTTGCAACTTTTTTATAAATTAATTTTTTTAGTTACAATGTCAGTATCTAAGCGAGCGCTATTTTTGGTATGGTATGCGGAACATGACGCTTCTAAAAAATTTTCTGCCGTGGAATCCTATGTTTTCGACATCATAGATAAAAGCAAATATAATGAGGATCAATGCATTGAAATATCCAACAGGGTAAAAAATTTCACAACAAAAATAAGCATGAAATGGTAGACCCAACCCCAAGTACTGGGGTTCTGGATATGAAATCAATGACAATATGACAATGGCTTCTGGATATGAAATCAATACGGACGCCTTTCAGCAGTACGCATACCAAACAGCAACTATTTTTGTTGATTTGTATCCCTGGTTTTTTATGCCCTTATCGGTCCATAAAATTTTAATACATGGTGCAGATATTATTAAATATGCTTCCCTTCCAATAGGTATGATGTCAGAAGAAGCTCTCGAGGCCAGAAATAAAGACCTTAGAAAATATCGCCTACATCACACTCGCAAAAATATTTGTTTCCGAATACCCTTGGTTTTATATGCCTCAATCTGTACATAAAATATTAATACATGGAGAAGAAATTATTGAAAAAGTTTCGCTACCAATAAGAATGATGTCAGAAGAGGCACTTGAGGCAAGAAATAAAGATTTTCGCACTTATAGGCTGAACCACACGCGAAAAGACACGAGATTGCACACAATGGAAGACTTACTGCACGCTCTATTGGTTTCGTCGGATCCTTTTATTACATATAAATCTAAAAGTACCTCGAAATACTCGAAAAAACACATCCAAAAAGATGATGAGGTCAAGCAGCTTCTTTTAAATATGAATGATATACCTGGCGGCCTTAATTCTGAAAGCTCCGACTCTGAATAGTTTTTTTCATTTGCACCTTAGATTCATCTAGTAGTTCCGAAACGGAATAAAAAACTTTTATTACTATTGTTATTACTACAGTTATTTTTTTTTTTGGAATTATAATTAAATTTTTGTTATGAAAACAACAAAAATATATGAAGACTGCATATGGCCAAAAATAGTTATTTCAACAGAAAAAAAATTAAAAACAAAATAAATAAATAAATGTTAAAAAAAACTGTTTTTAAAATTAAAGTTTAATATATTTTCAGCCCAAAGGAATGTGAAACATTAAATATTTTAACTTTACGATGTTTTCCTGAATAAAATAAAAAAGTCTAAAATATGAAAAAAAGTTGCAACTTTCACAAAAAAAAAAAAATATAAATATATTTTTAAAAAACATTTTTTTTGTTTAGCATTGTAGCTTAATCTATTTTCAACTAAAAAAACATATTACACAAACAAAAAAAATTTTTCCCTAAGCTCTATTAATTAAACGCCGCTAAATGAGCCTTTTCGGCCACTGTGCAATGTTTTGCAAATGAAACTGCAACTTTTGTAGAGAAAATAAGTTTATTATTTATCACAAGCTGTGGTATAGTAAAATGACTATAAGAACCCGATAGTTTTTTAACATTTTTCCATATATCTTTAGGAGAAGATGACGGATTGATGGAACTGGCAACACTCATAAAGCTTTCTTTTTTTTTACCTTTTTTTGCATAAAGTTTAAATTTGGCATTTGCTGCTTTATATAGCATGAGGTTTTGGCTGGAGCGAACGCGTTTAAAAGTATACCATGCATCTTGTTTTTTTGTACGTAGCTCAGCAAGCTCCTTATTCCACCAGGGAACACATTTTTTTGTAACGTATGGTTTTGTTTGGGAACAGATGACGTAGCTGCATTAAGAATTATCTTTTTAATCGATGCGGCCTCTTTATTTATGTTGTGACTGGTGGGGTGAAGTAGGTTTTGTTCGTCACACAACAATCTATATTTCTCCCAATCAGCTTTATCGCTTTTAAAATGAGGGATATGAATCTTGTTATTGCTTTTGTCATAGTTCAGATCAAACACTATAGGGTAGTGGTCACTACCACAGAGATTTTCTAAAATTTTCCATGAAAGGAGAGGGTAAATGTTGGTTGACGATACCTTGATATATACATGAGTTAAAGAGCCATGTGTGGAAAAATGCGTCGGAGATTTATCATTTAAGACAATTAAGTCTTGCGAACAGATAAATTCCTCAATTGACTTGCCCCTTTTATTTTGTACAGAAGAACCCCAAAGAGGACTCCAACCATTAACATCTCCACAAAAAATTAGCGGCTGAGGCAATGAAATTAAAATTAATTTAAACTCACTCAGATCAAATTCTTTGCTAGGTGGAAGATAAGCGGATATTATTGTAAAGGTTATATTAGTTTTAATTTCATATGCAATAATGTTTAAACTAGTTTGAATATGGATTCTTTTATGATAAACACCTTTTTTAATGAGCACACCTGTCCCGTGTTTATTCAAATTATTTGTATTATGGAAATAAGCTACATAAGGAGAAGGAGGGGAGGGATTATTGGTGTAGCCAAGGTGTGTTTCTTGTAAAGCTATTATATCGGGTTTAAATTCTGATATAAGCTAAAGAAGCTCATAATAATTATTGAAAAAGCCATTTATATTCCATTGCAAAAATGTGAACATCAGTAAATGGTACAATTTCAAACGTAAATAAGAAACTTAAATTACTGGAATTGGTTATTGCGAGCATCATTCATCAGACGAGTCTGACATATGAGATAATTGAGAAAAAGAAAGAACTCTGTTCATAGATGGAAGAGGGGAAAAATTAAAATTCTAATTTTTCGAATAGTAATTTTTTCGTCTGTAATGGTTTTGGTATTTTTGAGAGAATTATTTGAGTTGTTATAGTCTACTGCGGATAGTGTAATGTCATTTATTGTGCTGTTTTATTTCTCAAAAGAAATATTCTCTTCACTAGATTGTTGGTAAGCTAAGCTGTTTATTGGAAAAAGAGATGTTTGGTTGTTGGAAACTTTTGGGTTTGAAGAGAAGTTTTGCTTGGATTAATGTGTTTGGGATAGAGGTAGTTTGCTTAAAAGTAGCAAGTGGTGATACAGTTAAAGAAAGAGAAGTGCTTGGATAGTTATTTTGTTTGGTGTTCAATGATTTGATGTTGTTATCTTTATTTATTGTTGTTTTTGGTATAGAAGTACTTTGTGTAGTTATTGTAGTAGCAGCATGGGAAGTGTTTGCTAATGTAAGAGCAGCGGCGTAATATGTTGAAGTATTAAGGGGGGGTAGTGTAACTTGTGTACGATAAATATTTCTAGCTTCCATCATAGAGCATTTATTTTTGGTTTTAATAGCTAAAATATCTTTAGCTTGTTTAAATTTTTTGCATTCGCTGGATGATGAAGGATGTTATTCCGAACAATTAGCACACATAATGCGACTACAATCGTCTGGTTGATGTGGGGGCAGTGCACATCCAACACATATTGGCTGATTTTAGCACCATTTTGAAGTGTGACCAAGTAGTTGGCACATTTTGCATCGCATGGGATTAGGGATGTACTCCACGACCTTCACGGAGTGCCATGATACATCTATTTTGTTAGGCAGTTTGTAGGAGTCAAAAGACAAGAGAAGAACACCACTTGGGCTAGGCTTATCATTGATAATTTTATTAAATTTATAAACAGAGGTAACACCTTGATTGCTGAGTTCACTTACTATTTCCTGGTCTGAAACTTTATTAAGATAAGGGGCGTAGATTGTTCCCTTGGATGTGTTAAGTGAAGAATGAAAAGAAAACTAACACCATGTAATTGGGTGGTTGTAAGAAATTTTTGTGCTAATTTTTTGTCTTTAACTAGTAGTAAAAGATTACCATCTCTGAGTTCAGAGATTGATACTACCTCTTTACTTACAAGCTGAATTGCTTTGTGAACCGCAAAACATGAAAAATCCGATATATTTTTATTTTCGTCACTGCACGCTAGAACCAGAAACTTAGGATTAGCAGCCGTGACACTTGGTAATTCAGGGAAAATATTTAGAGAGGAACCATTTATAAGTTTCTTTTTTTTGCGTGGGGTATCGTTTGCAAGTAGTGCAAAACGATTCTCCCTATTGTCCGTGGCCCCTGGGGGCATGTTCATTTATAAAAAAACTCACTAAATAAGAAATAGACAAAATAATTTCTAATAGAATAGAAATGTATAAAGCAAAGCTTTGTCACTATCAACGAAGAGAAAAAGATAGCGGAGTGACCCGCTCACATTATAACAACTTTATATGTTAAACCTCGAGTTCAAAACCTTATACATTTTCAAGTTACGTCTATGGCTGTTCAATGGTTCAAAGGGCTTTTAGTAATTGAGTGACAGTGTTGTTGGGCCTACGGCTGTCATATTCACAATCGTTTCATTGAATCACAGTTGTTATTCCAAAGAAGGCTTGTTGCTGACAGATGCCAGTGTTAGATGTATCCGCAAAATATAACAAAAAAGGGGTTTTCAATAATTTTCCCTATGTATGCAGCATAATTTTCGAACCGTAATTATTCGTACTGTTGATTCTCGCCCAAAAACATTTTTCTTCGCTATCTCTGAGCTAGAGATTTTTGAGTTTTTCTCCTTTATTAGTATTTATGCAATTTACCAAATTTTCTAAGGATGCCTGGTGTAGAGTGATTAATAATGATTTTGCGAGACTATTAAAGCTGATACTATGTAAGCTTAAATATTGAAATATAAATGATTGCATACTTTTAGGATCCCAATTAAAGTTGAGATTAAGTTCAGTTACTACGAGAGTGGTGTATATAAGCCAAGACACAATTTATTTGGAGAGAAAGCTTACTCAAGAACACCTTTCGAAGTGTAGGGAAAATTCGATAATGTTCTAGAATGTTATACTTTAACCATAATAAAGGTATGAATTCAAAGTAGACGTAGTTGAATTTTAATCGTATCAGTGTGTACATCGTATATTTCACTAGTAGCAGTTACAGTAATTTAGTAGTAATAAAGTGATTAAATGAATAATTAAATAAAGTGCAAATTGTACTAAAGTAAACTTTAAGCCTAATATTAAGTATGTAAATAGCAATCATTATCTAAAGTTAGTTATTCTAATTTAACCAGCGATAGTTTGGTTACTACACAATCCTGTGGTACGAATATGAGTATTGAGAGTTAGAGTAAATTGTCAGGAGGGCAATTTCGTTACAATATTATTATTTAGTAAATACTACAACAGTTAGAGTATATATATTTATTATCTGACCGCTACTAATCTGAAATCATTTGTTTAGAGATCTATAAGATAAGCCTGCATAAATCCAATGAAATTATTGTATGTTTCATGTCTGACAATATGTCGATATTTAAATTATACTGTGCAACAAATGTTGAGTTATCGCTTCCAGCGCATATAAATCCAAAACGAAATGAATGAGGTGCACTAACTAATTAAAACAATAGGGCGATTTTTTAATATAAAAAATTATAACAAATAAAAATAAGAATCACATTGTTTTTAAAGATCTGATTTTCCTAATGTGTCCCACAGAATGTATAAAAACTCTGGAATATTCAGAAACATTTTCCTTCAGTTCGATAACTTTAACGATTTTCTAGATACCAACAATGTTGAAAAACTACCTTAAAACACGCTAACTTCGTTCATAAAGCTTAGCTGTGGGAACTGTGATTGGGAATTTCTTTCTGCACTGTGTTATAGATTGGATTGGCGGCTTATCTAAGTTTGTATAAAGAAAATTCTTCAAAATTCTACGATGAATAATTTTCAAAAATCATTAGTTTAAAAAAAAACATCATAAAAGGTTTGTTACTGAAAGGTACCATATCTATCTATCCTTTGGAAGAAGATTAAAAAATGGTTGTTGTTTTACTTCATATTATCTTAATTTTCATTTCGTTTCGTTTTAGTAACCTGAGCAAATTTCTAATGGATACAAAATTTCGTTTTTGACATCATGCCAGACACATGCATTTTAATAGAGGACGTTTCCAGTACTTAAGCAATTTCCATACTTATCAATATTGGCCTTAAAATTTAGCAAATTTTCCACCTAACGCTGCAGTGCGTTCCACTTGAGCATCAGATTCGCTCTCAAGTGCAAATAACCAATAAACTTTAAGTGGATCCTTTACAACTTTACCAATATGTCATTGATTTCTCATTTTGATTCTGAAGCTCATTCGAGTATTTTGTTGTATGCACGCCCTGTTTTCATGCCTTGCCAAAGTGCTGTCTATTATGCACTTCAGTAGCCTTTGGAGTATACTTTAGTGAATGTATTAAAGACCATACACGTATGTTAGGATAGGGATACTTCTTGGCAGTTCTGTTAGGCACTTTTTAGTGCTGTGGCATGAGTATGTTTTGCATTTCGTTTGTAGTGCGGTGCTACTTTACTGGCTTGTTTAGTACCTTTTCCCAAGTGCTCGTCTGTCTGTCCCTGCTGTCTGTCTGTCTAACTGTTATGGAGTTAACATACCAATGCATTTATGTTTTTTCCATTTTTTTGTAATTTCTTTGTCTTTTGGAAGTCTGCTTCAGTGTCTGTCTATGCTTGTTGCCTGTTCAAATGTCAGGCAGACATTTTGCATATTTCCTGCCACTGTTGTTGTCTGTTGTATGGTGTTGATTCCCAAAAGTGTTTATTCGGAGTTGTAGCATCCTATTTGTTTAACGAATACAGTGCGGCGAGTGCATGTGTGTGGATATCTGCCTAGGAACTGAGTTATTTTTAAAGTATTTTGACCACACTCAAATCATCTGCAGAAACCACAATAGTGGTAGCGTAAAGTGAGTATTTTGTAGGTACAGACCCATAAGCATAACAAATAGTTACAAAAAAAAAACGAACAAAAATTAAAAATATATATTCGAATAAAGCATTAAATTGAAGAACTGTTATTATAAATTAAAATGAATTAAAACGTTTTGAGTAAGGCATCCAGCAGACTATGAAAACTAAATATGAGAATAGACAGGACAGAGTGCCGAAAAATCATCACATCATTATACAAATCAAATATTACCAAAAACATTTCTCTTTTAATGAACATAATTGAAAATTATACTTTTTACAAATTTTGAGTATTTGCCTATTTCTGTCTTTTCTCTTCTTAAGGGTGACCTTCAAAGAGAAGTCAATGTCTAGAAACCGACTTATCACAATGTGGTTTCCACATTTTTGCCTATGAAGGGACTTGCCCCTGTACACAAATGAATGACGCTTTGAGAATATTATAAACTGAGAGATAGTGAAGAATATTGGTTACGAAAGTCCTTCCTTTTCACGCAGGGAATCGACTAAAATGCTGATTATTTAATAAAAATAAATGCCATCACATGTATCAGAATAAAATAAAAATTTTGTTTGGCTGTCCACCTGAATGGCCAATTGAAAACTGTTCATCGTTTTGTTTATTTCTCCACAATCGTTCCTCGTTTTTAAACTAAATTATTATTGAAAATGCAGATTATGTAAGCTAACCTCTCCCAAAATGAAATTGGGACACAAGACTTTGTTTTATGATACAAATGAAAACTTTTTGGAAGGATCGATCGTAGAGCAGTAAGTTTGCAGCAGATAAAACTTTAGAACACAAAATACGGTTGTAGTCTAAGTAAAGAAAACTTTCTTAACCAATTGTTGATATACTCTCTACTTTGCTTTCAATATTTGAAAATCAAACGATATTTCAACAATAACCTTTCGGATTCCCATCATCGACTATTTGAATCAATTCGACATTTCCTTGCAAGAACAAATTCATCTCGTATTGTGAATTGAGATAACATTCTTTGAGACTAACCTTAAAAACAGTTTGTTTAATATTCCGATTTTGTATATAGTATCTGAGCAGAGAGGAAAATGATTTGACATATAAAATATTTTAACCAAGTATCAAGTTCTAAGAGAAATGTTTGAAAGAAATAATTGAAATATTTTCGTAACTATTTTCAGTTATCAATTACATTCCAGGTCTTATTCAAATTAAACTACCAGAGTTATATTTTATTAATATTTTGGTCCTGGCTGCTATCACATTTAATAATCATTTGGGTTCTGCCTGCGCAAGTTTCAGCCAATTGTAAATACAATTCGGGAATCAATCTAATTTTGTCAAAGCAGTCAGAGAGAATAGACGTATCGATTTTCGTTTGGTTTTATTGGCATAAATAGCGAAAGCCCAGAATTTTCTTTCGAACATCACTCATATTGTTGAGCAGGAAAGTTATGAATATATTTTTATATATGTTGAAATATGTTGGATTTAAAAAAAAAAGCAAATTATAAAAAAGCACTATTCTCGAATTTGAGGATCTACCAAAATAATTTTGAGTTTTACACAACTAATAATGCTAACATCTGCCTGTGTCCTAGAAGCTTCTTAGTTCCACGGCCATGGCGAATTTGAGACCAATAGATCCGTTTGGAATAAACCCTTTTTTAGTAACTGCACTATTTATTATTATCAAGCTATTTAGAACTACATTTAATCGCAATACTATACAATATTACCCTTATATTAGTTCCTTGCGTTTTGAGTATTGTCAAATACACCATCCAAAATAAACACAATATCTGTACGAGCGCTGCAACGAATCAAATCAACTGCTGCTCTAATCAACCTTCCGTGAACCACTTCTTCAAGAAAATTTGCTCTCTACTATAGATTTCGTTTTTGAAGTGAAGTTTTGCGGAAGGTTCTTTAGTATAGATTTGTGTTGGTCAGTATAGTCCCTTGAATAATGGATTATACTCCATATTTAATGGTGGGATCAAAATAGAGCTTTTATATCGGAAATTTTCTGAGAAGGAAAGTGACAAATATATATCAACTACATCTTTCGGTATGATAAAAATCAAAGTTTTGGTGAACCGACTCCAAAGAAAGAGAGCACACTTTAATACTCCGGAAAGGTAAAATTTCAGTGTATAGAGATGCAAAATGAATTTTTACGTTTGACTACTTAGAAAGGGAAAACGATTAATGCCGAGGATTAGCAACAGCTGAAGGCAGCGAATTTTCTCCTACCATGGTTAGACACAGCATTAATACCTCAAAAACTGGGCCAGATGAGGTTCCAATGATAAAACATTCTACATATTCGCCAGATTTGGGTACGTTGCAATTCCACCTGTTTCCAGAACTCAAAACAGTTGGCTGGCCACCGATACCATTCCAATATTGACACGAAAAGTGCCGAAAGTAGATCTTCGGGATAACCCATTCTGAAAAGTATCCAGCAGCTAAAGCAAAGATTGAAAAAGTGAATTTAGTTTAAAAAAAATGCTTTTCAATATTTAATACATACAAGAAACTTTACTGCTCGCCCTTGTATTGGGCAGAGTCGCTTGAAAGTTTACTGCCATTTGAAATATGACCCACAATTTATTTTTGGCATTTTAGCCATTTATGTAGCGGCAAATCGAACGCCACGACAGAGCGAGTGCAGAAAGAGAGTGTAGACATAGCCAGTCAAAAAAAAGTTTTCAAATTAACAAACATTCCTATTTATTTGCATGTTTCTTTCACTGTTTACTAAACTGCTTGCAATCGCTCCTGCCAACATTGTAAAAGCAAAAGAACTCTGCTGACACTGACTCCATACAACACGGTGACTGGTTCATGTGCCGCGGCAATGAATACTTTTTCGGTTTCATTTTGGTTTATGCGCAACTGAATAAATATACTTTATTTTTATTTCTTTCTTTGAAGCCACTTTTACACTCATTTTTATGTAGTTTTGCAGCAGAAATTTTTATTTCAATATTTGCCGCTTCATTTTTTGTAGCATACTTTCCGGCTGCAAGGCATGAATAAGCACGAAAAAGAGCGTATTTAAGTGTACACCTGAACGACGCCACAATGTTGGCCAAAAAGGATTTATTACGTTTAATGCACTTTTTTGCTCAATTCTACTTTTGTGCTTTTACTGAAAAGCTTGAAAGTGTTGCGGAAAACTTATCGTTTGGTGATGAATTCAAGAGAGCACGTTGTGCATATTCATCAATGATATACGAGGTGTGATCAAAAGATAACCGTTATTTTCATCTTTTCGTGAGTTACGTATGTTCGATGTTCGCATTTTTTTTTAAATGTTGGTACACATGTCTGTTATATATGCTGGCAATACCAACCATTTTGGATTGTCAGTTTGTTTTTGTCAGATAAAAAGGTTAGTCGTGTTTTGGTGTGCTATTCGATTTTGTATTATTCGAAAAAATGGATCAAAGAAACTGTATTCAGTTTTATGTAAAAAATGAAATTAAATGCGCAAGGACATTTGAAATGTTGACTGTGGCCTTTGGCGAGTCTACTATGAGCAGAACACTAGTTCAATTGTGATATAACCGGTTTAAGGAAGGCCGAGAAGATGTCAATGACGATGCTCGTCCTGGTCGCCCGAGCACGTCAACAACCGATGAAAACATTGACGCAGTGACGAAAATGAGTTTGGATAATCGTCGAATCACTATCAGAGAGGTTGCTGATGATGTTGGCATATCGTTCGGCTCATGCTAAGCAATTTTTACGGATGTTTTAGGCATGAAACGAAGATTGTTGCAAAATTGCTAAATTTTGAGCAAAAACAACGTCGCATGGACATCGCTCAGGAGCTGTTTTTGGCCAAAAACAAAACCGTTATCATGCCTCAACCACCGTATTTACCGGACTTGGCCCCTGCTGACTTTCCTCTTTCCAAAACTGAAGACACCGATGAAAGGATAGCGTTTTGCTACGATTGAGGAGATAAAAGAAAAATCGAAACAGGAGCTGTTGGTGATACCAAAAAAAGCGTTTCAGAAATGTTTCGAGGATTGAAAAAAATTCTGGCATAAGTGTATTATATCTGAGGGGAATTACTTTGAAGGGGACAAGATAGTTGTTGATGAATAAATAAATACTTTATTTTTTTTTATCACACAATAACGGTTCTTTTGTGATCACACCTCGTACATACAAGTACATGTATCAATTTGTCAAATGTGTGTTTTGTATTTCTTCTTTAAAAACTTGTATTTCTTCTAAATAATACAAATTGGTACTTGAAGAGTTTATTAGGGATGAATTAAAATAGTAACGAATATGTGGCTAAACCTTCACCGGAAAAATATGAATATAATTGAAATTGCCCCTCTATAAGTCATCTCCAGATATACAAATTTGAGGATTAGCAAACTTACAGATTTACCATAATAAACACACGATATTTATGTGAAATATAAATATAAAAGGGGCGGCTAATTGTGGCTTTTAAAGTTTTTAAGTACTTAATATGAGTTTCCTTTATATACACCCACCTGGTCACCATTCCACCTGGTCACGACCTTAAGTATTACTATATTTAATTCAATAATTGAAATTCCACAGCTTTGTCTGGCAAATTTTCATATTTTGATTATAATGGAAACATTGATTTTATCTATAAATCAGAGAACCCTGGGGTTATATACTGTGTAGGTTGTTTTATTTAGTACAACGATGCCGCTGGCCACACTGAAATTTAAAAAAAAAAAACCATTCAAACATAGAAAATTAAATATTTTTGATCATATATATAAGTATATATAGTTATTATATACTTTATTACATGAAATGCTTCCTAAGAAGATAACATTTTGAATTTTGATTCAGTATTCTGTTTGCTAGGTTTAAGTATTTGTTTTTCCGATATTCTCTATAGTGCCTCTGGTTGTCACCAAAATAGTTTATATGATAACAGAGTTTAGGGGCATTTGGCAACAAGTGGTGAGGATTTTACAGAAAGCACAATTGTTTCCCCATAGCTGTGTCATACAAATTTAATGGCGCAGAATTTGTCAAAAAATACAAAATGGTATGACAAATTGTGGAGTACTCCCTGCCACAAACGGATTATATCAAATATGTTGTAGGAAGTTCCCGTGAAGAGAATTACTCATTTAAAAAAGAAATCCCTTAACCCCACTAAATCAGAGATCAGTATTATAATTTATAGCAAAATATATTTTGGATGTGCAGCTTTAATGGATATACTCGTACAGTTCAGTATATTGTAGGAATGGAAATTTACAAATAAATCAACAAATTTTATTCATATATATTGAATATATTAAATATTGAATGCTATTAAATGTCTGTCACTAAAGTTGAATTAATAGGAGTCAACTAATTGAATTAGAAATTGAAATTAGCAGGACATCCATCCAAATTTTCTGAAGAACTAAGTTAGCTACTGTCATTGTTGGGATCATTGCTTTTATAATAGATGCCTCTGTTCAAATATGTAAAACTGTGTAAATGCACTTGACTTGTTCGCATCATTTTGAGTACATTTTCAATTGTAATAATTTAAATACCAATAGAACACAGTTAAATCTCTTAAAGAATAAATTATGAATCTAAACTCCAGAGTTTGATTTAAAGCAATTATAATTTCAGAACATTTAATTATTTCATTTTAAACCCAATTTGGAATCCAAAATAAGCGCTGCGAAAATCACTGCAATAAACACGCTTTCAATTAATGTCCTTTCATAATTAATAGCACCGCAGGATATTTTCGACAAGTTAAGCAACGCGTTTATAATTACGTTTAGTGAAGCCTTAATGCTATCAACGCTGGAACACCGTAGGATATCGCAGCGGACATGCTGTTTGTTACCTCATTTTGAAGAAACATAATTTCAAGGATAATTTGGCTAAGTAAATATTACGAGTGAGATTGAAAATTGTTTGAACTACTCTGGTTTTTACCTCAAGCATAATTGCGTAATATTTCAATTTATTTTTAGCAAGAAAACTGCTCGAAAACGTGTCAAAATTTCGCTTTGTTCTACGGAAATGTATTTTATTTGAAGGAAAAAAATAAAGAAAAAGAGGCAGGATACTTTTTCATGCGAGGTGGGGAGAAATTAATTTTATTTTCATTAAATTGTGTAATGAGTTTAGAAATTATGTGTTGCGCTTAGTGAATCTGGAATATTTTTTATACGTGTAGCTTGGTGCGATCCGTCCTTTAAAGTAGTGTAGAGGTGCGCACCACTCTATTATTTTATAAAAGTCTCGCTCTAGCATGTACGAGGGTGGATTGATATTGAAGCTACCTAAGTAAGAAAAAATCATTTTTTTTTTCAAAAATCATTTACTTCTCAACATAGTCTCCTTTTACTTCGACATACTTAGTAAGACGATATTCCAACTTTTTTATACCATCTGAATAATACGATTTACAAAATACAAAATACGCGTTAGTTTCGGTAATCACTTCTTCGTTTGAGATGAATCTTTTTCCTGCGAGCCATTTTTTCAAGTTTGGAAATAGGAAAAAGTCACTAGGAGCTAAATCTGGACTATAAGGTGGATGATTAACCAAATCGAAGTGTATTTCACGTAATTTTAGCATCGTATCTAATGCTGTGTGAACCGGTGTGTTGTCTTGAAGAAAGAGCATTTTTTTCTTCTTTAAATGTGGTCGTTTTTCCTTGATTGCATCAATCAATTGATCCAATAATGCACGATAATACTTTCCTGTGATTGTGGATCCTTTTTCAAGATAATCGATGAGCAATATTCCGTGTGCATCCCAAAATACAGTGGCCATAACCTTGCCAGCCGATTTCACTGCCTTCGCCTTCTTCGGAGCACTTCCACCAGCTTCTACCCATTGTTTCGATTAATTTTTGGTTTCAGGTGTGTAGTGGTGGACCCACGTTTCATCAAAAGTTATTAATCGACGCCAAAAATCAACAGGATTACGCTTTATCATGTCCAAACACCGCTGTGAAGTGGTCTGTCGAACTCGTTTTTGTTCGACACTGAGCAAACGCGGCACCCATCTTGCCGATAGCTTTTTCATATGCAAATGTTCATGCAAAATGTTGAACACACGTTCATATGATATGTTTACCATTTCAACAATCTCACGCAACTTGATTCGGCGATCATTCATAACGATATCGAGGATTTTCTTGATATTTTCTTCAGTAACCACCTCTTTTGGCCTTCCTGTTGATGGTATTGTTGCAGTGCTTGTTCGGCCGCGTTTAAATTCAGCAATCCAATATTTTACCATGTAATCTGACGGAGCAGACTCACCGTAATGTTTATCGAGCATTTCTTTTGTCTCTAACGCCGTTTTCCCTTTCAAATAATAGTGTTTAATCACTGCACGAAATTCCCTTTTTTCCATTTGTCAAGAAACACAAAAGTTGCTTACTTCAAACGACTACAACAAATAAACTAATCGATGAATTTGGGTGAAATTTTAACAGCTGACGTTCGATAGATCGCAATTTCTAAAAAAAAAAGTATTTGTGTTTGTGCTGCCATCTAGCGCTAGGTAGCTTCAATATCAATCCGCCCTCGTACACTTTTTACATTTTAGTTTGGGACCAAACATACGCCCATAAAGTCTGCAGCTGCTCACTTTGCATTTGTCACTGCTTTCAAGTGAAATACAAGAAATAAATTTTCTGAAAAATGCCAAAAAGTGTTTTCCCTTTGCGATTCGCTCTTGTTTAAAAAAGAAAGGTTACTAATAGAATTAGGCTAAAAGTGAAACGTTAAACGAACACGACATGGCTTTTAAGTTTATTGCACCAGTACGCAATCATTTGACCCTCCAGTTTTCTGGACTGGTTGTGGCTGTAGCTTGAGTTGGATAAGGTTTCACTGTGGGGATTACAAGTACTAGCAACATGAGCACTTCTGTTCTGTTTTGTTTTGTTTTTAGGGTTTTGCATTCTTTGTCACAGTTCATAATATAAAAAGCTTTTAGTCTGGCGCTAATTTAATAATTTTTGGAGACAAACCTAATGGCAACGAAAACGGACATTTGACTCACTCCTAGTTGTACACAGTGAGCAATTATCAAAGGGTTTACATTCAACAAAAACCCAAACGAAAAAATAAAGAAAATAAAAAACGTATTCATATTTAATCAGCTCGAGTTATGATTTATAACTTTAAACAAAAAAAATCGTTAAGAAATTTAGAACTTTATTTGGTTCAAATTGTGATTCAATTGATGAAGCTCCGATTTATGCCGTTTGGTACTTCCTGGAGAACTTCCAACGATTCTAAGACTATGTCTAGTCTGGCTTAAAAGTTTTCTCAGACTTCGTTTTCGTGCAATCCTACGTCGTTTAGCACAGTATTTTATTATAGAACAGACACCAGAAACTAGCATTCTGTGATTTATCGTGTGGGTAAAAAATTAATTTCATCGATAAGTGACTTTTTTGAATGAATATCCCAAACAGTATTATCATTTATGGATCTGAAACAATCCACAAATAAATTCGTGAATGTGTTCTTCCTCAAAAATGTATTATATGCTGCAGATGGTGGGTTAAAGGGAGGCATCTTATCAACCTCCTTAGTAGAATGAGGGAGAGAATTATCACCAATGGGGGAGGTATGTAGCGAGCGATGATTAATCTTGTTTTCCACATGAATTTCCATGATAATGTTTTTATGAAAACGGATCTACGTGATATTTAGAGAGGTAACAATCATATTATTGAGAGATAAGTTTCCAGAATACATTATTTCAGGAAATTACTGAAAATATCTTACGACTTTCGAGTTTTGAGACATTCGTTATACCGATAAACCACTATTCAAGAACTAAAACAGGCTGCACGATGCGAAATTGCTCCTGAGCCTAATTATATTAAAATGCCTGTATTACTGGGACCTATTGGGTGCACGATACTAGGAAAAGCTAGGGTGGCCATTTGAACAATATGTTTGGGCATAGCGTAGCCAATTCAACAATTAAACAATTGATTTTCAACCAGTTTTTCGAAAATCTAAATCGAGCAGAAAGGTTTCTAGTATATTAAAATAGCATGTGCTTTTATAGCTCGTTCCACATTTTCGTTATGGGAACGTTTTCAAATGTGAGTTTTTGGTTTCCAAACGACATTTATGTTCAGATTACTCTAGCAAATTATCGTGAGTACACAAATATACCTCAACAACGCTCTTGAATAATGGACAGTTTATTGAGGGAATAACATAACTCTTCCGATTTATGACGAAGCGTATTCTGGATGTGTATGTAGATTGTCATATTCGGTGAGAAAATAACACAAAACATGTTCATGAAATAAAGCATCAAAATACATTTTGATGCTTTATTTTCTATTTAGACTGGAGTTCGGATTACCGTCCATGAATCTCGTTTCCGAGCTGTATTTACTTCCAAATATACGAGCTAACGAACTTGAAGACATGTCATTTTAACAGGTTGGCAATACATACGAACCAATTTGGCAATTATATATAATATTTCTCACGAAACGCACCAGTCACTTCTAATATCGTGCTATTTTGGTCCTATGGATTTGTCTCCAATATATCCAGAGATATATGACATCGTCTCCACTCAAAACAAAGGGATAATTTTTGTTCATAGAATATTATTTCATAATTTTGTGTACAATTTCGATTGTACCACATTACGTAAAATACACTTCGTTCTAGGTTTCATCATATTATTTCAGGCAGCACAATGAACAATTTTATCACAAGTTTCTTACTCGGAAGCGACTAGGATGGCTGAAGAACCATATTATATATAGTGGAATACTTAAATTTATTCCTGCACTTTCTTAGAATCACTGTCACTTCTGTTTATGTGACTTGCAAGTTCTCCATCTATATGAAATGTCCATTCTGTATCTACATTTCCATTATTCACAAAACACAATCTCCCCAATTGCATCACTCCGACAGAAATTGAGATATTATTTATTACTTTTTACCTATTTCAAGTGAACGTTTGTGCACTTGTCATGCATGCTTGTTTTTATTATTTATTGCCTTTGTTACATTACTTTTGCTGTCCGTCTATTCACTGCCTACCCCTTCCTTAAAATATCTGTGGCGACTTTAATAATGCATGGATGTGTGTGCAATTCATAAATATTTCACTGCCACTTGATTACCTATGTTCCTAGGTTTCTGTTTTGATTGTTTTTATTAATTCATTTAAAATTCATTGCAATTTGCATGTAAACAAACAAATTTCGATTTTACAAGCATGCATTTAATTGACCAGCATTGAAAAATATTTGAGGATTTTATCTGCAGTCCATGTTGAATGTCACAATTCTGCAGAGTCACATTAAAAGGAATTCAATGGAGCTCCTGCCAAATGTTGGTTTATCAGTTTATCAAAAGATGGAACACAGTTTAAAAATTTAAAAAAATTATATTTCACATTTATTCTAATTTGAAGACAACAGAAAAATGTCTGCAACTTAAAAGTTGCAGAAAAATGTGTGGAACTAAAGCGGCTAGACCTCTTAGACGTGGTTCAAGTAATTTTTGGTTTTCTTTAAATGGTTTGGTTTTTTTTAAATAATCGTCAGCACGCATGAACAACCTTTGTATTCTAGTCCCTGGTCAAATTGCTCTAAGTTAGTTGTATTTTCAGCAGATGCTTCTGGCGCTTTGCTTTTGTTTGATTATTCACTTGGATACTTTTGCTGTTCGGTATACTATGAAATGACACTATGATGTCTTTCCTTTGTCTTACAAAAACTCAAAAATTTTTGGTCAAATGTGTAATTGTGTAACACAGTAATTCCTTAAATCTAAATTTGGGCGTTATTGTTAGCAGGGAAGAGCATTTTTTTCAGAAAGAATATTTTAACTTCATACTTTATTGTTTTGTAAATTTCTCATTTGCAAGACACCAAACATAAATAATTCAAAGAAAGTATTGGCTAAAAAGAAACACTGCTCTACTAGAAACATGTAAAGCTTATCTGAGTGTTTAAACTTACTTTGTATTCATTTATTAACATAAAACGACAATTAGCAATTTATGTATGCACCTTCCGAGACTGTAATATAAAAATTACTTCCTAAATCCTTTATGCACTAAAAGCATGTCGTGCGACAGAATACGAAGCTTAATTAAAATTCGATGGAATCGTGTGTTTTCATGTTCGACAATATTTTTAATTGAAAATAATTACTAACGCTGTGCAAGGAAAATTAACAAAAATTATACGAAAACAAGTTAAAGATATTATGTGGAAAAGAATTTGGAATTGGATGAGGTGTGATTTCTTTTAGTGTATTTGCAATAAAAAATTATTGTCATATTAATATAGAAACCCATACGAAACTTTTTGAAGACTATATTTCAAAGTTCTCTGTGAAATTTCTAAATGAGGAAGAAGACAAAAAATACTTTTATTATTTTAATAATATAAATACTGGTAATACTGGAAAAAAGCTGCGATCAATTTTGTATTCAGGAATCATTAACATTTAATTTAAAACGTGCTAGAAAAAAATTATTGAGTATATCTCCAAATTTTAATCGAAAATTACTAATGACAATAGATGTTCTAATAGCTTTTCTAATATGTAGTTGTGTTTAATATTTTAAAATTCGATCTATCGTAAAATACAGAACAGTTCCATTGGGGATTTTTGCAGTTATTAAAATTCATAAGCAGATACTTATAAGTAAACTTTTTTTAAATTTATTAGAATTTTAATAACCACTGAAAAAAGGATGTCCAATTATATGCAACTCAAACTCCATTTTAATTTTTTGTGTTTGAAAACTATAAATTTATATCTGGTAATGATTTTCTACTGATTTATTTCTCCTGTAGTCATTCAGTGTAGTTTAACACTCATTCTGCTACAAATATTGTAAAAGAGTAAGTAAAGAATTCGCTCCGTGCATCGTGCACCCACAGTTCTAGCATGATACTGCTAAAGGCAGCGTCTGCATTTATTCATGCTTTGAGTAGTGGCTTTGGTTTCTTTTAGTTTATTTGGTGTAGACTCTTTCTATACCAAACACCTTTGTACCACAATTTGAAAAACTGCTTCCATTCTGTTTCAAACGCAGTTTTTTGAATGGGTGTTTCCACTGAAAGAGAGTGTGAACAAATTTCGGTGAGTTTTTCACTCCTACTTCTGCTTCTTTATTCCTTATCTAAATTAAATTTATTGCATTTTGATAGCGAACGTAATTGAACAACGAAAAACACAACAATAAAAACGAATGTAAGAAAATGCAGAAATAAATCACAATCGATTTCCTTCGTTTCATTATCGAATAAATGAAACCAAAAGAAAGGAATTCAGCAAATTTACAGGAATTAAATTCTGGAACCTTTTTCATCTCCTGTAAGTAATCTAATTTCTCGAAGAAAGAAATTTAAAAAATATGAAGCATGAAATTTCTAAACAGGCTCATACTAAAGAGTTGATGCACTCAACTGGCACCGGTGTACGATTCCTTGACTATGGGAGTAATAAGCACTTCGTTAGCGTCGAGCGTTTAAGTGGAGCAAATAGAATAATTCAGTTGCTCCCGGAATATTTTCACAAGCGATGAAGTTTCAAATATTTGTTTACGCGCTGCACCTTAGAAAAATTAATAATACCAATTTTTCTGCATTTTGCACCTCGTTTTCCAACTCAAACTCGTTGGCGGTTGGTTGCATTTGTCACAGCCACTGGCTTCGCAAATAAATTCGAAATTTGCTGAAAATTTTTTTTGTATCGTAACCATTTGGCAAGCTCTGCACAGAAACGGAGGAGCAGTTGTAGTGAGAAATTGGTGACAAGCAGAAAAACACTTCATAGAAGAGCCATTGAACGAGGAGTCACTTCTCCTTGCCATTGCAGTTTTGTTTGCCAAGAAGGAAGAAATAAAAACCCAGGCACAGTACAAACTGAAATTATTGGCGTGAAAAAAAGGTGCAAAATTGTAAATGTGCAATCAAATGAAAGAAAACCAATAATCGAAAAAATGCCAGTGCAGTGTAAGGAAAATTATTGGTTTCCAACATAGCAGCCAGGAAGTGTATGAGTGGTTGTTTGGTTGTTTGGTGCGGATGGAAGGCATTGAAAACTATGGTATGGATGGAGCGCAGAGAATATTATGTGCGACATGCTCTTGGCAATAAATTTTGATGATGCCGGTGTTGTTTATGTGTACGAATTTAAAGGGGAGACGGACAGAACATGAATTAAGCTTGAATGAAGGAGATACTAAATCGATGTGGCAACAAATAACGCTGCGTATGTGGTATGTTGGTCAAATAATATAAAGATATTGCTCAAGTCTGGCGTTAATCTGCATCTCCAATTAAACTATAATTAATGTTATAAAGTTCGTATATGTTTTTATTAGTGATTCCTGAGGCCCATTTCCAGTCTAGTATTCGCTGCAAGTATTCTGAATTTACCTACACTTATTGATTAGTAAGCAATGTAGTAGAGATCCCCCCCGTTGATTTTAGATGGTCTGATCCACCTAAATTGACATTTCTCGCAGACAATCATTTTGAAATCGTTTTTTATAAAATCGGATTGTTTGTCTTCTTATCAGAGTTGTGGCGGCAGTCTGTTGGAAACATATGTTGTTCCTTTATGTATTTGCTTTAATAATGTGGTTGCATAAGCGATTTCGTTCTTAGCGCCTTCTGCAATACTTCCTCTTCCTCGGACTATGTTTTTACATCAGGATGAGGACAAGTGGCGTGTCCGAAATAGCTATAAGATCTGCCAAAAAATGTTTCAATAATTCTTCTTCTTCTTCTGAGAAATTATTACGGTGGCATAACCACATACGCAATTGCAACTACTGTTGTAACTTGTCTTGTCTATAAATTCGTTACAAAAATAATCTTCATATACACAGAATTGACAACTATCGACTTACTCACATAAATTCGTTTTATTTATACTCAATAGATGTGCTCATTTTATAAACTAAAAAAAGAGTTCAACAACATAATTATTCATTGAATTGATGTTTCTCCTTCTGAATCAATTTTTATTTCAACTATATATTTAATAAAATATAAAAATTTTTTTAACTATAATTATTGGACAAATTTTTTTGGCCGTTTTTTTGAATTATTTCAAGGAACATTTTCTCTTCTTTGCTCTGCTGAAAAATCAGCAAGTGGAAAATGCTTCGATTACAATATTCAACTCGCATTGCTTCTTCTAGTAATCAGGAGTTCGCTGTTTAGTATGTAAGACCAATTTTTACCTATTTAAATAATAATAAAATACAGATTTACGGAAATACCTTCCATCAACCATAAAAATATTTCTTAGAATTCAGTTAAGTTCTTCAAACATCATTTGTCTTCTGGCGACTATCATTATCGCTCGAGGCAACCGAAAAAGAAACAACTCAACTTCGTTTTCCATTAGCACACCACACTCGCTTTACTTACTCACACTTCGCTCTCTGTGTAACATCGCCTTGTTTGCCGCCACACAAAGCATAAAGTCAAATGCCATAATAACACATTTCACTATTAATCATCATTATTTCAATCAACATTTATTAATATGGACCTTACATTTACACGAAATGCACATTTCTATATTTTCGCTTTGACATTTTAACCCCCAATTTCATTGCTCATTTCCAGGAACCATTTTCAATTTCCACTTCTGGCCTTTGTTTATACTGTCAGTTGACAGCGTCCCCTTCCATTCGAACTTGTATACGACTCATTTGTCTTGCCATATTAATAATTCTCTTTTATAAGTGCGTAACCAAAAATTATACTAGGAGGGAAGCAGAGGGTTTTGCAAGGTTCGACCATGGTTGAAATTTAAAATTTCCATAGAATTTTGCTTGGGAGAAGGGTACACCAGCAGCATTCATTGTGTACATCGGTCTTTGCATCCTTTGTGTTTTTAATATTATCCGAAATGTGCTCGTTTCCAAACAGCCATCGCACAAAATATAATATCCCTTAAACAGGTTATTTGCCCTTCTACTCCACGGACCCAGATATGTCAACCATGTTTATGCTTCCCTTTGGAACAATTCATATCATTCATTTTCATTTTGTACCTTTGAAGTTAATAATCTGAGGAATTTTTACTACTGCCACTGCAAGTTCCAAGTTAGAATAAACGTCGACGGCGGTAAGGACTCGACTTTTGACTAGAACATTAATAAAAATTCTTCAACGACGGGCAATTAATATAATGGTAGCAGAGTGAAGATCTGCTAACTGAGGATATTGTCTTTGATGAAGATGGATTTTTATTCAAAAAATTTTGACAAAGGAAATTGTTGAGAGAAATAAGGTTATGTATTTTTCTAGGTGTTCTCTTATAAAATTTTTTAATGAAGAAGAGAGAAAAGAAAATAAAACGATGCTTCAAAAAATTGACTTTTGCTGTTGGATATTTAGAGATGCTGACAATTGCTCACTGAGTTGTTGCTCTGTACGAATAAACTAAAAAGACAATATGACCATGCAAAAAGTGGGAACAATCTTAACAAACCAATATATTATCCGCAGAAAAACAGTTAACAAGAAAAGATTTTCAGCACTCTGAAATAATTTGTTTAAATATTAACTTTATTAAAAGAATATTGAAATCTATGTTTTTCAGTATACTGGCTAGATTTCTAATACTTGAATATGTTTATCTATATTTCAATCCTGATAATGAAATTAGTATAAACATCTCTTAAGGGTTTCTAAATACTAATTAATTGGTTGGCAATTTATGAGTTACAATTGTTCAAAATTGGCGTAATACAATGAAACGGGATACTCTCTTCCCTAAGATAATTCAATTGGGATTGGTCGATAGATCTTAAGGTAAAACAAATACAGAAGTTTCCCTATACATTTGAAAGATAATTATTAGAAGCATACTAAGTCAACAGTTAATTCCGTTAAAAGATGGTATATGACTGAACTTATTCTTCCGGGAATTGGATTGGATTATTGGATTGCGGGCAGTGCAGTATTCAGGGGAATTAAATAGTTAATGAACTGGTAATCTGTAGATTTACGGGTGAAATCGGAAGTGAGAGTGCAGCTCAGCCGCCTGCAAAACTTCCAAGTGCATCCTAAGGAGTCCGAATAGGAAAAAAATGATTTCCTTGCAACATCTTCGATCTATGGTCGGGCATTATTGAGAGTCTATACTGATTTTCCTCTCTGGGGGAAGAACGAGGCAATACACAGCATTTTCTCTGTGTTTGTCCTGCCTTTGCCAGAAACAAAAGGCCCTTACTAGGATCAGATGAACTGTGAATGCACAGGACATATTCTTATCCTTACACATATTTCTACGATTAATTAGATTCAAATAAATTCTAAAGTGTAACTTCCCCTTTCGTAACTCCTCTAACTCGTCCCTCTTATATTTCTCCTATCTTCAGACTTAAAGCACAATCAGTATCACTTGCCTGGGTGCTTGGAGAACTCTTTTTAAGGCGGATATCCGGCATACCGCACTTCTATATATCTATCTATGTATATATTTAAGTCAGTTGGTAAGTGCTCTTGTAGTAAAATATTATCATTGATGATACAGGACTACTTAAGACCCTTATTTAGAAACTATTTATAACAAAGCTACATACATATGTGGAATATACAATTGACACTGAAACAGAAATCATTTCACCGAAGTGGTAGCTTTTATATATTACAATACTCCAGCCATCTTATCACACTGTATGGATACGAATCTTCAGTGAGATGAAAACAGTAGGCACAAATAATGTACTCAAACGGAAACTTTTGTTATTTTAAAGAACACTTAAAGCAACGCGAATGAAAATATATGAAGCCAACTTGAAGAAATATGTATTTATGCCATCAATCTCACCACTCAAAACAATAACAAAGTAGCTGCTGCAGCTGTCAAGGGTTCAAGTTGTTTCTGTTGCCAAATAAAGTAAACCGCAATTTGAATGAATATGTCTAACACAAACCACAGATAACCACAGAGAAGAGTAGTCGTACACACAACAGAAGAGGGTTGGGATTGTAATAAGTGTTCTTCTTGTAGCTACAAAATACGAACATTTAAATTCAATCTCTGCTCAACGCTTCCAAACCCCACAAAAGTATCGGGGGTCTTCTCTAAATAAAATAACATTAACATTATTTGCAATTATTATTATTTAATAAGTGTATAAGAAGACGCTTAACCCACAGCATTCACAACACGAGGAAAAAGAGGCAATGCGGCAGGAGATACATACATGAATTTTCCCCATACCCCGATTTACGGCATTATAAACCCATAAGCTACTCAAACAGACTTCATGTGCTGCACTCCGCACACCAAACCCCACAGAACAGACACAGTCCACGCCGCGAATTGTATGAATGTGAAAAAGTGTCATTTGTCAGAGAGAGCGAGAGAGAGAGAGAGAGAGCGTAGGAAGCTGAACAAACATTTGAACCTGAAATCCTTACAACGCTGTCAAAATTATCATAAGGCGCTTCAAAATCAGAAAATTTCAGTTTTCCATTTGCTGCTTGAATATTGTGAAAGGAGGAAAAACACAGTTGAGTGGCACGTCCTTCGTGCCCTCAAATTGGAGAGCGAGTAAGACAGAGTGACGATAGGGGCAATAATGGCACGAAAATCAGTGTTTTAGGGCAGTAAATAGTAGGAAAGAAAATTGGTTAAGAAGCAACAAGGAAACGCTGAAGTTCTTGCATCTTCAAGCAGTTTATAAATCTCGGTCTCATTTGGCGCAATGATAAATTGGCAAATTTATTTGGGTCACAACGCATCGCATTCATCATCATTTGGTGGCCAGCAAAAATTCATATCCAAGTGGCAGAGGTTGGAAAATTGCCGCTAAGGCTTTTTGTGCTGCGTCCGCAATGAGAATTGAAAATTTGTTGGGGAGCTGAAGCAGCACATTTGCGAAATTAATTCATTTTCCAAAGGGAAACCTCTCAAACTATATTCTTAGAGCTCATTTGCTGTGAAATTTTCGGCTTCAGTCCATTTTCTATTTTGGCACTGTCACTGGTACTTAATATAGTAATAAAGTATTTGTGTGTTAACTAGTCGGAGTTGTGTCAAAGGTATGTCATCGTCATGGAAGAAGCAACAATGCCAGCAGGACGTTCATTATCTTTGCTATTATTACTTTTGTTTGGATTTTTGCTGTTTACTGGTCAGGACTGTAATTTCAATCGAAATAACATTTCCAAAATTGATATTAATGGCTATTGTTTTGAGGGCATGGTACTAAGCGGCAGTACTCAGAATCACTTCTGTGTGCATAGTCACTATGAGGAAATTATATGAGATACAATTAGGGGTGAAGTTCATTCAAAATATTTGGCCATCGATATTCCTGTATCTGCCTAGGAAAGTGAGCCTTATAAAGTTTAAAATATAGTAAAGGGCCATTTACTGCTGTTTATGTGTCAATTAAGCACTAATGATTAATGATATATCACTGAGGAAAGAGAACCATAGGAGTAGCTAATAATGTTATTATTGTTTAAAAATAAATATATAATTGTCTTTTAAAGTATGTCAAAAAAATCAAGAAACACCTTTACTCTTAACTATGAAGGTTGGTTCTCATAAACTTAAAGAAAGCTTCAGAAATCAGGTCACTGTAAAATGAGTCCTTGCAGTGAAAGAAAGCTTAATGTTGTACCTAGCAAGCCCATGGCAATTCAAATTATAGTTAGAAGGTTATAGAATAAATAATAAAAATTATCTAAGGCAACTTAGTATATTCATTTTCATATAAAATATCAATTCCTATGAACCCCTATACATTCCATATTAGATGGAAAGTGGATAACTATTTGTCATAACGGCAATACCAATAATTTTGTACTTGTCATTAAAATCTAGTATCGCAAAGCAGATAATGGAGTATTTCTATACATTTTTGACTTATGTGATCAATATTCAATAAACGAATGTGCCATCGCCTCATTAAAAATTAGTTTGTACTGTAATTAAGCGTTAAAACAGGTCCTTGTCCGTCAACTGTACTCAAACTATTTTACCTGTAAATTCTCAAATGTAAAAATGGCGAAATTAGCGTAAAAATTAAGGGAGTGATTTGACAGTTTTTAATTAAACATTTCGAACCCTCGGCTATTATAAATCCCCGAAGACAGTATTTTTAAACCGCGCCAATTACGTAATGTTCACCCTCTATTTAATCAATCTTGAACAACGATTTATCTTTACAATATAGTATTGAATTTATTTACTAGTTATAGATTTAAATATCTTTCTTTTATATTATCGTATTAGGTGTGGAAATATAAATAGGGATTTGAATACGCACACCCATGATTCCAAGTATTCCCGGAGGCTATGAAAGGGGTTTAAAATGACAATAAGAAGAGAAAATAAATAATAGTGGATGAAGTGAATCTTTATTGAATGAACATTGCTGCGCATTTCCGAATTCCATCGCCATCAATAATAGCACTTAACGCGTTCGGATCTGAACCACTTTAAACTAATTTTTGATTTGAAATTTGCATTGAAGCTCTTAAAATGAGTACCATGGAAAGCTCAGTAGTGTTAAGTAAAATCGATGCCGAGTGCAGCATCACATCAACAATTGTGAATTTCAAACGGACACTGGATGATGTACAGCTACATCAAATGTTTATCTCTTGCTGCAGTTGTGTTCCAAAGCTATCTGGAGCAACATGAGCATGTGGTAATGCAATGAATGGCAGAGAGTCATGAATAATGCAGTGTTCAAACGCAACACAGGCAAAGGGAGCAGATATGCCAGCAAGGAAGTCGCTTGTAAAAAAAATGTCAATAACAATTGAGTGCATGTAAAATTCACAGCTTTTCGATTGAAAAGAACTGCAGCTACGATTACACGGGCTGGATGCATGGATGTCTATGCAGGCGCTTCTAAGTGTTCGTATGGGAGTGTATTGACTTAAAGTACTGTTTGCTTCTATACTCGTACACGCTTAAATACAAATTCTATGTAATTTTGTTTAACACAGCTTTTTATTATTTATTTACTTAATTCCTGATTTTGCTACGTTGTGAATAGTTCATTCTAGCGCCCGCCGGCACTCACAGCACTACCAGAGTTGCTACACTTACCTGGTGACAATTCTTCTGTAATCCCTTGAATGGACACGGTAAATAGTGTCAACATGACAACTGACACAAGCAGCCATTGTTGTTGAAGCTGTTGTTGGCGCTGCTGTATTCGCTTTAGTTGTGCTCTATGCAGTGACAGTGTTGCCATTGTGCCAGTTTTCGTTGCTACTGTCATGTAAAACAACTGCTTTAATTTTTGTTTTGTTGGTTTTCTGCTCGAATGCTTACAATTTGGTATGAAAGCGACTTGAGCGCCCTTTGGTGGCGCTTAAGTTCTTTTATTTTTTGTAGCTGTGGTGTTTTGTACTTGTTTTCTTGTTGTCGTTGTTGCTGGAAGCTTTCGTCCTTTTAATGTACTCTGCCACGAAAAATTTGCTTTATAGTGTTTCGTTTATTTTTTTTTTTGCTTTTTTCAGTTGAGTGAGAATTTAATGGACTCTGCAAAAATCCTTTCACCACGGTGTTGCGGATAAAATGTGGATTTATCGCGATATACGGGAATTTACTGTGTCACTAGATCTGAAAATGAAAGAAAATTTTATTTTAATTAAGTTTTGTCATGTAATCTTTAAAAATCAATTCTTAGCATTTTTCATATGATGATCCCAGCGAAACATGATTCTATGAAAATAATTAAACTAAGATGCATTGTAAATGTATTTAACTATTGCTATTTACATAATCGTTTAAACTACGGAATGAAATAAACGGAAAGGTTTTAGTACGTTTTATTTTTTAACGGAACTTCTCCGTGTTTCGCACACAACACGTAACACTTCGGCAAATGTAAGTGCGCTGAAATTTTAAGTAATAGTCCCTAATCTGACTAGAATTTTTGCTGGCTGTCTTGACTTTTTATATTTATATTTTATATTGGGTATTCGTAATTTGATATAATTATATTTTGTAATTGGCGACTTCTCAGCACCACGGTTCCCTGCTACATAGCCACGTACCAAGCAAACAGTCCTGGAAACACACATTTAATACCGATGTCTAAGTACCATCATTATATCAACTAATTTAGCTGCGTCATGGAAGGTATTTCACCAAAGTTGGTTTATTGATTTTTGTAAATTATCTTTTGAGAGAGGTTGCAGTGATGAACTAGAGATAGAATCGTATACTTGAAAATAGAGAAACAATGCGTCAAATGTACGTTTGCCCTCTAATCATTTCATAGTGTTGCTAAGTAAAGATCCTATGTATGTGCGCCGATATAAAATACCCATACTATTTCTTATATTTTTCGTTTTTTATTTAAAAAAAAAATTTATTATCAACTCTTCTTTGGGTTCAGTGAATATTTTTTTTTCGACTCGAAGACCTTAGCTACTAGACTCATTCACTCAATCCAGAATTACATAATATAATGAATTATGGTCCAAGCTATGAGAAATAAATAAAGAAATATATATACAATTAATATGTTGTCTACCCAAGTTATTAAAACTCTACTTCCGAACATATTTTTTCCGATTTTCGTCAATTGAACGAGCATCAGGATTGGCGATGTAGCACAGTAATGTCTTTATGCCACTTTCCAGCAACGTCCACATATATGTTTTTCTTAATACTTTCGAGTTTTGTAGAAGATTGAATAAAGATGAAATAAAAAAAATTAACTGTGAACTTGATGAACTCAAATATTTTATATGTTCCGCATTGTGGAAACCGTAATTTAACCTCATGGCCTGTTCGCATATTGATTAGGTCGATCGAATGTCAGGTCTTATACTTTTTACCAAATAGGATCCAAACTCGAGACGAATTTTTAGCGTAATATATAGTTGGGCATAGCTCTACATTCAATTTAAACATCAGTATATTCTGGAAAATAATTATTATAAACTTGTTTTTATTTCATTAATGGTATTCTCATCCTTAGTTATGGCTTATGTGATATTTCATTTGATTTCTGAACTATGCCCAATAACTCTCTACATTTTATATTTTATTTACTCTGTTGTTCGGAATGTATACTTTTTATCACATTTTAGATTTTATACAAGTAGGAAAACCACACATAATTCCGAATTAATGTGAAAGAGGTTCAAATTTTGCAGACAAATAAATGATAGCAAATATAACACAGTAAAAATAAAACTTTCGTTTAGAATAGCAGGAATTCGACTTAATTCGTCCCCCATTGCACTATAATCGACTAATATATTTTAATTTAGCTTGAGAGATTAAAACACCAAATGCTCATACAAAAATTCGTATTTGACCTAGGAAGTTATTTTTTATATCCATTAGTGTGTTTTGCAGGGAGGTTACAAAAAGTTTTCAATTTACCAAGCACTTTCTTAATGTTTAGATTGACTGTGGTAAAAGTTGTAATCTGCATTACCAGAATTTCTATATGTTAAGTGTCCACATATATAAGTTCCGGTAATTTTTAGGGGAAGGAGGGGATTTCAGTTTTAAATTTATGTTTGAGAAATATATACGGGTATATAGAAAAACAATTATATTTCTTTATATTGGACCAGCAGGATTCCACCAAAACTCAGCAGGATTTCACCCATATTCACTGGTTTATGCCAGCTTCCCCCAATTCTTTGCACAATTATATTCGTATTAAGACGTCTATATTAGCCAGCGTTAATCTGATTTCTAAAGGCAAACATTTATTTCCTGACCGATATTAAATGCTGAAAAGTATTTCAACATTTTAAAACTATTTGTGGAACTAGAAGTTCTCCTCTGTTTTTTACACTCAGCACAGCTTCCAACACAACTATGAATGCATATATGTGTGTGACTGTGTGATTAGTGTGTAAGAAAAATATTTTCCTCAATGACAACTTGACATTTGACAGGAGCCCGCTCTGCATATAAAGATAAAAATGCGCATAAAACACGAATGACATTCCAAAATAAGAAACTCGTTCCGTTTTCGTTTTGCTGCTAAAATTAAGAGAGAAAAACACAATAGAAATAAATAACATATGCAGAACTTCATGCTGTAAGTCCTTGTGCTGTAGCTATTGTTGTATTTCTCTACGTAAATGCGAGGTGGGTGCATTTCTTGTGTATGCCAGTTTACTTGTCAAACTTCAGTTTCTAGAATCCCGATTTCCGTAAGGTTGACACTTTCAACGCTTGTGCAGAATACAAAAAATAAGAAGACACTTAGTTAAAGAAAAAATATGGGGAAAATTTGGTTTTTTTCAGCACAGCTGTCTAAAAAAAGTAAATTTTAATACGAAACGGTGCGCCTGGTAAGGTGTTAATTTACAACTATAAAATATGGCAAGTCATTAATATTAAAAAACTGAAATGCTACTTATGGCGAAGGAAAGTGCAAAATATTCGTTATAAGTTTAAAAAAAATTCCCCACTACCCGCTTAAATGCCGCAAAGTATGCAACGCCATACGACTGGCATTCTTAGTCATTGTTATTGAAGCGTTGTAATGCGAGTGCATGACAAACACATCCGTCACGCATGTCAAAATGACAGCGCGACCGATGGCGTTGGTTGCAGACCGGCATTCGGCTGTCAGCCAGGTTAACCTTAGCGGACCGCAGCACAATGTAGCGTATTGTACTGCAGCTCACCGAGTGTAGTCAATTATTTACAATTGGGTTAAAAATTGATAGCAATTTTTCATTTGAGCAAGATTTCATTAAATGGCAGCAACGCAGATGAAGGAACGAAAATCAGCAGAAATGTTGCCACGATATTGGAAAATTCCCAAATTTAGCGTAACGACTGCCATTTGTCAGTCAGTCATTAATTTGCAAACTGATGCGTCTGAAGAGATGTTCTATATTTATACAATAAAAAAATACAGAATAGAGACAAAAACACATGAAGTGTATGCAGACACTGTACGCAATAATTTTTAATGCGTAGTCAGTTATAAAAAACTACCTTTTGAGGTTATTGATAGCGGCATTGACCGCAATCATCGTTGGAGAACTTGATGTAAGTTTACATATTGACCGTCAAATGAATGTCACAAAGGGCAGTTTGATGAGCTTGTGAGTATGAAATACTATATAAAAATATATTAATTTCTTTGTTAGGTTTTGCTCATAAACTGTATGAGTGCCTTGGGCAGTGACTCGAAAAACAATAGAAACACTTGAAAAAGTTCCATTTTGATGTACATGTATGTGTTATTACTATGAAAATGACATGAATTCCAGTAATTTAGTATTTTAGTGGTTTTATAAGTGTTTGTAAAATTATTGTTGTTCATTATATAGGCCAATCGCGTTTAAATAAAATTTTTATTTTATCATCAATTTAGTCCTTCTTCTAACTAAGTGACTTAGTGTATAGTGTTATGTATCAATATAGAACTCGAGGTCAATAAGGCGAATTAATGATATATCCTAATAATATTACCATTGGAACACCTATATCTATCTTTTTTTTCCTACAGCCAAAAGTCCAAATTCGAAATATAAATACGAAAATCTGTAATTAATGATGAAAAAAACTCTAATCCAATTTCCGCATTAGTAAAATATAAAAAAATGTGTTCTATGGTAACTTTTTTTATTTGACAAAAAAATTTATAAATGATCTGTTCAATACAATCTCTTTTATGTTTATGTATAGATATATGCGGCTTATATTAGGCAAGATAAAATTTTATCAGGTAGAAAAATCGGACAAATTCTGTAAGGGATATGAAATGCGTAGAAAAGAACATATTACAGCTTTCTCATGCACATTATTGTGATATCTAAGGGTGATATACTCTCCAGTTATTTAGGTAGGTAGGCAGGTAGGTTAGGTTAGAAATCTAGAAAACAGTGATGCCATTTAGACCACGAGTTGGGTTCGTTGTGAGCCGCGGGTGCGGGGCGTGGCTATGCTTCCTCCTCCAGATTGAACCATCCTGAGACTTTACTAAATCGTAGAAGGTATTGTACACCTGACTGGGATAGAATATCTATAGTTGTTCTGAAGTTGGATCCTATTGAGTCTAATAATATTATTGGATAGACGTAGATTTAGCCTCGGCCATGTGTGCCTCGCGATTTCGCAGGTAGTGGCACAAATCCATTTTTGATTGGTAGAGTTAATCAGTATCTCCCTTATGAGATGCTTGCAAGTTGCGAGAGGTATGCCTACTTACATTTGGCATACAAGTGCCGTCTCTCGCAAGTTGATCAGCCTTGGAGTTCCCTGGCGCAACCCTATGACCTGGCACCCAGCATAAATGGATATGGTATTGTTTAGACATCTCGTTAAGAGATCGGCGACAGTCTAAGACACTTCTTGACGTTATATGGAATGCATCCAAAGCCCTTAGGGTAGCTTACTTAGCGGTTACCTAGTTTATTCTCAACCAATTCAAGGCTTCGTGAATAGCGGTATTTCTGCTTGAAAAATACTGCAATGATCCATTAGTTCGATGGATTCGCTGATTGATGGCGTTTCGCAAATATATCCCTGATCCTACATCGGTACTCATTTTTGATCCGTCTGAGTATTTCTTGATGGGAGTATCTGGTGATGGATCCCCCTCGTGGCATTCCTGCCTGGAAGAAATCTTTACCGAAAAATTCCTTTCGAAACAAAAAGAAGAAGGAAGGTAATCAATATCACTAGGTATGTCCGTATAGGATTCTAGTATGGTCGCATGTCCATATGGGACCGCTATCCATTGTGAGCTCACCTAGAGCCGAATGACGGAACATTCCGCAAAATATTTGGAGAATGCCTGGATTGCCATTGTTTTTATGGTGCCTCTTACTGCTAACTCTGCTGATCTCTGTGCCTGACTAAGCATTTCGCAGTAGGTCCTTTCCTGCATTGCAGTCCACCAGACAACATTTCCATATAGGAGAATGGGCTTGACAGCAACAGTATAAAGCCAATGACTTACCCTAGGCTTAATTCCCCAGGTTTTACCTATAGTTAGTTTGCAGGGATAAAAAGCCACTTCAGTTATTTAGGTGCGAGTAAACAAATATTTACAAAAATAACGAAGTTCATGAAAGTTTTGACCGCCAACCAGAAGGACTTTGTTTTGGTTCTTAATGTATATAAGTAATTCATTATAAAAGTTCAACGTAGAGCTAAATGTCGAAAACAAAGATGAGCATGGCAAGATCATACCAAGTGCTCCTCTACAAGAACTACATTCATATTTCACATAACAATTTTGTACAGTTTCTTCGGGATGAACAAAATTAGTAGATATGTTATGAGAGCGAGGATACATCATTCCACAAATACCGCACACCAATTCAGTGGCGCTCCCTATATTTAAAGACAATCTTCCAAGATTCAATAATCTTTTTATTTAATCATGAAATGCTCCAAACGCCACTGGAAACTCCTTCAATTTCCACAATTCCCCCATAAACGTTTTTCCGGATTTTAAAATGAAATTTCGTAAAATGAACCCCATTAAAGACGCATTTGACATTGTCAGGACACGATTGCAATCTTACATCGTGTTACATGTGCTACTGACATGATTTGCAAAAATAACATAAAAAATACATATAAATATAAGTTGCCAACTAAATTCCTCCACCCAAGCTGTAGCTGCTTGGAACAGTTGGTGGCGGAAAGTAATGAAATTTTAGAAAAAAGCATTCAATTTCGTTGAATTTCGCTCCTTTTCATTTTAGTAATCCGTTCAAGAGCTGCCCCTAAATCAAATTTACAATTTTTGATTTTGATAAATTTATTTCCTCCTACGTATGCGCGTTCCTGCGAGTTTGTACTTGTGTAAGTCTGTAATTTTTTGACGTAAACAGCTGTTACGCTTAAAAATTTTATCCAGCTGAAAAGGTCGGAGTTCAATTTTGAAACAAATTTATAGAGCGAGATTATTGCTCAAAATACCTTCACGCCAGAGACTTTAATGCGAAAAATATTGAAGAGTACAAAATGTGACCAGCCATCATAAATATGAAATTAAGTGGTGGTGTTCTTGAAATAAAATTAATTTGGAGTTGTTAAAAAGTCTGAGATGGAGTTGTCAAAACTACTCTAACTCCGAATACAATTAAACCAAAAAGTTAGTAACTTCCACAAACATGGGCTTTTTTATTAAACGATTTATTAAAATGTTTTACAAGATTTATCTGATTTAATTTATATAATATATGTTGCAATAGAAATTTTAAATTGTAAGCAAGTCGATTTCAATAAATACTTTACATGTATTTGATAACCAAAATTTTGGGGCAAACCCCAGCATGAACATTATTCAAGCAAAAAAGTGTGCATGCTGCAAAGGATAAATGGAAGTCATCAGTTTGGAACAACAATGTTTCAATAAAAGTGATGCAAAACTTATAATTAACGAACAATAGTTCTAAGAAATATATTGCTAACAACCATATTGGCACTAGAACTGATTAACATAACCATGTTGCAGTATCCATGGTATGTAATTCATCGTAAAACAAATACTGGCTCGGCCTTTTTTTCAACTACCATTTCAACAAGTGGGGTATATCTTCAGATGCCATCTGTCAATTTTGTGGAGAAAGTGACGAAACCTCACTGCACCTGATCACAGACTGCGGACCATTGGCACACAAAGACACAGGTGTTTTGGAGAATATATCTTAGATATGAGCAATATCTCTCATCTTGATTCCTCCAAAATATATTAATTCATGTCGGAAATTAAGCTGACAGAAGATTTATAAATGAGACTATCCTCATCTTTCAAATAAATAGGGGCATCACAATAGATCTTTCAGGTCGCAGTATATAACACCATTAAATATATCTATATCTATATCTATGAAGTATTTTGATGTACCACAAACACCTTCCATAAAATTTGTACTTAGAAGCCAAACCAATTGAAATAGTTAATGTCAGAAAACTTCCGATTTCTCGAGTAATATAGGCTCTACAGAATATATATATATATATATATATATATATATATATATATATATATATATATATATATATATATATATATATATGACTTCTATCTGTAAAAAGTCTTAATTCTGTATGGACTTTTCACGATTTTGTAACCGCAAAGCGAAATACTTCTTAATATATCGTATAATGAGAATATGCAAGGTGCTATGATAATATTTGGTATGAGGAGGGAATAGCAGGCAGAACCGATATGATTTGGAAAATTTAATATGGTATCACCACTAACTCAATATTGGTTTTTTGACCAACACATTACATGTAATTGGATATGCAATAAATGATGAAGAGAAGAAAGTTCATATTTGTAGAAATTGAGCGCAGAGACTGCAAGACTGCTAGGCCCTTAAATTATGAGTTATCGTTTTATTTTCAGCACTATTTAAGGGATCTATAAATTTAAGTCGAACACGGAATCCTAAAACTTTATCGTAACTTGGAATACTGTGAATAAATACGTATTAATTTTAAAGAAGTGTTCTATTTTAAAATATTGTGGACTAACCACATATCCAATGAGCTAGGCGACACCAAGTGTGTGGTCTGTATATTTTTATACCACCGAATTGCCAATTTCTCTCGTCGCCCCAACCATCAAAATAGTAAAGATCTTATTTCCTTATTTTTTATATTATTCTTGTCAAGTTCGATCCGTTATGTTTACGTTTTAATTAAGGGAAACGAGCTAAGCTCCTAACTAGAGTCCTGTAAACTGCATATTTATGCATATTTACCTTTGTTAGCTCCAGGTCGTAAATTGTTATTCGCGAGTATTTGCGTTAACACTAATGAAATGTTAAACAAGTGCTTAAATGTTTGCAAATCCCAATGACCCATAATATTAGCATAAAATCACTTCGCAAAAGCAACACCCGCCGGGACTGCTACCGAATCTAACAGCGTCGCTAAAAGAAATTCCTCGCGCTTACACGACTCCTTACAAATTTCCCTTGAAGTGGCGCTTGTAGTGTGGCCGTGTGGGAAACTATGCTAAACTAGAAAAGCGCTAAATCCAAATTTCTGTTTAACAAGTTTTCAGCTCATGTTAAAGGATTAGCGAGGATTTCTGTGCATGTGTGGCTGTGAGTGGCTGTGTGCTTAACGACCGAACGTTAGTGCAAAGCCATATTTTAGGTCAATTTTAATGAAGCACTTTTTATAGTTTTCCTTGTTAAATTTAATAATATAAAATTTAATATTCTTTGAGTATTCCAAGAGTTTTCTTTCGTTTCGTTTGTGTTACACGGACATCAATGTTTTTGCTTTTTTGCTGAAAATTTGTGGTTTTTTCCGCAAAATAAATTACATTAAAATTCCACGCCATGCTATCGTTCATTGTGGAAATTTATTTAAACGCATTATTTACTCGCCAGCGTCTACCATTTACTGCTGCTGCTGCTGTAAAGTTCTAAAGTATCCTTCGAGGCAATTAGTTTATTTGTACAATTTCATTTTATAGGAGGCCTCTGGAATGTTAATGTATTTTATTTGCTTGCAGAGAGCATCTCCATTTTAAGGGATAATGTTTAGTTTAGGGTAAGTTGGCACGAGAAAAGCTGAAAGATTTAGGTTTCAGCAAGCACAACTTTATACACGCTCCGTATGCAGTAAAGTTTTTGTTTCGTTATGAATTTCGTGTTTAGGAAATGGTTCCTTATAGCAATATAAGAAGCTAGTTTCCAGTGACGTCCTTATTTTCATGTAAGAGGGTTGGTTGGGAGCCTTGAACCCTTTTTACACCCAATACTACAAAAAATGAAAAAGCCAACTTTGGTTTTTTTTTTAATACTTTATGATCGAACATTGAAACTTTTCAATCAGTACATGTGGAAGAATAGAAATAACTGAAAAAAGAAGTCAAGTAGCAAATTGTCTCCATGGAGTTTAATGGTTCAATAGATATAAAAAAATATATAAATAATTCGGCATTAGCAAAACTGTCCGTAATATGAGTAAGTCGTCAATTCAGTCGGAAATTAAGATTATTTCTCAGCGAATTTATTGACAAGACAAGTTGCAATTGTGTATGTGTGGCTATGCCACGTAATAATTTTTAGAAGGAGAATTATTGAAACATTTTGGTAGAGCTATTTCGGACAGGCCAGTTGTCCTCATTAGAGATCAGGCAATTTTTTTACAAACTTTTATTATGTGTCAGAAATCAACAGCACACCAATTATGAACCCTCGTAGGAATCGAACGTGGGCCTTCAGCTGTTGTAATCTGTCCGGTGGCATAACCACACATACACAATTGCAACTTGTCTTGTCAATAAATTTGCTGAGAAATAATCTTAACTGTCCGTAATATTTAAAAAAGTTCGGTGATATCAAATAACTGGCGACTGCCTACACAAGTTTGGGGCTCAATTTGAGAACTGAAAATTTTTGTTATAGAAATAATTCTTTTTCATTTGAAAATTTTTGTTATAGAAATAATTCTTTTTCATTTGGCAGCTAGTTAAATTTTAATAAAATAGTATTTTCGAACTAATTTTAAGTTGAGGATAAAAAGTATTTCATAAAATTAACTTTTGCGGAGATAGGAAAATCATTTTATAATAATAATAACAATTCACAGAAAATAATAATTAAAAAATAAACACATACATACATATACGAGTATGTATACCCATGCATACTTTCAAATAAGAAATCTATTTACATTACTATTATAACAATAATGAATATTATTTAATAAATTTATACATATTTATTCGTATATCTTTATAATTATTATTATTATTATATCTTACACCATAATTTATTATGACAGCAGGGGTTGGGTAATGAGTTCTAGTTACTGAGGATTTCGACTCGAAGAGAAAAGATTTTTTAAAAAGAAGCAATTTTGAGACCGAGCCCGTGGCAGGAATTATGGCTGCATGAAATAACCCCCAAGAAAAAAATGAAATAACACCCAAATGAAACAATCCCCAAAAAAAATGAAATAAGCCCCAATGAAATAACACCCAAGCCAAATGAAATAAACCCCAAATGCGAAATGAAATAATCCATAATTTCATAATGAAATAACACCCAAAATAAAAGTGAAATAACTCCCAATGCAATAATCCCCAAACCAGATGAAATAACCCCCAAAATGAGGAATGCAAACACCATAAATGAAATAACCCCCAAATTTAAAAATGTACCGAAAAAATTACCTAACCAAAGTCTATATACCAATACGAAACGCAATAACAATTTCAAATATTGCTGCAAGCATGGCTAAACGGGAAATGCAAGTACCCGAACCACTTCTGCCCTGGAGGCATATATGGAGGCATATGTGGTTATCGTATTACCTAAAGGTTATCAAAAAAATTTTGTGTAAAAGGCGCATTAAATATTTTGAAGAATATTATGCGCCTTTTACAAAAAAATTTTAGAAATATTTGAAAATTTGGCGAAAATTCTTTAATAATTGCTGTACGGTTATGAAATAAACCCCAAATTTTAAAAATGAAATAAACCCCAAATGTGATGAAATAAGACCCAAATTTTTTTACAAAATGAAATAAACCCCAAAAAAATATTTTGGGGCTTATTTCATTGGGGGTTATTTCCTTATGAAATAACACCCAAATTGAAAAACGAAATAATCCCCAAAAAAATGAAATAAACCCCAAAATTTGGGGGTTACTTCATAATGAAATAACACCCAAAAATGTATGGAAAAAATTTGGGGGTTATTTCATTTTTGATTTGGGGGTTATTTCATGCAGCCGGAATTATATCATATTTCCGTCCATTCTTACTTCATAACGTAGTAGGTTATTATATGAAATATCATATCATGGATGTATTTTTATTTAGGGATTTCTTTCTATTCATTTTGGAAATAATATTGTATTGTATTCGGACGACATACTTCACTTTTCGTCAGGATTAATTTCTGTACGAATTTTTTCGTAGTACCACGCACAAAAATTTGGGTTGGCAATACCACAGATAAGCAAAACAAATGTATACAAATTGTTATCACAAGCAAAATATGAAATTATGGAAGATGTTAACGAATGGCAAATAGACAACGAAAAAATATGAATGAATGGCGAGGTTTAGAAGAATTCAGTAAATTAACATAATAAATATTGGTGAGGAGTAAAACAATTGTATCAATAAAATATGGGATTCAATTCTTCTAAAAAAATGTACTGTAAACTTACTTGGATTCGAATTTCTAGAGTTTGTGGGCAGCACTTGTGTTGAAACTGATATTCATAGATTTCTTTTAACTTTTAATTTTACACTTCACAAAAAATCACAGAAAAGTAAACACATACATAAGTACACAAAAGAAAATCACACGATATGATTTAACAAGGACACGCTCTCAGGGGACCGTCCGGGCGAGCAGTTGCTAAGAATTTTCACAAGAATTTCAATGGAATCTGGCTTTCTATGGGCTTTACTCTACACACAACTATAATCGATGGATTAAATTTCCATACACACTTTATTTAATGAATAAAACTTTATGATATCTTAGATTTCTCTGTAAATTAACAAAAGTCAATACAGGAAAATCCTGACTACCGACAAATTTCGTGACTGACAGTTTAACGTTTGTTCCAATTTCGCTCAGTTTCACATTGAGAGTCAAGAAACAAACGTCAAACGGCCAACTGGCAAAAGAGCGTAAAATACAACTGTATAGAAGAGGTAGCGCCTTTAGGGGATGTTTGGCACCAGCGGTAGAACAATTTACCTGTGTTCGGCTCAAACTAAACGTTCTGTGCTAACCAACCCCTAATTCCAAGCATTTTGCAGAAAGTTGTAGTGTTAAAATGTCTTGCTTGATCTCTCTCCGTGCGTACAGATGTCACATTTTGACATTTTTACGTATCTACTGCGCATGTACTAAACTTCTATATTTCTGTTTGTGTGATCCTGGTCGAAATGTTCCATTTTCCCTTCGGTCCTTTGCAAAAGGGTTGCATTACGTGTCCCTACCGCCATGAAATACCAAAGTCACATTTGTAATTACTTTGCTCTCACTATAAGGATTTAATTTTTTTTTCAAATTTGTTGTTATTTACTGACTGTGTCTTTTGATGCCGTTTCAGTGCCCGCCTTGGAATTTATCTGCTCGACTTAGTTTAATTGCACTTCTGGGCTTGAGTTCCGCTCCCACTGTGAAGAACTGAATTAATTCACGATTTTATTGATACATAATTACATAGCTTTAGTGACAATCTTAGACGCATGAATATGCAGTGCACGTGGGGAAAACGCTTATTTGCGTTCGAGCGTTCTGACTTAGTAGCACTCGCATTTTACGAGCATTACTTCCGAAGTTTATGACTTCAATAAAAAATAACAATAAAAGAGTAACTAATCATTTTACTTTCAGCTTCAATTCTAGCCTGAGTGAAATTATGATAATGAAGAATGAAGAGAATGAGTTCTTAATTCTATATCTTATTGCGAGAAAATGCAACTGACTAAGAGTAAATCGAATAAGACAGAAAAAATGTAACCAGAATTGAAAAATATTGTTGTGAAATGGCTAAAAGATCGGTAAAATAAAAGAGGAACAAGTAAATAATAACTCTAAATAAAGAGACTCTTCGGTTCATTTCTTTACCAATACGGATGTAAATTTTCAGAAAGAAATTTTTTACATGCGCCAATTTTCGCATAGGCACTATATACTTCATCCTCTGGGTTCCAAAAAGAATCCATGTAAAAACATTTGAACGACCCAAAATTTTCTGACAGTTTTATTACTTGTTGAAAAGAGCATATATAAAAATCATAGATTTTAATTAAATTGGAATCAAATCTGAATACCTTTATGAGTTAAGTAATATTTTGTGAAGATGTGACCACTGACCACAGGTCGCTGTTTCTGATGTACCAGGGGGTTTTAACTAAATTATTTGTACATGACACTTCTTTGCACAGCCCCAAAGCTGCGCGCCATACAAACAGACAGGATTCAGAACTTGTGTGTAAACAATTATCTTGCAGTGAACGGACAGAAAAGGGTTTCTGTCAATGAGCCATTGTAGTTTTTGCAAACTTAATTTCTAATTGCTTTCTTTTAGTTTGAATGTTCTCTTTCCATTCAAGTTTTGTGTCTAGGGTCATTGCAAGCCACTTTGCTGTATTTGAATACGGTATCTATTCAGTTTCTGTATTCGCAACAGTCAGTATTGCTGTATCATCTGCAAAAGTTTCTATAAGGGTATTTTCTGCTGTTGGTATATCAGATGTATATAGTAGGTATAAGATAGGCCCAAGAATACTGCCTTGTGGAACTCCTGCTTTGATGGGCTTCAGCTCAGAAAAGTCGTTTTCAAATTTATCAAGTATGATTCTAGAATGTCACAGTAGTCAGCTGGGAGTATGCCCCTAAGTTTTTTGATTAAGCCTGCTTGCCAAACTTTGCCTGAGCCACGTCAAGAAATATGGCTGAGCAAACTTCTTTTTCTTCGAAACATTTTTCAATTGCGCTTGTTATTCTGTGTATTTGTCCGATTGTTGAGTGTTTATCTCTAAAGCCAAACTGATGCGATGGAATAAGACTCGATCTTTTAATGATTGGCTTAAGGCGTTTTAGTAGCAATTTTTCAAATACCTTCGATATTGCTGGCAGTAGTGATATTGATCTGTATGATGAAGCTTCATGCTGCGGCTTGCTTGGTTTGCAAATCATATCGACATATTTTAGGGCGAAACAAGCGTTAATTATATCGGTTCATCTAGCTATAGCTTTACACGTTAATTTCTTCAGGATCTCCGCTGTAACGAGGTCAAATTATATTATAATATTAAGATATATATATATATATATATATATATATATATATATATATATATATATATATATATATATATATATATATATATATATATATATATATATATATATATATATATATATATATATATATATATATATATATATATATATATGTTGTATTAACATGGAACCCAAAATTGTGCCCGCATTGCCATCGGCATCTATAAATGAACATTCGAATTCAGTGACAATAGACCCGATCAAATACTTAAATAACTTACCAGAGTTCAGAGATAACTCAGACGAAATTCAGACTTTCTTTGAACTAATCGACAGAGTTCATCCATTATTAGAAACTTTCCCATAATAATTCCCAGCTACTTTTTTCAGAATTAATTAAAGGAAAACTAAAGGGAAAAGCTAGGGAAACAATAGAAATTCATTGTGATGCGGTGTCCTGGAGGGACATTAAGACTGTTTTATACACTAATTTCGGATATAAGTTTACTTGTGAAGAACTATTTGACGAATTAAGTTTTTGGAATATTTTTATAATGACATAAAAAATAAACTAAGAGACTCAACAATAAAACAATTTTTACATTAGGAAATACCCAAACAGCATCAGAATTCTTAAGAAATAATATGCGAACTGTTTTAAGTGTATTGAAAAATAAAATGCCTGAGCCAATGCGTGCAATTATTTTCTGTAGAAATCCCTCTAGCTTGGCAGAAGCCAGGGATATACTACAATCAGCTGGATATGCTCACACCAGTCAAAATAGATCAAACCAAGGGACAGTGAAACCAAATTTTTTGAGACAAGAAACTGGACAAAATAATACACGAACACAGAACAGTAACCAACAGTAACACTATCAGTATAGTAATAAATATCAGCAGAGCAAATTCAGCAAGTACAACCAATATAATAATCAGAGTCAATATCCTAGCAACTCCCAGCAGCAATACAGAAATTTTAATCATAACCAAAGACAACCTATTAATAACAATAATAAAAATTTAATGTCACGACAACCGATAGAAGCGATGGATATCAGCAACATACAGTTAACAAACATTGAACAAGAAGATCATGCAAATTTTCGGCCTGCAGCCTCAAAAGAAACTTAACACATATAGTAGTTAAATCCAATTTAGGAACATTAAAATTGATAGTAAACACCGGTGCGACACATTCAATCATAAATCCTAACGTCTGTAATCCCAAATGGAACCTACAGTACCTACTGATTCTCTTAATGTAAAAACAGAACTGTTATACTCATTCTCCCAAACCCTTAGAGACAATATTTTTTGTGGTGTGAACCAAAATAAATAAATAAATGTATTTGTTTCACGGATACTAAATGAAACACTTCGTAATTGGCAATGAACAATAAAAAATATCTATGCATACAAATTTTTGGGTGTGCAGTTTCTTTTCCAGAAATGGTGAAATATTAGAATCTGTTTGCAATTAACCGGCATTGACTGAAATGCATTTCACAAACAACAAAATACGTTTATGAAATGTTGTTGAATAAACTTCGGCACATAAATGGCAAATTTTCTTACAATTATTTCACCCCATTTGCGGTCTTTCATTAACCTTAAATCTTTTAAAATAAAATAACTTTCTCAGTGTTATGTCCAGTGGCTGGTGCAAAAAGCTCATTATTGGTCTTAAATTCCAATATTTGCTTCATCAGAGTTAACTTTCGGTAAATACTTAATTTTTTGATTCACAAAAAATGTTCAAATTTCTTCAGATATTGATTGAATTTTTATGTGTTTGAATTCAAATTGAATTTAATATTCGAGCAAACCAAATTGTTGGCACACAACGAACACTGAGTGGCTCTGCGAAGTTAGAGCATCAAAATCAGGTTCTAAAATGTCTGAATACTGATGGAGAAAGCACCAAAAACAATAACAAAAATTAAACGATAAAAAAACCGTAACAACAACAACGTAAATTTTCAACTCATCCGCAACCAATTTTGGCCAAGTGAAGTACTTTTTTATGTCCCACACTCGTCTGGCTGACACTTTTAGCATTCGTTGGATTTAGCAGTGCGTGCGAAGGACCGCGTGTGAATGTGTTCGTTTGTATGCTTTTGAATGTGTGCGTTAAGTCAAATCTGCTGGGTTTCCACGCAAGCGTTCGATGCTGTGGACGGAATTTGTCAATGAAGTTTGACAATTTATTGAGGGACAATTCTCGGTTCGTATTTAAAACGAATGAGCGTACCGGAAATTGCAATTAAACTTTACTTGTCACATGGTTGTTGGTGAAGGTGGGAGGCGGGTAGAGGATTATTGAAATAATTAAAATGGTTTTTCCAAGATCAGAATGGGATAGTGTTTTGTACTAATTTAGTTATTAGTCCTAAGTTTTGATTTCTCTCTCTTTATTACGGATAGCTCTTTAAAATGTTCACTAGGGAGCCAGAGTATTTCAAAGCTTGTATTACATTTATCTTTTTCTTTGGAGTAGCCCGAATTTGTTTAACAAAGCCACGTTTGACTCTGCCGAAAACTATTTAGATTACCAGAAAATAACATCAACACCGAAATTTACACTGTTCTAACTCAAAAGGAAACTTTTTCCTCATGGTACAAATAAATGGGTTGATACCACAGCCACATTTGTTTAGCTAGATCGGGTGAACTATGAGTTTCCATTTATATCTTTGATCTGATTTAAACATTGATAAGAACATGTGATGGCGTCCTACGTGGCCATAAGATCTACCAATGTCCAATGTTGTTGTTCTAAAGGTAAGGGACGATTAAATTTGGAGTATTGTGGAGGCATTCCTAGATCAGTAAGAACCATTGTACCGAATTGAACCGGACCTTAACTGTTTCATTCACTCGCGAAAGTATCAAACGCCAGAAAGTAAGTTTGGAAGAATATTGACATAGTCAGATAACAGAGCGACTACTTTTTTGATTTTGGCATTTGATTTTGCTTTATTCTTCTATACAATTCAAAATAGAAAGCCACGAAAAGGTGTATTGTTACATCACTATATAACGTGTAAAACGATTTGCATATGTAAGGCGAACTACACGCTGAAGGCGATTATTCATTCATTCGCTGAATATCTAACATCAAAGTCAGTCAGAGAACTTATCCTTTGTTGCCCCTTGAAATTCCAAAGTAGCAAATCGCCATTTGTGATGATGAGACTGATCCCCACTGCTCTTCAGTTTGTTCTTTCCATCTTCATTTTCAGAAGTCATGAGGAAATAATTCAATAATTTAACTTCAAATATTTTAGTGAGATTTAATCTTCTAGAGACAGATATAGCTCCGTGATCACAAGCAGTCAATTTCCTAGAAGCTATAACAGTGCCAATGTTGGCATCGCTTGCACCGGTTGTTTGCTGCTCAGTTTGGTGTGAATAAGTCAGCCAGTTACATATGATTGATCCAAGCACTTAGTGATGGATCCATCTCAAGAGTTCTCGCCAGTGATTGATTTATTTCCACCCAAAATGGTATATTCTTAAAACGTTGGAGATTTTTCGATAGTTCCATTGATTTGCATTTCCAATACTTTATTCTGAAACAGTCATCATATTTTTAGCAATTGGTGTTAATCAACTTGGTTAACGTTTTAATTAGGAAATATGACTCAAATGACAGAATGCCCAGGTGATGACCTGAAACAATTTATTTTCCATATAATTTTTGATGTTATTTGCAATAACAGGAGAAGCAGAATGAATTTTCCTAAAGGTGGAGCTCTTAGAGGTTTCCTCTCTACCTTCTCGCTGTAGGGCCTCCAATACCATCTTCCACTCCTTCATAATAGCTTTAAATGATCTATGCTTGTTTCTGATATTTCTTAAATTCGAGGAACGAATCTTTCTGTAAAATATAATTGGCTGAGCCATCTATGATAATCAGTAATATTGGGCTATTAAATAGTAGGGAATAGAAGGGAAATATGCTGAATTCTCGTTTGGGAAAGCAGAAGTCAATACTGAGTTTCTGAACACTTTGCGAAGAAATAACAATGGAAACGCATATAGTTTTGATATAGTTTTGTTGAGAATTAAATATTTTTATAAGAAACAGATAAATTTGTTTCATATTGGTGAATATTTCTTTACAATTTTTTCATCTATTTTGGAGCAATACTATATATAATTCTTTTTGGACCATCCATTTATCTTTTCTGGTAAATATTCTATTTTGACAACTATATTTTTTAATTGGTGAATGTCTGGCAAAAAATTGGCCACTGGTGGTCTATCGGAACTTTATAAAAGGTGTCCACCCAATCAATTAAAGCAATTTCTAGAGTTCCGTGATAAAACTATGGAGTACCAACGGTTGGTTCCTTCGCTTTCGAACGTTTTAGGGAAATGTGGTAATATTTTAACTGGTATATTTGTTTGTAGACGAGTTAATAAGCATCCAGAGTTTTTGCCAAAAATCGATTGGGAATATTATCGCAGAAATGTACGCAGCGAGTATGTGAAAATGATAGACGAGTTTCAGCAGAAATATGATGAGCTGAATAAGTCATTCAATTCCAGGCAGGAGGATGACACTTCTAAATATTACACAGAATTCGAGAAGTTGCAGGAGCAAGTGAGGGTGAGTAAATAATTGAAAATTAGATTTTTGTCTGATTCTTAATTTTTTATTTTATAAGCTTGATCTTGAGGTATATCTGGCTGAATCAAATATACGTATTCAGGGATATGAAGCTGAAATTGAACGCATACGGAAACTCATACCGTACGAGGAAATGAACATGGAGGAATTTTATGAACAGCATCCGGATCCGCCTTTCACATATAAAGGGCAGCCTACATTTTGGCCTCATTTTCCCGAAGAACAAAAGCCGGGACCAGCTGGCACACAACTAGAGACCAACGATGAGCCGAAAAGAAAGAAAGCTGATGCAACTGAAGCCCAAATGAAGGCAGCAGCAACCATAGCTGAAAAACCAAAGCTTGCTGAACAAGGTAAAAAGAAGGAAGACAAGAAAGAATCTGTCAAACCTTCTGGAAAAAAAGCTGAGAAAATTTCGGAAAAAGACAAAGATAAAGAGAAAAAGTAATTTTTCTACTCGAAGATTACCAAATATTTTGTTTTGCTCTGGTCTCGTGGAATTGTGACAACTTAAATGCGTTAGAATGTTATATTATCGAAAAACCTTCCATCTACTGCAGAAAGTAACAACAATAATAATAATAATCAACATTCTAAAAGAAAACTCAGCTATAATCATAAAAATCCTGCCGTAACTTTCTCAAGACCACGCTAAACGTACTCCTGCTGATTTATTTTTGAAGCCAATTTCGATTTAATTAAAAAAAAATTGTAAGTTTTTTGTTTATTTTTTCGTTTAATTTCGGGGATTGTCCTCTCAAATGACATCCAGAATTATCAGATTTTTTGAAGCAAAATGACAAATAAATTTATAATTTTATCACGAATGAAAAATCCTTTCGAAATTATATTTTGAACTATATAATTCTAGATTTTAATGCATTTTGCAAAATGAAGCTGCATGATGTTATTCTGGAAAGAGTTGTAATTATTTATTTGCATTAATATGTGGATGTGAGAATATTGGAGTGGGTATCACTACAGTGGGTTAGTTAATAAGAAAAACAAAACGATACTTCGTACGCATTCCTCTTCTCGGTGGAAGGTTTTAGCACTCTTCTAATTTAAAAAATTAATGTTTACCATATATGCAAAGTTGAGTCATATCGCCCCATCAGCTTGCTGCCGATCGCTTCTAAAATTTAGGAAACTTTTACACGAAAGATTAATGCCAATAATAGAAGAACGAAAACTAATTCCTAATCACCAACTCGCTTCAGGAAACAAAACAGTGCAATTGAACAGGTTCATAGACTTGTAAATTGTATTCACACTGCAGGCGAGCAAAATAAATACTGAACAACGACGTTTTTCGATATAATCCAAGCTTTCGACCGTGTCTGGCATGACGGATTACTCTACAAAATAAAGAAAACACCTCCAATAAACTATTACATTTTTATCAAATCTTACCTTAAAAATCGATATTTCTTTGTAAAACAAGGTGAAGAATAATCTGAGTTGTCCGAAATTTCGACCGGTGCACCCAAGGCAGAGTCATGGGTCCCATCTTATACTTGCTTAATAAACACGATTTACCTGTCTACGAAGGAGCCATCGTTGGCACATTTGCAGACGATACTGCTGTAACTGCAATGGACACCCTTCCACAGCTGGCGTCCCTTAAACATCGAAGGGGCTTAGACAAAGTCACTTAATGGTTGAAAGATTTGCGAATCAAGTCAAATGAAACAGTCTGTCCAGGTTACGTTCACTCTTAAACACAACATCTGCACAACCGTAAAAATCAACGAAGTGAATTTACCGCAATGCAATGAGACGAAATACCTGGGCATGTACCTTGAGCAAGCTAATATGGAAAATTCATATATTCACCAAACGTAAGGCGCTGGGAATAAAGCTTAGAAATTTACATTGGCTGCTGAATCGAAATTCCCAAGTTTCACTCGAAAGTAATCTCTTACTTTACTCAGCCGTCTTAAAACTGATATGGACATACGAGTATGGCATACAACGGCGGCAACCTCTAATGCCGAAATACTCCAGAGATTCCAATCAAACACGCTACGTATGATTGCAAAAGCTTCATACTACGTAACGAACATCGTGACCCGAAGGCCCTGAAAATTGTGCAAGAAACAAAAAATATGCAATGGCGTACAAACTGAGAATTCACGGGCACTCAAATCCACTCATATCAGAACTCACAGCTCATATGACTATTTATTTAATTTATTTATTATAGTAATCCCAATAAGAAGATTAAGAAGAAAAAGGATTATTAGCTGCCAGGGTTTTCGGCTCGAATAATTATAAATTTGGAGTATATAATAATATGAATGTATTTAAATTTGCAGATTTATATAAATAATTATATAAGATCAATTATGTTACATTCTTGGTGGTATTTCCTGACTTTCATAATATTTTCCAAGTTAACAGTTTTGAAAGACTCAATAGGATTAGAGCCATCGAATACATTTTTTCTGGTAAAGCGGAGTTGGATGCAATCGTTGGAGATATGTTCAATACATGATGGAAGAGTGTAAAACGGGCAAGCTTTGCGTGTCCCAATCGGAGACGGGAGAACATTTTTGTTTGCTGGCGGGATGCGGTGGCTGAGTAGACGACTTTATGGCAGTTGGAGTTAAAGTTTTTGTAAAGGTGGCTATAGTTATACCACTCAACGGATCTAATTGACGTTAGATGATTGTGGATGAGCTACAAAAGGTCTTTCTCTTCGGAGGTGTGAAACAAAAAGCAAGGTGAATGGATGACTTCATTTGCAGCATAATCAGCAAACTCATTTCGAGGTATGCCCACATGACTAGGGACCCACATTAGTCTGATCTTATTTGGATGTTTGATGAATACTTACAATTAAGAAATGATTCCCTCCACTGGGTGCACTCCATACATGTTATTTTGATAACTAGTTATAAAATTTTATATATATATTTTTTTGTATCTCTATTTATTTAACTACAATCTGTCCAGCTGGACATTCAGTATTACTTATATTATATTTGGTTATAAACATGTGTATGAATTTTCAGTAGCATAAGTACATTAATTTAACAAAGTTAGATTTTAAATATATTAATTTCATTCATTCCTTATTATTATTATTATTTTTTATTATTATTATTATTATTTTTTTAAAATTTTAATCTTATTTTTTAAATTTTTTATTCTAATTTAATCTTTGGTGGTAAATCTGAATGGTAAGTCCGATGGTACATATTTTTTTAGTCTTCGCGCGCTGGTATCACTGGTTATCAAATCCACCGCCAGGTTGTTAGGATGGACTCTAAGACGCTTGCGATATGAGTGGCTATATTTCATGATTTCATCATTTACTTTTGGGATGTTTAGATCGCGATGAATGATGTCGTTGCTGACATACCAAGGTGCATTAGCACACAGTTGTATGACTTTTGATTGGAATCGTTGTAGGATGTCTAGGTTTGACTTGGATGCTGATCCCCAAATTTGAATACCATAAGTCCATATGGCCTTCATTGCCTTATATATCAGGACTTTATTTCCAAGTGTTAGGGCTGACCTTCGTCAAAGTAGCCAGAACAATGACCTAAGCGTTAGTCCAAGTTGTTTCCGTTTGGAGAAGATGTGCAGCGCCACGTAAGCCGCCGATCCAGGTGCACTCCAAGGTTTTGCATGGTCTGCTTGTGGCAATTTGCAGTTATTTAGTGTTACTGGAGGGCAATAACCTGCACGTAGGGTAAAAGTCGTTTGCACTGATTTGATTGCATTTGCTTTTATTCGCCACTTGTCTAGCCACAAGTCAATTTGATTCAGGTTCTCCTGCAAATGCTTCGAGGCTAGCACGGGGTTTTTGTTGCTGGCCATTACAACAGTATCATCTGCAAAAGTTGCGGTATATATGGTATCAGTCAGAGGCAGGTCAGCCGTGAATAGTGTGTAGAGCACAGGCTCCAAAACGCTCCTTGTGGAACACCAGCTTTGATTGGATAGAAGGAAGTTACGTCGCTGTTAACTTTGACCATGAAGACTCTGCTTTGTAAGTAGGACTTTAAAATGGCAAACTAGTGATAGGGTAAATGCATTTTCAATTTGTACAGTAGCCCTTGGTGCCACACCTTGTCGAATGCTTGGGTGATATCCAGGAATGCGGCTGAACAGTATTCTCTATTTTCTAGTACATTCCGTGCAAATGCATATACTCGATTTATTTGTTCTATCGTAGCCTGATGCTTTCGGAATCCAAATTGATGGGAAGGTATAAGTTATTTTGACTCGATGATTGGGAGGAGTCGCTTCAAAAGAAGTTTCTCAAACTCTTTAGAAAGTATCGGAAGCAAGCTTATTGGTCTATATGAGGTGACCACTTCTGCCGGTTTTCCAGGTTTGGGAACAAGGATAATTTGAGCCACTTTCCATTGGCTTGGGAAGTGGTCACATCGGATAATCGCATTGAATAAATGGGCGATGAATTTATAGCCGCAATCTAGTAGCTCCTTTAGGATTCTGCTCGTAATAAGGTCATATCCCGATGATTTTTTGTCTTTTAGCGTATTCTTTATGATTCCTCTAATTTCTTTTATTTTAAAATGCTGAATCGGAATATCCATTTGGTATGGGGCATCTAGTAATTCAGCTATTCTTATGTCTTCTTGTGGATATTTGCTTGGAAACGGCGCAAATACTTCTAATAAATGAAGAGCAAATGACTGTGCTTTTTCCTTGTCAGATCTGGCCCATTCGGCATCTTTCGTTTTAATAGGTGGCACATGTGATGTTGGTTCATTTAGTTTTTTTGTAGCTTTCCATAGAGAATAACCTGAAGCCTATGAAGGTGACAAGCTGCTGAGATAGCTTTGTATTTCTGAATTTTGTGTTGACCGTAGGGCGTTTTTGAGTTGCTTTGTAGCGCAATTGAACCGGTTTTTGTCATAGGGGCTTCTGGTCATTTGCGAAATTCGACGCAGTCTCCGCTTTTCTTTTCGTTTCTCCTTTACAACCTGGCTTACATCACGATGATTACTTATACAGCTGGGCTCCAATGTGGAAGTCCATGCAGCATGCTGAATGGTTGAGTTCAAAAGTTCTACTGTATCGTCTATATTGGTTTTGTTTTTTAAAGGAATATTGGTGACTAAAGTCTCGATAATGCTTTGTCTAAACAACTCCCAATTTGTGCTTTTGTTGTGCAGACAGATTGTTCTTGCTCCGATCTGCACCTCACAGCTAATTGTTAGAACTATCGGTGAGTGATTCCATGGAAGTGTTCAGGCACGATTCCATGGAAGTGTTTGTTTTTGGTACACCTTTGGATACAAAGAAGTCGATGACGTCTGGAAGCTTGTTACTGTCCGTTGGCCAGTAGGTTGGGTCACCCGTTGATAGGTGGGACAGGCTGTTTTGTTGCATACCTTTATATAGGTTACGGCCTCTAGGAGTTGTTATTCTAAACCCCCATTGTGGATGCTTAGCATTATAATCACCCCCAGCGATGAATCTTGATCCTAGGGAGTTCTAAAATTATTGGAACTGTTCGCAGTTAACTGGATGGTTGGGAGGGCAATATACCGCTGCAATTGTTATGGGGCCTTTATAATCATCAATTGTTATAACCGTTGATTATAGGTATTTCTTTTTATAACATTCGTGCTCCACGTGTGCAATACTGTTACGAATAATTACAGCAGTTCCCCCACGCGCAGTGCCAGCTGGGTGGTTTGTGCAGTATAGCTCATATTGCGGAATTTTTGCGTAACTTTTTTCAGTGAAATGGGCTTCAGATATCAACATAATGTCAATATTTTTGTCTGCTAAGAAAGCTGTCATTTCATGGATATGATGACTGAGCCCATTGGCATTCCAGACTTCGATTTTTAATGATTTATTCATTTCGACATATTTGCTATGACTGTGGTTAGTAGATTAAGTAATGTACTCACTTGACCCATCAATGCTTTAAGCATGCTTTTTAGCTCGGTCATATCCTCATTGAGTTGAGTATTTGGATTGTTGAGCGGAATGGTTAGTTTCGTATGGGTTTCTACCGGAGAATTGTTTCGTACTACATTTGCATACGACGTTGTTGTTCGTGGAGCGGATCTTGGAGGCGCTTCCTGGTTAATGTTCCTCGCTTCTCTGTTTCTGAGTGCTGGGAACGACTTTTGTTTCAGCTCCTTATAGACAGTGCTACCTTTATAATTAGCGGGATGATTGCCTTCGCAGAGAGCTAATGGAACGTCTTGTGCGGCAAGTTTGCGGGAACATTCGCAAGTAAGGTGGTGTCCTGTACATTTAACGCATCGTGGGCTACGGTTGCAGTATCGCTTGGTGTGTCCGTAACGTTGGCATCGGACACATTGGGGAATTTCACGTTTCTTCCTAGGTGGCTCAATTTTAATTCGTGTGCTTAAAAGTGTATTACATTCGTATATGTCTTTATTATTGCTGCATTGCTTCAGACTGATGTAAAACATAGGAAGCGACTTTTTTGTAGTTCTTTGCCTAATATTGCAAACGTTAACAACTGTATAACCCAACTCCTCAATTGCTTCTCGTATTTCGTCGATTGGGGTTGAACAGTGCACACCCCTTAGTACTATATTAAAGTCTCTTTCCTGCTTCAATTTAAAAGTATGAAACTCAGTGTTCTTTTCAGTTAGAGCCTTTGTAATGGCTGATGTATTTTTCAGCGGACTTTGGTTGTATTTTGACAACGTCTCCGTTTATAACTCTGAGTTCATATTCTTTCTTAGCAATTACTTCAAGTAATTCTTTTAGGGGAATTATATTACTCACGCCTGAAACAAAAATAGGTGGAGGTTTTGGTTCTCTCCGGACGTCAGTTGTTGCATCTTGACATGCCTCTTCTTGGTCTAGAGCAGCGAATCTATTCGAGCTGTTTAAAGAAGGTGTTGCGAGCCAGTAGTTATCCAATTTGGATTGTTTTGGAGTGGCACGCGATGTTGCGCCTGGGCTAGATCTATTCCTCTTCGAGTTTGTTTTCTGCCATATTCCAGATGCCTCCACTCCCAATTGTGGGAGTTTAAGGCTCGTAGAAGCCACCATACCAGTGATGTTTTCACCTCGATTACTTTCGCTTTTATTTTTTCCTGGTTCTACGGTACTGCACTGATCACAATCAGTATTTTTGGCGATTGTGTCCGCTTGTCGGTTAACATTTTTGGAACCCCCTTTGGAGGAGCGGATAACACTCATACTAGTAAGTGTAGGGGGGCTTAAGCAAAAAAACGACTTAGTGCATACACAAACCAACTATACTGAGATTTATAAAGTAATAGATTGAACTGTTTATGTCAATATGCTGTGAAGCATATGCTGTTGTTTTTTTAAATTTTATTTATTTGCAGATCTCTCTTTTGAGTTAATCAAGGTAATATGTATATAAATAAAATCCTTTAACCGTTAATAAAATTTCAGTTTTAGCGCCTGAGGAAGACCGTGGTTACCACCAGGAATACCGACCCCTGGACCAGCAGTCAACGGGGCGGAAATCACAACAGGTACGCACAAGTTTTAACGTTTTATTAAATAGTAATTTTTACACTTTTTAGAAAACATCACGGAGCAACCTGACACGTGTCCGAATCACTCTACTAGTTTTATAATAATTTAGGTTTAAAAAAAAAAATAGTTTATTGTATTCAATGCAGATTGCAATTAAAAATGGATATAAAAAAAAAAATGTGTATGGTGTTCTGTAATATACTTCATCTGAAAATGTATGGTATTAGATCCGTGATGATTACGCCTTAATAACTTGGACGCCATCTATACTCGTATTTCTAGAAATATATCAATTCAATGGTCAATAGCAATATTCGGACCATTTTGCGATTACCTAATTTTCGAATAGAATATATTGTTGTACAAATGTCGAAATAGGTATTATATTAATTTCTTGTTTTAGTGATATCAAATTTCATCCTTACAGTAATCTCTGTTAGAATCGTGTGTAGTCATCCCCAAAGCTAGTAAGCTTTGTAATCTGTATGAGGTTGACACAAATCTTTTATTTTCATTAGGAGACCCTATTGTACGAGCACTCTGCGTAACCTTAGCTTAGTACATCTCTATTGGCACCATGCACAAACTCGTACTTTAACTTGAATATACTGTAGAAACTACTACTTATGCCATCTATATCTGTCTATCTCTAGATATCTGTCGGAATTACAAATTGTCTTAAAATGTAATTACTCTGAGCACTCTGAATATTTCTTTTTGATTGACTATTTTGGATTATTGAAATGAAAATGTTGTTTTATTGTGTATTTCAAATTAAATTCTTTGTAATGTAACCGAAAGATTACTCCTCTTCTTTTCTCAAACAGAGTTAACTTCTTTTTGCAAATGTTTAAAAAAAAGATTTTCAATTTAATATTTAGAGATTCGCTATGCTACCAACTTTATAAATGTTTTACAATAGGTCAGATGTCAGGTCTTGAGTATGACAGGATTTTATAATTAAGTGGTTATCCACAAATTCAGTTCAGCGTTTTTTATAGCTATAGAAGAGCATATCAAATCACCTCGATGTTGGATTCCATTCTAATGCTTGTATTTGGGATACTAAAATACTTAATAAATATATATGTAAAGAGAAAAAAATGTTTATATAACTAAGATTTTTAGTGGTCCTTCTGTTTTGTGGTCACATACTCTTTTGTGGTAATTGTGGGGATTTGAAAATCTACAATTCTTATGAATACTTCAACAATTCTTCAAAATTTGGCGAATGAATCCAGAAGTTTCGCATTATTTTTCTATTTTCCTTAGCACAGTGAGGCAATTTTGCTTATTTATTAAGGCGAAAATGATTTCGTATCTATAACCCAATTTCTAAGCGCATTACGGTAGTTCAATTGACCATATTTCAAAAGACAGCAGAAATTCATAAACGTCATTCGTGTGTGACTTCAATAAGTTCAAATTTAGTATTCCCATGTAAATTTTAATTTGTTCGACCTCAGACAGCTAGAAAGTGGCCAATCGAACTCATCTTAGAAATAGGGGTAATGCGCCCAGTTTGCCAAAAATGAAGTATTTATATTTAGAATTTTTGCAGCAATTTCGTACTACTTTAAGTTACTCGATAGAAAATCTCCCACCCCACATCTACGCTTCCGCACAATTTCCATTTCGTTCAGCAAAAGGTTCTATCCAATTTAACCTATTTACTATAGCACCTTAGCTTACCTTCGCACTGCCGAATGGCGTATGATTTTGCTCGCTTATTGTATATTGCTCTAATATATGTACGAAATATGCAGATTAGTGGCCTAAAAGCCTAACCATTTAGCGTGCTATAAATTTTCAATAACAACAAAAACAGCATACGCAAAGCCGTAGAAAGCAGAACTTTTGCTAATTTTCAAAAAATTCACTTCGAATGCGTATACGAAACGAATACGAAATTGACCACACCCACTTGCACGCAAAACCGTGTGAGCACAAAAAGAAAACTTAGTAGTATATTGCATAATTATGCAAATGTTATTGTTGCCAGTCGTTAGTTGTTCGTACTAAGTAGGAAAAGTGGAGTTACACCAGCTAAGTGTATGGACGCCACCGCTGTTTTCGAATTGCAGAAACACATTTGCATAATTATTCGAAGGGTTTTAGTGAAACTTTCAATTTAATAGTTTCACTGGCAGCTTTAAATTGGTTAACCTTTTTTGAAAATCAACCCGGTATAACCAAAAACAAAGTATCCTTTTGTTGCGCTTTTCATTTACATATTTAACTGCTTTCAATCCTTTCTCGCAGCCAAGCCAACAACAACAAGAACAACATCACCTACAATACGTTTTTGTCACCAACTTTTTATAAAAAAAGTCACCTGTTAGCAGCTTTTAGAATAATAACAACAACACCAAACACAACTGCTCAAATGCTTGAAATCCCTTTGTTGTGTAAATCCTTTTTATGAACTCCCCACGCTACCTTTATAAATTTAATTCGGAGCACACTTTCAATTCTTTGCATAAAAATCCTCACTTGGAAAGTGTCGTTCGCCTGCCTTTGTGCGCTAGGTGGGTTTCTTATCTTTTAATCGATTTTAAAGTGACAACAATATTTGTTAGGGGATTTTACTGAAGCGCTTTCGGAAGCCTTTGGAGAATTTTAGAAATTTCTCAACAGTTAATTTGTGTTAAGTGAGCGGATTTCAGCAACTTTAATGGCAGCGAATGGTGTTAAATATGTTTCACTGCCAATTTGCTAAGATTTTATACTCTTATCGAAGGAGATCTGAACGAGTTTAATTGTTGTTGTGTTGTGTAAGTGTACGAATTTAGTAAATTTTATCTTAAATACATCTCAGAATACTTTAAATTTGTGAATTTAATACAAAATCCTAACGTACTGTGTTCAGACGTGCACTCGCTCAATTGCACGCACACACACAATCACTACTTAACCGCTCATAAATTAATCCTGGCAACAGTAATTTATGTTCAAATGAAACTAATTGCAAACGTCAGTGCGAAAAGTTTCACTTGCGGCTAAAAGCTTAAAGAAACTTTGCACCTCTCACCTCGCTTGCTGGTATTGCTAAGTAATACGAGCACAAACGATTTGCAGCAGCCATAGACAAATATATGTGCACACAGCCCCACTCACATGTATATATATATATATATATATATATATATATATATATATATATATATATATATATATATATATATATATATATATATATATATATATATATATATATATATATATATATATATATATATATATATATATATATATATATATATATATATATATATATATATATATATATATATATATATATATATATATATATATATATATATATATATATACGAGTATATACGAGTATACAGCAGATTTACATGGATATACATAAAAGTAAATATGGTTAAAAGCGCAATTGCATTGGATTGTGCAGAATGGGTGTATAAACACAAAGTGCGAGATATTCGATAGCGCCGCATACATCCAAAAGAAAAAACCAAGTTAGTTAATATTTCTCTAAATGAAATGTAACTATAAACGCAGGCAGGTCTGTGGAAATTTTGAATTTAAACATGAAAACTTTTTGTCGCAGTTGTGGATATGCGAGGTATTTATATTATTTTTATTTTATTTTAAAAAAGTTTATACACAAATAAATTTAATGCTAAACTTATTACCTAGGCAACTAACAACTAAGGTCTTCGGCCTAACTATTAATAAAATTAACTAGTATTAAACTAATAAAAGTATATACATATATATTTTATATTTATATGTCAAAGTAAATCTGACAGAGGTGGAGCAGTGAAGTCACGTCTTTTATGTTTTCTGTGGATATATTTTGTAATGCATGTGGTAAAATGGTTTGTTTAAAAAAATGTAGTTGTTTTTGAACCACAGTCGGGCAGCTGTTGATGAGATGGACTATTGTTAGTGTGTGGGAGTTGCAAAGTGGGCGGGTAGTTTTTGAGTTATACTTCGATATTATGATGAACTATTTTGTTCCTACTGTTATGATGAATTTATAATTATTTATGTTAATAAATTTGTTTTGCTAGAGGTAAAAATTAGTAAATTATATTTATCTAATAACATTGCTATTTGATTTGCTGATTTGAGTGACCGCTGGCATTATATAGCAAAATTTCGGAGGGTTCAAGCATACACTTTCTGGAGAGTAGTTCTAAGCGCATTAGATGCTTTTTAGTTGTGTGTTGAACTTCTCGATAATTTGAAGTAAAATACTGTTTGCTCAGTTTGGGTTTGCATTATTTTCTTTAATAACTTGGGGATAAGACTAAGATTTGTATTTTGCAGAGTTGTGAGCTTCGTCGATCTTTTTTGACTTTGACGGGCCTACTTCTCTTTTATTGTAATTATTTTGGCTTCGTTGCGTTTTTGTTTCGGATTATCTGTATGACACACTTTTTTCTAATTCTTTGGAGTTCTTTGGGTATGATTCTCCCTTTGGTAATCAGAAAGCCATTATGTTAGGGCCATATATTTATCAATGCTAAAAATGCTGATGTTATATTCCATTGTTTTCTAATTTAATGGGAAAATGAGTTTGTACAGTTTCTTTAATTTGAGCATGAGCTTGTCTATATTTATATATGTTTCATATCATTATAGGAGGTGAACGAGATACTCGTTTGTTTGTATCTGGTGTAATATTTATGGGTGTGAACTTCTACCTTCTGTGCATTCAGGTGAAGACTCCTCTTTTCTTTTCTTTGGCAATTGTAATCTCTTAAGTATCAGTCTGTCTCTATGGCTAATCCCTCCTCATCTGTCATATATAGTTGTGATTTTTTAGTTGTATTATTATTTATGGTATCGCCTCCTTGTGTTGGTTGCTTTTAGCTGATTGTTTTCGAATTTTAAATCAGTTGCCTCTTTTTGCAGCTTTTCTCAAAGCACTTCTGCATCTTGATGTTGTAATAAAATTTCAGTAAGTAGTATAAAAGCATTTCTTAGCAACTTTGCGGCTGCTGGAGAATCTTTCGCACGATGAATTAACTGGTCCGTTCGCTATCCACACTGAACTTCAATGTACTCTTTATCTGTACGCTCTTTCCATCGGTGTGGAATTTGTCAAATTTGTTAATTCTAGTTGTATAGTTCATTTGCCTTGCATGTATTAGTTCAAAAAAGTGTCAAATTAGCCTGGACAGCAATTTTTCAAACTCTGCTTAGAGTTACTTCCATCTAACCCTTTTTTCTACTAGCCAGGTTTTTGGTAAGGCATCGTTAAATGGGAACTGTTTAATATAGGATTTGGTGATTATTTTATACAAACAACAGGTAATGGAGTAAACTTCCCTCATTCTTGGAATACCTTTAAAGGAACAACCTCTTATTTACAGGAGGATCATAAATATCATATATCCTAAACAGCCGATTCAGTTCATTCAGTCGTTTTAATGTCATGTGTATCAAATAAGTTCATTGAAAAATATCTCGTTATATATGTGAGTACCTCCTTTTGTACCAGGAATAAGTTATACACCTAAGTTCTTTGCGTTAAATCGATATCGGCGAATCGTCAAGAGAGATAGAGCGAGAAATTCGCACCCGAAACACTGAGTCAACAGTGGTGGTTTGGAGAGTCTCCTGGCGACAACCACCCTCAGAGATGCTACAAATAGTGCAGATTAACTTTCATTACTCGAATGCGGCTTCTGCAATTCTTTAGCTTTGTCCCCAAGACCCAAGTCTTGCATCCTCATAAAGAAAAATGTTAGCTCATTCAATGCACGAGGTAAGACAAGGGGTCAGAATCCAATTTCATTACTGCTAACAGGCAGGAGGTCCTTGATATAACCCTTGCCTCTGAATCAATTTTTGACCGGATCTCAAATTGGAGAGTGCTAGAGGAACACTTTTTTTCAGATCATCGTTTTAGATAGTCACCTAGTCCTCCGGCTATAAGAAATATCAGGAAGGTAAACTGAGACCTCTACAGGGTAACCGTAGTTAGACTACTACTTCAGAACCCCATAAGCACAAGCAAGTGTGAGGAAATTGATAGGTCTGTAGAGGTTCTTACGAATGCTCTTAATAAAGCTCCTTCAGTCTCTTGTCCCCTCAGTAGACCCAGGCGGAAACAAAAACCCACATGGTGGAGGGAGGAAATTAGGGGACTCAGGAAAAACTGTAGGAGACTTTTTAACAATGAAAAGAAGTCTAGAGATAGTGTAGACTGGGTATTATACAAGGCAGCATTTACAACCTTCAAAGGTAAGCTTAGGAAAGGATAAAAAGAATCGTGGAGAAACTTTTGTGGTGGGTTAGAAGAGACATCTAGGTTTAGGAACATCCTATCAATATCAATGGCACCTGGCTACCTGAGGAGGGGGGATGGATCTTGGACCTCAAATAGTAACGAGACTCTAGATTATCTTTTAGATTATCTTCCTCGGTTGCTTGAGTACCATTCCGCGGAAAATGATGTCCAGCGCGAATGTAGTTGAAGTCAACCCAGATATAATCACTAAGCCAAAATTGCAATGGGTTATATATAGCTTTAAACCATATAATGCATCTGGCCCAGAGGGTATAGATCCAATTGAAATTCAGCAATCAGAGAATCTTATAATCGAGTTGCTGCTCAAGATCTACAAAAGTTGTGTTGAATTAACATACTCGTATATTCGCACACAACTTCAGGGGACTTAAGACGCATAAGACTGTCCTCTATCTGTCTGAAAATTCTGGTTGTTAGACATTCACTTGAGGCTCACTATAGACAGACATAAGCTGTCAGTGTCTAAGCATGTCTATTCCAAGGGTAAATTGGCAGAGACGACATTACACACTTTAGTCTCTAGTATTGAGTACCCCCTGCATGACAAGTTACTGGACCTTCAGGTAGCTTTTAACAACATCAAATCAGACGCAATAATCGGTGCATAGTGAGACTTAGGGGTGGACCCCGCCATTAGCAAGTGGATTGAAAATATGCTCAGGGGCAGGATAATCAATTCACAGCTGGGGGCGGCGTCGGCCAAGAAGTCCGTTTGCAGAGGCACACCTCAAGGTGGAGTTTTTTCACCCCTACTCTGGAATCTTGTGGTAAATAAGCTGCTCTTTCGACTGGAGGGGGAAGGGTACAAGGTAGTTGCGTATGCAGATGATGTTGCTATTAGTATCTCGAGCAAATATGTATCTACTTGTTGTTGAACATTCTCTCTAAATGGACTACAGACTGTGGGTTGGGTTAATCCGACCAAAACTAAACTGGTGCTCTTCACTAGGCAGTATAAAATTCCTCAATTTATCGCTCCAAACCTAATGGGTGTAGATATAATTCTTGTCGAGGAACCGTGATCCGATATAGAAAGCTGAACTGGGAGGCTAATATAAGTGAGCGCATTAGGAAGGCTATGTAGTCATGCAAAAGAGTTGTAGGTAAGAAATGGGGCTTACAGCCTAAGGTAGCTTATTGGATATACACAGCTGTGGTACGACCAGTCCTTTTTTATGGGGTGCTTGCTTGGTGGACAGCCCTAAGTAAGTCCACTTACAATAGGCTGGTAACAAAGGTACAAAGAACGGTAGAGGTATTCATAAGTGGTGCCATCAAAATGACTCCAACGGCAGCTTTGTACGAAATGCTTAATCTGCTGCCTGATATGCTTTTTGGCAAAAAAAATGGCTTCCCGACCACTGCAGTGTTTTTCAGGCTGCAGTCGCAACTATTGAGACAATCCTGGCTAAAAAAGAAGAATATATCTCAACAAGATATTTGCATTCTATCTGACAGCCAAGCAGCTTTGTGCTCCCTGGATTCCGCTATTATCACCGCAAAACCCATCACAAGCTACCGCAAATCTTTAGACGAGATAGATAAGCAGACACGTCTGCATCTGAAATGGGTTTTCGGCCACAGGGACATTCCAGGGAACTGTAAAGCGGATGAATTTGTCCTTAAGGATACTACCATAAGACCGAATGAACTCGATAGGTTAAACCTCGGCAATCCTATTGCCACATGTAAGCTCTTAATCAATACAATATCCTTAGGCATAGCGGGCAGGCACTGGTCTGAAAGTATAGGATGCAAAATAACTAGACAAACTTGGCTAGTAATAAATGTCAAACGCTCAAAGGATTTAGAATCTCTAAATATACTGAGTATAGGTACCGTAGTTAGTGTCCTAACGGGACAGGGTGGAGATTGCCTCTAACGACTTCTGCAGGAGTTGCATGGGCTAGGAGGAACAAGAGTCCATTGAACACCTGTTATGCACGTGTCCAGCGTTGTCCATAGAGAGGGGCACTTTTCTGCGTGACCACTTTCTGGACTCTTTGGGAGATATTCCAAATAAGAAGATAAGCTCCATCGTCTGCTTCACTGTGATTCATGCGGTATCACAAGGGGTCACTGATGGCCTAAGGACGGTCTGGTGGTCGCTTTAACTCCCTCCCTACCTGCCAGAGATGAGGTTTATCAGAGAAGTTCCATATAAGGAATTTTCGGGTCTAAAATTAGCGTACCTATGCTCGTATTGATGGTATGGGAATAAAAAGAGAATAAAAAGTAATGTACATTCAGTTCATAATAATGCAAAATGGGGTAGATCAAATAGAGGCCACGCCTCTTATAATTAAAGGTACCCTATTAAGCTAGAATGCTCCTAATGATGATTTGTGAAAAAACATCCTTATTATTGAACTTGCAACCTCAGGGAAAGGTAAAGTGTATTTCGAAGTCGGTGTAACCCAACTTCAGACTTCTTTACTCGTTTTAAATAAATTATGTGTAGCTATCGACAGACATCCAAATATCATATTGTTACGAAATTGCCCTCTTGACTATTTATTCTTTTACGAAATTGCTCCCTTGCTATTTAAACACTAAATATTAGGCCTAAAGTTTACTTTATTACACTTTGCACTTTATTTAATAATTCATTCAATCATTTTATTACTTCTTAATCACAATTACAAATGTTGCAGTTTCAATTAAAATACCCGATATACACACTGTAACGGTTGCTTTTCAACTGTTTGTCGATTTTAAATGTGTGGTGGCTTATATAGTTTCCGAATGGTTGAAGTAAAACATCCTAGAACATTATCTTCATATCGAAGGAATTTTCGAGAAAATTCTAGAACATTACCTACTTCTCGAAGGAAATTTTTATCAGCATGGAAAGTGTCTTGGCTTAAATATATATCGTGGTGCACTCATTCTCAAACTCCAAATGGGAGCCTAAAAGTATGCAATCATTTATATTTCAATAGATATCCATATTTGGAAATGTGAGAGAACCTTTTAAAGGTCAAGGGGAGCCTATTGTTAAACAAAAGCATACACTATATATTAGAAATCTAGGGTCTTTCGGTGGGTAAATGAGATTTAAATAGTTGGTATATGAGAGGTGTGCTAAACTTTAATCCCAGCTATTTTTAGAAAATAACTTTATAGTCTTAATATGATTAATCGCACAAAATTTGGCCCATAAATATTGTGTATTCCTCAAATTATGATTATTATTTATGTATAGTGAGACATGGTATACACACATATATTTCCACCCGATTATTTGCACAGAATCTATTAGGACCATAATGAAGATGACTGATAATTTTTGTCACTATATCATCAATAGGATGGAAACTGGTGTCATTTTCAATATGGTAATGACAACTGCATAAAAGTAGGTAAAAGTCCTCTTTGTGCGATTAAGTTCATGTTTCAATTTCGTTTTGTTTTAAAGTTTAGTAAATGCATATCCGAATTTTCCTGAAAATATCTCATAGCAGTATAGAAATAAGTTGACTACAAATGGTTATAAGTGGTCGGATTCGGTTATAATTTAAAAGGAATTCTTTAAACTTTATCACAGCTCACATAGAAGGGATATAAGATAATGTTTGTGTAAATTATATAGTCACAAGTATCTCACTTCAGCTTTATAAAAAATTGTATGCTTTTAACTTTCAAAATGGAAAGTGTTTTTAATCTATAATTTTTCACCTACTGAGGATACATATGTGTATATAGTTAGTTGCTCTTGTAAACTGAAACTTTTGAAAATGATGCAGCGTTTTAGTGGCTTTAACCGTCAAAAAGCCTGAGATGCTATTGAAACGAGTGGATGGATGGTATGTAATCGTTTATTTGAAACATTTCTTCTGAATATGGAAAAAAAATGAAAATCCATTATAATCGACCTCTAATATTTTTTATACATGTATTGTAATTTGTTATATTTTGTATCGCAATCAATTTAAGTAAAAGAATTTGGATTCGAAAATGTATAGAATCCCTTTTTACAGGTATTCGTTCGAGTAAACTACACTTTCGTTTGATATGTTATATTTCTCAATTTGCAGATACATTGAGATTGTTTATTAATTGCAGTTGTTGTAACTGATTAATGATAGTAACTGTCTCGCTAATTTCGTGGACTTCTAAACCAAAATCTCTTCCGCAGACATGGCGATATATAATTGCTAGCCAACTTTCCGCTAGCCGCAAATACAGTGTTGTGTAGTCGGATATGGCTCAGAGTCGCGGAGTTGCTGATTTTTTGGTAGTGTAGGAATATATTTAGCGTCTCCGAATCCATAAAAGTGTGTATACAATATTTGTAGTTTAAAAATGAACTGGAGAAGTTTGCTACTATGCTTACACGAACTAAATAAAATTAAGTAAATTGCATTTCATTATTTTACACAATAGTTAATCTGTGCATAGTTTGCTCCGATGTATTTGAGGTCTTATTATAATTTAAATTGAAGTCAGAGTTGGACTCGCTGTTGGATACATTCTTTGACGACTCCACACCCTTGCCAAAACACCGTGATAACCACACCACTTCACAGTATAAGCTCGGGCACTCGGGCTGCGTTGAAGATCCCGAAGAAAACATTTGAGGAAACAAATACATTTGTTCTCGGAATTGCTCCTGACTTGGCACCCGACATACGCCATCACAGCATTAAAAGCGATATCCCGCAGTTGCACATCGGGAATGCTCAGAATGCATTTCGGGAGTTCAATGCCAAAATATTCATCATCTTTTGTTTCTGTGTTCATTTTGGGCAGTGTTCAAGAAATTTTTGTTTATGCATGTACTCACATGACAATTGCCTGCTGTTGCAGCCATATTAAGTTGCGGATGCAATTGTCATTTTCCAAATAGGCAAACATTTATCAAAGAGAATATTGTTATTTTTATAGTTTCTCATACGCTGTAATCGCAGCCAGTTGCTAACAGCTGCAGTTGTTTGCGAAGCAATGATAAATTGAAAAAGATTTTTTGGCAACTTACGGAATTTGCGTTGCATGCTTTTTGGCATAAGCATAAAGAAAGTAATTAAAACTCTCCCTTTCGCACACAGTCAACGGAATTAACAACAGGAAACTAATAAAAATGCTAATAAATGTTAATCATAAACGCTGTATTTGTTTTGCTTTGAAGATTAATTAATTAACAGAGGAAAACTCAACGCAAACCACAAAAAGGCCGCGTTCCTGCTCGCAAAAAGCCAACACCTGCGTGCGTTATCCACCAGACCGACAACTGTTCAGCTGATTTACGACACTTGATTATCACGTGAATTTATGAGAAGTTCCACATTGAATGATGACGTTTATGCCGAAGAACACGCGCCAAGTGCACTCAAGTTTCCGTACCTTTTATTGCCCAATTTAAGGCGCTTTATAAATAGTTTAATTTCAGTTGCCTTGCGTGTGTTTTGTTTTATTTTAACAATTTGCTGGTTTATTAACATTTTTATTGCTTGAACAAATATTTAAAATAGGCGCAGTTGTTGGCATTTGCCGCATAAAAACAAACTTTAGCTAGCAGGAACATAACATTTTAATAGCATACTTTTTGGCATAAGTTTTGCAAGAACAAACGCTTAATTACTGTCGTTTAACAAAGCCGTACGTTTACTATTTTTGTGCGACGTGATCGACCGTTGACACATACAACGACACACAATCCCATACAACCATACACATACGCACAAACACACTGCTGCCGTGCTTATTAAAATATACCTTAAAATGGTAATTTAGCATGAACTGCTGCTGTGTTATTTTGCTCTTGATTAGTGTAGTAGGAGCATAATTTTATATGCTCACTCATTTTTGCTCGGTGTGTGTGTAGCTGTGTGCCTTTGTGACTATATGTGCTGGTGCTGGCACTACCACTTAACTACGTAGTTAGCGTTAGTTAACGTACGTACGTGATATCGTTAAATTTGTATAACGTTGCAGAACGTAGGCGAATAAAGTATCTTATTAGGTATGCTGGAGGAGTCGTAGTAGAAATCACGTGCTTTTAAGAGGCAGCACCCAACTACAGCTATGGCGTGTCCATAGCACTGACCGACCTTTCACAATTCTTTCCGTTGCTTAGTTTGCACACAACCGTGTCGTTTTGAATGACTAATGTCAATTTGTTGAAAGCAATATTAGAGAAAATATTGATGACTCGCAGTGCAGGAGTAGAGTAATTTAGGTTTCCGTATACGAAAGTTTCACAGTAATTCCATTATACTACAGCCATGTTCAAGTAAATTTCCGACCAACTTTAATTGCCAGTCTGATTTGAGCTTCTGAGAGATCTTAAAAAATACAGAATATAGGGCGGCAGGTTGGCTCAAGTTTACAATTTATTTATTTTTAACTCGCCTGCAGTCTAATCACAACTACGTGTACAATTACTCAGCCTCATTAAGCGCAAAAGAAAACAAACAAAGGCGCGCAATCAATCGAACATGCCTGCTCGTATAAATTAGCAGAAGTCCCTCAAAGACATGCTTCGCCATCCAGCAAAAACATGGAGCAAGTGCCTCTTAGTTTGCTATTAAGTTAAATAAAACCTTAGCCCAACGAATTAACCCACCCGTCTCCATGCTCACGTCACTAATTCCGGAGGCAGAGCCATTTTAAACATGCAACATAACGTAGCATATTTTAAGGCGCACTGAATACAATAAATTTGCCCTTTGGCGTTTGCTGTTTGCGAGTCGTATTTTGCATTCGTCATTTGGATTTTGGCAAAAATGCTGCCATTACTTATGCAAAACGTGAGCGCATAAATAAAACATGTCAAACGTAAAGTATTCGGGCAGGCTTTCGGCTGTCATTAAGGCAAGCGTTTTCGTTTTTAGTAAGCTGCACGCATATCGGTCGTGCGTTTTTGGAGTGTGAGTAAAACAATTAAACTTGGAAATTAGATGCGTAACTGGAGGCATTTGCGGTCGAGTACTGCGGGAGCCACTGGCCAATTGTATGGCGAACTGAAGAGTGGAGGGACAATTTTCATTTCCCCAAATAAAAACGCTTTTATATGCACCCGTATAAATTTGTGGAGAAATTGTTGCTGCTGCTCATGGGCTATTCTCATGAAGCAGTGCTGCAAAAACTTTCGAAATAAAATGCTAATTATATAATTTTAATTGATGTGCCCTAAAACTATGCAATAAAGCGTATAACATGCGCTTATCCTGCAAATTAGTCCATAAAGCGTAGCCTGCATGTCAACATGTTGTAAATTGCGAATTTAATACAGAAGTATTTTTATTTGACAGACAACGAGTATCAAAGTTAAACAAAAACAACACAAACAACAACAACAAGAGCAACAGCAATAATGACGACTTCATTTGAAGTGCAAACATTTGTAAATTTTATTTGCAGCACTTTACGGTCTACTTTTGGGCAATAATCCGCGGCAAATCCACGCCAGAGTAGTTAAGCAAAAATTACTGCCGCGAATGGCCAACAGCTCGGCATTAAGCTTGTTGGAAACGGGGTACGCAGAAGTTGTAAGAGTACGGCAAAGATAGAAATATTTTACTGCGGAAGAAAAGAAAAGTTCAACTGAGCTAAAGCAATTATATAAGTGCAAGAGCAGAGAAGGCACAGAGAGATGACAAATAAATATAGGATGGGAAAAAGTGCAAATTTCGAGCGCAGTCACCTATAAAATAAAGGAGTTATCGGGAAAAGTATGTAGAGAGAAGAGAAATACGCTCATGAAAGGCAAATCCATCTCAAATAAGCTGTACAGAAAGGTCGATATACTCGTGAAGTAGAATACCGCTTTCTTCGCGCGTGGAAACTTTACGGTTGAAGCACATTATGGACAGTATGCTTCAATAGGAAATCTCCGTTCAAGGCTGTTATTTCATAGACATTTTAGTGCACATATTTTGTTTGTTATTATTTGTTGAAGATTCTTAATTATTCTATTGTGAATTCATAAAAATACTCATATGATATTACAACGTTGGCACTAGTTACACCCTCGATCAAATTTGTGCTCAAATACATTATCGCTTAATGTATTTTAGCTGGTTTTATGAAGATACCGAGGAGCGTGAACTTTTGAGATACAGATGCTATTCCGATTCAAATAGCACAGTTATGGTAATCAAACATATTTAAAACTCTGTAAAGGCTGAGGAGGGGAGATATACGATGTAGAGCAGGATGCTATCTGAGACAATTTGTCAGCGATACTTTAGAGCAATGAAGTCCACGCTGAACAAAAATAAGCTCCGGTAGCTCCGAGGAAATAGAAGGCATTCTCATAAAAAGATTTTTACACAGATTGAGGGTACCTCGCCCTTTACCCTGAAGCTCCGACACCACTTCATTTGTGCATGCGAAACAACGAAAAAACAAAACAAAATTTTTGGTGTCTCTTTGGGAACTCATGTACAGTATGACCGCGTTAAAGTGTTTAACTATGATTTCATTTTAGTTTAAAGTTTAAATTAATTTATTTTTTTTTATTTTTATTTTATTTTATTAAAGCTTACATAGTAAAAACAATTATTAAATAAGCTATACTTAGCAGCGCTAGCAGCAGGGGCTTTCGGCTGGCTGTTGAATGAGGGCTGGTTTAGATGCGGCGGAGTAAATTAGTATCCCTGAGAAAATTGTAAATTTTGGTGATATTGTCGGCAGTTGGATTCATGAGAAGTAGAAGTGGATCGTTATTATTAAAATTTTGATGTCTCTGGTTTTCCAGTTCAGGACAAAAAACTAATAAGTGTATCACGCTGACAGTTGATTCGCAGAATGGGCATTGGCTAAGACGACTACCATCCAATAGTTGTGCGTTAGTGATGATAGTGTGTCCAATACGAAGCCGAGTATAAGGAGTGATATAGTTAGCCGGAATGGATGTCGGGTAGCAAGGTTTAGAGCGGTTAAGGTTGATTCTTGAATAGTGGTGGTTATACCTCATCCACTCAACCGCTATCTTAGTATTTCTCTGCTGAGCTATAAAGCGATGGATATCATTCTTTATGAAGAAAATGGAGGTAGTTGTGGGAGTGTTTATCATTTCTTTGGCAGTTGTATCCGCAAGTGTATTGCCAATGATGCCCGAATGGCCAGGCATCCACATGATTCTAAGCTTGTTTGGAAAAGCCATCAGAATTTCTCTTATGCCACCAATCAGGTAGTTAGAATTACTACAGTTTTTTAGTGCTTGGAAGCAGGACAAGCTGTCTGTGCAAATGACGTACTTTCCTTCATTTTGTTTGGAGTACTGGACGGCGTGAATAATTGCTGTGGCTTCCGCAGTGAAGACTGAACAAAAAGGAAATAGCAGACCATATGATATTGGCTTATCTTTTTCTCTCACTGCAGCGAAGGTTGTGTTGGCTGCTTTAGATCCGTCAGTGAAAATGAATTGCCAACCTCTCGATTTGAAGAGAGCTGCTACTTCCGAGAATCGGGCTTTATATAAAGAGCTTGGAGTGCTGGATTTAGGAAGATGAATCAGGTCGTTGATGAATGATGATTTCTTCAATGACCATGGGGGGTGATGATTCTTCCAAGGTAGAGATATTTTAATGGGTAACTCATTTTCTTTCGCAAACATGGCGCTTTTATAAATTGAAGATGAGATCTTTGGCAATCGTTTTCGTGACGCAGCTGAGTAGAAATCCTTTTACAGAGCGAAGTTGGCGCTGAGGATTAGCTTCGGATAAAGTTTACGGATGCTGTCTTCCATGTTATCGTTTAAGAAAGGAAGTCCAGATTCGGCCAAGATGTTTTTTATGGGTGACGTAGGAAATGCACGCAGAGATCTACGAACGGCAGTGTGGTAAGGTGCAGCCAGCATCTTAAGATTATTTTTCGCGTGGTGTCCATATATTGCTAATCCATAGTTGATGATCGACAAGATGAGAGCCCTGGTGACATTCACGAGTAGAGCCGAACCGATTAGCGAGCGCTTACTTGATAGATATTTAATAATGTTTAAGTTAGCATAGAGTCTGTCTCTAACATATTGACAATGTTGTTTGAATGAGTACTTAGAGTCTAATACAATACCAAGAAACTTAAGGCTATTTGTACATGAGATATTAACATTATTAAAGGTAAGCGTGGGGATATTACAATGTCGTTTCTTACAAATATGTAGCAATTTGGATTTAGAAGATGAAATTGAAGCGCCTGAAGAACGGGACCATGTGGATAAGAGGGACAGGATTTCAGCAAAGGACGACATAACCGTAGTTAAGTTGGAAGATTTTGAAAATAACAATATATCATCCGCATAGATTTGATGACCGACATTGGGGAAATCAGATAAGCTAATGCTGATTTCGTCAAATGCGATAATAAAGAGGATAACCGAAAGGGGGAACCTTGCGGGGTGCCGTTATCAAGAGGGCGAATAGGGGAAGAGACATTGGATATGAGAACACTAATTTTACGGTTGGAGAGAAATGATTTTACAAAGTTGTATATACGAGGACCAACCTTCCATTTGTTAAGTTGCCTTAATACAACATGGATACCAATCCGATCAAACGCTTTTAAAAAATCTAACGAGAGCAACGATATGTGATTTTTGCAGGACAATGCGTCAGAAATAAAGTGATCCAGGTGCAAGAGTGCGTCAATTGTTCCCTGCCCCTTCTTGAATGCAACCTGGTTATGGTGAATAAGTTTGTTTGTGTGGACGTACCAAGAGAGCCTGGTAGCAATGATTTTTTCCATTAATTTACCTAGACAGGGCAGAAGAGATATAGGACGGTAGCTACTAACTTCGCACGGAGGTTTACCAGGTTTTAAAATGGGAATGACAGCACTTGTCTTCCAAGGAATGGGTTAGTTGCCAGTACTGAAGATTTTATTATAATGAATGAGAAGACGGGAGAGAAGGAAGGGAGGGAGGTGTTTAATGATGGGGTAAGATATTTTATCAATCCCAGGTGTTTTGCCTTTGACTGCTGAGAGTGCAGAATGGAGTTTAAGTAAGGATAAATCAGCATCTAACAACTTGGCCGCTGGAGATAGGTTCGAAGGCGGATAGCGGGTGGAAGAGAGCAGAGAAAGTTTACTAGCGGAGAATTCAGGAGGGAAACTGGGATCGGAGGAAGAGTTGGAAAAATTACAGGCAAATTCTAGGGCTAAATCTTGTGGATACAGTAGATTACCACGAGAGGAGTTAAGGGAAGAGATAGGGAAGGAAGATGGTAGACCAGATAGTCTTTTTATGTCAGCCCAGATTTTTCTTGGGGAAGAAGAGGTATTGATTTGGCTAGTTAATTTTTGGAAGCAGAGAAGTTTGGCAGCTTTGGCTTTGCGGCGAAATATCGCATTGGGTTTGAAGAGGAGCGAATGCGTTTGAATTCGCGCCATGCCAGTTGTTTGCGTTGCCTTAGTGCCAGAAGTTGATCGTTCCACCATAAGGGTGTTGGTTTGACTGGTTTGGAGGAGGATTGAGGGATAGATTGATTAGCAGCGGAGCGGATGATTTTTTGGATTCTCGAGGTTTCCTGATAAACATTTGGAGAGATGGGGAAGGAATTGGAGTGTATTATGCAGTCGTGTTCGAACTTGTCCCAGTCGGCCAAGTCAGTTTTAAAGCGAATTCTGGGTCTGAATTAATATAAATTAATTAAATTTATTTGAACTTAATTTAACATAATTTGTTGACTTTTGCCATTCTCTAGCAGTATTATATTATAAATGTTAGCGCTTTCAAATTTGTACAGTTTATACCCATCTCAATGCAAATATTTTTTATTGGCGTTATCGAGCGTTTACGTTGACATGCATGCAAGTGTGTACTTATCTGTTATGGTCGCATTCATTTTTGTTTTTGATGGGAGAGTGAGTTTTGTTATTTTCTCTAGCTCCGGATAAATTTTTCGTGGACTTCCCGGCTTTAAAGGCTACTGTTTGAAGTTACAAAACATTCGTTATGAAGGGAAAAAACCCTTACCTTCAGGTATGTCATCAAAATTTATCAAAGATCTAGCATTGCGGTTTATATAAAAGGATATTGCAAAGATTTCAGTTTATTTTGCCTAAACTTTCAAGCTGAGCATTTTGCAAGTCCAAAAATACGGGAATATATTGTGAATATCAGAAGAACTGTCATAATGACATTGAAGCCGCTCTCAATCCTGGCTTACGCCTTCCTTAATTGAGTTATCCTTGGTATCCTTTTTATCAAGGAGATTAATTTTAACCGCATTGAAAAATTCAAGAATTTCGTACAGAAAAGAATGCAGAATCGTGCAATGAAGTTTCCAATTTCCGTCGGCATAGCAATAATTGGTACGAAATCTGCAATGTGGTTGGCCACATCAAGGGTGACAAACGATGTTTGAAATGAATACAGCAAAGAATACTAATGCAAGATTTAAAGCTCATCACTGAGACAACCATTCATTTTGATTTCTAATATGTACATATGAGGAAAATACTTTTGGTTAAAAGTGTCATAGCTGTCATCGATAGAGTAATCTGCTGTGACTTCAATGTTTGCTTGGGTTCCATTGGCTTTAGAGTGTGAGCTGCGTTTTCAAAAATGACTAGCAAAAAGTTAGATATCCGAATATACTCAAAGCATGGGGATACCTATCCCCATCCTTCGGTCAGAAATATTGAAGTTCTTCTAATAAAGTAATTTAATTTACATATATAAATGTGCACTGATAGTTTTATAACTGTGTCATGGTCACAACACACGGAGAAAATATGCAAGAGCTTTCTCCCCTCCTCAGCTCCGTAACTGCTTCAGAAATTATAAAACATAATGCCAAGTCTTTCTGTATGTATCCTAGGGTACACTATCTGGCTCTACAACCAATCGTTTTGTTAGATAGTCCAGCAATATTGTATTTAGAAGTCGGAATACATATTTACAATGCTTTGTTGGCGATGATAGTTCTTTTGTCAGATTATTTCTAATATGCTGACAATTTCTTGCATTTGAAATGCATTATTGTAACTCAAACTCTGCCGAATATGTTGTAGTATTATTATTTTTGTTGCGCATGGTAACAATGTTCGTCTTGGACTCTCAGGCTTGTGGGACAGAATCAGCGCAGCAAATACTTCTTTCTATATCTTTTTCTTTTCGAGTCAAATATTAGTCTAAAATCTTTATTTATATAACTAACAAAATTACATTTTTTGATATTTATGATAAACTTTTAGTAGTAATAAAGTAATCAAATAGAGAAGTTTTATATTAAACAAAAATAATTTAAACAAGGAAATAACTTAAAATTATAGAAATCGATAAGTGGGAAGATAATGTATTCCTAGCCTCTGGGGAAGATGATACCTCCCCCTCAGATTTTGCGAGCTTATGTTACCTTATCGCAATCGTACTAACAGTATGCATTCCAAAGTACTTCAATTCAATTTAGGACTTAGAATGCGAGCGCAATAAAACAATGACAAAATAACCTTGTGAGGCGGTAAGAAGATTAAATGCCATTATATAGATTGGAAGCACTCTGATGTTCAGTGGAAAATGGAATTATCTGAGATAGCAGCGCAGTGTTTTGCAATATTTACAAAAATAAAATAAAAACACAATTATTCGAGGCACCATTATGGCAGGCGAGTGCTTTAAAATGCGTCCATCCCTTGCAAGTGCATGCAGCGCATGTAGCTGACCACAATGCAGACGGAACACGTATATGCAATAAGCAATAAATTGCCCAATTTGACGCACTATTGTGAGCAATAATTCGCTGCAAGTGGCAGGCTGCGCGCGTATGTAATTTTTTTTTTTTGGCTTTTTTTGCCTGTTAACTAACCACATTTGTCAACGTCATGTGATTGATGCAGGGCGGCCAGCCGACACACTTGCATACACGGCCCGGCACAGGAGCAGAAGTGGAGACAGCATGCCGTGTACGTATTTAAAAATTATGAAAATTGAGGGTTGAGAGCGTGGTTGCGTAGTCGCATTAACCGATTTTCCGCATTATTTAAAATTAATGATGAGCAGGCTGGTGTGGAGTTGCGAAATAGTAGGAAGAATTTAAGGCCTGCAACAGGATGTTTAATTTCCTAAATGCATAAATCTGCTAAATACAGCTAAGTCCCAAAGATATGAGCGGATTCTTTTTACTTTTTGGTTTTGGTTCGGTGGCGATGATACTTAACATCCGAAATGCATAAACAACAAACTAAACTTCAAACGACACATTTCAGTATACGCAGTGAAAAAAATCTTATCCTTACGCATCCTACCGCACACACACACACGGATGCATACGCACTTGGATACAGTTTTCCCCAAAGAACAAACAACATTTCAGGTTCATTTGTTGTGTTGTTTGCTGTCAGGATACAAACCGGAAAACATTTCACAAACATTTTGTGGGCAGCGTTCAGGAACGAGTGCCCACAAAAAACCGCCTTCCTGCTTGTTTGCTCTACCTGTGCGCACACGATAGTACAGCAACGCGAGGGTCACACACTTACTTCCTCTTACGAAGCCGACCCGTTTTGCTGCGTCACTGTTAACGCATGTTTTAACACGCTGCTGCGGCAGGCGCCATTGTGTGCACCCATTGCCGCATCCGCTCTGCAATGACAATGCCTGATTCAACTTCATTTGCCGTGCCGCTGCTGCTGGCGGTGGTGGACATGTAGTTAGTTACCTTTTCGAGCTTAAGTTTAGAAGATTGCCAATTGTTGGAATGCAAATTTATGGCTTATTTGTTTTGTGATTCGGGATGCTATTTATACATGCGTGTGTTTGTGTGTGTGTATTATCTCTGCATCAACCCTTTTCATAAGCGCACTAACGTTTATTTTAGGTAATTTTGTCTTTTTAGTGGTGTTGGTAAGCGAAAAGATTTCATTAACAAGATTTTAGCTGAGCATTAGTGCTGAGATCTTATCATTAGTTATGGCAAAATGGAAAAGGAAAGAAGGCCGTTTGGCAATATTCCATACGAGGACTGCGTATTTACATTACAAACTTATTTCATTTAAGGTTTAATTTTTAAATAAAGCTGTAAACAATTTCCGCGCCTTTGTTTATTTGGCATTTGAAGCCCATGTGTCCCATAAATTAGGCGGTTGTTAATTTTGAAGCTTTTTTATAATGCTGTGGTGTACATTTTAATGCATTTTTATTGTAGACTCGAATGTGCCGCTATTGTTCCATTGTTCCAGGCATCTCTGTATCAATGAACGCACTCGTAAATCAGGCAATTGAGTTCTAATGTTAGGCGCACGCAGTGCTCAGTATCGCACGGCAACGCATCCGAACCAGACCCATCATTAGGAGATTATAAGTGTGGGGGCATTATATGCTTATTTATCGCTTTTTTGTGGCATCAGACAAGCGTTTGAATGCACAAAGGGGAATAATAACAAATGGTGAGTGGCGTAATATAAATTCGTATAAATATTTTATTAGAGGTCTGTATGAAATGACGAAATATTATATACTGCATTTGTTTATAGTTTACTTTTAACAGGGAAATTTGCGAGATAATTAATTGAACTTTTCTAAACTCATATTAAGAATTTCATCACTACTTGTCCATGCATATTCTCATGTCCAAGAGCGCTGGTGCACTGAAGTCTCTATAGTTGAGATCTGCCTACGCTATGAAATAATTTAGTAAAAATTTAGTACTTTAGTCACGAGATATTTTAACTAGGGAACAGTTGGTCCTGCTTGCGCTGTGCGCAGAATCGCTCTGTTCACATTTCTCCAAGCAGTTTAATTTCCTTAACAGGAAAATGTTAACATACAGTTACAACTCACATTCAAGACCACAACAACACAGGAAATAACAGGATACTGTTGCCCCTAACAAAGTTTCCTACACTCAAGGAAAAATATAGCAATAATAAAATTATTAGCCTTATGAATTATGTGACAGTCCGGGAAAAATAAATGTGGAAAGAAAATATGCAGAACAAATTTTAAGTACCCCATAAGACAATTTAACTAGACTCCAAAATTTTATCGTAGAATAGTCGTTCAAAGAACCGCTGTAAATGTGAGTAAAAGAAAGTATCAACCTTTAGAAATATGGACGGTACCCCTATTTTAGATCGAATTATAAATTTTTTATTGATGTCAGTATTGTTAGAATTATGAAAAAATTGTATCCTACACGGAAACTTGTTGTTGACCCCTTATTTGATCTCTTACTTGGTTCTTATTCAAAATAAATACAATTTTTAGATATTAAAAATAAATATTTTCGAGACTTTCAAAATGTATTACCTTATATCTATTATAATAATAATACAAATTCAAGTTTTAAGAACTTTTTTAAAATTTGGGGTCATGTTCAGCAAATAATTAACTGAATGGTTAGGTAAACTCCTTTTTTTTTAAATCCAAAACTACTTCGAAATAACCCATCATAACCCATTTTGAAAGTCAGATCAAAGGGTAGTATGATTTTCTGCCAGTTCTAATTTACTTTTACAAAAGTGTGTACCAGGCAATAAGAGTGAATTAGAGAGTACAATTTGAAAATTATTCAAATATTCAAAGATTGATATTTCATATTGCAACAGATATTAAGTCAATACAGTCAAGCCCAGACAAGCCACTACTTAACAAAGTTTGGGATCTTGTCACCCAAAAATTTAGTTGAATTTTATTCTGGCAATTTACTGTGGGTACAGGTTTTGTGGTCTATCGTAAATGAGTATAGTGCATTGCTATGGTGAACCTTATTGTTGTCTGCCAGTATTTAAGGATGTGTATCGATGGATAAAGCGTCCTCCTTTGCAAATTTCTACTGAAAGTCTGAACAGATATACTCGAGAAAGTCTTGCGAATTGAAAACTTAGACAGTTGTGCATTATGTAAAAGATGCTTAGCAGAATGGTTTATCAGGTAATTTATTACCGTTTAGTCCACTTTGACCCACAATATTAAACTTTTATTTGTAGTAGTTGGTACATGCATATTCTATTTTGATATAGTATTCTCATAATTATATAAATTGTTTGAGTAGCTTTCATTGATGATATATTGACTAAGCAGATAATAAATTTACTTTTATTATTAACGAACATTAATACTAAAATGGTTCAATTATTATTAATTTCTTGTCTGTTTATGTTATGTTCTAACGGGCGTTTATTTACGAAAATTGTACGAAAAAGAGGTCTACTATATATAATATACTTCTAGTATTGGAGTATCTGGTGCACAAGATATCTGAATTACTGTGAGCACTTACTTACTAGCTATTACTAGCTTTAATTGCTCGTTGTATGTTTCACAGTCATGTCTATCATTTAAATAATGAAATAAAATTACCCTGCCATTTTTTGTGTGATATTTTATTCTAGCACTATGAATCTTCGTACGAAATTTCATTGTAGTAGTAATAATCTGCCCATATTTTGCATGCACACTAGTAAGGATCCAAAAATATATATTAATAAAAATAACAACATTTATTCATAAATCATCATTTGTAGTATTGTTAGGGTAATTTTCAGTGGAGTTCCCTGATTGATTATATGAGAGGGGCCTTTGTCAAATCGCCCAATTTGTTACATAAAATTTTATAGTGTCAATATACTTATTTATATCAAATTTCGTCCAAAGGCTGTGTTTTTTGATGTTTCATGCTACTTCTTTGAATCCTCATATGAAATTTCATTACTGAATCTTGTATAGGGACCCAGTAATGAGTTTAGTTAATTGTAAGCGTGCAATTAACAATATGCTGCCCATATTTTACACAAGCACTAATATTATTCTAATGTATATTACTGGCATCTTTGATCCTCAAGGGGAGCATAGTTAGGGTAATTTTAAATTTAGTCACGAAAGCTCTTTATATAAAATGAGTGCGTATCTAGTAGGACCCACACCGATATAACTGCCAAATTGCGCCACTATACCATTAATGGGAGGAAAATTATAGTCATTTTAAAAGAGCTGTCTATATTTGCATATATGGGAGGTAGGCGTGGGCTTTTTTCAAATGGTTCATATAGCTATCTGGTTCTGTCTTAAGGTGCTAGCTATACTTTTGCATAGTTTATATCAGATATCTCTAACGGTGTGGAAGGAAAGTGGTCACAGTGGGAGAGACGGATATACGATCGGATAAAATGGAAATTACTCAGAAAGTGTGATCATGTGCATATATATTCACACTTACCACGCTTCATTAAAATATATACGAGTATATATATTTTTTTTACCCAGTTTATTTATAATCTGTTTCTCAACAATAAGTAAAATTATTTGTACAATTTGGTTATATTATATATTCTGGCCACTGCCAGAGCAAATATTATTTAATCAAGGAAATGTATTATTTATACCTAAATACATATTGAAACGTGATAGCTCAGTGAAAAGGGATTGCATACTTTTAGGATCCCATCTGGAGAATGAGTGCCCCCTGTGAGTCAAGATGCGAACTATTCGAATAAAAGCTTATTCAAGAACCATCCGTCGGTAATATCACAAAGAATATTCTCGACTTCTGTCGAAGTGGATAGAAGCTTCTAGAAAATACGAGAATAGCGTAGAATTTTCGACTCCAACCATTCGAAAACTATAAAAGCGACAAGACTGTTCAAAGTCGAATGCAGTAGATCAGAGACCGTAAAAGTGTGTACATCTAGCATTATAATCAAAGCAGCAGTATTTGTAATTGTGCAAAGTGATGAAATTACTTATTAAATAAAGTGCAAATAATAACTAAGTAAACTTTAAGCCTAATATTAAATGTGTAAATAGCAATAATTAAAGAAAGCTAATTATTTTAATTTAACCAGCGATTGTTTGATTACTACACAATCCAGTGGTACGAGTCCGAGTACAGAGAGTTAGAGAAATTGTCAGGAGGGCAATTTTGTAACAGAGTAAATTGTCAAGAGGGCAATTTCGTAACAATTGGTGTCAGAAGTGGGATTGTGTATATGTGATAAACAATGGTTAAATTTGAAAAACTGAGATTGGAGCAGCTCAAGAAGGAGCTTGAGCGTTTAAATTTGCAAACACAAGGGCTTAAAGCGGAGCTGCAGGTGCGATTAAGAAGCGCTTTAGAGGAGCAGGGTATAGATGTCGATGAGCATGAATTCCAATGTGAAGAGGCAACGACATCTCGACACGAAGAAACACCGCAAGAAACTAACACGGGTAACTTTGACATGAGTGCACTTATCGGGGTAATACAGATGCAGCTACAACAAAGTGCTCAAGCAGCCGAAGAGAGGATGCAACAGCAGTTACAACAAAACGCTCTGGCAGCCGAAGAGAGGATGCAGCAGCGAGAGGAAAAGATGCAGCAGCGAGATGAAAAGATGCAGCAACAATTACAACAAAATGCTCAAACCGTCGAAAAGAGTGTTGCATCCGTCAAACAGGACGTTGAAAAGAGTGCTGAATCCCTCAAGCAAGCAGTCGATGAGAGGATACAGGAGCGATTACAACAAAATGCCCAAGCTGTCAGAGAGGATGTCAAAGAACAATTACAGCAAAGTGAAATACGACTCGCTCTATTAGCGGAACAAAACTCACAGCAGATGAAAGAAATGTCCGAAATGGTAGACAGGAAGGTTTGTGATATTCAGACACGGCAGGAATCGTTCGAAAAATGTGTAGAACAAAAATTCATTGCGAACGAGCAAAAGCAAAACGAATTTAAGCAACAAATAGAGCAAAGAATTCACCTACTACAGGAAGGTGCATTGCCTGTGCCAGCTTTATCCTCAATAAAACTGAAGCCTCCTACCTATGATGGAACCACGACATTTAGCGTCTTCAGAATGCAGTTTGAGACTACCGCTAGCACAAATGGTTGGAGTGCTCGCGAAAAAGTGGCTGCATTAACAGTTTCATTGAAAGGTGCTGCCGCTGATGTGCTTCAAACTATCTCAGAAAGTGAGCGAGACTGCTATGAAAGCTTGATGAATGCCGTTCAGCGCAAGTATGGTAGTGAACACCGGAAGCAGATGTACCAAGTAGAGCTACGAACCCGGGTACAGAAGAGTGGTGAGTCTCTACAACAGTTTGCGGCGGAAGTGGAACGGTTGGCTCATCTTGCCTACCCAGGAGAGATCACTGAGAGGTGTATGATGGACACCTTTGTATATGGCATTCGCGATGCGGAGATAAAGCGTTCTGCAATAACTAATCCGAAAGCTACATATATGGAGACAGTAGCTAGCGCTTTGTTATCAGAGACAGCAGCATTGGTGTGTCGGTCAGAATGCACAGCCCGTCAGATAAGAGTCGAGAACAGACAAAGTTTCACGGGCAAATGCTTTACCTGCGGTGATGTGGGGCACATGGCTCGTGATTGTCAGTTGAGATGGAAACGTTATGCAACACACGCTCCGGTAAGATTGCCAAAGCAAGACAAAGTCCGAATTAGGGAATCGGAAAAGATTGTCAAGCCGGGAAATGACCGGACTCCCACAACTGATGGCCCAAGAATCTTCGTTTCTCAGATGGCGCGGAAAAATAACAGCCTAACTGTCAACAGTGTAATAAGCGGAAGAAAAGTTGTGGTAACATTGGATACGGGGGCATCACATTCCATAATCAGAAGGGATCTCGTTCGGGGAATCGAGCCGCTTCAGGGAATAAGTTTGCGGACGGCAACTGGAGATGATGCACCGGTACTTGGAAAAGTTACACGGAAAATCACTATCGGCACCACAACAGTGAAGCACGAGTTTATAGTTGCGGATATTGTGGATGAAGTAATCTTAGGTGTGGATTTCATGATTCGGAATGGATTCACACTAGATTTTAAAAGCCGAGTACTGAAATATGCGAACAGCGAAATACCGTTATTTATAGGTGATGATAAGTATGGAGCTGTTAAACAAGCCATTGTATCGCGACGGACAAAAATCGCACCCAAGTCAGTTATACGGGCCAAAATGGGCGGAGATGTTGGGAAGCATAAGAGCCGAATCGTACCAGAAAAAGTAGTGAATATTTCAAATACCGCTGAAACCATAGCGAAAAAGAAGGTAAGGTGCCAGAGAATCTCAGCAATTGTAAACTGTGAGAGGCAACCGCGAGTCGCGAAAAGCAAGATACGAGCTAATAAAAAGGTACCCGACGATCTAGCGAAAGAATGGTCTAAAGAGTCATCTACAGTACTTCCATGCAGCAATTGTATACCTAAAAAACGAGGACAGTTGAATGAAATTCATGGAAACAGCAGAAATCGTACGCAACTGATGAGTGATAAAAGGAAAGCGAGATATGATGTACGAGTAAACTCTAAGGGATTTCAGGAAGGGCAACTAGTTATGCTTCATAATCCACAAAGGAAAAGTGGATTATCGCCAAAACTGCAAACACACTGGGAAGGACCTTATAAGGTGATAAATCGGATCAACGATGTTAGATACCGCATCCAGTGGACGAGAAATGTCAGGAGCAAAATTAAAGTCGTTCATTTAGAGAGGCTATCTCCTTATAAAGGTTGCAGTACTATCCTTGTTCGGGACGAACAAGTTTAAGCGGAGGGCAGTGAAACGTGATAGCTCAGTGAAAAGGGATTGCATACTTTTAGGATCCCATCTGGAGAATGAGTGCCCCCTGTGAGTCAAGATGCGAACTATTCGAATAAAAGCTTATTCAAGAACCATCCGTCGGTAATATCACAAAGAATATTCTCGACTTCTGTCGAAGTGGATAGAAGCTTCTAGAAAATACGAGAATAGCGTAGAATTTTCGACTCCAACCATTCGAAAACTATAAAAGCGACAAGACTGTTCAAAGTCGAATGCAGTAGATCAGAGACCGTAAAAGTGTGTACATCTAGCATTATAATCAAAGCAGCAGTATTTGTAATTGTGCAAAGTGATGAAATTACTTATTAAATAAAGTGCAAATAATAACTAAGTAAACTTTAAGCCTAATATTAAATGTGTAAATAGCAATAATTAAAGAAAGCTAATTATTTTAATTTAACCAGCGATTGTTTGATTACTACACAATCCAGTGGTACGAGTCCGAGTACAGAGAGTTAGAGAAATTGTCAGGAGGGCAATTTTGTAACAGAGTAAATTGTCAAGAGGGCAATTTCGTAACAATATTAATATACATAAAAAACAAAACATAAAAAGACACTGTTAAAACCTACGTGGAAGTTTGTTGGGTGCGATTCGCTTTAGTTTTCTTTGTGGGAAATTTTTCATTCCCTATAGTTGTCGCATATGAGGATTTTTATGGGTCTTTACACGCTCCATGTATTTGCTGCTATATTTTTTTATGGTGTCCTCCACCGTGCCAACTTTCAAGTAATTGTGAATGTCTTCATTCGTTACGTACCAGCCAGCCTTCGTTATTGCACTGATAATTTTTGATTGTGTTCTTTGGATCAGCTGTACGAGTATGTTGGTTTGCTCGCAGATTTCTATCCCGTATTTCCATATTGGTATGATTATTGTCTTATATATTTTTTGTTTATTATGTATTAATAATTTGGAACTTCTTCTTAGTAGCCAACTTAATTGTCTGAATTTGTTTCTTATTTCGTATTGTTTATTATACCCTTTACGTTTAAAAAAGGTAAATAGGGTATACTAACTTTGTGCTTTTGAGAGGGGCTGCAATTTCAAGAAGGAGGCGTGGTAGGTATGGACATATATATACAGATATGGTCAGAATCACTTTCTAAGCAATTTTGATTTTGTCCGTCCGTCTGTCCCTCTGTCCGTCTTTCCGTCTGTCCGTCTGTCCGTCTGTGGCCACTTTTTTCTACACCGTTAGAGCTATCTTAATGAAATTTTGCAAAAGTATAGTTTGGGCAAAGATACAGAACCAGATTGCTATATGGGCCGATTTGGACAGAGACCACGCCTACCTCCCATATAAGGAACTTTTTCACATTTTTTAAAATGACTATAACTTCGGTCCGATTGATGGAATCGTGTCGCAATTTAGCAGTTATGGAGATGTGGGTCTTACTAAACACTATGCAAAAAGTGGGCGGTATATATTAAATGCCACGCCCACTATTAACAATTAACCTACCTATGCTCGTATTGATGCTAGCGGAATAAAAATTTGCAGCAACATACATGGGGTCCATAATAGTGTGTGTGCAGAATATGGAGATCATACTAGAACTGCCACGCCCACAATTAAGCCAAAAAGCATTACAAGCTTCCTTATAAAGATTTAATAACGAAATTTCACAGGAATGTTGCGGGTACTAACATTAAACACCACACAAAAAATGGGCGTGTTATTTCTACAGCCACGCCCACTATTCACATATAATTATAACTTACGACCTATATAATATTTTTGGACGAAATTTTATATTAGTACGTATATGGACCCTACAAAGCCATATACAAGATTCGGAGTCGTTCAGATGAAGGATACGCCTCCCTCCCATATAATGAACTTTGGGGACCCCACTTAAAGACAGTTACCCTATCTATGCTTCTACTGATGATATATGAAAACAAATTGGTAGATGTATACACTGGGTCTGTACTAGCATGCATTCCAAATATGGGCAGATGATTGCTACTGCCACGCCCACAATTAACCAAAAATCATTACTAGGTTCGTATGAAAGATTTATCAACGAAATTTCACAGGAATATTGCGGGTACTAACATTAAACACCGCACAAAAAATGGGCGTGTTATTTTTACAGCCACGCCCACTATTGACTTATTATTATAACTTTCGACCTACACAATATTTTTTGACGAAATTTTATATTGGTGGTTATATTGACACTAGAAAGCCATACACAAATAAATGGGGTCGATATAATCAAATCAAGGTGCCCTACCAAAAATTACCGTTAGTATGCTCCTAATGATGATTTATGAAGAAAACTTCCCAATTGTTGAACTTGCACGCACAAGAAAAGGTAAAGGGTATTTTGTAGTCGGTCTAACCCGACTTCAGACTTCTTTACTCGTTTTTTTATGTGTTGTCTCCAAGTAAGTTTGTCGTCGATTATTATGCCAAGGTATTTTGAGTTGGGTTGAATTTTTTATTATTTCGTATTAAATTCCTCAGATTTCCTGTTAGTGTATACAACTTGAACAGATTTCTCTTTGTTTATCTCTATGCCCCATTTTTTGAACCAGAGGACTGTATTTTTAATTATTCTTTGCAGCGTATCTGTCGCGGTTTTTTCTTCGTGGTTTGACGCTAGGAGTACATTATCATCCGCAAATGCTGTTATCATAGTTCCTGTTGTTGTGGGGATTTGAATATCGGCGGTACATATTAAATATTGAAGTGGTCCTAGTAAACTACCTTGGGGCACTCCCGCTCTCATTTGTAAAATATCTGAACATTCATCGTCGTATTTTACATTTCTTGCTTATAAAACTTTTTAATAAGTAATAATAGTTTAAAGGTAGTGCACTATTTATTTTATGGCCTTTGTCTCTCAAACGCTTTAGCAATGTCCAAGAATACCGCCGCGGAAAGTATTTTTGTATCCATATCGTCCAAACTTTTATCTACAACTCTGTGGACTCTTGACCTTAAAATATAAAATAGTCTTACTCAATCTTATCGAAGTGTTTAAAGTGCTCGTTTAAAAATTTGAAATTGATTTGAATATCGACTTCGATCTGTGGGATACCTTAATGTTAATAAGTCCTCAAATTATATGTCGAATTTTTTACTAATGGACTTATTGACCTGCCTCCTAATCCAGTGAATGATTATCTTAAGTTTGATAAAAATATTTCCAAAAATTTGATCATGTAAAGAATCGTTTAAAAATTTGAAATTGATTTGAATATCGACTTCGATCTGTGGGATACCTTAATGTTAATAAGTCCTCAAATTATATGTAGGATTTTTTACAAATGGACTTATTAACCTGCCTCCTAATCCAGTGAATGATTATCTTAAGTATGATAAAAATATTTCCCAAAATTTGCATCTGGCCGAATTCAGATCTCTGAGATGATTTAATAAATACTTTTTGATAAAATATATATTTATATCGCCTATTTAGTACCCCGAACGTTTTAATTTGAAATTATATTTTGTATGTATGTTTTTTAAGTAAATATTTTGAATTTACTTATTGCAAAGATATTAAAAACTCAGATAAGGTATCAGCCACCACCACGGAAAGATGACAACTCATCGGCTGCTACCAATGAAGAAAAAGCAACAACATTGGCTAAATACTTTGAAAAATTCCTATCAAATGACGAAGATAAATATATTGAAACATGCAATGACTTAAATATAAACATTACAACCAAAATAAAGAAAACAGACACTACAGAAATAATTAATTGCATTAAAAAACGAATAAACCACAAAAAAGCACCAGGATACGATATGTTGACATGCAAAGCACTCGCTGAGCTACCTACTATAGGTTATAATTACTTAAGGAATGTTATCGACTCAATGTTCCGACTACAATTTTTTCCCAAAGTATGGAAAGTTGATGAAATTATTGCACTACCGAAGCAGAAAAAAGATGCAACAACTACTTCGTCATATAGACCAATTAGCCTGCTTCCCATAATTTCCAAAGTTGATGAAAAACTATTACATGATAGACATAGCCAGATCCTTGACAATAAAAACTTTATACCAAATCATCAATCGGCTTCAGAAAACGACATTAAACGATTCAACAGATACACCGTATAACAAACAAAATTGAAACAGACATAGAATATAAGCGGTACTGCGTTGCTGTATTCTTGGAGGTTGTAAAAGCATTTGACAAAGTTTGGGATAAAGGACTGCTGCATAAACTGAATACGATGCTGCCACTTGACTACTATCTGATTGTTGAAGGTTATCTTAGTGATCGTTACTTTTACGTCAAATATAATAAAGAGTGTTCCTCTATGTCATATTTACCTCAGATATACCACTTCCAAAAGGACTGAATACCACAATTGTTACCTTTGCTGACGACACAATCCTCTTAACATCTGACAAAAATCTAAATACTGCGACTGCAAATCTAATGCTAAGGAATGGTTTGATAAATGGTGCTTGAAAATTAATGAAGATAAGACTGTACAAATAATTTTTACAGCTAAAACAAAATTAAACCCATAGCTACTAAAATAAACAATAAAGGTATAAAAATAGGGTCTACTACTAAATACCTTGGTATACACATGGACTCAAAGTTAATTTGGCACTACCACATAAAAAAAAAAAAGAGACAAATAAAAGAAAAATTTAGTCTACTATATTGGTTAATGGGTAAACAATCTAATCTCACAATTAACAGCAAGTTGCTGTTATACAAGTGTGTTATATAGCCAATTTGCACATACGGACTCAAAGAATGGGGAACGGCAAAGCGGTCACACATAGAAAAAATTCAACGTCAGCAATCTAAAATATTAAGAGTGATCATAAAGACTGGTTGGTACACAACAAATGAAGACATACACCGCAACCTAAATATGACAAGAATTGACGACGAGATAAAAAAGATATCCACAAAACACTACGATATACTGCATGGGCATAAGAACGAAGAAATAAACGAGTTGCTACATATAGAAGAAACCACAATACGCCGTTTAAAGAGAACTCGACCAAACTACCTAATGAACTAGGAAATCCAGCCTACACATATTATTAGTAGTATTATAAATGTAATTGTAAATTATTATTATAAATATACTTTTCATTATAATTGATCATAAATTGTTATTATAATATAATTATAGCGAATATAATTTATGTAAATAATTGTTATTGTAGCACTTTTTGGCACTAGCTAAAATGTGTGTTTTTTTTTTTATTAATTTCCAAACAAATTGTCAAATCATGTACTAGGTGTCAATAATATGGTGACAGATGTATGAAATAAAGGGAAATTAAAAAAAAATTAATTATTGTCATCTAAAAGCGTGAAAAAAAAACGGAATATAATATCTCTTATATTTAATATTTGCATTATTAGGAAAAAGAAATCTATGAGGATGGGTCAATAAGTGCCTGAAAACTACAACAGATGGCGTTGCCACCTCAAACATTTTGCTAGTCAAGAAGCATATTTTAAAAGAACGTACTCTAATTTTGTGACTGATCTATCAAATAGTTTTGTTGTGACAAATAGTTTTCGTAAAAATGGAAAAAAGAGAATTTCGTGTGTTCATTAAACACTACTTTTTGCGCGACAAAACCATTACACAAATCAAACAAAAGCTTGAAAATATTATGGAGCACCTTCACTATCGCTTGAGACCACTCAATTTATATACTGATTGATATACTAGCAAGCACACTACCGTATGGAATCGAATATTTATATTTTATGCCGTTTAGTGTTATATTTTTGTTATAAAGGCGTGGCTGGGGGTATTGAGATATAAATTTAAACTACGATAGATTATTTGAAACAAACTCTTCAAAAAACAATATGTCCAGAAATTATTATCATTGTTTAGGTGTTTCAACTTAAAATGCTCAAGTTTTTAATATTTGGATTTTAGTTTCATCTAATTTTCTATATACAATTTCCATCTTGTAGCAAGTTGTTTATGTAGATTTATATACATTTCGAAGAAATATCTTTAAAGGATAATGTGGGCTTCAGCTTGTAAACTTAAGGAATTACAGGAAAATTAATTAAATAATAATAATTTAAAATTCAAGAATTTGCAATTTTCTACAACTCATCATGCTCTTCCATACGAAGAAAATACTAAAGTAATTTCACGTACATTCAGACCTAAAACTGTTTCACATACCAAATTGCATTTGTAATTATATAAATTTTCTTACTATGATAAAATATTTTTGCATCATTTGAAGGTTCCCCTAGGCATTGTGCATGAGTTTACTGTGCTGCACTCTGATTATTGATTTGTTTGTGTTGCACTCTAATTCATGTTCAATTAGAGAAATCTGAACTTGTTGTGCACGAATTGAACATGGCAGTTGATTCATGTTTTTGTCCATTCGTTCTGACCATTTATTCCTAGTATATTTTTCACTCAGATAATTTTCATTTTATTATTCTGATTTTTGTTTTCAAATAATATATTTTCTTTATTCCATTTTCTTCAAAATAATAAAATTTTGCATGGTTTTCATAAATAGATAATGTTTAGAATTGTACACCCACAATATCGAGGGGTTCAGTTAAGACACAGTTGAAAAATAAGATTACGATAAAATAATAATTCAGAGCAAATATTTATATATACATATAGAATACTTGATTTTTCTGCAGTCAATATAATTTCTTGAGAATTTACTTCCCATAATTTATATTATACAGAATTCTGTCAAAATATTCAAATGACACAAAAACTGCATTTCCTGAAATGCGTTTTTTTGCCTAATTCTTATAGAAGACTGTCATCATGGTTGTTTATATATTGAATATATCGAGGGTTTGACAGAATGAGTACTAACAATTAAAGCCGTTGGCTCGAAAGGAAGAAGCTTTAGAAAGAAGCATTTCGTGACCATGCCCTGGGGGAATCTACTTTATTTAAACTTCAGAAAACATTGATTTATCACAACGATGTGTAGTAATTGTATTTTTAATAATAATTTAAATACTTTTGCTTATAATTAATTTGGATAATAACTTCTAATTAAAATATGAAACGTGATAAACAAAGCACTGAACATCTTCTTATGTTTTATCATCAGCATATTTGGTAATAATTTGACTGTAAATAATTTAGTTCTGAAATTATACGGAAATTTAGAAAAACATGGGCATTGGTATAAATATTCTCTATATTGCAATAGATGTGCGATGTGATCCGACCTTTCTTACCAGTTTCTTTTTAGTTCTTTCCAAAAAATTCCATATAATATGGATATACTGATGTTCTAATTTGATTACATATAGTTGTTATGTATTATGTTATATATATTTTCATCCAAATATTTCTTCTGGTTTAAAATAATATATTTTTTATGGAAATAAGTGGAGGATAGTGAGTTTATTAGCAATCCCATTTTCATTAGCTATATTCCAGATCAACTTCGTTTAAAATTTCAGCAAACATAGCGATTTGGTTCTTGGAATAGTCTGTTTTCAATATATGCCTATGGGAAGAGTGGATGTGGGTGGTCTGTACTGTCGAAAAAACAGTTTATCTGCGTGTTGAACTGTATCTTTTTGTAAAATTTCAGGACTCATTCCGGAATTATGCTTTTTACTAGAAACACTGTTGGACGAACATGGTTAAAAAACTAAGAAACTAACATTGATATAATAAAATGTTTCTATCACTGTAGCACCTTTTTATGGCAATTCATATATTTTCCTAAATGCAATATACGAGTTTACTGCGAAGAATGTGTAGTATATATAACCAAATGCTGTGAATCAATTTTATAAAAATTGTGAAGCAATTTGTCCCCATTGAATTGCGCTTCCAAAATTCGATAAAATAAATTTAAAGTGTTCTCGTCTTTTCGTAAAAGATTCAACAAATTTTTTTGGTACTCCTATTGTAATTATGTCTATGGAAGTAGTTGTTGAATCTTTTCAAATGGTATTTTAGAGATAAGATTGTAATATATTTCACTTTTATTTTTGTGTCTCTTTAATTGTTTGCAGTGGCGGACTTACTACAACTGCTTTCCAGATAGAAGCATCTTGCTTGAGGTTTTTTATAAATTTAGAAAGGAAAAAAGAGTTTGTAATTGTCATTAGAAAGTATGTTTCGAAAAGATCCTCCTCAAATCTGAAAGACTTTTGTGGATTTCTGTAGTCCAGACTTTTCTGGAATTTGAGTTTTTAGTGGAATCTTAGAGTAGATCTTTCTGTTCATTAAAAACTTTCCAAAGAAAGCAATTTTGGAAACCTCTAGATTCGCCACTGCTTTTGCGATAATATTTTATAGTACTCGTATATTAATAATTGTTTCGTCAGCAAGATAAGATATAGTTTGTATCGTGGCTATAATTTCTTTGATAATTTGGGACTTGGATATATTGAGCAGGTTCAGCTTACTTCAATAATTACAGTTGGAGTTATTTGTTGGAGTCTTTTAGTAATAACCATAATTGAGATTTTGAAGGTAAGTTCATTCAATATCTTCCGGTGTAACAGTAACTGTAAACTCCGTTACGATGCCATAGTTTGTATGACAAAAATTATCCATTTAAGAGTCAATGGAAAGTAAAATCTCTCTGTTAGCAAATCAGATTGAAAGTAAAAAAGTAAATATACACAAAAGTAATTATAATAATTTCGTTATGATAGAGATCGATAGAAAAGTTTATGCAAATTTTTGAGTAAATAACTATCAACAATTATGCCAACATTGTGCCTTAACTGAACCACACCAGAAAAATATTTCAATAATTATTTTATTATTTTAAAAGCAAATAAAAAATACTTTTCTATGATACTTTGTTTGTGTTTTTGCCAAATTTGTCAAAAGGTGAATTTTTAAATAGTGAAGATTTAAGTAGCTCGCGCAACACCGACAAAGTTGAACAAGTAGAAATTGAATTGATTGTGCATAATTTAGAGTCTTTGGCCAACAAATACGCTGTCTTTACCTTATAAATTAACGCTACCTCTTTACTTTTGCTGCAGATTTGAAGAGAAAATAAGCATACGCAAAACTTTTACTTTCGGATCTGATACTATAAAACGGCAAATAAACAACACCAGTGATACTAGAATCTCCGAAAGCTGCTACACCATGAGGTACACCATATACACATTCGTTATCTTCATAATCGCCACATTGGCCGTGTTTCGCGCAGAAGTGGCTGCTGATTTGGAAACTGATCTGCGTGAATTTGTGGCACTCGTACCGCGCCGTCGCATCGGTTACATAGCTGCACGGCACTTGATACTCGATCAGCGCTTTCGTAGAGCACTCAACTACATACGTAGCGCCGACTTTACCGAGAATTGGCAGAAAATGCGTGAAACGGAGGAATTTGCTGCAGTGGAAATATATTTGACGAACTCTACAAATGGAAACGCTGTGAAAACCATTATCGAGAAAATCCCAAATCAGCTGCGCAAGTACAGAATACCCTCCAAAGTGCTCGTAGATATGATGCTACAAAGAGATTTAGGCTCTTTTATCAGAGAAGTGGTTCAATCTCTACCACGCGCCAAAATTTCCAGTTTAATGACTCGAAAAGTGAAAGAAGGCGGTGATTTTGCGAAACTCTATGAGGCTATGCGGAGGAATAAGTTTAGACAATTGCTGGATGACGCTAGGGTAAGTTAATGATTTCATATGTGGTAATTCTGTAAAACAAAACTCACGTTAACATTTACGTGCAAATCAAAAATCTTCTAAAAGAGGATTTATTGTGTTGTGTATGTGGTGAAGATGGAAAATTTCGGAAAACTGTCTGCAACCAAATCAAATTAACGGCTGATAACCAGTTACTTGGAATGATTTTCTATGTATATTGACATACTATCATGTTGCTTGGATTCTGACTGGCAGTGACTTTCGAAAGAGTTGCTTCAGAATACTTATTAATTGTGCCACGTTCTTCTTTGTTCCCTTTAATTAAATTTTTTTGTCCGGTTTTTTAAAGTGTTGAAGTGTTGTGTGTAAATTATGAATGTCATTGGAAAAAGAATGTTCAAAAAGAGAAAGTATATATAAAAAAAAAAAAAAAAATGCAAAACATTCATAAGATACTGCACAGAGGTACTAGCCTGATACTGTACGTTTTAAGAGGTCCGGAAGTCGTACGATGAAGGAAACTTTCAACACTGTATTTTACAATATTATCAGAGTGCCTTTAGTCTTTCATATAAACAAATAGACAAAACACTGTCTCATCATTTGATATTCCGAACACGAGGAAAACTTCCATAAATTTTTAGTTGTTGGATTTCATTAGCAGCAGCGTTGATTTCGATAAAAGATATTTGGTAAAGTTGTTAATTGTTCGTTGGTGGGGTCTGAGAATGTATTTAGTTTATGCATCAGAGAGAAAGTGATCAATCACGATTGTTCAATATAGGTGAATGTTTCTTCGTACCCCTTCTTAATAGCAACAATCCTGTTTTGAAATATCTTAGAAATCCGTTTGGGTTGAATTATAATAGTTACAATCGAATATAAAAGTGCAATCTTCCTGAACGTTTCCTAACTTCGATCACGGCAGCTCTCCTAATTTTGGACATGAATGTCGAAAACAAAGCAAAACTCTATTGGATGCTTTTATCTATTTAATGTACGCTGCTACACAGTCTTTGGAATGAGTTCCCATGTGTGTGGAGCGCAAGCGTAGATCAAATGAAGAACAATATGAGTACAGGTCCGATCTCAAATATATAAAATTATATTTAGATTTTACTATTATAACTTTTAATGTCTATTTGTGATTTTTACCAAGCGGAAAGTAAATTTCAGTTTATAGAATCTTGATTATTATGTTTTTATTTTTCGTTGATATAATTTTTCCAAATATAAAAGAAAAAAATTATTTTTCTTTACAGAAATCGACAAATTTAGCACAGCCAATAGGAGAGTTGGACAAGCATAGTGTCGATGTGGACGAAGTGATCAAAGTAGGCTTCTCGGTTCTTAACTGGGGTCCTTAAATATTTTATACATTTATTTTTTATCTGTTTTTATACTGTTATATATTATCTTAATTTACGATTATAAACGCAAGCCTGTTTATGCCAGAAGTTCTTTTTCTTTGCGCTTTTCTGAAGGTATGCAGATATGATAAATTAAATATTCATTATTATCCTTTGCCACACTTCTTGCAATAACTTATAGAAAGGGTATCAAGTGCCATTGAGACGTACTGCATTGAAGTGTTCGTACCTTGTGAACAATTTTCAAGGCATTAATGCAAAATAAATTATTATTGCAGAATGTTTAATGCCCACAAATGGCAGGAAAAACACCGTAAAAAAATAACTGAGCAAATAAAAAGGATTTCGGAGAGTCAGAAACAAAGACGAAAATTACCTTAAGAGCTCTTAAAAGCAAAAATGTGGCCCACAGCGAACACAACAAAATAAAATCACATAAAATGTCAGGAGAAATGTGCAGAATTCGCACTTTCTTATACTCGTATTTCACCCTCTCGATTGTATTATGGCGGCATACCCCAAAAATGCGCTACACTTGACTGCCTAAAGACAAACGTTGTGGAAATCTACCCGAGACGACGCAGTCAGGTAGAACCCAAAATTGTTTTCCCCTCAATTGCTGTCGAGCAGTGACCATTCGCCCGAAATCTCTTGGAAAGTGTTGAACGGATACGAATGCTAAGATGTTTAAAGCGCCGTCTTCCCTCAGTTGCCGACTGCAACGCTGCCGCTCTGCCCCACACCGCTCAGCGGCGCGTGTGGCGAAGGTTGCAATTACCTTTTTTGAGCCTGACGTCGGCAGAAATTAGCCAAGTGTAAATTTTTTTATTCCTGATTTTCGCCCAGCACTGCCTAATGTTTCTGTTGCGACGGGTTGGAGCATGCTTTTAGGCCTTTTCTCGCATAATATAATATAAATTATGAAAGTCGTGCTCAAGCGTGCTGAAATTTACAAGATTTTTGTGTTATTTTTAGGAAATGGAAAGTACCTTTGCGGAGGTTACCTAATAAATTATTGATTTTTATGATTGCTTTCAAGCAAGTTGGGCAGAACATGATGGTACTTTAAGCATGCCAATAGGCGTATCAAAATCAAACTTTAAATGTTTCCGCAGTACAATCATAAGATTCGGCTCATATCTATTGAAAATATTGTGTCAAAGTTAACGCATTAAAGACATTTCATTTGTTCGGTTTTAGCACGGGTGTGGATGTCACGCACTGTTGGGAATATAAAATTAGGCCACTATTCATAGTGTAATTTATAAAAACATGTTTATCACACATGTTTGATTGATCGCATCAGAAATAATCTATAGTCAGTGTAAGGTAATAAAACTAATGCAGCTCAAAATAGGAGCAGAAAGGTTTTGGGTCGCATACACTATTTTGTGGTTGTGTCGGTGATTGGTGATTGAAAGATTGGAAAGATGGTGTGGCTATCCATCCTCTCTTAAAACTGAATAGAGATGAACTTTGTAAAGAATAATAATTGATAAAATGAGTGAAACAATTTGTGCAGCAGAGCATGCTATAGAAGTAAAACATTTTGATCTAAAAAAGGTTATCAATAGTTTATTGCTATTTTAATTTTTTTTTATAAAAACTGGGTTTTATAGCAAGAAAATATTTAAAAAAAAATTATTTAAATGTATGTAGTATGCATATGGGTGACCTCTGCACTAAAGCTAAGATACCGGAGGCATAAAATTAAATCGTCTGACCAACACTGGAATTAATGTCAATATATGCTCGTATGTGAGTTGAAAACAACAGCAACACACGTTGTGATAGTGGGGCATTAAGAATTTAGCAATAAAGCGAGTAACATCGGAATAATAATAATACATAATAATAAAAAACATTTTTATTAATTCATATTATAAACGAGTAAAGAGGTCAGAGACCAACGGGTCTTGGGCACAAGAGGGCGCTTGCTTAACTACTAGGCTAATGTGGCCGGAACTTAATAGAAGGAAATCTAGAGACTTGCTGGCCCTGTCGAGAGAGAATATCTCTAAGGTCGTGGCTTGTATAACTGGTCACAGGCTGTTTGGCAGACATGCACTCAGGCTGGGAGCATTCTCTCATGAATACTGCAAAAGCTGTGGAAATGAGGAGGACGAGGAGACTGTGGAACATCTCTTCTGTAGTTGCCCCGCTCTGGCTAGAAGCAGAGCGGGCTCTTTAGGCAAATACGCTTTTAGCTCTCTTACAGAGGTGTCTAGCGCGATGGTCAAAAATATCCTGCGCTTTATTAGGGCTCGGAAATGGTTCGACGAGTCAATCGGAAATGGTTCGACGAGTGAATCGGAGGTGCGTTGTTGCGCGGTGGTATCACAATGGACCCATGGTGGTCTGTGTGAGCTGGTCCTTGGACCGGCTGCCACGGTAACCTAACCTACCCTAAAGAGGTCTGAAGTCGGATTAGACCGACTTCGAAATACCCTTCACCTTTCCCTGTGCGTGCGAGTTAAACAATGGTAATGTTTTCTTCATAAATCATCATTAGCATTAGCATATCTCCGGTAATTTTTCGTACTAATAAAAATTTTCGCCCAAAAATATTGTATATGCCGTAAGTTATAAAAATATGTCAATAGTGGGCGTGGCTGTCAAAATAACCCAGCCATTTTTTGTGTGGTGTTTAATGTTAGCATCTGTAACCTTCCTGTGAAATTTCGCTGATAAACCTTTAATAGGATTACAGTAATGATTTTTGGTTACATGTGGGCGTGGCAGTGGTATTATGTTCCCCATATTTTCCCCACACACTTTTATAGACCCCATGTATATTTCAGTGAATTTTTATTCCGATTGCAGCAATACGAGCATAGGCTAATTTTAAATTTAGACCCGAAAGATCCTTATATCAAAAGTGGGCGTATCCTTTCTCATCAACCACATTTAGCAGTAAAATGTTCACATGTTGCTTCTCGTTAAATGTTGTCCATAAATTTCTTATAGATCTTAAGTTATGAAAATTGTCTTTGTCCAAATCGGCCCACATAGCAATCTGGGTCTGTCCAAACTCTGCTTTTGGAAAGTTTAATGAAGAAAACTCTAGCGGTGTAGAAAAAAAGTGGCCACGGAGGAGCAGACGGAAGGAAAAAATGCAAATTGTTCAGAAAGTGATTCTGATTATATCTGTATATATATGTCCATACCTACCACACCTCTTTCTTGTAGTTGCAACCCCACTCAAAAGCACAAAATTAGTATACCCTTTTTACCTTTTTTTAAAGGTAAAGGGTATAAAAAGGGCCGACAGGCATTTTTCTTACTTATTTCCAAAACATGTCTTGTTCAGACCGCATTTCATATTGAACATGTTTAGTTTGTTGAAGCTAAGAAATCTGTTAGTAGTAAACAGTGTTAACCGGTTTGAAAGTGTGAAGCGATTCTCTTCAGAAGTTATATTAAAAGAAGCATACAATTTATACCCACAACTCAAAAAATATATATTCATGGCATTTCAAGAAAAGATTTTTAATAGTTCTATATGGTGGTTGATTCTCAAATTAAAATGCACCTCTATTGTTATTTTTAATGTCTTTACTATCTAAAATGAGTCTTTAGTTCATCCCTTTTTAAAGTATGCTGGACAAACTCCTTTTGAGCAGAATTACATGAATTAAATATGCGTGTTTTCACATGTATACAAAGCTCACATAAGGTAATTTTAATTTAAAGTAAATGAATTTAAATATGCCACTGTTTCCTTTTTACGACTCCTTTTTTAATGCCTACAAAAGCACTTTACGCATGGCAAGGTTTACATAATTAAGCGGTTTTATGGGGCTACGCACATTTTGCACCATAACAAACAAAAAAAATAGGACAATGACAGCAAGTTTGATAAAACTGATTCTGACTGCAAAACAGTTCTTTTTCAAACAAAAGCAGCAGCAGAATGACATTATTATTATTATGCCACCAGACATTTCTCTTCTTTAATAAAATTGCGTAGTGCACTGCCGCTGCCTTCGCTGCTACGAGCGACAAGAAAATTCACATCAATGTCATTATTATGCTGTAATCTGCACGCGCACGCATTCGCACACTCACTCACTCACACAACTGCGAGTCCTTGCACGCATATCCTAGTGCAGCAATAAATTTTTTCTTGGTCGGATTACTCGCATGTATTCATATGTGTGGGCTCTGTGTGCTGCAACTATTATTCTTAATTTCGTGTATGAAAAATGATGCCGTTAACAATTGCATGAGTGTGTGTGTTTGTGTATGTGTTGAATAGCATGGCGCCTAAAAGTCTGTTGCGAAGTGCTTTTTAAATAATGAGTACCGCCACAGCAAAGGAAAAATAAAATTAAAGGGAAAATTGATTTATTTTTTTTTCTTATTTCTGTTGCACTTTACGCCTTGTGCTGCAACTTAATTTTACTGCTCCGTTGCATAGCGATGCCAACTCGCTTTTAAGCAGGCTTTTGTTCTGTAAAAAGTTGGCAAGTTGCATATACATAAATGCGCGACGCAGTCACCAGCCCACACAGTTGCATCTCTCTGTCTTGGGTTTTTTTTGTCAGCATTTTCGCTGCTGTTTATTCATTTTGCTTAACATTAATTTTATACTCCACTGTGACGCCGCGACACTGCCAAAAATCCGCCAAAATGTATGCAATAAGCAAATGTTTTTCTCATTCTTGTTTTTTCTCGGTGCTGACTGAAGACGAGAATGTTGCTAAAGTGTGCAACAAACGATTAAAATTGTCGCATTTGACTTTGGGCTTTATGTGACACTGTGAGCGGGATAAATGCAACAAACGTGTAATGCTTCTACGCTTCTTAATTTGCAGCATACTTTCAGGCGGAAATTTAGGCACATACGTATGTTAGTTTATTACACAAAGAAACTGAACACTTGTTGTGCAGTAAACATTTCTAGCCATACGTTTGAACAGTTTTCTGAAAAAGTCCATTTACAGTTAAACAATATATGCATATGACATATGTATGAATGCATAAGAAAATTTATAAAAATCAGTTGTGATAGAAGATTCTATTTGGCAATTATAATATAGTGTTGAACACCTTCTACTTCTTTAAGTTTCTGTATATCAAAAATATAAATGATAATGGAGTTTTTTTTTTTTTTTGTCGGAGCAATCTAGTAAGCGCAGCACTCAGACAGAGTATATATCCATTGTACTGCACTTAAGGTTCCCTTTTACTCTGCTTTAAATATACCCCACCTCCTAAGAAATAGAAGTAGATCCTGTGGTGCCAAGGAGCCAAGTTGGTTACTCCTCAGCACATCAATGCCAAAAATCCCAAAACTGATTCGAGCAAAGGCAGGGCAGACGCAAAGGAAATGGTCCGCCGTCTCGTCTTCTTCTCCACAGGCTGGGCACAGCGCAATGTCTGATATGCCAATCCTTTCCATGTGCCAAGCCCATAGAAAGTGCCCCGTCATCACGCCAACCAATAGGCTGCAGTCCCTCCCACCTAAATATAGATGGAACCGTGACCATTGGTCAGAGATAACAGGTAGCATAATTTTCGTCCATCCGCAGCCTCTCTCAGCCCCCCATCCTCGCTTGTGGGTCGAAACAATCCACTTGTTTGCAGTGGCTTTGATGACAGCAGAAGGGAGTGGCAGAACAGGCTCAGGGCCAATAAAAACAGCCTCAGAGCCCATCCTGGCCAAAGAGTCAGAGGTCTCGTTACCCGCAATGCCAGCGTGTCCCGGTACCCAAGTCAGCGTCAGACTATTATGTTTTCCAACACAATTTAGCCTGGATTTGCAGGACCTGACCTTCGTGGAAGTGGTGGTAGGCTATCCAAGGCCATGAGCGCAGCTTGGCTGTCACTACAGATACAAATAGATTTGCCTTTCCACCTGTTTTCCACAACAAAGTCCATCGCCTCAAGTATCGCATACACCTCCGCCTGAAACACAGACGCATGCAGACCAAGGGCAAAGAACCGACGGGTCCCACAAGATTCCACGAAGACACCAGAGCCTGAACCGTCTTCAGTCCTGGAGCCATCAGTGAATATACGGCTGCAATGATAATGGAGTGATTAACAAAATAATATCGGAAAGACGCAGTAAATCTGAAAGATGAAAATTTTAGATATATATATTGAGCCTTCTAGCTTTTTGTCCTATCATCCAAATAGGGTATCTTAATAATAGTAATTTATATAAATATTAATTAGAGGAAACAATGCATTACAATGTTATATTGAATGATTCCATATTTTGTGTCATGGGACAGCTGTATATTCGTATAAGCAAATCTATATATCTTTCCTCTTTCCATTTCATAAGCCAGAAAATAAGTTTATCTTAATTTCTCAGCTTCCTGTATTATGAAGACTGACTGTTATGTGCCTTTGTAGAAGGCGCCTTCCAAGGGCGTTGGAAGTTCAAAGTATCTTCATCTGTAGAAAACGAAGAATAGTCTTAATGAAGACCTAAAATTAGGATATTATCGATCATAAATCTTAGATTGAATTCATCTGAGATGTTTCAGTTTGTATATTTGTGGTGCTTCAATTGAAAATTGATGGTGTTTAAAATAAAGATAAAGAATTTCAAAAGGATTTTTGGCAATTGTCAACAACAGTTGCATTAAAGTGTCGAGAGAAGCAACAAATTTCCGAGTCTCTAGGTTTTCGACTAGATTAGGTTTCATACCAAAGCATTTGGATTTTTAGAATTTATTAAATAACTTTTATATTGTAAAGTTGTTATATGCCAAGAGATTGATATATTTCTGACGCACAGTATAATTGAAATAATTAAATCTAGGTAGCATTGTGGTTTCGGTTTTGGTTGTGGGGTAGTTTTAGTAGACAACCCATTATTACTTGTTGTCACAAACCATAAGCAGATTGATGCACGGAACACTTTTTTCTTTGTTAATAAATCCATAAACTACCATGCATATAAATACTCTTAGAAGGAGTATAGCGCACCAAGCGTTTTTTATATTATATTATACATAGTTACTCGGAGATTAAAGATAACTAACGAAAATTCAGAATTTAAGATATAAGATTTAGAATATTTGAATTATATAATTCTGACCAATAAAAAAATCTAAAAATTAAGATATATTCATAAATAAATAATTTTTACAATGAACACTCGAAAGCTGCTGATTATACTTTAGCATTAAATTAAGAAGGCCTGTCACAACATCTACATTTTCATCATTTGTTGCTTGAAATGGTCTGATCTGAAGCAATTTGAAGCACGTCGTTGGGAGAAAGAATTAAATTAATTTACTGAATAAGTACTTTAAAAGGTTGTATGTAATAGCCACGAAATTCCTTCCAGTATTTCCGCGGATACATCAACATTATGTTTGTCTGTTGTTTCAATATCTACAATACGTATGTATTTTGTTGAAATAGGGAATAATTTTTTTAATATCTTTAAGTAAAGTAAAAATTTAAATAAAAAAGTGTGGAAAACGAAAACGTTACGGGAAAGCAAACACTGAATTTAATAGTAATAAGTAAATAAATATTAACAAATTGCATTCGTTTGTTGTTCTCTCGTGAATTTCTAATATCAAATTAAAAACCCCATAATTTCATTCTCAACTTTACATAATAATCTAAATCAATTAAATTTGGTGAATTAATACTCTTATTAGAAGTATTAGAGTAGCATTGGCACAAAGAGCGCCGTATACAGTGCAAGTTTTCTCGGTCAAGAAAGGTCTCTATAACTCAATTATCTAGTGAATCCAAAGTAGCACCTATTGTACAGAGTAGTCCTTCACTACATCTCCAGGATAAAATCATTTCCGGCGTTGAAGGAGGTACCTAGACAACTTCGAAGGTATAGTCCTCGCTCGCCAACTGAAACTTTATTCGCCGCGAATCCCTGCACGCTGGCAGCATATTTTCCGTCTTGCACTAAATTCCCACCAAATCCATTCTACGATACCAGCAATGGAACCAGTTACATCTCGCTATTTTCGCCTAATCATGTCAATGTATGTAGTATCCGCAAAACTATGAACACTCCATATCTTGTGCACTCTCCGTGTAAAATTTGAAGATGTCGCACGATTAGAGGTCGCCTTGTCTGAAACCTTGTATGGTATCAAGAGCGGAGCTGCATATGGCCATTAACGTCATTCTATAAGCCTTAAAAGCTTCTCAGAAACACATAGTCAGGCAAAACGGAAAGGAGACGATCCATTATCAGGCCATCGAATGCTGCTTTGTAATCGACAAAGACATGAAAGGTGGCAATTTTTGACTCTCGTGAGTGTGTCCAGAAATCAGCGCACTCACTCTTTCACATGTTCGTCAGGACCTTATATACAATGGAAACTAGGTTAATTATTCTGTTGATAGCGATTGTTGGGTCACCTTACTTCAGTATAGGAGAAATGGCTCTGATTGTCCATTCATTTGGGAAAACATTCTTCGATCGATATTTTGCAGATGAGCTCATGCATTGTCCTTATCAATCCATTACCTCCGGTCTTGAACAATATAGTTGACACTCTATATGCAGCTGTATTGCCTTTCAGTCTCTGAATACATTCACACCATCGTCATCGATTAGGGCCAAAAAAATGTCTACTCCAATGGTGGTTTTGATGGTATTCTTGCTTGCTAGCAGCATGATCAAATTGTAGAATAAGAAATATATGGACATAACAGCAGTTGTCCCTGGTTTACGAAGAATGCCCAATTGGCTATTAAAAAACGGCATAGAACATACAATCAGTGGAAAAGAAATCCAACTGCATCTAGATGGGAAGAGCACAAAAGAGCTAGAAATGATGCAAATTCTACTATTAAATTGGCTAAGCGCAGATTTTTCATGTCCAAACTATGTTTGGCACGACCTTCCAAGCAGCTGTGGAATAATTTGAGACAAGCTGGGGTATGCAATGGGAAATCTGAAGATTGTCGGATTGATCCGGGTATTCTGAATGACTATTTTGGTAGTAGTTCAGTGTCTGCTGATGATATGTCTGCTGTAGTTGCGAGGGACTGTGTTTCTGAATGCCCATTTGTGTTTGAGTTTATTTCTGTGGGTGAAGATGATGTTGCTCGCTGTGTCAACAAGATAAAGTCAAATGCTGTCGGAGAGGATGGAATTCCTATTAAATTTATTAAACTTATTTTGCCTTTCATTCTAAGCCCGTTGACCCATATAATTAACCATTGTTTAACGAGCTCCTGCTTCCCCAGTTTTTGGAAAATAGCGACGATTATCCCTATAGCTAAAAAGTCCAATGCTAATGTACCGTCTGATTTCCGTCCTGTAAGTTTGTTGTCGGCTTTATCAAAGGTATGTGAATCTCTCATGGCTGAGCAAATCTCAGAACACGTCAGAAAATTTGACCTTATTTCCCCACTCCAATCTGGTTTTCGGCCTGGACACAGCTGCTCCACTGCTGTTGTTAAAATATTGGATGACATCAGAGAGTCATTTGATATGAGACATTTGACCTTGCTTTGTCTGTTAGATTTCTCTAAAGCATTCGATTCTGTAGATCACTCATTACTATGTGAAAAGCTACGGTTGAATTTTGGTTTTTCCAGCTCGGCGGTCCGTATGTTAAATAGTTACTTGGTTGGAAGGTCTCAAAGGGTTAGGGTGGGAAAGAATGTGTCTGCGTTCAGTAATTCAACCTGTGGGGTGCCTCAGGGGTCGGTGCTTGGTCCACTTTTGTTTACACAGAATTTGTTAGCAGAATGGGCTATAGCTAATGGGCTGAAGCTCAACTCCCAAAAATCATATGTCCTCCCGATTTCCAAGTCTGGTTACCCTTCCTCTGATATACCGACAATTTCACTAAATGATACAAAACTTAAATTTGTTGAAAAAGTAAAAAACCTTGGATACCACATTAACTCCGTACTATCCTGTGAGGATCACATAAATTCAGTGGTGAGTAAGGTATACTATACCTTACGGAATTTGAGGAGGACTGCATCATTTGTGCCTGCTGAGACCAGAAGGAGGTTGGTGCTTCAGCTTATTGTACCGATCATGACTTACTCAGAGGTTGTTTATGGTAAACTTGACTCGGGTTCCAGGCATAAGTTGCAGGTGGCATTAAATAATGCTACAAGATATGTATATGGTTTAAGAAAGTTTGACCATATCAGTAAGTTTTGCAATCAGGTCCTTGGTTGCAATATTTTTAATTATATGGATGCTAGAAATTGCATATTTCTACATAACTTAATATACACGCGAATACCTAATTATTTGTTTGTAAAGTTGAAGTTTTGTAGATCGAGGAGAAATATGAACCTCTTAGTCCCTAATTACAAGTATTTAAACTCTAATAGACTCTTTTTTGTGAACGCCATCAGGTTGTGGAATTCGTTGCCTTTGGCAATTAGGAGTATATCAAGTAAGCACAACTTTAAGCAAGCAGTTTTTCACTACTTCTCTTAATGCTATTTTTTTTATTTTTTGTTTTTTATTTATTTATTTATTTTTTTTTTCCCCCTCTTTTCTGCTTTCCTACTTTTTGTTTCCTTTTTGTTTATTCATTGTTTTTCTGATCTGACTTTTCCTTATTTCAGAAAAATTATTTATTTTTAAAGTTAATTATTTATTTATTCAATTATTTATATGTTTAGTTATTTATTTATCTGATCTTAACTTATTTATTTTTCTGATCTAATAATTTAGTTTAATTTAACTTACATTCTTAGTCTTATTTTAAGTAATTTTTGTTATATATAATTCATTGTTATTCGGATACTTCTTGACGCATTTGAAAGACCCTGTCTTATATGTGAACGCTTTAAAATAAATAAAGAAATAAAGAAATAAAAATAAATAATTATTAAACCACCTGCAAGAAATGGGGTCGATGTGATAAAGGTCACGCCACCTTTCTATATAACTGTTGGTACTCCAATTAAAATTACTCTAGAAATTCTCCTAATTATGATATGTGAGCAATATTTGGTAGTAATGCACATCGGTGTCGTTTAACTTGCGCGCATATGCAAGATTAAATGGTATCTCGAAGTCCGTCTAACCCGACTTCAGCTTCCTTACTGTTTTGATTTTAGAAGCAATTCGAATTCCTTATGAAGATGCTTGCGTCATACAAAATTAAAACTGCATCCTTTGCAAGCTTTAGGATAAGTTATAAGTAACATAAAAAGAAACTAATATACGAGTACGTGTATGGCTAAATCATACTTTCCAGTAACACAATGCAACAAAGAATGTATAGGATTGACCTAGAGATGAAAGCCGGTTATATTTTAAAATGTTGCCTATATATGAAACACCATAATTCAATTACTTGAAACTACACAGCCAACATGACTTACATAAAAGCATATTTTTTGTAGAATTCAGTAATGCTGCTCAGATGATACTTTCAGGCTCTTATTTGTTAAAAATACCTAAAAACTGATGTAGTGAGTTGAAGAAAGCTGTGAGAGAAATTGAAGCAAAATAATTCTATGATAGAAATAAATTGTTAGATATAAATTACTTCCTGTTATTTGAGATGGAATTGTTACCCAAACTCTGAAATAAAACAAAGCTCTTATATATTTTGTTCTTTATTTATTTACACAGCAGTTGCTATCTTAATGACTTATCCTACTATCATTCAAAAAAAAAGCATTTCGCCTAGAAAAGAGTGAGAAATCGAATAATCCTTAATTAGGAAGTAAATCCAACTGAAAAGCAAAAATCCAAAATGCGAAATGCGAAATCCTAGTTAGTTATGTTATCCTTTAACAAGTCATCAATTCCATCAAACTCGACAAACAGAATGGAGCAGAACTGAAAGTACAGAGAAAGCTGTCTTCAGTTTCCGTTTTCATACACAGAGAGAATTTTTGATTTGTTGCGCCACAATTGAAATTTCATTTTCATTTCTTCTTGCTGTTGTTGTAATTGTTGTTGTTACTGCTGTTGGTGTTGTTGGTATTAAGTAAATAATTGCTGCTTAAAATGCTCGTCAGGCATTTGCTTTTCTATTTTACTTTTTGCGAAAATTCTGCACGATTCACCACACGTCGTCGACGTTGTTGTGGATAGCGCAAACGAACGAACGCCAGAGCGAAGCGAGTGGGCGCCTGGATTCATGAAATGTTGAAGGCCACCTACCATGTTTCTGAATGTTTTTCGCAAATGAGCACTGCTCGGTTGGATGCCTCACGTTGATGCAGGCGGCTGGGCTTTGTGGCTTGCATTGTTGGTATATCAGTTACCCGAAAAAAAGAGACGACTGATGATAGTCTTGTTAGTTCTTAAGAGTTTCGCTACCATTATCCTTTCGTGTCTTTGCTGGGTTTTTTGCGACTGTTTTTAGCTTTGGGGCGTTTTAATTCGTCTTTGTTCGTTTCTGCTATATTAGCAAGCGTGTGTGGATATAAAAGGACTGTTGTGTGTGTGTGTGTGTGTGTGAGGGGCTGTGTGCTGTACGGGTGTTTGTGCGCATTTGTTGATGGTTGTATGCTTTTGATGCGTACGTGTTCTGAGTTTTTACTTAGTGCGTGTGGTTTGCTTAACAATTACAATCTAAAATTTCATTTGCTTGACGAGTTCTTTTTCGCACAACTCACTCACTCAGTTAAGTAATTTACTTTGAAGTCATTTTCAGCAAATGCCAACAAGATGGAATTGTTGTTGTTCATTGTTGCTCTTGCTCCTGATGTTCATAATAACTGTATTATGTTCATACCCGTACTTGGGTATTCGTGTATGCACTGCAAATTCAATTGTACAATTTTAAATAAATTTCACCAGAATGGCATTCAATCTGAGATAGTACTGCTAATGTTTTTATTGGTTGAATGGCTTTCCTAAATTATCGTTTAATTTAATAATAGTATAATTTTAGATCCATTAGCAGTGAGATGAATTTAATATTCATCTAAATAGCTATAGATTGTTTCTTTCAGTTATAGTTAATAATAATTTTTCATAATAATTTTTAAGTTTCATTTGTTACCAGTTGTAAGTGGAACAAAAACCAGAAACTGTTAATGAGTAAATGTATTATCTTCGTAATCATTTCAATGTTTCATAGTAACTAATAATTGTGCCGTCTTCATGTTGTTCCTTTAAGTTCTACCTTAATTACTAGTACTTAATCTTCCGAACCCTTCCGCACATGATTTATTTTGGTATAGAGTATAGTAATCAATTAAATAAATAACAAATAACAAATAACAAATTTAAGAGGTCTGTTGAAAAATTGAAAAGGATTTCTTAGCGGAGCAACATATATCATAATTTCGCCTTCACCATAACGATCGTAGCTCCATCATGAAATTGTGAAGTATTAATAGGAATTATACAGTAAATAATTATAAAAATATTATGCTTGCAGTATTTTTTGAATTATTTATTGTTTCGATTGAATGTGGTCTATGCGAGTCCAACTGCACTCATTTTCAATGATATTATATTATATTAAAAAGCAAACATCTTTGTAGTACAAGCGGTTGGTTCAGAGTAGAAACTGTGTTGCTTTTTTTATGATTCCTAGAAATATTGGTATAAGACTCGAACATTTTTGGTGGCAAAAACTTGTTAATTCTTTAGTAATCCAAACACAAAAACAAATAATTTGTTTGGGAATTTTGTGCATGTATACTTCTTCTATTTAATCTCTATTCTCTCTGAATACAATTGGATTTTATACGCTTCAAAGTTCTAATGGATATGGATACATGGGGGATTATCGAAAAGTGATTCAAAGTTTTCTCAGAAGGCAGATCTTCCTAAATTATTTACTAGAAACGAATATTGAACTTTTTCAATCAAGAACTTATATGGATGGAATTTGGACTTCTCCAAGACAAAATTTACCAATTATTGTATGATACTTCTAAAATTTTTAAATGACCTTATGCCGTTGTCAATTGGTTTGACCATATTTAGAATCTAGTAAAGAGTCAAGATAAGAATATCAGGGTTGAATATAGGCAGATGCATACAAGTAATGTCAACTTTTCTGAGCATTACTTCGTTACAAAATGGTTCATTAAGTTTCTATGTAGCCACATAGGTCAATTAAGTAGTTAAATGAATGGAACATCCACTTCTGTACTAACCTGCTTCCTCGTTCTGGCTCTTTAGGTTTATTTTGAATCAAGCTTAAACGAGAAGAGGATGGGAAATCAATCCAAGATGAACTGTTGGATCTAGTTTAAGGATATGAGGAAATTGAGGAATTTTTCAAGTCATATTGATTAACCTGCAGTCAGGGACGGATACAAAACTACATAATCAGTGTTCTCATACCACAGAAAATGATCCTTATTGAGATTGTCCTTGATGTTAAAATATGGATGCTTATAGTGTCCCTCGACATGCATCATTAATTATTTTGGCAGTATGGATGCGCATCTCAATGATAGCAAACTTCAAAAATTCACTTATAAATGATCATAACATAGGGCCATGATGGCATCGTAGTGAATGTACTCATTTGCACTCGGCTTTGCTTTGGCATATTTTTTGGTGTGCTGCAAGAGCACATCAAAGCACTTGTATAACCTAGTTATAAATATAAAGGATATGAACATCCGTAAAATTTTTCGAAAAAACTTTCGAATAAACTGTACTGTTGAAGAAGTTTCAATACACAAAAATTTTTTTGAACTTTTTAACACATAAAGAATGTAATTACTGGTCAATCACTCTTTTGGTAAAAAAAATGCACTTTCGTTCACAAAATGATAGCATTTTGAAACGATTCTCATACATGGAATTGAATTAGAGTGCAGAGTCGTACACTTTTAATGCTGTTAGGTCCTTTTGACAAACGAAACGTCCACAGATGATTTGGAATTGTGCCACAAGCTGTGCCAAAGCTGGTCCTACGCTGACTCGATTATGCTCTTTTTATGATTAATTTTCGATATGTTTTCATCGAGTCATAAAAAGAACATATCCTTTAGCGTTACTAATTCGAAAATTGATGAAGTTTTTTATTTGAGTTTTTAAATCAATTAACGAGCATGTGTGCGAAATTGATTGTAAATGCACTGCAGCAAATGTACACAGCGTCACTTTTAAGTGTACTTTTAATCGGCTTCAGCGTAACAGTAATTAATTAACAATTTGCTGCAAAATTTAAGGGCGCGAGTGGGTTACATTGGCATTTGTGGCGCCAATAAGCGACGTCTGTTTGGATGCATGAACACGTCATCAGTGAGAAAAATACCAGAGATGTGGTTCGCAGAAAAAAACCAACATTAACAAAGGAAGCAAGTTTCAGCTGAAGGAGCTACCCTTTCAACGCATGGGTGTTTAAGTTTTATATCACTGCAGCTTTCATTGACTGAAGAAACTGAAGGAATATATATTATTAAAATTCTTAAAAAGGCGGATTTAAATTGTTTGGGACAAAAGTAAAAAAAAAATTGTTAGAAAAAAGAAGGAAAGCAGGTAATGTGCGTTAAACCGGCTGTGAGATATAGTTTACGTTCAGATAATTCATCAACATAAAGAAAGAGTACGAAGTAAACGATGACGATATTGGTCTACATGACACTGGGCCCGACAGTAGCTATTACACAATTACCATTAAGTTTTATTCCTAAAAATAGAAAATTTCGTTGAAAAATCCTGCTTATATCTTATGCTTAGTGGGTTTTAGTGTGCTGTGGTATATTATACGTACGTTTGTTGATAAATCTTATACAAGGGCTCCTGCTATGAAAAGAAGTGAACTGCGGTCGGTGGCAGTTGAATAATATTGCCCATTGTCGGCACTCGGACAAGGTCCGCTAAATCACATTCCTACCAAATTGAAACATTATTATATAACCGATAGAATCATTCGTCTGCATAGTTCTTTATGTGGGAACTGGGTGTATCCATAGTCGATATATTTTCAAATTTTTTGTGGCTTCATGATTCTTCAAGTCATATTTCCTTCTCAAATAATGTATTGGTCTCACGTTATTCATATCCGTGGAATGTTGGACTGGTAACCAAATATGTGACGAACACAGTTTTTATAGGGTCCAATATGACCTACATATAAATTACTAGTACACTTTTTCAGTCTATAATCAATAGGACCAAAGCTGTGTTCATTATAAATGAGTTTTCTGCAGTTGCATATATTGGAGGTTGACATGTTGTTTGTAAATAGCTTCATAAAGCGTCTGTATTAAGGTCCATGAAATCTTAAAAAGAGATGGCGTGGAAGTCATTTGGTACTCAGTTGATTCAGGTAGTGATGCTGAGGAAGAATCTATCTATCCTTAACAGCCCGTCCCTTTTAGGGACTACAAACGTAGCTCAAGTATAAAAACTTTATATACATCGAAGTGGTCGGGCAGTAGAATAGTTTCATCAAAATGAAACCAATGTATGAAAATATAAAATGCATTGTATATCTCAATAAGCGAAGGACCACGTCGTAGAGCATATTTTCAAAATAGCTTTGTTTGAGGAATTGGTGTCAATGACCTAAAAAGGGGGGTGAATAGCGTCCGTGTGTTCGGTCTGAATGTGAACGTAAAACTTTGAACTCTTAGGGAAATGTGCGCTGATAGTTATTGACTTTTAACAGAAAAATTGATGTAATGCAATTAGTTTTACTCACATTGACGATATTGCACAAAACGGCAAAATTAGTTTTTATGGGAAATGATGTGAAAACGAAAAAATGTCATAAAAATCTGGAATGTGATGTGAAATTTATTAAAAATTAAAAAGTGGGCAATAACCCAGATTCCTCCTTTCCCAAACGCACACCGGTACGCTAGAATGTTATGAAGATAGTTTAATAGACGTAATGTCAGTTGCATGTTGAAGGATATTTTTTGTTCACCAAGATTCCTGTCCGCAGTTTTAAACACAACGATCCACACTGAGAAGAGGTTTAATTTGCATGCATTTGCAAGACAAAAATTCGCTTAGTTCACTCCAAGTTAAAGGAGGGGAAAGTTATGTCGATAATGTGAAGGTGTGAATAAAGAGAATGGAAAAAATTAAGTGGACAATTTGTAAAATTTCATTAGTTTGTTAAAGATATATCTCTTCTTTTTTTGTTGATATTTATCGGTTACACTTTTCAAATTCCCCAATAGATTTTCAATGGGGAATATTTTATGTATATATATATAATATATATATATATATATATATATATATATATATATATATATATATATATAAATATATATTACATATTAGTAGTACTTTATATTTTCAAATAATCTGACAAAAGTGGACTAATATACTAGTATACAATAAAAAAGAAATAGCGAACGGCACAAACTAATCCAAAGTTAGAAGTCATTCCATCGCACTTCTACTATGAATGCGACCTAAAGATATAGTAATTTGTGTTGTCGAAACGTGTTGGAATGTATTCTAAAGTAAGTACTGTAAATAAACAGGAAAAATGCTGAATTTGAGATATTTTATACACTTGTGTGTGACTGTCAGCTAAACCATAGCAATATTGTTTACATACTCGTATAACACATTTATAAGCATTACCTCTGTAAGCCAGTTTATCATAAAGATTAATTTTATATATAGGTTGGTGTGGCGGCTGAAATTTGAAGCCCATTATGATCACCGAGATTCTTATTCTAGTTTTGTACCGTTATAGCAAATATTATTCGTTAATGGTGAGTATGGCATAGGAGTTAACCCTTCAGTATTTTGTTTGATGTTTTATACATAGTACTGTGATACTTCATATTTGATTTGTTGATAGTAGTATAACCAGCTGTTAATATTATAATTATGGGTACGGCAGCGGGAGTATATATTCCATTTTTTGCAAAATAGTATTAAACCAATTTACGATCAACTGGGGTTCATAACTTTCTTTCTTTCGGAAATAAGCCTGTCCTTTACCTAATGCAGACTGTTCTTCCGTGTAATTTTATAGATATAATAAGGGACACCAAACTTAGTTAATACATTTTGTATGAGTTATGAAGATTTATGTATATCTCTCACTATATAACTAGCAAACTTTGTCACTTTAAACTGCATACTAATTTTAAATGAGGAGTCTAGAGTTGAATATTTGGGAAGAGGCGAATCCGTTGGGAATCATGCAGCTATCTGGTCCTGTCCCAATGTCCAGGGTATGCTTTTACAAAATTTCATAAATATTTCGCAAACGTTGTGAAAAAAGAACAAAACCAAAACTCGCTCAGAAAATTCCATCGTTTAAATGTACGAGTACATATACTTAGTGGCATAGGACTATAAATAATTTTAATTACAAAAATTCCGCTGTTACCGTCGGTGTCACACATTCTGAAAGACGCTTGTGCTCCCTTTTATAACCGAGAAACGACATGCTTTTTGAGAGTGGTCACATACGTTATTAGAAGTGTGCTGTTAAGAGTCCTCGTATTTCCAAACAATCTAATGACTTATACAAACGTTGTTAGTGCAGGCTGCAAAATGACCAAATCTGATCATTGTATCGTAATTGGTTTTAATTATTGATCAAATATTGTCGCAATATCATGGTGTGTTCAAATATTTCGCTTCGCATTTGAGTCGATTTTGTTGAATGCAAATTACTCTTAAACCCACAAACACCGTTACACACGCAAACAAATTAATGTTTACAAACACGTGCTCACACCATTACACCAGATTCTGGTTTGTTTGCCGATAAAATAAATTGGTCAGCAAATATTTATGCAAATTACCCTGTTTTGGTCTTTTCTGTAAATTGGCGGTAAATTTGATTATCGTCATTTTATATTTGTACCTACCTTTGCTAGCTGTACTTTTAGGTCCCATTTCACGTTTACTGAAATTTTGTACATTGTATGACAAAATTATTTTTCTGAAATTTGTTAAAATATGTGTTGGGTATTTTTGGATATAATCTATTATAAAGAATTTTGATATAATTTATGTTCATCATATACTTTAAATAAGTTAACTTTCATCCAGAATTATCTCTGTATTATTTTAGAGGTTGCTATCGAAGATACAACCAACAAAATGAAATATGGTTTGTATGCCTCAATCAATGCCTCGGTATAGTTATATATTTATATATTCTTAAAAAGTCAATTCCTAAGTATGCCCTTCTGTTGTAAAGTTATTTTTGCTTAGAAATATATATATTAATGCCATTCTTGAAAAACATGTCCTAGACCAGTGATGGCAAACCTATAGCGCTTGACCCACAAAGGCTTTTTAAGGCGTTGATTTTCATAAACTTATATTTTATATCATAAAAGAGAGAACATACAATCAGAAATATATAAAAAATTAAGTATACATATATGCAAAGCTAATGTCGAATTTATAAACAAATATTTCCAAGCAGACTTTGGCTAGCTAATTTTCTATAGGACCACTGCACCTGTGTGATGTATATGATCGAAAAACGTCGTTTTTCGTGCTATTGTCCCGAAGCGGGTATGACTCATAAATTTGACGCACATATATATTCGTTGCATATTGAACGCGTTAACAGCTCGGGGATGTACCAGTGCAGCACTAAATGGTAGCCTTGTCGTACGCTCGTTTCATAATTAAATGTTTTTCATCTAGATATGTATATCAAGTACCTTAATTGGAAATTTATTCTCAAATTATTCTATTCTAAATAAAAATGTATTTTGTTTAATTTTTTATTTTTATTTTATTTTAATTTATAAAATAACAAGTTATAATAATAAAGTTTGTAAACTAGCAGCACTAGCGACAAAGGCCATCAGCTTATGGTCAATACTGGTTTATTTGACCTTTAAAAATATTACTCAAATAAGTCTTAGCAGGTCGTTGTCTTTAAGATAATTATATATCGTTGTTTTGTTGTTTTTTGAAGGCTCTTTTAATAAATTTATAGGATTCATGCATATGAAGAGAGAATTTCTTGATGATGCAGAAATCGGGAAAAAGGTTAAGATATCCTCTAATGTTGCTTGTTCATCACATAGTGGACAATCATACTGTGGTGATCGTTGCAGTAGGTGAGCATGTGTTAATATTGTGTGCCCAAGGCGTAGCCGGATGTATGGTTTTAGCTCTTTGAGAGGAATATCTGACACGAAGGACGGCTTCTTACTGTCTGAGTTAATGTTAGCATAGTGATGACTGTAGTTTTTCCATTTCTCAAGTAGCGTATCAATACGCTGTTTATTAATTGCACGTATTACATCTTGCTTAGTAAAGTAGTTGAACATAATTTGCTACACTGTCAGCGATTTCGCATGTTTCACATGTCCTGGAATCCACATGATTTTGATTTTCCTATAAAAGCGTGTAATAACGCTTCGAATCGAGATTATTTCTTTTTGTATGTTTGCTGGCGAGTCTATTGCAGGCAGGATTCAAGGCAGGATTTGCTATCTAAATAAAAATATTTTTAGCTGTAGCCATCTACTATGTCGGTAGTTAAAAAATAAAAACAAGCATTACAAGCTCCAGACCATTTCGAATAGAAGGGTGCGATAAAAATAGTGTGATTGATAGGAATGAAACGACTGTGTGCATAATTTGTATCGAAAAGTCACTTCACGTACATATAATGTCCGGTCTCTCAATTAGAAAAAAATATTTGTTCGCAAATACATAACAACTTGAATTATGCAGAAATGTATTCAATTGGTGCTGATATAAATCAGCTAATATAATGAAAAAACAGCTAATGAAACTAATAACGTTGAAAGGGAATTGTACCGGTCTTGATATTTAAAAGAATTTGATATGGCTTTTAATGCAATGGATACTGACCTACAAAAAATTGTTTCTCTAACAACACACTGTGCACCCAATATGGTAGGAGGAGAACATTGGTTTTAACAAGTATCTTAAGCAAAATATTCCACATTTTCTGATTGAATTTCAATGTATAATATACCAGCCAGTTTTTGTGCGAAGCAAGGTTTAAAAACATTGGAAAATGTAATGCCAGTTGTAATTATAGTCATCAACTTTATAAACGACAATTTGCACAATTATTAGAGAACATTAAGTGCCAGTATTCAGGGAGTTTGACGTACAATAGTGATCGATGGGTCAGTTACGGTCAAGGTCTGATTTTATTGTGTGTCAATTTATTTTAAGAAATTAGCCTTTTTTTAATGAAAAAATTTTAGTTTTGATAAGAAAATTGAAAACTTGATTACCGAATTAGAAGGAAGAAATTGAAAATATTATAATAAACGTATGGCATTCTTTACCTTTACCTTAAATTTTATATCAATGAACAAACTCTCTAGTGATCTTTTAATTATATTTGGGCCCACATATTCGTTGCTCAAATGGTTTTCTTCAATGGATTTTGGAAAATCTGCCTATAGAAATAAAGTGAAATGAATCGACTCCAATATGTATTAAACTAATGAATACGGAATATGACCCTAATATTAAGAAAATATCTGAAAATAAACAACAACAGATTTCTACTTAAATACGAGTATACTTAAACTATATTATCAACTTTATTATACATACTATATATTTTAATAAATATTATTTCAAAGTAAATATGTGCTTTTCTTTAACCTTTGTTCATTCAAACACTCAGTGCAGGGGTGACTGTCGATTGGGCATGGTATCACCTTGTGCGGTAATTCATGATATTACCTCATTTATATACATTTTTTGCTATCGATCTTTATTTTTTGCTCTTCACTTGCAAAAGTTAAGTTTGTGAAACAAAAAGGAAACGGTAACTGTTTAAAAGATTATAAAAGTGAAAATCAAAAAAGAAGTTTTTAACCATCTTCCCCATTTAGTAACCCATGTGATAGTATTAAAAAAATTATTAACAAAATTTAACCCACTTCTCAAAAAGGTGCGCCATCACAGGCCTTATGTCAGCGGTGAGTTGCTCTATGTTCTAAATGGTCCCAAAATCGGATATACTTACATTATATTATATCAGAAAATAATTGATGAATAACGAACAAGCGGATCTCATTGAACCCTATACAAAATGGTGGCCACATATATTTTTTTCTTAGGTCTTTTCTTTACACATATGCATACTCTTAACCCTTATGATTTCAAGATGACAATTGGGTAACAGAATCATAGCACTACTAAAAATTTAAAGCATAGGCACGAGAATAATGCGGATACCTCCCATACACATGATTCTGATTCTTGATATTATGATAAAAGTAAGTTCTAATGTACATGTACGTCATTATTTTTTATGGAAAACATGAACCCGGTACTTCCTCAATTCAAAAATGCTTTTCCCTGTAGCATTATAAATACAAATGAGCGAAATTCATTACAAAATAATGTTGGAATTAGAAAATATGATGATATTATGACAATAGCTATTATGATATTGTGACAATACCTATACAATAATTTCCAACCAAATTATGAATAATGATTTCTACTTGGAGTGTAATATCATAATTAATTATAGTGTAAGATATAATAATAATAATAATAATAATAATAATAATAAAACTTTATGCTGATTGTGCCCATATTATATTCGATGTTAGACCATTTAAATGAAAAATTATGCAATGCGAATATAAAGTTGATAAGCTTAATTTAAGTTGTATGCAGACGAAATTTGATTCAATAGCTTGAACAACCATTTGATTTACATACACATAGCCGGTCTTCCCCGTCTACAACATTCATGAATGATTATATCGCATATTATACTATTTTTTTGTGTTTTCAAGTCACTTTACAATTATTAATTGTTTTATATATAAACAATCATTATAATTATTTAACGAAATACAGTTTGTATTTATTTGAAGAGCTATTTTTTCTGAGCGTTTCTTATTATCAGAGATTGGACTTTGAGGTGCTAGAAACCTCAAAATAGTAACCTAAAGAACTTCTTAAATCTGCTGAAATAGTTATTAAAAATTAGAAAGGGTTGTGCAAAATCTAAGGACATAATAACATAAATCATTTTTCATTTTATTCTATTTTTCAAAGTATTTGCAAATAATACATACAATATTAAAATATGTAACATGGATTTAATTACTACTTTGCTATAAAAGGACACACAAATTTAAGTGTGCAGGCAACATATAATAGATTTAGTAAAGTAAAGTCCATTATTTTTCCAAGATATGACTTTCGTAATATGTATCTGGCATTGTATAAGTGCGATCGGATTACGTTCAATGTGTTAGAAAGATAAGATTTAGTACTAAAAAACCAGCAAAGAGAAAATAGGCCATATTTTACAATTTTTCTTCGATAAAGGTTAAAACGCAAGGCAGGCTGTTGAAAATGTGAATAGTTTCTATGATCCTGATTCTGTAACAGTCAATCACGCGCAATTTTGGTTTCATAGATTCCGTTCCTGTAATTTTGATGTCAAAGATGCACCACGCTATGGAAGGCCAATTGTAGAAAATGTCGATAAAATCATGGAAATCGTCGAGTCCCACCGTCATGTAAGCACTGTTTCGATTGCCAAGGAGCTAAACATTGAAAAAAAAAAACCTTGAACATGGAAACACTAAGGCTAGATACAAAAAGAAGCTCGATGTAAGGGTGCCACACGAGTTAATGCAAAAAAACTTCATGGACCGAATTTCCATCTGCGAATCGCTGCTGGATCGCAATAAAATCGACCCATTTCTGAAGCGGATGGTGACTGGTGATGAAAAGTGGGTCACTTACGAAAACGTCAAGCGAAAACGGTCGCGAAGCCGCCGCAATCGGTGACGAAGCCAGGATTGACGACCAGGGAGGTTTTGCTGTATGTTTTGTGGGATTGGCCTGGAATCATCTACTCGGAGCTGCTCACCTCCGGCCAAGCTCTTAATACGAACCTGTACTATCAAGAATTGTGCCGTCTGAAGGAAGCAATCGCCCAGAAGCGGCCAGTTTCTGCCAATAGGAGAGGAATTGTGTTCCATCAGGACAACGCCAGGGCACACACATCGATAGTGACTCGCCAGAAGCTCAAGGAGCTTGGTTGGGAGGTTATTATGCATCCACCTTATAGTGCGGACCTGGCACCAAGTGAGTACCAGCTGTTCCTGACTATGGTTAATAAATTTACTGGTGAAACATTCGCCTCAAGAGAAGGTTGTGAAAATCGAGTGTCTCTGTTTTTTGCCAATAGGAACGAGGGTTTCTATGAGAGAGGTATAATGAAATTGCCTTCAAAATGGCAATATGTTATCGAAGAAAACGGTGGATATTTGACATAAATCAGATCATTCTAACTATGCTAAATGAAGCCTTCAATTTCATGCAAAATTAGTGGATTTATTTTTACTGCACCCTATATATTTCTCTTAAATTGAAAGGCCAGGAAACATTGTTGGCTTTATTTAGTTAAATTAGTCTATCGATCAGATATAACATATTTATATTCTGAAAAAAGATCTCTCTCTCGATGAAGTGCTAACTTAAAATTAGTTTTTTACATGGACGACTTAAAATTTGCTTTCCATGACGAATCAGCGTGATAAAATTTATTATGATGGTTCTGGTGAATCCACATACTAGTCCTCGAACTAAAGGAAGATCCCGGACTTATTAGATTCTGCAATACCGAAAGGACTCAATCCAACACTAACGTCTGCAGCATCATGCTATGGTCTGAGTTCAGACCACTCTCCAGTCATAATACACTTAAGGAAATACGCAGAAGTCATAAACCATCCTTTTCGCTTAACAAACAAAAAGAATTGGCAAAAATTCCAAAAATACATTAGCAGTCACCTTCCTGATAAATGTAGTCTTAAAAACCCGGATGAACGCCACACCCCAAAACAGGCAAATCTCACGCAAATTACTGTACTCAACTTCATTCGAAATTGAAAGACTGATAAAGGCAAAGAGACGGCTCAGACGATTGTGGCAAGAGCACAGGTCACCAGCGCTAAAGCAAAAAATCACTACAGCCAAAAACTAACTTCGAAATGCAATGCGCAACGAAACTGAAAGAGGTATACAGGCCTACATCTCACACCTAAATCCCATAGAATTCACAAACTTCTCCTTATGGAAGGCAGTCAAAATAATAAACAAACCAACTCACGTATAAGATTTATTGACGGACGATGGGCGCAACCAAACCCTCCTAGTAATAGCTTTAAAATACCAAAAAAAGGCAACCAAATCCCACATATAGACCTACTGTTGAGACCGAAAGAAGTGTCTCATCTCATTTGGATAAAAATAAAGTGGCACCCACGACCTGATAACAACAAAAATGATGACGGAGCTACCACCTCTTGCAATAAAGCATTTAACTATAATATTTAATTCAATTTTAAGACAAGGCTACTTTCCACAAGTCTGGAAACTATTCCACATAACTTTGATACCGAAACCTGGCAAAACTCCAACAAAAGTCTCGTCGAAAAAAGCAAGGCACTATTGAACAATCATCGATTAGTGCCCAAATCAGAAAGGAGTTCGAGGAGAAACAATATAGCTCTGGTTCCTTGATGTCGCACAAGCCTTTGACAAAGTGTAGCACGAGGCCCTTATTTATAAAATAAAAAATCTTCTGCCTTCAAATATTCATAGTGTCTTGAAATCATACTTAAAGGGTAGACGTTTTCAAGTCAAATGTGAAGATTAACTTTCACCAGAAATGGACATAATAGCTAGAGTACCACAAGGAAGTGTTCTTGGACCGATACAGTATACAATATACACATCAGATCTACCAACAAACAAATACCTACTCACCTGAACTTATGCCGGTGACTCTGAGATTTTACCTTGCCACAAGCACCATCACATAGCATCGCGTGATTTCAATGAACATCTACATGAAGTTGAGAAATGTCTTTTGAACAGGCGCATCGCAGTAAATGAACAAAAAAGCACACACATAACATTTACACTCAATAAAACCACGTGCCCTGCTATCACACTCAACCACAAAACTATTCCACAGGAGTCAGAAGAGAAATATCTAGGTCTCCACCTTGACAGACGCCGTACCAGGAGATCCCACATTGAAAAGAAAAGAGCGCACATAAAATTAAAAGCTGCAATTCTTAACTGCCTTTTAAATAAAAATTTAAAACTAAGCCTTGATTTCAAAGTCCTCTTATATAAAGCTATAATAGGACCCATTTGGTCAAATGGAATTCGGCTGTGGGGCGTAGCAAAAATATCTAACACCGAACTGTTGCAAAGGACTCAATCAAAAATACTGCGGACGATCATGGGTGCACCATGGTACGTGAAAAACTAAAATATCCACCGCGATCTTGGTGTGCCCTTAGTAGCTCAAAAATAAAAAAGAAGTATCAAATAAAATTAATGACTTACCCCAATATACTAGCAAGGAGACTACTAGAAACCATGCCCATGTCTCGATTGAAGAGAGCAGATCCATCACCATGGTAATTTTTTAATATCTATTTACCTTATTTATGTACCTAACTTTATTTTATTGTTTTCTCAAAATAATAAGTGTTCAATAAAATCTTCTCCGTACAGTGGTAAGGAGGATGAAACACTATTGTGTAGTTTTAAGATATAATTACTTATTGTTAGTCTCTAATGTTGTTACAATAAATATAAATAAGTAAAAAATAAAAAAAATGTCCATGGAAGAATAGTTAGCGAGATCTTATATGGTATTGTGCCACTTTGTCAGTGTCTATTAATTTCGTACACACAGAAACTGCATCGTTAGCTAAAGTTCTGAGCTTATTTTGAAGATTAGGATATTGTTCCAAGGAATTCACCGTGTCTTTAAATAGTTGCTAGGCAATCAACTTTCATTTAGAATCGCATTCGCTGTGTTGTTTTATAAAAAAGTTCGAAAGGGGTTGTTCTGCAACTTGTAAAATGGATCATTTCTACTATCATCTGGCACAACTCGAAGATGAACTGTGATGCTTTAGATAAAACCTTATTTTCTGATAGTCCTTTGTTTATAAATTGGATTTTCGACCCCATTCTTTCTTGTTACGGCATTCGGCTACCTCCAGTTGTTCTTTTTTTCCGGAGGGAGGGGAAATCTACAAAAAGACACGAGGGGGTACGCACCACCCAGGAGTGTGAGATTTTTACTCACTAAAATCACCTCCCTAACCTAACAGTTACGCTAAGCCTCAAAGGCCTGGGAAGGGCGATTTAGGAAGGGTATTAAAGAGATATACAAAGATATACAAAGAGAACTCGCGGTTTGAAAGTGGTGTTTTTTTGGTAAGACTCTTCCATCGGATATTAAATCCCCATTTTCACCAAGAGCTTTCAATGAAATTAGCGAAATTTTAATTGTAACTATCGTATGTACTATTAGTTATATATTTGAAAACTATTTGTTCATAATGAATTTGTAGTTTATTGTCTCCGGTGTTCTCCGGTTATTTTATCTTAGAAGATTTGATGATGAGGGGTTTCTTTTAAGTATATTGTATCTTGTATAGATTTTCTTTACATCAATACAGTGTGCAGGTATTAGTCATTAAACACCAAGATTGGGACGAGATTAATTTTCAACAGCGACCATGGAGTTGTTTGTATTTACGTTTGAAAACCATTTTTCAAATTTTTTTGTTTTGTACCAATATGAACTATTGACACATTTTATTAAAGAAATGATATAACTAGTTAAACAATAAACTAATTCAACTAATATGGGAATGAATACTATCACAGGGACTTATCGGCATGTACACATTATTCCAGAGTTTGGTGCGATATTATGCTGACATCGCTTAAAAAAAATAATAATTATTATTTAGAAAATTTATCGTATAAAGTAAATTGAGTGTGGTCATTATTAATTTTAATGTTAAAGGATTGAAATTTTTGTAATTACAATATTAAACATTGTTATATCTAAATGACTTTTTGGGATGAAAGCAAGTATTGTATTTTTGGAATAAATGGTCGCAGGTTCGTGTGGATAAAACAGGTTACTGTTCTAAATGAATAGAATCTTGCACATACAGCTAGCATAGTGGCAGTGTTCTAATAATTTGAGGGTGTAAGTCCTGGATGGATAAGGTTATTTGGATATACGACAAACCAATAGAGTGCCCCAAAACTGGGCTGGATAAACTAATTCTACTTCGCCAAGAGAATGACCTGAAGAACAAGGCAGGATTAGTTCGGCTTTGACCGGTATACAAAAACAGCGAGACTTCTTAATCCATAGATCTGAATTTTTCTGAGGTAACAATTTTCTGAAACCACGCTCAAAGATGTCATTTGGGAGGAATGTAAACGAATTAGTTCCTAATAAAAAATTCGTTAAAATCAATGACAAAGCAGTAGGCAGATGCTAACATGGGAAAAGACAACCGGACGAGCTATACAAAGATAACAGTTCTCCATTAAATGTGCCATTATCAATTCCTACGTCTAGAAAGAGTTTCTGCAAGTTTTTCAAATATACTTTATGGTTGCTGTTACCGTTAGAGTTAGAACCTTCTAATAAGTGTGAAAGGAAAGACTGAATGTCAGTATATAAATAAATTTATATTAAAGTACATAGAAACTATATTCTTCATAATTTTTTAATGAGTAGAATTTGCAACCCTCATAATCGGAAATTTTTTTTATGACAAACTTGTGTAGATATATCGGAACCCAGGTATCCACAATTAATAATAATATGTGAAAGTATTTGCACTTGTATGCCTAAAGTACCTTTAAACATGTAAAAAAAAACAAAAATTTGCATTGCTCCGGTTTATCATATAATGTATAAAAATATGCAAATCTAAATACTCATCAGTATAGAGAAAATAATTTTCAAAATTATTCGGAACAAGTAAACACATACCAGGTATATAGGAATACTATTAGGCCTCGATACAGAATAGCATTTTTTAATTGAGAATTGTTTTCATCTTTTTGACAATGGTATTAAAGCGCTATCCAGATACATTCCGTATTAAATTTTATGTGCATGGAAAATGTGATGCAAACTGGAGTGGCCTTATCCATAGTTTCAACTTACTGGATTCTGTACAAAATTTCAATATGGACATACCTTATGAGGTATTTTCTTTATATGTAAAGCTCCCAGTTATCGAAACTATTAACTTTGTGCTTAATTTTTGTTCCAATTATAGACGACCATTTCTAGAACTGAATTATGCTCGGGATCGTATTTTGCAAAGATTCAAGTATATTAATTTACTTTGAATTTTTACTTCTATGAACGTCAAACATTTTGCCAACATAAATTATAAGATCGCGTTAGGTTTCTCGCAGTAGTACAGCTCTTTTTTGAGTTTCCAATACATCAGTGTCTTTTATGAACTAAATGGTCGTCAAATCGCTTCAACCATTGCTTAATATCCAGATTGTCGAGATACTAAAATAAAATATTGAAGCGACCAGTTTTCTAGATCTGAAAAAATCGAAATTTTCTTCCTTCCGTACTGGAGATTTTCGCGGTGCTGCAGATATATTTATTATGCACAATTAGAAAAGAACACGCCGCGCATTCCAATGTTTGATGAGAATACTTTCCAATGCTAGAAATTAATTTCGGCAAAAACGAATAACCGAATAATTTGCGTAGAACCCAACACGCCCACAATATCCAATTACTGCAAAACTATCAATTACATACGCGCACAAAAATAAAACCGTAACAGAATTATAACAAGAACAATCAAATTGCTCCACGACTGCAGGATGCAGCAGCAGCAGCAAGCAGGCAACCATCAGAAGCGCCAAGAAACCAAAGTCATTTGGAGTGAAATTTATTACACCCGAACGAAACAAAGCGGAAAATTTGCGCTCGTTAATTGAAAAATATAAATTTTATATGGGAGTTCATACTGGCACATGTATCCGTAAGGACATCGGTTGTTGGTATACGCCGCATGGTGCAGAGAGGCAAGAACAACGGCTACGACGGACATGGAAATCATAAAAATGCTTAACGATGACGCCGAAAAGTATGAAACGGAAATAAAATTTTCCAATAATATTAAAATACTTAACTGAAAACCAGAAAACGCGCTCCTAACTATAAATGTTGTAAAATTAAGTACGAACAGCCGAAAATGGGGCGGTTCTGCATTTAATATTGTATATAGTAATGGAACCATTTCAATGTGTGTGAAATGCAGGGAATTCATTCACCCGTACAACCGACATCAGCTGAGTATCAAATGACGAATTTCACTTACCAGACGCCATTTATAGGCATTCCAGTAATATCACGTATCCGCATACGAATATTCAATCCAACCGTAATAGGCAATGAAGCAATAAAGCAATTACGCTATCAAATTTCACTGAGCTTAAGGCAGATTAATAACATTGACATTTCAATTAATTGCCTGCCAGCTGCAGACAATATTTATGTCAATCATAAGAAATCTTAGAACTTCGTGGTCGCGCTGCCCGTCTGAATTGTGCTTGCCAGCAAATGTGGACATTTCCTTATGACATAAATAAATATAGGTATAATTGGGCGGGCTATGAATGTCACTGTCAATTTGTCACCGAAGTCAAGTTAAATGTTTTCATGCAATCGCCAATGCAACATAAGGATATACATACATACTGTGGGCAGAACTATGTAGCTGCATTTCTTACAACTGTTCTAAGGTTTGCCGCCTAAATTCTCCTGTGGCTTGTCAAGTTATCAACACCATTATGCATATCTTTGACTTGTCAACGTAAGTGTCAGCGTAAAGCGGCCTTCTAGAGTGCCTAAACTTAACCAACCAGTCATCTTAAACAGCTGGGGACATTGCAGTCAGAAAATTGTTTAAATATTGAAATTCCTCTTATCTGTGGATTTTCTTTTTGCTTCGAGTAGACACGATGAGCGCTGACTTGAATCTTTCAATTTCAATTAATGTAAACAAATATATTACAATTGCCATTCACACGAAACTGTTGCTAATAAAACTGATTAAACTAGATATTCCGTTCCGTGGAATCTAAGGGAGTTCTGCGGGGGCTAACTACAAGTCACCGGACGGGTTACATCTAGCGGACAGAGAACGGCCTTAAATATAATATATGGCTGCGATCCATTCTTTAAGAAATAATTAACCCCGGACAATGTAGCGACTGATCAGCTAGAGTGTGAAAGGACGTAGTGTTGGACGTTGGTGCATCTGGACCAAAAAAAAAACTCACATTACGCACAACTGGCACTGACAAGGGGAGTTGATGCCGCGTTTGTAAACTTCTTGTCCAATTTATCCTGTCTTCTCTAGACATGAGGAGTCCATCTAGGATTTAAAACTTGCCTTAATGGGATATGCGTAGGGCTTGGGACCCGTTACATTATCATTTCCACAGAAAACTGAAAAAGCCTCGAATAATAACCTCCAGAAAGGTTGAATACCATCGCAAACGAAAAATTTATTTACGGATATTCACCTGGAATGTCCCGAAACTTTATGTGGAAGGTGCCACTATCCAACTGCCGGAAGCCCTCCAGAAAATAAAGGCTGGCGTCAGTGCAAATCAGGAAATCAGATAGATTAGGAGCTATTCGAAATACGCAGACTGTGAAATGTATTATAGCGGCGATTGGGATGTGCTTTTGTTGTCGGAAAGAAGCTACAGCATCGCGTTTGCGCTTCCCACAAGGTCAACTTTTTCTATATCAGTCTAATTTGCGCGCACGCCCCGATGGAGGAAAAGGACGATGCTGATAAAAATGCATTCAATGCGTGCCTTGAGGACGCTTACGACCGTTGTACGAACCATAACGTGAAAGTAGTCCTCGGCGATTTCAATGCGAGCGTCTGAAAGGAAAGCATCTTTGGCTATGCAGTCGTTCAGTTCAGTCTCCACGAGACCACTTCGAGCAACGGTCTGAGACTGATCCACTCGCGGCTCAAAAATGTTAGCTTTCAGTACAAATACTATACCGCTCAACTCTCGGCCAAGCACAGCCAACTAACCTGCAGTCCCAACGACATCGGCGGAATATGGGCGCAGATTTCCCACTCTATGCGGACCTCCGCCGAATAAGTCATTGGTTTCCGGTGTCTTTCACCAGGGAACCAATATCATGGTCACGAATGCCACGAAGCTACTGCAGTGAAAAATTCCGCATACAAGAAGACATTGCAATCGGCAGCAACGCGATCCTTACGCGAAAGCTATAGGGAAAAGAGGAAGCAAGAGAGACGCCTTTTCAGAAGCAAAAAACGAGAGCGAGAAAAACGTGACCCCGGGAAACTCGAGATATACCAGGGCAGGAAAGGTGCCCAAACATTTTATCAGTAGATCAAGCGTCCAACTCAAGTTTTCTGGCTACTGATTCGCAGTCGGTACTGAAATTATGGAAACAGCACTTCTCCAACTTCCTTGCAGGCTAATTGGAATCTCAGCGTACTCTGCCCTGTCCTGCAGAAAGACAATCCCACGATTTGCGCCAACTATAGTATTATAAGCTTGATATCCATCTCATACAATGCTTTGTCGAGCTTACTGTGTGAAATCCTAAAGTCATTTGGCAACAAACTGATTGGACCTTCTCATTGTGGCTTTAGACTTTGTAAGTTCACAATTGACCGGATTTTCACGCTACGTCAGATCCTGAATAAATCCCATGAAAATCAGATCGATACCCATCATCCCTTCCCCGATTATAAGGCTCCACTATGGATTGAGATTTCTATATGTTTTTAATGTAAAATCGTTTGTAACGGCTGTAAGTGGTGAATCTTCGTAAGCGGCCTTTGGTGTTTGGACAGTAAACTTGTTAACCGCTATAGAAATCTGTCCAAGAATCCAAATTAGTTTGATTGTTAGGTGGTTGTTTACAAGGGTATTTCTAATTAGAATTATTCAACATTCATTATTCAACATTCAGTATATCACCGCTTGATCGATAGCAATGGTTTGTTGAGTTGGTTTGTTGAGTTGTTTCGAATGATTATATTTATTGATAGTACCTTGCTGATTTTTTACTATGTTGTGTAAAGGGCTATTATGATATCACGGAAGCTTTTTAATGAGTTTTGTGGTTGTGTTATCTCGTTGGTTTTCTATTGTTCGCAGATAGAACGGTCAACCACTCCCCATATTCGTCTGATGCGCTCTCTTTCAACTCTTTTTTCGGAAAAATGCATTTGCCGATGAAAGTAATGCGTTTTGTGGGCGTAAAAGCTCATCAAAAGGGTTGTACCGACATCGTTAAGGATACTCCGGTCTCCGAACTAAAACTCATTCGACATGATTTAGACCGAGCAAATCGCTAGATTGAGTCGGGAGGGAAATATTTTGAATAAAATAATGTTCCTTATTCCAACTGTTGAAAAATCCTGTTTACTTTGGAATCTGCCTTGTACTTTGCTGCAAGTTGCTGTGATATTTTGTTGCAGCCGTAAATCACTTGTGTCAAGTAGAAGGACTGGAATCAGCCTTGTGCTTCATAGCTTAGAGAAAATCAGCTATTTTTAGACGGGCGTAGCATTCAGTTAAATATTACAGAGAAATATTGGCGATGGTATTTTCATTTAAGGAAATTGTCGATTGTTTACATATCTCGAACTCCATATTGGTTTCACCTCCTTTTTTAAATTGAATTTTATTGTTTTGAGTAGAAGTTTCTCAACAATTTTCAAATGCTAAACTATTTGTGATTATAAAATTAAATTAATTACAAAGTAAAGATTGCAGAAACCTGTCATCGAGTATGGTTATTGAAAAATTCTGATATCATTGAAAGTGTATTCTACTGCATTAATATTGAAAAAAAAATGATTGCTTACTTTTACGATACCTCTATTAAGTGCAATTCAAAACGAGAGAGGTGCATATAAGTCAAGACACAATCTATTCGAAAAAAAAGCTTACTCAAGAATCCTCTTTCGAAGTGTAAATAACATTCGATAATGTTCTAGAAACTTCTTTTATAGTATAGGGAATATTCTAAAATTTTCGACTACAACCATAAGAAAGGTATATAAACCACCACACAGTTACAGTATTAAGAAGTAATAAAGTGATTAATAAATTATTAAATAAAGTGACATTTGTAATAAAGTAAGCTTTAAGCCTAGTATTAAGTGTGTAAATTGCAATAATTAAATAAAGTTAATTCTTTTAGTTCGAGTCCGAGTATTGAGAGTTAGAGTAAATTGTCAGGAAGGCAGTTTCGTAACAGCATAAATTGTCGAGAGGGCAATGTAGTGTACCTTACTAGCGTACACTGACGACCACACAATAACACAATCATACTCTGTATTCGCTTATGCCGCACATAATATTGTTAGCTCAACTATACTCAATACGTATTGTTGAATATGCATTTTATACAACACAACGACTCAAGCAGGCTCTCTACAGAACATTGTTGTCGCGATACACGCAATTTTACTGAATGCAGAATACTGAATAAACATTTTTGGCAATGCAAAGACAGGGGTCGCGATCACTTAGTGTAATGTAAACAAAGCGTGCTTGACCGTAATTGGTCAACACCAAATGTCGATAATTTTACATTTGAATGATAGTTGGTAGATATGTTTAATAACAAGTAGAAATAAGAAAGGAATAATTTATGTTAGATAGAGTAAGACAAAATATGTATCAAAATGATATAAAAGGGCCATCGAGCCCAATAGAAATCAGATGGAATCTGAATGTTTAAATTAGCATAACTGCTCTAGACTTCAATTCTTTCTCAGTGCTCTCAGTTAGGCTTAACTTTGAGATCAGCTCAAACCTCTGTTTTACCAGCTGCAAACTCTGCCGGTCTTAAACTTTACTACAGGGCGCATATCCGCTTCGCTAGGATCTTACAGAATTATACTGAAGCATACTATATACAAATCCTGTATTATATTGCTCGACGATACTGCCACCAAAACTTTCTAATTTCACACATGGCAATCCTGCCAGGCTGTATATCATTTTATTACAGCAATTTCGTAACAATATGTATGACAGCAGTGGTCAAGTTTAATCATTAATTATATGCATACCTGGACATCTTTTAGCTGTTATTCTAAATTTGCAGTGCTTGTAGAAAATCCATAAAAAGCTAAATGAATATCTTTAAAAATCCCCTTGTTATGAAGTACAATTATCAACTACACAAAAGTTTTTTTAAAATTTCAGACAATCCAATTTAAACTGAATTAATTTTAGGATCAAATCTGGGAAATTCAACCGATTTAACGGAATGACAGTTTTCATTCACTTGTACTTTTTGTTCCGTCTAATTTTAAAAAGTATTTTAGTTCAGTAATACTAATTCACTTTAAACTTTAAAAACATTTTTATAGTAAAAAGTTAAAATGATATAATTATAGAAAAAACTAATTCAACGATTTTCCGAAATATTGCGAATGTAACTTTATATTATTATTAAACTACGTGAGAATAAAAAAATATATGCAGTCAAATGGGGTTTAACTGTGACAAATTTAAATATAGTCGTATAATATCTACATAAACAATATGTCGCTGACTAATCAGAATCTCAGTTGATAAACATAAACGTAAGTATCAAGGTAGTTGTCTATCTGCGAGTTCCCTTCAAACACTTTGCAAATTCTTCTGGAATGTTTCACACTCATGCAAAGCCACGAAATCGTTTAAATTTGGGATCGCCGATAGAACCTCTCCACAAAAACTAAAATTGTTACAAATATTGTTGTTAATGACAGTGTAGTTGAAGTCAACATCAGTCACACCTAATTACATTCTCTCGTCCATTCATTAGAAAGTAACAAAAAATCGAATGTGTCATTCTAACAATTTCCTATTGGTCTAAAGCTTGAGGTTAAATTGTTCGAATCGGTTATTTGGGGATCCTGTTCTAAAGTTTTGTAAAATACTGTTCAGATATGAGGCTAGTTTTTGAAAAACAAGTTTTATTTCTTAGTTAAAAATTTGGATAAAAAAAGCAAATTTGGAAATATTTGTGAGAATAGTTTTTAACCAATCTGCAGAGGACTCTGGGAGGTAAAATTTTATATTACTTTTACTACATTTGAGACATAAACTTTCTAAAAGAACTGCCTTTTATCGTAACTTTATACTATATCGAAATTTTAAATATGTGAGAATTCTTGGGATCACCGAAAGAATTAATCAGTTCTCGTTTAAATATTTCGCACTTAACCTTCTCCTTTTGAGAGCTACAGGAAGAAGATGAGCTAAAATATATATTTGAAGCCGGGAATCAATAATGACAGTCAAGTATTTTCGGTGGGCGAAGAGCTAAAATTAAATTATTTTTTATAACTGGTCTCAGCGGTATACACGAATTGTTCGTGATGTTCTATTTGATATTTGTTGTACTTTAGTATATTAAAATGTGCTTACAAATTCGACGAACAACCACACCTACTGCGGCAATTATTGGTTTTAAGTGACTTTCAAACATCCGAGAGCGGATTTCCTAATGTCAAAATGGACAAATTGTGTAAACAGAGAACTTGCAGCAACAAAATGACTGCGCACGAAACAAGCGAGCGCAAGAAAGTGGAAAAAGCGAAACACAATAAATTTCGTAGCCGCCTTATGAAGTTAACTGCAGGATAATAGCCTGTTTCCTGCATGAGTTGCCAATTAATAAGTGAACCACCAACTTTCGCAAGTCAAATGCGCATTGTCATGGCCAATTTCTAAAGTACGAAAGCCAAAGGAATCCATCTTAACATAATCGAGGGAGGTTTTAATCGGGGGAACGCATTACCCGTACACGCACACAAATCGTTCCTTTCGACTTTGCGTGCATGCGTCAAGAAATGATTGATGATGCCTCAATTGTATGCGTGTCTACGCAGTTCGTTCGTGCTGCTGGCGTGGATATGCCAGGCAGCAATTAGCAGTAGGGCTGATATTAGTCAGGATGCTTGCAATGCAAACGGTGTCTGGCCGTAGCTTTTTTTATTAGCATTTTATTAAAAAGTTTGCATTTCTCATTGACGACTGTTCCAAGAAATCCATTTTTGTTCTTAAGCAACTTGGAAAGAATTCGAGATCAGTTATGAAAATATTCAACTCCAATTGGTTAATATAATTGAAAATTAAATTAATTAAATTGGTAATTTAGCTTTACGTGTGTCGCAAGTGCAACGCAGGTGACCAGATTATTTTCTAATGGAACAGTTAATGTTTTCGGATCTAAAAGTTGTCGAGATTTGGTGGTAAAAAGGGTATAGAGTTTCATATTCTATGTAAGTATGCAAATGAAATCATTTTCAGGTATTGAATGTTGAGTTTGGTGGATGATTTGAACCATAGACAAATGAAAAACAATTTCCATCCCAACATGGACACCTGGTCAGCTTATTCCTGCAAAATTGCGACAACGTTTATCCATAAACGCACTTCTGCATAAGTGCTAGTCTGGTCAACTCGTCGCTGCGTTAATGAGTTGCGGGCGCGTTGTTGTTGTTCTGCTGCTGCCGGTTTGGCTGCCATCATTTATTAATTACAAGGATTAAAATATATAATCTGCAGGATTTAAAATTTCGCAAAAGTATTAGTTATTTGCAAAATTTCACAGAACTGAAACAGTTACAAAGTCGACATGGTTGGACCATTAAATGCCCGATAAATAAATTTTTAATTACCGTAAATGCGTCGGTTTGAAGATATTTGCATTTAATTTGCAATTTAAACTTTTAGCCATGTTAAATATATTACAAAAATATTGTCTTTGATATGCTCTATATATTTTGATTCGAATGTCTCACGAGATTTCAGTCAGGGAGATAAGCATTCATTTTATTATTTGTGCATTTTAGACATATTAGCATAAAGCCAGAATGTTCTTTTGTACTTTTTTGACAAAATCTCGACTACAGTGCAAGTCTATTTTGTTGAGTAGCAGAAAAATGCAGAACGACACCTTAGACAAATGAAAATTATGTTATTTCAATGATAAATTTTGAACAATACGGATTAAGGCAGTTTTTTGCACTATATTCTATAATCTCGGCACCCGTAAAGCAACATGGCTGCTTCCATTTACAATAATGGGCACACCAATCTGAGAGGTCTTCATGTGAAGTTCCTGCACACAATCAAGCACTAACTTAGAAGACTACCTTGTTGCATCGAACCACATTCACATTCTTCTCTATTACTGGACGGAAACATGGGCAGCTGAGGGAAACATTATCGTGAGAGAATCGAGATACTTAGTTATAAGAACGAGGTTCAAACTACTTTCATAAAGTTCAATGACTGTTTTGAAGGATTTATGGTATTCAGTTTCTTCCTTTGGAGGAAAATATGTGGTGGCATATCCAAGGCACGCTGATTCACCAGATTCACTTCTACAGGCCCGTGCAGCCCAAAGCAATCAGGATTGGTCACTCACTATTTTACACAATTTTAAAAGGTTTTGCTTTCGGTACTTATTACATTCGGACAATTGCCCAAATATTACAACGTATCGTCCTTTGATCCTATTCATTTGCCTTCAAACTTTAGCGAAATATTTTAAAATTATTTTTACGATAAAAGTCGCTTCTTCAAATGGAAAAGATAATTACTATATGTAATTTATATATTCCCTTATTTACGGAATGTAGAAGAAATCAATACTCAAATATAATTTAAATGATGTAAGTGTAGCGCTCAAACATTAACGTCTAATTCCTTGACTATCAACAATGCATTTTCAGAAATTTTCTGTTCATGAATAAGTCGTAAATTACATCTTAAGTACAATATAATATATATAACAATTACTCCTGTCGTTAGGTAGGATAGGCAGTTTTAGAGTTCATGAGATAATTATACAGATAAGAACTTGGAATTTTTGTATAAAAAGCCTATTAGGTTGCAGAAGAATAAAAGAGGAATGGAATGAAGCCTGAGTCTCCAAATAAGCATGTGACGGAACACCATGAGATGTCCTATCGCCGTTCTTCTGGAAACTTGTGGTAAACGATCTACTGAAGAAATTGTATGGGAACGGCACCAAAACTAGTTGCATATCAAGATGACATTGGGACTAGTAACGGGCAAATACCTAGGTACCATCAAAAATGTGATGAACAACACGCTTCACAACTCAAGCTAACCTGGCGGTGAACGTTGACAAAACACACATTATACTTTTCCACAAGTTAGTATAAGATAAAAATATGCTGGGCGTTACTTGAAAAATTGATAAAATTAGTATATCCCATTGGCCTTTTTCGTGCTTTCTTCACTATTGTACTTCCACAGCAGTTTGATGTCCAACAAAATCATTCGATGCAGGGATCTTATACTTATTTGTTGAAAAGAATCATGTCTGTTTTGTCAACCTTCACCCCCAAGTCTGACTCCTGCACTGCAATAGTCAATCTTGCTTTATGGTGCTCTGATGTGGTTAACCGCAGTAAGAAAATGAACATACCATAAGCCGTGGGAAAATATCCATCGACTCGGGGGCGCTAAATACTGATCTAACGAGTCTCTGGAAGTCAACCTGCCGCCCATCAACGTGGTAGTAGAAAGCATCGCACTGAGAACCGCAGGCAGGTTGGCCGCGACAGTCGAATTTACTCTCAGAACCTTCGGTCATAACTCAATAGGTAGGAGAAACGTAGCTAATGCGGACTACATGACTCCGCGTTTCAATTGGGAGAAAAGGTTCCGGACTATTTTCCAATGAGAGGGTGAAGTAGAGGCATGAAACCAAGTTAAGGGACTTCTAACATCTACATAAACGGCTCAAAAAAGACCGACCAAGTAGGAGTTGGAATATACTGGGCAGAGCTAGGCAATCAAGTTGCCTGATCACAGCAGTATTTTTCAGTCGGAAGTTTATAATGTGGGCAAAGTCTCGGAGCTGGCCTACACTAAAAAATTAAACAGCTCCAAGGTAAACATCAAGCAGCGGTAAAGGCATGGTCAAAAATATTCTAAAGAACAAGGAAGCTATAGAAAGGTTAACCATGAATAGACAACTACGTACTTATTGAGTACCGGGCCATAAGGGCATTGAATGAAACGAAATAGTACAAGATATTACCGAAAGCGCCGTATATGTAGCATTTAAACAAGAAAACGACATAGAAAAACCTCTAAAAAATCGACACAATGCAATTTGAAGATATGAAAAAAGGTAATATCTGTACCACCTGTGGAAAGGTGGAATACCTGTACCACCTGCAAAATTACGAATGTCAAATCAAACTTCGAAAGTATACTCGATTCGTAGTAGCGCTGCCACGGAAGGACTCCAGAAACATCATAGAAATACTGACAGATCACAAATTACTAGCGGAATCATCAATGAGTATAGAGGAAATGCACTTTGGTGGGAACGAAGGAGTCCTTCGAACATCTCTAATACGTATGTCCGCCATTATCAAGAATACGTTTAAAATGTTTGGGGACCCCAATTGGAGAAACTGGAAGACGTTTCTAGAATGGAGCATCAATCACTAAAGAGATTCGCTAAAAGCGCATCCTACAGGATGTCTACTACAAATTTATGTAAAAGTCTAGCTCCATACGGTACCGCTAAGGACCAATAGGTCTATATGTGTGCATTACAGCCAGCCAGAGCTACTTAAACTAATATAATATCCAGTTAAATACTATCTCCACATATTTTAGTGTTCCGATCTTGTCTGTCTATAAAGTAACAGTTATTCAAAATATTATTCAAAATATTATTAATCAATGCAACCATCCGGAAAACCATTTAAATCTGACCGCAAGGATGTGCCCTAAAATCAATTATAATGCATAGAAAAATTAACGATTATTTATATTGCCCTGATTGCCGATTAGTGACGTTCAAGCACAAAGCTTAAAGCCAAAAGCGAGTAAAAATAATTCCCATGTTTGTTTAGCTGTCTTTATGACCAACTAACAATGTAAACACATACTTACTCAATCCTTCATACACACACACCCATATACATATCCCCAAACGCAGACAATGCATCGCAGCTACCACGCGAATGAATTGTTAGTTTTGTACGCCATTAATCAACAAAACGGGCAAAATGTCAACAGTGCCGCCAATCACACATGCACATACCCCTACATTGTAGAGTGGGCGAAATTGGCAAATTGGTGATTTACCAGCAAATAATAAACATGTTTAGTGGACAATATAATCAAAGTTTTTTATGAAGCTGATGGATATGCCAACAACACCAACAACGACAACAAAAGTAACAACAAGCACAAGAACAAGCATAAAACAAACAAAGTGATTGTTAAATCAACTTAGCAACAACAAATAGCGTTAACGAACTCAAAACACACAAACACACATCCACCCACATTCACTTTCATGTACATACATGCATGCAAGTGCACACAATACATGGTGGGTTACATTGATTACCACACTAATAAAAAAATAAAAATAAAAAGACGAGACCAAAACCAAAACGAGTGCCTGGGACGCTGAAGCAACAAAAATCAAACAGAAAATTTTTGTACAATTGTGTTGTCGCCACATTCATACGGGTGCGGTGGCCCTACGGTCAAATGCAAACAAAGCAAATGAACAAAAACTGGGCACACTTCCTGACACCCCCGAAAAAACGACAGTTTGAAATAAAATCAAATTCAGTCACCAAAAAATCAGGAATGCATAATTAAACAAAGGTGTTACAAGGAAAGTCAGGAAAGTGTTCCTGAAAGGGAGCATCAGCAGCAAAGAAGTATTTCCACATCCGCACCCTGGCAAAAATACACATATACACACAGGCACACACATTTACTCGTCAAATCAAACATCCATGAATTGAATTAACGGCAAAAAAGGGTCGAAATCCAATTTGATTTGTCGTCTTCCAAAAAGAAGACAAGTACGAAAGTCAAGCAAGTGCAGTGAAAATATGTAACTCCTGTGGTTGTTTCTGTACGTATTGGAAGCTTAATTTGTTGAGCTGTAAAGCAGATATTCAAACAAACCGTGTGAACGCTCACTCAACTTTGTATCGAAACTCAAGGTAACTCCATGTGTGTATATGTGGGAGTAGCGGATTCTTCTGTTTGCATTTTTTTCTATTGTGTTTTATAAACATTTGCTTTTTTTGCAGCAGGATTAAATCATCAAAGGATCCATGTGGGTGTGTGGGTCGCAACGTGCTGTGCTCTGCAACTCTGTAAGTGCGGACACTGCTCATGTGTTTATTTTATAAATACATACACAAAATGTGTGTTCAAGCCAAATATTGACCAGCATTGATTGTTGCTTTTCCGCAGGTAAATCTATTTTTTGTCGGTGTTTTTGTTCTACACCTAAAGGGTTAGGTCGTATTGATTTTTGGTACTCCTTCATGCTGATATCTTTCTAAAATATTTTTCATTGTAACTTGAAACAACTTTGTATTTTTAAACTTTTCCCCAAAAGTTACACACAAGAGCGTCAAAATAAATGTGATGTAAATATCAATTAAATAATGTTAGAGCCGATTTAAGAGTATAAATCAAGTATATTTAGATTCCAATATCTTTAGTTGTAGTAAGAACGCCTACATGCACTAGTTTTCAGGGTTAATTTAAAAGATGGTCACAGCTATAGAAAATATTATACACAAAATATATAACACAACCCAGATTGCACACACTCCCAAACACCTATTATAATTTTTAAAAATCGTTTGCAATCATTTATTGGGATGTCTCGAATAACCGTTTATGATATTAGAATATTTCAATGCAGATTCAGATCTTTTTCCATTTCGATGATTGTTCTGATTTTCGGTTTTTAATTCAAAGACTTGTTAAAAAGAGGCATGAGGGATTTTTAGTCCGCTTTTACAACCAGTGATGGACGAACTTATCCTATTTGTGAAACTTCGGAATATTGCGAAGAGTTCATTTTCTAGTTTAGCTTAGTTTATCTGACCATTTATTAAGGAATCATATGCGGAAGCAATACGGTTTCTTTCGGGTACAATTGCCACACCGACTGCATATATGAGACGTTTATTGATTGACAAGGTGACTTGGATTTTATTATCAACGTACTTTAGAACTGGAGCTTTCATTAATTGCGGTTTTCTCAACAGATCATGTAAATTTATATTTTTGACCACAAGGTGCTTATTATTTCCAAAACTTGCTGAAGCTCTATAACGTTTGGTATTACATGGACTTAAATAGTGGACCTACCTACATCTGTATCAGCATTCAATTTATTTGTATTAAATTTATGGGCAACGCATTTTAGCGCTTTTGATAAAATTTGATCTTCGATTTATTAAATTTAAGTCATCCGCGTCGAGGAATTTCAAATGGTTGTTTTATAATTTTGTCATACTCTTCAATGATTTGGGCAAAAGTAATCCATATTGATGATTACTCCTGGTAGTGGAGCCACCGGTAACTCAAGGGAACTAATATGTACTTACGTAAGCGACGTATTTGAGTTTCGGTTGGATGCCTGATCTATCATCTCCATGTACTGACGGCTGGTAACAGTGGCACATTGGATGACTGGTTTGACTTGTTATGATTTATAGGACACATCAGCCATCTGATGTGCGACTGGCTAAGATAGAAGGACTCCTAATCTAAGGTGGAACAGCATATCCCGAGGGATGCGTGGGTAAGAGGGTGCTTAGTCTCGAATATGTGAACTCCGGATACCTGGTGAGCTTCGGTTTAAACTAAATGCCTTTCGACGGTACAAGGACTCTGCCGTATACCCTAATACTCATAATAATCATATGGATTTAACAAAAAAAAAAAAAGAAATACAAACAAACGATGAATCCCCTGATGGGCTATCATCGGCGGTTATCTCGACCGAACCAACTGTTGGGCTGGACAACTCCTTTTCGGTTTCGCGCAGTGTTGTTGGACATGCACCTAGCCAACCCACGTCAACATCTATTACGGTAGGTGTTGTTGTTCAACAATGCTCTGCCTCAACATCTATGCTGGTGAATTCAGTTGCAAAAAATTAAACTTTTCGAGTTTCTATGCCACCACCACATCCAGAATCAGGTCACGAGTCAATGGACTCTTCTGATACCGAAATGCTGGGCGGCGATAATAATAACGTGAGCTCAGAAAAACCTGGGTGTACGGTTATCATCAAATCAAATCTTAAACATTAATCTTGACTTCATTAAAGTGACATCAGCAGAAAAAAGGCACTTTAAGCATGCTAGGGCAAGTGGCCATTCTAGGGAAATTGCCTTAGAGATTCCAAACAGCAATTCCACGGCGAAAAAGGCTCAGAGGAGTCTCCTAATGAAACACCAGTTGGTAAAACGACAAAGACGTCACCTTTTGTTGGAAAGCCAACTTTTAGTCAGGTCGTCTTATTCGGCTGGTAATGTCCCTGCCGACGTAACGAAATCGCTATTTACAAAAGAACAATTGGTGCTAATTCAAGGTCACTTTATTGACGCCATGATAGATGTCGACAACAAAAACACCAAACTTCTAACGATAATATTGCTAACTGGTTGTGGAAACACATCTGCCTCATTCAAGACAAATGTGGTTTCGAATTGACGCTCGTTGAGAAACCTGAGCTGTCAAAAACGTATGTCGTCAGAGGCTACTTCCCACATAGCACTGAGCTCTCAAACGAGAAAATTCTCGGGACCATTGGGGAGCAAAATCAACTGTCCGCCAAAAATTGGAAAGTGATTCAGAGGTCAACTGAAGGTGTACTGCTCCACTTTGCTATTGCGGTGGATGACGAATCACTAAATCACCTGTCGCAATCCAAAGAAAAGATATCCTATCTCTATGGACATATGCTACTAATAATAAAGAGAAACAAGCGCGCAGGTAAAGACAGCAATAACGCAATTATGGAGGAGCCTCAGGGCACTGAAAACCGAACACGAGAGCAGCGCTAAAGAGCATGATTCAATGAAGCGGAGGCAGACAACCTTCAAATAGCAAAAACGCGCTAGAACGACAAAACGCGATTAGAGGTGCAAAAACAAAAAAAAAAACAACGATTCTGTCGCTTGGCACGTTAAGAAAGCGCCATAGCGGAGCATAACCCGGCATGCGGGTGGCCATAGAGACCATAAAAAAAGGTCCTAGGGGCACAAGGCTCAAGAAACTTGCTGGGGAAAGACGCTTCAAATGAGCAAACTGCAAGTGTTACAGGCGAACTAGCACCACGTTAATAGAGCATCGATCACCCTGTGCAAGAGATTCGCATATATAAACCTATGCATGGCAATAGAAGGGCTATGGGTAATTGTAGACCAATTAATCGGTTTTAAAAATAAGGGATACAAGATGGGTTATAATAGTAACTACTTTCTCATTTCAGAGTTTAGTCAAGAATGATAAAATAGAAAATTGCGCCAATGCTGCTACGAAAATTTGCATACATTTTTGTGTGAGAAATGTGAAAATTTGTGTTTAATATTAAATATTTTAATATTTATCGCATTTTATGATAATATTTATATAAATAAATATGAAATAATATATTTCAATTGATTTGGCATTCAAATTTTTGTTCTATTCAAAAATTTGTTGGTTAAATTTGTGCCGTGAACGTTGTTATTTACTGTTTTCGTGCGATAATGGGAATATAAAATGAAAAAATCATGGGAAATGAAATTCTAATATGTGTATATTTATTAAATATATGTATATTAATATGATATTAATATATTTATATATATTAAATCAGTGCACAAATTCACTTTTTCTTTCTTGGTACATGAAAATTCGCTTAATCCGCTGCTTAAGTGATTTTTTTTTGGAACGAGTTTTTCAATAATTTGTACTCGCTTACTTGCAAGTGCATTTGTTAACTTATATATTATTCAAAATAATTAAAAAGCTTTTAATATACAAATTATTGCCTTTGTGTATGTATTTTTCATATCACAAAATATTTGAAAGTGCTACCTGACGTCACAGCCAATTAGCAGTGATGAGTTTTTATCGAGAGAGGAATAGCGGACCTGCGTATGGCGCAATCTTCTATTTTATCATTCTTGGAATCTAGTAGCTATTCTTTGTGCGTCCGCATACTTTCCAAGTGATTCCAACGTATACCTCCTCTGGAAGTGCAGGTGCTAATTTAGCACTGCCACATCAATCTGCAGTATGTGATTGGTTGATATACAAACGCGCACAATTACGTCTGGGGAATTTCGAAAATTAGTAATAAAGGTAGAAAATGAAACTTTATTAACGCGGTTAGAGAAGAGGAGCGAGGAATCTACGGAGGGAGCGGTTCAGAATCTAACAAAGAATAGAAAGCTCAATGTTCCAAGCAAATTGCTTTATGTGCATTCTTAGATATCGAAGGTGCTTCTAATAACATCGGTTATCGCTCAATCGAAATGACTTTGTTCTACAAGAATATCGATAATTGGGCGGAAAAACGATGTTAGAAAGCAGAGAAATTAGTTCATCTCTAGGAGAGGAATACGTATCAGTAAAAGCAATGAAAGGCTTCCCACAAGGTGGAGTATTATAAACCCTTCTATGGTATTTAGTTATTGGCGATCTTATAGTCAAGCTACAAGGGTTATGTATTGAGGTAATTGGATATGTTGACGATCTCGCGGTTATTATCTCCGGCAAGTTCGATAAAACAGCCTCTAACAATATTAATCAGGCTCTGGTTTTCATTTCAGATAGCTGTCGAGCTGAAAGATTATCTATTAATCTGAGCAAGACCATTCTCGTTCTTTTTACAAAAACACATTGAACTTGAAACTTGGTACAATAGCTGTTGAGGGAATCAATATAAAATATTCCGATTAAGTCAAATATCTAGTTGTAGTTCTAAATTGGACTGGAGCTACGAGAGTAATGTGGGCCTGTCGAAGTCTTTTTGGTAGAACATGGGGTCTAGACTACAAAATGATATACTATACGAGGTGTGATCAAGAGATAACCGTTATTTTCATCTTTTCGTGAGTTACGTATGTTCGATGTTCGCATTTTTTTTTAATGTTGGTACACATGTCTGTTATACAAGGTTTGATCAAAAGATAACCGTTATTTTCATCTTTTCGTGAGTTACGTATGTTCGATGTTTGCATTTTTTTTTTATGTTGGTACACATGTCTGTTATATATGTTGGCAATACCAACCATTTTGGATTGTCAGTTTGTTTTTGACAGATAAAAAGGTTAGTCGTGTTTTGGTGGCTCTTCGATTTTGTACTATTCGAAAAAAATGGATCAAAGAAACTGTATTCAGTTTTGTGTAAAAAATGAAATTAAATGCGCAAGGAGATTTGAAATGTTGACTGTGGCCTTTGGTGAGTCTACTATGAGCAGAACACAAGTTCAATTGTGGTATACTCGTAACCGGTTTAAGGAAGGCCGAGAAGATGTCAATGACGATGCTCGTCCTGGTCGCCCGAGCACGTCAACAACCGATGAAAACATTGACGCAGTGGATAATCGTCGAATCACTATCAGAGAGGTTGCTGATGATGTTGGCATATCGTTCGGCTCATGCCAAGCAATTTTTACGGACGTTTTAGGCATGAAACGTGCGGCAGCGAAGATTGTTCCAAAATTACTAAATTTTGAGCAAAAACAACGTCGCATGGACATCGCTCAGGAGCTGTTTTTGGCCAAAAACAAAACGGTTATCATGCCTCAACCACCGTATTCACCGGACTTGGCCCCCGCTGACTTTTTCCTCTTTCCAAAACTGAAGACACCGATGAAAGGAAAGCGTTTTGCTACGATTGAGGAGATAAAAGAAAAATCGAAACAGGAACTGTAGGCGATACCAAAAAAAGCGTTTCAGAAGTGATTCGAGGATTGAAAAAAATGCTAGCATAAGCGTATTATATCTGAGGGGAATTACTTTGAAGGGGACAAGATAGTTGTTGATTAATAAATAAATACACTATTTTTTGATCACACAATAACGGTTCTTTTTTGACCACACCTCGTATGTGCTGAAACTCTTGAACAGCGAGGACATCGTGAAATTCATCAAATCGCAATGCATTCGTTGAGCAGGCCACATCTTGCCCATGGACGATGGCCGGCCACAGAAACTTTTGTTAGAATACAAACCAGCAAGCGTAAGGCATCGCGGGAGGTCGAAAACAAGCTGGTTGGAGGGGTTCTACGAAGACTTGAAAAAACTTGGAGTGAAAAACTGGAAGTCACTGGGTCTAGATTGTGTTGAATGGAAGAATATTGCTGAAGCAGCTACAACCCACCCTGGGTTGTAATGCTAAATGATGATGATGATCATATGTGTATAATGAGGGTTTGACCATCAAAAACCACAGAAGAGTCCGCTGGAAAAGTACTTCTTGATGACACTGGGTGCCGGCTCTGTCTTTAAGAAAATGAGGATTGGCAAATAGAATGCACATATTTCACCGTGACCTGCTGTATCCGAAGGGAATGGATATTCCCAATTTCGTCTACAAAGCGGAAAGATACTGGAAGAACATGACTTTCAACTACCTCCCTTCTTTGGACAAGCAAGGTAGAAAATTACCTGATGACTTAAACTGGGATGCTCACCAAAGGTTCGAAATACTATGGCATTACTGCAAAATGCGAGTACTAAACCAATAGCGTGTAGTTGATCGGACAGTGGTGATCACATGGACCACTAATTTTAGAATGTAGAGTAGTACAAACCAATATTTTAGGTAGCAGTGTTCGCCATTGGGCAACCTACAACAACAGATTATATATGATTACTCATGGTATGTCATTCAAATATTTAAAATATTACAAGCGTGGCGGTCGTACCAAAAGTAAACTTAAAAATGTTTATCTTTAAATTGGTGTGCATAACCCTGACTAACTTAAACTTTCATATGAAGGCATCAACAAAATCCGAAATTGACAAGAGTGCTAAAAATCCTAGACTGACTCAAATTTAATTTACAGTCATCACCATTGGGTAACGCAATCATTGGATGCTTATAACCTTTTTTACAATTTTTAGATCTAAACAAACAATTTAAGTTATGTTGGACGTAGTAGGACATCACGATAGCCGTATGCATAGCCAAAATTCGTCAATCTATGAAAATACCACCTGTAATTAAAAGAACATTGCTTTGACCTCCCCTTTCAACATCCCCTCCCAACGGATATACTCAAAACCAGAAAATCCACATTGGAATTTGCATCAGTCGTCCATCAATATTTCACTTAATAGTTTCAATAAATCATCAACTCCTCCTGTAATATTTCAGCAAAAATTTTACGAACTTAAGCAGCATTACTCCGATTTAAATTTTATCTTGGGGATCAAAACAAGAAAATATTCTTTATTATAGTGTAATCTCTAATAACACAATCATAAAAATTTTCAACCTTCCCGAATACAGCAGTTATGGAAGCTTTAAAATACGCCCACATTAAAATAATAAAAAATTTTCCATTTGTACAGATTATCTCTCATTCCTAAAGGCCATAATAAATCTAGATAATAACTCTTACTACCCTCAAACAATTAGAAATATACTGATTAAAAGGGTTTACTATTTATGTATTTTGAGAGGGCTTTCAACTACTAGAAGGAGGTGTGGTAGGTATGTATTTAAATATACATATATAATCAGAATCATTTTCTGAAAAATTTTGTTCCGCCGTCTGTCAGTCTGTGACCACTTTTTTTCTACACCTTTAGAGATATTTTAATGAAACTTTGTAAAAGTATATTCTGGACCAGATTACTATATGAGCTGATTTGGGTAAAGACTACGTTACCTACCATATATAGAACTTTTTTCACCTCTCTTAAAATGGCTATAACTTGTGTCAAATTGATGGAATAGTGACGCTGGTGGTTATGTAGATGTGATTCCGAATAAACACCATGGAAAATGTGGGCTGTATATATTAAATGCCACCCCCCTATTAACAAATATTCATATTAATTAATGTGTCGATGTGTATTTGTAGAATTCTCGTTACTGTTATTGGGTTATTGTGAGCGCTTAAGATTGCCGTGTCATCAGCAAATATTGAGGTTATTGTCTTTGAATCGGTGGGCATATCAGATGTATACAGCACATAAAGAATTGGACGGAGGACACTCCCTTGTAGAACTCCAGAACACATATTGTAGCTAGCCGAGATGAAAGTTTTATATTACAGTGTAAATTTCCTGTCTGTTAGATAACTTTGTAATAGTTTTTGTATATTTGGCGGCAAAAGCATTTTAATTTTGAAAATTCGACCGTCGTGCCAGACCTTAACGATTGCTTGTACTATATCAAGAAAAACCGCAGCGTAGTATTGCTTATTTTCGAAGGATTTTTTTATGACAGAAACTATTCGGTGCACTTGTTCCGTTGTACTGTATCTGGCTCGGGAACCAAATTGGTGCTGCGGTATTATTTTTCTCTTTTCCAATGTAGGTAAAATTTCTTTTAGCAGCAGTTTTTCAAATAATTTCGAAATAGTTGGTAGCAGGCTTATAGGTCTAGAAGAATCTACTTTGGTGACGTCTGATCTGTGACAATTTTCATATTGTTGGGTAGTGACCACTGCGTAGAATTGCGTTGTAGATATGCATTAGATGCACTACCGCTATTTTTGGTAGATCAATAATCATATTCGGGGTAATTTGGTCATGGCCCGGCGCTTTCTTGGGATTTATCTTAAGCTTTATAGTGTATAAAATTTGTTTAAGTTTAAAAACAATCGGATGACCCCGTGAGTTTTTACTTAACTTTGGCAATTAAACCCCTAATGCTTTGTCGCATGTGAATACTGTCTTCAGGTGGTTTGAAAATGCTGTCCCTTACGCTCCTTACCTATTTGTAGCCAGGCAATCGACTGGGCGGTTCTGACTGGATTGGCCTTTTAAGATGCTTAGTAGCTTTCCACAGTGAGTAGTTTGTCTGTATTTTCATTTGGTGTAAGATTCTCCAAGAAATTTGCAAATGCATTTTCACTACGTTCTGTTATGACAAATCTTAGTTTCTTAGTAGATTTTGGTAAGAGTTGTTTGTATGTGTAGATCTATGTTCTTCCCAGACTCGTCTGAGTTTCCTTTTGTCATTAATGGGCTAATTAATGCTAGCATTACCGAAGTGATTTGACCTAGTATTCTGTTTACGTTTTGTTGCTGCCATTAAGTAAGTTTGCAAAGTTTTTTGTCGCTACTTCTATATATATTTATATACTATACTTCCCAATTTTTTGAAAGTGTCTTCAGATTTATATGCGAGCTTATGTATTTACGATAGTTAAACCAGTTAATGTTCTTTTTGCTGTGACTTTCCAATATGGAGGTGCATTTTGTTGCATTAAAATCTATTGTAATTATTGTTGGTGAGTGATCATATGAGGATACTGCCGTGAGTTGGTTTCGCTTTAGATGTTTAGATACGCCGAAGTCAATTATATTTGTTTTTTTTTTTGTCGATCAGAAGGCCAATATGTTGTTTGTTCACCGGAAGATATCACGTCCAATCCCATGTTTGCCACAACAGACTGGAATTTACTGCCTCTCGGCGTGATCAGTATAGATCCCCATTGTGTATGTTTCGCGTTGAAATCGCCTGCTGCTAAGAATCTATGACCAAGAGAATTGAAAAAGTCTTTCTAATTTTGTTCCATAATGGTGAATTTTGGTGGACAATATATAGCGGCAATTGTTATGTTGCCCACAAATTGTTCTAAGCAGATAGATGTGCTTTGTAGATAGTCTTCACTAAAAACGTGTAGGACGTGGTGTTTAATCGTGCTCTTAATAAGAATTCCAGTTCCCCCCACAAGATTTTGCTTTGGGATGTTTTGTATCGTAGAAATTGGAGCCATTAATTCTGAAATAGTTCTTTTGAGACAGATGCGTCTCGGAGAACAGCATTATGTCTATCTGATTTCTATTGAGGAAGCTTTCGATTTCAAATTTGTATTGCCGTAGGCCGTTTGCATAACAGTTGCAGATTAATGGACGAAATTTTACGAGAAGCAACATGTGGACATTATAAGGCTAATAGCAAGAATAAGGAACTTGCGGATATAAATTCAAATTAGCCTACCTACGCTCATATTGATCAGCATAAAAATTGCCAGAAATGTACATGGGGTCCATAATAGTGTGTGCAAAATATGGGGATCATAATACTACCACCACGCCCACAATTATCCAAATAAATATCATTGCTAGGTTGTTCCTATTAAAGATTTATCAATGAAATTTCATAGGAAGGTTGCGGGTATTAATATTAACAAATAGGAGGATTATTTTCACAGCCACTGTCACTATTGAGATATTTTTATAAGTTACGACCTATCCAATATATTTGAACGAAATTTGATATTAGTACGTATATTGACACTACAAAGACATATACAAGAAATGAGGTCGATCAGATAAAGGCCACGCTTCGCTTCATTCTGCTAGTAAGATTTCAGGGGTCTGTTAAGAGTCAATGTTGTTATTTTAATGGTAAATTATTTAATAAAAATTTCGCTGAAAATATTTAACTTTAACGAAAATTTTTTTTTTGTAAAAATGTAAAATTAGTTATTACATGGTACACCTATTCAGAAAAACCAGGACTTGTATCAGAAATTGCGCAACATGGTACCACATATTCATTTACAATTAGGTTAGGTTAGGTTGCGAAGGCGTGGATGGTATACCTATGTCCATTGTGACTGCCTTCAAAAATGCCAAGAGGAGGCATACTCGTCCTTACACTCGATTTCCGTATATATTGGAAGTACCATCCCTCTTAAACCATTTGGTTTTCCATATGAAAGTGAGAAAATCCGATAAATCCACCTTCGTTATCCCTATCAAGCTTGTGAAGAAGCGCGACCCTAAACATTGATGTCGTTTCAACTGTAGTCTTGGACATTGACATAAAAAGTACTGAATCATTCTATCTCTTCTTCATCATGGCAACTCCTGCATAGCCCACTCGACGGAATACGCCAACGTTGAAGCACTGGTGCGATAGCACAATGCCCGGAATGACCCCCATAAGCATGCACCCTTACTGCAGGTGTTGAGCCCTAAGAGAATCTTCGTTTTCTTCATGGTAATCGATAAATCTCCCAAGTGTTTTAAAAATAAACGATGAGAGACTTATTGGTCTGTAATCGCTGTCAGTAGAGTGATTTATTTTTCCCACTTTTGGAATGAAAACCACCCTGATTCCCCCAACTTTTTGGCACATACCCATCCTTGAGACACCTTGTGAATATGTGAACTAGATGAGGAATTACGCCCTCAGCAGACTGTTGCAGCATAGCCGGTATAACTCCATCAGGACGCGCTGACTTATACGGGTCACCCACGCAATTTTGACCTCCTTCAAGGTTATCCAACACGTTGGTCCTTGAAACACGGGCTAGATTTATTGCCTGCGTATCGACGGTGTACGGGTCCGTGCAACCCGGAAAGTGCATTTCCATCAAAGCCTCCAGGAAGTCTAGACAGAGCCAGTCCATGCACTAGCATACATCGCGGCCTGGGTACCAGGGCGATGCATGCGGAGTTGCTGGATATCGACGCCAGGTGGACTACTCGCCAACCACCTACTGGGGATCCGATCCCTGCACCGTAAAATCTTCCTTTTTAATTTCGGATATCTCATGGACGAACATAAACACATCCTCTCTGTGGAGTTTCTTTTCAGTCTACCACTCCACGCACAAAAAGACTCAAAAAATTCGACCGCTCCTAACATGGAGAAAACAGACGTCGTTATGTGCCGCCCCTAACATGGAAAACAAACGCACACTCGGTAGATCTTTTTTCGTTACACATCGGATGGTCTGCCTAAAAACATGAGCGGCCCTGCCAGGGGCAGTTAAAATAGTCACCAATCATTGCAACTTAAGCCCCCACACCACGCCAAGCGTGCGTCCTATTCGGAACAAACACACACGATTTCAGTTTTATAAATATGTAAAGAAGACATATATCGTAGTCCACTTTTGATGAATTGTTTTAAAGTGATTTGGAAGCGCTGCTAAAATTAAAACATCGTCAATATATAGAGGTTCCAAAAAAGTTAATAATACAACGTTTTAAATTGCAATTTTATTTCCCTTGGAATATGAGTAGGAATAACCATCTCGATATTGAAAATAGTTAATCTATATAAGTATCCCTGGTATTCTTGGTATTGAAGTCGAAGTGGTATTTTTAAAACTTTCGTGATAAACGCATACGTTGCAATAATCTTGTTATGGTATGCAGCAAAAATATGAAACCAAGCTGTTCACTCCCACAAGATTTTTGTAGAAGAAGTGCCAGTAAAAAAAGCATCCTATCAATCTTCATTGACTATACAGATACTTCAACTAAGGAGAAATGCAAAACCAGCAGCATATAAAAGTGAATACGATAAACTTATATTAATATGCGCATGGAACTCCTCACTCACGAATGTATCCCAAGAAAAACTTTAATAAACGTGTCTGAGCGACAATTGACGAAACGAAAAGGACCAAAAGGTCAAATACAAATTAATCGCACCACTGCAAAAGCGTACTCTACAAAGTCTCTCACCAGCCCGTCCAGCAGTAGCAGCCTGAAATTTGCACATGAATTTTAAGTAAGGTTATTTGATTTTCAATGCTTGCATATGTAAAGAGTCGCACAGGCAGAGAGGAAGAAACTGTGCACACAGGACAAACGCCAGCAATGGCAAAGGACGACGCAGCTCCCATATGAAATACGACGAAAATGCAAATTTTCTTAGCAGAAATGGTAGAAGTGCATAAATGTCTCGCATTAAATGCTCTTACCGAATGAATTTACCCACACGCAAACGCACAGTCTCAAACACATCTGAAACACACTCATACACGCACGCTTACTAATCGCATGTGTGCAGCTTTTTTGTGGCGTGTTTGTAAGAGTTTAGCATATCTTAACAAGTTACTGCGTACGGCATTCATGCCACGAAGCAACCGACCCACCGACCAGGCAACCAACGGAATTGCATGCTGCTTGCTGCCAATTCATTTCTATTCATGTTATGCAATTCAATTGTTCGACTTCCTATTCCGGTGTGTCTAGTGGAGTTTATTTTGCTATAGTTCTTGTGTTGTTGCCTGCTGCCGCTGCCAGTGCTGCATATGCATTTTTTCCCTTGTGGCTGTTGTTAGCATATTTCATTTCACTGCTGCAACTACTGCAAACAAGCGCAAGGACTTCATCGTTAAACTTGTGAACGCATTCGTTGTGGTTGAGCTGATCTAAATGGATGCCGGAAAACCATAATTATGCAATTTCTTGTCAACATTTTAGGTTGTCCGGATATAATTTTGCACTCATCTTCAGTATAATGCAGGCTACTTTCAGAACTGAGGGGTCATTCTGATACAAGGCTAGTTCTTGTAATACTACAAGTTAAGTCACGGTAGTAGCCATTTGCAGGCTCTGTTTAATGACACCCCCATTAATTTTGAAGAGGTGTCCCTTGCTAATGTGTCGTCCACAGCACGTTCATAAAGCATTGAAAAATTACGTAGTTGGACGGATGTAACGAGCTTTTTTAATAGAAAATAAGCACATCCATTTTAGTGAAACGAGACAGATTCAGTAACCCAGAAACACCACAACGAAGAGTTGTTTAATTTTAAACTGACAATTTTCATCCAAATTTTGTTTATATTTTAAATTTTTGTGTTAATAATTTTTGTATACATTACAAACATTATTGAATATAATACATAATAATTTGTTTGTTCACTCTACGACTATTTACGATATAAATAGAAAGGAGTTTCGATCGTTAAATTAGTACAATGGACATAGGTAAATTTTTATAAAATTACTAAGAATCTAATTAATAATCTAGGTCAAATATATGCCGCCTTTTGACACGTTTCTGTTATGCGAAAAAAGTCAGAATATTGGCAAGCTGATATATTCGCATGTTGCTTTAATGTCATTTTGTAAAATTAAATAATAAATGGTAATAAAAGTAAAAAATAGTAGTTTTAATACTTTTGCAAACCATTGAAAACCGGTAATAAATCCACATCGAACCAAACTATTTGGAGAAGGAACCAATAAAATTCGACACGCTCCGCAGATTTTATAAAAATTCTTTTCAAATTCAAAAACTCAATGGTCAGGCTTTTTGGATTCAATAAATTCTCTAAAATTAGGATAATGCTTTGAATTCATGGTTCAACACATGCATTTTTGGTTGAATTTAACAATAGCATCCGCAATTACCATACTCAACGGTTGCACTTCCCTCATCTGCATTCGTTAATAATCTCGATGGGAGTTCCGTCGGGGCTGTTTGCCTTCACATTATCCAATACTTATAGAGAAAGAACGTTGTAGTTATTTCATATAAATATAGGAACATAGGAACTTTGTTGAAGACATACTTTTATCAACTGCATACTTTGCGATAGAGTGATATATTCCTTTATATTTGCTTCGGACAGTTTTAATAGATGTGCGGGTTCTGGCCTTCTGAACATCTAATAATTAAATTTTCTTAGGAAATTCTAAGTAAAAATCTTGTACCATCAAATCGTTTACGATTTTCGTACTCTCCTTTATTGTAGTATCTTTACATTATTTATCTATATTTCAACCTAATGACACTGCTATGATTTTGTATATATGTTAACCGGTATTCCAAATTTGGAGAATTGTACAAAAACTACATTTGAAGGATTCATAAATTTACTTCACAGAGAACTCTTTAGTTTCAAATATGTAAATTATTTAGTTGGCTGTCTAGAATGAAACTTTGAAATTTTGTTCAATAGCCAAGCGACACACTTACAGCTAAAACAGAACACTGAAAAAATTTTCCAAAATTTTAATGCTAATTTTAGTTTTGATGAAACAGAAACTTATAAATTTAAATTAGTTTATCAACATTTGCTGTAAATGGATATCGTTAAAAAAGTCCTTAACTTTGTGAATTCCATGTCTAACCTGGTATACACATTTAATATATTACCAGTTTTCTGTGCTTTGGAATATATTTTATTATCCTGTTATATTGTTACCTTCCGTGAGAAATCGATGTAATTATCACCTCACAGGATTTGCTCAATTATCAGCACATGGATGCCATAGCATCTCTTCTATTTCGCTTTTAAGCAAAGTTCAATGCGAAGTATCTAAACATGTGTGTGGGAATGTGATGGCAACGATTAGGAAGAAGTTAAAAATAATTGCACAGCATTGAAAACTTATCAATTACCTGAAACCTCTCGAACCGCCAAGTTTTAAACGATGCTCGTTAAAAGGAATTTATTTGATTGTTGTTAAGTTGTAGCTTTGATTGAAGTAATTAACTAAGTTAGGAGTTTCGAAACTAGTTCAAAAGTATTAGACATTTCAGTATACATTTGTAAATGGAAATAATATTGCAATTTTATCTTTCATCAAAATGAAATCTATATATCTTTCTAAAGAATCCAGTAGAAGTACATGAAAGTTGCAGAGTGTTACTGGGGATAAAGTTTCCAATCCGCATAGATGATTTGAAGATAGGAGGTTTCAAAAGATAAAATAACTGGCAAAGTGACAAAGTGATGGAAGTATTGATATTTTGTATTTGGGTATTTATGGTATATGCAAAACGTAAGTACCCAAACGTATTTGGGTATTTATGGTATACGAGTATGCAATCGAAAAAGTAGCTTCAAACATAATAGTCATAAATAAACGGCATGAAGTTTAAAACAATCAACGAATTCAAAGATCTGAAAGCGAATGCACATCTCAAAAGAAATAAAATAATTCAAACACAAATCCACAGTTTAAAACATTATGATATTTGAAAAAACTTTACCTTTTTTTAAATGATGCCTATCTATCCAATATTATCTTTATATGTATGGCGAACATTTTGTGAAATTCTACACGTTTGTCGTAAACATAACTGCTACACTCGACCGATTAATGTGAGAGATGAGCAAATTCCAGTCAAAAGCCAAATGAGAATTCTTGGAATGATTTTTACAAAAACACTTTTATGAAATGAGCACACAAATATCTTGTTAACAAATTAAGTAAGATCAATAATCCTTTAAAAGTGGTCTGTTCTAGAAAAAAGGTCCACATATTGATACGGCGATTGGAATTTGTAGAGCTTTAACATCTGGTATAATTGTGCATTGCATAACAGTCTATTGTTGGACTACGGCAACCAATATAAAGAAATTAGACACTGCTCTTAGAAAATGTTTCAGAACAGCTACTGGAATTCTAGCATCAACGCCTATAAACGGCCGTATTCATAATTTTAAGTGGCTGCTTGAAAATAGGGTCGGTCAGAGTTGGAGCTAAAGCGCTTACCTTCAAATAACATGGATCCTTTTTGGAAGAAACTAAAACATAGTGGAAAAGATTCCTCCATTGCCAAAAAATGGTGTGGCATTAACAGGATCTTGACTTTACTTATTGAACGTAACATTCCGATTCCACAACAACCTAAGTAAACAACAACAAGAAATTCTATTTCCGACATCAACATTGATACATATTTGTGCCAATATGTAAAAAATGGCACTAATCCTGTGATTTTCAGACAACTTTTTTCTAAGTAAAGTCAAATTTTGCACCAGAAATAACACTCTATGCGGACGGATCGTATCTTGAAGGAACATCTTCCTATGCGGTTGTACAAGAAAATGCAAATACAACTTTTGAAATTCTGACACAAGGTCTATTGCCTTTTCACTCAGATGTGTTCCATACTGAGTTAGTGGCAATACATTTTGCAGTTGAATATGCAACTATTCAGAAAAAGAAGACGCTAATATGTTCTGACAGTCTTAGTGTCCTTAAGGCATTGGCAAATCGAAAAGGAAGTGCCTATAATTATACATACCAAAATTTAGAAACTGAAAGCTTTATAAAAATCATGTGCAATCTCAGCACCAACTGTCATTGTTATACTAGCAACAAGCTTCGGTTAGTAAGTCTACACCAATTAGTAAGTCTACACCAGGTAACGGTTGGACTGTTGTTGAGAAGAAATCGCCTCCGAGGCTTCAAGGGAATTGCGAGAAATGATCATGCTACTCAAGCAAGTCATGCAGAAAATCACAATTATGATGAATCTACTCGTAACTATCACGACAAAAAATTGTAATACTTCAATCCCATAAATATTTCCTTATGGAATGCTAATGGGCTATCCAATCACATATTACAGATTACAGGACTACTCCAGACTCACGACATAGATATTCTTCTAATATCTAACTCATTTTACCGATAAGAGATACTTTCAAATACCAAACTATAAGCTCTATGACATAATGCACCCCGACAAAAAAGCACATGCCGGTTCAGCTATTATAATAAAAAAAGAATATCAAACACTGTTTTATTAAATCTTACTGAACAGAAACTATTCAAGCCACAAATATAGTTGTTAAAGATTGGAGAGGCCCAATTACAATCTCGGTAGTATATAGCCCACCCAAACATGCAATCAAAACAGAGGAGTATGAAGAGTACTTTACAACCCTCGGAAACAGGTTTTTAACTTGAGGAAACTATAATTCAAAACATACATACTGGGGTTCCCGTCTCACTACTTCCAAAGGCCGTCAACTCTTGGCGGCTATAACAAATCTAATTCTTCTCACAGCTTCCTCAAGTTCACTAACGTATTGGCCAACCGATACAAATAAAATTCCCGATCTAATAGACTTTTGCATAATGAAATGCATATCGACTCGGAATATTAAGTGCAGCCCATGCACGTTATATTCCGAGTCGATTTTTATGATCTATCTTCCGACCATTCTCCAGTAATATTTACAATAATTAATAGTTTTGTCGACTGACCTACTGAACGTCGCCTTTACAACAGCAGAACTAATTGCAATTACTTCTGACTATCAACATCTTCAACATATAACCTGAAGCACTCCCTTAAGTCTAGCTATTGAACACTTCAATAATTTCCTCCAACAAGCTGGTTGGAAGTCAACACCCCCTGATCAAGCGTCAATGCACACATATATCTCCTCTTGTGAAAGAAAAACTGGGAGAAAAATGCAGGTGAAGAAAAAAGTGGCAACAGAGTAGACATCCTGGCGACAAGAATAAATTAAATACACTCTCAAGAGATATCAAGGAGCTCATCAAAACAGAACACAACTCTCAACTTCAGTACTATCTCAGTAACCTTGAGGCAAATGCTGCCACCGACTATTCCCTCTGGAAAGCAACAAAACAGTTACCGAGGCCAACACTGGCACAAACGGCCTTTAAAATGGAAATCAAAGAATGGACTAAAAGTGATTTAGAAAAATCAAGTACATTTGCTTGATATTTAAAAAGAGTATTTAATCCACACCAAATCGAACCTTCGCCATTCACTGCAGAAAGAGTAAGAGAAACCTTGGAACACATCTACCAGATGGACATGCCCATACAAAAAATTTCAAAAGGGGAAGCCAAGGAAGCGATCAAAAAGCATAAAGCCAAGAAAGCCTCCGGATACGATCTCATTAGTGGAGAAATATTAAAACAGCTTCCAAAAAAGGGATTCACTTTCTTTACTTATATATACAACGCTGTTTTATTATCTGGTTTTGCTCCCCCTCAATGGGAAGTGGCTCAAGTAAAAATGATAGCTAGCCCGGAAAAAGTCCAGAGAAAGTTGAGTCATATCGCCCCTTCAGCTTGTTGCCGATCGCCTCTAAAATTCTCTTCCTCAAAAGATTAATGTCAATAATAAAAGAACGAAAACTAATTCCTAATCACCAATTCGGCTTCAGGAAACAAAACAGTACCATTGAACATGTTGATATACTTGTAAATTGCATTCACACTGCATTCGAGCAAAATAAATACTGTACAGCGGCATTTTTCGATATATTCCAAGCTTTCGACCGTGTCTGGCATGACGGATAACTCTACAAAATAAAGAAAACACTTCCAGTAAATTATTACATATTACAAATCCTACCTTAAAAATCGATATTTCTTTGTAAAACAAGATGAAGAACAATCTGCTATGTCCGAAATTTCGGCCGGTGTACCCAAGGCAGTGTCATGGGTCCCATCTTATAATTGCTTAATACACACGATTTACCTGTCTCCGAAGGAGCTATCGTTGGCACATTTGCATACGATACTGATGTAACCGCAATGGACACCGTTCCACAGCTGGCGTACCTAAAACATAAAAGGGGCTTAGACAAAGTCACTTAATGGTTGAAAGTTTGGCGAATCAAGTCAAATGAAACAAAGTCTGTCCAGGTTACGTTCACTCTTAAATGAAACATCTGCACACCCGTAAAACTCAAAGTCGTGAATATACAGTAGTGCAATGAGACGAAATACCTGGGTATGTACCTCGAAAGCAAGCTAACATGGGAAATTCATATATTCACCAAAACGTATGGCGCTGGGAATAAAGCTTAGAACACTGGCTGCTGAAAATTCACTCGAAAGTAAGCTATCACTTTACTCAGCCGTCTTAAAACCGATATGGACCTATGGCATACAACTATGGGGCATTGCGGCATCCTCTAATGTCGAAATACTCCACAGATTCCAATCAAAAACGTTGCATCTGATTGCAAAAGCTCCATACAACGTAACGAACAACTAACTCCATCGTGACCTGAAAGTCCCGACAATTGTGCAAAAAATAAAAAAATATGCAATGGCGTACAAACTGAGAATTCACGGGCACTTAAATCCATTCATATCAAAACTCACAGCTTATATGACTACATTCAGCCTTTTAAAAGGAAATCAGTAGCAGATATCTTCTATTGATGAATACCTACAATTAAGAAATGGTTGCACCACTAGGTGCATTCCATAAATGATATTTTGATATTTAGTTATTGTTATTTAGGTCTAAAATAAAAATATTATTTATTGTATTGCGCTGGTAAGCAATCCTAAATATATAATATATAAAATAGTTTGGACGTAATTTAATTTGATTCTCTGATTATTACAATAGCATTTGCCTATATCTCAATATTCCCAAACAAACTAAAAATTTGAAGAATTTATCTGGCAATGACGGTACCAGTTGCATCGCAATTGTCAAATCAAAAAGAACAGCACTATTATTTCAGACCTAACGATTTTTGTAGTCAAGTGGTAAGCATGCTAGACTTACACTCTGGGATTGCGGGTTCGAATCATGGCCTCAAAATCTTCTCTCTCTCTCTCTCTCTCTCTCTCTTCGTTTTCTCTTCGAGTCGAATGCGTCAGTACTCATTCCCCCAGCCCTAGAATACATTTTTCATTATGCAGTAAGGTAAAATAATTATAATATTAATTTCAGATATCTATGTATAATGCAGCATAGCTGTTAAGCGCTATAAATTATTTAATATATTTTTGGACAATTTAGATATTAAATTATTAAAAATATTGACACTTAAAATAATTTTCTTTTTTATTTTTATTTACCTTTATTTCATATCTGTCACCATTATATTGACACTTAGTACATGATTTGACAATTTGTTTGGAAATTAATATTAAAAACACATTTTGGCCAGTGCCAAGAACTGATACAAAAAAAATTATTTACATTAACACTTAAAAATAAATAATATAAATAAATATTGTAAATATTACTTTATTTATTTTACGTTTTTTAAAATTATATTTTGAAATTTAAAGTGTTGATATCCAAAGAAGAATTAGAACAAAAACTTGTATCCTTACTTTCAATATTCTTGAACGTGGGCGTTTTTACATCTGACTTGAGAAAGATTTTACAAAAAATCAAGTTTTTTAATGCACCCGAAAATATAATATAATAAACAAATGTCAGTATTCATTATTTCATAGGGAGTATTGGGTAAATTGTCCAACTCGTAACAACGCCGAAGAAAAAATTGCGTTAGCCTTATAAAAAAGCATTTGACATGCACTTGCTTCAACTGTTGATGGTAGGTGTAAGAAATGCCTAAAGAGCTTCACAAATATTTAGAGTCTATGGTTAAAAGTAATGGAAACGTTTTGCAAGAACATACGAGTACATCTCTCCAATTTTAGTGCAAAAGGAGTATACATGTTATATAGTTACGTGCATTCACTGAGGATATAGATATCACTGCAATCCATAGATATCTCAAATGGCATAACAACGCAATGAGATCTCAATATCATAATTAGATGGTCGCATGTTGAACCGACATGTTGACATATTCTGAAAGCCACACTCAATCAAAAACATAAAAATGAAATTCTGACTGCACAGTTCTAAACAAAACTAAACACAATTTCAAGAGTTTCCGAATAATTTATAATTTCCCCTGGAATAGGCAAAACTTTCGATATTCGTGAAAGTGTAAATGGCCTATAGACTCCGCAATTAAAGGGCAAAAGCAGTGTATGGGCGGTTTACCAAGGCACGAAATTTTACCAGACTCAGAAATCAATTCTAAATACTCTGTTAAAAATATAATAAAAATCTGTACAAATGTAAATCTAACGCATATAGTAACTAAACAGCTATACATTTTAATTTATTCACTTAAGAAGAACTTCATCGCCCAATTTTCAAGTGGTAGTCGTCGAATGTCCTGGCATCTATTTTCATTCGAAATTGTTTTCGGTTTAATAATTTTACTGAAATCAATGGATTACATGATATGCTTATTGGTCGTCTCTATAAATCTCTATAATCTAATCGTATCTGCAATCTAACCGATAGCTTTCTTTCTAGTTATTAGAAATCATCCCCATACTGTGACTTTGAAACAGGCTCCAGAAAACAGCCCTCCGGCTGCTGTATAAAGTGTTGTTATTCTTAAACTTCCCCACAGAATACGAACTAAATTTGTTCCTTAGTGTAAGTAATATTTCGTAATGCGTTATGAAATTTGTGAATTTTACTGATAATAAAAACCCAGAAAATTATGGAGTGTGACTCTCATATTTTTGAACTTACGAGTATTCAAACAAAATAAAAATAAAAATTTTGCGTGTCATAAATCTACTTGATGAGATTTTCTTCAAAAGTCGTTATCATCAATTCCAAACCAGAAATCTGCATCTCGAGCGAAAATCGCTTCCGCATATCACTCGTCACTCCACGCAGACACGCATTCGCTCAAACACATTGGCACTCATTCACTCACACGCATTTGTTGATTTTATACGAGCGTATGATAATAATTTTTGTGTAATAATGGCAATGTTATGGTCTTGCGTTCCGTTGCTAACAGACACATGTGCATGTTGTTGACATCACATCACGACGCATCCTTATCATCGCCATCATCATCATCATCGCGTCATCAACGCAATTTCGACGCTTGTAAACGCAATCAAAATTTGTGGCCCATCGTCGCCTTCGGAAGGAGGTTCCCTGACAGCATCTTCACTTGCCATGGATACGTTCGAGCACTTGGAAGGCGCGTTGCAGTAATTTCTCATTTGTCGCTGCAAGCTAAAGGCACTTTTAAGCAAGTAAGCATGGAGTGGCTTGGATAACAATCTTCGGCGGTTGTAGAGCGGCAGTTGTAGCAGCAGCAGGAGCAGTTATGCTCACATGACAGGATTACATCCACCGTACGACATCAGAAATGCTATAAGCCGTGTTTGTTGAAAATTCTTTAATGAATACGAATGAAATCTGCCGAAAGTGTTGTGCGAAAATAAAGGTTTATGTCATGTCAACAAATTTAAGAGTGTTTTTGGGTAAGCCTTAGTCGCAAGAGCAAACTACAAATTTCAGCGCTTGTTTACATTATTGTACAAACCGAATCCGAAATGAGAACAAATTCCTTATTCAAATTGCAATATTTGGTGTGAGTCAGATTAAAGTTTAGCCCAATCAAGATTGAACTTAGATGACACTTAAAGGTCAGATATAACAAAAGCAAGCTGAATACATCAAATATGATGGTCTCTTCTAAATTGCTTTAAGTTAGCTATTTAAACCAGTGGTTGAGTGGAGGGGCGGCACACACTAAAAGTGAAGGTATAACTCCGTATGTTTCCATGATTATGAAAATGCCGCTATTTATCTTTCTCAATAAATGGAATTTTAGAATGTTAAACAACTGGTATTGTCTGCATAACATATCCTGTTTTATAGATATGGGGACACATTATTCTGAAACATTCCGGCAAAACTAATTTTTGGAACAAATTCGCTTCTTTGCCATTCCATATTGTGATCAATTTGACTATATTAGCCTGACTTATATCTATTTTCTTATTTACTCTGTCATTAAAATATGAGACAAAAAAGGAAGGGATTGCGTGGCTGGAATCGTATGCTGATAAAGATGTGAAATGAAGAATTATTTACTATATTGAATGCAACATTTTTAAAGTTAAAAAATTTTGCTCTGAAACAAAGTCTCTCGAAAATAATCAAGTGGTACTAAACTATGGTGTTCCTGCAATAGTGGTTCTGTTTCTGACATCACAAAATCAGCTTGAGGAAGTAAGTGCAGTTAGGATACAAATTGAAATTGATTAAATTTACACCTCAGCCAGCAACTTAACCACCAGAGGCACTTCACCATGTGTTTAATTATAATTAATGCTTGTGTAAACATTGGTAATATAAGTTTGACAGCTCTGCTTCAGCACCAGCACCGGAACACTTTACTTTCATTATTGCGGCTTTTATATGGTAAGAGTCTAAAATTACGAAGGTTGTGAAATATCGTGGAAATATCTTGAAAGCGGATTTAGAAAAAAATTTAGATATGTGAATCGACGGTTCAGTTCAATTGCGAATATAATACTGTATTGTTAATTGTGAGTTACAAATACAAATCAAACTTGACAAACTCTTGTTATTAAATTACTATAAATGAGACTACCTTGATAAGATTTCGTGTTCTCTGTCACTGTCTGACGAATCGAAATATTATCTTTTCGTTATCAAATGAATTGTTTTATGTTATTAAAGCCAATTCAAGAAATATATATCTCTTTTGGTTATATGACCCATTTGATGTTTCACCAGTTAAGAAAGTAGAGTGGATACCTAGAGATTTCGTGTTATCTTATAAATTAGATTTCCCACACATAATTAACTTGTTGAAGTTGAAGCGGATGAGCATAAATCAAGAACCAAAAGAAATAATCAGATCAGAAACAAACAAAATGAGTGAAAATAACTCGAAATTTCAATAAGTTATAATATATTGGCAAATTTAGAGGTTAAGTACCACTAAAGAATATAAATCGAACTTGAACTTTATAATTTATGTTTTATCAAGGATTTAAATAACTTGGAGTTCGCCTTATGGAAAAACGTACCAGCCAACATCAATGACAATAGCGATAGTCCAAAAAAAATATAACCAAACCAAAAAGATAGAGAGGTTAAAATATTGAAATAAAACTTTTAAATTATTATATTAAAATAAAAAAACTCAAATCCAAACTCTTCGATGAGCGGATAGTAACAATGAGAAAGGTTGAAGAATTGCACACTTGAGAAAAAGAATGTCAAAATATGTGTACATGAAAACAGCTACTTAACTGATTAAAATTGTAAACAGTATCCTAGCTACTTCTGCGTGGAACATAACGGAACTCTGAGGCACAAACGTCTTTGAAACACAGAAATGACCCACCATGCCGGAAAATGATATTACTTTCGCTTCGGAATATTATGTTTTCGTGGTTATCGAACTTGTAGGAACGCTGCAAATAATGAGCTCTTGGTTCGAAATTTCATTATATGTAGCACACAGTTAAACTGGAGAATATCAACAAACTGCCGTTTGTGGCTCATTTTATTAAAAAATTGAACACTAAATTTGATTTTTTCTGTATGTAAATGTTTTTGTATATAAAATTTATATTGGAAATAAATCGATAAATTACCAGCGATTAATTTTTCCACCGTCAATATAAGTTACCTTCATTTCATTCTATGCGTCGTTTATGCAAACAACCCTTGGTAAAAAAAACAAACAGCAAAGTAAGCTGAAGGCAAGTTAGACCGACTTCCAGTTGCGAGCTTGTATTGATTCTTGGTTAATTGTGGGCGTCGCAATAGTATTATGCCATCCATATTGCAAATGCATTTGTATGGACTCAAAGTACACTACTGGTAAATGTTTAAATATCTTTTCAAATATCTCAACATGAGCAAAATACGTACCGCGAGAGGCTTCTTTTTAAAAATTGTATTTTCTGGTAGAGGGGAGTATAATAAAAAAATATAAATTTTAAATAAAAATGTCAGCCATCAACGTCATGTTCTCTTAGTTGATGAATAGGAATATAGTCCACTTGTCTATCTATGCATGGCGAATTATATTGTTTCATCAGTATTCCTTGTCAACGTAGTATCTAGGATACTGAATAACTTAGGTTATCTTAAGCCAGGAGAGCCTTCGCCTGTTTAGGAACCAGTTATCAGCAATCAGCACTAGCAACAATGCCACTCATGAGATAAGGTACGCTGGTAGCAGGTAAGTCCAACAGGTAACACATTGAGTACAATAGGGAATTGAGAAATAACCTCTTTCGAATTATACAATTTTCGATCTAAACATGTCTCATATTTCACATTTGATACAAATTAATTACCGTATAAAATGTTTGGTCATAAAATGGACATTCCTACTTCAAAAGCATTCCTGTAACAAGTATTTTATAAAAAATACCATCATCAAAGTAAGAAAATTAAATTTACACAATTTTAAACTGTCTGAGAATTGGATATAATCGTATTAAATTTAAAGCAAAGACATGCTCCCATACTATAAATCCTTTAAGCCATAAATTTCTCAAATGAAACAAAAGCAGTCAGCCCTTTGGAGTCTCCAGTAACTCTCCTACACAGCAGTATAGCTCTGTATACCATAAACACACACAAACCCAGAGACATTACGGCAATTGTTCAATTGAATGAACGCGAGCTTTTTCACTCAAACTCGAGTCTCTACTGTAATGAATGAGTGAAATGAGTGGAAATTGCATACTTTTGCTGTAATAAAACTTTATTGAATTGTATAGATTTTAAAATTATTACCATTGAAGCGGAAGGAATTTCCGTTTCAAATGATGCCAACCGTGCATTCAGACCCACACATCTAAAGTAGCATAAATGCAGACACACACACGTGCGCACACATGGAGCCATTCATGCACATGCATGAGGGTGTGTCTGTGTGTGTGTTTTGTGTACTTGAGTGTGACGTGAGGAATTTCGCAAACAAAAACATTTTCATTATTGTGTGCAACTGAGCAGGGAAATCGACGTCTAAGCCAAGGGTTCAAAGGTAGGTTTACTTGGCTGTACCATGCCTTTACTTCTGGGTGGGTCGGGAGTTCGGTTTCTTGTATTTTCATTTTCATTTTCATTTTCTTTTTTCTAATTCTTTCTTTTTTGGGCTTAAATCATAACAATGCAATTGTTTTGTGGGTGGTAATTCCAATCGCTTAATTTTTATCAAGATTGTTGCCAATTTACATGCAGCTTTTTTAGCGGTACGGAGTAATGTAAAAAAACCCTCTTTACTCGTATATAGAAAAATGCGTTGAAAGGCGTATTTGTCTACCCATTTAAACCGTAGGAAAACCAATCGTTATCCACTTAGTTGCTGTGGTTGTTGGGTTTTATTTTGTTTTACTTGATTTTTCTTTGTTTAATTTAATTTTATGCTATAGCATATTGAACACGTGCAGTGGTTGCATACATACCAGCAGAGCACCAAGGGATTTGCCATTGAAAGTGGGAGAAGGTAATCGACTGTAAAAATGTTGCAAGTGGTTGGTGCAGCAGCAAAGGAGTTTGGCACGCGCTCATGTACGGCACACATCATATTTTATTAAATTTTGCGGCTGTAGGTTTTCATCTTTCTCTGGGGCTGTGTATATATTGGTTAAGTTACCACATAATATTTGCGCTTTAAAAAAGAAGTTGCTCTGGATATTCTGGGAATGAGTTGGATATAGTTACGTCAAACAAATCATGAAAAAATAATTTTTCTGGCATCCGAAATTTAATTATAACAGAAATTTTAAAGTTAAAAACTTAAAAATTCGGACACAAAGGGTTTGTAATTGTTAATTTTAAATTTGAATAAAAATAATGTATCAATGAAATAAATAAATTTTGCGGCACTCAACTGTTTCGAATCTTACAAGTATGGAGATGTATGGAATTGACCTGTGCAGACGAAGTTTCTCAAGCTTCAAATTATGGATCTGATGCAAAATTATCTGAATAAAGTAAGAGCGTATTCAACTATCATGAAACGGTAATATAAAACTGAGTGGGTCTACCTTTTTAGAATTCTTAACGTCACCTTGAAATGATATATTGAATTGTTGAGAGTATGTACTGCAAAGAGGAACAGGGGTTTATTTGGTTACAAGTTCTTGACATAATAGAAATTAAGAGACTGTTTTCACTTTTCTCTTTCTTTTCTTCGTAAAAGAAACAACTCTGGAAATCAGAACTAATTTGAAGCAATAACAAACAATCGCGATTGTTCCGACCCGCATACTACATGGAATGAAATCGTAAATCTTCTTTTACACTGAAGAAAGCGGATATCTATCACATAATGAGCCGATGCATATTTGCACAATCGGTTATTAAATGGATAGAGAAATAAGGGTATGAGTTTTCAGTGAAACCCAACATATGATTTTCATTTCATATGCAAGGCTTCTGTAAAATCTTTCTAGCAGATTACAAACTGATCCGCATTCCGCTAAACTGGCTAAAGTTGCCTATATCAAACGACATTTGCATCTGGCTACTATCAAATGTGTCTCAGCATCTCAGGTAAAAGGGACTGCCTCCCATCTAGCCCAAAACATAGTGGGAAGCTGAACTTGCTTATTTCGTAAAAGAAATATTTCAAGCAGTCAGAAATCAGACTAACTGAGCCATTATGATTAAATGCCAACAAAGCAGAACAATTGAATTAAGTGTAATATTGTGGTAGAGAAAGAAATATATTGAGATATTTGGACCAGCATTTGTTCCTATTCCGATTAAAGGACCAACTATATTGGTCTGTTGTTCAATATATACTGCAGTCTCAACAACACTGTTTTTGGTAAACGTCGAAAAGTGAAAATAATGTGTGTCTTGGATCTATATTCTATTAAATAAATGTCTGAGAAATGAGAGAAGAGTTCTTTTATACCGCTTTTAATACAGAAACAAGAATTTAGAGAAGATTATGTTGAATTAATTTTGTTATATATTGAAACGTGATAGCACAGTGAATGTGATTGCATACTTTCAGGATCCCATCTGAGTTTGGGAATGAGTGCCCCCTGTGAGTCAAGATGCGAACTATTCGAATAAAAGCTTTTTCAAGAACCATCTGTCGGTAATATCAAAAAGAATATTCTCGACTTCTGTCGAAGTGGATAGAAACTTCTAGAAAATACGTGAATAGCGTGGAATTTTCTACTCCAACCATTTGAAAACTATAAAACCGACAAGACTGTTCAAAGTCGAATACAGTAGATCAGAGACCGTAACAGTGTGTACATCAGGCATGTTAGTCGAAGCAGTAGTATTAGCAGTATTTGTAATTTTGTAAAGTGATGAAATTAATTAGTAAATAAAGTGACTAATGGTTTGTGAAATAAAGTACAAATTGTAAACAAGTAAACTTTAAGCCTAATATTAAATGTGTAAGTTGTAATAAAGCTAATTATTTTAATTTAACCAGCGATTGTTTGATTACTACACAATCCAGTGGTACGAGTCCGAGTACAGAGAGTTAGAGGAATTGTCAAGAGGGCAATTTCGTAAAAGAGTAAATTGTCAAGAGGGCAATTTCGTAACAATATTATTAATATAACTTTACTTGTATCTCTTAAAAGAAGTCATGATTAATTTTGACTTTGTAAATATGAATATGAAATGTAAATAAACTGCATGGCTTGAAATTATTATATTATAAAATGCATTTTATGGGAAGTGTCTAGGATGAAATTCGGTGAAGATATGAAAAATTCACAGCCAACTAACTTTCAAAGATAGGTTTGAATAATATTACTATGAGAGTTTCTTTATACATATTTAGATATAACTTCATAAGATTATTAAAGGAAATCTATTGGCATATATTTGGCGGTCCATCATGATTCCATACTTGGTCCAAGAAACCATAAGTAGTATTTTCAAAATTCGTGACTAAACATAAAAAAATGCTAAATTCAACACCTATTCAGATAATCCTAAAAGATATTAGTGATAAATCAATAGTGAAATTTTCTCAGTTACAACGACGTAAATTATGAGTCAGGAGTAATGCGATATCTTTCTCAATGATTGTCAACATTGTCCCATAAGGGGGAATCTTACCAAAAGCAACGAAAATGGCATGCGGTTGGACAGCCACTGTAGTTGCGGAAATAAAGTAGGAATGAGAATAATGATTGAGTAGTCAATATTGATTTTGTGATAACGATCTATTAAACAAAACTTTTAACACTTTTAAGTAATTATCTCTTAGCTAAACTACTTTCATCAGAGTTAACTTATCAAATAAATATGTTTAGATTACTTGGCATAAAACAGTATTCGAAATGTTGTGTAGAAAGTAAATTTCATAACAGAACTTAAAGTGCAATATTTTTCTTTTTAGTAAAAACTATTCAATGTTTAATTTCGAAAAATTAATAGAAAATTCCATATTTTGATTGAATGAATAAAGACCTTTCGAATTTTGGTGATGAAGTAGTAAATAGTAAATTGTAAATCAAAGGAACTGCAGACTTGAAATTTGTGGTAGCTAGGTAGCAAAACCGTCTGAATTTGTAAACATATTTAGTTTAATTTATACTGACTAAATATAAAATCAAATAATTTGATCCTACGAAATCAAAATTGGGCTAAACTGTGTTGGCAATGTACCAAGGCAATTTTATTTATATTATATAGTCAAAAATGTAACTGCGCATCACAAAGAATTGTGAAGCCGAAAAAAAACTGAGATCATATTGAAAGTAAGCTGCTTAACAAAGCAGACGGAAGTTTATAGAATACTATACTTATATATATATATATATATATATATATATATATATATATATATATATATATATATATATATATATATATATATAATATATATCGTGTTTTTCAATAAGAGCGCTACAAAAGTTTTTTTAAATAAAACAAAACCGGTTTTAGATATCAATGAAATTCTCTATTCCTGTGAAAGTACGTTCGATGCCATTATGTATGGAAATCGATTTATTTTGCATGGCCACCACGGGCACGCTTGCAGAAGTCCAGACGCTGAACCCATTTTTCAACGGTTTTCAAGCATAAATCGGCCGATACTGCTGCAATTTCACGTTCGATATTTGTACGAAGTTCATCAATCGTCGCTGGCTTGTTGGCATAGACCATAGACTTGACGTAGCCCCACAGGAAATAATCTAACGGCGTCAAATCGCACGACCGAGGCGGCCAATCGACTGGGCCATTTCGTGAGATAACACGTTTACCAAACTTGGTTTGCAGTAAATTGATTGTGGCATTCGCTGTGTGGCTTGTGGCGCCGTGCTGTTGGAACCACATGTGCTCCAAGTCCATATTATCCAATTGTGGCCAAAAATATTCGGTTATCATTGAACGGTAGCGATTCGCATTCACAGTAATGTGCCGGTCTTGACCATCACGGAAGAAGTACGGCCCAATGACGCCGCCGGCCCATAAACCGCACCAAACCGTAATTTTTTCGGGATGCAATGATGACTCATGGAGTACGTGTGGATTGCTGTCTAACCAATAACGCATATTTTGCTTATTGACGAAGCCATTCAGCCAGAAATGAGCCTCATCGCTGAAGATGATTTTCCGATGAAAATCCGAATCATTTTCAAGTTGTTGCTCAGCCCAATTCACGAACATACGACGCTTATGGTGGTTTTGTACTGTGCCTGTGGATTCAAATTTTTGCACTAGACGCTCAATTGTTGATCTGCTAGGACAATTATGACGACCAAAAATTGGAGGTAGCGTTCTTAAAGTTGAGGTGACTGACTCCGAATTTCGGTAGTAAATTTTAATAATTTCGACACGTTGTTGGCTCGTATATCTTTGCATGATGAAATCGCAAACCTTACTGAAGAGAAATGTCAAAAGAGCGGGAAAAAATATGGCGTCGTTTGCTGTCACTATCGATTTACTTTTGTAGCGCCCTCTATATATATATATATATATATATATATATATATATATATATATATATATATATATATATATATATATATATATACTCGTATATACATATACGAGTATACGAGTATTTATATAGTTTGCCAAGAAAGTGTTTTGACACGGTAAAAAATTTGTGAATTTGATTTCTCCCCTTCATAATTTAGTATTTCTTTATTGTTTTGATTAATTTTTTTGATTCATTTCTTTGAATCAATGTATTTACTAATGAACAGTAAAAAAAAATATATATAAATATTTAACGAAAGGTTCTAAAAACATAACAAAAACAAAAATAGTCAAAAAATTTGCTGTCAAGAAAGTGTTTTTACAATTCTCTTTGGAACTAATTTGTAACTAATTTAGCTGCGCAATATATTTACCGTTATGAGATTGATGCTTCACTATGCTTTTTGCGCAGATTAGGCGCAAATTAATCAAAAATTGTTGTTCTTTGCTCATCGAATGCAGCCTTTTTAGCAAAATTATTGTGAATTTAAGATGCCTGGTAAAATAACGTCATTTGATATGACTCAATTGCATTACTGTAGCCACCGCATCCGAAAAAGTGTCCAAAAATTGTCAGAGATGATTTCTTTGACCAGACAAACTATTTATAATATTTAAAATCGCGTAAAAGAGGAAAATAGTCGGTTGCCAAAACCTTCGCACTTCCATACGCACAAAATATCAGATAGAACAGAACGCATTTTGGTAAGCAAAGTTGGCGAAAATCCGCAGATTTCTACGAGAAGCCTTTTAAGTCAACACAAAGAACATTGTGATACTGCGGTTACCTTTGAAACAGTAGGGCAGCTCCTGATAAAGTACCAGTATATGTCAAGAGTTGCTCGAAAATACCAATGTTTCAACACAATACATTGAAGAACGATTGTCTTTCGCTAGGATGTACTTTTCCAAACCGAATGACTATTGGGATGACGCTATATTTTGCGATAAGACCAAAATAATGCTTTACTATAATGGTGGGCCTAATATTGTGTGGCGACAACTGTTAAACGCATTGGGAAATCGAAATATTATATTATATTCCAATATTTAGATTCGGCAAACTTTTTGTCATAGTATCGGGGTGCATATCCAGTAAAGGAGTAAGAGAACCAGATTTCATAATGTATGCAAAACAATATTTGGATATATTCCAACATTATTTGGTAAACAGCTAAGATCATTGTGGGTTCAATATTGATAGCAATCCGTAATTCAAATATTACCAAGATAATGACCCAAAACATAAGGAGTAAGGATCTGGGTTCTTTTAATTACAAAAAAGTATTAGATACGGCAGCCCAGAGGCCACACTTGAACTTGAATTGTGGGAACATTTAAGAAAAAAGGGAGCGAGAGGCAATCAAAAGGTGGAGCAGAGCTCAAAATTGCAATACTAGAGGAATGAAAAAAAATACCAAGCGGATACGATGTGCAGATGTTGATTTATTCCATGAGGAGAATACTACAAGTCATTATAAATGCTACAGGGGGGCATACAAAATATTAAAACCTTTTATAATGCTAATTTTCATTACTTTATCTGATTTTTATAAAGAAGTTCTGATTTGTAAAAACACTTTCTTGACAGCAAAATTTCTGACTATTTTTGTATTTGTTATGTTTTTTGTATCTTAAGTTTAATATTTCTACTTTTTTTTGTTACTGTTCATTAGTAAATACATTGATTAAAAGAATTGAAGTAAAAAAATTTATCAAAACAATAAAGAAATACTATATTATGAAGGGGAGAAATCAAATTCACAAATTTTTTACCGTGTCAAAACACTTTCTTGACAAACTCCATTCCTGTGACAGCCCAAGAAAGTACAACTTCACAACGCAAAGTATTGTGAGGCAGAGAACAAGCGGATTGCTTTCTTAATTCATATCTTCCGAGAGCGAGAAAAAGTCAAATTCTACAGCATTATAAAAGGTGCTGGAAATTCTTCAGTAATAATTTTGTAGAGTAAATACATTCAGTGGAGTCGTGAGTGATTTATAATATTTCCTTGAAAGAATGAGTGAACTTCGACAAAACTCATTTGATTATAAAGATTCAATTTCTTGAAAAAGCAAAAGAAACTTTATAGGATATAATATCTATGTACACATAGATATTCATCTAAACTACTGTGAAAATGTCACGAGAGAGGACAATGAAATATAAGTGAAAATGAAGATATTTGTCACAGTGTAGCATGCACGTTTCAAATGAAAAATCTTTTTACATTGTTTCCTGAGCAATTATTAATTATCCTTTCCGCTTTAAATGCTTTCCACTTGTGTAGAGGAATATTTCCAGCATATAATACAGGAGAGGGGACGCCAGATGTGTTGTGTGTGTGGTGAGTATGGGAATATTGGGAAATTAGCTGTCGAGTGCAACTGGCCATGCTTGCTACACAACCCTATGAAATTGTTGCAGTTGATGTATATTTTCTTGTTTGAAGCAGTGAAAAATTCATTTTGCGATTGTTTTTGAGGAAAGTGGCCTGCAGCACGGCAGCCACCAACCGCCGAACTCCTGTCTACGAAAAATACTGGAAGCAAGAAAGGAAGAGTAAGTAAGGTAACACGTTGCCAACACTGCTGTTTCCCTTGATGATATTGCTGCTGTCGTATTCTGAAGTGTTGTCATGAAGCAAAGAAAAATTTAATTTTCAGAGTAAATTACCAAATTGGGGGCCGTTTTTTGTCTACACGTATATAGGTACGACGAGAACATGCTGCATACAGCACTAAACAACTGTTACAAACTGCTGCTGCTTTCCAATTCAGCAACATTGATGTGGGACATTAATTTTTTGGACGTAGTCCTCTGACAATACACCTGAATACTACACCGAAAGCAGCAGGTAGAGAGTCCTCTTCTCCGACCCACTTTGAGCATCGTCGGCAATTAGGATAAATTTGCTAGGAAATGTTACAAAGTAAAATAATCACAATTTAACTTGGTAGCAAACCACCACCTTATGGCACGCCCATTTATATGCAAATATAACGCTAGAGTCAAGTCGTGCTGATACTCTGGGCTGGCACTGGAGTGGAGTGGAGCGGAATGGATTTTATGATAGCCACCGCCGACTGACGTTACGAGTCGTTATGCACAGCAAATGACATTAAAATCATTTGTTCTTCCACAGATGAGCCACCAACGCACTCACTCATTTAATGACTTAATTTCGCACTCATCCGAGTGAAAAATTGGACGAATGAACTTTTTTTTTGCGGTCGCATTAAGTGCAGCAGTATGGCTTTAATGTTGAAGTGAGTTCAATGCAGAGACATCGCACTATTTTCGACTGCAGAAGCGACCATGTGATAAATACTGGTATGATTGAGCTTGTTATTGCTCTCGATTTACACTCAATTGCTTGCCATGCTTCAATAATAAACAAGTAATCAGTACTGCAGTCGTCAGCAGATTTCAACACTTCTCTTTGAAGTTCACCTAAAAATATATGCACTACATGACAATCCGCTAGACAAGTCAGTCCATGAGCCTCAACATCCACGCTTTTTCATATATTTTCCATTTCCGACGTTTTACAGTTTTCTTAAATATGTTATATATGGTATGCTAAGGCTCGCTTTATCAAAGCTAACAAATACTCCCCCAAGCCCACACACAATTAGCAACTCATGAGGAATAGAAAATTTTCCAGCGATTAATTTTTATAGATTATTATTTTCAAATATTAAACAGTGCTGAGTTGCCGAAGCCGGAGGTGAGCATTTTAATGCTAAACATTTGCTGAGCAGCAACATTTTTTAATGGTGCATAATTTCAGGCGCTTTCGCTTTTGTTTTCTGTCTAATATCATGCGCAATGGTGCTTCGTGTAATGGCTGGCGGGGGGGATTAATCACGATGCCGTGTGCGATATTTAAAAATTGAAAATTGTGCTTTGAAATTTATTCGCCACAGCATAATAAACTCGTAAAAAAGGAGAATGGAAATTAAACCACAAAAGCTGGCAAGGATAAGAGGCAAAGCAGCGCAAAAGAGAAAAATGCAAATGTGTTGGTGTGCAAATTATGGTTTAACACCTCATTGAACTTTGCGGCGGTGTTTGGGGCAAATTTGAATTTCATATTCAAATTAGTTTCCTTATGAGAATACCGAGGGAGCGATGAAGGGCGTTTGATAATGATAATTATTCTATTTGAATTTTGTAAAGTTAATTTTATCCATTGTTGAAGAGCACTGTCGTATTTTGCAAAATATCACATTCATTTGTGACATTTCAATGAAATAAAAAGAGAATTTTTTTTACTCCTTTGGAGTTACCAAACAATTGTACACATTCCTTATGAACTCTTATGACTCTGAAAACTTCCTTTGTGACCATAATGTAGTACTAATTTTATGTGACAATAATGTAGTACTAATAGTAACTATAATAAATAATAGCTCTAAATTTAGTACGAAGAGGAATTTGTCATTGCTACTACTACTAACAGTGATATCTGAAAATGGATATATAATACTCATAGGGTTGAAGTTAATGGAGTAATTTTATTATTTATAATTTGATTTATTATAATTTATCCCTGGGGCTTTCTAGAGATTCAATGTGCACAGTTAATGCGGACCCCAAATTCATACTTATATGGACTAATTAGAATAAACTGATTTTAAAGGCGTTAAAAACTAAACCTATAGAGAAAAAATTTGTTAAACGTTGTTGTCCCGATTCATTACAGATTGAAAATCCGACTGTTCTAGTATCTAAATGCATTGTCTATGCTTGTGTTGTTTTTTTGTAGTTGTACAAGAATATAATTCCGTTGGAATTGGTAAACTTTTCAGACTGAAAATAGAGGAACCTTGACAAACAAAATTTAATTGCAAATGAAGCTGTTTTCCTAAGCTTCTCTTTTTGTAAAACTCAACATTTTATTGCATACTTTTAGGATCCCATTTGGATCGAATGTTTTTGAAAAGAAAAGCTTATAAGCAAACCAAAATCTTCAATTATAAGCATAATTATATAAATGTAAATAAATATAATTAAATGGGAATTGGAAAATTTATAAATTAGACATAATTATGAACCAAATAAACATACTGTTACAAAATTGCCCTCTTGACAATTTACTCTAACTCTCTGTACTCGGACTCGTACCACTGGATTGTGTAGTAATCAAACAATCGCTGGTTAAATTAAAATAATTAGCTTTATTTAACTATTACAATTTACACATTTAATATTAGGCTTAAAGTTTACTTCTTTATAATTTGTACTTTATTTCACAAACCATTAGTCACTTTATTTACTAATTAATTTCATCACTTTACACAATTACAAATACTGCTAATACTGCTGCTTCGATTAAAATGCCTGATGTACACACTGTTACGGTCTCTGATCTACTGCATTCGCCTTTGAACAGTCTTGTCGCTTTTATAGTTTTCGAATGGTTGGAGTAGAAAATTCTACGCTATTCTCGTATTTTCTAGAAGTTTCTATCCACTTCGACAGAAGTCGAGAATATTCTTTTTGATATTACCGACAGATGGTTCTTGAATAAGCTTTTATTCGAATAGTTCGCATCTTGACTCACAGGGGGCACTCATTCTCCAGATGGGATCCTAAAAGTATGCAATCCCGTTTCACTGATATGCAATCACGTTTCACTGCCCTCCGATTAATCTTGTTCGTCCCGAACAAGGATAGTACTGCAACCTTTATAAGGAGATAACCTCTCTAAATGAACGACTTTCATTTTGCTCCTGGCATTTCTCCCCAACTGGATGCGGTATACTACATCGTTGAGCCGCTTTATCACCTTATAAGGGCCTTCCCAGTGTGTTGGCAGTTTTGGCGATAATCCCTTTTTCCTTTGCGGATTATAAAGCATAACTAGCTGCCCTTTCTGAAATCCCTTGGAGTTTGCTCGTAGATCATATCTGGCTTTCATTTTATCACTCATCAGTTGTGTGCGCTTTCTGATGGTTCCATGAATTTCATTCAGCTGTCTTCGTTTGTCAGCTACATAACTGCTACATGAAACTTCCGTAGATGAGTAGGCACCGAATTTCAGATCTGCAGGTAATCTTATGTCACAACCGAAAATAGCCTTAGCTGGTGTTGTAGATGTTGTATCGTGAGTTGCCGATCGGTATGCCATTAAGAAGAGGGGTATGTGTTGGTCCAAATTTTTCTGGTTTCTGTCCACGACTTTCCTTAAGTGTTCCTCAAGCGTACGATTAAATCTTTCAACCATTCCATCAGATTGTGGGTGTAAAGGGGTTGTACGGGTTTTGCGTATGCCCATCAATTCACTCACTTCCCTGAATATTGTTGACTCGAAATTTCTGCCTTGATCCGAGTGCAACTCGAGGGGAGCTCCGAATCTGCTGACCCAATTATTGATAAATGCATCTGCAACGGTCTTAGCTTCTTGATCGGGAATGGGATATACTTCTGGCCATTTACTAAAATAGTCGATTACGACGAGAACATATTTGTTGCCGGAATCACTAATTGGAAACGGGCCTGCTATGTCCATTGCAATACGCTCAAATGGCGCTCCCACGTTGTATAAATGCATCTTCCCCTGACTACAGCTCGGTCCCTTGGCAGCGGTACACTTTGCACAAGCACTAATCCAGTCAACTACCGATTGGTGGCAACCAACCCAATAAAATCGTGTTTAAATTTTCTCGACTGTTTTTTTTATTCCCAAATGTCCTCCGTTTGGCCCACTATGGCCTTCCTTGAGAATTTCGCTTATTCTTGCCTTGGGTACCACAATCAAGTTCTTCGTGGTTTTTCAATCTTCGCTCTCCCGCAGGCGGAATAGGCATCCATCTTGCAGCTTTAAGCTCTTCCATTGAGCCCAATATGCTTTAGTTATGGGACTTTCAGTCGAGATTTCTTTCCAATCAGGTCGTTTTCCTTTATTCTTACTTGATACGATTTTTGCCAAACTTGGGTAATTTCGTTGTTCTTCTTTTATCCTTTCCGCTATCCATTCATCGTCTGGTAAAATAGCCATTAAGCGCACATCGACTACTCCTTCTTTCCCTTCAGCTTTAGAACAGTGCTTACATTCCATACTGCAAGGACGTCACGATAGTGCATCAGCATTCCCGTGGCTTCCACCTCTGCGATGTTCGATTGTGAAATCGTGGCTTTGGAGTCTCTCAATCCATCTCGCCACTTGACTTGCGGGATTTTTGAACTGTAATAGCCAGCGCAAAGCAGCATGAACTTTTGTCCATACAAGTACTTGTTAAAGTGCTTCACGCACTGCATAACCACCAAAAGTTCTCTCCGTGTTACACAGTAATTTCGCTCTGGCTTTGATAAGATATTGCTGAAGTAGGCTATTACTCTTTCATGTCCGTCAATAACTTGCGACAGGACAACTCCAATCCCGAATCCACTTGCATCTGTATCCAAAATAAATTTTTCGCCAGGTACTGGATACGCAAGGATCGGAGCTGTACACAATAGCTCTTTCAATCTATTGAGCTTTTCCGCTCAAAAGGACAATTTTTCCTCGTTAATGCATGCAGACTACCAGCCACGTCTGCGAAGCCTGGAACAAAGCGTCTGTAATAGGTGCAAATACCCAAGAAGCTGCTTAGCTCATGCAAACTAGTTGGTCTTGGCCACTCCCTTACTGAGTCTATCTTATCTGGATCAGTGTGTACTCCTTCAGGTGTGACTTTATGTCCAAGATACTTTACTTCTTTCTTGAAGAACGAGCATTTCTCTGCGCTCAGCTTCAACCCTGAAGCTCCTAATCGCATCAATACTTCTTCCAAATTCTTCAAGTGGTCCTCGAAGTCCTTTCCCATAACGATGATGTCATCTAAGTACACCAGACACGTTTTCCAGTGGATACCCTTTAGCACATGTTCCATTAGGCGTTCAAATGTAGCTGGAGCATTACACAGACCGAATGACATCACCAAAAATAGCCATAGTCCATCACCGGCATTGAATGCAGTCTTTTCCTTGTCTTGTTCGTCGACTGCCACTTGCCAATATCCGCTTTGTAAATCCAGCGTTGAGAACCAATTTGAAGCAGAAAGTGTGTCCATCGTATCGTCGATTCGAGGTAATGGATAACTATCTTTCTTCGTTACCTCATTTAGTTTACGATAATCTACACAGAAACGTTTGGAGCCATCCTTCTTCTTGACTAATACCACTAGAAAACTCCATGGGCTCGCTGGTGGCTCTTTGACGTTGTTCTGATGCATTTCCTTCAGCAATACATTCACCTCTTCTCTCTTTGCCAGAGGTACTCTTCTTGACGCTTGACGAATGGGTTTGGCATCACCAGTGTTGATTGTGTGATTCACCATCTTTGTTCTGCCTTCGTTTTTACCCTTTTCAGCAAATACTGACCAATGTCTTGCCAAAAGTTGGCTGGTAGTCTTCCTCTGCTCTGTGGATAAGTCTTTGGTCCATTCTTTCGTGAGATCGTCGAGTACCTTTTTATCAGCTGGTATCTTCATTTTTGTGTCTCGCGGCTGGCTTTCACAGTTTACAATTGCCGAAATTGCCCGGCAATTTCCAATTATCTGTCCCTTCTCTATGGTTTTAGCGGAATTTTCCAGATTGACCACTCTTACTGGCACTATTCTGGTCTGCTGTTCTTCTACGAGGGTTTTTCCAATTATGATGTCATCCAGTACGAATTTTTCATCAGTCCCCACAACCCACAACTTGTTCTTCTCCACAACTCCGTCCATTTGGGCCCATATGACTGCCTCTGACTTTGCTGGGATTTTTGTCCGCCGCGATACAATGGCTTGTCGGATACCTCCATACTTATCCTCACCAACGGATAACGGTATATCGGTGTTCGCATACTTCAACATTCGGCATGTCAAATCTAGGGTGAATCCATTCCGAATCATAAAATCCACACCTAAGATTAATTCGTCCACAATATCCGCAACTACAAACTCGTGCGTCACTGTTGTGGTGCCGATAGTTATTTTCCGTGTAACTTTTCCCAGTACCGGTGCATCATCTCCAGTTGCCGTACGCAATCTTATTCCCTGAAGCGGCTCGATTCCCTGAACGAGATCCCTTCTAATTATGGAATGTGATGCACCCGTATCCAATGTTACCACGATTTTTCTTCCATTTACTACGCTGTCGACAGTTAGGCTGATGATTTTCCGTGCCATCTGAGAAACGAAGATTCTGGGGCTACATATTGTGGGAGTCAGATCAAGCCCCTCGGGACTGACTCCATCTAGTTTGTCGACGGCTTTTCAACATTTTCTGATTCCCTACTTTGGAATCTGACTTGCTTTGGAGGTCTTACCGGTGAGCGTGATTTAGAACGTTTCCGTCTTGATTGGCAATTACGGGCCATGTGTCCGACCTCTCCGCAGGTGAAGCATTTGCCCGTGAAACTTTGGCCGCTTTCGACTTGTACCTGACGGGCTCTGTATACTGGCTGGCACACCAAGGCTGCTCTCTCTAAAGTTAAAGCGCTAGCTACTGTCTCCATATATGTAGCTTTCGGATTAGTTATTGCAGAACGCTTTATCTCCGCATCGCGAATGCCATATACGAAGGTGTCCATCATACACCTCTCAGTGATCTCTCCTGGGTAGGCAAGATGAGCCAACCGTCCCACTTCCGCCGCAAACTGTTGTAGAGACTCACCACTCTTCTGTACCCATGTTCGTAGCTCTAATTGGTACATCTGCTTCCGGTGTTCACTACCATACTTGCGCTGAACGGCATTCATCAAGCTTTCATAGCAGTCTCGCTCACTTTCTGAGATAGTTTGAAGCACATCAGCGGCAGCATCATTCAATGAAACGGTTAATGCAGCCACTTTTTCGCGAGCACTCCAACCATTTGTGCTAGCGGTAGTCTCAAACTGCATTCTGAACACGCTAAATGTCATGGTTCCATCATAGGTAGGAGGCTTCAGTTTTATTGAGGATAAAGTTGGAATAGGCAATGCACCTTCCTGTAGTAGGTGAATTCTTTGCTCTATTTGTTGCTGAAATTCGTTCTGCCTTTGTACTACAGATTTTTCGAGCGATTCTTGCCGTGTCTCAATTTCACAAACCTTCCTGTCTACCATCTCGGACATTTGTTTCATCTGCTGTGAGTTCTTTTCCACTAGTTGAGTAAGTCGTATTTCACTCTGCTGTAACTGTTCTTTGACATCCTCTCTGACTGCTTGTTTGAGCGATTCAGCACTCTTTTCTACGTCCGCTCTGACGGATGCAACACTCTTTTCGACGGTTTGAGCATTTTGTTGTAACTGCTGCTGCATCCTCTCTTCGGCTGCTTGAGAATTTTGTTGTAACTGCTGCTGCATTTTTCATCTCGCTGCTGCATCTTTTCATCTCGCTGCTGCATATCCTGTTTGAAGGATTGCATTGCCCCGATGAGTACGCTCAAGTCAAAGTTGCCCGTGTTAGTTTCTTGCGGTTTCTCTTCGTATCGAGATGTCGTTGCCTCTTCACATTGGAATTCATGCTCATCGACATACGAGTATATACCCTGCTCCTCTAAAGCGCTTCTTAATCGCACCTGCAGCTCCGCTTTAAGCCCTTGTGTTTGCAAATTTAAGCGCTCAAGCTCCTTCTTGAGCTGCTCCAATCTCAGTTTTTCAAATTTAACCATTGTTTATTATAGATACACAATCCCACTTCTGACACCAATTGTTACGAAATTGCCCTCTTGACAATTTACTCTGCTACAAAATTGCCCTCCTGACAATTCCTCTAACTCTCTGTACTCGGATTCGTACCACTGGATCGTGTAGTAATCAAACAATCGCTGGTTAAATTAAAATAATTAGCTTTATTTAATTATTGCTATTTACACTTTTAATATTAGGCTTAAAGTTTACTTAGTTATTATTTGCGCTTTATTTCACAAACCATTAGTCACATTATTATACTACTGCTTTGATTATAATGCTAGATGTACACACTGTTACGGTCTCTGATCTACTGCATTCGACTTTGAACAGTCTTGTCGCTTTTATAGTTTTCGAATGGTTGGAGTAGAAAATTCCACGCTATTCTCGTATTTTCTAGAAGTTTCTATCCACTTCGACAGAAGTCGAGAATATTCTTTTTGATATTACCGACAGATGGTTCTTGAATAAGCTTTTAATCGAATAGTTCGCATCTTGACTCACAGGGGGCATTCATTCCCAAACTCAGATGGGATCCTGAAAGTATGCAGTCACATTCACTGTGCTATCACGTTTCAATACGATTATTATAGAACAACGCATTTTACGGTTTCTGTACCACGGCAAATCAAATGAACACTTGATTAACCAGGGAGCAATTATTAAGTGGCCGCAGGGGATCACTCATCTTTATCTTTTTTGACGTTTGCTAAATTTTCCATGTTGAAAATTTCAAAAGAAACTAAAATAGCCAATCAAATATTGATGGGTTTTAAAAGATGCTGAAAATTACTCTATAATGCTTTTTCATTATCTGATTTACAGATTTTTTTTCAATTCATCAGATCGAACTATAACTGCCACTCCAACAAATAACCATAAATCATAATTAGGTTCCTATAGAAGATTCATAAACGCAATTTCACAGATCGGTTGAGAGTACTTCTATTACACACCACACAAAAAATGGGCGGGTTATTTTCAGACATATGGCCACTATTGACATATTTTTATAATTTACGACCCATACACAATTTCCGGTCGAAGTTTATTTTTAGTACGTATATTAGCACTACAAAGCCATACACAATTAATGGGGTCGATCAGATAAAGGACACGCCTCCCTCCCATATAATGAACTTTGTAATTCATAATACAAAAGAAAGCTACTAAAGTCACTTAGCTATCAGTCAGCTAAGAAATGTTTGTATCTTTAAATTAAAAGGTCACTCCAAATATTACAACACAATATATTACAACTGCTCACACAATATATTACAACTACGGAGTCAGAAAATACGTTTAATATCAGATTACCAACAGGGAGAATTGCTTCAGTAACTACCAAAACAATAACTAAGCCAAGGAGATCAACTTCTGTTAGTCCCACAAACACTTCCGGGAGCGTTTATAACATCAACACCTACAATGACAAATTCTCATGGTACCTTAAACACTCATTATGGTAACGAGATAGAGCAGGTAAGGCAATTGTATTTTGCATTTGCATTTATAGAAAAGGTGGAAGAATTTACAGAAGTTTAAGGCCGTAACCCAGGGATATTAACTCGTACTATGTGCCAGCTACTATCGGACAAGGCATTGATTTCTTACGGTTCTTCCTTTCCCCGCAATATTATGAGGACTTGGGGGACGAGATCCGACGTCGCTTACAAAAGGCTAAATGGTCATTCCAAGACCATCTAGTAGTAGTTCAAGAGTTAATAAGGTGTGGACATTATAAAAACAGAAGAAAGAAGGCTGTTAAGAAATTACTTACCGGAATACCGATCCTCAGATCTTAGAGATCCAAATAAATCAAAAGACAGTACAACAGGGTGCTGTTTTTTGTAGGAGTGTGGCCGTCGTTGCATGAGAAGCAGATAATGATGTCGGATAACTTCGGGAAACGCACAAAAGTCCCTCTAGTAGTTAGTCAGGATAAGTCCACCACTAAATGGATCTCCAGCACCATAGGAAAATGTACGCAAATACAATCTATATTGTATAGCTACAATAGTCGGGAACGGAGAAAAGTCGGGGGCAACTGTAGGCAACCATGAGTTTCGTATATGGGACATTTCAATGAATATCGGCATCAATGTACAATGTCAACATACGAAGCATTGGATGTGGACGTTTATTTTTCAAATAAACAGCACAGAATGCCATTTCACACACATATATGAATGCGCGGGATGACATGACACCTTATATTTTATGGAGGCAGTAGGAACGACTACAAGTTGTGGAGGATTATAACCGGCGACAAGACCATGCAAAACATGCAGCACAGATAAATAAGCAAAATGAAGACAAGAATATTAATAACTTTCTGAAAAAGTGCTTCTTTCCCCGGAGTTTTAAACAAGAGATGTATTCAGCCTTGCACCAATAGTGTTGATGAAAGAGAAAATAAGACAATGAGAATTTGCTTTGAATACAGCCAATTGAGCCGAAAATCTATTCCTGATGCCTACCCTCTACGAAGAATACACCATACACTTCCGCGATGCAAAATATATAGCAGTTTAGAATTTAGAACGGGACTAACCAATTTACTCTGAGAGCAAACTGAATGCTGCTTTGCCAGGATTGGAGCTCTACCAATGCAAGGTTCTGGCGTTTAGATTACTTTCGGTCCCGGCAGTAATTAATTCAGTACACGACCCTCATACTTTCGCCTACCTGGACGACATAATTGTGACAAGAAAATTACTGCAGGACCATATAAAGAACCTTAGAGATGTTCTACACAGCTTCCATTCTGCAAGCCTGAAGATCAGGAGCAGTCCGAATCCTTCAAAAAGAAAATCAAATATCTTGGTCAAGTAGTAAGCGATTAAGGGTTAAGCATATATTAGGAGCAGTGTGAAAAGCTGCAAGTTAACCAGTCTCAATTGATTCCATTGGGGAATGAGTGGAAAGATAGGTTAGACCATTGCAAGAGATTACGCCAATCCCACCCACAACTAGTAATAACGAGCTGGGCACTACCATTACCAAAGTCGATAACCATATCCATTGCAGATGAGGACATCACCATAGAGGGGAAAGTCCCAGTAGTATTTACATACCCCTTGAATAGTGGAGTAGCGGTACGAATGATTGTCATCCTAATCCATTTTAATATGAAATGGCACCTGGGGAATGTGGCCTAGCCAGAGCGGCGGCAGAGCACCTTGATATTCCGCTGATATTTCTTTACCCAACTGAGAGATTGGGAAGACACAATGTAGAGGAGACAAGCGAAAGTAAGCAGGATCAGCAACAGGACGGGATGGGTAGATGTCTTTATAAAAAAAAGATTGAACTGGGCTGTTAGAATAACACGAAGCGATTCAATGTCATTCAATGCAAATAACAAGCCACACCGCAAATAGATTTACCATAACAAGATACTGGTTAAGAGTGTGGCCTATTCATCTTACGATTTTTTGAAGAGTTTATGAGGAATCCAATTACAGCCTACGACTGCCGCTCACAAGATATATAAATTTGGTTTCAGTCCGAACGCAAACTTGTGAAGATGATACGTGCTGACGCCAGCTGTAACGGAACCAGCAGCAGTGACAGCAACGCCGGCAGCAGCAGTATCAGAAGTAGCAGCGACAGTGAATCCCAAAGCGATTGTGACAACACCAAAGATCATACGAAGGAAACATCCGAAAATAGAACCAGTGGTGGAAATAGGAATATTGATTGAACTGGGCTGTTAGAATACCACGAAGCGATTCAATGTCATTCAATGCAAATAACATGCCACACCACAAAAAGATTTACCATAACAAGATACTGGTTAAGAGTGTGGCCTATTCATCTTACGATTCTTTGAAGAGTTTATGAGGAATCCAATTACCAGCCTACGACTGCCGCTCACAAGATATGTAAATTTGGTTTCAGTCCGAACACAAACTTGTGAAGATGATACGTGCTGACGCCAGCTGTAACGGAACCAGCAGCAGTGACAGCAACGCCGGCAGCAGCAGTCTCAGCAGTAGCAGCGACTGTGAATCCCAAAGCGATTGTGACAACACCAAAGATCACACGAAGAAAACATCCGAAAATAGAACCAGTGGTGGAAATAGGAATATTCACGTTATACCACCAAAATTCGTTTCGGGGTAAAACAAATTCAGTGCGGTAAATAAGATAATAGGAGCAAATGCAACTCAAGTGCATAGTGAGCTGCTGGACCGGATCTTCCGACGGGCCAACGAGTCAGCTATTCGTGGGTCCGAAAGCTCCATCCGGTATAAAACAAGAGACTATCAAGTGGTTATTGGCACCGCTGGAATCAAGATTCTGTGCCGTATCAGGTTTATACAATTTATATACACGAGTATGAGCTCTATAGAATTAGGTTACGTTAACCTGGTAGCTTGCGAGTTACGTAAATTCCACTCGGAGGCCCATTGGCCCATTGTGATACCTGTTTTTAAGGGGAAAATACTCCCCCTCCCCTTTCTCTCAAAAGCCCTCAGCTCCCCGTGATCTTAAACTAGCTAGAAGCTCTTTTTAAGTTGAGAATATCAGTTAGTTTCAGCTCGACTAATTCTTGTAGCTTCTCAAAGAAGGCCAAGCCCATATACCTGGCTCGCCTCCTCTGAAAACTCGGGCAATCACAAATCAGATGTTTCACCGATTCCTCTCTCTCCTCCTCCTCCTCATACTGATCCAAAGAAGTATGCAAGACCCATTTTGGCTCAGTTTTGGCCACATGTATCGAGATGTCGACAGTCAGAGGTCAAGTATCACCGTTCATTCGTTAATCTTTTTACAGTGCTTTCGATCTTGATTGTGAACTCCACGAGAAGTGGAAGTATGTCCTCCACCTGTCTCTTTTCCGGCAGTTCGGATCCGAGTCTGCCATATTCGTCAGCTTTTTCGTTCCCAGGGAAACCCCGATGTCCAGGGACCCAGCATAGCTCTATCTAGTGATGTTTGATCGCAAATAGTGATTTCCTGTAGTGTTCTACATACTTAGATTTCACAATATTAGTGTTTAGCGCATTAATCGTTGCTTCATTTTATACCCAGATGATTATTGCCGAGGGATTATTGCTCCCAAACTCTTATCATTTGTGCAGCTTTGTCAATGGCATTGATCTCAGCCTGAAACAAGCTACATATATCTAGTAGTCTAAAGGAGCGTTTAATTTCGAGTTTGTCCGAATAGACTCCCGCACCTGTACCCGTGTCCCTCTGTGACCCGTCAGTGAAAATGGTCAGGTCATTTCCCTCAAGGATTGTCCCTGCTTCTCATTCCCGCCTTGTTGGAAAGTTAATGTGGTTTGTGTTAAAATTTATCTTGGGTGTTCTATAATCCGTGTCTTTGTGACTGAGATTTCTGTCTATTTTCTGCAAAATAGAGCAGTGTCTTGACAAATTACGCAGCTTGCCGCATTCCCTAATTCTAAGAATTAAAAAGCACATAGACCTCTCCTTCACGTTTCTCTTCCATGAGAGCTTGGAGTCGATGATGACACGCAAGTATTTCGCCTCCTTCACAAGATTTAGTGTAGTACCACCGACCGAACGATGGTAGAATGAACACTGGTATCTTGTATTTGCTAGTAAACAAAACTAGAACCGTCTTATCAGGATTAAACCCAAGACCATTTCGTTTTGTCCATCCCTCCAAATTACTAAGTGCAGAGTGCATCATTTCACGGATTATGGGAATACATTTTCCTTTTATCTTGATTACAACGTCATCCGCATAAGCAACTACGTTTATCCTAGCTCTTTCTAACCTGGTGAGAATTTCGATAATAACAAGGTTCCACAGAATCGGTGATAAAACACCGCCCTGTGGAGTTCCTCATGTAACTGCATTCCTATTAGTTGAAAGACACAGAAATGAGTTGATTCTATGTTCCAACATATTGTTGATCCATTAAACCATCTTGTCATCTGCTCCAATACGCTCCAGTGCCGAACTTATTGACTTAAGTTCCAAATTATAGAAGGCATCCTCAATATCTAGAAAGACGCCTAAAACATAGTCTCTCACATCAAAACCTGTTTCAAGGTAACTGACCATTTCATGCAGAGCAGTTTCCACTGATCTACCTTTAAGATAGGCGAGTTGTGCTTCGCTAAAGTGAATACCAACCAGCCTTTCCAGTGTTTTTAATAGAAATGACGAAAGACTGATTACCTGCCTTGGGGAGAAAATCGACCCTTACCTTGTGAGGAGCAAATTTTAGGCGTTAATTTGCCCCTACATATTTAGTTTTGCCATAACGCCCCAAACGTGTATATTTAAAATAGGGGACAAGTGCTTAAACAACCAACCCTAAAATATATACGTTAATAGTCCTAAGACTTTGGCACCTCCCACTTTCATGGCTAAAACCACACACACAACCGCCATCATATTTAGTGCAGCAGCCATCATACAAGTGAGTCTAAGACACCTCCCACCATAGTAATGCTACCAACAACAAGTGTTATACTCTGCGTTGGGAGGACAGAAGACACAGCCACAATTAAGTCAGACAATGGAACCCTGTGATAAGCGACGAAAAACATGCAACGAAGTCAACAACGCAAGATAACACAGGAGAATATCACACAAACAATTGTGCAACCGGCTGACCACAGTTAAAATAATATGAAAGTACAACCATAGTGCCCAACGCACTGATATGAATTTACAACAACAGTGCCCAACGCAATGTTAGAAATTTACAAGAGATCGCGACAGAAGTTGCCGACTGCATTAGTTCGGAAAATAACCCACTAACAACACCCAAAAACGAAGGCCAAGCACAAAGTGGAACACGACAGACCGATCGCTAAGCACACCAACAGGCCGGACAAAGCATAAAGACGAGAAGCAGAATTAAATATCCAATATTTAATATTTTTAAATATTTTATGCCATCGATAGAAAATATCAACAAAGTGCTGAAGGTGGCCGAAGGACAAATAGCAACAACAACAAACAACACAAGGAACAACAACAAGGTAAATCATCACGACAACAACACAATATTGAAGGTGGCCCAAGGGCAAAAACTTACAAGAACAATAGCGAGAAAACAACAACACTGTGCTGAAGGTGGCCCAGGGTCAAATTCAAACGAGAAGAACAATGCGGGAAACCGCAGCAACATGCCACAACAAACTACAGTTCCCACACAACAACAACTATTGGATGATCTACACTAAACCTGGAGCATAAAAGCAGGAGCAACTGGCAACCCAGACTCTTTCTTTCATTCGGCATCAGGCAGACGAGGCGCTCTTTCTTTCATTCGGCATCAGGCAGACGAGACGCTCTTTCTTTCATTCGGCATCAGGCAGTCGAGACGCTCTTTCTTTATTTCGGCATCAGGCAGACCAGACGCATCGTACTAAACAGAAGCTAGGGGAATCTAGAGGAGATTATGGTTTATAATCGATTCTCAGCTAGAAACCCACACTGACAAACGCAACAGAAGCTAGGGGAATCTAGAGGAGATTATGGATTATAATCGATTCTCTGCTACAAACCCACACTGGCAAACGCAACAGAAGCTAGGGGGACATAGAGTTCAACTGTGTCCGTATTTAAGTTTAGTAAAAATAATTGTATCAAGTAGTTAGTCTTTTTTTAAAATTAATAAATAAATAAAATAATTAAATCAACGTAAACAAGCTTTGAATACTTTAGAGATTTTCTGTAAACGACTCCTGGAAATCCGGCGAGCTTACCCCGGCGAAAACGAGTCGTTACAGTGGCGCCCGAGCAGGGACTCTCAGAATAAAAAGAGTAAATGCAACAAAGTTATATTATCCAACCCACGTCCCATCACCAGAGTCTGACACAGGATGGGAAAGACGAGTTGGGTGTACAACGTGCGAAAACACCAACTGGTAGTCTGTTGTGTCGAGTTTGGCCTAGAGGCCACGGGCACAGTGGAAGAGCTACGAAAGAGGCTTGCGGAGTTCATCACCGACACAGAGATGACTCTAGACCAGGAGGTTCGGCTGGCATAGCTACAGGCCCGACTCACGAGGAGTTTGTCGCCAGGACCCAGTCCACACTTGAGAGCTAGCCCCAGCGTAGAAAGACCTATGAGCCCCGGAGCATCGACAGCCACGAAGAAAGACACGCTATGGGCAGCCGGAAATGTTCCAGCTGTATATGATACCGCGTTCCAGACAGTAGTCCCCGAAGTCTCGCGAAGCGGGATAGCCATCTACTCGGCAGTCATCGACCACGTTAGGAAATGGTCCTTGAAATATGATGGAGGGCATGACCCGATAGCTTTCATAGAGCGAGTGGAAGAATTATCGGAAGTCTATGGACTAAACAAGCACATGCTGCCTCGAACTATACCAGAACTCCTAAAGGAGCGTGCTCTGCTCTGGTATAGAAACAACAACCGAGCATGGGTTGATTGGGTTTTATTCAAAAAGGACTTCTTGAAGCTTTTCCTACCCACCAGGTACTTCGAAAAGCTGGAGGATGAAATTCGCCAACGACGGCAAAACCCACGTGAACACTTCAAACAGTACGTGGTAGAACTTCAAAACCTGATGGGTCACGGAGGCCCAGAAATTAGAACGAATCTTTCGCAACAGCCTAGAGGAATACCAGTGGTATGTTCGTCGAAAGGATTTCGATACGGTGGAAGAATTGGTGGAAATGGCGGAAGACCTCGAGGGCATACGTGGTGACAGCGAAACTTCACGAGCAGCACGACCACCACCATCGCCACCACGACCACCACCAACACGCCACGAGATACAACCACGGGTCGAGCGCATGTCCCCATGCGAAACCAGAAACCGATAAGTAGCACCGGCCAACTGTACCAACAAGGTGGTACCTATAAATCCACGAACAGCATGCAGAAGATGTGGTCAGTCTGATCACATAGCGCGACACTGCCGCAATGCCCAAGTACTTTTCTGTTGGGAGTGCGGTAGGAGAGGAACTAGAACAGTTGAATGCTGTAGGACGGTAGGGGGAAACGAGCGGGGCTGCCGCCAGCAACGAGGCATGGACCAGCCCACGGACAACAAGCCTCAAACGCAGTAAGTGCACTACGCTACGATGGACAGTGTATCTGTGTCACCATTTTTTTTTTTTTTTTTTTTTTTTAATATCCAAATATTTTATTGCAATCTGTTATATTCAATCACATTCAGCAATATTTAATAACTTAAGACTAATTTTTGTATTTACTGTCTTTTATGGACTACACCCAGTGGTGCAGCCATTGCCTATTAGCACAGGAGATCTGTTGTGGATTTTCTCTTCAGTCGGATGAAAGTGAAGGGGTTGGAAGTGAGTTCCGATATCAGTGGATTTGGGTGGACTAGGAGTCTCAGATTGTGCGAAGTAGAGAGCTTTTTTATTTCTTGAGCGACTGTAGGAACTTTGAGGTCACGATGGATTTGGTTGTTTGTGACATAATAGGGCGCGTTTACAATCATTCTTAGGGTCTTTGATTGGAATCTTTGAAGTATTTCAACATTGGAAGTTGCCGCAGTGCCCCACAGCTGAATACCGTATGTCCAAACTGGTTTTAAAATTGCTGAGTACAAGAGCAATTTGCTATCGATTGAGACTTTGGAGTTTCGATTCAAGAGCCAGTGTAGATTTCTGAGCTTTATACCGAGTGATTTTCGTTTTGTAAATATATGTGTTTTCCAAGTTAATCTTCTGTCGAGGTGCATCCCAAGGTATCTAGCCTCATTACATTGGGGTATATTTATGCCGTTGAATTTAACGGGTGGGCAGGTGTTTCGTTTGAGAGTGAATGTAACCTGGACTGATTTTGTTTCGTTCAACTTGATTTTCCATTTTTTTAGCCAGTCAGTAATTTTGTTTAGCCCACTCTGGATTTTAGAGGAAGCTGAGTGTGGGAGAGTGTCAACAGCTAAGACAGCAGTGTCATCTGCAAAGGTACCTATGGTGACTCCTTCAGCTGATGGTAAGTCGTACGTGTGAAGTAGATAAAGTATTGGGCCCATGACACTTCCTTGGGGTACGCCTGCTGAGCTTTCATGGAGCTCAGATTGTTCCTCACCTTGCTTTACGAAAAAATATCTATTTGTAAGATAAGACTTGATTAACACATAGTAGTTAATGGGGAGTGTAGTTTTTATTTTGTAAAGCAAGCCATCGTGCCAAACGCGATCAAATGCTTGCGAGATGTCAAGAAACGCGGCTGTACAATATTGTTTATGTTCGAATGCAGTGTGTATATACTCAACAATCCTATGAACCTGTTCGATTGTGCTGTGTTTTTTCCTGAATCCAAATTGATGATTTGGAATTAGCTTTCGCTCTTCTATAATTGGGAGTAGTCTTTTCAGGAAAAGGGTTTCCATGAGTTTAGAAGCAATCGGTAACAAGCTAATTGGGCGATACGATTCAACTTTATCAGCGCTTTTTCCGGGTTTGAGAATCATTTTTAATTGTGACACTTTCCATTGGGGAGGTATAAAGCCAGATGTTAGTACCGCGTTAAATAAGTAGGTAAGATATGTCACTCCTTCTTCTGGAAGTTGTTTTACTATTTTTCCAGTGATAAGGTCGTACCCAGGGGCTTTTTTAATATTTAGCTTATCAATAGCTGCTTTCACTTCAGATTTGGAAAATTTACGTATGGGTAGGTCCATCTGATGGGTATTACTCAGAACACTTTTCACTTCTTCTGTTGCACATGCTGGGGGCTCGATTTCCTGTGGGGTAAATACTTTTTTTAAGTGTCGGGCAAATGTGACTGCTCTTTCAAGGTCACTTTTAGCCCATTCGTTATTTTCCATTCGTAAAGCGGATTGGAACATTGTGGGTCTCTTTAGATTCCTAGTTGCTTTCCAGAGAGAGTATTTTGTAGCAGCTGTTGCATCGAGATTACTGAGGTAGTGATGGAGTTGGGTGTTTCGTTCGTTATTAAGGATCTCTTTAAGTTCTTTTGTAAGCGCATTTAATTTTTTCTTGTCCTCAGGATGTCTAGTTTGTTGCCACTTTTTTCTTGCATATCGCTTTTCTCTCAGTTTTTCTTTTATAGGTTTGGAGATGTTCGTTGATTTTCGCTCATTTAGTGTGGGGGTGGAGTCCCACGCAGCTTGTTGCAGGCAGTTGTTGAAGTGTTCAACAGCCGCAATGATATCTTCTTCAGATTTCAGTGATAGTTTTAAATCAATTGTGGAAGATACCATATATCGGAAGCGATTCCAATCAGTTTTGTGATTATGTAAGCTACATTGACTGGGAAGAAGGGCAAGATTGTTGTTAAGCTCGACGAGAACTGGAGAGTGGTCAGAAGACAGCTCAAAACATGGGCTACATTTAAGATCACTAAGCATGATACCTTTCGTCACACAGAAGTCAATCAAGTCGGGAATTTTTCTTACATCTGTTGGCCAGTATGTTGGTGTACCTGAAGAGACAGGGAGTAAATTTAATTTTCCAATGGCCGCATAAAGCTGTCGACCTTTTGGTGTAGTGAGACGGGAACCCCAGTATGTGTGATTTGCGTTATAGTCTCCTCCAGCTAGGAATCTATTGCCAAGGGTCTTAAAGAATTTCTCATACTCCTCCATTTTTATTGTGTGTTTAGGTGGGCTGTAGACAGCGGAAATTGTAATTGGCCCTTTCCAGTCATCAACAATTATATTCGTGGCTTGTATAGCTTCTGTGCGATAAGATATGCTCTCACAGTGTTTTATGTTATTGCGTATTAATATTGCTGAACCTGCATGAGCCTTATTATCTGGGTGCAGGGTGTGATAAAACTTAAAGTTCGGAATCTGAAAATGGCTTTTGTTGGTGAAATGGGTTTCAGATATTAGGAGTATATCTATTTCGTATGTTTTAAGGAATTTTTTAATTTCTAATAAATGTTTTGACAGCCCATTAGCGTTCCATAGAATGATTTTTATGGGATTGAGGATGAGCAATTCTTAGTCGTGAGGGTCACTAATAAGTTCATCATTGTTGTGATTTGTTGCATGACTTGCCGGAGTAGCATTATCATTTCTCGCATTTCGTTCGGAGCTTGGGTTTCTGCAGGAACAGTATTAATTGGTAGGGCCGTTGTGTTTTCATTAGTTGCTTGTGTTGAGTGTTTCAGTGCCTGAGCGTATGAAAGTACATTTTGAGTTTGTTTTGATGTACTGGGATTTACCAGAACTTCCTGTTGTTGAGTAGGATTCATGGGTAAATTGTCGTTTTTCCTTAATTGTGGGTATTTCATTTTCTGAAGATTTTTATAGACTAGCCGTCACCATTGGCACAGAAAACATCACGGCCACACTAGACACAGGCGCCACAAGGAGTTTCATCAGCGAGCGACTCATTTCCCATTTAGGTGCTACCACCGGTACAGTAAACTCTACATACACTAGAGCACGGATGGCGGATGGTCGAACAAGAGATATTACTCAAGCGTTTGTGACGTGTGTCAAGCTTGGAGGAAAGGTATGTCAGCTGGAGCTACTTAGCATGCCCGACTCCACCGACGACTTACTGCTCGGCCTGGACTTCATGACACAGAAAGGCCTATCCATGACATGTGGAGGCCAGGAAATCCAGCTAGGCCCCAAGACGGATGGTGTGCAATCACAAGTTACCGCATCGTGCACAACCATACGACATGAAGCCGCTACGGACGAATCAAAGATAAAACTGTTTCTGGCCACAGAGTTGGCTAAATTCACAGACGGGCCAAACGTGACCAATATCACAAGCCACAAAATAATGATGCGCGATGACCGACCCATCAAACAATGATACTACCCGAGAAATCAAATAAGCACACCAACAGGCCGGACAAAGCATAAAGACGAGAAGCAGAATTAAATATCCAATATTTAATATTTTTAAATATTTTATGCCATCGATAGAAAATATCAACAAAGTGCTGAAGGTGGCCGAAGGACAAATAGCAACAACAACAAACAACACAAGGAACAACAACAAGGTAAATCATCACGACAACAACACAATATTGAAGTTGGCCCAAGGGCAAAAACTTACAAGAACAATAGCGAGAAAACAACAACACTGTGCTGAAGGTGGCCCAGGGTCAAATTCAAACGAGAAGAACAATGCGGGAAACCGCAGCAACATGCCACAACAAACTACAGTTCCCACACAACAACAACTATTGGATGATCTACACTAAACCTGGAGCATAAAAGCAGGAGCAACTGGCAACCCAGACTCTTTCTTTCATTCGGCATCAGGCAGACGAGGCGCTCTTTCTTTCATTCGGCATCAGGCAGACGAGACGCTCTTTCTTTCATTCGGCATCAGGCAGTCGAGACGCTCTTTCTTTATTTCGGCATCAGGCAGACCAGACGCATCGTACTAAACAGAAGCTAGGGGAATCTAGAGGAGATTATGGTTTATAATCGGTTCTCTGCTAGAGACCCACACTGACAAACGCAACAGAGGCTAGGGGAATCTAGAGGAGATTATGGTTTATAATCGATTCTCTGCTAGAAACCCACACTGACAAACGCTACAGAAGCTAGGGGAATCTAGAGGAGATTATGGTTTATAATCGATTCTCTGCTAGAAACCCACACTGACAAACGCTACAGAAGCTAGGGGAATCTAGAGGAGATTATGGTTTATAATCGATTCTCTGCTAGAAACCCACACTGACAAACGCAACAGAAGCTAGGGGAATCTAGAGGAGATTATGGATTATAATCGATTCTCTGCTACAAACCCACACTGGCAAACGCAACAGAAGCTAGGGGGACATAGAGTTCAACTGTGTCCGTATTTAAGTTTAGTAAAAATAATTGTATCAAGTAGTTAGTCTTTTTTTAAAATTAATAAATAAATAAAATAATTAAATCAACGTAAACAAGCTTTGAATACTTTAGAGATTTTCTGTAAACGACTCCTGGAAATCCGGCGAGCTTACCCCGGCGAAAACGAGTCGTTACAGTGGCGCCCGAGCAGGGACTCTCAGAATAAAAAGAGTAAATGCAACAAAGTTATATTATCCAACCCACGTCCCATCACCAGAGTCTGACACAGGATGGGAAAGACGAGTTGGGTGTACAACGTGCGAAAACACCAACTGGTAGTCTGTTGTGTCGAGTTTGGCCTAGAGGCCACGGGCACAGTGGAAGAGCTACGAAAGAGGCTTGCGGAGTTCATCACCGACACAGAGATGACTCTAGACCAGGAGGTTCGGCTGGCATAGCTACAGGCCCGACTCACGAGGAGTTTGTCGCCAGGACCCAGTCCACACTTGAGAGCTAGCCCCAGCGTAGAAAGACCTATGAGCCCCGGAGCATCGACAGCCACGAAGAAAGACACGCTATGGGCAGCCGGAAATGTTCCAGCTGTATATGATACCGCGTTCCAGACAGTAGTCCCCGAAGTCTCGCGAAGCGGGATAGCCATCTACTCGGCAGTCATCGACCACGTTAGGAAATGGTCCTTGAAATATGATGGAGGGCATGACCCGATAGCTTTCATAGAGCGAGTGGAAGAATTATCGGAAGTCTATGGACTAAACAAGCACATGCTGCCTCGAACTATACCAGAACTCCTAAAGGAGCGTGCTCTGCTCTGGTATAGAAACAACAACCGAGCATGGGTTGATTGGGTTTTATTCAAAAAGGACTTCTTGAAGCTTTTCCTACCCACCAGGTACTTCGAAAAGCTGGAGGATGAAATTCGCCAACGACGGCAAAACCCACGTGAACACTTCAAACAGTACGTGGTAGAACTTCAAAACCTGATGGGTCACGGAGGCCCAGAAATTAGAACGAATCTTTCGCAACAGCCTAGAGGAATACCAGTGGTATGTCCGTCGAAAGGATTTCGATACGGTGGAAGAATTGGTGGAAATGGCGGAAGACCTCGAGGGCATACGTGGTGACAGCGAAACTTCACGAGCAGCACGACCACCACCACCGCCACCACGACCACCACCAACACGCCACGAGATACAACCACGGGTCGAGCGCATGTCCCCATGCGAAACCAGAAACCGACAAGTAGCACCGGCCAACTGTACCAACAAGGTGGTACCTATAAATCCACGAACAGCATGCAGAAGATGTGGTCAGTCTGATCACATAGCGCGACACTGCCGCAATGCCCAAGTACTTTTCTGTTGGGAGTGCGGTAGGAGAGGAACTAGAACAGTTGAATGCTGTAGGACGGTAGGGGGAAACGAGCGGGGCTGCCGCCAGCAACGAGGCATGGAGCAGCCCACGGACAACAAGCCTCAAACGCAGTAAGTGCACTACGCTACGATGGACAGTGTATCTGTGTCACCATTTTTTTTTTTTTTTTTTTTTTTTAATATCCAAATATTTTATTGCAATCTGTTACATTCAATCACATTCAGCAATATTTAATAACTTAAGACTAATTTTTGTATTTACTGTCTTTTATGGACTACACCCAGTGGTGCAGCCATTGCCTATTAGCACAGGAGATCTGTTGTGGATTTTCTCTTCAGTCGGATGAAAGTGAAGGGGTTGGAAGTGAGTTCCGATATCAGTGGATTTGGGTGGACTAGGAGTCTCAGATTGTGCGAAGTAGAGAGCTTTTTTATTTCTTGAGCGACTGTAGGAACTTTGAGGTCACGATGGATTTGGTTGTTTGTGACATAATAGGGCGCGTTTACAATCATTCTTAGGGTCTTTGATTGGAATCTTTGAAGTATTTCAACATTGGAAGTTGCCGCAGTGCCCCACAGCTGAATACCGTATGTCCAAACTGGTTTTAAAATTGCTGAGTACAAGAGCAATTTGCTATCGATTGAGACTTTGGAGTTTCGATTCAAGAGCCAGTGTAGATTTCTGAGCTTTATACCGAGTGATTTTCGTTTTGTAAATATATGTGTTTTCCAAGTTAATCTTCTGTCGAGGTGCATCCCAAGGTATCTAGCCTCATTACATTGGGGTATATTTATGCCGTTGAATTTAACGGGTGGGCAGGTGTTTCGTTTGAGAGTGAATGTAACCTGGACTGATTTTGTTTCGTTCAACTTGATTTTCCATTTTTTTAGCCAGTCAGTAATTTTGTTTAGCCCACTCTGGATTTTAGAGGAAGCTAAGTGTGGGAGAGTGTCAACAGCTAAGACAGCAGTGTCATCTGCAAAGGTACCTATGGTGACTCCTTCAGCTGATGGTAAGTCGTACGTGTGAAGTAGATAAAGTATTGGGCCCATGACACTTCCTTGGGGTACGCCTGCTGAGCTTTCATGGAGCTCAGATTGTTCCTCACCTTGCTTTACGAAAAAATATCTATTTGTAAGATAGGACTTGATTAACACATAGTAGTTAATGGGGAGTGTAGTTTTTATTTTGTAAAGCAAGCCATCGTGCCAAACGCGATCAAATGCTTGCGAGATGTCAAGAAACGCTGCTGTACAATATTGTTTATGTTCGAATGCAGTGTGTATATACTCAACAATCCTATGAACCTGTTCGATTGTGCTGTGTTTTTTCCTGAATCCAAATTGATGATTTGGAATTAGCTTTCGCTCTTCTATAATTGGGAGTAGTCTTTTCAGGAAAAGGGTTTCCATGAGTTTAGAAGCAATCGGTAACAAGCTAATTGGGCGATACGATTCAACTTTATCAGCGCTTTTTCCGGGTTTGAGAATCATTTTTAATTGTGACACTTTCCATTGGGGAGGTATAAAGCCAGATGTTAGTACCGCGTTAAATAAGTAGGTAAGATATGTCACTCCTTCTTCTGGAAGTTGTTTTACTATTTTTCCAGTGATAAGGTCGTACCCAGGGGCTTTTTTAATATTTAGCTTATCAATAGCTGCTTTCACTTCAGATTTGGAAAATTTACGTATGGGTAGGTCCATCTGATGGGTATTACTCAGAACACTTTTCACTTCTTCTGTTGCACATGCTGGGGGCTCGATTTCCTGTGGGGTAAATACTTTTTTTAAGTGTCGGGCAAATGTGACTGCTCTTTCAAGGTCACTTTTAGCCCATTCGTTATTTTCCATTCGTAAAGCGGATTGGAACATTGTGGGTCTCTTTAGATTCCTAGTTGCTTTCCAGAGAGAGTATTTTGTAGCAGCTGTTGCATCGAGATTACTGAGGTAGTGATGGAGTTGGGTGTTTCGTTCGTTATTAAGGATCTCTTTAAGTTCTTTTGTAAGCGCATTTAATTTTTTCTTGTCCTCAGGATGTCTAGTTTGTTGCCACTTTTTTCTTGCATATCGCTTTTCTCTCAGTTTTTCTTTTATAGGTTTGGAGATGTTCGTTGATTTTCGCTCATTTAGTGTGGGGGTGGAGTCCCACGCAGCTTGTTGCAGGCAGTTGTTGAAGTGTTCAACAGCCGCAATGATATCTTCTTCAGATTTCAGTGATAGTTTTAAACCAATTGTGGAAGATACCATATATCGGAAGCGATTCCAATCAGTTTTGTGATTATGTAAGCTACATTGACTGGGAAGAAGGGCAAGATTGTTGTTAAGCTTGACGAGAACTGGAGAGTGGTCAGAAGACAGCTCAAAACATGGGCTACATTTAAGATCACTAAGCATGATACCTTTCGTCACACAGAAGTCAATCAAGTCGGGAATTTTTCTTACATCTGTTGGCCAGTATGTTGGTGTACCTGAAGAGACAGGGAGTAAATTTAATTTTCCAATGGCCGCATAAAGCTGTCGACCTTTTGGTGTAGTGAGACGGGAACCCCAGTATGTGTGATTTGCGTTATAGTCTCCTCCAGCTAGGAATCTATTGCCAAGGGTCTTAAAGAATTTCTCATACTCCTCCATTTTTATTGTGTGTTTAGGTGGGCTGTAGACAGCGGAAATTGTAATTGGCCCTTTCCAGTCATCAACAATTATATTCGTGGCTTGTATAGCTTCTGTGCGATAAGATGTGCTCTCACAGTGTTTTATGTTATTGCGTATTAATATTGCTGAACCTGCATGAGCCTTATTATCTGGGTGCAGGGTGTGATAAAACTTAAAGTTCGGAATCTGAAAATGGCTTTTGTTGGTGAAATGGGTTTCAGATATTAGGAGTATATCTATTTCGTATGTTTTAAGGAATTTTTTAATTTCTAATAAATATTTTGACAGCCCATTAGCGTTCCATAGAATGATTTTTATGGGATTGAGGATGAGCAATTCTTAGTCGTGAGGGTCACTAATAAGTTCATCATTGTTGTGATTTGTTGCATGACTTGCCGGAGTAGCATTATCATTTCTCGCATTTCGTTCGGAGCTTGGGTTTCTGCAGGAACAGTATTAATTGGTAGGGCCGTTGTGTTTTCATTAGTTGCTTGTGTTGAGTGTTTCAGTGCCTGAGCGTATGAAAGTACATTTTGAGTTTGTTTTGATGTACTGGGATTTACCAGAACTTCCTGTTGTTGAGTAGGATTCATGGGTAAATTGTCGTTTTTCCTTAATTGTGGGTATTTCATTTTCTGAAGATTTTTATAGACTAGCCGTCACCATTGGCACAGAAAACATCACGGGCACACTAGACACAGGCGCCACAAGAAGTTTCATCAGCGAGCGACTCATTTCCCATTTAGGTGCTACCACCGGTACAGTAAACTCTACATACACTAGAGCACGGATGGCGGATTGTCGAACAAGAGATATTACTCAAGCGTTTGTGACGTGTGTCAAGCTTGGAGGAAAGGTATGTCAGCTGGAGCTACTTAGCATGCCCGACTCCACCGACGACTTACTGCTCGGCCTGGACTTCATGACACAGAAAGGCCTATCCATGACATGTGGAGGCCAGAAAATCCAGCTAGGCCCCAAGACGGATGGTGTGCAATCACAAGTTACCGCATCGTGCACAACCATACGACATGAAGCCGCTACGGACGAATCAAAGATAAAACTGTTTCTGGCCACAGAGTTGGCTATATTCACAGACGGGCCAAACGTGACCAATATCACAAGCCACAAAATAGTGATGCGCGATGACCGACCCATCAAACAACGATACTACCCGAGAAATCCATCGCAGCAAGAAATCATTGGCGCGGAAGTGGACCAATTAATAGCTAAAGGCTGTATCGAACCGTCGCATAGCCCCCACAGCGCACCTATTGTGCTAGTAAGGAAACGGGATGGGAAATGGCGTCTGTGCATCGATTATCGGCAACTCAACTCCAGGTCCATACCCCACGCATACCCACTGCCGCGAATCCAACACATCTTAGACCGACTGCGTGAGGCTAAATACGGGTAGAAGAACGGGTATTGGCAGATACCAATGGAGGAGCACAGCAAGCAGTATACCGCATTCACGGTACCCGGCAGAGGCCTCTTCCAGTGTTATGCCTTTCGGGCTACACTCCGCACCAGCAACCTTTCAAAGAGCACTGGACCAAGTTATTGGCCACGACATGGAGCCACACGCGTTTGCCTACCTTGATGAAATTATTGTCACAGGGAGAGACCTAGAAGAGCACATGAGAAACCTGCAAGAGGTGTTTCGACGGTTGAGGGAGGCAAATCTAAAACAAAATCTGGAGAAGTGTGCATTCTTTCGGAAGGAGCTAAAATATCTGGGACACGTGGTCAGCGACAAAGGAATACATACTGACCCAGATAAAATCGCTGCCATACGGGAGCTGCAACCACCAGAGAACATACGACAGCTACGCCGCTGCTTGGGCATCGCATCTTGGTACCGCCGTTTTGTACCCGACTTTGCAAAAGCAGTACACCCTTTAACGATGCTGCTAAAGAAAGGAAAACATTTCCGATGGGGTACCGAACAACAGGAGGCTTTTGAATGACTGAAACAACGATTGACGGAAGCTCCGATCCTCGCCTGCCCAGACTTTCGTCAGAAGTTCACGCTCCAGACCGACGGCAGTGACTACGGGTTGGTAGCAGTGCTTACGCAGGAGATCAAGGGGGCGGAGCGAGCAATAGCGTACTCTAGTAGACACCTGAATGGAGCTGAGCTAAACTACTCCCCAACTGAGAAGGAGTGTCTAGCCATAATATGGGGCATCCGGAAAATGCGGCCATATCTGGAGGGCTACCACTTTACCGTGATCACCGACCACCTATCGCTGAAGTGGCTAAATTCCATCGAGAGCCCTTCAGGACGCATAGCACGGTGGGCGCTAGAACTTCAGCTGCACTCATTCGAGGTACAATACCGCAAAGGAAAACTAAATGTACTGGCGGACGCACTATCCAGACAACCGGTCGAGGCTGCATGCACTGTCACTGTGCAGGACCAAGCAGAGCAAAATTGCAAGTGGTGGCTCAAGCGAAAAGGAGAAATACTTGCCAACCCGGCTAAATTCTCCGACTACACACTGGAAAACGGGCAGCTGTATCGCCATATATCAAATCGCACGGGTGATGAGGACTGTACACCATGGAAGCTGTGCGTACCTAGGCCTCTGAGGGTACGCATTTTGCAAGAGAACCACGACGCGCCAACCGCAGGACACCTAGGCATCCGGAAAACGATAGCCCGAGTTGCAAATAGGTACTACTGGCCAGGACTGTTCCGGGACACCAGCCGCTACGTTCGTCAGTGCACACTATGCCAGAAGTACAAGCCCAGCCAACAACAACCTGCTGGAGAAATGCTGACGCAAATACCCCTGGAGCCATGGGCCATATTGTGCGCGGATTTTGTTGGCCCTCTACCCCGCTCAAAGCATGGAAACACAATGGTACTAGTTTTCCATGATAAGTTCTCAAAATGGACAGAGATGGCACCTCTTCGGAAGGCCACCACCGAGACTCTACAACGGGCCTATCGGGAGCGCATCTTAGCCCGTTTCGGAGTTCCTAAGGTCTTAGTGACGGACAACGGTTCACAGTTTACAAGCAAGTCCTTTCAGCGCTTTGTAGAAGACTACGGTATCAAGCACCAATTTACCGCACCGTACACACCACAGGAAAATGCCGCCGAACGCGCCAACCACACAGTGAAGACAATGATCGCCCAATACGCCGGTAAACATCAACAAAAGTGGGATGACCTACTGCCGGAGTTAACCCTGGCGATCAATACCAGCGTATCAGAGACCACTGGCTATAGCCCCGCGTTCCTAATACAAGGACGTCAGCCACGACGCCCAGGAGCGTTGTACGATGAAACCACCCCAGGAACAGGACAACGGAAACAAACACCCAACGAAAGAGCAGAACTACTAAAGGAAGCATACACATTAGTGACAAGGAATCTGGAGCAAGCGGCTCAAGATCAACGGCGTCATTATAACCTACGACGAAGGCCCTGGAAACCAGAAGTTGGACAATTGGTGTTAGCAAAACAGCACCATTTGCCCAAAGCCATTGACCATTTCGCCGCCAAGTTGGCCCCACGCTACGATGGGCCATACCGGATAGACACCTTCACCTCCCCAGTCATTGTCAAGATGAAACGTGAAGGAACCAAGGGGACAAAGACAGCGCATATTAGCGAGCTGAAACAATTCTGCGCGCCAGGAGGCAGCGCAGCATACGGGAATTAACAAACGCATCTGACGAGAACAGTGTACACAAAGGAAAAGAATCCGATTCCAGCGAGGATCATGCAAAATCATCACCCTCTGGCAGGGTAAGGTGACCATTTTCCATCGGCCGCAAAGTAGGGAGGACATGTGAGGAGCAAATTTTAGGCGTAAATTTGCCCCTACATATTTAGTTTTGCCATAACGCCCCAAACGTGTATATTTAAAATAGGGGACAAGTGCTTAAACAACCAACCCTAAAATATATACGTTAATAATCCTAAGACTTTGGCACCTCCCACTTTCATGGCTAAAACCACACACACAACCGCCATCATATTTAGTGCAGCAGCCATCATACAAGTGAGTCTAAGACACCTCCCACCATAGTAATGCTACCAACAACAAGTGTTATACTCTGCGTTGGGAGGACAGAAGACACAGCCACAATTAAGTCAGACAATGGAACCCTGTGATAAGCGACGAAAAACATGCAACGAAGTCAACAACGCAAGATAACACAGGAGAATATCACACAAACAATTGTGCAACCGGCTGACCACAGTTAAAATAATATGAAAGTACAACCATAGTGCCCAACGCACTGATATGAATTTACAACAACAGTGCCCAACGCAATGTTAGAAATTTACAAGAGATCGCGACAGAAGTTGCCGACTGCATTAGTTCGGAAAATAACCCACTAACAACACCCAAAAACGAAGGCCAAGCACAAAGTGGAACACGACAGACCGATCGCTAAGCACACCAACAGGCCGGACAAAGCATAAAGACGAGAAGCAGAATTAAATATCCAATATTTAATATTTTTAAATATTTTATGCCATCGATAGAAAATATCAACAAAGTGCTGAAGGTGGCCGAAGGACAAATAGCAACAACAACAAACAACACAAGGAACAACAACAAGGTAAATCATCACGACAACAACACAATATTGAAGGTGGCCCAAGGGCAAAAACTTACAAGAACAATAGCGAGAAAACAACAACACTGTGATGAAGGTGGCCCAGGGTCAAATTCAAACGAGAAGAACAATGCGGGAAACCGCAGCAACATGCCACAACAAACTACAGTTCCCACACAACAACAACTATTGGATGATCTACACTAAACCTGGAGCATAAAAGCAGGAGCAACTGGCAACCCAGACTCTTTCTTTCATTCGGCATCAGGCAGACGAGGCGCTCTTTCTTTCATTCGGCATCAGGCAGACGAGACGCTCTTTCTTTCATTCGGCATCAGGCAGTCGAGACGCTCTTTCTTTATTTCGGCATCAGGCAGACCAGACGCATCGTACTAAACAGAAGCTAGGGGAATCTAGAGGAGATTATGGTTTAAAATCGATTCTCTGCTAGAAACCCACACTGACAAACGCAACAGAAGCTAGGGGAAGCTAGAGGAGATTATGGTTTATAATCGATTCTCTGCTAGAAACCCACACTCACAAACGCAACAGAAGCTATTGGAGTCTAGAGGAGATTATGGTTTATAATCGATTCTCTGCTAGAAACCCACTCTGACAAACGCAACAGAAGCTAGGGGGACATAGAGTTCAACTGTGTCCGTATTTAAGTTTAGTAAAAATAATTTTATCAAGTAGTTAGCCTTTTTTTAAAATTAATAAATAAATAAAATAATTAAATCAACGTAAACAAGCTTTGAATACTTTAGAGATTTTCTGTAAACGACTCCTGGAAATCCGGCGAGCTTACCCCGGCGAAAACGAGTCGTTACAACCTTCCTCCATCCATTGGGAATATAACCCGTTGTTAAGCATCCCCTGAATATCTGAGTCAATCCTTATAGTATGAGTTGTAAAGATGCTTCCAACATTACTGGAAAAATACCATCTGGTCCCGCTGATTTCAGTGGCTTTGGATTTCCCTTTTAATTCCCTTCTGAGATCATTAGTCTGGATGCTGTTTGGGTTCGACTCAGACCCCTGCATTGCCGACACCATATTTATTCTTCCTGGAAAGTATGTAGTCGATAAGAGTTCCAAGGATTCTGTGCTACTCTCCGTATATGTTTCATCTGGCCTTGCTAGAAGACCAGGTGTAACAGGCTCTTTGGATAGAATTTTGTGAAGCCACTAGTACTATTCAAGCATTCACAGAAATTATCCCACGAATCCCTCTAAGCCTGCTTAGTTTCCTTCTTAAAAGTATTAAAACTTTGACGATAAGCATCCCAATACGTACTTTCTCTTGTCCTTTTTGCGAGATTCAAAAGACTACTAGTTTTCCTTCTTAGGTGGTGGTTGGTCTATAGAATTAAGAAATGTATATGTTAAAACGTCTTCTGATTTATAGTTTAAAAAATATATAATTTTATTAAGCACTCCGGTTGGGTAAAAACTAAGAATTATACTTAACTATTTTTATAAGCTTAAATGTTAACACCTGGAACCTGGAATTTGAGGAAGTTGAATATGCAGTGGGCTCATGATCACGATATGAAACAGTTTGCATTGGTTTTTCCCACGGAGGAGTGCAATTTGATAGTAGACGTCCATTTAGCTTTTGCATAGCTGAAATTGTTTGCTACGGTAGCTCCTCCACCTTAAAGACGAACGTCCTGGAACCCTTTTTATAATTGTAAAAGAATGGTATTTGGCAATCTCAAGATCTCCTTAGAAAGTGGATTGATGGTTGCACATACATATTTTAAGAGTTGGTTGATTACCTTTTTACGAGTATATAGGTTTGGAATGCGCAAGTCCTTAATTGATTATGGGTACTACATTATTTTTTTATTCCTTACTTGCATCTTTGGTGATTAATATATTTTCAAATGAAATCTTATTTATAGTTTCTATTTTCTATTTCTTACTTGCTAAAAAATTTAATCATCGGTTGTGGGTATATTTATTATATAGACTAACTATTGGAAGATATTTTCTATCTGCGATTTTAGTTTCCTCCTTTTTCTTAATAAAGAAAATATTATCTCTTTCCAAAATTTCTTTTGCCATTTTGTATATTTTCTCTTCTAGCAAATTCAAGTTGCTCGGAGTTGGTTGTTATATTCCCACCAAAATATACCTCTATTGGTATGTCACCTGTGGTCGAGTGTACAGATTAATTATACTCGTATACCGATCTGTCTAAAAGTTCCAAAAAGGAATGATGAATTTAATTAGTTTTAAGACATCTTATAATTTCAGTGAGAGTTAAATGAAATTTCTCTCTTTGTTCATTTACTGAACTTTAATATAGAACCGCACGGTTAATTGATTTTTCAGCACCAACCATATGGAAGCTGTGTTGACCGATTTCTCGTTATCGAGTTGTATTGTCTTGGGCAAACCAAATGAAAACATAATAGTGATTTGATATCTTCGGCTGCCCTTGAAGTTAATAATTCAACATGTGGCTATTTGGAGATTTTATCCAACGAGGTTCGAACCAACTTTCCTTCTATAGAAAATACATCAATAAGGATGATTTGAACAGGACATTGTGGGATTGGGGTTGATTGTAGTTCTTGTTTGTTTGGATATCTGTCAAATTTATTTTCTTTGCATGTTATTCACTGTTTTACAATTTTATTGATTTTGGTACAAATACAACGGAAATTGTACATCTGAAGTAATTGTATCTTGTTTGCGTTTCGATTCCTGTGTGCTCTCTTTTACAATTGTTCTGTGTGTAGCGAGACTTACATTTTGAAAACTGCAGTGGATTAATTGTTGTGAAAATACCATATATTACACCTTTATTTAGGAATTTCATTAAAATGAGAGTAATGTTATAATAATTTCATGCTATTATATTGGTTTAATTTTATGTCTGTCGAAGGTAGAAAAAGGAATATTAAATGCGTAGTCGCCATTATTTCACTAAATTAAGAAAATATGGGTTTCAAATGCATATATTGGAGTTTCTACAGTGGAGATCAAATTGTGACTAGAGATTTCGGCACTATGCTGCGTAGAAGTAACCGAATTTATAAGAGATATTTGTGGTGGTCTCGAAAGAGCATCAGCAACGACTTTCATTCCAACAACTTTATATACCAGTTTGTGACTATATTCTTCGAGTATCGCTTTCATCTATTCATTTTAGCATTATTGTCTTTATTGCCAAGTGCATAGGTCAGGAGTAGATGATCTGTGAATATTCTTACCTTAATTGAGCCATGGAGGTAATTATTAAAAGGCTAAATTATAGCGAGTATTTTTTCTCGTTTGCAGCATAATGCTGTTCGGCTTTGGAAAGAGTTCTTGAAATAATCATAATTGGTATATCTTCTTAGTTAAATGAGGAATGTTTGGATAAGAAAACATAATATATTCGGATAACAGTCAGCTTTTTAATTTAATAAAGGCCTGATTTGCATCTTTATTGAAGTTAATACGTTTTTAGATAGATTCTTCGACATTCTTTCATCTTCCCGTCTTAAATGGGTTGTTAGAGGTTTAGGAGCAGGAAAAGTTTTAATGCCTTCTAGTGTCACAATAAATCAATTCTACGGATTTCATTTATCGTGTTGACAGTTTATATTTGCTCTTTCCATATTTGGAAAAATATCAAAGGGGGTATTTTGCTAAGAGTTTAGTAATTGCAATTTTTTACCGAAATTTACATGGTCAGTGAGTATTCAGTCAGTTAATAATAAATAAGGATTTCTTCGTAATGACTTTAATATTAAGTTTAGCATGAATGACGACAGACATTCCTTTAGACTGTTGCCTAAATGCTATAGAACGATCGGAGAGATTGTAAAAATATTTTCAATTGTAGTTTTTAGCATTTATTCTTGAAAAAAGAAAGAAGATGTATACTAAGCTTGAGCGGGTTTTCCACGACCAAATGCTGTCGTGGCAGGTATGGATATAAATATATGTATATATATATATATATATATATATATATATATATATATATATATATATATATACATATATATATATATATATATATATATATATATATATATATATATATATATATATACGAGTATATACATATATATATATACATATATATATATATATATATATATATATATATATATATATATATATATATAAAATCGGTTCCTCGTCTATATTTTTTAATTTGGTCGTCGTCATTGGACATTTTGCAAAATTACATTTTGATTAAATTTGGCAAAATTACAGTCAGGACCCAAACCAGATAGCAATATTATTTTTTAAAATGAGTTTAACTTTGGCCATTTGATGAAATTGGGACATAATTTGGCAGTAATATAAATGTGGGCCCTACTAAACACTATGCAAATTGTGGGTGTATATACTTATTACCACGCCCATTATTAACACATATTCAAAAGACCTATTTAATCTAAAACATGTATGCCTGTATAACTGATTTATCTTCGAATTTTTCCAGAATTTCCACATAGTTAGCCAATGATTGATCAAATCCGGTATTCTGCTCTAATAATGCCGTTTTGTAATGGGATATCTATCATTTTCATATCCGGTAGTTAAATAAACATTACCTTGTTAGATGAATATTCCCGATTTGGCGGGTGGTCCTTTAAGAGCACATTGAAAAGGTCTGCTCTAGATTGTGTAGTTGTAGCGACCTCCACCGATCTGGTCTAGCTTGCAGTTTAGACTCGATTGGCCGAGAGGGGGGTTTGGTCAGAATCAGCTTTCTGTGGACCAAAAGCGTTTTGATGAGGAGGTCTATGTTGTTGGCTAAATCTGGATTTGTATACGAGTATATCCTCTATAGATTGGCTTTTGTGCTTGTGGAGAATATGCAAGTTCTGGGTATGTCTATTTGAATGATGGCTCATTATTTTGAGTGGTAATACAGGTGTTTGAGCATAAAGTCTTCTCCAAATGCACTATTATTAGAGAGGTGAGCCCTGAAGTTACGAGGGCGGATTGATATTGAAGCTACCTAAGTAGGAAAAATACATTTTTTTTTTTCAAAAACCAATTATTTCTCAACATAGTCTCCTTTTACTTCGACACACTTAGTAAGACGATATTCCAACTTTTTTATACCATCTGAATAATACGATTTCGGGATCCCCTCAAAATACGTGTTAGTTTCGGTAATCACTTCTTCGTTTGAGATGAATCTTTTTCCTGCGAGCCATTTTTTCAAGTTTGGAAACAGGAAAAAGTCACTAGGAGCTAAATCTGGACTATAAGGTGGATGATTAACCAATTCGAAGTGTATTTCACGTAATTTTAGCATCGTATTTAATGCTGTGTGATCCGCTGCGTTCTCTTGAAGAAAGAGCATTTTTTTATTCTTTAAATGTCAAAAATCAATTGATCCAATAATGCACGATAATACTTTCCTGTGATTGTGGATCCTTTTTCAAGATATTCGATGAGCAATATTCCGTGTGCATCCCAAAATACAGTGGCCATAACCTTGCCAGCCGATTTCACTGCCTTCGCCTTCTTCGGAGCACTTCCACCAGCTTCCACCCATTGTTTCGATTGATTTTTGGTTTCAAGTGTGTAGTGGTGGACCCACGTTTCATCAACAGTTACTAATCGACGCCAAAAGTTAACAGGATTACGCTTTATCATGTCCAAACACCGCTGTGAAGTGGTCTGTCGAACTCGTTTTTGTTCGACACTGAGCAAACGCGGCACCCATCTTGCCGATAGCTTTTTCATATGCAAATGTTCATGCAAAATGTTGAACACACGTTCATATGATATATTTACCATTTCAACAATGTCACGCAACTTGACTCGGCGATCATTCATAACGATATCGACGATTTTCTTAATATTTTCTTCAGTGACCACCTCTTTTGGCCTTCTTGTTGATGGTATTTTTTTTTTTTTTTTTAACTCCAGTTTTATTTGCATTCTGCCCCTTGGGGCAATAATCCAATTAAATAACAATATTTAACAGCTACATAAATCAATACACAAAGTAATTTTTTAAAATAAATCAATATGAGGAAGAGGCGCCAGTGCTAATCTCCCATAAGGTTAGTTCAGAACTATTGCGTTAGAAAAAATTATTATTATAAATTTAGTGGTGTTGCTCGCTTCAGTCGCCGTGTTGTGCCTATCCTCTCCAGAAGATTTGAAGCTAGTATGTTAGGATTCTTACTTAGTCGTTCCAGGTACTTATAGCTGTATCTGGCTATTTCCTCATCGACAGTAGGGATTTTTAAGTCGTGACGTATTATAGCATTCTTGACGAACCATGGAGCCTTTTCTATCAAGCGTAATACTTTTGATTGGAATCTCTCAATGATTTTTATATTATTTTTTGCCGCTGAACCCCATAACTGTATGCCATATGTCCATATGGGTTTTACAATTGTGTTATAAACGAGCAGTTTATTGTCAAGCGATAACTGGGATTTATATCCCAAGAGCTAATATAAGGAAGTAAGCTTTATACCAAGTTGTTTTTTCTTCGTAAGAATATGCTTCTGCCATGTCAGACGTTGGTCAAGATGTAGCCCTAAATATTTAACGTCTTCGGATTGGGGCAGTTGACAATCATTTAATATTACTGAAGGACAAGTCTTCTCTTTTAAGCTAAAGGTTACTTGCACAGACTTAGTTGCATTCACCTTAATCCTCCATTTATTTAGCCAGATTTGGAGCTTATCCAAGCTTTCTTGGAGATAATTTGCAGCGATTATGTTGTTGGTGCTTGTAGCCATTATGACTGTATCGTCCGCGTAGGTTGCGATTTTTGTATTCTCCGTCAGTGGAAGGTCAGCCGTGTAGATAGTGTAGATCATAGGACCTAGAACACTGCCTTGTGGTACACCCGCCTTTATAGAGAACAGTTCAGTGACTTTTTCTTTGGTATTTACTCTGAAATGCCGCTCTTTCAGATATGATCTTAAGATATCATAAAATGTCTGAGGTAGTAACTCTTTCAGTTTAAATAGTAAGCCAGGGTGCCATACTTTATCGAACGCCTGTGTTATATCTAGGAAATCAGTTGTACAATAACGGTTTTCCTCAAGAGCGTTTCTTATTATGCTGTACACTCGGTGCACTTGTTCTGTTGTGGCGTGGTGTTCCCTAAATCCAAATTGATGATTGGGTATTATCTCTTTTTTGAGCAGAATTGGTTTAAGTTTGTTTAACAATAGCTTTTCAAACATTTTGGAAACAATTGGCAAAAGGCTAATTGGTCTATAAGAAGTGACTTCCTCCAAGGGCTTTCCGGGTTTTGGGATGATAATAATTTCGGCCACTTTCCATTGACGCGGAAAATATCCACATCTAACTATTGCATTGAAGAGATAGGTAAGGTATTTTATTCCTTTATTTGGTAGTTCCTAATATATTTTACCTGTTATCAGGTCGTAGCCAGGTGCCTTTTTCACATTCAGTGTTTTGTGCACAGCGTTATGTATTTCTTTTTTTGTAAAGGGCGTGATAGGTAACTCTACATGTCCTGGACTATTGAGAAGATTAAATACATCGTCTTCCTCTTGCTGTGAAGTTGGTGGAAACGGCTTAAAGACCCCAGTAAGGTGTTTGGCGAATGTAATTGCTTTCTCCTCAGTTTTTGCCCAGGAGCCATTTGAGCTTTTGATAGGAGGAACACGGGTGGTGGGTTGCTTCAGCTTTTTTGTCGCCTTCCAAAGTGAGTAATCTGTGGTCTCATTTGCTGATAAAGTGGACAAGTAGTGCTGTATTTCTTCATTTTGCTTCTGCGCCAAGTACCGCTTAAGGTTTTTTGTAGCTCTATTAAAATTATTTTTGTCTTTCGGATGCCTGGAACTTTGCCCCGCCCTTCTTAGTTTGCGTTTTTTATCAACCATCTCCCTAATAACAGGATGGGAAGGATGCTTGTTCAGTTGATTTTTTGGCTCCGGAGTAGAGTTCCATGCAGCGTATTGGACAGTTTTGTTAAAATTTTCAACGGCAAACTCAATATCCTCAGTACTCTTCAGACAAATATTGAGGCACAGATTGTCATCTACAATTTCCTTGAAATGGAACCAGTTTTTTTGTTTCGTATGTAGTGTGAGTAGTTTTATTGTGCATTCTACCTTCGAGTTCAGTGTTGCAATAATAGGAGAGTGGTCTGATGACAGATCCAGCGCCGGGGATATCTCAACACAGCTTCTGAGAACACCTTTCATCACGCAGAAGTCAATGACATCTGGAATTTTGTTTCTATCAGATGGCCAGTATGTGGGTGACCTGTTGATACGTGTATAAGCTTGTGGTCTTGCATTGTTTTTAGTAGCTCTCTTCCTTTCGGATTGATTGTCCGAGAACCTCAAAATTGGTGTTTAGCGTTGTAATCACCACCAGCCAAAAATCGCACACCAAGTGTTTGAAAAAAATGGTAATATTGCTCTTTTTTAATGGAATACCTCGGAGGGCAATACACTGTTGTTATGGTTAGCGTTCTTGGTCCTGTATTGTTATGCTTGTTGCTTGAATGTGAGATTTTTCATAATTGTCTTGTACTGTGTGTTTTATTTTGTTTTTAATGATGATAGCAGTACCACCGCGTGCTGTGCCGGCTGGATGATTTGTGTGATATATGTTGTACTGATTTATTTTTAAGAAGCTTTTGCTTGTGAAGTGTGTCTCAGATATTAGCATTATGTCAATGTTGTTCTGTTCCATAAATGTTTTTACTTCATTACTATGACGAGAAAGCCCGTTCGCATTCCATACTGCAATTATAAGTTTTTGTTCCATTATGTCAGTTTAGAGATCACTGTTGTTAATAAATTGAGCATTGTTCCCATTTGTTCCATAAGGGTTTTCAGCATACTCTTTAATTCAGTCATGTCATTTGATCGATGTGAGGCGAATTGATTTTCACTTTGCTGGTTTAGAGTTTACTCTTGTTCCGTGCTCTGTTTGGCATTTCACATCCTGTAATTTTTCTTTACTAGGGCAGTCTGACGTTGCATGATTGCCAACGCATTTAACGCATCGAGGAGTATGGTTGCAATATTTTCTAGTGTGGCCATACCTCTGACATTTTGTGCACTGAGCTATTTCCCTTTTTTATTTGGTGGTTCGAATTTTATTTTTGTGTGCATAATTGCTTCAACTTTATAAATGTGTTTATTATTTTTGTTTTGTTTTAAGTTGACATAAATCATCGACAACGGATTCTTTGTAATTCTTTGAAATTTTATGTTTTATATTTGAAACGTTTGTAACATCGAATCTCAACCTAGTTATTTCCTCTTTTATTTCTTCTGTTGATATTGTGTGGTGTGGCCCTTTTAATACTACGCTAAAGTTTTTTTCCTGTTTGGGTTTATATGTATGGAATTCTGTGTTCTTTTCAGACAGAGCTTTTGGAATAGTTTTGTACCCTTCTCCTGACTTTGGTTGAATTTTAACCTCGCTATCTTTGAGGAATTTGAGCTGGTATTCATTCTTGGCAATGTTTTTTAGCAGATCTAGTAACGGTTGAGCATTATTTACTCCAGAGACGTAGATTGGAGGAGGTTTTAGGACTCTTTGGTCTCTTTCTTGTGGACTGGTACCGTCGATTTCAACTTTTGATAGTATCGTGAATCTATTTGAACTAGTTGGCAAATCAAGCCAGTAGTCCCCTAGTTTTGACTGTTTTTGTTTATTTTGTGTTGTATATTCTGGGCTTGATCTTGCGCGTTTAGGGGTTTGGTTTGTTTTCACTACAGGAATTTTTACACGACATTTAGATTGTGGATCGGTTTGAATATTTCCTACTGGGTGTTTTATTGTGAGTGAATCAATATATTTATCTGATGAGTGGGTTATTGTTGTTGAGTGAGTTTTAGGAGTAAGTACACGGCTTTTATGTGGTGATTCATTTTGTGTGTTTTCTAGTGGGTGCTTAATTGAGAGTGGGTTAATGCTGTTATGTATTGAACGGGCAATTGCTGCTGAGCAAGGTGGAGCCGAAGCTGTAGTGAGTTTGCTTGCACATATTGAATTTGTGTACGAAACGGTTGTATTTGTTGTTGCATTTGATGTGGCTAGAGTTGTAATTATTTTGTTAGTGGTCATCGGAGAGATTGTTTGAGGAGGACAGGGCACTTTGCATATTTATACCATCAACCTTTTGATTTTTTTGTGGAGAGGATCGCTCTCTGAGAGTGTCCGGCATAGATGGACCGCTATTGACTATCATAGGGAACGCACTCGGCTCTTTGATTTTCCATAACTGTCTCATTTTTTTGTGTATTCCTACGCTCGCTCTGTGGCGAGCGTAAAACACTCATTTTGGCGCACTTACCTATATATATATATGTATGTAAATTAACAAAATATTAATTAAATTAATTTTTAAAAAAAATTTTGCGTGTTGAATTAGCATCACGTCTTACTTTATTTATGAACAAAACCGGACTGAAGTTTACAAACAATAATGGTCTTAACATAACTTAACTAAAGACATAAACTGCTGACGTAGTCCACGCGCCGAGTGATGAGTGTGGGAACGTTGCTAAATATCTTTACCCGTTCCCAAGTGCAATAGGATCCCGCTGGAATGTTGGTGCTGACACAATGTCTGCGTTGTATGCTCGTGTGTGGACAAATACAATGTATTATACGTTAACTGCTCCCCCTCTAAGTTCCATACGTCCTCGAATGGAACATCAAAAGAATGGCAGGCTGTGGAATCTCTTTTTCTTGTCATTACTCGATATCCTGGTAAAATCATTTGTAGGTTGATTATCTTGTTGAGGCTCTTCGATAACATTTTCAACTGGTTTAGGTCTGATGATTCTCCATTTCTTCCAGTATTTTGCAAGAACGAAAACCCCAATTAGCAGGAAAGTCGATACCATTCCCAAGTTCAATGATAGACTTATTTGGTTTATCGATTTAAGTTTACGGATTTCCAAAGAATTTTTGATATTGATGTCATTGATTAGTTCCAGAGATAATGTTCTTTCTTCAGCGTTGGAGCTCATGGGTTGAATTAAGGCAGGAAGAGGTTTTGTTGTAGTGATTTGTCTGGATAAGTATGTCCTGTTGTTTACTCGGACCATAGAATTATAGTGGTGAATTACATACGATCCATTGAGCCACATGGTTGAGTTGTCAACATCAATTTGTCCGCTGAATTGGTTCAAAAATAATATGCCAACCTCAATTTCTTCTGTTGTAAAAATGTGTTCGTTATTGGTGGTGGTGCACTTTGATGTCTGACTCGCCAAAAGTTTCGGGATGCACGGGGAATCTGTGATATCGTCATAATTTTCAGGACTATATATTGATAAACTATTGTATGTTTTACATTTCTTTTTTAATCCAAATATTCTTTTCTTATTCTTACAGTCTAGGACGTATTCATAATCTAGCCTAGTTACAATATTTTCCATTTTGATAGCCTTAATTAGTAATCTAATACAATTTTCAGTATCTGTTGTCGGAACACTTAATATGTAACCTTCGAGAGCAATTTTTACTTCTGCAAAGTGCAGTAGTTCATCAGTACTAGAAAATGGAATATTACTTTTACTAAATATGTCATTTAGGATTTCGACTTCGAAAGATGAAAGGATAAATGAATTAACTATATTTACTTTTGCCAAATGAATTGCAAATTCAATATTCGCAGCATCTTCTTTTAGAAGTTCAAGTTTATATTTCCATTCTAATATTCTTTCATCATGAAGATTTTGTTCTGTTTTTAAGATTTTTATTATTTCGTTTGTGGTGTTCGTGAGTTTACTTATTTTCTCTAGTGACAGACGATTTATCACAATTTGATTGCTATTATTTTCCAAAACGTCATCTATCTTTTTCTGAATTATCTCAAAGTCCTGACGGTCTGGACTTCCAGCAATCCATTTCCATGCACTACCGAGGAAATCCAGTGATCGTTTAGACTTTACATTTGGTTTTAATCGTGATATGTAGGATTTAATTTGGGATATTGTGTATTTAAGGTAAGGGATCAGGGGATGGTTTAAGGTGATATTCCGAACAATATTATCTTCCATTTCATGGATCAGGTTATCGTAGCTCCGTAAATCAATCGTATGAACTATCTTGAAAGTTCCGGTCTGGACTTTAGCCAATCCGGAATGCATTGCCAATAATTTTGAATTCGAGTAATCCAATATTTGTATTTCGCCAGCACATAATGCCGTCAAGATTAATAATCTGTAAAATAGGAGTTGTGGATTAATTTCTAATATGTCTCTTGTGTACAATTCTTCCGCTTTCGGTGACTATTGTAGAATTCCTGTTTTCTTTTACTATTTCTTCTTTAAATCGCTCTGATAACTTTGTCCCTAATCTCTTATTGATTTTAACGAAGACTGTCTGGCCTGGAATGTATTGTTGGTCGTTTTGTTTCCGTTTGTTATGATATTCTAAACTACGTTTCTGTTTTTCTTGGATTTTCTCCATATTCGACTGTCTAGTTCTGTCATAGCTACCTGGAAAAAAATCTACAGTTCTCCCAAAAAACAAATCAACAGGTTTCCTCTCAACAGTCGAGTGTATCGAATGAATATACTCGTTCACTGCTTTTTCAAGGAGCTCTTCGAAATTTCTGCATACCCCTTCGTCCTTTAAACATCTTAACAATTCAGCAAGGGTTGAATGAAATCTTTCGACTTGACCGTTTGCTTCGCTTCTGTAAGGAGGAGTAGTGAACACTTCGATGTTCAATTCATCCCTCATCATAAACAGAATAGTGGCGGAATTCAGAGACTTCTCATTATCGATGACGATAGTTTTTGGTACGCCAAAGAAGAATAGGAGTTCTCTTAGGGGTCTTCTCACATCCTCAATAGATTTTCCCGTTAACAATTTAACTTGTGCGTACTTGGTGAATTTATCCAAGGCTTTCATTACCAATTTTTTGTCTGTTGAAAATATGTCAATATGCACTACCTGGCCGGGATATGAAGGTATAGGCGTTTCCCCTAACTTCGGATCATTGGGGTGCCTATCGTATTTGTTCTTCTTACATGTTGAGCAAAGTTTCACTATTCTCTTTATCTTGGCAAACATGCCTGGGAAATAACACTTCTCCAAAATCTGTAATTTATTTTCCGCTGCATTTCTGTGGGCCCTGTTGTGAGTATCAATAATGACATTTTCCTGGTCATTTTCTGAGGTCACGTCCTCCACGAATTTTTGTGTGAAGCGAACCTTATAATTCAACAAGTGCAGAGGATAGATTTCCTGGATTTTACCCATTACAAATTCTGGTGCCTTTATACCATTATTCACAGAGGGGTTCAAGTATCTTTTCAATAAGGCTAGGAGGTTATTCTGATCATACTCCCTTTCTACAATTGTATGTCTATGATACCCAGGGAATATAATTTGGAACTGATATGACGGCACTTCGTCCACACAAAGGAATATCTGATTTTTGAATGCATTTATAGCACCCTCCACGCTGGGTACAAAATTTTCCGCAGAACTTTCATGGCTATGAACGGTTCCAGTTAAAGAGTTCACGTTGGTCATTGGTGTTCTAGAGAGAGCATCTGCTACCACGTTAGATTTCCCTGGTTTGTACCTAATTTCATAGTTATATTCCTCGAGAATCGCCTTCCAGCTTTTCATCTTGACATTACTATTTTTGTTCCTCAGTGCATATGTTAGGGGCTGGTGGTCAGTGTAGATTATAATTCTTGCAGTTCCATATAGGGAGTTTCTGAAGATATGTAGGGCCCATACTATAGCTAACATCTCTCTCTCATTTGTAGCATAGTTTTCCTCCGTTTCCGACAATACTCTGGAAATAAATGCTATTGGCCTATCGTCCTGGCTAAGCACGGCTCCGAGGGCTACGTTGGAGGCATCGGTCGTTAGATGAAATTCTTTCTCGTAGTTTGGGTAAAAAAGCATAACTTCTCGAGATAATAAAGCCTCCTTTAAAGAATCCATTGCCTTCATTTCCTTACAACCGAGTACTATTTTTACTTTGCTGGACTCGGACCTGGGAATTGAACCATTTGGGCCCCTCAGCATAGCAGTTATGGGTTTAGCTATATCGGCATAACCCTTTATGAATCTTCTATAGTAATTGCAAAGCCCCAAAAAAGATCTTAATTGCCTCAAAGTTTTAGGGTAAGGAATTCTTACCATGGCATCCACTCTGTCCTTTATTGTACTTATGCCACTCTCAGATACTTTGAAACCAAGAAATTCAACTTCTCTTTTAAAGAAGACGCATTTATCTAATTGCACTCTCATATTTGCCTCTGCCAACGTACAAAAGATTTCCTTCAAATGTTTAAAATGTGATTCTTCGTCTTTACTGAATATAATTATGTCATCGATATAGACTTAACAAGTCCTTCCGATAAAGTTTCTTAGAATATCATCCAATGCTCTCTGGAATATTGATGGGGCATTTTTTAATCCAAACGGAAGCCTTGTGAACTCGTAATTCCCATTGTTCACTGAGACTGCCGTTTTCTCGATGTCTTCTTGCCTGAGCGGTATTTGATGAAAACCACTTTTCAGATCAATTACCGTAAAGAATTTGTTGCCGCCCAGTTGAGATAAAACTTCCCCAACTTCTGGTATTGGATATTTGTCTGCTACAGTAACCGCATTCAATTTTCTAAAATCCACTACGACTCTGTACTTCCTCTTTCCAGATGCATCCTCTTTTTTCGGCACGACCCATATGGGTGAATTATAGGGAGAATGAGATGGTCTTATGATCCCGTCTTTTAATAATTTGCTTATTTCTTCCTCGACAACATTTTTCAGAGCCATTGGGTAAGGATAGTTTCTTGTGTAAGTAGGCTCGTCCGTGGTTGTACGAATTTCCCCCTGTACTCTCGTTGTGTAAGTTAATTTTTCATCAGGATCTGCTAAAAGATTCTTGTGAGATTCTATGATTTTCATCATCGTCGATGTTTGGTTCTCAGAAAGGTGTTCAACTCGTATTTCCAGATTGTTCACGTCCTGCGACATATATTGGTAAATTGGTATTTTCATACCATTCGTTATTGTAAAGTAATTATCAGCTGTGTGAATGATTGCAGAAAGTTCCTTCAAGGTATCATTACCTAGTATTGCATCAAAAGTCCGCAATCCAGGTAGAAGGAAAAATTTAATAGGTTGAATAGAATCACCAAATATCCTTAGTAAGGTGTGGTGTGTAATTTGAACATTGTCAGATATTGTTTTAACGCAGAAGTAGTCGCAATTTTTTTGAGGATTATTTGCCAGATCAGACTTAATATAATTCTTATTGCTACCAGTGTCCAGAAGGAATTTCAGTATTTTTCCGTTCCCCGTTCTTATCTTAAAGTATGGTAACGAGGAACTGTTTAACCAAAAAAATTAAGATCCGCATTAAGATCTTCAGTAGAAAAATCTTCCACTAGACTGTCCGAGGTTTTTACGTCCTCTCCTGAATAGTGTGTTAGTTCATTAATATATTCATTATTGGCCACATCCATGTATTCATTTATATCCGGTACACCTCCTACAGCTCCTTCGAGTGCTTCACTTTCTTTGTCAATTTTTGGATTATCCACTTCGCTGCCTCCTCTGTTGCAATTACCCTCTGTTCTTAAATGAAAGTTTCGTTGAGCCTTGTTGATTGGTCCTTGGAACGTACCTTCATAAGGCCTCTTATAACCATTATTGACCGGCGGTCTGTTGGCATAATTTATCTGCCTAGATTGGATGGACCGATCAATTTCCATCGGTTCCGGATTTGTCTGGTTGGAGCTCCCCCATGAGCGAGTTCAGGATAAAAAATATTTCTGGTGAATACCTGAGGATTTGGTTTGTATCCCTGCGCGTTTGGCTTAGGTATCTGCCCGTGAGCATGATGCATCTGATAAGTCATATTGTCCAATTTTAAACAGATGTGTAATGCCTGTGGCAAAGATTTGGGTTCCTTGACGCTTAATAGTCTTGGCAAATCGCCTTTCAGCCCACGCACGAAGGTATCAAGTGCTTTTTCTCTATAAGCGTTTGTCATTGAAGAAAGGCTACCTGTGTCCAGTTCAAGACAAGTTATCTTGTCCAATATTAGTGATAGGTGTTGGTACACCGCTTGATAGAATTCTGTTATGGTTTTGTGTCCTTGACACATGGTTATCCTCTGATATTCAAGTGTACCAATATCTCTCCTATCGGAGTAATGCATCATTAGACACTTTCTTATCTTGACCCAGTCTAGAGGTGTTCTGTATGAATCAAGAGCAGTGTCTGCTTCCCCAGTAATTTTTGTCCGTATTGTATGGAGAATGGCAAAATATCTTCCAGTACCTTTAATGCTTTCGAAAAACTCCAGTACCCTTTCTACCGATTTCCGCCATGAACCGAATTCGCCCGCAATTCCCGAAAATTCTCTTAGTGATCTAACAATATCGGGAATTTTGTCCAATTCTTCGATACGAATTGCTCCTATAGGTTGATCCCCTCCTTCATCAGGGGTGTCCTGTTTAAAGTAATCCAACACTATAGTTCTAACTTCCTCCTTTTGAGCTTGAGAGAGTCCACTGGAACTAGTGCTAGGCCTCTGTGGTTGGCTCATTGTGAGGGTTCTACTTAGTCTGTCCGTAATCTCTTCGATACTGTCAACTGGCATACTCTCTTTTAACAATATTTTTTCGGAACTTTTTCACAAAAAAAGGAAAGGAATAGGATGGACTAAGGAACGTTTTGTTTCGCGAATAAATATAAAATAGCAATCAATATGTAATCTTACAATCTGCCACTCACCTTACAATCACCATGACTTTTTTTCCACTGATGCCGTTGATGCTGTTTGCTTCGTATGAATTTTTTCTTTCGAAAATTACAATTTCACTATTCTTTTTTTTAACAACTTTTTTCCAATTTCTTCTTATTAATTTTTTTATATATTTTTCTTATTAATTTTCGGTTTTTTCTTAATCTCAAACAAATTTTTTCAATTTCAGTCTTTTTTCTTTTTAATAATAATTTCTTAATATTTCTTCACATTTATCATTAATTTTTAAATTTATTTTTTATTTACTAATTCTTTTTTTTCAATGATAATTTCTTTTAATTTCTTCACACTTATTTATGTTTAATTTTCCTTTTCATTTAATAATTCTTTCTTTCAATGATAATTTCTTTTAATTTCTTCACACTTATAATTTATTTTTAATTTTCCTTTTCATTTAATAATTCTTTTTGTCAATGATAATTTCTTTTAATTTCTTCACACTTATAACTTATTTTTAATCTTCTTTTTTTCTAAATAATATTTAATTCTTTTCCTTTTAATAATAATTTCTTTCTTTTAAATAAATTTCCTCACTTTCTTAGATTATTATTTTTTCTTTAATAAAGTCACAATTTCCTTATTTTTTAAAGTTCTTAAACACTACAGTGAGACTGCTGATGATCCCGTGATCACCTCCCGTTTGCGTTGACTACTAGGGCGCGTCCTTTTCTCACTCTAAACGGTGAGCCGGAATTGTTGGACCTTTTTCTGGGTTAAACCTCTTCGTCCTTACTTGCCTATCGTCTCAGGCAAATGTGTGCAAGGATACAAAAGAGGTCCCTGCTCGGGCGCCAATTAACAAAATATTAATTTAATTTATTTTTTAAAAAAAGGTTGCGTGTTGGATTAGCAACACGTCTTACTTTATTTATGAACAAAACCGGACTGAAGTTTACAAACAATAATGATCTTAACATAACTTAAGTAAAGACATAAACTGCTGACGTAGTCCACGCGCCGAGTGATGAGTGTGGGAACGTTGCTAAATACCTTTACCCGTTCCCAAGTGCAATAGGATCCCGCTGGAATGTTGGTGCTGACACAATGTCTGCGTTGTATGCTCGTGTGTGGACAAATACAATGTATTATACGTTAACTTGTATATTTATTGTTTTTGTTTGTTTTGTGGCAATTTTGTTTTAACTTTTTGTCACTATTTGTTTTTATTAAATGTCAGACTACAACCACCACTAAAACGTCCTGTCGCACTTTGACACTTTTTTTTAAGTTTTTTAGATTTACAAGCAGAGTGAAAAGAAACCAGACCGCACCGCAAGAGAGAGTACGCATGATGGTATTGTTGCAGTGCTTGTTCGGCCGTGTTTAAATTCAGCAATCCAATATTTTACCATGCAATCTGACGGAGCAGACTCACCGTAATGTTTATCGAGCTTTTCTTTTGTCTCTTTCGCCGTTTTCCCTTTCAAATAATAGTGTTTAATCACTGCACGAAATTCGCTTTTTTCCATTTTTCAAGAAACACAAAAGTTGATTACTTCAAACGACTACAACAAATAAACTAATCGATGAATTTGGGTGAAATTTTAACAACTGACGTTAGACAGATCGCAATTTCTAAAAAAAAAATTGTTTGTGTTTGTGCTGCCATCTAGCGCTAGGTAGCTTCAATATCAATCCGCCCTCGTAGATTGATGAAAGAATTTAATAAGTTGACTCAATAGTCTCTAAACCGTCGCTGTAACGTTCAAATGAAAATATCGCCACTGTTGATGAAACTATGTGTGAAAACAGATATATATATATATATAAATTCCACGGAATTCATATAATTTTGATACTATTTCACAAAGTTAAGCAGAGTTAATTCCTGATTTCTTTGGCCATCTTTACAACATGCTTATTTTAGAAATATATTTTTCAACAAACCGACTCTTTGTGCTTCAGAGTCAAACAAGGGCCTTATTATCCAGTACTTCACTGAAGTTTGATGACCTGACAATATAATAACGGGTCCGCCATCTAACTTTTTTTTTTGTGAACTAGTGCTTATTTCGTGAATGGTAACACTTAGCTCATGTCTGATTTGACAGATAATTATTATTATTATTATTAACAGGCTAAAAGAACACCGCGACCTAAAAGATCTATTGTGCAGCCTCGTACCCAACTAAAACAGTCCTAGACTGTTTATAAATCTCGTAACTGCTGTGGGCTTAATTTTAACTAGGTGATTTGGAGATATGAACCCACTGCCTAGGTACTTATGTCTGCGTCTTGCCACCGCTGGGCAAGTGCATAGAATGTGTTCTGCCGTTTCCTGCTCCTCTTGACAGAGTCGACAAGAATCGTCTTCTACCACGCCTATTTTCTTCAGGTGGTAATTTAGTTTACAGTGTCCTGTTAAAAGTTCAGTGTAGAGTTTGATGTCATTTCTGCTGAGGTTTAAAGAAGCATCTACCCTGATGTGTTCAGGATCAATGAGTAGTCTCGACTGCCGCATGCCTTTTTGGGCTCTCCAGTAGTTTAGCAGACTTCGTTTTTCCTGTTCGCACAACAAGTTATTTGTGAAGCTACTGTTTACCTCACAGAAGGGTTCTGGGCCTATAAAGGCAGTGTCTGCACCCTTTTTTGCTAAAGAATCTGCCATTTCGTTGCCCTCATGTCCCTCGTGTCCCGGTACCCACATTAGCGTAACAGAGTTTCTCGCTGCTAGGGTATTGAGAAGTTTACAGCATTCCCAGACCAGCTTTGATTGGAATGAGGAGTTTATTAATGATTTTAGAGCTGCCTGGCTATCTGAGAGTATGCATATTTTGGTGTTGCGTGTACCCCTGCGTAGACATTCTCTAGCACATAACTCTCTGTTTTTCCCATTGCGATTGCTTTTTGGAAATTTGGCCCTACAATTCCAGCTCCTGCACTGCCATCTTCCATTTTGGACCTATCTGTATACCACAACTGAGAGTCCTGTTTTATTATTATTTCCTTGTTTCTCCAAGCTGAACGGTCACTGATGACCACTTTGAATTGCTTTGAGAAGTCTAATTTTCTGTCCATTTTGTCGAAGACCATGAGGCACGGAGAATTCCAGACAGTGTCCAGAATCTTTGCGTGCCCCGAAAGGTTGTCTTCTTTAAGATGGGCTAGATTAGGTAGCCTTAGGGCCGCGCTGACCGCCATCCTTTTAACTACAAGGTGTAGAGGAGTCAGTCCAGTGATCACTCCCAAAGCTAGTGTGGGGCACGTTCTCATTGCTCCCGTCACACTCAAACAGGCTATACGGTGAATCTTGTTAAGAGTCCTCTGAGCTCCTGTTTGGTTTACTTTTGGCCACCATACCAACGACGCATAAGTAATCATTGGTACGCATAAGTATTCAGTTGACAGATAATTAGTTTTATCCTTCCGCTGAACGAATATGTTTGTGTATACGCTTCAACAACGCTGGGAAATATTGCGACATTACTTTGAAAATCATGGTAATGTTGCAGAATGTGTGCCAAAATTGCGTACGGATTTTGGAAGAAGAGAAGCACCATCAGCTCCGTATGTTCGTTATCTTGTGGAAAAAGTGAAAGAAACTGGCATCCTCATCGATAAACCAAAGCGTGAAAAGCCAAAAACAGTGCGTACACCCGAAAATATTGCTGCTGTGGCAGAAAGTGTGCGTGAAGCGCCATCAACATCAATTCGCCGTCGTTCTCAACAATTGAACATTTCGGAGATATCATTGAGACGAATTTTGCATAAAGACCTTGGTATGACGCCATACAAAGTCCAATTGGTTCAGGAGTTGAAGCCAACTGACCATCTAATGCGTTTTCGCTTCGCTAAGTGGGCCTGCGATCGACTTACAGAAGATGCCGATTTTGCCAAAAAAAATCATCTTTTCAGATGAAGCTCATTTTGATCTTGGCGGGTGTGTAAACAAGCAAAATTGTCGCATTTGGGACACAGAAAACCCGCACGCATACATTGAAAAGCCGATGCACCCAAAACGAGTCACTGTTTGGTGCGGATTTTGGTCCAGAGGCATAATTGGGCCATTTTTCTTCGAAAATGAGCAAGGAGTGGCCGTTACAGTCAATGGCGATCGTTATCGGGCCATGTTGAACGAATTTTTTGTTCACAAAAATTGAAGAGGAGGATATTGGCAACATTTGGTTTCAACAGGACGCCGCTACGTGCCACACAGCCGAAGTTACACTCGATGTTTTGCGAACTGTTTTTGAAGATCGCGTTATCAGCCGCAGAGCTGATGTCGTTTGGCCACCTCGGAGCTGCGATTTGACACCGTTGGACTATTATTTGTGGGGTGCCCTCAAAGATAAGTGTTACGCCGACAAGCCAGAGACAATTGACGCTTTAAAGGACAATATTCGTGAAGCCATTGTTGAAATACAGCTGCACACAATCGATAATGTGTTTAAAAATTGGACCGCTCGTGTAGGCTACTACATGGCCAGCCGAGGCAGCCATTTGAATGAAATTATTTTCCATCCAACCGGAAGGATTGTACTTTCAAATAAAAAAAGAAATTTGAGAAAATATCCAGTATTTTTTTTTTATAGAATTTTCAAAAAAAAAAAGTTATTTGGCGGACCCGTTATCATTAGTAATTAGTGAAATATGCGTAATTTAAGCAAAAAGGTCGTAGAAAAATGGCCTTCCAGTAGTTGTATCTCAACACAGCCGTGGAGGCTATTTTGACGATATTGTATTCCATTCACAATGTCATTAATAAAACTTCAATTATATACAAATAATCAACCGATATCTTATATGTACTCAATTAGCTTAATATAATTTCCTGATTCTTTTGCATCTAATTGCGAACTTTATTTACGATGTATATAAATTAAGCACATATGAATAGTGTGATGCTATTTTGAAACTATTGTTATCTAATATGTAATCTCTCCATAGAATCAAAAGCATATTGTTATGCTTTATTTATTAGTACAAAAAAATGGTAGTTTGAAACTAGTTTACCAGAGTTGCGTCACCAATTTTTGATTTATGACGGGAAATTCTACACAGATTTTTCTCTTCAAGATCCTTTAGTTACACATTTATAACAAAGACCAGATATAAGTATGAACAACCCCTTCAAGGAAAAAATCTTTTGGGGGACAATTCAGATGCAATTGGCATACTCTTAAATACTAAAAAATGGGGAATTGGTAACGTGGCACTGAAGTATCTGCTTCACTCAAAGATTCGTAGTATAAAAATGATGATTAGTTGAGGTTATTAATTAGTGATTGATTTGTGATATATTATCATAATCGTAAATCAATGAAAACATTTTGTTATGACACAAATGATATATTAATATGAGAATTTCGTACCAAATCACTATTTTCGATTTTTGGCAAGACGTCTTCATGGGCTGTATAAAATACAATCCCCTCTTTGAGACCTAAGTTTAGGATTATGGAATAAATGTTGCAATTTTGGAATGATGGGCACATAAAAGAGATCAATTAGTGGATATCTAGATATCGAATTTTGTCTCGGATATAAATATAATTCTTTACCACGTTCGACAGCTATAAAAATGAATTCATTTTATTCAGGTCGGGCCGAAGACATGGCATGTGACGTTGATCAATAGAGCTATGCTAATGAGGGACTAAATTTTATGCTGAAGACTAGATTATATAAGTTTACACATGCTCACAAACATAAACTCCGTTGTATACACAAACATCCTCATTAAAATGTTGAGTGCTGGTTTTAGGGATCAAGGGTTTATCCCTGGTGTCTAAGTTTGTTTGAACCCATCCAGACACAGCACTGTTCACTTTGAATTTTGACGGCGGCAAAATTGCAATTTTAACTGCTCACATCAAAATGGTGCATTCATCAAAAATTTAACACACAGAATGCACACGTGGGTGGCTGCATCTGAGTTAGGCCCTTTCGTGCGCGTGTGTTGGTGAGGTGTGTACACAAATAGCTCAAAGGCTTTCATTATAGTCCATAGCTATGTGCTGTGCTGAGATTTGATGCAGTTCAGTGCAACAACCAACAACAAATACATCAAAAACAACAGCAGCATTAACAGTTGGTACAACTACAACACAGCTGGAGAGCACAAATATATCACAACAATTTGCAGACGGTTGCTGTTTGTGGTACTTTGCTTTAATTTATATATGTGTGGGTATGGTAAATTCGGAATTACGCTACATGTGTGTGCGTGTGTTTGTATATGCTTCATTCATTTGAGCAATGCACTTTGGCGTTCATGGTCAATAAACCATAATTGTGGGCAATCTTAGCATGTGTGGTATATATTGCAATGATAGCCACATTTTTTAGGGTCATCCAATTTGTGTCCTTAAAATATTAAATATCCTATTATGTGATACCAACAAGCGGTTGACTAATTGCGAAGTACGGCATATGAGTGGTCAATTCACTGAGTAATGAATAGCAACTCTTATTGCCTTCCTCACAGTTTACAGTCCTTTCTAGAGCACCAATGTACGGTACATGCCTATATATGCATGATTTTCGAGTTAATGTCTACGTTAAATTAAACGTTCCAAAATTGCATGAACAATTGCGTACAAATCCCGAAGGTACCATTCAGGAGTAGCAGAAGATTCACAACTTACACACCAATGAACAGCACAAACGTTTTGTCGGTCTCGGTCACTGCAGCTCTATAATGACTCTTTTCAAATACGCATCGATCATGCGTGCATACATGCGTGCAATGGATTCCAAATGGGACAAACACAAAAACACAGATGCACACGCTGGTGCAAGAGAAAGTTTATAAGCGCGTATAAAATAAAATAAAATAAAATAAAATAAAATAAAATAGCAAGTTTGTAGTTTTTAAAGCTTTTTTAGCATGGATGTATAGCAGTGAAGGATTTATGCAAAGGGACCCTGCCTGGAAATTTTGGAAAGGATCAAGGAATTTATAATAAAAAAATATTAACAACAAGTAAACAAGACTACGGCTACTTCCAAATTTATTTCACCCTTATCAAATCAATCACATACAAAAGTAGGCATGTGCGTTAAATCTTGGCGACACATTGGATTCATATAACTTAATACAGCATATTACTCTTCGTTAGATATTTTTTCATATTCTTAAATTTTACATAAAAGAGGGCCTGACAGCTAAAATATTACATTCACGATGATTGAGAAATTTCATAGTCCAGTTTTGTAGACAAATCCTATTTAGATCTCGAGTTATTCTTCTTTAGTTTATTATTTCACACAAAAAGAAATATATACATATATACTCGTATATAAATATATATATAGAAGGTAGGCGTGTCCTTGTCGTATTGGATTCATAAAGCTATCTGGTTCAGTCTCAAAGTCCAGTCTATAGTTAATCAATATTTCATAAATATCAAACTGGGTAAAACAAATTTTAGTCATACCGAAAGATAAAAATCAAATCAGAAAGTCATGCTAACCATTTATACACAAGCCTATAGCTGCCTGGACTCTGTATGTGCGACACAAAACAATTCGGCTGAAAAGGTTGATAAAAGCCTATCAACTGACGATTTTAATGGATTCAAAAACTTTATGCAAATGTTATTTTTATATTTCATCCATCAGTATGTTCAAGTTTTCCGTATCATACCCTGTATAATATTATTTTCATGAAATTTTCCTAGCAGCAAGTGGCTTGGTGTAATAGCTTTGTCATCGCAACTCTCCATTGTTACTGAACCCAACGATCGATAGTTCAAAATTAATTTTATATTTCAGAGCAACCTTATCAACATCTTATCTTGGGAGCTCATCGATGGGAATATGTAGTAGAGTACCGTTTCCAGTGATCACACTAGTCTCCCATGATGGCGATTAAAAGTATCCAAAGGTTCGTTCGAATCAAATTATTCGTTTCTAATTGTAGAACTGTGATGAAAAATAGAAACAAATTAGAAGGAGTTTTATTTATATGTAATAGGTGAGATATCAGCTATCTTAGGTTTGTAAGTCAGAGGATTTTACATAATTACTATTTGCTATGCAAAACAAAGTCAGGCCACGTGAAGATATGTCGTTAAACATTTATGAGTTGCTTTGGTGCCCAAATCTACTACATTCAGCTTTTGAAAGTGATTACGAGTGGTTCTATTCCATTGTAGTATATGTATCATGAACTTCTCTGAGCATCTATCAAACATTATCTGGAGTATATGCGTGAACCATGTAATGTTTGATGCTAATTTTGTGTGGACTTCGTTCAGATTTAGTAGCAGACTTTGACATTATCATAGCACCTTAATCACAAAAAGCATTAACATTTTCTCCGTATCTATCTTCTTTCAGCAGCTCAATGTAGAATTTTCAGTGATCTTTTTGTTGTCTGCTGTTTACCATTTTGTCCATTTCAAATGGAGATTTTCTGGTGTCTCGCCATTGCAGTAGTTGCAAATTAGTACAGCAGGCTATAAAATCGAAATGGCATTAATATTTGCCTCTAATAGTTTCATGGAGGATCCCTCAATCAGAAATTGATAAATGTATACTCTGTACGGTAATTTTGGTTTGGTCTATTATTATTAGGTGCATCTGCCGAATATTTTTTCGTATTATCTTATTAATGCGCGTTGGGTAAATTGGCAGTTACATAACTTATTGTACGGGAACGATTGATGGTGTAAACTGCCGACTATCTTTGGGGGACATGTTACCACAAATATGTAGCACCATTCATTATTATGACCCATTTCTAAGCATATAAAGGGTCCGCGGGTATTGATCATTACATTTTCTAGGTAACGAATTGTGGTGAGACAATTATTGGTAGGATCGTTACTAAAGCCATTGATAGAAATTTTGATGCATTCTTTTAAATCACTACTGTTGATGCCAGAGCAGAAAATATTGTAAAAATGGGTCTTCGGCTATGTGGGTACTGTAGAATATGTGTATTTGGCTTGACCCGGTGGATGCCTATGGAAGCTTGAAAATATTGACATTGGTGCAGTAGTTAATAGTGCTGAACTTTTTTCGATGGAAATCTAGATCCTCAACTAATATATGAATTGTGGCGTAGGCAAAGTACGCACTCCAAGATAAATGTCTGATATGGTGTTGTTGATTGACAAATTTCTTGGTAGAAGTGGTATTGAAAAAATTTATTTTCAACAGCTTGCTCTCCAATTAAAATCACGTTTTTAATATAACAAGGCACATATTTCAGTCATTTGTTTAATGACAGTGTAATATGATTAAAACTCTGTGCTTGTTTATCATTATCTTAATTGATTAGAGCTATTAAAAACAAGAATTGAAATATCTTAATTATTTGGAAATACTCTTTCAATTATTTTGCTTTTTGTTAGCTCTGATATCAGTCATATTCAAGTAAAAACTACGAAATTTATTTAATCAATTCAATGAAATAATGAAAATTCTCTATAAAAATTATGAATGCATGTTCCAGACAATTCTAAAATGCGCATTTGTGCGCTTGTTTAGATCTTATTATACTTCTTATTATCAGTCATATTCACCATTTATAATTTTCGGCTCAAAATCAATACATTCAATCGAGGTATGCAATGAAAAGTAGGTACTCCTATTATACATTTGATTTTTCTGGTTCCAAATAATCTCAAAAAAAAATGATCAAAAAACTATGCTTTCTTCGTTTTTGATTCCGACATTTTTCGGCCAAGTTCTGATTAGTTTTACGTTTCTTTACTAGAATTCAATATTATCATAATACAAATATTATGCCAAATCACGAATATATGCCGAATATCAACAATTTTCTTGTCGATCAACTTATTGAAATTGAATGAAGCTCAAAAAAACGAAAAAAACAATAGAATTGATCCTCAAAATAGATGTGAACATTTTCAGCATTCTAGATTATTGGCATGGTCTGTACCACATAAATACAAGCATTCAGTTGATCAAAGTCAGTTTTCGAACTAGTGAAATTTAGTTTATTCTAATGTTCAATAATATGCCAAATTTTGGAATTAAGCATCCTTCCCGCAAGGATATTTGAGATGGAAAGTGATTCCATTGAGAAGACATATCCAATTGTCCTAATTTATTGCAGAATCACGTAAATTTGCTTCATTTTTCACAGGCCCTTTGGTATGGGGTTCGGTTTGCAGGTGCCCTCGTTGCCGGTTGAATCCGCCACTTGTGTGTTCATGTCCTTAAATTGCAGCCTCCGGAGTGCGTTAATAAATTGTGTCTGTCTGTTTGCAAGCGTATATGCGTGTATGTGTGTGCTGCGTAATGGCGCAAGGGTGTGTTGGTATTTACAAACGTGCAATTACAATTGCATTTGGTAACTGCTGTCGATTTCGTTTGGAGCTTGCCTGTGGGCACAGAATTTCAACATGCAGACAAACGCTCAAGCGTCACAAGCAACACAACGAGAGGCACGTATACATACGTGTACACATGCAAGTGCCTACATACTCGACCATATACAAGCCAACGCATGTTCATTTGTGGCTTTTATTAAATGTGTTTTTAAAGCGATAAACCATAAACTGCAGCCCGCCCTGCGCAAATAATGAACTGTTTGCATTTTAGTTTGCATTGATTTGTTTACGCAGTTGCAATTTTGCTGCTGCGCTTGTAGTGGTACCATCACTAGTAGTCGTTGTACTTGCGGTAGTAATGAAATTTGTTAATCAATGCCGTTTGTTTATTTATGCCTTTAGGAAAGTGCAAATGGCATGAAATTCACACAAAGCTATGTAAATCGTTTATGTGTGTACGTGTGTGCGCAGATTTGGTCAAAGGTCGACTGTTTGGTAAATACTAATCACATGTAATTAGGATTGTATGCAATATCCTTTGAAGCATTGAATTTGGTTTATTAGCAATTTTGTATATTTTATTTGAAATGAATTCGGAGACTCCACGCTTATTGAATTTAAATTAATTAAGCCAGTCATAAGAAATGTACTGCATGCAACTCATTGTATTTGGATAATTAAGCGGCACAATTAAAACTTTTCCATTCGCCCGCACACCTTATATTTCCTATTCTGAACTTGATACAGCAGCAGGTAAAACGAATACTCCGATCTTCGAGTTGTTGTTATTATTGTTCAATCCAATCGCTGGTATTATTACTTTCTATGCTTTCTTTCACTTTGCCACCGTTTTGTCAATATGCTATAATTTTTGATTTTCCTAAGAAAATTTTTGTGGGGTTTTTGTGCTCCAACTCACTTTATAATCACCAGCTTGCCACGGAGTCTGTCAAAAATTTCAATAATGCTCTCTAGACTAGAATAATTGTTTTTGCAATGTCGAGTAGAGGAGTATTGTAAATAAGTACGGCAAGAGTAGACATGAAACTGAAAGCAGACAGACGCAAAAACCTGGTTTTTTGTTTGGTGGAGATAAAGTTTTAAATATGTGAGAAGCTTAAAAACGTTAATCTTAAATTTCAATATCTTTAAATATTTAGAATAAAATTTTAAGCAAACACAATTTGGTAAAGGAAGCGTGAACATGAAATATAGTATAATAAAATTTGCCGAGAAGAACATGATTTACTGGAATTAAATCCTATATATTGGATAAATGTTTAGTGGATTTGGAAGGAAATAATAATTTCTATATTAAGCTTATAAGTAAATCCATTAATTTAAAATCTCTAGAATGAATTTTAAAAAATTTGGATATATTGCGGTATTCTGTAGAATTCGTTACAAGCTGGAAAATATAAATATAAATATACAAAATTATATATTGACATTAATTGGTTTTGTTTGAAAAACTCCAACCAAACAGTCGTATTAGCTCTTGATACAGCTTAGAGCAAAGTATTGTATTTTAACATAACCTCCTTGTTTCTGATTGAATCATAACCTTTTCTGATTTGGTTTACCAATACCTCTTATAGGTGACCTAAGTTCCTTTTATAGTTTTATAGCAGTTTGTTCACTCCCAATCAGCAACTCGAATAATGCTGCCGACTGCAAATATAATGAATTTATACATAATAATGGCGATATATCTTTCAATTCGACTAACGTTGTGTGGTTTTTCTGTAACATTCGGTTCACTATCAGTCATATTTTTGGAAATTTCCGAACAATCTACTCTAAAGTGGATTAACCAACGCATATTTACCCCACTATTGAAGAAAGTGTGCATGAGAACTAAAATGTATCAATTTCATATGAATTAGGTCCTACTAAGATTATAATTGCTAAGGTCTAACAATCATTTGCTACGCCGATGTCTCGATGCTTGGGCCATATCGCAATTGAAAACTACGAACTGATCCGCCCCATTTTCCACTGTGATTAATGAATTCAAAAAACAATTATTAAGCGTTAACTGTCAACAACAAAAAGTATCACTCGATTATTCTTAATGCATTTTATCCTCGTTTGTAAGATAGCTACCTGAGATGCTTTTCAACAAGATGACAATTAGTGCCACACATAATCAGAATCAATTCAACATCTGAAGTATTCATTTGAGAGTTAAATTAAAAACATACGAAATCGATAAACTTTGGAATGTACTGTATAGTTTTCAAAATGGATAAAAAGGGAAGCGTTTCGGTCAAGGAATTTATTTTTGTGTCTTTACGTTTGCAATTAGAAGGTAATATTTGCTTCGAGATATAAAATTCGGCCATATTTTATTTTTAACTGTTAACAAATACTGTTTAGAATTAAAGGTGGAATACTAGATGGCCGGGTTCTTACAAAATAGCTTGTCCTGTGTATTCTTAACAAAATGAGACCCAGAAATTCAAATTTGATTAATTAGCTTTAATAACTGTGAAATAGTTGTATTTGTATCAACTTCACTGAATATATTTAAGATTCGATGTTAAACTTTTTACCTTGTCTAATTGTCTAATTTTAGCTTTTGAAAGCCAGGCGCTAAATTGACTATACCATTTCTTAAAAGTGTCTCTTAGGAACTGGCTGAATTGCAACTCCGATTTAAGGGGAGAGTAATATCTGGGTAAATGCTAATAAGGTGAAAATGTCAATTAGAATTGCATTTCATGCATTTCATAAAAATCTTTTCTTTTTGTAGAGTTTTAGGCTATCACCAAACTCATGGCATTACAACCAAATACCATTATGCGGTGGAAGATTTGACAGAGCATTGGAAAATTTGAAAGCAGAAATTTATCCATTTAGCCAATTCAAATCATTTTGCATCTGGCCTTTATCGGAATTCAGAAACACACAAAAACTTGTTCGCCCCTCAATTTTAGCTTTGTACCATAAGCAATGTTATGAAACGGATCGCCCAGGGAGAAGAACACAACACGGAGAAGACTCTTATATCAGAATTCAGGTTTGATTTCGCATCATCAGCAAGACATAAGCAAGACACTACGCACTGTCCCCAAATTTAAAATACGCCCAGTGCCGGGTGCGACTACTCTCAATTGACGAAACTTACCTCCGCGCTATTTTATCTGCTTTTGATCACAATAGAAATTGTACATTCTAAGGTTTGAATCTCGGAATGCTTCGCATAGATTATATATGAGGAGATTTGACACTGTAAATGCAAATATCTGGCCCATAATATGTGTATATGATTCTTAACATTTCTATGGAGGGAAACAAAGAGATAGAATTAAAAACGGGTTTTCACTGTATTTAATGCGATCAGAAGATCGCAGCTTGTAAATGTTTGAAGTATAAGAACATAAATGCTAGTAAGACTGAATCTAAAAATCAATTTTAAAAGCCATTTTCATCAGAATCAAATAAGTATAGCTGATTCAGTCATGAAAAGTTTTATACTACTTTTTAATAAACTGGATATTGCAATAATATTACATACGCACTGAACCCGAATATTTATAAACTAATCACGCTATTGGAAAAGTAATGAATCCAGTTAACCAAGAATATCCTTCTAATTAATATCGCTATTACCTTTGGAATCTAGTTTATTTTAAACAATTTTCCTTTGTATTCAAATCTTTCAAAACATGTACAAAAGAATATTAAAAAAAATTTTGTTTCAATGTATCCGATATGTTTGGACCTAAATTTTTTTGATGGCAGATTCGTGTATAGGATACCAAAATACTTCAGAAAATCCAATTTGTAAGCTAGTGTTCTTGGAATATTTAAACGTTAATATTGCAGAGGTCTTTATATACGCCACTATATGTTGCAGTGAACAATTAGCTACATACATTTACAAACTTTGAAAGGTGCCCGGAGCGAGTTCTCACACGAATCATTCGAATTATAAAATATTTTAATATCCGCAGTGAGTACAGATTTTTAAATACATTTTTAGATATTTGCACACCTAAGTACATTTTTGCAAAAATTCCATAATCCGCTTCCAAAATATTACTCATACGTAATGGAGTACACTTCAGGGGTTTTTTAAATGCAATTGCTGGTGAAGCCCACATAATTATGTGGTAAGATTCATATTTTTGCTTAACTAACAAAAAACGTATCCTTTAATTGCGAATTAAACATAATTAAGCAAATATTGAACCAAAAATGCATACATATAAGCAATTAAGATAAGCATTAACGGGACGTTACATCTATAACTATATTAATCCCAAAACAAAGTCGCGGTTTTATTTTCATTAAAAATTTGTTTAATCGTTTTTAACACACATTTAGTTTGTACGTGCCGTGAACACCAACGTGCCCAATACATAAGTCAGTGATTAGCTTTTCCAGAGGCGGCGGAAGACTGAGTGCTCTGTCTTTAACCGAACATTTAAAAATTTACCTGTCAACAGCGGTTATTTCAATTTGAAGTTCCTGCTTATGGTTCGAAAAAGTGTCACATGCATGGAAAATTGAAATTTACAAACCAATCTCTTTGTTATAGAGAAATAATTGTGTATGCAACCCAAATTGTTATTGCAAACTGCTAAAATGCATTTCCCATTAGTGAATACACGTATCCATTTCCATGTGTACATTGAGCCTTAGGCTACTTCTTCAATGAGCCATCATAAACACTCTGCAACCTCTCATATCGCTTGCGATGAGCACCCTTCATTACTACACCAAAGCAATAATTGGTAATTTACAATTGATTGTGGTCTCCCGCACTGACAGCCGGTTAGCCGGGACGGGCCGCAAAAGTACGCAAGTGTCTGTGCGAACATTTATGTACTTGACGGTTGGTGATTGCATTATTATTTCAATTAATGCTCGTATTCAATTACATACTTTCAGTTCAGCTCACCTCTGAGCGATTGATATTATTTCATTAAGCGTTAATTCTAAAGCTGAGCGATCGAATTTAATAAGAGGCTCAATTACATATTTTACAAGTTATTCGCGTAGTTTCCAGAAGTGTCAAATTTCCGAAAGTTCGAAATAAATCCACATTTCAAATTAAATTTCACACTAACAACATATCTGCTCATTTTACATTGCTATTATAGTAGACTTGTGTGGCTGTGCACCGAAGCCGTTAGATAACACCCCTTTTCGGCACTTCGTAAAAGTTTAAATATAAATTAAAAACTTTTCCAATTTTTTTTTCACATGCAAAGTGAAAAGTTTTCATTCGACATTGAACTGAACCGTAACGAAACGCCTCTTTTTCTGGCATAATCCCTTAGCCGTTGCCAAGGGGTGGCGAGAGCGGTGGTCCGTTGTGCGGCAGGTCCAGTTTGTTGTCGCTGTTATCGAGTTTGTTTGGATTTTTTGGTGTAATCCTTTACCAATTTCCATTTCAGTTACTTTTTCGGTAATGTTTGGTGGTTTACATGCGAAGAAGCACAGTGGCGGTATATCCACACTAATAATAGTGATGTAGATGCTGATATGTTACCAACAACATGCAATTTATCGAATATCTTGTGGGAGGATTTGGCCAGCTTCAGCATTCTGAAGATTCGCTGTTTTCAAAGCAGTTTCGCAATATAAAAACATAACCTAGCGAAGTCGCTTCAATTGGATCTTAGTTGAGTATTTCATTTGCCGACTAAGAACTATAATGGAAAACATGTTTTGAAACAATTTATATAACTTAGATTATCTCTTTAGTGCTGGCAATTTTTTTTTTATTGAACATGGAATAAACAGTTTCTTTTACAAGTTAAGAAGTAAAGAGGCGAATTTTATGCAACCAATATTAAACTGGGTGAGATATCCTTACATTAGGTCAATAGAAAACCATTTTTTAGAAACACTGGAACAAAGATGAAAGGAAAAAAGAATGGGAGATCTAGAAGTTTATTTGCAGCTGTAACTTCAGAGAAGCCCAATTGTTATTATATAATCAAAATGTCTTATATTATCAACAATACGAACAATAGTCAATTTCGTATTCAAGAATATATTCAGTGCTGCGAATATATAAATCAGTAGAAGGATTAAATGTACCACCACTGCATAATTCGCTTGTCCCATATCCTATTTATTTATTGCTGTCAGATGAAGTCGTCCTTTTCAAAATTAATTGCATCCTTTTTTGCCGCACCAGAATTTAGCATGAAAATGTGAAAACTTTACTTCCATAAAGAGACACTAAGCAGTAAAATAAGTTTGTACGGGTATATGGAAGAGTATGTTCGTGTTGTAGCGAGCAGCGTCACAAATATGCAGCCAACACAAGAGTGCTAACAGAAGTATTGAGTTTCAACTTCCACACACGAAAACATCCACACGCAAACAAACAAACTGCACTGTGGTAATGCAAACATATAGCATTGAAAAGTTAGGCTGCTGCGATTTAGGGCCATATTGCACTAAACTATTGCAGACCTGCATGCATGACGTGGTGTACTTGAGGAAATATGTAAAAAAAAGTGCAATGAAAACTTGAAATGCTCATGTTTGCACTTATGTGAGCCTACGTCCAGTTACTATAAAGAAGTTTAGAGATATACGACTATGCAGCGAAATGCAAGCAAAGGTGTGCTTCAGGACCAGCAGAACTCAGCGTTACTTTAAAGTTTAAAATACACCAAATTCGCTGGTATTACATAATCTAATCGCTTTGAAGGGATGTTTTGTGGAGATGTTTCTTCCCATATAAAAAAAAATAAAAATTTTGAAAGTTCCTATAAATATTTATAGACAACGAAAATGCTATGAAAAATATGTTTCAGGATTAATCATCAAAATTACTTACAAATAATTTTTTCCTTTGAGAATTACTTGTTCGTTGCTGTTTTTTTCATGTCTGACTGCACTGTTGAACAGATTAATTATCTTTCATGTGTTTTGCGAATAATCGTGAATTCACCATATTTTAATTTATGAGATATAGGAGATTTTTTGATATACATATATGAGATAACACTTAATAATTATTACTATGGGAGCAATGGGTTGGGGGAATGAGTTCTAGCAACTACGGCTTTCGACTCGAAGAAAAAAGGTTTAGAACAATAATTTTTCAGTCTATGATTCGATCCGGCGACAACACAGTGTGAGTCCAGTTTGCTTACCACTAAACCATAGAAGTGGATAGACCTGAAATAACCCGGCTGCTCCTTTTGATTAGACAATTACGAAGCAACTGATACCGGCAGCGCCATCAAAATTCTTCAAATTTCTGACATGTCTGCGGATACAGATATACAAGGTATTGTCAAATCCTCTCAGATATAATAATTAGATAATCAAATTTAATAAGGTCAAAAATAATTACTTATGAATGTTTGCCAGCGCTAGATCTTATTATTCCTTTCAGTTATTACACATCAATTGTCGAGTTTGGAGCTAAATCGAATTTTCTTTAAATTATACTCTCTATTGACGAAATATTTGATAAACATTTTTATTCTTGCAGTACTGTCTACAATCTCGAAATCAGTCCTGAGATATTTGATCATTCATTACTACAACAAATCTGCTCAAGCAGTTAAGATCTGTATAGAAGACGGTTCAAATAAAAGTTCAGAAACATTTTTTGAAATATTCATTGCCTAATGGTCTTCCTAACTTGTTTAAATTTATTTTTTCCAGGAAATCGATGTCATAAATATAATGTTCGTATTAAAATTGTGGAGCATATACGAGTATGTACACTTTTTCATGCACAATAGTTCTCCAATATAAATACTTTTATTTAATTATATTTTAACTGCAACACTGTTTTTTGTAAATATCTGCATTCCATTTTGCTTTATTATTTTTATCTGACTTCCTTTCCTTCCTTTAATATAATCAGTCACCATTTTTATAATCTGAAATAATCTGATTTAATATTTGATTGTTTAAATAATATACTTAAATATAAATATTTTATAAATTCGTAAAGAAATATTGTTGATAATTTGCTTTGATTAATAATCTTAATAGATAGAAAGGAATCGATTCGACGACATCCCGAGTATGAGTCTGGCATGCTTACCAGTAGTCTCCGGTAAAAGCCTCAAAAGAACACTACAGAAAAATTCAAATAAAAATTTAATAATAAATCAAATTAAAAAACCTAATTCTGGTGAAAGCGGACCATAAGACCAAAAACTGGCCAGCAATGCCTATTATTTGCATATTCATCAGTCCTACCAGAAGTCAGCAGTCTCTCCAACCAAGAGACAGAAGAGACCTTGAAGTTCTATCTGAAATAGTAGGCAGCATAGCCTTTACCCATCTCTTATAGGTCCTCCATTCGTGATTCTATTCACAGGCAACCAATCACTTATAGAGGGCCTGAAGGTAGCAAAAATTATGGGTAGAACAGGTCCCGGACTAGTAAACCTTTTCTCAGAACTTTTACTCGCTAATTTTTCCGTGACTTCATCCCCCATAACACTCATGTATCCTGGAACCCATGTAAGCATCAGACTATTATGCTTTCCAACATAATTTAATCTTGATTTGCACAACAGCACCAATTTGGAAGTAACAATGGGGCTGAGTAAAGCCCTCAGAGGAGCCTGACTGTCACTGCAGTCACAAATACTTCTGCCGCGCCGTGGAGCTGGACACCATACAGTACGAAACCACAGAAACCGGTCCAATATTTGTTTTTGAGTCATACGAGTAAATACGGCAGTATTGCCTACCGGGCTCAGTCGTACTATCAAACGATAAGTGAGCCTCTGAAATTTTTATGCAGTGCCGCCTTTCAGTAATAGGACGCGCGGGCATCGAATCAATGGAATACCAATCTCCATGTCAGTGCCAATAATATCTTCAAGATTGCAAGAGCAGGGTCAGAGGTTGTCAGAAAGCACCAGTACAACAAATAGTTACAGTTCTCTGTAGTCTAGATAGTGCAGATTACACCTCCTTGAGAGACAATCTTTTCCCCCAGACCACCGATGCGTAGGATATTATTGGCCTGATTGTAAATCCAAAGGACTTTCGAAGGAGGCAGACTCCAAGCCTGAAAAAGATTTTGCACTGCCAAAAATCTTACAGTACTTTCTCTACCATTAGTTCAACATTTGATTTCCAGAAAAGGTTATTATCAAGAACAACCTCAAGATATTTTAGCTCCAGGGACAACTGAATATTCACCCCCTTTAGTGGCAGAACAAAACCATCGACTTTCTTCTTTCTGGTAAAAAGAACTAAATTCGCTTTAGCTGGGTTAACCGAAAGTAAATTTGCCTCACACCATGTGTCAGTCTTATTCAGAGTGAACTGCACTTCCTGCAGATGTCCATAAAAGAGCTTCCTGCAATTACACAGGGTCCATCATCGGCATATCGTAGATATCAGAATTATTTAGGGTCAATGACCATCCACCAGAGTAGTTGCCTGAAGGCAACCCTTCTTCACACCCGACGATACCTACAGATCCCGCTACCCTCGCAACACAATAACCCTGTTTGCTAGCATTGATCGAATCGAATTAACCAGCACTTTATCTGTACCATCTCGAAGATCAGAGCTACAGATATTGTTAAAGGTAAAAACTCCCTGTATGTCCCTCTTTTCGATGGCATGCTCAATCTTGCCTATAAGACTATGCAACGCCGACTCGCAGGATTTTCCTCTTTGATATGCGTGTTGAAATGGAGATAGGGGTGCTTCTTAAGCGATAATTTTCGCATGCGAAGCTCAGCCAGTCGTTCCAGTCCTTTTAGTAGAAAAGTCATCATACTAATAGATTTCGAATTCCTGGAGTGTGGAATATAGGCTAGCCCCAAACTTGAAGTAAAGATTCTCCACAATTTTGTGATTATCAATTCGATAATCTGCTTCAGCATGGTTGGATAAATGCCATTCTGACCGGCGATTTCAAGTTGTCAAAAATGCAATCGCATACCTATTAGTATCTTTATGCGCCACAATCCTTGCTACAAAACAATCACGCTGAGTAAGAGACGCCCTATGATCTACCAAAAAATTTGGTGGCTGCAGGTCGACTGTAACCTGATTCCCAGCGAAGTGGGACTCAAATAATAAACAAAGTGTCTCACTCCGCTGATGGTAAAAGTGCCATCAGGTTTCCTATGCTACCCCAAATCTAGAGAGCACATATACGAGTCAACAAAGACCACATGCAAAAATCATTAAAGAAGACCTTTTCGAAGTCCGAATGGTTTTCTTAAATTCCCTTTGCGTTATTCGATATCGATCCCAGTCCCCATTAAAATTTGTCTTGATGGGCCTGTTAATAAATTTTCTCGTTTCCTTCCTCAACTCAGGAAGCTATGAATTGAGTTTCTCAACCGCCGCCTTGACATCGTAAGGAGTTGATTACCAACTCGTCGACCAAAAATGACGTTAATTCACTTCATGAAATGTCTCAAAAATGGAACTCAAAATCAATTGCAAAAATATAGTAGTCTATAACAAATTGTTTCTATTGACGCTTAATTTAGCCGGAAAGGGCATTCTCAATTGTATAAAATCAAGTCATGAATATGGAATTACAAAGGAAGCAACATAATTTATAATAGGATTGATAAAATTAATTTATAAAAACGATACCTCAACAACTTTTTACGGATATTTCAACAACTTCTCCCTAAAATTAAATTGTACTACCGCCATCAACAGACTGATGAGCAGTATATTTATTTGATGGATACTTCATTCCATGATGATTACCAAATACGTGAAAAATAAAAATATAATAAAATATTAGCATCCAAGGAGATATCCATTTATTTAACATTTTTAAAGATAAATATTTTTATATAAAGCCAAAAAAGACAATGTGATCTATGTTTCAGTCTTAGAAATGTCAATGCTGATCAAGATATTTATGGCCGCCACAACGAAGACAAGATTTCTGCCAGGAGAGAAATGGACATTGACAAAAAAAAGCTGTGAAAAATAAAATAAGTCCTTACAAGTTCGGAGCCCATCAATTCATGATTAACAATTTTAAAGATCTACAAGTCTATTCACAGGAATAAAGAATTTCATTGATATCTAAAACCGGTTTTGTAATATTTAAAAAAACTTTTGTACCGCTCTTATTGAAAAACCCGATATATATATATATATATATATATATATATATATATATATATATATATATATATATATCGGGTTTTTCAATAAGAGCGGTACAAAAGTTTTTTTTAAATAATACAAAACCGGTTTTAGATATCAATGAAATTCTTTATTCCTGTGAAAGTACGTTCGATGCCATTATGTATGGAAATCGATTTCTTTTGCATGGCCACCCACCACGGGCACGCTTGCAGAAGTCCAGACGCTGAACCCATTTTTCAACGGTTTTCAAGCATAAATCGGCCGATACTGCTGCAATTTCACGTTCGATATTTGTACGAAGTTCATCAATCGTCGCTGGCTTGTTGGCATAGACCATAGACTTGACGTAGCCCCACAGGAAATTATCTAACGGAGTCAAATCGCACGACCGAGGCGGCCAATCGACTGGGCCATTTCGTGAGATAACACGTTCACCAAACTTGGTATGCAGTAAATTGATTGAGGCATTCACTGTGTGGCTTGTGGCGCCGTCCTGTTTGAACCACCACTCCAAGTCCATATTATCCAATTGGGGACAAAAATATTCGGTTATCATTGAACGGTAGCGATTCGCATTCACAGTAATGTGCCGGTCTTGATCATAACGGAAGAAGTACGGCCCAATGACGACGACGGCCCATAAACCGCACCAAACCGTAATTTTTTCGGGATGCAGTGATGACTCATGGAGTATGTGTGGATTGCTGTTTAACCAATAACGCATATTTTGCTTATTGACGAAGCCATTCAGCCAGAAATGATCCTCATCGCTGAAGAGGATTTTCCGATGAAAATTCGAATCATTTTCAAGTTGTTGCTCAGCCCAATTCACGAACATACAACGCTTATGGTGGTTGTATCAAATGCAACCATGCGTTTGAGTTTTCGCACATAGCGAAAATAGGTTCAGCGAGTATTTTAAAGTTTAGTTCGTTTCTGACGATGGTGCTGTTCGGTTGTGCCATTGTGGCAATGCGTGAGAGCAGAAGGAGCAGTTCGGTGCAATCTATGTGCAGGGAGCTGACCCAGGAGAGAGTGCAATCTATGTGCAGGGAGCCGAGCCAGGAGAGCGGTGCGGAGCAGGGGATCTTAGAGCAGGAGCTTATACAGAGCCTATACACAAGAGCAAGTATGAGCGGTGCCACAGGTATTCGAGAGCATAGTCACGTTTAGATTATATACGCTGACAATATTTATGTTCACATTGCATTATACATTATATATATATAAGTTAGCAACATACGTGTTGCATGTCGTTGGCGCCGTGCGCTTGCGCAGCGGTACCCAGCATTGTAGGAAATACGCTGCAACAGCGTCTGCTGCCATCCGCTGCGCAGGGGCACGGTAGACGCTGTTGGTTCTCGGTGCGTGAGAAAACACAAGACGGAGAGCATTGGCGCCATGCGCTAGCGCAGCGGTGCAAAGCATTGTACAAAATGCGCGGCAGCAGAGTCTGCTACCATCCGCTGCCATCCGCTGCGCAGGGGCACGATAGACGGTGCTGGTTCTCGGTACGCGAGAAAACATACGAAAAGAGCATTGGCGTCATGCGCTTGCCCAGCAGTACAAAGCATTGTACAAAATGCGCGACACAGCCGCTACGCGTAGATACGGTAGACGGTGATGGTTCTCGGTGCCGGAGGAATTGGCGAGACATGTGTTGTATGTCGGGGCCGCCAAGCCGAGCCGTGAAACGCTGTCGCGCAACGCCGCCTCAAAGCGCAGTCACTATGCGATTGTCGGCAGCGAAAACGTATATAAAGAACCCGAGTACGAGAGCTCGCATCTTTTAATTGGCAGGAGCTCGAAGGAGAAGGACAACCATAATAATACAAATAATAAAATAATATAAAATAATTTAAACTCTTTTATTATTATAGATTTTGCTCAGGAGAGTATTTAACTTATACATAAACGTACCTATTTACACATACATATGCAGGTCCGTTCATGCATATGAGAGCAATTGAGCTAAACGCGCAAGAGCTTGTGCATATTCACTAATTGTATATACTCGTACATATATACATGTATCGCATACATGCCGATTTATTGTTGAGCTACATATGTATGTGCAAGTTAGCAACATACGCGTTGCATGTCATTGGCGCCGTGCGCTTGCGCAGCGGTACAAAGCATTGTACGAAATACGCTGCAACAGCGTCTGCTGCCATCCGCTGCGCAGGGGCACGGTAGACGGTGCTGGTTCTCGGTGCGTGGGAAAACACAAGACTGAGAGCATTGGCGCCATGCGCTAGCGCAGCGGTGCAAAGCCTTGTATGAAATGTGCTGCAACAGGGTCTGCTGCCATCCGCTGCCATCAGCTGCGCAAGGGCACGATAGACGGTGCTGGTTCTCGGTACGCGAGAAAACATATGAAAAGAGCATTGGTGCCATGCGCTTGCGCAGCAGTACAAAGCATTGTACAAAATGCGCGGCACAGCCGCTACGCGTAGATACGGTAGACGGTGATGGTTCTCGGTGCCGGAGGAATTGGCGAGACATGTGTTGTATGTCGGTGCCGCCAAGCCCAGCCGTGAAACGCTTTCGCGCAATGCCACCTCAAAGCGCAGTCACCATGCGATTGTCGGCGGCGAAAAGGCATAAAAAGAACCCGAGTACAAGAGCTCGCATCTTTTGATAGACTAGAGCTCGAAGGAGAAGGACGAGTAAAATAATAAAATATTGAAATAAAAATTAAATATATATATTTCTATTATTACAAGATTTTGCTCAGGTGAGTATTTAACTGGCGCCCAACTTTGAGCATGCGAAAAAGTCGCTGCACTGGCTCATAACCCACCCTTGAGAGGGGTGAATAAATAACAAATCTGCGATTCCTACGGGACCTTTCAGTTTTTGTATCGTAACCGTGGGGCATGCGAAAAAGTCGCTGCACAGGCTCTTACCGTACCCTTGAGAGGGGTCAATAAAAACAGCAAATCTGCGATTCCTACGGGACCCTCCAGTTTTTGTGTCGGAAGTGTGGGGCATGCGAAAAAGTCGCTGCCAAAGCTCTTACCGTACCCTTGAGAGGGGTTAATAAAAAAAGCAAATCTGCGATTCCTACGGGACCCTCCAGTTTTTGTAACATATACGTGGTATATATTGAGGTAAAATCTGCGATTCCTACGGGACCCTCCAGTTTTTAGTACAAATAAATAAAAATTTATAATTAATAATAAATTTTTAGCGCTACCGAAAAAGGCGGTTCGCTGCGTATTGACCATTCGCAAGGTTTATTATTAAACACGGTGCGACCGAAAAAGGTGGTGCATAGCCCATCTCCACGTTCACCGGTATAGAGCAAGAATGGCGATATGTGGTGCTATATTGCGTTAAAATCTGCGATTCCTACGGGACCCTCCAGGTTTAACGTAAACAAAATTTTAATTTAAAAAAAATGAATAAAAAAAAATAAAAAATGTTTAAATAATAAAACTTAACATTTTTAGAACTACCCAAAAGGCGTTGCACAGCCCAACCATAAGTTCTAGTACATTCTTGGTGAAGTAGAGAGCTTCCGAAAAAGACGGTGCACGGCTCACCACACCAAGGACTTCCGCTGTAACAAGGGAAGACCAGCACAGGCCACGTTCAGTCAGGTCTCTAGTACCGTTCATCGCAAAGTAGAGTGCGCTTCTAGACTGTAGTATGGCGCACAACGAAGCAGCGCACCAACCCCGCGGTGATTTGGCTATATTTGAGGCTATGATCAACACCGCCTTCTCCTCTTTGACTGAAGAAAGCAACCGACGATTTATTGAGAGTCGCAACGAGATATGCGAACTCCGAAAAAAACTGCAGATCCTTGGACAACTGGCAGTACCTCCCACAGTTTATAACGATGTTACGTTCGATCGAGAGGGTGAAGGGGTTGATTCATTCGTACTCATTCAAGCCCTTCGCGAGTTTGGTGGAAGCAGGACGCAGTACGCTTCTTGGCGGAGATCTGTCACTAGCGCTTACGCCCCTTTCACGGGTTCGGAAGGTCTTCCTCGCCATTACCAGGCCGTTCACCTGATCCGAAGCAAGGTAATGGGAGAGGCCGATGCCCTCCTAACATCCTTCAATACGCCTACTAACCTTGACGTAATACTGGCTCGGTTAGATTTTACATATGCAGACAGAAGACCCTCATACGCGCTTCAACAAGAAATGCTGAGTCTCAGGCAAAGGGGATGGTCCGTTTCTAAGTATTATGACGAGATTCAGAAGAGGCTCACCCTTCTAACCAACCAGAACGACATGAGCAATTCTGGTGATGCATCGCGGAAGCAAATCCTGAATGAAGAGCACAGGAACCTGGCTAGGAGCGTATTCATTTCGGGGCTCAACGAGCCCATGAGTTCATCAGTTCTTTGTGCTAGTCCCCCGGATATGTCGGCAGCCCTCGCTCTGGCCTTGGAGCTAGAAATAAACACAGCCAGAGCCCATATAGACCAGTCATGGAAGCGACGGGGGCCCCAGAGAATGCACCCCTCCTTCAATTATAGCGTCAACCAGCAGCCTATAAGGATGTATCAGCCCGACTCAGCTCGACTTGCCATTGGACGTCCAAGAACTGGGGGCATCGCCCAGCCAAGAACTCCACCCCGATGGGACAATCCGTCTACGATACCCGGATCTAGGAAATGTGGAATGAATGTGCTAGGAAGGACTTCTACCTTTTACATGCTTCCCACTCTAAACACCTTTGACGCTATAATCGGGTTTGATCTGCTAACGGACGTCTCGGCATGTGTCAACTTAGACGTGGGAACACTCAGCCATGCCCGGGGAATGGAAACGCTGCTCTTTCAGGAGTGTGAAGGGGTGAATTACACAGATTCCATCATAGACGAGAACGAGGAAGAAGAGCATACCAGCAGCAACGATCAAACGGAAATTCCCTCTGAGGCCACTACGGAATTCCAGCAACTCCTGATTGATCTGAATGGAGTGTTTGCGGATCCCAGAGAGGGCCTGCCGTTCAACACCAACGTCCTTGCAACCATCCGAACTACAGACAATGATCCAGTTTACGCCCGATCATATCCTTACCCCATTGCAGCCACCACATTCGTAAATAAGGAAATAAGTAGCATGCTCGAGGACGGGATCATACGACCTTCTCGGTCCCCCTTTAATAACCCCCTCTGGGTAGTACCCAAGAAAGGAGTAAATGAAAACGGGGACAGGAAACTGCGATTGGTTTTGGATTTTAAGCGATTAAATGATAAAACCATCAGCGACCGATATCCAATACCCGACACTTCGGTCATTCTCGCAAACTTGGGAAAATCTACATATTTCTCAACTATCGATCTAAAAAATGGCTTCTACCAGATCGCTTTAGCAGAGGAGCACCGGGAGAAAACTGCCTTTTCAATAAATAATGGCAAGTATGAATATTGCCGTCTACCCATGGGCCTTAAGAACGCCCCTAGTATCTTCCAAAGAGCTATTGATGACGTACTCCGGGAGGAGATTGGAAGGAGTTGTTATGTTTACATGGATGACGTGATCATATTTTCTCCTGATGCAACAACGCATCTTACGGATCTACGCAGGGTCTTGGACAGGTTATTCCAGGCTAATATGCGAGTCACTAGAGAAAAGTCTAGGTTCTTTAAAAAGGAGGTAGAGTTCCTGGGATTTGTTGTTTCCAACATTGGTATAAAAACTTGCCCAAACAAGGTGAGGGATATCGTTGATTTTGAGCAGCCCCACAGCCTTCGCGCCTTAAGATCCTTCTTAGGTTTGACGGGCTACAATAGAAGGTTCATCAAGGATTATGCTCGGATTACCAAGCCACTAACCAGGTATCTGAGGGGGAAGAATGGTCATATAGGCGCATCAAAGTCTAAAAACACTTCGATTGTCCTCGATGCGGATGCATTAGAAGCCTTTCGGCGTGTGAGGTCAGCACTTGCATCAGAGGATGTTTTGCTTCTCTATCCGGATTTCGGAAAACCATTCGATCTAACCACGGATGCTTCATCCCATGCCTTAGGGGCTGTACTATCGCAGGGAGGTCGGCCCATTACCATGATCTCGCGTACTCTCTCCGATACAGAGGAGCACTATGCAACTAATGAGCGAGAGCTGTTTGCAATTGTTTGGTCATTGCAGAAGCTGAGAAACTACCTATACGGAGTCAAGAACCTAAATATTTTTACAGACCATCAACCCCTTACATTCGCTCTCTCGGACAGAAATGTTAACTCAAAGATGAAACGATGGCGATCCTTCATTGAGGAGTTCGCCCCGAGGTTCCATTACAAGCCAGGAAGACTCAATGTTGTCGCGGACGCGCTTTCACGACAGCACATAAATGCAATAATGAAGAAACCTAACCAACGTGAAACCAATATAAGCGATCATCCTATACCGATTGTCGATAACCCCGTCAATTGCTTCAGAAATCAGCTTATCCTCCAAGCTGGAGAGAAGTCGAAGAAAACTTCCTCCATAGTATTCCAGAAGCAGCTCAGGCATGTCCTAACTTATGCCTCACCTTCGGACTTGCCCCAGCTGCTGAACGAGTCCGTTAACGTCAATGTTGTGAATGGAATATATTGCGATCGAGTTACATTGCAATATTTGGAGGACACCTTGCCGGATCTCTTCCCATCCGTGAAGTTCCGATTCAGTGAGAGAAGGGTAAAGGATATCACTAACCCAAGCGAGCAACAAGAAATCCTAGCCAGAGAGCACAACAGAGCCCATCGTTCGCCGAATGAAACTACACGTCAGGTGTTGCGGATGGCATATTTCCCCGGTGTCCGTAAACAATTCAAGCAGCTGGCATCTGCCTGCCGCATATGTCAGGAAGGCAAGTACAATCGACACCCACACGCAACCCAAATAGGCAAAACCCCTATTCACACGCATCCGGGCGAAATTTTGCATCTGGATATCTATTCCACGGCAGGTCACCACTTCCTCACATGCCAAGACAAGTTCTCCAAGTCTGCCATTGTAAAACCCATAAGATCCAGAAGTATAGTGGACCTCAAAGGACCCCTACTGGAAACCCTCAATGTCTTTAAGGATACACGTACTGTGGTATGCGACAACGAAAAATCGCTGACTTCTAACACTATAAGGTCACTGCTACAAAATCAGTTCGATGCTAGCGTTCATGCAGTTCCGCCCCTTCACAGCACATTTAATGGACAGGTGGAACGCTTCCACAGTACATTGACGGAGATTTCAAGATGTCTCAAAGCAGCGGACTATTCCTCGGATATAGGGGAGCTAGTTTTGTTAGCGGTATCCAGGTACAACCGCACAATCCACTCTGTTACTAATCAGAGACCTGTCGACATACTTCATTCTATTTCCGAGGTAATGAGAGGCGAGGTGGAAGCCAGACTACGAGTTACGCAACAAACTAAACTCCAATATTTCAACCGGCTGCGAAAAACGAAATTTTTCAAAACAGGAGACAAGGTATTTGTTAAGGCAAATAAAAGGCTTGGAAACAAGCTATCAAAAGTTTACAACCAGAAGACTGTAGGCGCAGACCTCGGATCGAGTATCCTGGTGGATGGCCGAGTAGTCCACAAAGACAACCTACGTTAGGGCATATTTTCTTAAACTTCCCTTACAAGCACTCTTGCCAGCAGCAACTAGAATCACCTCATTCAATTCATATGGGCAATATATCGATTAAATTTATAACGTTTATGATATTAAAGTTGAACTTTAAATTTTTTTAAAAGGAAGTGTTTCTCATTTGAAACTGCTTAAAGCTTGAAATGTTCTTTTTGTTTCCCTGGTCGTCTCCAGCTATTGTCCATTCTTAAAAACTCTAGAGGGTCGGGGCATGATTGGTCATGCTTTGCTGCCGTGATTTTGGTCCTCACACGTGACCAATTTTAGAAAGAGAGACAAGGAAAACTTTGGATATTTTCAATCATATCAGAAATAGCGTGGTAGTGCCCGAAGGCGGGACGCCCGTCAGCCGAGGACGGCTGATCTTAAGGGGGGGAGGAGTTAGCAACATACGCGTTGCATGTCATTGGCGCCGTGCGCTTGCGCAGCGGTACAAAGCATTGTACGAAATACGCTGCAACAGCGTCTGCTGCCATCCGCTGCGCAGGGGCACGGTAGACGGTGCTGGTTCTCCGTACGCGAGAAAACATATGAAAAGAGCATGCGCTTGCGCAGCAGTACAAAGCATTGTACAAAATGTGCGGCACAGCCGCTACGCGTAGATACGGTAGACAGTGATGGTTCTCGGTGTCGGAGGAATTGGCGAGACATGTGTTGTATGTCGGTGCCGCCAAGCCCAGCCGTGAAACGCTGTCGCGCAATGCCGCCTCAAAGCGCAGTCACCATGCGATTGTCGGCGGCGAAAAGGTATAAAAAGAACCCGAGTACGAGAGCTCGCATCTTTTGATAGACTAGAGCTCGAAGGAGAAGGACGAGTAAAATAATAAAATATTGAAATAAAAATTAAATATATATATTTCTATTATTAAAAGATTTTGCTCAGGTTAGTATTTAACTTGCATAATTATAAGAGCAATAAAAAGTGGTTTTTCGTATGCTTTTTCACTTAAAACAATTGTGTTTTTATTTAAGTCGGATTGCAGTAAGTATTGCCATAGTTTCATTGTCGATTCGATACATTGGTCCATGTCGAGCCGGATTGTACCAGTGATCTACGCAATACAGCAAGTATGGTGCGATGCATGTGAATATGTACATATGTATATTAAGTAGAGCTATAAGTAATTATGTGCGAAATGAAATTGCGCCTTTAATTTAGGCATTCATTTAAAATGACATCTGAGCTATGAAAAAGCAGATCGCATATACATGCGTATGTTTGTAGTATTAAGTAGCTATATACATATGTACATAAATTAAGTGCAAAACTTAATTGCGCCTTTATTTTAAGCGTTCCTATGAAATCACACCAGACACTAAGTAATCGCAGATCGTATATGCATGTATGTATGTATGTATGTGCGATTGTGTACTGGCAGGGTAGGTAATAGCTATTTCTTTCCTTTGAATTCCTTTGATCCGTTGTGCCTGCGGGAAGGAAAAAGAGAGCAAGTGCAAAGCGCTAGAGGAGCATCAATTGCTGAATGCGCAATACGCATTCGGAACATATAATATGGTTGTGAGCAGAGCGATGAGAGCACAGGCAGGTACAGAAAGAAATAGACTAAATTTCAAGAAATAAATAAATTATAGAACAATATAATAATAAGGTAAAATACAGTCCACGGAGTTATAGGAGCAGAGCCAACACTGCAATGCTAAAAAATAATAAACGAAGGGCGTATGTATGTGCTCAAAGCACATACGACAAATTGGTACAGTGCATCGGGCTTGAGCAAATAAAAATTATATTATCAGGAAAGCTAAAAGAATTTAGGGGTGAGAGTAATGTGCGCAGCAGACATAGTGCGAGTTTTGTGCAGAGAATATGCGCAGGCAAGCACTATGCGACGCAGCCATAGACTTCCGCAGTATGCTGCGTTATGGCTGCCGCCTTGCTGGCGAAAGTTTTGTGCAAAGAGCTGAATGTTTTGTGGAAATGAACGAATAAACCAATGCAGTTATTCGTCTCAAAATTTAGTTATGAGCGAGCGAAAATTATGTGCAAATGAGCGAATAAACCAGTGCGGTTATTCGTCTCAAAATTTAGTTATGAGCGAGCGAAAATTATGTGAAAATGAGCGAATAAACCAGTGCGGTTATTCGTCTCAAAATTTAGTTATGAGCGAGCGAAAATTATGTGCAAATGAGCGAATAAACCAGTGCGGTTATTCGACTCAAAATTTAAAATTTGAGCGAGCATTGGTGTAAATAATTTCGTGCTAGTGAGCGAATTAACCAATGTGGTTATTCGACTCAAAATTTAAAATTTGAGCGAGCATTGGTGCAAATAATTTCGTGGTAGTGAGCGAATTAACCAATGTGGTTATTCGGCTCAAAAATTATATAGGAGCGAGCATTGGTGCAAATAATTTCGTGCTAGTGAGCGAATTAACCAATGTGGTTATTCGGCTCAAAAATTATATATGAGCGAGCATTGGTGCAAGTAATTGCGTGCTAGTGAGCGATAAACCAATGTGGTTATGCGGCTCAAAAATTATATAAGAGCGAGAATTGGTGCAAATAATTGCTTGCTAGTGAACGAATAAACCAATGTGGTTATGCGGCTCAGGAAATTAAATAAGAGCGTGCTTTAGTGCTGAGCTTGTGAGCTAAGTGGGTGAATAAACCAGTGCGGTTATTCGACTCAAAAATTTTAAAGCACAAAAATGCAGTGTTGGCACGGCTGCAGAAGGAACAAGGAGGAAACAGTTTGTTTTGATTCGTTTGGAGCAACAGTGGGAGCATTTTAATCAGCTCCATGAGGAGTTAGCATCCCGAGCGAAGCGCGATGAGAGCGCCGATTTAGACAGATCGATGGAGCGAGCAGAGCGGCGGTACTTCGAAGCGAGCGGTGCTCTGAAGGGTAAAACTGAGCAAGGGGGCACAGCAAGGAGCGCAGAGCAGAGTGCAAAGCTGCCGATCTCAGTGCAGCTGACCATGTCATTCTAGCAGCATGACCTCCAGAACACTTAGGGGGAATTTGACGGCAGCGTGACCAAGTGGCACGGTTTTCGCGATTGGTTCGCCGCTGCGGCGCATAGCAATGAGCAAATAGCGGCCTCTTACAAATTCTCATATTTGAAGAAGTCACTCACCCATAAGGCAGCGCGCAAGTTGGGTGATTGGGAGCTCACTGACAACGGGTACAATGAAACGTGGGAGCGGCTCAACCGAATATATGACCGCAAGTACCCGGTATGCCTTCCTGGAGGAGCAGGCCTCTGCTCTACCAGCACGGGAAGCGAGGCGAGCGCATCAATTGGAGCACGGGCGCGATCGAGCAACGGGCGCAGTACCCAAGAGCAGGGAGAGAATGGGCCACGGTGTGAGTGCAACGGGAGCAGCACCGATACGAGCAAGCCAAGAGAAGCTGTGCGAGATATGCAGCGCAGATCACGCAGTGTCCAGACTTCGTGTCACTCAATTTGAGAGCTTGGCAAGAGCTAGTTGGCAAACGCAACCTGTGCCACAACTGCCTGAAGAAGGGGCACAAGGCGTCGGAGTGCTTTGCGGGGCCATTTTTACGGTGCCCAGGGGCGCAGAAGCACAATAGAGTGCTATATGCAAAAAGGGAGCCACAGCAGCAGGTGTTAGTGGCACAGCAGCCAAAGCGGGGAGCCGCCGCGGCAACAATGCTGAAGGCTAAGAGCGATTGACGGTACAGCAACCTTGTAAAGCGCGCAAGGGTAGCAGAGCCGGGGCGAAGTGCCAGCTTTAAGAGCTTTTTAAACTTCAAATTTCAAAAAAAAAACATTAGAGCATTAAAAAAAAAGAGCGAGAATGATTATTTAGAGACAGAGTTTTGGGTGCTACCAAGAGAATGTATGGTGCCCAGTTTTGCCAGCAAGAGATTTAGTGGAGATACCCATGCATTTTAAGAATGAGGGTTTATGGGCGGACCCTGAGTTTTGGAAGGCGAGACCAGTCGAGCTACTGTTAGGAGCAAATATGGTGGCCAGAGCCATTAAGGCGATAATGCCAAATGAGGTGCAAGGCATTGCCATATATGAGAGCATGTTTGGGCTAGTCATTTTCGGGGCACAACCCTGTGAGAGAGATGAGGAGCAGGAAGTGGAGCAAAATTTTATGGAGACTTATACTAGAGATGAAACAGGGCGTTTTATTGTGACAATTCCAGTGAAAGAGATGGTGCAAGGTTTAGGCACTTCAAAGGCAATAGCATTGCGCAGGTTTATGTACTTGGAGCGGAAATTAGAGAAAGACTCAGAGCTGAGAGAGCAATACGTAGAATTCATGAGAGAGTATGAGAGATTAGGGCATATGAAGTGCGCTATACAACCACCAAGAGTGGACGAGCCAGTTTATTATATCCCACATCACTGTGTTACCAAAAAATTTCTGGTGGTTTTTGACGCTAGCTGCCAAACGAATCGTGGCATATCTCTGAATCAAGTGCAATGTTTAGGCGATAAGTTACAAAAGGATCTTTACGAAATTGTCATGAGATTTAGGCGTCATAAGTTTGCGATATGTGTAGTCATCAAGAAGATGTTCCGACAACTACGTGTTGCCGAAAGGCAATGAAATTTGAAAGAATCGTTTGGCGAGAGCATAGTGGTGAGCCATTACGAGAATAGTGTTTAACGGTTGTAACGTAGGGAATGACTTCCTCCGCTTATAATGCTGTGCGAGCTTTAATACAATGTGCTAGGGAGGCGAAAGATGAATACCCAAGAGCAGCGGACATCATAGAGAGTGACTTCTATATGGATGACTGTACTACAGGCGCACGATCTGTTTCGAGCTGTGCAAATGGAAGTCGAACTCAAAAAGACTACTCAGGGCAATGAGAGCGGAGAGAGAAGAAGAGATGTTATTCCCGAGAGAAGACGAGATGTCAGTGCTAGGGCTGAAATGGCTGATAGAAGAAGACAAAAATTCACCCTTGTGGTGCAGACTCCTGCATTGCGAGAGAGCTAGTTTGTAATAAGCTCTGGTTATATGGACCGGAGTGGTTACGTAAATCAGAAATCAGTTGGCCAGCCAACATTTTTGAGCCGGAAAAACCAACGAAAGGGCTTAACGGGCTGGGAGCGTATCACGTGAAATATTCACGCGAGTTTTTGCAAATATTTATACCGAGCAGGGGCAAGAGCATGGCGCTGATTGACTATGCGCGAAGTCTAGAGAAGAGCATCAACATATTGAGCTACATAATCAGGTTTGTGCGAAGGGCAAGGCACAGAAAGAGGAGGCGCAGAACTCGGCACAACAACCGAGTAGAGCAAGCGCCAACAGTGGAAGAGAAATGTGAAGCAACGGAATTCCTGCTTAAGCAGGCGCAGGAGAGCGATTACAGACAAGAGATAGACAAACTAAGAGAGATTGGGCAGGTGCAAGAAGGGAGCAAAATTAGTGCGTTGAATCCAATAATGGACAGCAAGGGCCTATTGAGAGCGGGCGGGCGATTGGGGAGATCAGAAGAAGCCTATGAGATGATGCTTCCGGTGATAGTGAAGGATGGTTCTCGAACAGCATGGCTGATAATGGACCACGCTCATCGTATGACTAAGCATGGTGCTGTGCAAGTGATGATGCAATTCATCAGACAAAAGTTTTGGATTCCAAAACAACGGAGCCAATTAAGAGCTTTTCTCCACAAGTGCGTGGTGTGCGCGCGCTATAATCGCAGATTTGAGCAACAGCTGATGTCTGAATTGCCAGGCGACAGGGTGCAAGTGGGCAAGCCTTTTCTATATACAGGTATTGATTGCGCAGGTCCTTTTATAGCAAAGGGAGTGCAAAGAGCAGGAGAGCGAATGAGGGAGCGTAAGTGCTGGGTGGCTATATTTGTTTGCCTAAAAACAAAGGCCATTCATATTGACATTGTTTTTGATTTAACCTCTATAGACTTTATTGCTTGTTATGAGAGTTTTATTTGCCAAATTGGGAGATGTGAGCGAATATACAGTGACAATGGTACATCATTTGTAGGGGCGGCAAGGGAGCTGAGAAGAGCACGGGAGAGCTGGCAAGTAAGAGATGTTTTTGAGCATATGTGCAACAAGGGGACAGAATGGGTATTCATGACGCCAGCAGCACCGCATCATGGCGGACTATATGAAGCTACTGTGAAGTCAATGAAGTACCACCTCACGCGCATTGCTGAGCAAAAGATTTTAACACAAGAGTAGTTATCTACCCTCCTAGTAGAGATCGAAGCAATTTTGCACTCAAGGTCTTTGACACCTTGAATGATGATGCGGAAGATATTCAGGCCTTGACGCCAGGGCATTTTTTGATAGGGGAGCCATTGATCATTCCCTTACCATTCGTGAGCGAGCAGCAGTCAAACATGAAAGGAGCAAGTTTATGGAGAGCACATCAGAAAATAATTGAGCATTTCTGGAAGAGATGGAGAGAGGAATATTTGACGGCGCTGCAAGAGCGTAAAAAATTGTGCAGAGAACGAGAGACAATGAGCCTGGATCAATTAGTGCTGATCAAGAGTGAACTTTTTCCACCAGCGCAATGGGCTTTGGGCTTAGTGAGCTAATAAGGAGCCGAGATGGTATAATATGTTCAGTCATTGTGCAGACGGCCACAAACCGTCTGACAAGGCCTGTTCAGAAGATATGTGTGCTTCCAATTGACCCGAGCGAATAGAGGGCGGCTTTATGAAAGCAAAGACAAGAGGTACTTCTCTTGCTCGCGGGGACTGTATCAAATGCAACCATGCGTTTGAGTTTTCGCACATAGCGAAAATAGGTTCAGCGAGTATTTTAAAGTTTAGTTCGTTTCTGACGATGGTGCTGTGCAGTTGTGCCATTGGGGCAGTGCGTGAGAGCAGAAGGAGCAGTGCGGTGCAATCTATGTGCAGGGAGCTGAGCCAGGAGAGAGTGCAATCTATGTGCTGGGAGCTGAGCCAGGAGAGCGGTGCGGAGCAGGGGATCTTAGAGCAGGAGCTTATACAGAGCCTATACACAAGAGCAAGTATGAGCGGTGCCACAGGTATTCGAGAGCATAGTCACGTTTAGATTATATACGCTGACAATATTTATGTTCACATTGCATTATACATTATATATATACATAAACGTACCTATTTACACATACATATGCAGGTCCGTTCATGCATATGAGAGCAATTGAGCTAAACGCGCAAGAGCTTGTGCATATTCACTAATTGTATATACTCGTTATATATACATGTATCGCATACATGCCGATTTATTGTTGAGCTACATATGTATGTGCATAATTATAAGAGCAATAAAAAGTGGTTTTTCGTATGCTTTTCCACTTAAAACAATTGTGTTTTTATTTAAGTCGGATTGCAGTAAGTATTGCCATAGTTTCATTGTCGATTCGATACAGTGGTCAAGCGGCTTCAGTTCTTGCGTCAATTTGATCTTGTAAGGGTGTAGGCCAAGATCTTTTCGCAAAATTCGCCACAACGACGTCACAGAGATGCCCAACGCTTGAGAACGACGTGTGAGAGACACATTTGGGGTTTCTTGAACTGAAGCCTCAGCGGCAGCAATATTCTCGACACTACGGGCACTTCTTTGTCTCACTGGCACGGGAACATTTTGTAATGTGCCTGTGGATTCAAATTTTTCCACTAGACGCTCAATTGTTGATCTGCTAGGACAATTATGACGACCAAAAATTGGAGGTAGCGTTCTTAAAGTTGAGGTGACTGACCCGATCTGACCTGATATATATATATATATATATATATATATATATATATATATATATATATATATATATATATATATATATATATATATATATATATATATATATATATATATATATATATATATATATATATATATATATATATATATATATATATATATATATATATATATATATATATATATATATATATATATATATATATATATATATATATATATATATATATATATATATATATATATATATATATATATATATATATATATATATATATATATATATATATATATATATATATATATATATATATATATATATATATATATATATATATATATATATATATATATATATATATATATATATATATATATATATATATATATATATATATATATATATATATATATATATATATATATATATATATATATATATATATATATATATATATATATATATATATATATATATATATATATATATATATATATATATATATATATATATATATATATATATATATATATATATATATATATATATATATATATATATATACATTTTCAATTTGAAGTTCGCAATCACAAATGTTATTCATAATTAACTTTGTCATTCATAATTAACTTTACTTATATTTACTTAAAATAAATATGCGTTTCGTTCAACAATTTCTTAGAAATATTAGAATGTTCCTAAACTGTTTTAAAATTTATTTATTTCATCATTTCCAAACCTGTAGAGAAACAAAAGAAAAAAAAAACCATCTTCTCTGATATGTCAAAAATCGGAGCAAAACACATAATGATGATTTAATAGTTGTTTTGCTTCTGAGGGCATGACCTTGCAATGTATGGATCTATTTAACAAAAAATTTAGTATAAAGTTTTATAAGTTAATTGACCATTTTTAGGGAACACTTTCTAAAAATATAAATAGAAGGTTTACATACTTCAGTGCTATTTACTCCAGTGTTTAAATTGCTGACAGTAAAATAGCAACAGCAGACAAAAATTTTCTAAAATTTAACAAACTCATTATCAAATTTTTCCAAACAACGTTGGCTGTTGCTTCAGATATGAAAATGATCAGAACTAAATAAAATGAAACAGCACACACACAAAATGATAGCGACTGTTTCAATTTAAGCAAATTTTCTGCTAGAAATATCAACAGTCAATGCAACGACTGAAATCACTACAGAACAGTGTTGAAATCGCAGAATTATTTTCACTGCTCAACTGAATTACTGACTGCGACTGCGAAAATGAACCAAACAAAATGAACTGAAACAGCACACACAAAATAGGATTTTGTCTGCAATGACTGCGACTGCGGCGCGCCATGATTTCTAGCAATAGCAACAATCAATCTAGCGATAGCAACAATCATTCGGAGAGAATTGGGTTGCGACAGCGCAAATATTATGATAGATTTAGCAAACTGTATAGTGCGTCAGTTGCTGTTTCAGTCGTTTGATGTACTTAAAGAGTGTGATTTCGTAGAAGGTTGCACCGTATTTATGGATTGTGTAAAAAAGTTGTTTTAGTTAGTTTTATTGGAAAGTTTTAAATTAACATTATTCCAGGAACTTTTTATTGCAGTAAAAAAATTATAATAAAATAAAAATTGATTGAGTACTGGAGCAAATCCTGTTAAATTTAAGTGCCTTAAAGATATGATAGCAATTATTACTATTATTACTATTATTGTTTTTATTATAGATTATGATAGTAATTATATTTTCAGTGCATATATTAGACAATAAACTCATTGGTAATGCGGAACCAGAGTCGTTTAGATTCTAAACTTTAGAATATGATTGCCGAAAAGTGTATTCCCATAAAACGAGTAGGTGCTCATAAATGAGCTGAGTATGTCACTTCTTGTCTGCCTGCCATCGCTTCCATAACAATGTGTTCCCTTATAATCGGGGACACAATTAAGTTCGATTTTTTCAGAAAATGTTATGAATCTTCTTTCTTATCTCTCTTATGCTGTTCAGAATGGGGCCGCTATTGTAAATATTTTGAACAGTTTTGATTGCTAGTATGAAGAAGTTAATCACTTGTAATCAAAGATGTGTCTTCGTATACAACAGGGAAAGTTTAGCTGTCATTATTCTTATAACCATATCCAGCAGTGTCCAGCAATGTCCAGCTATCATGTTTATATTAGGAAATAAAAGATTTTGGTTTTAAAATCCATGATGGTATCTGGTTTATTTTATTAGAAGTTGTTCCAGGCAAATCAATATGCATTATCTAAAAAAGCCCAGTGTCTTTTGTCTTTGCAGTAACGAGAAAGTTGCAGCAATCGAAGGCGACTGGAATGTTTCAAAATTGTCATGTGTGTACAATTGATAATTAATATTGAATTTACGTTTCCGCTACGGTACTTTCTATGCAACAAAAAATTTTTATACTGGCAATATGATCAGTTCTATCCGTATTTAAAGGTAACTATTATAATTATGACTTTTCAGGATAAAAGTAAGGAAAATGCTTGGATATGATTTTGGGATGCAATATGACAAATGCTTGTTTTGCAACATATAAAAAAGAGTTTACGAACTACCCTTATAGGAGTCTTGTTATCTCTAAAAAATGGAAATTCATAGTTACCTTTCGGAATCCTCTTGGAGTTTCAATGGCTTTCGGATACATTAGGAATTTATCTGTTCTGTTTCTTACTAAAAGATAATAGAAGAAGTTCAAAGCTATAGATAACACATATAAACCCCCAACTCCAGCAGTGCTCTCCTGTTCCAAGTAATTGTGCAGTTTTCAGCTTGCATTACATGCAGAATAATTCCTTAAAATTAACAATATATTCAAATATTTTTAGTTTATTCGACTTAAAGAGAGTGCATTGGAATTAATAAAATTTACATCAAGGATTTTATTCCACAGCAATTGGAGCACATTTGAATTGCAAAAGTAAGAAAAAATGTATATATTGAAATGTTTAATTATAAGTTATGCTATGGATTATTTTCCGAATATATGCACATGGTGGAGCTCCAGGGAGCACTCAATGCTATTTTTGTAGCCTTGAGGCCTCCTGATTAGATAGGAGAATCTGAAATTGATTTGTTTTTCATTGTTTCTGAATAAAAACACACATACTATCATAGTTGCGTCCCAGTATTGGTGACCATGGAAGCACATTCGCTTCTCATTAATCTCTGCTATGAGTGTGAATATGAAAAACACTTTGTATAATTTATGTTAAGAGTAGTGAAAGCCAAACTCACAATAGAGCACTCATAAAATACTTACGTCAAATGCTTCAATTTAAAACTTAATTGTTAATCCTATATAAGATTCTCAAACAGCGAGTCCTTCATCGAAAGACACAGCTGGAAGCACTTGACAAAAATGTGTAACCGTAGAATACAATCTGCTACTGACCCAATTTTTGGAAGTGTTGAAAAAGACATTATGTCACATTAGAGACTGCACGTATAGCAATAGAAAGTACATTTACAAGCAATCATATAAATTGCGCAAGAGTGTGTAGCAACGCTGATCCTCTCTAATTTTATATGAACTTCTTTCGGTTTTAGTTTTTAATTATTCTATTTTCATACACATTAAAAGCAGCGAAAGAAACCCAGAGATGTTGCAGCAGAAGAAAATGACATTTTTTAATTTGCAACTTGCTTTCTTGCCTGCAACATGATGTCTGTAGAATTGTCTGTCCGTGACCATTCATTCTGCTAGCATAATTGCATTTCGTGGACAATTAATTCCTTTTCTATTGCCCATTTCGACGTAATTAAATTGCAAATTACTTCTTTCTCTTCCTTGCGCCATTTTCTTAAACGCAGTGTTGGCGGAGCGTTGGAAAACAGCGGTTGAAGAACGGTTTCAGGAAGTAAGCAGTAAAATTGTGCAAAAATTGAAATCAAGCAGTACAAGCAAAGACAAATAAAGTCAAGGACACTTTGGTTTAACGAAATAAAATTTTAATTTCAAAGCTCTTTCTGTTCCACCAACTGCATCAACTAAGTATTAGCCTTGAACGGGCTCTTTTAAATATGCATTCGGAAAAAATGTAATGTCCTTATAATGATGGGATGTTTTTACTGACTATACTTGTACTTGTGCGATGCTGGCTTTTTGGCATCCACTTTTCTGTTCCATCCACAAAGTAAGCTAGAAAACCAACACACGTTTCAATTCCAACTTGTTCACATTTATTTTCAAAATATTCGTGCTGTCCAACGTCTTCTTTGCATCACTAAGTGCTGTTTTCTCTACCATTTCTAAATCGGATTTGAATGTCCTTTAGTTCAAGTGCTAACTTCTTTTTATATTCCTAGCGAAAGATAGAGTAAGAAAGATGAAAAAAGGAGTGGGTGGTGGTAGGTTGAAAATAGAAAATACACATCTTTGAGCTCGAAAAAAAATGAATTGCATTTAACATTTTTGCATAATTCAAGCACCGTTTGGGCCTTTCCAGCCACTCTCACTTGCCTCCTTCTTTGGAAGTTAAGAACTTTTCGTTCAAAAGGACAAAACGGTTGAATCCCAACTTGCAAGGCACAACAACAACCTTCACTTGGCCAGCAAATTTAAAAATCCTTTAAAATAACAGAATTTTGCGTTTAGTTGGGCGGTCGACACTGCAACAACCTAAAGAATATCCAGGCACTTGTCTTAGGTGTCGCGTTCTGTTTTTGTGTCCTCCGATATAGTGTGTGTGCTTGTAGTTTTGAGCTGCACCTGCTGCGGAGTACAGCTTTTGGATCGTTAAACTTTACAGTTCAGCATTTCTAAGTAAAAGCAAATAGTAATCCGTCGAGCGGCAAATCTTAAAAAGTTATCTTAAAAACCGACAGGTAATGATTCAAATTCACCGATCAGCTGCAATTGTGTTAGAAATGAGCACTGTTTGTCAAGCTGGCTGCCAGTATTTGAAAATGTATTCAACCAGCACTATCTTAATTGCAGTCTGGGTGTGAAATAATTGTTGCCTCCAATTGCCAATTTAATTATCCTAGAAGCCTTTTGTGTAGATTCACAGTCGCTGCAGAAGGATGTGCCAGATTAAAGTACAAATCCACCTTTTGCTAATTAAGAACGTACACAAATCCTTGTTTAATGCTTGTGTTGGATTGCGAATATGCAACTGCAGTGGACTCGTCGCATTCGAGGTAGTTTCCGGGTGGAAATATCTGTTTATTTTACTACTATACACCATCTTAAGGATTTTATTTATAAAAAAATAGAGATGGAAACATGTTTTTTATGGTTTTATCCCAACAAATTTTTGTCCAACCAATATTTATAATAGCTTCGAGCAATTTTGGGCTTCATCCGTTAGAAAAAAATCGATCAGTATTATATTTATTAGAGCTGAATACACACATATTAGATGGGTAGATGTGTGAACTGATAAACGAAAAAAATAAAACTAAATCTAAAAAAGAGGACAGAAGGATCCTCTGTTATCAGTTTAACAAATTCCTTTTTTATTCGTGATCGGTAATTGTAAATTGGAAATTTCTGGTAATTTTAGCAGATAATTAATCTATCCGATAGCTCTGCGTCACATCTACAGTAAATAATGATTCTCCTTGGATACAGTCGCCACAAGTCGCTTATCTATAGCGACTGAATTTTTGATGTCAAAAAATTAGGTTGGCTTCAATTGAAATTTAGCTGCTTGAAAACAGTATTTACACCCTCAGCCTTGTCTCTTACTGTTTTAACTCTTGCACATAATAAAACAAGCCATTTTTTTAATAATACTTTATCAGTTATATTGCAAAGTTCGTTGAAAGCCTTTAATCAGTAAAACTTCATTGAAAAAAATAATTTCAGTTTCTTCATTTTGTAAAATGCAAATTAAACACTTCATCTTCACAGTGATTTGTGCGAAGTGCACTTCGTTAAAACTCGCCAAACACTTCCGTTTCCGCTTCACAGAATCCGGATCGCTCAGCTCCTGAACCACATTTGTCCTGCTGTCTTTATAATTTTAATCAATTTATCTTAATTTCGTTTGAAGTGCACATTAACCTAATGGATACAGCCAAATGTAAACGCAAGTAAGGGAATATAAAATGCGAACGTAGAATAGGAGCAGAGCAGAGCAGATAGGTTGGCGAAGCGGAGTGGAGGTGCTACGCAGCAAACACAGCTTATAAACCAATATTAAAATGTTAGCCACCACTTCAGCCATCATTCAGGACAGCCCAAGCACTACGGAAAGTGTGCAAAGTGGGCATGCACACACACACACACACACACACCCAGGCACATTCATATACCATCACATTTAGCCTTGCGGTTGGTGGATGGCTTTGTGCGACCAGACCGTCACGGGCGGGTGTGGATGAACAGGATGAAGACAACAAGAAGCGAAGGTGATGTTTCATTTTCGCATTTCTCATTTATCTCGTTTAGTGCCTTGGGTAGAGATGAATGTTTTGCACTTTGTCTAACTGGAGGCAACTTAAGTTAAAGAACCAAAGGAACCCAGACTGTGAGGTTGCGAAGGTGCCTGAAATTGATGTTAAATGTTTTATGCAAGACTGAAACGAGTTGTGCATTGTTGGTCTGAGTTGAAGATTTCGAATTTGCTTATTAACGACTTTGAGCGGTAGTGAGAGAGTGATAGCGAGAGTAGCGATAGGGCAGGACCAGCAAAGGGCGAGCGGGCAAACGGATTTGAAATATAGCTGGGACAAAATGACACCCAAGGCTCATTATAATCAAATGAGATCTGATGCCATGGTTGGTGATAATGATGATGATGTGGCAGTCTAAATTGCTGGGCTGCAGCGAATGTAAGCAGTGTTGGAGAGCATAAACTTTGCTAGCAGAAAATTGCATGTCAGATAAGCTAACATTGCACTATTATTTATAACTGGAAGTTGTGGTAAAATTCGAGTAGCTCAGTTATTTGCCATTTGAAATACCTTATTTAAGTTAAGATAGGACTGGCCTTTCAATTCAGTTTAGAAAAAATATTTTTGATATATTTGAAGTCCAATAAAGTTTCACCAGAAAAGGTAATTAACATCAGTATTGAGACCAAACCTCAAACATAGTGATAGGACAATTGTGAAGTAAGAGTTTAAAAAGTCAGAGGCACGTCTCTCTTATATACAGCTTCCACACAACAATATTCATGAATAAATATGAATGAGCGTTATTAGGACAATTATTGCTAATTCTAAGCTCTATGGTCCTAGCTTATCGCTGATGTGATCCAATAATCTTGAATACTGAAGGCAACGATATGTATATAGAATTGGCATTCTGAATAACATCGAGCTCAGTTGTGAATTGGTGGTTGCAAGTATTAATAATTTTATTCAATAGAAAATAAAACCGGTTTTTTGGCAAATGAAATAGTTTACTCTTTCTTAAATGAATTACTCTCTACTTGCAATAAAGCTGAATTTCAAAATTGAGTTTTATAATTTATTGAAATCGGTATTATAAGCTGGGAGTAATTTGTATTGAAATATACGAGTACTAGATTTTAAATAAGAAGTTTGCAATATGGGCATTAAAGTGTATATGTATTTACTACTCTCACACACTACTACATCAAAGACTTCATGCGGTTCTTTTTTCATTTAAAGCCTTTTCTCTAAAATATAAACTGCGAGTTAAGAGCGAGTACGGCGGATAGATCAGAATTCAGTAGCAGAATTTAATAGCTTAGCTACAGAGATGAACGACAGAAACAACTCACTATGAGTTGTTTCTGTAATAGAGATTGTCAGTAATCGGCAATTTTGCCGATTGTGTACATGTACAATAACAATAACCGGCCGATTGTCGGCAGTGGCAATTTTTGAGGTTAGGATTCTCGGAGCTCAGTATGTGAGTGAGCGCAATCACTTTCCATCATTCTGTGTCAGAGTTAAAACTGCGTACATCTTCCATAACGACGATTCGACGCATTTGGGAACGCGTGAGTGGGATCTACGCTTGAGTGGAACCTGAGATATCTTCCAGTTGATCGGTTTGTGGCAAATAATCACCGTCAGGTCACCGAAGGAAAATTAATGATGAACTGGGAATCATTTCTGTGGAAGGAATTGGCAAGATTTGCTATGCAATGAACTATCATGATTTGCTGTGGAAGGAAGTAGAATATATTTATAATGATACGTGTATATATATATATATATATATATATATATATATATATATATATATATATATATATATATATATATATATATATATATATATATATATATATATATATATATATATATATATATATATATATATATATATATATATATATATATATATATATATATATATATATATATATATATATATATATATATATATATATATATATATATATATATATATATATATATATATATATATATATATATATATATATATATATATATATATATATATATAGACTATATATATATATATATATATATATATATATATATATATATATATATATATATATATATATATACATCAGAAGTTGATTGTGGGCGCAGGTCCAGGCCATTGCCCATATCATCAACACCAATGTTCGACCTCAATCTCGGCGCCCTGGCTATTCCAACTTTCGATGGAAAACTGCATACCTGGCTTTCATTTAAGGATGCTTTCGAAACGCTGGTAGATGAAAGCGACTTTCTAGAAGCCTATAAGCTAGGCAAGCTTTCGTCAGGCTGTCCATGCAAGTGCTGTTCCACTCATTTATGGAGTATACTCTGGTGGTTATGTGGAGGTCTGAAAAGCCCTCAAAGGTTACTTTAATAATAAGAGGCGGTTGGCTGAGATTCACGTGTCTCGATTTATCGATATTCCGCCAGTATTGTAGGAAAGATCAGTCATTTTTGCATATTGTAGTCGTCATCGGCTTACCAGATGACAGGTGGAATGCACTGGCGATGCCGGTTGTGGTATCGTAGCTTTCTAATGCTACTTAAAGAGAGTGGTCTCTGAGTAGCGCCCCTTGCGAGATTCCGAGCTGCGAAGAGTTGCATAAGTTCATATAAAGACGAGCACACAGCCTCAATGCAGAACTCATCTCATGACCAAATGCATTAGAGGCATCCTCATTAAGACAGCTGACTTGCACTGGATCTAGACATATTCTACGTGCTCTGAAATCGAATGTTGCTTCCGTTGACGAAGGCCGATGTGCTCAATGTCAAGGGTTGCATCGCATCACTAGGTGCCCGGTACTGATAGCACTGAATGATAATCAGCGCTTTGAAGCTTAAAAGAGTTCGGTGCTGTGCTATAATTGTTTTATAAATGAACACTTATCGAAGCAGTGTACTTCAGGCGGTTGTCGACAGTATGGCCGCAAGCAGAACACGATGTTTTGCCGCAATTCAACAGTGTCTACTGGCGTTTCAAGACCAACTCAACTAGTAAATTCGACCACCGATTCCCAATCGACTATTCTACCATCATCATCCTTGCGACTAGATCATACTTTGGCGACCTGCGTAGCCAGAGGACAATACACAGTCTTGGGGTCCACGGCGCGTGTCTACGTATCTGGTGACTCATTAATTTAGCAGCGGTTGGTTTGTGTTCTCTGCGATCCTGGATCGCAGGTAAGTCTGCACAGGGGGAAATATGAATCAGATATGGAGAGAATCGGAGCACTCATCCATACCCGAACAAAAGAGAGCGTGGCGCTCAATTAAAAAATCTATTCGTTCCTGTTTTTCATTGGCATTCAACGCCCTCGTTATTGCGGCAATTACCACGGACAACGGTGCATAATGCAGTGGCAACAATTGGGAGACCTTCAATGGCAACAATTGGGAGACCTTCAGGGTGACTCGCAATTTGGTACGCCATGTGGAATCGACAAACTCATTGGGGCCGATGTGTGGAGTCTTATCGGCAAAGATGAAGTTATCAGAGGTAGTGCAGGCATGCCTCTTGCGCAATACACTCGATTAGGATGAGTTGTTTTTGGACCAGCACACAGTGGGGTAATTGATAGCAAAAAGTGTGATTAAATCAGCCAAGCCGCTCAGTAACGGAATTTATATTTTTTTAGTTAACAAACAATTATAAGCTATAAAAAACATCATAAAACCATATACTTTAATGGAACTTTATTTTTTTCATCAATTTTAATGAAATACATATCCAATACTAAAATATAGAGCGGTTGTAAAATTTTTTTTTAAATTTTTTTATGTTATCAATCATCTGACATTGAGTCATTAGCAAAAACATCATCATCATCGTCTTCTTCTTTGCTTTCGTAATCATCATTATTCTTGATATCATCATTTTTGTCATTATCTTCTTTTGCAGTACTCAAAGCAAATTGACGAAACTTCTCTACTTCAATTTCATGTCCACTTGAAACGGCAATCATCAACATATGCATTTTTGTTACTAATTCAACATCAATTTTTGTAATTTCTGATGAAACTTCAGCGTTTTCAAAAAATCTCCTTGCAGTATTGCCGTCATTTGTGCTTCCATAGCCAGGCTTTGGCTGGTCGACAATTAAACCAATTCTATCCCTAAACTCCTTTTGGATACGAGCTTTGTTTTCAGATACAATTTCTTTTTCATCTACTAGTCTTGCTTGCCATTTTTTTATTGGAAGTTTATATGACACGTGGAGAAGGCATTCAAAAAATCGTATCCAACCATGAAGAATCGATAAACCAAATTGAATATTGTTCATATTCACCTCCCTTTTTACCATATTATCGATGTCGTTTAACTCCTTACTTGTAGCTCCGCATAAATAACATGATTGTGTAGACTTTGTGTTCGTAAGTGCGTTGCAGACTTTTCCATCTACCATTGTCAGCATTAAATTGTGACGCACTTCTAGACGTTTATTGTCAATAAATACAATAGAATTTCCGAGGTTTCTTATTTCTGCATCAACCCGTGCTTTTTCGGTTTTCGAAACTTCGGCAGACTCTTTAACAAACTCCATTTGTAATGGTCTGCAATACCTTGTGGATGAAGGACGAGGGTTCACCCAAATTATTTTGGTCTTGTAAACCAACCTTAGTGGTACTATACAAGTTATAAATACCGATGAATCGCTTGCACTCGGGCCATGAAATACTTGCTTATACAAGCTATGCCCAGAACTCCCATCAAAGCCCCATTTCGAATACAAGCATAATTCATATAAATTTTCCTCATCAAGTATTTCAAATACACTTTTTTGTGACAGCATTATACGTTCAACAGTATGATCTAATAGGCCTTGCAAACTCACTTTTACTGAACTTTCATCTATTTTAATACATTCGCGTTTAGGGTAACAATATATATACATACATACATATTTCAATTGCATGGGCATACAAAAAAATATATTTTTCTTAAAAACCGCAGAAAATCTGCAAACATTTTTTGGTGTTAAAATATCACTTATAATTGCTGTTTAAAAAAAAAAAAAAATAAACTTTCACTGAATTGAGTGGTATTCACAACTATATGCTTACTATATACCCAAAAACACACATTTTATAAGCCTGCACGGAGAAAAACATTAAAAATACAAACAGGCACTTTTTGTACTAATATATTTCATTTTAAGTTCAAAAAATACCTGAGGTAGAAGGTTCCATTGCTCAAAAAACTATACTTTTTTAATTTTTCAAGAAAAATCACTTGGAAATATCAAAACTCTTCTGTTTTTTACTATGCGCGCACCAAAGTAAAGAAAACGTCAAATTGGCAATCGCAGTGCATGGATACCGTTAACTTTTTTTTCAATTATTTTTTCACATAGTGATGTAGAATTCTATTCTCTTTCGAACGATTCCAATCATGGTTGGGTATCTTCGATTTGATTTTTTTTATTTATCACACAAATTGCAATGAAATACTCCAATGTGCAGCATCAGCATCAAAGACTCAAACGTCACCACCGGTCGCAGCTTTTGGAAGCTTGAGGAAGTACCGTGCTCTGAATATGATGAAGATGATGGGTGTGCATGCAGATTTTTGGAGACTCATTACCGTACAACAGAGGGTCACTACGTAATGCAAATACCGTTTCGCAGTGATGTCTTAAACTTGGCGACTCATATTTAAACGCATTACGACAATTTCAGTTTCATGAAAAGCAGCTGGCAGCAAACTCTCAGCTGCGATATAAATTTGTTTCGTTTGTGCGTGAATTTTGTCACTAGCAAGTTCCGTGTAGTATTCAACGCTCAGCACGACCTTCGAGTGTGGTTTCTCTCAACGATATGCAACTTGTTGTCCCAACCATACGAGTCCATAATCAATATTTCTTTTCTTTTTCGTTGTAATCAAATAGCTCTTATTGTAGGCATCGAGAAGACGTTTAGGCAGGTACTAGTGGCGCCTGCATAGTATAGAGATTTTCAAAGAATCCGTTGGCGAGAAACTCCAGCTACACAACCTTGAGACCTTTCGATTAACGACGGTTACTTATGGCATCGCTTGCAGCCCCTAAAATCCAGTTTGCGCACTACCCCAATGTGCCTAAGACAACTTTAAACTGATACTAGACAGTTATCAGGCGGAGGCAGCGCGAGAACCGATCTTAACTTCATTCTATAAGTGAGTTTGCGTAGCTTTTTGATCCTATTGGATTGGTGGCGCCAGTGGTGATTGCCGGAAAAATATTTATATTTGGTGAGCTGGGTTAGCTTGGGTTACACCGCTGCCAACTGATTTACAAGATGTATGGTACAAACTTCACAATTTCGAGTTCCTCAATGGATGGTATGGTGCGTGTTAAGGTGACAGCGCTACACGACTCTTGCGATGCCTGCCAATAAGCATTCGCAACTATGATTTACACAAAGACTACAGATAAGCATTGCATCAAGCAGTTGTCATTACTCACCGCGCGTACTAAGGTGGGTTCGCTCAATGGTGCCAAGATTCTTCGTCTCGAGGTCTGCGCAGCGCACCTGCGAGCTGTGACGTTCAACACTCTCAAGCATAGTACTCTGTTGGATCCACGAGCAAGCAGCTACAAGCAAGCAGAATATTTCATATCGGGTAAGATCGTCAGGTCGCTGGCATCACGTACGCTCTATCCAGAACCCTGTCGATTGTGCCAGCCATGCCACGAGTGCAGCCCATCCCTTAGGACATCAATTATGGTAGTCAGGGTCAGAATGGCCTGTGGATGGACCCATAGGCGAAATCCAGCTTATCGAGAACGATTGGAAGTTGAAGAAAATGTGTGGTCCATGACAGCCATAGCTTCTGTGGCTTACAACATGTCGACCTAATGGTGAAATTAACGTATTCACTGAGCCTTTCAGCTCAGTACTGCACTTGCTGCGCAAGATGGTATGTGTGTTACGTTGGGCCCCCGCCAGAAACTGTCGACATCTTACTATTACAGCTCCAGAATTGGACAAAGCCTTGGAGACATTCGTACTCATAGAACAGAGCCGCGCTTTTACAGTGCAGCTGCAGTACCTTCGGGACCTTTCTACCTTTCAAAGCTCAAATAAGTTGCTTCTTTTTAGCCCTTTTGTTGATGAGAATTGGTATATTAGGAGTTGGAGGTCGTATCGGCAGGGCCGCAATTGCCATTGATCTGCGATGTCCAATTATCTGCACAAATGTGGTGCTTTGGTTCAACTGGTGATTCGGCAAGTGCATGAAGGTATTCTTCATAGTGGCACCCAGCTAACGCAGTATTTTTATAATTGTGTCATCTGCCGCCGCCACTGTGGCAAAGTTTTAGGGCAACAGATGTCCTCGTTATGTATGTAACGGGTTAATTCATCAATACCATTCCTTGCGCTCTGGTAAAAAGCAATCACACACAACGGTCAAAACCTATCTGGCTATTTCCAGTGTGTATGGCAACGAAGGCCGTCCATATTGAGGTGGTGGATGATCTCGCAAGCCTTTTCAGATGCATTTACACGTTTTATAAGCCGTCGTGGTTTATACAAAGTTTTATACAGCGACAACGGCACCGCGTTTGTTGGTGCGAACCGCATGTTGCTGGCAGATCTGGCTAGCTGGCACAACGAAATCAACCAACAATGTTTGGCGAGCATAGAAACGCATTGGCATTTCACCACATCCAGTGCACCCCATCAATGTGCCTTATGGGAGTCCGCGGTCAAGTCACCAAAAAACTATGTGGTCCAGAGCTTCGGCAAGCAAGTTATGTGGCATACTCAAATGCAGCCGTGGCAGCCCGATTTGAAGCGCGCCTTAGCTCTCGCCAGCTTATTCCATTGTCTGACGATCCAGAAGATAAATTTGCATTGACTCATAGCAGTGCCTGATCCGAGTGTCACCGAGGTTCCAGCAAATCGCCTCAAACAGTGGCAGTGGACGCCAGATTCATTAAAAGTTATGGCAGAGATGGATTGACGAATATGTATGGAAGCTACAAAAAGAAACACGTCTAGCTGACATCGTCGTTGGTGACATCGTGCTCGTCAGATACGAGAATTTACCACCAACCCACTGGCGCTTGGAACAGGTGACTGCACTGCATGCGGGCAATGATGGATTAATTCGCAAGGCCACGCTCAAGACCGCGAATGGTTCCTGCACCCTCGGAGTACAGAAGCTGTGCCATCTCTTGGACTTCCATCAATTCAGATGACTTGACCAGGCAGACTGTTTAAGAATATTCCTTCGGTCGGCAGCGAACCCTGTGCCAAACTTCATTTTAAGTATTTTGACAGCTTCTCTATTGCTTGATATGGTTCGCTCTACCTCACGGCATGATTTGTTAAATATAGGTTTTGAATTAAAGATTTGCAAAATTGAATTATATTAAACTGAAACCTTGATTTGCTTAATTGATTTTCCTCAACAATGGTAATGACACTTTTTTTCAGTGCCTGGAGTTCTTGGGATCTGAGTCAACACGAAATCAGGGTACAGGCCAAATGCATACATTTATGTGTTATGATAGTGATTATTTGATCATTCTATTAGCACAGTTCCGTGCTAGCAAGGAAAAAGCTTCCTGTTACAACAGTATTAATTTGTGTTTAATATATTATTGTAATATTTATCGGATTTTATGATATTATTTATATAAAGAAATGTGAAATGAAAAATTCAAATAATTTGGTGTGAACATTTTTGTTTTATTCAGACATTTTTTGGACAAACTTGTGCCGTGAAAGTTGTTATTTAGTGTTTTGGTGCGGGAACGGGAATATAAAATGGAATAAATATGGGAAGTGAAATAAAAAAAAAAACACTTGTACCTACACATGTACTTATTTTATAATTTTAGAAATTTTAATTACATTTTTATATGCATACATAGTTATACATACAGATATTCATACATACATGTGGCTGAAAAAACATTTTGTGAATTTTTTATGATATTTACATTAGACAAATAAAGATTTTAAATTTTTAAAGTTTGGTATTTTATTAAGCTACATAAACTAAATATAGAATATTTCAGTTAAATGTTTTATTAAGTTTACGGTTTATTTTGTATGAATTTTGTTGATTGCCTTATATTATATATTATATTATGTTATTGGAAGCTATATACGTTTCTTTAAAAAGTAATTTGTAATGAGCAAACCGTCGCCATTAATTTCTATAAAAATGTTTCCTAAATTAGTCATTGCAACCATAATTTCTTCGGTGGCCTTTGATAAGCTATCTTTGTTGATCTGGTGTACCCACATGAAGCTTCTGTTTTTATTTGCCATGACCGTAATATTTGGCCCCGTCTTTCATCTTATGGCAAAGATAGCTTCGCTTACTTAAAAATGCTTGTATTAACTTGTATCTAGCTTAAATTAATTAAAATCCTTTTTAATACAGAAATTATTGCTTTTATATACTTTCTAAATATTTTAAAGTAACATTTGACGTTACGGCCGATGTGCTGTATTTTAGTTGAGAGGGAAATAACGGACTTCCGAATGGCGTATCTTTTTTCTATTCACCTGGTTGAAATTATAATTAGAAAGGTGTAGATTCGAAATATTTTCAAAATATTTAATCATCTAGTATTTGTATGCATAATGCCAAACGATATTAGTTTCCTTACATATCATACTGTAGGATAAAGTAGCAATACAATTAAATTGCAGATCTGTTTCCAAAAGTTATTTCCACGCCCAATACACAACACCCAACAACCCAACGCAAATAGATTTATTTATTTGCATCAAAAAGCAATTATTTGGGTGAAGAAATAGTGCATAACAACACACTCACTGGTTTTCCATTATTCCATTAAGAAGATTGGTTAAGGTGCAGAGACTATTATAAATCTGTCTGTAGATTCTCTAGTCAAGTATAGGTATATATTCCATGAATTGTTGATATGAGAACAGTCTGGATAATAAACTAAAATTAGCATATTGAAACGTGATAGCATAATGAAGCGTGATAGCATACTTTAAGGATCCCATCTGGAATTTGAGAATAAGTGCACCACCCTGTGTGTCAATTAGACAAGACACCAATCTTTTCGAATAAAAGCTTCTTTCGTTGTAGAGATCGTGGTGTAAAGAATAATCTCGAAAGTAAGAACTTCCTGAGGTGTGTATAAAATTGTAGAAAGATCCAGAAACTTCTACGCTATTGTAGAATTTTCCACCACAACCATTCGAAACTATAAAAAGCACAAGATTGTGCAAAGTCGAAATTCATTCGAACAGAGATCGTAACAGTGTGTACATCGTGCATTCAAATCGAAGCAGCAGTATTTGAAATAGTGATTTTGTAAAGTGATGAAATTACTTATTAAATAAAGTGAGTCATGTAAACTTTAAGCCTAATATTAAGTTTGTAAATTGCAATAATTAAATAAAGTTAGTTATTTTAATTTAACCAGCGATTGTTGATTACTACACGATCCAGTGGTACGAATCCGAGTACAGAGAGTTAGAGTAAATTGTCAAGAGGGCAATTTCGTAACAATATGTATGAAACGAAAATTAATTTTTCTGTATAATCACTGAATAGAAGCAAATAGCAGAAATGCCTTATTTAGATAACGCAGTTATAATAAAAGTAATAATTTGACAGCGATTCAACTGATAAATACTTGCTAAAGTTGAATTTAATACTACCATACTCTTTTATCTATATTAGTATTATCAATACTGCCTTGAGTTCACAGTGGACTTTCAACGTAATAGCCAATTACTTTTTGAGATTGTTCCTGTCTATGAAAACAATTACCTTTTTCTTCTGTGTCAAGAAATCCAAACTTCAGTACTTATGACATTATCTGTGATTGTTTAAAACAATTTGTTCTTTTAAAAGTGTGGCCGGAAACGAAACTCCGAAGGAACTTTTTGATACCCTAAAAATTTGATTTGTATTTTTCCCAACTAAATTTCAGATTATAAAAATACCTACTCGAATAATGATACATTGAATATCATTTTGCATATTTAATATATTGAAAAATAAATCACTGCATACTTTTAGGATGCCCCTATTAAGTTAATTTCACCACGAGGTGTATATAAGCCAAGACACGATCTATTCGAATAAGCTTACTCTAGGAACTTCTTTCTATATAATATTCTAGAATGTTATCGAAACTTCTTTCGAAGTGTAAGAATATTGTCGAATGTTCCAGACACTTCTTTCGAAGTGTACAGAATATTCTAGAATGTTCTACTTCAATATAGAAGAGGTATAATAGCGACCACACAATTCAAGTCAACACAGTTGAACAGGAATCGTAACAGTGTGTACATCGTGCAGTGACAGAATTAAGAAGTAATAAAGTGATTAAATAAATAATTAAATAAAGTGCAAAATTGCATTAAAGTAAATTTTAAGCCTAATATAAATGTGTAAATTGCAATAATTAAATAAAGTTAATTATTTTAATTTAACCAGCGATTATTTGATTACTACACCATCCAGTGGTACGAATTCGAATATTGAGAGTTAGAATAAATTGTCAGGAGGGCAATTTCGTAACAATATTTTAGATATAAGTACATTCTAAAACATTATTTGACATTTTCATTTTTTAACTAGTTGATATTCTTCAAATTGATCAAGAAGTTAATGCACTTCTGGGTTCAGTGGTAGATATCTCAATTTAGTGTTACTTCGGCTTGAATTTACAATGCAAGTATTAAGGAATTACGTTTTGTTAACTGTATGGAAATACGCATACGCACAAGTATCATACATTTTTAGATGAATTCATGCGAATAAATGTTAATAAAGAGACAAATATTTATAGTAGAGCAATACGAAGTCAGTCTCTCTGTCGACTTCAGGGTTATTATTATTTTTAAATAAATGTAATATAAACAAAATTTGCAATATTTATTTTCAGGAAAACGAATTTTTCTGCTCCGATAAAAACAAGAAATATGCATTAGAGTGCTAGTTGTATGGGGCACATACACACACCCGTAATGATATGTACACTAGAGTACTTACGTAAATATGAGTGTGGAAATTCAACTGGCCGTGAAGTCGACAAGGAAGGAAGTACATTTTGCATATTATTATAAAGCATTTCCGCTGCAATAAAAATGATTTTCCAGACTCTTTCAGAAATTGCAAATGCTGAAATACTGGCTGTTGGTATTTAAACGACTTTATATGCAAGCTAAATCCAATACTCTGGCAACTTTGCTGCTGCGTCGCTTTCCTTCTTTTACACATTCGTTATCATGATTTGTCAATGTTTTTCCATAGTACGAGAGATGCAGGAGTCACATCAAAGTTAAGGATTCGCATTCCTTGGCTGCAGTTTGACAGTCTTGTTATTGACTTGCAGTAGTTTATTATGTTTTTTTTGCAGTTACTATATCAATCACGCGGAAAATTCAAAAATTTCTTGTTTACAGAATTTTTTACAAATAAATAAAAATAACGCTGGTCAAATACTCGTTGCTCTGATGTACTGCGCCAATTGGAAACCTAAACGGTATACAATTGCAACCTAACATTCGTCGGAACGCAAAATTTTACTAACATTTCCATGCAAGATATCAGATTAAAAATTGGAATTTAAATTCGTGGAGTCGTAATCAAAAGTTATCACATTCGTGCGGCAATATATTCATATATCATAATTTGTCAGTTATGTAGTTTAAGTTATATAGCATTCTTTCGATGAAATATTACGGCACATTTAAATAACTTTTAGCAAGTTCTTTTTGAATAATGCTAAGTTTCATTTACTTATTGAAACTATTTTAAAGTTGTGATTGAAGTGACAAATGCGATTAGTTTGAATTACAAAGTGGCAAATTGCTGCAAAATTTCTTTGTGATAAAATGGCAAACACCTGCAACTAAAATATATATCGCTATGGCATATAGTAAGATAGACCTCAAAATTATAGGGATTCGATCGAGTTACAGCTTGAAAATCTTTAGTTGTATGTTTTAGAGAAATATAGGAAAATGTTTACACAAAATTCTTTATAATAAAGAGAAAAACTGACTTGACAATCTCTTCGACGGTGTGTCCAGCTGTGTGCCATACTTCAGCTGGTTGAAAGACAATCAAATGAGTACACCCATAGAAGACGTTTGTTTACTTATTGGCAAAAATATAATCCTATTTTCTCGTAGATAGTTCTCATTTCGCATACAAAATAATACCTACAAATCTATTCAATAAATATAGCAATAGCCAATACGCCAATATATTCAATTTTTTTTCTATATAATTCACAAATTATTAAAATAATATTTGTTAATAATTTTGTCCTCCTCTTTTAGGAATATGGGCCGAAAATTAACCTATGCACAAAAACGTGGATTTCGAAAAATTGTTGCGATAATATAAAATGTCTTTCATACATTTACGAAACTATATTCAAATATACTTAATAGTCAAATTAAATTATATATATATATATATATATATATATATATATATATATATATGTAATTTTTTGATCACACAATAACAGTTCTTTTTTGATCACACCTCGTATATATATAAATATATATATATATATATATATATATATATATATATATATATATATATATATACATATATATATATATATATATATATATATATATATATATATATATATATATATATATTCTCGTATATATATATATATATATATATATATGTGTATGTATATATATATATATATATATATATATATATATATATATATATGTGTGTGTATATATATATATATATATATATATATATATATATATATATATGTATATATACGAGGTGTGATCAAAAAATAAAGTATTTATTTATTCATCAACAACTATCTTGTCCCCTTTAAAGTAATTCCTCTCAGATATAATACACTTATGCCAGCGTTTTTTTCAATCCTCGAAACACTTCTGAAACGCTTTTTTTTGGTATCGCCAACAGCTCCTGTTTCGATTTTTCTTTTATCTCCTCAATCGTAGCAAAACGCTTTCCTTTCATCGGTGACTACAGTTTTGGAAAGAGGAAAAAGTCAGCGGGGGCCAAGTCCGGTGAATACGGTGGTTGAGGCATGATAACGGTTTTGTTTTTGGCCAAAAAATTACGCAAAACCTTCGATGTGTGAGCTGGTGCGTTATCATGGTGCAAAATCCAAGATTGGTTTTTCCACAATTCTGGGCGTTTCTGACGAATTGATTCTCGCAAACGGCGCATAACTTCAAGGTAGTATTCCTTGTTGACCGCACGACCTTGTGGCAAGAATTCATGACGCACCACGCCATTGCAATCAAAGAAAACTGTCATCAAAACCTTTACGTTCGACCGAACTTGACGTGCTTTTTTCGGTATTGGGTCATCTGGACGTTTCCATTGGGATGATTGGGCTTTGGTTTCAATGTCATAACCATACACCCACGTTTCGTCACCAGTTATGATTTTTTTTTAGGAAATCTGGATCGTCGTTGACGATGTTCAACAGCTCCTGAGCGATGTCCATGCAACGTTGTTTTTGCTCAAAATTTAGCAATTTTGGAACAATCTTCGCTGCCGCACGTTTCATGCCTAAAACATCCGTAAAAATTGCTTGGCATGAGCCGAACGATATGCCAACATCATCAGCAACCTCTCTGAAAGTGATTCGACGATTATCCAAAATCATTTTCTTCACTGCGTCAATGTTTTCATCGGTTGTTGACGTGCTCGTGCGACCAGGACGAGCATCGTCATTGACATCTTCTCAGCCTTCCTTAAACCGGTTATACCACAATTGAACTTGTGTTCTGCTATAGTAGACTCGCCAAAGGCCACAGTCAACATTTCAAATGTCCTTGCGCATTTAATTTCATTTTTTACACAAAACTGAATACAGTTTCTTTGATCAATTTTTTTCGAATAGTACAAAATCGAAGAGCACACCAAAACACGACTAACCTTTTTATCTGTCAAAAACAAACTGACAATCCAAAATGGTTGGTATTGCCAGCATATATAACAGACATGTGTACCAACATAACAGACAAAAAATGCGAACATCGAACATACGTAACTCACGAAAAGATGAAAATAACGGTTATCTTTTGATCACACCTCGTATATATATATGTATATATTATTATATTCGAAAATAGTTCCAAAGCAATTTTAAAGCTATGTAGCTACTTCGAATAATGCAGAAATTTGCATCAACGACTTCCCATAATTGACAAATTTTTATTTGGCGGACCCAGGCATTTGAGTACAAGGCAGAATTGAATATAGCGTTTTCACGCATTTATCAGCAAAAAATTGTTGGCAATATGGCAGCAAAGAAAAGTATTCTACTTTGTTATACAATCTAATATGCCAATAAAACAAATCATAAAAATCACATTTTTCCACAATTAATTCCACCGGTAGCTTGGGAATTTTCCTCATAGTGATACAAAAAAAAATTTTTTTTTTATTCCCTATATTTCATATATCTGTCACCATTATATTGACACCTAGTACATGATTTGACAATTTGTTTTTAAATTAATTTTAAAAAACACATTTTGACCAGTGCCAAGAAGTGATACAACAAAATTTATTTACATTAATTATAATAATTCACTATTATTATATTATAACAATTTATGATAAATTATAATAAAATGTATGTTTATAATAATTATTTACATTCACATTTATAATACTACTACTAATATGTGTAGGCTGGACTTCCTTGTTCATTAGGTCGTTTGGTCGAGTTCTCTTTAAACGGCGCATTGTGGTTTCTTCTATATGTAACAACTCGTTTATTTCTTCGTTATTATGCCCATGCAGTGTATCGTAGTGTTTTGTGGATATCTTTTTTATCTCTTCGTCAATTTTTGATACAAACATAAAAAATCGGTTCTAACGGAATTTTTTTCCTCAATTAATCTTTTAGTACCGAAATATATATATTTGTACATTTGGGGGGAAAAAAAACCTGAAAAATTAAGCCTAATATATTTTCAATAATTGGACTCATTTTTTCGCTATCTTGGACAGCCTCAGTATTTGGTTTGATTGCGAACTTACTTTTTGCAACCTTGTCCTGTCTTTTTAATGTTTTCCTAAGAGTTTTCTAGGACTTCACAGAATTTTTAATTGTAATGTTATTTTCTTTATATATACGAGTACACATTTGGCTTGGTTTTAGTTCCAAAATTCTTTGCCCATATTGTCACCTGTAAAGAACTCATAAATTCTAGAAGTTTAAAATTCCAGCAATGTGTCCTAGGTAAACAATAAAAGGTAAATATATATGAATATATCTTCTATTTTTATAGTTGTATTCTAAGTATGATTCATCTTTACTACTATGGAACCATTGGTATTCTGTTTGAGCGATTTACGATTTGGTTTCTTATATATTATAGATATCCTTATTGGGTAGATTATTTTATATAGTGTCTCATTTTTATTGCAATATTTTATAATGTGGATTTCGGAAATACAGGGTTCTTTGTTTTCATTTCGGCATCTATCGCTCATGAATATCATACTATTAAAATAAATTTATGTATATCTTCTTCCCTGTTTTTTAATTTCCGAATGCATAGAACTATAGAAACATAAAATATATTGTTTCTTCCTTTTTTAGAGTTACAATTGCCACGCCTTAGCAGTTTTAGTTTCCTTTTCAGTAAAGATTTTTCTTAGTTTTCTAAATTTTTATTTTTTAATTGTATAAAATAAACTAATGGAGAGGTTTGCATTTGGTAGCCCAGTTCTAGTCAAACTTTACAGAGTTCATACTGGTATTGTAAATTTAATAACTATAAAATTTCAGAAAATCCGTTTAGTTATTTATATTTACTATTGTCTGCAATATAGTTGTATGAGAATTGGGTGTATTCGTTTACCAAAGTACCCCAAAAACTATTCAGCTTATCCCATAATTTCACTTCATGTTCATGTAAAATTTCAACTCAATATATATACATATATGTATATATTATATACATTCTTCGGCTATGCTCTTCACTAGGAGTGAGGAGAGTCAGTTGATTTGAATCCATTTCAATGAATATGAGCAACATCCTTATTGACTGGAATACTGATATTAATATTTGAAAAAAAAAATGTTGAACTAAACTTGGAAAGTTATTAAGAGTGGATACTGATCTACGGATTCTAAGTTGAGAGATCGAAATAGTGGCAAGCAGCATAATTTTTCAAAATACGAAATAACCCTTTAAATATAAAGTTAGAAGCAAAATATTTTTTCACAAAAAGCCACTTTAAATTCCTTATTAGGACGGAAAAGGATGCATTTAAATTTTTACCGAACAAAACTCGTGTCGATACCATTATACCAATGATTTGCTTTACTATCACTGGACTGTGTGAAGTGAAACTAAGCAGGTTATTAAATTAAAAAAAAAGAATTGATTCACTTTTAGTCATAACTAATTTCACTTTCACTTCCTCAGCATTTCTGCACTACTGCTGTTGTTTCACACAGTCCATTTTATATCATGTCAGATACGGCAGAAAGATAAAGTCATCATTAATGACCTATAGTATTAGAGAAAACTTCGTAGCAAAAGCGACGTATATCGAAAACGGTTGACATTACTTGAATGGAACGCTATTGTTTATTACTAAATATTGAAAGAGGACTCTTCATACCATATTATTGTATCAGAAGCCTCAGTCTTAAAGCTTCCTTCTTACTCACTCCAAATCTACCTAGAGATTTTGCGACTTCTTCTAACACAATTCCCAACCTTCTCGGAGAATTTGCTACTTCCTTAGTTTCAATACAAGTAGTGTGAATAGGTTTATAATACATTATCCATGGTATTCTATAAAGATGGAGCAATTCGAGTATTTTTATAGTACATGAACAATTTATTTTTCTATTCATACGTTGGCATTTTCCGAAATTCACACAATCTTCAGCTGGAAAATAGTTCTCTAGTCTCACAATCTAATGCTTTTCCTGACTTCATGGCTTGTACTCGTATTGTAGACTTATCCTCTTATATTGGTTGCCGTAGAAGGATTGTCTGTACTAAACTTCGTAAATTTTGAGGCTATCGCTCAATATATTTAATCTTTCTCTTAATTTTGATTTAATATCCCATTATTTAAAGATGCCTAAATTTTGTTACTCTTCAAATCAAAGCTAGTTGGCAACGCTTACTAAGTGTGGAAGTGCAAAATTATACTCCGTAAAATTTCGTGAGTATAAAGATTAAATCCAGCTTCTAAAACTGGGTCAAAGTGTGCGCAAACATATAGTACGTATCTTACATTAAAAGTGATAACCTTATCCAGCTCCATAGCAGAAAAATTGAAAAGTGAACAGAAACAATAAACAATCCATTGATGAGGTAAAACAAAAACAATTCCATTAACACACTAAAACAGCTGAATATAAGTAGAAAATGTTGGAAGCCAAAAAGTGTGCATTTCTTTAATTCCTGCTACGATAATTGCAAATACAGTTGCCAAAACACATTTCAAGACAAGGAGATATTACAACTTTAAGGAAGCTCTTAACGACAATTGCTCTAAGTTTCGATAATCTAAAGCTCATCAGTTCTGAACAAGTAAATATATAGTAGACTCATGATATATACATTAGCCTAATATCAGAAGCACATTTTACCGATAACGACTATTTTCAAATCCCGAACTATTATAAGCTCTATCACACAATGCACTTCGACAAGAAAGCACAAGTCGGTTTAGCTATTCTAAGAATAATAACACTTTAATATTAACTAAAACTATACAAAGTCTAATCAAGCCACAAACAGAGTTGTTAATGATTGGAAAGTCCAATAACACACTGGGGAGTATATAGCTCAGTATATAGCATGTAATCAAGACAGGAATATGAAAAATTCTTCACACCCCTCAGAAATAGGCTTTTAGCTGGAGGGGAATATAATGTAAAACATAAATACTGGAGATCGCATCTCACTACTCCCAAGGGCTATTGGCGGTTATAACAAAACTAAATCTTCTCACAGCTTCTTCAGTCTCACCAACTTTTTAGTCACCCGATACAAATAAAATTTTAGAGCTAATAGACTTTTGCGTAATGAAAGTCATCTCGGATAGCGAAATAATGCAGCTCCAGCTTTTAACTCTCCTCTGACCATTCTCCCGGAAAGGTCACATTAAGTAATAAATTTCTGGAATCTCCTTCTCAGTGTTCACAACAGCAAAACTGTTCCGAATTACAATCCGATTTTCAACATATTCAACAATTAACTTGAAACAGTTGCTTTAGTCTAATAAAGATATCATGCTATTGAACACTTCAATAATTGTCTCCAACAGGCTGCTTGGAAGTCAACATCTCCTAATTCAACGCACACAGATCTATCTTCTTGTGAAAGAAAAACTGGGGTAAAAATACCGGGCAAGAAACAAATGGCAACAGAATAAACATCCTGAGAACAAGAAAATATTAAATACGCTCTGAAAAGATCTGCAGGAGTTTCTCAAAAAAGAATACAACTCTCAACTTCAGGGTTATCTCAGTAAACTTGATTTAAATGCTACCAACCTTTGGAAAGCGACAAAATAGTTAACTCGACGAACTCTAGTATAGTCTGCAATCAAAATGGAAGCAATGAATGGGCAAAAATTGATCACGAAAAAGTATGCACGACACTTAAAAAGAGTGCTTACCCCACAAATCGAATCTTCTCATAGAACCGCACAAAGATTGAGAGAAACCTGGGACACTTCTACTAGATGGACCTACCCATTACAAAAATTTTAAAATTGGAAGTCAAGGAGAGAACAAAAAGCTTAAAGTGAAGAAAATATAAAGTTTTCTGGATTGAGTATCCTCGTGTCTGATATGAGCGCATCAAAACTGGAAATCATTGAAGCCAAACTATTTTGATACCTTTTACCTTTAAAAAAGGTAAAAAGGGTCGACTAATTTTATCCTTTTGAGAGGGGTTGCAACTACAAGGTGGAGGCGTGGTAGGTATAGATATGCTCACAATCAGCAATAAACAATTTTGAGTAGTGACGCAATTTGGTAGTTATGTAGATGTGGGTCCTACTAAACACTCTGAAAAAAGTGGGCGGTATATATTAACTGTCACGCCCACAATTAAAAAATATTCGAAACTTAAGATCTATAAGAGATTTATGGACAAAAATTTACGAGAAGCAGGTAAAAGCAAAATATTAGGCTAATGAGAGAAAGAACACGCATACTTCGGATCTCAAATTAAAATTAGCGTACCTATCCTCGAATTGATGCTATCGGAATTGGCAGAAATGTACATGGGGTCCATAATAGTGTGCGTGCAAAATAGGTGTATAATAATACTACTGCCACGCCCACAATTAACCAAAAACCATCACGAGGTTCCTATTAAAAATTTATCAACGAAACTTCACAGGAAGGTTGCGGGTACTAACATTTAACACCACCTAAAATTTGGGAGGGTTATTTTTACCGCCACGCCCACTATTGACATATTTTTACGACTTTTACAATATATTTTAGCGAAATTTTATATTAGTACTATATTGGCGCTACAAATCCATAAACAAGAAATGGGGTCGATCAGATAAAGGCCACGCATCCCTCCATTATAATCAAATCAGGGTACCCTACCTAGGTATGCTCTTAATGATTTATGAAGAAAAATATCCTCATTGTTGAACTCACGCGCACAAGAAGAAAAGGGTATTTCGAAGTCGGTCTAACCCGACTTCAGACTTCTTTTCTCGTTTTATATTACTTTCCACATTATAAATGACCCTGAATAATTGCAGTGCTTTTGGATCGATTTTGTTTAACATTTTTATACTCTTTACCTTTAAACGAGGAAAAAGGGTTTACTAACTTTGTTCAGTTGAGCCGTTTTTTGGCTGAATTTGTTTAAAATTTTGAGATCTCTTACTGTGTGTGATATCTTTGTTATTATTTTATGAATTGAGGTTGTAGGGGAACTGAATGTTTGAATTTTTTACATTTTTGGTAGGAGTCCGAGTCGTTTAAGACTTACTTATTAAATCAGAGTTGGCTAATTTTTTCTTGACTCTACAGCCCTAATTTAAATCATCAACTGAAGAGGACATTCTTGATCATAAGCCCCAACTTTAGGTGTTTCCCACTGAAAGTCCGAACTTTCAGTGGGAAACACCTATTACCGATATAATATTACTATTCGGAAGGATTTTACGTAGCGGAAGAGATATAGTTTTAAAAAAAAGCATCTATGAGTATATTTTTAAAAAATTTGTGATGATTTTGCTGGAATGTTAAATCTCTTTGCTATTAAGCATCTAATACAAATTTTCAAAAAGGCGAGAAAAGGTTATTTCTCAATATTTTATTTGGTACTCGCATTATAATTTTCTCAAAGCCGGAATCTATGGTCTAGGAGCAAGCATGCTAGACTCATATTCACGGTACACCGACGGATCTCTCACAGAAGAGGGTTCCGGCGCGGGGGTATTTGGACGTCGATACAAATACTATGAATCCCTAGGCAAATATACTAGCATCTTCCAGGCGGAAATCCACGCCATTGAGAGATGTGCACATTTCAACATTGAAAAAGGTTACGAGCGCAAGAAAATTGCTATCTTATCGGATAGCCAAGCGGCCATTAGGGCACTTACCTCTTATCAGGTAAATTCGAAACTGGTATAGGAGTGCATCAAACAACTTAATGCTCTTGGCTCACATAACAAAGCTACAATTCTATGGGTACCAGGACATGCTGGCATAGAAGGGGACGAGATTGCCGAAGAACTTGCAAGGAAGGGGGCTGCAACACCCTTTTTTGGCCCAGTACCCTTCTGTGGTGTAGGCAAGAGCTGTTCAATCTTAGGGTCGTTGAGGGATACCACAGGCACAAACACTGGATTAACACACCGGGCCTAAGGGTATCAAAGAGTCTGCTAGGGACATACCACCTAAAGAGATTCTAATCACTCATCAATCTCTCTATGAATAATCTTAGGATGATGAGATGCCTACTCACAGGACTCTGTAAACTGAACTCATATATGGTGAGAATGGGGGTCACCTCGGAAGACTCCTGCAGATTCTGTATGGAGGAAGAGGAGACGTCTTTGCATGTGTTGACAGAATGTCCGGCACTCATGCACACCCGCAGGAAATACTTGGGATTCTTCCAGGGCTCTGCCAGTGATGTGAAACCTCTGGAGCCAAAATTTGTCATCATGTTTATCCAGAGGATAGGACTCAAAGATGTACTTGGAACCTCTGATGGGGGCACAATAGATCAAAGGTCACGGTGCTTAAATCCCCTACACACAATAATCAATAATCACATTCACTGAGTCACTGGTCCTGACTCGGTCATATTCTCAAAAATGGTTCTTTCTAAATCTTTTTACTTTCTAGACGATAGTTTTAGTTATTAGTGCTATCTCCAGTCAGGTCTCGAGGATTCCAACTATAGCATAATAAAGAAGTTTTGCAATTCGGTCGAGCCGTTCCCAATTCTTTACAGCTGCTTGTAATAAATGCACTAATATCAAATGTATAATAAACGAATTCCTTTAATTGTTTTTTATTGGATAACTTGGCTCAACCGAGCGCTTGAGCTTGTAAATCAGAATTGAACTTAAATAAATTTATTCCATGCCGCATAGCCTGTGACCCGCGGCAGATCCGGCGCATAATCCAAAATGCTGACTCGGCGCCTCGTGACCGTCCGTACGACGATCACTCAGTACTGGCATGCGGGTGTCTGGTTTCACCTCCACTTTTGTCGTGTCTGCGACAGGTAATGCCTGGTCAGCATACTTTGTTCTCCGCGTGTTAACTCCTCCCGGCGTTAAGTGGAAGCCGTCCTCGGTTTCCCGTAAGGGTGCCGTATGTTCGATTCGGCGTTTACGAGTTAGATATCGACGGACTGCACAGATGCCACCATAGCAGAGTAGGGCAATGGCAAGAGTCAGACAGCTGCTCAGTATTGGTCTTGATGTTAGTTCAGTTTGTAGATTGCCAATATGTTGAAGATTTTTCAGGCTGAGGTCGTGGAGGAAGGGTAGACTTAGATGATCCCGATGGCTGGTCACATTGATTTGAGACGAGGCGGAGACGGCGGGTTTTTTCTTCAGAACGCCACGATGGTTAACATATAATGTGCCGTTCAAGTAGATGCGGTCGTCGTAGGTCGCCAAATACGTTCCGGTGACCAGCTGACTGATGCCATTGCTATCTTCAACTTTGATAGTTGCGTCGTTGATGATAAGAAGGCCTTCGTCAACCAGAGTTACCGGTTCTAGATATCCAGGGCGAGTGACGCAATGTGCGACGGTTCCAGATACCAGTTGCTGAGCGCAAGTTGGAGTTTGCAGTCTCTTGCAGAAGGTGGTGCTTAGAGCGGCGTCACATTCAGAAACGGCGAAGGGTTGCGCACCACAATCGGTCACCGTGCTACTGTTTCCTAGATCTAAAATTACCCTTCTGTTCTGTACTGGATAAATGTTAATTTTTTTAGACACTAACTTAGGTATAGGATATTTGATTAAGAAATGTAACATATCGGAATTTTGCAAAGCTTTTATGCTGGATACTTCCAAAATGTCTGCTATACTGATATTTGTGAGGTGTTCATTTGCCAATTGCTTGATATCTACGCTGTCCAGAATAAGAGGGCTGATTAAGTTTATCTTTGCCAAAGTTATGGAGAAAATTAAGTCTTCTAAATTATTAATAATTATTCTGTTTTTTGCTAAAATTATTTCATATAAATGCTCGGTATCGGTATCATCCGTTTTTCGAATCATATTTAAGGACCTTGTAATTTCGTTAAGCCGTGTTTGGAACTTGGTGTTTATTTCAACTTGCCTGTTTTCTGATTCTACTAACTGTCCTTGTCGAAACTTAATCTGTTCCTAGTCGTCAAAATCCGGAGTGCCGGCAATTAGTTTTAGTGCGGATCCCAGCAGGTTTATGCTGCGGGCATGTCTGTGGTGAACTTTCAATGTGTCTATTAGTGTCTCTATATGTCCGAGGTATGTGTTGAGTAGTTTTTTCATATGATCCTTTGCAAATAGGTCCAGTGTCTTTCTGGTCTCGTCGGCGTAAGTCTCGTATGACGTTATGTTCGTTGTGTGTCCCAGATACCCGTGTTCGTCCCAAATAGTCACGTCACCATCCATTACGGGCATATAGTCAGCGTGAGAATAGTCGGTAAGCCTTAATGTCGCTGTCGTCAGGGTAATCCATGTCAGCGCTAGTACAAACAGATATCCTAACCTAAAAATTAAATTTTTTTAATATAATTGGTATGCTTAAATCTAGTCAATAGAAAGACTAGAAATTTAAAAGGTTAAATAAGGGGGTTATTTTAGGTTGTCCTTATGCACCACCCTCCCTTTAATAAGAACCGTCGTACCCAGATCTGCTTGAATTATTTCTTCTGAGCACAAAGGTGATAGTTTATTTCCTAATCTTTTGTTTGATTTAAGCAACACTTTTTCCCCTACTTGGTATGTCTTATTAACCCTGTCTCTGTTTGTTTTTGCAAGTATTTTTTCCTCTGCCGACGTGATTCTGTTCCTAATTTGATTTGTAAGTTCCATGGGCGTCGAATGAATGATTTCTATTGGCTTTTTATCTGTCACAGAGTGTATCGATCTATTGTATCTTATGGTTGCGAGGAGAACAGTGTCAACGGTATCGGTTAATTGTTTATCCATTCTTAAGCAACGACCTATATCTCCGAGGGTACTATGAAATCGTTCAACTTGTCCGTTAGAAGTACTATGCAGAGGTGGTGCATTTGAAATTTCCGAAGTTTCCGAATTTAAGGATTTTTCGTTGTCACAGTAAATCGTTTTTGTCTTGGGAAACAAGTTTATGAGCTGCAGGATGGGCGCTTTGATGTCTACGATTGCGCGTGAACGAATAGCTTGAACAGATGCAAACTTAGAGAATTTGTCGATACAAGTCAAAAAATATTTCTGATCAGTGGAATAAATATCGACATGTAACATTACCCCTGCGTAAGACGGTATTGGAGTTTTTCCCATTGATTGTTTTACAGGGTGTCGATTATATTTACCCATGGCACATATTTTACAATTTGCGGCTATTTCTGTTGCTATCCGGCTGATTTTGGGGAAAAAATAGTCGCGATGTATTTGTTTCACATTTTCTTGGGCTGCGCGATGAGCTCGGTTATGCTCTGCCGTGGCGATTTCTCTCTGTTCTGTTCTGTCAGTTATATCTGTTACAATACTTTTAGTATATCCTAATGTAGTTGAGGGAAATGCTTCAACTAACTGGTGTTGGATAAAGGCTAAGATGGGCAATTCGCAATGTATCGCGTTAACCACGTCCACCTTTACCACATCATGTAAGGATTGTAAGAGAGTGTTTCGGTCAGTGAACTGAATAACGTGTCTGGTTTTTTCTTTAAAAAAAATGAACGTTTTTACTAAAAGGGTGTTACCTTCCTCGATTACTATTTGGTTTCTGAAGCAGTTAACCGGTTTTTCTGTGGTCTCTATAGTGTACGTGAGAGATTCTTCGGTGTGCACAGTGGCAACATCTGAATCTGCAGAGTCTAGGGCGTTAACCTTCTGGCGGGACAAGGCGTCTGCCACGAAATTCTCTTTGCCAGGTTTGTAAATAATATTGGCATTGTGCTCATCGATAAAAGCTTTCCAACGTTTTATTTTTGCGTTCGGATTTTTATCCGACACTGCAAATGTCAGGGGTTGGTGGTCTGTGAAAATGTTCAAATTTTTTACTCCGTATAAATAATTTCGGAGATTTTTTAGAGCCCATACAATAGCGAGAAGATCTCGCTCGTTTGTAGCGAAGTTTAATTCATTATCGCGTAATGTTCGTGAAACCATGGTAATAGGGCGTCCGCCCTGAGACAACACAGCTCCAAGGCCATGACCCGACGCATCTGTCGTTAGATCAAATGGTTTTTTGTAGTCAGGATACTTTAGTATCACGTCTTCGGATGCTAGTGTTTCTTTCAACTTGTTAAAGGCTTCAAGTTGGTTTGGGGTCAATTCAAGTTTTATTTTTCTTGAATGATTGGCGCTTATTTTAACGTTTTCACCTTTTAGGACGTCCGTTAGGGGTTTCGCGATAGCAGCAAATCCTACTATAAAACACCTATAATAACTTGCTAGCCCCAAAAATGATCTGAGACCGAACAAGGTTTTTGGAGGCTGAAAATCCTTTATGGCCTGTACTTTTGCAGGTGATGTTTGGATTCCGCCTCTGCTCACAGTGAATCCCAAATACTCTACGCTCTTTTTGAAGAACTTGGACTTTTCTTGGGAGACCCTCATGCCTGAGTCTCGAAGGCTTTTAAAGACCCACTCGATATGTTTGACGTGTTCTTCTTTGTTCAATGAGAAAATTATTATATCATCCACATAGACGTAACATGTTTTCCCGATTTGATCCCTGAGGACATCATCTATTGCCCTCTGAAATATGCTTGGGGCGTTTTTCAGCCCAAAGGGAAGTCTACAAAATTCGTACTTCCCGTTGTTGACAGAGAATGCAGTCTTTTCTCTGTCTTTTTCAGCCAATTCAATTTGGTGGAAACCTGATTTGAGGTAAAATGTTGTAAAATATTGTGCCTTGCCCATATTTGACAGTATCGTCGAAATTGTTGGGATCGGGTATTTGTCGTCCGTTGTTTTTTGGTGTAGCTTACGAAAATCGATCACTAAACGCTTTAATTTATGGCCTATTTCGTCGACACCCTTTTTGTCGACAACCCACAGTAGATTGTTATAAGGCGATTTGGATGGTCTTATAATGCCATTCGCTAGAAGTTGTTTAACTTCTGCGTTGACAAATTCAGACACGCCCATTGGGTATGGGTACAACTTGGAGTACACTGGTTCACCGTCTGTCCGTATGGTGGCGACAGTGTTTATGTTGTATGGGAGGGACTGGTTAACGTCCGCAAATGCTTTGACCGTTTAATCAATCATTTTATTAAATGAATTTCTGACGGCAATGGGAACATCGTCGTCATCAATTTTAATAAAATTCACGTTTTGACATTTCATGAATTTGATCGGCTCTAAACCGTTATCGTTCTTAATGCAATGTTTCGTAAAGTCAATTTTGGCGTTTACTTACTTCTTTTAATAAATCTAGGCCAATTATGCCGTCGAATTCGTTAAGATTTTTCAAAATAAAAAAATATGATTTTACGTTAAATAAAAAAATGGGGCACTTTTGTTCAATTTTTGTGTGCCCATGTATTGATCTTACTTGGAATATCTTGTTGACGGACACGAAGTGTGCCAGTCCGGAAAGTGGTTTTATATAATTTTTAGATGCTCCTGTATCAATAAGGAGCCTAATGGTTTGCACCGCTACTGTACGTGTGATGTACGGAAGCAGGGAGTTACCCCTAAAAAATTACAGCTTTCAGCTTCGGATAACTCATCATCAAAAGCTGTTGCTTCCGACTGTGACTGTGCTTCATAGTTGTCGTCGCTTTGCTCTTGAGGCAGATGATTTACTTTTTGGCGACTCCGCATTGATTGGTCCCCATAGTTTTGATTTTTTTTAAAGTTTTGAGCCTGGGTTGGCTGTCTAAAGCGCGATGATGAATCTACATCCATCGGCTCGGCACCTTGCCACTGTGGTTTTTGAAAGCGTTGCTTTGAACTTCCCGGTTGTCTCTGATTTCCTTTTTGAAAGAATGGACTCTTTTGTTGAAAATTCCCTTCATTTTCTTGTTGTCTGTTTTGACGCCAACCCTGAGACCGTTGACCCCCGGATTTTTGATTTTGAAATTTTTCCTCAGTGTGCTTGGCATAATTTGCCATGAAAATACCTCTATCATTACTTGATTCTGCCTCCTGCGCTAGTGCCAAGGCGGTTGGCAAATCGCGCGGCTGAGCTGGGAAAACAGCCCACTTTAACGATTTTTTTAATCCGGAGACGAATGTGTGCAGCGCGTCGGTTCTATATTTTCATTAAGAACTGCCGCTGCGGCCGAATCATAGGTCATTAGTGTTTTATTTGTCAATAAGGTTAAATTCCTTTCTACCTCGTCATAATATTTTAAGAGAGTCAGATCACCTTGTCTTAAAGTGTTAAGATTCTGTTGGATCACATGGATCGGTGTTTTGTCTGCAAATGTGAAATCTAATCTTGCAATAATTGCATTAAAATTGAGGACGGTATTAAAAGATGCAAGCACTGCGTCTGCCGGTCCTCTTATTTTATTGCGAATAATAGCAATGGCTTGATAATGCCTAGAGCTACCGTTGTGGGGCTCGAAAACTTTATAGGCTGTGTTTGCCGCTTGTCTCCATGAGACGTAATTTTCTTGTTTCCCATCAAACTCGGGAATTGACTTTACAATGTCTAGAGGCTCCACGCATTTTTGGCTTGGTATAATATCAGTCGCCCTATATACCTCCACCTCTGGCGCAGCCCCCCTAAGACTATTGAGCTGTTCTGTAACCGCTGCTAATTTTTGTTCGAAAATTTGCGTTTGTTGTGCAAGGCACGCACGCATTTGGGCTTCTAGGTTTGCTACCTGTTCACTCATATTATTATTTATTTTATTTTCTCGGTACGAATGAATCAAATCTTCGTCACTACTGTATGTTAATTTTCGTGACATAAACATCAAGTTGCAAAACACACATAAATATAATGTATTATTTTTTGGGATTTGTAAAAAAAAATTGTTTGGATTTTATACGAATTTTAATTTAAATTTTTTTATTTAAATCTCACAAAACTAAAAACACACATATAACGTATTATTTATACGGGATTTGAGAGGAAAAAAAAATTTTTTTTGGATTTTATACAAATTTTAGTTTGTATTTTATTTATTTAAATCTCACAAAACTAATAAACTCAACGGCTAACACTCACTGTGGACAGGCATAACCAATTTTTAAAGGCAAAATGATCACTTCACTTACATGATATTTTACTACGTATTTATACAAGGTTGTAGCTGTGGCGGCGGATGCGTGCAGCATTGATGATTGTAGTTAATTGTAGATTTATAGTTGGTTACAGATTTCTTCAATATGGTACGGTACCGTTGGGCACTGATGGTTGCAGATTATAGTTGACTGCAAATTTGTAGATTTACTAATACGGTACTTTAACCGTTGGACACTGATGATTGCAGATTATAGTTGACTGCTAATTTGTAGATTTATCAATAGGGTACTTTGGCCGTTGGGCGCCAGTAAACGAATTCCTTTAATTGTTTTTTATTGGATAACTTGGCTCAACCGAGCGCTTGAGCTTGTAAATCAGAATTAAAGTTAAATAAATTTATTCCATGCCGCATAGCCTGTGGCCCGCGGCAGATCCAGCGCATAATCCAAAATGCTAACTCGGCGCACATTGGGTTGAAATCGCAAAAAATGGAGATTAATTGAATAATGAAAATGAAGTTTTTTAAAAAATACTTATTACTCGATTAAAGAGTACTAAATTCTACATCACTACCGAAAATTTCAATGTCATATGTTTTTTACTTTTCTTGCTACGTAGCCTTAAAGTTAAGAAATTTTTAAGTTTTTTTCTAATAGTTGTGAAAATTGAAATTTGTCATACTTTAAAGCTAAATATTTTAATTTTTAACAGTCAAAAGTGATACTTTTATTATGGAATCTTCAACGTCAGGTATTTTAACGTAAATAAAAAAAAAAAAATTTAACAAAAAATATGTAGAAATATTTTTAATTTTTTTTTTTAAATATGCTTAAATTTGGGCTATTTTTAAAATATATGTGGAGTTTTAAATGGGAATAGGGTAAAATGGGGTAAAAGTGTATATTGTGTATTAAACTGTAGTATGTAAGCTTTCATATTTATAAATAAAATGTTGCGCGTTTTTGCGGCAATTAAATATATTTAACAAATTAAAAAAATAGCCACTCATAAAAAAGCGGTTCTTGTTGTCTTTAATTTGTTTTGTTCTCGTTTTCGTTGTTATGATTGTTATTGTTGTTATTGTTATACTACAATTTTTTTGTTTGTTGGTAGCAGTGTTGCCATAAGATAAATATGAAATTGTGCTAGGGCATTTAAAAAAAGTTAAAGGCCCTGCAGAAAAAAAACTAGTAAAATTACTAAATACGCAAAAAATAATGTTATTAAATTTAGAAACAATAAAAAAAAATTTTAAAAAGAGCTAAACAAAAAAATAGCAAATTTTAAAAATGTTGGTTGCTAGATTGTGCTAGATCTAGCACCCAAGGTGTAAAAATGGCAAGCCTGGTTACTAGTTATTCGTTATTTTTGTGTTTGTGAAAACGTCAAATGTACTGAAAGTGCTGTAAAGTTTGTTATTGGGTAATTGGTACAAACAAATACTTTAAGCTTCTGATTTATAATATGCTACCGTCTAAACTTTTTAGGAACAAGCTCCAAAACAGTATTTTTCTCTCGTCAGAGTCTTTACGATATTTTTCGGAATGCAGACTCTTTGCTATTTAAAGAAAAATTTAATATTTTGAAAGAAGAAATAATAAAACGTACAAACCCTGTTGATATGAAAGATTTTCAAACTAAATTTAATAGTTTCGTTTTTGATTTTAAGAGTCGATGGTCTAAATCAAATAGACATGATGGCCGTTTTTGTAGAGATAATAAAAACTGGTTAGATTCTTCCATCTCATTTGTAGTGCACACAAATAAAATAGGCCGCAAAGAAATGGAGTTTGATGAATGTTCATGAAAAACAAAAACAAAGAAATGCAAGGATTTAAGAGATAAGTCATCGCTGTCTGTGTTAAGCTATGCCACTCAAATGAGTTTACGAGCTTCTGGCCATATAGAAGCATCAAAAATATTGAAAGATATTACTTCTTCCCCATCTAGAGCGGCAAAATATAAGGCAAGTTTGACATCACAAGAACGTGCAAAACAACTAAGTGCAGAATCTGCGCTTATAGTGCTGGCAGAAGCAAAGCTTACTCGTAGCCAGTATAATGTGATTAGAAAAGCTGCTCCGGAGAAGTTTCCTTCTTACACAATCGTCCAACAAGCGAAAAAAGATTGTTACCCAATGGAAGACGCAATACGAGTAACCGAAACAACAGCTCAAATAAGTCTGCAAGCTCTTCTTAATCACACTGTTGAGCGTTTAGTTTTACTGCAAAAAGATGTTATTGCCACCTTATGTGATTACGAATTGTCAAAAATTATCTTATACACAAAGTGGGGATTTGATGGAAGCTCCGGACACAGCTCATACAAACAAGCTTTCCATGGTCATGGTGCAAGTGACGCAGCGGTTTTCATAACGTGCATTGTTCCACTTAGAATGGTGTGTCAAAAAAAAGTTATCTGGCAAAATCCTCGCCCATCATCAACAAGATTTTGTAGGCCATTAAAAATTGAATTTGTTAAAGAATGTTTGATTGTCTCCACACAAGAAAAAAAAGGGTGGATGAAGAGATAAATGAGCTTGAAAATTCTCTAGTATTCACAGAAGACAGATCTGTAAGCGTAGCTCATAAGCTTATGTTAGTAATGGTAGATGGAAAAGTTTGCAATGCACTCACAGACACAAAATCAACCCAGAGGTGTTATTTATGTGGATCATACAGTAAAGATTTTAATAATGTGGAAAAAATGATCGCCAAGGAGGTAAAAACAGATACGTTGGATTTTGGTCTATCTATATTACATGGTTGGATTCGTTTTTATGAATGTCTTTTACACGTGTCGTATAAATTACCAATAAAAAAATGGCAAGCTAGAACTGATTCCGATAAAACAATAGTTGCTGAAAACAAGAGACGAATTCAAACACAATTTAGAAATAAAACTGGTCTTATTATAGACCAACCAAAACCCGGCTTCGGCAATTCGAATGATGGCAACACGGCTAGAAGATTTTTTGAAAACGCTAGTATATCAGCAGATATAACGAAAATTGATTTTGAACTAATTGAAAAGATGCACACAATTTTAATTGTTGTATCTTCTGGTCATGAAATCGATGTTGAAAAATTCAGGCAATTTTCATATAATACAGCTCGACTTTTTGTAGAGAAATATCCGTGGTTTAACATGCCTCCTACTCTGCATAAGTTTTTAATACATGGTCCAGAAATCATTTCGCACGCTTTATTACCGATTGGCCAACTGTCAGAAGAAGCACAAGAAGCTCGAAATAAGGATTTTAAAAACTACAGAGAAAACTTTTCGCGTAAATGTAGCCGGGAGGAATCGAATCGGGATATACTAAATAGGTTTCTATTAACCTCAGATCCAATTATTTCTGGAAAAATCAAGTTAAATAAAAATAAAATAAAACACCTCCCAAAATCAGCAGTGGAGCTATTAATTTCGCCGTCAATTTTGCCGACAGAAACAGAAATCGCTTATTATACAGATGACGATGATGAGGCTGACGGTGTCGATGGATGGGAATCTGAAGAGTTTGGACATATATTCTAAAAAAGCAGGTTAGAAACACTTTACAAAATAAAATGTATATATTTTTGCTACTTTTTCGATAAAAGGCTACAAATATAATTTTCATTTCTCGAATAATATAGGAAAACAGTATAAAAACCAAGAATAACATCAACAAAATGATTTAATGACTAGACAAGTGTGGGTCAAAATGGGTTAAAGTTCCAAAATTGTCATTTTCACTTGGTGGTGTAAGGTACAACACTCATAGCAAATTTCATCAAAATCGGATGTCGTAAGGCTCTCCAGTTGCTTGATTTGAGAAATATTAATGCAAATTCTTTAATATAATATTAGTTAAATTAAATAAATAAAAAAAGTTTTCTTCAAAAGTATACAATATTTTTGTTTTTTTTTTATAACTTATGTATAACTAATCCAAAAAAAATACTACCTAATCAATTAGCCCTTCGTTGAATTAATCTCCATTTTGGGGAAATCGAACCCACTGTGCGGCGCCTCGTGACCGTCCGTACGACGATCACTCAGTACTGGCATACGGGTGTCTGGTTTCACCTCCACTTTTGTCGTGTCTGCGACAGGTAGTGCCTGGTCAGCATACTTTGTTCTGCGCGTGTTAACTTATATAAAAAAAAATATTTATAGAAAAAATATATTTTTTTGCAATATGATATTTTACTATTATTGCACTTTTAGTAGAACTATTATAATTCAGTTATGGTTAAAATAATTGAATTTGGTTCGTCAATGGAAAAATGCCTTCTGCAGATTCCTTTTCGATATGTGTAGTGTACTCATACGATTATTAGTAGATTACATTTGGTTGGTATAGAGATGGTACTGCTATTGATTTTCACTTTCTGGTTGTATACTGCAATTTGCATTTTGTAGAAGTTTCGTAGTTAATGTGGACTTCCGACTAAGCAAAGTTAATTGAGCCCAATATCTTCATCACTTCAATCAATAGTATCCAATGACAATGGAACACTTTGTTACAAAGAAGACATATAAAATTGTAATGCCAACAACAAATTAAAGTAGAATGTGGTATTTTGCTTTCTATTTAAATGAAGGTAAGTAATGTATTCTGTGCTCTAGGAATTTGAGGTAAACTTTTTCCACCGTACAGTTGGATCAAAATAACTTCCAGGAGAGCTGCATTAAAGTCAACACAACCCAATTTCTCAACTCAAAGTTGAACTGACGCAACGTCAGCTCACATTTAAACAAACATTAACTGATGTCAGATCTAAATGAGGTTATAATTAAAAAAGTTTTCTTATTTTGTTGCTGCAAATGAAGAAACAAGTAATTCGCCTAATAACGAGCTTATGTAATTAGCTCAAATACAAGAAATAAAAGGGAGCAAGCAATACAAGAAGACAGAAAAATAAAACGTAATGAAAAAGTTATGAATTTTACCAGGAAGTTCATAAATTTCGAGCTTCAAGAGCGCAGCTGACTTCTCAAAGTATGATTACCACCTTACTACTGCATAGCTAGTATTCGGAATAAGGGCAGAGGTAAGAAATTTGTCATTGAAATTATACTCTATTAGAAGGAGCTGGGCTCCAAATTGAAATTTCTGGTAAAATTGTTAATTAGGAAAGTTTGAATAGGAGTATAAAAAATGCAATTAAAATATGAACTATAATTTCAAGATGTGAATTTCAGAAGTTGCAATAGCTTCAATTTTATCCTCAAAGGGGCTGAGTTTTTGTAGTTGTAGGCATTTAGAATGAGAGCTATACAGAACAGCCTCTGAAAAGTGAGCTAAATATATTTCAAGAAAGATGAGGTATGCTGTACTTCTTTAATGCTTGAATTTATATGATTAATATCACTGATGTTCAATATAGATACATTTTTATTATTATTCTTAAAAATAAATGATTTTGTCATTGAAGGTAATATGCTTGTACAATGATTAATGGTGAGGAGTTGCTATAATATGAATTGGATAGTATATGTAGAAGAACTGGATGGTTCTAAGCAAATTAAAAGTAAGTAATTCTGGTTTAAATCTGATTCGATCTGCCAAAATGTTGATTCAATAAATCCCAGACACATGTATGAAAAATATAGTATCTCACGCTAATAAACCAAAAGTCCCTTGAAAAATTTTCATGCAAATGCATCGCTTATAAACTAAGGAATATAGAAAAACTTATAATTTCAATACTCGAAATTATATATGAGAAAAACTTCTCATAAATAACAAAAAGGAAACATATTAATTATTTAATTCCCCATAAAAATGAACATATAACGAGTACGTATTTCGAAATTAACCGAATGTCACACATCTAATAGAAACGTATCGGTGCAATTTATAAATTCTGTACACTTGAAATGTCGAATTATTATATCAATAATTTTATTCCAATATTTCTGTAGGAATTGTAAAAGATAATCAAATAATATCCGCCTTTCGTTCTTTGCAGCATCTCAGTCCCAGCGGTTTATTTGAATTTACAAACTTTTCATGCATACTTACAGTGCACAACGTATTAGAATGGTTATGGTGAGTTTTATTGACTGTAACAAATTGCCTCCGAACTAAAAATATAACGAGAGCACATAAGAAAATCCAATAATTATACTACCTTGAAGAAATTACAGTTAAAAACTCACGATTTCAATTCCAATTCATATTCCTTTAACTTTCACTTAACTGATATCAAATATTTCAGTAATAGGCCGCAGTAAATATTTTTAAATTCTAATTTAATGCATTTCATTTCATTTGAACAATTTTTTGTTTAGCAGATTACATGTTGCCGCAGCAATAAATTGACTTTTTTCTAAAATTTAATCCACTGGAAAAATCGAATAATCGAACTGGAGGAATGCTTTCAGATGCTTCGATATTTGTATATTTTAAAAAATGTAATGTTTGTATTCTTTCGGCACGTCTATTGATCGCATTCTGTTAACTGAAACATTGCTCGTTTGAAAGATGTTAGGTGTAAGTTTAACAATATTGCACTCTCCGCCACTCATAAAAACAAATAATCTCATTCTGAGTATCTTGTTGAGAAATACATAATGAAAGATGATCACATGAGGCATACATGGTATAGATTCTACAATGGAATCGAAGTAAGAACCAGTCCGTAGTTCGAGAAGTTACTGTCACCGAGTTTCATTCAAAGAATCGTAATTAATTTCCACATAAAAAGTGAACGGTATTAGCGGTCCCCATTTTCGGAACTTCTAAATTTAATTGCTAAATTTTACCAAAATATTTCCCTGCAGTCTGCATACACGCCATTAGCCACCATGGTATAACAGAAAAAATAAATGAGAACCGGAGACAGCGCTTGTCCAGAAACACTTCCGTTGACATTTAAATTACCTTCACCACTTGATGCGCAACACCATAGAGTATGCGTGTACATTTGGGTGCGTGCAATCATGCATGCGTGCATGTAGTCATCACAACAATGGATAACAATTTTTTGATTAATGTGTCTGCTACAAATTATAAATAGCAGACAATACACCCGTGTGGAGTTCTCGCCGGGTGCTCTCCGATCACTGGCGGCATAATAGCGACGGCATGCTGCGAGAGTAGAAAATTAATGTTACACTTATCATCGTCAAAGGGGAGTCCTGTTGATTGCATGTTTTGCTACATCGGTTGACAATAATGCACGTAATTGAAAATATGTCCTTTTGCATGGCATGGAGAGGTTCTTAAATTTGAGTTTACTCCCTATCGCTACCCGAATTTAATACGAAAGTGAAAATTTCCATTCCAAAATATTTAATTGCATGCGAACATAAAACTTGCATACGCCACGAAACCATTGCAAATTCAATTACAGAAAACTCCTTTTCAAACAGAAATCTTTGCACAAACTCTAAAATTCAATTAAAAATTACGCCAACAACTAAAAAAGGAGCACTCAAATAACAACAACAAGGGAAAAAATACAGAAACAAAAAAGCAGCAAAAAGACAGGAGAAGTGATTTTCAACATTTTTCCTAAAATTACTGCAAAAGAAAATTTCACATAATTTGATTAAAAAGTTACACGCACTCGCAACGCAACAACTTTGTGTCAAAAAGTATCAAAAAAGTAAAGCGAAAGTTCGTCTCCAGAGTCGGTTGGGCTGGGTTTTTGCATTTGCTGCGGTTTAACGCTTCAAAAATGCTGTGGAAAAACTTTGGTTCTGCGTGGAAAAAGTGCGCCGAAGAAAACCACGCAATTGACAAGTAGACATACATATAAATAGATAGACATGCAGACAGACAGCTGACAGTTGCCAACCTTCGAAATGGGAGCTACCGCTGATGAAGAGCCGTCTGCTTTTCGTGGCTGAGCTGCCTGAGCGCTCACTGCATTGTGGCCAGATGCATTACACAGACTCCAGACAAATGCGCGCACATTACTGTCACATTTGTTAGCAATGGTGTTGCTCCTGGTGCCAGAGCTTATGTTGATGTTGTTGTTGTTGAGCTCGAAAGTGGTGAAAACCGTCAGTTTCGTAATTATTACTTTGTTGCCAACTTTTCCTCCCGCATATATTTTTAAGTGTTACAAAATGAAAACTTTCGCTTAAGTCGGCAATTGCTTTGGCAGCGCATCGTCAACATACTCATTCGCGTTGTCACACAGTATTCTATCCTCACACAAAGAATCCAGAAACCAATTGAAGGTTTTGATATAATTTTATATACTCGTATATTGAAACATAAATGATTGCATACTTTTGCATTGCGATTGCATACATAAGATACCCTTATATTATGGTTGAATTTCAGATTGCAAAAACATATTGAAACATAAATGATTGCATACTCTTAGCATCTCATTTAAAGTTTATGAATATTGCACTACCCTAGATAAGTATTAAGCCAAGACACAATCCATGCAGAGAATAGTCTAGAACCTTATTGGAACTTCTTGCAAGGTGTAGATAATGTTCTAGAATGTTCTCGGAACTTCATGCGAGATGTAGATAATGTTGTAGAATGTTCTTGAAGCTTCTTTCGAGGTGTATATAATATTCTAGAAGTAATTCAAAGTCGACACAGTTTAAACACAATCGTAACAGTGTGTACATCGTGCAGTTCAATCCTAACAGTAACAGTATTAAGAAGTAATAAAGTGATTAAAGCAATTATTAAAGTGCAAAATTATATTAAAGTAAACTTTAAGCCTAATATTAAGGGTGTAATTTGCAATAATTAAATAAAGTTAATTATTTTAAACTAACCAGCGACTGTTTGATTACTACACAATCCAGTGGTACAAATCCGAATATTGAGAGTTAGAATAAATTGTCAGGAAGACAATTTCGTAACAATATTTAAACATTATGAGTAGAAGTGATTTTCAAGGAATAAGTGTACAATAATCATAAATCTGTGAGTGAAACTCGGAAGATTTCCAAAATGAAAGACCACGAAAGATGGCTCATTTTGCCATTAATGTCAAGAATACAGATAAATATATAAATTAATCAATAAATCTGCCGGTCTTCATGGTTTAATAGTAGTCTCCCAGTAGCGATTTTCTCGCCAAGCACATGGTTTCGAAATGCTTCTTTATAAAACTTTTTTTCTTCCAGTCAAAAATCTTGGTTCTTAGCACTAATTCTCCCAAAGTCCTTGCAGACATAATTAATTACGTAGTAAGGTGTAACAAATAAATATGATCCAAAATTAATTGTACTTGGGACGCTATATTTTTTACAAAACATTTTTAGGCGTTATTAATTAGGACGAATCATGTGATGCATTAATACATATACATCATATATATATATATTGATTACAATATTTTGGAATCTATGATTTCTATAATTTATTTCTCGAATGCCTTTGATCTAAACATAATTACCAAGAAAATTTGATTTTTATTGCAATTTGTAAGACGCATTGGGCTCCTAACTTCATGAACTCTGATAGTGGAGAAATAATGTGACTTATCTATTGTTTTAAAAAAATTCCTGTTTGCCGATTCGAATGCAAGCCAAAATTTGGATATCTCCCACAGATTTATATGGGACAGAGTACTGTGCGCCACCAGAAATTGTCATGCATCATTTTAATTTAATTTGTTGTAATTTTTGTAGTGGTTTCTCTCATTTTCCTTTTACTAAAAAAGTATTTTGTGTATTGCATATTTCCGAAAAGTTATGATTTTACGGAGACGGTAAAATTTAATTTAAGATGGCTGTAGAAATATTGCAAAGTATGGAAGTGTGTATGTGTCTGACAGCAATTTTTTTTGTCAACGATTGAATATTTATTCTGCGAAAAATATTGGTTAATTGGGCCTTCATAATATCATAAGGCCCTGCCTACATATACGAAAATGAAAATATTGCACAAATGGTTGAACAATTTAAAAAAAATTGATTTTTATATATTATGTTTTATATTGTCACATCAAGAGAACTATTATTAGTATTTACTAAAATAAATTCAAATAAATTCATAAAACTATTATTTTATGGCGTCTAATAGTTGTAAATATCACTGTAGAATGGCTTAAAGAAATATAAACGAAATTTCCAAGCCTCAAGTGCACAAAAGAAATGTACGATTATAGACCCTTTAAAATGTAGGTAGCGATGAATTCATAGCCACATAAATGCCACAATGATACGATTAGAAAATACACAATTTAAGGATCTAAATGTTTAAGAGATGTCAATTACGAACAAAAGAAATTTAAAATATTGTTACGAAATTGCCCCACTGACAATGTATTCTAACTCTCACTACACGGATGCGTACCACTGGATTGTGTAGTAATCCAACCATCGCAGGTTAAATTAAAATAATTAACTTTTTTTGATTATTGCAATTTAAACACTTAATATTAGACTTAAAGTTTACTTTAATCCAATTTTCCACTTTAATAATTTATTTAATAACTTTATTACTTCTTCGGACTGACCTAGAGACACGAATCCCATGTACATGTGACGAGGAAATTTCCGAAATCATTAACAAGGGCCTAAAATCAAAAAAATTTCTAGGTTTTGATTTAAAAAATACAGAATTGCTGAAACAGATCACAAAAAGATTCATAAATAATAAACGCCGTATTTAAATTTAAATACATCCCCTATAGATGGAAAGATGAGACTATCCTCATCTTTCAAATAAATAGGGGCATCACAATATATATTTCAGGTCGCAGTGTATAATACCCTTAAATAAATCTAATCTAATCTAATCTATATATTTAAAGTATCAGAAATTATAATGATCCTCAAACCGGGCAAACCGACATGTAATGTAGCCTCATACCGATAAGTATTTGTGCTGCCGATGATCACAAAAGTTTTTGAAAAACTGTTAATTAAACGTTTAATGCCTATAATTGAACAAAAATATATTATTCCTAAACACCAGTTCGCGTTCAGGACAAACCACTCAACCATTGACCAAGTCCATTGGATTACAAACGAAATTGAAAAAGCGTTGGAAGAAAAGTAAGTATGCTCTGCGATTTTTTTAGATATAGCGCAAGCATTTGATAAAGCATGGCACGCTGGCCTTCTATACAAAATCAGAATGCTCCTACAATACGAATACTTTGAAATCCTTAAATCTTACTTGATTAATAGATACTTCAGAATAAAAGTTAATAATACCACCTTTTCGAAATTACATGAAATCAAGGCAGGGGTCCTGCAAGGAAGTGTGCTCGGCCCTTTCCTATACCTCATTTTCACTAGTGAGCTACTAACTTCAAATATTGCAGTCACTGCAAAGTTTGCAGATGAGGCAACAGCCAAAACAAAGAATGAGTCTTCTGTGATATTGCAAGATGAAATAAATAACGTCGTAAGATGGACTAAAAAATGGAAAATTAAACAAAACAACACTAAATCGGTCCACACAAACTTTATATTATACCTAATATATTCTTGTTTATACCTAATATATTCCTATCTATATCGATGATATACAGATCCAATATACAAATACTGCCAAGTATTTGGGTATGAGACTTGACACTAAGCTTCGCTGGAATGCACACATTAAAAAGAAATGGGAAGAGTTGGACCTGAAATTGAACTCGATCAAATGGCCGTTCTATCTAATAGATGAACAAACACATGTTGGTGAGAATATTGCCCTGTGTTGCACAAGAAACTACTTTTATAAACAAAGAACTGATATACCCAATAAGATCCGAATAAATTGTTAGAATGTTATGAAATCACCCTGTTCAGTCGACCGCAGATTTTTTTATAAAATTAATCATGAAACAGTTGCATTTGGTGATTGCTTAAATAAGTTGTATACTAAAAAAATTCCAAACTTCAGAAAATTATTATTTATAAACTTTATGCAAAAAAATTTCACACATTTTGTAATGAATTTTTGTGAACGTAATGAAAATTTAATGAAGTTTTTTTTAATGAGTAAATTTTACAAAGCATGTTACTGTGCTAAGACTAATGAATAAGTTGAATTTAAAATGTGAAGCATTCCAAAATTTTGCATTTACACAAGTAGCAAAACTCACATAAATTTTACAAAATTTTCGTGCATTTTTGTGAAATTTTTTTGGGATGAACTTTGGAGCATATCATGCTCTCTGTATGCAAGTGTCCGTCCTACGCAAAAGTTCTTAACTTCATCATCTAAAGGAAAATTGAGACAACTAATCAAATATTTGCAGCGTACGTGCATAAAGTGCACGCATTCAAATAATTTAATACATCCGAAAATCCTTCAGACACGTGTGCGTTGCTTTGGAAATAAGGATTGCATTCGCACATACATATCTTCATACAAGAGAACACATACACTCTGACTTGTGTTAATAAAAAATGCTATGACATGCAAATCTTTTTGTCAAACCCGACATCATACTTGGAAACTTTGTCTTAATTTATAATTGAAAATTATTAAAAATGGCACAAAAGCTGCTTACAAGTGATAATCACAGAACTTGAAACTGAAAGCTCGTTCGAAAATCCTTTGGGGGGAATATTACAGCGTTTATTAATGGGGTAACGAGTACTTTTTGGATCTTCTGTCGTATTTTTGTTTTATGAAGTTTAATTAAATTAGACCATTTGTGTGCCAAGAGGATGGGGGATGGGTCGGTTTTAACATTTTGTCATAAGTATATCTGACATTTTCATTAAAGTTGAGTAAAAGGGCTAGGTTTCTATATTGAAAATGAATACATAATGAACAAATGAGTACATAGCAGCACGAGCACGAGTAAATGGTATTATGTGAAACCCTAATAATAAGCTACACCTTTTATTATGGATTTTTGTTCCTTTTGAGGCTCTGTTTTTGCTCTCGGAATAATTTTACTACCTTTTGTTTTTAGTATAACTGACCATTAATATTTCTGGCACACAAGTAAATTTGCCCATAGTGCTTTTTAAGAGACAATCTGGTTAGAAGAGTTGTCACATTTTCGACTTTGGGGACATATAAGTGAATCTAATTGAAATCTGGGTGTTAGCCACGTGATATCATTCCAGATGTTTTGAAACATTCTACAATTTTGCTACTGACTGCTATTAAATTTTAAGGAATTTTTTACTTTGTTTTTATTATATAGATTAGTTCTTCAGGGTATTTGGATGCATTTTAGTCTCCTAAAGAATCTGACGGGGTAGTATGTGCCATCGTTCTATGAGGGGATAGCGTGATCATTTTATTTGTAGTACAGCTCTGACAGACCTCCACCAAGATTGTGTATGTTATCGGCTGATCCAAAACAAATAAGTTTATCTTCATATCTGAAATAAATGACAATATAATTATAATTATATATATAATATAACTTGTTGTATATTTGTGACATTTGTTGGAAAAAATATTTTAAATGTTTGTCAACGCTCTTAAAAAATACTAGCAACAGCTCCTCATATACTGATACTAGATATTAACTGCTCAACATTTGCAGAAAGGTATCGCTCAAAAAGCATGGAATATCTCTTTGCTTTTACAATACATTTGCCTCGGTACTTAGCCCAGTCCCATATTAATAACACTAACATAGTTGCATTTTCACGGAGGATAAAACATGTTTGCCCATAGCTTTCCCAACCCTTGTTTCATTTCATTGCAGTTCGATAAATGATTGAGTTCTTGCAGGTTCCACAATAAACTGATGGTCATTTAGCGAAACACTAAAATCATGTTACAGTTCGTGAGCATTACATAGTTCACCATACAATTGGTGTTGTGAAAATTTCAATCCAAAATGAGGCTAAATAGTCATTTTGGGGTTTGTGAGTCAAGATTTAAAAATTTACAAGTATATTCGACACTTTAAAATTATAGAACAATAAATATATGCAATTCTCATTTCCCTAAGACTGATATGGATTTTTGTTTCATAATATGTTTCATAGTCTGGAATTTGAAAGTGATGAGATGAACTCGGAAGATCTGGAATTTGATATCACATAATCGGAACAATTCAATTTAGGTGCGTACATTGACGGTAAGCGTAGAGGGTTGAATGATGCTCATGAACTTTATATAAACCAAATTGAAACGAGAAGTAATATGCTGAAATCCATATACGATGTACGGGCGAATTTTAAAGATTATCATTAAGCATAGGGAAGGATCATTATTATTATATATTGCACTTCGACCAATTTGATCCTTTGTGCGAACTCTGGATTTAACCATACGTATTCAGGTTCTTGATAAACTATGTAAATTATGGTTTTTCACTTTATTTCTTAGTTTTTAAAAATTATTTAACTTCAGATACAAAGTAAAATTTAAGTTTTGGTCCGAGAAAGGCCTTCTGTTACAGACGTCAAACTTTAGAAACCGCTAGTCGCGAAACTATACGAAAAACTGCAACTGCAAGCTCAGTGTCTTACTTTTATATCATATTTCTAATGCGCATTTGATAATTCTATTTCATAATGTTTACAATATAATGTTTATGTTTATGCGCTCAATTTTAATTAACTTCTTTTATTTATGTTTATCTATTTATGTTGATGCAATATTCTAATTGTCATCAAATTCATTCGCTCTTAGCGGAATGATCTCATTTTTAAGATTCTATTGTATCTTAGAGATGCGCCTTAAATTAATCTTTTGGATATACTTTTGCATATGAAATTGTGTATTAAAATTGTAACTTAACTCCCCTCTTTCTTTAGAAGGAACGTCCCGTTTCTTCAATTAAAAGTTCTTGAATTCTTTTATTCAAATCTGTTTCATTAATTTCAATTTGCTTAAAATTTTTCTTTTTTAAATATGATTTAATTCTGTTATGAATTAACAATATTGCAAAACTTATCGATAATATAACAATAGTCCAAATTACAAAATATGTTGATCTATAAATTTCATATTTTGCCAATAAATCTATATTTTCGAAATTCAATTCTATTTCTTTTAATTCTAAATATTCTGTAATTTCATATTCATGTATTGAAATTGTTTTTAGATAATTTACAATTCTAGTTGTTGGGTTTTCATAGGTTACATTATCAATCTTTGTATAATTATCAAATACAATTAAATAGATTCCATTTACAATATGACCATTTATTAAATGTTTTCCTGATGCTAATATTGCGCCATCTCTTAGTATTTCAATATTTTTATTTTCTTCAATAATTTTCTGACATTATCCATTTTTCAAGTTTAATATATCAATCAAACATGTATTATTATTATTTTGAGTATTATTTTTACAATAAGTGTTTCTTATTTCAAGTTTACAATTATTAACATTTACATATTCATTATTACAAATTGCAATCTGTTTTTCAATATTCAATTTTCCTCCTTTCTGAGCTTTTGCTCTTGTTTCGTATAGTTTACAAATATTTTCGACAATTGGATACTTAATATATATTACAACCACATCTTTATTTTGAACAATTTTTAAATTTGAAGCATCAATTAAATCTGTTAGAGTGATCCTTTCATGTTCTGAGTTAATTATTTCTTTAATTTCTTTTATATTCAAAATTGCTGGATTCAATATGTTCACTTTGGCTAAAGGTATAGTTTGAATCAAATTATGCATGTTCGTTTATTAAATAGTATTTCTTTGTTTAATTATTTTGACCATTCTAGAACTTTCTTTAAAGTTATTAACTACTTGAGTTAATTCTGTTACTGCTTTAAATAGTTGTGAATTAATCACAAATTGTTTATTATTATTCTGCACTAATTCATTTAATTTATTTTGAACTGATATGAAATCATCATGGTCAGGTGTTCCAGCTATCCATTTCCAAATTGTGCCTAATTCATTTATACCTCTTTTATTTCTAGCATTTACTTTATCGGGTATTTCTAATTGCTTCAATAACGTTTCAATTATATTCAATTCTAAATTGATTTCAAAAATATTATCACTCTCTGGATCAAATCGTCGTATGAAATGTAATATGGGCTTTGTTTACTATCAATATCAAAACTAGTATATGTGTGGTTACTTAATAATTTTCTTGTTTCCAATAATATCTCGTTATAATAAGTTAAATTTGTAAAATGAAATATATTACCAAAATCATTATAAATGGCAACTTCACCATCTTCAATTAGTACATAGTCCTCTCTTGTATAATCAATAATTTCAGTAGCGTTTATATAAGGCAATATAACGATTAAAAACGTTAGGTACATTTTCTGAAAAATAAATTAAATATTACGTTCTTATATTGTCTTTGTGCACCAATCTATTTTTCTTTTTTATTTTAACCCTGTTCTTTAGATCTACCTTTACTTCTTCTTTTCTGTATCTGGGTTTTAACTTATTCCTTTCACCTATGACTTTTTCAAATATTATTTGTTCCTTTTCAAAGTCTCTCATTGTTCTTTTTGCATTATTTCTTTTTAACATATCATTTTGTGCTTTTGATAATTTATCGGGAATATCATCGTGATTTATTTTATTAAATAATACCTCAAATGGTTTCTGATCTATAACCGAATGTATAGATTTATTATACTCTTGAACTGATCTGTATATAGATTCTAAATCACTTATTAATTTCTATTCTTCTTTTAAACATCTTGCAATCTCTATAATCGTAGAATGAACTCTTTCAATTTGTCCATTAGTCGTGCTATGACCTGGATCGCAGTAGTATACTTTTATTTTTAATCTTTCCATTAATGATTTAAATTGAGGTGTAGTGAAACCTGGTTCATTATCGATTGTCAAGTTTTCAATTTCTGGAAAACCTTGAAGTACTTCTAAAACTTTTTCATCTAGTTTAGTTTTGTCTTCTATTAACTTTAGTATGACAAATTTTGAATAACTGTCAATGCATGTTATGAATTTTAATTTTTGTGCAAAAAATATATCTAAATGCACTTGCTTCCCTTCCTTCTTTGGAATTGGAGCCCCTCCAATTGGTATCTTTATTGGATGTCGATCATATTTATTCTTGTTGCATATTTCACAATGTCTTATATATTCTTTTATATGTTTCACCATTTTGGGCCAATAGTCAAATTTACATATTTGATTTAAATTTTCTCTATAATATCTTTGTGCTCTGCAATGTGTCTCTTGGACGATTATTTTTTGATCATCTTCATTTAATATATCCATTGGAAATTTCGTTGTATATTTAAATTTAATTCCATTAAAAGTATTCTTTAATAAATCTTTTATTTCATGTAGAACTTCTCTAGTACAATGGATTCCTGTTGTAATATTTGGCTGTAGAAATTCTTTCAGAATTGTCTTTAAATTATCTATGGTATCATACTCTATAATATGTCGAGTTCTGCCAAAGTTAACTATCATCTCATGAATAGTAAATCTATCTTTATCCAATAATAATTGTTGTTTAAATTGATTTAATGGTTTATTAGTTTCTTCAATTTGATTATTATCACTACTTTCTGCAGAGTGTTGCGTATTTGTACTAGAATCATTACTAGTTAAATTATTAATATATTGTCGAGATAAAGCATCTGCAACTAAATTTGTTTTACCTGGTTTATAGACAATTTTTGGAGAAAATTCTTCTATAAAAGCATGCCATCTTTTCATTTTAGTATTGGGATTACGATGTGACATAGCAAATGTCAATGGTTGATGGTCTGTATGAATCTCTAAATTTGTTACTCCATACAAATAATTTCTTAAATTTTTTAATGACCATACTATAGCATACAATTCTTTCTCATTTGTTGCATAATTACATTCTGTTGAATTCAATGTTTTTGAAATAAAAATTATTGGTTTATTTTCTTGTGACAATACAGCACCAATTGCTGAATTAGAAGCATCTGTTGTCAAAATAAATTTTTTATTAAAATCTGGTTGAGTTAATTCTACTTGATCTTTCAATAAATTTTTTAACCTTTGAAATACATAAATTGCGTCTTGATCTAATTTTATTTCAATTTTTTTAGACATATATTGTGAAACTTTTCCATTTTCTCCTGCTAAATACTTAGTAAGGGGTTTGCAAATAGAAGCATAATCTTTAGTAAACTTTCTATAATAGCCCGTCATTCCTAAAAAGCTTCTTAATTATTAATTGTTTCAATTTTTGTAGGATCTGTTTTAATTATTTTGTGTCCAACAAAATATCCTAGAAACTCGACTTCTTTTTTATAAAAATTAGATTTTTGGAGTGATATTTTCATATGTGCATTTTTTAATGTTTCTATAACCATATTTAAATGTTTTGTATGTTCATCAATAGTTTTTGAAAAAACAATTATATCGTCTATATAGACATGACAAAATTTTCCTATATATTCTCTTAAAATATCATCCATAGCTCTTTGAAATATACTTGGAGAATTTTTTAATCCAAATGGCATTCTTAAGAATTCATATTTTCCATTATTAATGGAGAATGCTGTTTTTTCTATATGTTTTTCATGCATTAAAATCTGATGAAATCCAGACTCTAAATCTATTGTAGAAAAATACACTGATTTTCCTAAATTTGACAGAATTACATTTGTATCCGGGAATTTTTATCGGAAATTGTAACTTCATTAATTTTTTTATAATCAATAACTAGTCTCTGCTTTGGAGTACCATCTTCATTAATTCCTTTTTTAGAAACTATCCAAATTGGTGAGTTATAAGGACTTCTACTAGGTCTTTAAATTTTTTCTTTTAACATTCTTGATATTTCCATATTAACAAACTTGTTTGCAGAAAAAGGATAAGGATACTGTTTACTCCATATAGGGGTTTCAACAGTTGTACGAATTTCTGCTTTAATGTCCGTTCTAAATGGTATATTTGTATTAATTTTAGAATGTATTAATTCTATTTTATTGACAATTTCTTCTTTCAAATTGTCTATATTTTTATTTGACACTTTATCTGATTTTTTACAACTTTTTCTTGAAATGTCACACATTTCTTTTTTCTCATTTTCCGACTTTTCTTCATCGAAATTATCATTATTTACTGGCGTTCTAGGATCATATTTCAAATTAACATTTTTCGTCTTATTTTCAACATTATATTTTTCTTTAATGCGTTTTACTTTATTTTTCTTCTTTAAACTTTTCACATTGCCGGCATTATCATCGGCTTTCACTTTAGGGATACCTTTACCTAAAGCATAATTATTTATTACATGCTTTTCACTTTCACATGTTTTTTCAATAGATTCTTCACGAATTATTTCTGCTCTGTAAATTTTTTCTTCATCTCCATTATACTGTAGTACACCATGTTTCAAATCAATTATGGATTTTGATTTTTTCAAAAAATTATATCCTATTAATAAATCTGATTCTAAATGATCAATTTCATAAAATATTAGCAATGTTATAATTTGATAATGAGTTATAATAATATAACTGTTAACTGTTCGAAACTTTTTCTTTATTGGCAACTCATTTCTTTCTTTATATATGTCTCTTCTAATATAACAACTAGTCGCTCCTGTATCTATTAAAATTTTAAATTCTCTTCCTGTTTTAACATCTACTTTAAAAATGTAAGGAAGATTTACCTTTTCCCTAAAAAATGGTTCTCATTTATATTGTTAATTCCTTGTGCTATTGGAAAAGTCTGTTGACTATGTTGTCCACTATCATGAGCAGTGTTATGAGGACGTTTTTGACTGCGATTGAAATTATGTGGCCTATAGTTATTATTGTGCCAATAATTATTTGTGTTATTGAATTTGTGTCTATTCAATTTTTTTAAATGGTTTTGACTTTCGTCTACTTCCATAGGTTCTGGTTTAGAAAATTGATTAAAATTTTGAAATCTTTTACCAAATTGTTGAGGTCCTTTTGGATATCTCAAAACATTTTGATTATCCTGAAATCCTTTCCTCTTAAAATTATTATTGTTTTGATTTTTATTAAATTGTAGAGCAAATGCTGCATTTAAATTATTCGATTCGAGTTCTTGTGCTTTAGCTAACGCGTTTGGTAAATCGCCCGGTTCAAGTGAAAATAATATATCATTCAATGGAGAATTCAATCCAGTGATAAATACTCTTAAGGCATATTGTCTATTTTTGTTATTTAACTCCTTTGTAATAGAGGAATCCGAACCATAAGTCATTATAGTCTTGTTCCCTAAGAGTGTCAATTTTTTATTGACCAAATTATAATAGTCTATTATGGACATTTGTCCTTGCCGAAGGACACTTAACTCTTGTTCTATGATATGTATCGGTCTTTTGTCTGCGTAGGCGAAATCTAGTCGTGCTATAATAGCATCGAAATTTAAAACTGTTCCGTGGGCTGTTGGAACGTTATTAGCCTCTTTTACAACTTTATTTCTTAAAATCGTTAGTGCAGCAAAATATCTTTTACTTCCTACGATATATAAACTCATACAATTATGAGCTGCTTCTCGCCAACTCACATATAATTCTCCGCCGAAAAATTCTGGTAACGATTTTATTACGTCTAATGTTTCTTCGCATATAATATTGTCATCAATTTCTTGATGAGTATATTCCGTAAAATCACTATTATATGTTAGCAATTGAATTTGTTTAGTTAAATTATCGATTTCCGACCTTAATGAAGCTGTATTTGCACTGATAACTCGTGCAATTACATCAACATTTAAGGATGTATTAAACGGATTACTGCGTAACGAACTAACGAACTCACCCTGACTTGCGGGAGTTTCCGCGTTTTGCGAACATGTTGGACCGTCGTTAGCCATTTTTTAACCTTTCTTTTATATTTTTTATATAAATTTTTCATACACGAAAAAATCCTCAAATTTAAATGCTTCTTATTAACTTTTTCTTACAACTAACATAAAATGTTTCTAATGTATAAATCCTCTTTATATTTATCCAGTGCTTACTCACGTATTGATTATCCTTTTTATATGGTGTCTACCTTTCTGTTGAGCCAATCCAGTGCGTATGATGATCCTTTTTTGTGTTTCTCTTCCTTTAAGCCAGTCTAGTGTTTGTTATGATCCTTCTTTATTTAAGCTTTCTTGTTTTGTTTTTTTTTTCTTCTTCGCGACCAGTCAAAATTTCGCCACTTTTTATTGGTATATCCTTTCTTCACAAGGATATTTTTCTTTTTTCTCCTTTTTCACAAGGATACTTAGTGTTTTTAATTTTTTTAAATGTATTTCTCCTTTTTAATAAGGATACTTAGCTTTTTTAGTGTTTGTTTATTTCTGTTTTCTCCTTTTTTATAAGGATACTTAGAGGTATTGAGTTATTTCGTTCGTTTCTTTCACGGTTTCACTTTTAATTTAGTTGAACCACTTGGATGTACTACTTTGAGTACTCCTCCAATATTAGTTTTTATATAAAAAAATATTTGCGTCGTTTTTTTCGAAGACCTCCTGGCAGGATCGCCAATTATGGTTTTTCACTTTATTTCTTAGTTTTTAAAAATTATTTAACTTAAGATACAAAGTAAAATTTAAGTTTTGGTCCGAGAAAGGCCTTCTGTTACAGACGTCAAACTTTAGAAACCGCTAGTCGCGAAACTATACGAAAAACTGCAACTGCAAGCTCAGTGTCTTACTTTTATATCATATTTCTAATGCGCATTTGATAATTCTATTTCATAATGTTTACAATATAATGTTTATGTTTATGCGCTCAATTTTAATTAGCTTCTTTTATTTATGTCTATCTATTTATGTTGATGCAATATTCTAATTGTCATCAAATTCATTCGCTCTTAGCGGAATGATCTCATTTTTAAAATTCTATTGTATCTTAGAGATGCGCCTTAAAATCTTTTGGATATACTTTTGCATATGAAATTGTGTATTAAAATTGTAACTTAACTTGTATAGTTCTCTGCCAGATATTTTCTGGTTTTTGGATTTAGCTTTTAGGTAGTATTGCCCTCTACAATTTATATGAAAGCAAATGCCTGTAACGTCGTTAAGGCTGCCTGACTATCCTATAATATGCACCAGAGATTTTTCCTGCGTTAACATTCCCTTGTAAAGGCCCCGAAGACATTGGTCTCTGCCTGGAAAATTGTATATAGCTTGTCTTCCTATCGCAGAAGCTTTTTCAAATCTGGGGATTTATGACCACAGATCCTTATTTCCACCCCACATTTCCATCCTCCAGTTTAGATCCATCTGTGGAACAGACTTCCTGATTCAGGAAAGATTTTCTCTTGGAGACACCTACATAATTTGTATTTATTTGGTAATTCCACTATGGGAGGATTTTACCGGGTCCTTTTCGAGTATTTTCGGTATGTTTATGTGTCCCGTTAGTTCCCCGCTCTTGGAATAAAAAAAGACTAAGTTATTCTCAGAGCTTGAGAGAAAGCCTCCCCTTTGACGGCTAAGCTTAATCCAGCTAGAAAGAGGGAACATTTACTAGGATCCCACTTCTTAACAAGTATAGATATACCAGTCAAATGTCAGCAACTTTCTTCGCTTTATAAAAGGCTCAGGTTGGTTTAATCTGGAGGCCGAAGCGTAGCCATGCCTAGCATCCTCGGCTTACTGAGTGGCATCACTGGTTTATTGGTGATGCGGCTGCCCAACCTACCTACCTTGTGCTGCCCCAAATCGTGTGGTGTGCGCTGGCATTACTGCCTATCATGATGTGATTTCTGTTCTTGCTGCTGTAATCAACGAGATTCTTCAGTAGCATCTGAGTCGCCCGGCAAGTAGGCTGAGCACAATATAATCTCTGGCCCATCTGCCGAGAGATTATATTATATATAGAGTTTATATATTATATATATATAGAGTCTCCGTCTCTATCTTTACAGCGGTTTTGGCATGAGAAGAGCATTAATAGAATAGTGGAAGCTGTCTTGCTTCTAAAGCCAATTCAATTAATTTTTTTTTTGCATTATATTGATTCTGTCGTAAGTGTACCCATTTGAATAGCAAATTGGAATATTTGAAGAGAGCTTTGTTTAATGTTTAAGGTCCAATAATTTTTCCATGACTTTGAGAATAAAGACGTGAAGCTGATGAGTCGACATGTCTTTGGCAACTTTTCGGGTTTCTTTCTCACCTTTAGTATGAATACCATCTTCACCTCAGATCATGTGTGTGGTAAGTGGCCTAGAGTCAGGCTAATATTGAAAATCGTTGAGAGGGCCGGTACTAATTCAGCCATTTCTTGGCCTTAAGGCCTGTGCTTTATTGGTCCCAATCACTCAATCTTCTTAGCCTTACTCCCTATTCCACCAAGGGAAGCCCTTGCGTGCATAACAAATCTTGAGCGGACAGCTTTCTTGATAAGGTAGGGAAATATTAGAATGGAGGCTCCGAATCTAGTTCATGAATTTTTAGTATTGGTTCTTGCGAGCAATTCATTAGTTCTTCAATGTAGAACTGATGCCCCAACTAGTTCTCTTGGGATTTCGAAAACATTGCCTCTCACGAGAGGAGTCCCCAATTTCGAAAATGATATGTTGATAATTAATGGAGGCTTCGTTCGATACATGACAGTTTGTGATAGCTGAGCAAAAGTTAAAACTAGAGGAGTGACATTTCAAAGAGAGTAAGACTTCTCCTCTAGTAGCATTCCAAAACGTCGGTTAATAATGTTTATGTTATTGTAAATTATGAATTGAAGTAAGTATTCACTCCTTAAATTGACGTTTGCACCAGCCCACATATTGTGGTGGTCTCTGGATCCACTTAATTTTCCTCGTGTCTCCAGTTCCATCACTTCCCTAGTTGGTGTCGTCCGGTAGATACTCTGATATCATGACAGTTTCAATATATCCTCAGACATAGACACTTTTACCGATTTCGCCACCAGTTAGTATGTTTCTTATTAGCAGAACTGCTTTGGGGCGAGTGTGCTTTTTATCATATAACAACTTGCAATATGTATATTTGAGTCCATTGACGGTCACATGAGAAACCAATGGTTCTTGAATGAATGCCACATCGAAGGATTCATGTGTGACCCTTCCTCTAACTACATCCGATGCGGCCTTAGCATGGTGGTAGTTCACCTGGAGATATTTGATTTGCCCCCCATTGTTTTGCCGTCGTTGAGGCCATCTTTTGTTTGCAAGTTTTCCCACCTTTTCCAGCCTGCCCATGGCCACCCGGATATCGTTCTCCTTAAAGCACATGTCGCATTTTCTTGGATTGCATTGAATCAGTGAGAAATGGCTTAGTAACACCTTTATTCGGTGCTTTTGCTTTGGACGATGGTGTAGTCACTAAATGCTTTGATAATCCATATGCTGCACAGACCTTAAATAACTGGCAAATGAATATACGAGTATGCTTGCAATGCAAATGCTGCAGTGTGTATTTTATCTATCAAATCTTAGTATTGTTAATCAAATTTTGGAATTCGATCTAGTGCTCATGTCTGAGGAAATTGTTATACACAACTGCAAATTTATTTTTGGTGGCTTGTATTGGTCTCATTTTGACCCTGAATTTTCTTTTTTAGTTTATTTTCATTTCATTCCGGCGTTTTCGTCACACTCTCCTTCACTGCTGTCAATTGTTTGTTTATTTGCTTTGATTTATTTCATGGCAAAGCATTGCGAGTTCATTCGTTCCTGGTTTGTTTCCCGGATTTCCGTCCTTGTGATAGTTGCATGTTGTTTGTTGTTACTTGCAGCTATTTATATTACATTTATCTGCGAAATAAGGAATTCAACTCGGCTCAATGCAGCATTCTTCATGCTTCCCACCCATCTTGTTTATATGTAATGTTTTTGCACGTAAATTGTCTCGTTTAGGATTTTTATTTGCTTATGTACTGGAAAATGTTATTGAATTTGCTTATCAGGTCGCTAATGAAATGGGGTTGTTGGCATTTAAAATATTTACTCGCAGCATACGCTGTGGTTACATTTAGAGTACAAAGTAAATATATCCATAGGGGTTCTCATGTTGATTGTATATTTAAAGAAGAAGAAGAAACAGCTTCAGTTTTGCATCGCATTTTTTACTGTATTGCTTTTAAATTTGGAAGCTATTCTTAGGGTAGACTACGACTTTAGTTTGGAGGATAAAATGATGAAGTTTTTGGAGAGTTTTTATTAGAAGCAACTAAATTGTGAAATAGCTCCTGGAAATCAATGCTCCTGCACATAATTTTCGATGCATAATAGTGCAAATCAAGGATCAGTACATTACTCGCACAATCGAGAATTCCCATTCAAGTGCGAACTGATATTGTTGCATTAGCAGACGGTATTAAATTACGTTCAGTACAATTTTGTTCGTTATTTTCTGAACGACGCTCATATGCACAACATATACTATTATTATCTGTTCACCCGCCAAACAAGACTTATACATGATTTTCTGTTTACTGGAAAGTCAAAAGGCTATAGCTACTGTAATGCTTCCAATATATCAGTTATTCACATTCTTAATTTTCAACTGCCAGGAAAATCTTCTTCGATTGAACAACACCGACAATTTGAAAAAAGCCGCTAAAACAAATTTGTCCACAATGTTCAAATTCATCGCGCTGTACAAAATTTGCAAAACTACTCAAAGATTCAAATCAACTGATTTTGACTATGATCCCTATATTTGCGTCATTTAAAATGTATGAATTTTTACTATTATTTATCTTTAGTAATAAATTTACTTCTATTTTAATCAGTAACTTAAATTTTACTTTACTTATTAGCCTTTAGCCAAGTTGCTTAATTTTTATATTTCATATTGTAAATAAATAAATAAATAAAACATTATTCTATTACAAGAGATACTGAATAGATCTCCATAAACCAAAATTTATCAAAATTTTATTGTTATTAATAAATCCTACATAATACTTTACTACATATGTGCGTTAAATAATGGTTTGGGCCTATGAGCCTAGCAGCTGAGGATTTCAACTCAAAGGAAAAATATCTAGGATGAAGAATTTGAGATCATGTCAAGGGTAGGATTCGAATCCAGGACTGCCCGACTAGCATGCATACCACTACGGCCACGGCGCCAGCTATAATTAAAATATTAGTTCCGCAGAATATAATTAAAGCTGATAAAACAATTCTACTTGCACACTGAAATTACCTAAAAAAATTTATTTTTATTTGGAAAAACTGTTGAACGAAAGTGAAACTCGGCTCTATTTTATGCTACAAAATCTTCTTTCAAAGAATTGCTTACATAATTGTTTTATTTGCTTTATTTTCAATTTTGATTAGTAATTTTGGTAAAAGATAACTAACTTCATTTGTAAAAGTCTGCAAAGAAATTAACTTCACACACGGGGCGGGAAAATGGTTGACTGAATAAAATTCAAATATATTCAATTCATATACCAAACTTTTGAAAAAGTTTCTTGCAGTTTTGTAATATTTCCGATTCGCATTCAATGTACATGAGAGATAATCATATTTCTAGAAAAATCTACAGTGTTTCGGACAAATATAAATTGCATTTCATTAGGAATCTTTGCTAAATTGGTTGCACTGAGTTTTAGAATAACTTAATAATATGCCCTTCAATTTGTTTTAAAATCACTAAATTACTTACTATCTTTGCTTTGTTTATGTTCATAACAACTTATTTCAACTTTCTAGTTTATTAAAAGGTTTACGACAGCAGTGCAATATTGCATCTTTTTATTCATATTTTCTTTAAGCCAAAGCGGGATAAAAACAAAATAACCATAAAAATGCATTTTTTAAATATTATATCTGAGAAAGGAAAGTTATCTTTTAAGTTTTCAATGACATCGCGTTAATGAGTAATTTGAAAGTTCTCGTATTTTTAGATCAGCACCAAAGCAAATATCCCTCAAAGAAATATAACAAAAAGAATTTTCATTTTTAATTAGTATTCTTCAGTTAGTTCAAAGAACACACTTCAAAAACACGCAGAATAGAATACAAAAAATTTCAAAGGAGTCAATGCGGAACAAAAGGCGACTACAAAGAGAAAGTTTTTGTTAAATAAAAACAAAATTTGTAGAAAAATCTCAGCAATGTGCATAATTTTGCACATTATATCAAAATGTTCTAAAGAAAAACTTAAAATTATCTGAAAAAATATTAATCCAATTTTGCAAATTGCTGATAAGTTCACAAAGTTGTAATAAGTACAGCAGTCAGCTTTCAATAAGTGAGAAAAAAATATTAAAGTTTTCACATCTTTTTTTAATGATATTTAATTAGCTCCCTCTCTTCATTCGGAAAGCGTTATTAATGCGTACAGACTTTGTAGTGTGCAGTTGAAAAACCTAAAAAGATGAACTAACTCTGTGCAAAATTTCAAACACTTAAAAAGATACGTGTCAGATTTGACCATATGTGTGGCATATTCTTGGTAATCGCAATTGACTGGGTTGGTTTTGATAAGTTAATCCGTACGTAGAAAGAAATATATTCTAAAAGATTGGTGATACCGTAATGAAACTTTGTCATTGAGATATGAGATGCATTATACAAAAAAAAAAAAATCGGATGAAGGCGGAATTTTCCACCAAAATGGTACCGGGGATTTTCCGTTTTAGGAAACATGTGTCCCAAAATAAAAAATTATCGTTTCTTTCTGGAAGTGTGAAAACTAAATTCCAGATAGGCCTAAGAACTGCTTTATATATTAAGACTTTATTGTCCAGGATGACCCTTGAATATCTGTTTAGAAGCCAATGAAGTTTTGTTGCCTTTAGATTGATCTGAGTTCTCTTTGCCTCAATGTGTTTCTTCCATGTCAACCTTCTATCAAGATTAATACCAGGATCGTTAACATTTTCTTCAGTGGAATGGTGTGGTCGTTGAGAGTTACAGAGGGGCAAGAGTCTCTTCTTAAGGTAAATGTAGTTTGGGTACTTTTAGTCTCATTAGCAACATTTACAAAAATTCTTCAACAAAATTTTTAATTTTCAATTGTTTTCCGAATTTCTGTAACTATTCTGTGCACTTGTTCTACGGTGCTACGCCTCTCTCTAAAACCAAATTGATGAGTGATTACATTCTTCCAGTTCAGAATAGGCGAAAGTTGCTGGATCAAAAGTGCCTCAAACAATTTGGAGAGTAGAGGTAGCAGACTTATGGGTATGCAAGAGCTCACATCTGATTTGTCTTTCCCGGGCTTATGAATGTTTCGCATTTCCAATCAGGTGCAAATGGCAAGTGCACAGGATACAGTTCATAATGTGCAGAAGGTCTTTAACTGCAATATGTGGCAACTCTTTTATCATTGTCTCATTTATTTGGCCAATGCCTGGTGCTTTTTTTATGTTGACATTTCGATCGCTTTATTTACAGCTTTCAATTTTAGTTTAATTTGCTGCCTTTTTTCAGGGATATAAGTTGGCTCAAATCGGCTGAATTTAGTTTCTGGGTTGGGTGTGAATAGTATTATAAAAGATAATGATTTTGTGGTTTTCTTTTCTAGTTGTCTTTGTTTTGTGTATTCATACCTTAACTGTAAGTAATTTTTTTTTGTTTCATGTTTCAAATCACAACTTCTCCAATGGTATTCATCTAATTTCCGAAAACATCTATAAAATTCATTCTAAGCAAAAAAAAAAAAAAAAAAAACAAACCAAAGTAGTATATTTATAAAAATACAACATATTGTTATCAAATTTTTACTGTGACTGAAATTCAGTCGCAGTTGCTTTCAGTAAATTCCAGTCACTTTTATTGGCATTGAAATTCTGCTGCGCGACTTTCATGAAGTTTATTCAGTTGTTTTGTGGCTGCAGGAGGCCTACTGGACTGGTTAAGTTAGGCACACAAGATAGGGTAAATGAATGAGTATGAGCAAAATAAGGTTGGATGAAAATTTGATCGCTGATTAGACTTCGAGTGTTTTCTGCTTCAACTCCACGTAAAGAGAACCCACAATCTCTGCAAATTACCGTGAAAAGTCCTCGATATCGCCTTTCATTGAATCAAAAACACATTGATAACATATTTTTAATATGCGCAGTTGCGTTCCATTTGCCTGTGAAGCTCATTCAAAGTAAGATGCCACAGTTTCAAGGGCGAATGAAGTTTTAGGCGAATGCTTTCAGTTCCTGGAGAAAATAATTCGAACTGGCGGAGCTACGTTAAATTTATATCAACTTGTTTAAAAGTATGGGTCTTACAGTGAATAAGGGCAAAACGAAGCATCGGTGGTATTGGCCATATAAGTAAGTGAAAACTAAATGTCACCATTCTTCGAAAGAATCTTTGTGCGTGGCAAAATTTTCTCTGGTGACAAAACTTTGAATAACCAAAAATTCGATTTAGTGGCAAAAAAATACAAGCCAAGATATTTTCCATGACAATGCATTTTTCATTAATCATTAATTAGTGCATTTGTTTCTCCCATCTTCCTCTCGGTTGCTGTGTTCTCTGCAACAAAGTTATATTACTCGTTATTGACTTCGTGATATATGCATAATATCTAAAGAAAATACTTAATACAATCTTTATGTTCTCCACTTAAACTTCCACCTTGATTTCGTTTTCTCGATTTTATACATGCTATGAAGAAATTTATTTTTCGTTATTTTTGAGTAAACATGAGCAGAGTTAAAATTTCAATTGTAATCATTATATTCCAATTACATTTACTACATACAGTTTCTCCATAAACTGATACATTTTTTGTGTTAAGTCATAATTGATATCGTTACTTTCTCTTATAGTAAGCTTAGACGTAGTTCAGGAATAATCTCGAAGCCAATCGAACGAAATAAAATTGTTGAGAACAGCAGTAATTAAATTGATATGGAAATAAATTTAAAAAAGTATTGCTGCTGAAATAATATACTTAGTTTAGATCTAAATTATCCAAACAATATTTGTCTATTAATTGACACAAACCGGTGCTCGAACGATTAGAATTAAATCATTTTCGTAAAAGTTTTTAAAAATACGTGTGTTTGGGTATTAAAAAATGAAAACTACATGTAGTTAATTAAGTATTCGTGAGAGTTGTTATTCGCTTTAACTATGTGCACTATTTGCAGTGATCGATGTGAACCATATTCCCGTTGCAACTAGTTTCATTTTAGTTCATCAACTAAATACACTAAAATGTTTGTACTGCAGTTTAGTTCACAACTTTTCAGATCAGTTGAAATTGAACTTGGAGTGTTTAACTCCATACGAAACGCACATTGCTATTTTCTCTTTAGTTTATCATTTCACTCTGATTATAAATTTTATTTCAACTCTGACTAACGAAAGCTGAGGGAAATATATATCTTCCAAGGAAACACCCACTTAAACAAAAAACAGGAAAAAATAAAAAAATTAAATAAATCCTACAAATAATTTACATGTCATCAACGCAACAATGCCGCATATCCTTATACTATAATACAACAAGAATTGCATCAACTGGAAGCAAAGGAAACTTCAGAGAAAATGTGTTCGCAAATTTGTTTGTAAATTTGTACATAATGCCTCATTCATTCATTCACAGTTATTTTTAGATACGCATCAAGTTGATTTATTTACGCTTTTTTCACACAAGTCCTCTTCCTGTTGCGCTCGTCATTGCTGCTGTAAAATAATTTACATAAGGATAATAGAAAAAATAAATTGATTTTAAATCATTTTCGCAACAGAGTTGGCTGACTGGCTGGCACACACAAATACAACTGCAACAGAAAATACAACAAACGAAACGAATAACAAAAATAAAAAAAATAGAAAATATGAAAAAAGAAAATCACTTCAACATACTGCTCTGCGAGCCTGACGCACGATGTACGAGTGAGTGTACCGGATATATGCAAATAAGTGCGAAAATAAAAATAACAAAAGGACGTTAACGAGAATTCAAAAACAAGATTAAAATAGGAAAGCGCACTCTGCCGCACACTGTTGCGGGGTATTTTTTCTGTAGCCACTGTCGTTCTTGGGTGGCTTTTGAATGACATCAGTCGCGTTGCGTCCACGTTTCAGGGTGTCTGTGGTGCGAGTGCTGCGTCGTCATGTAATTCACTAAACTCCATGTGCGTGTGTGGCTGTAGCTGATGTGTACATATTTCAGGCAACAGGACATCATATAAGCACACCAGTATTTAGGAGGCGAATTTTTCACTTGATATTTTGGCAATGCTGGCAGCAGATGCGAGTACATCAGTTCCAAGGCGCATAAATTTCACAGTTGTACAATGGTGCACAATTATTTTCTGGTGTTCTCAAAAATGTTTGTACCCGTTAACTCCACTTTCCAAGAGTCAATTCAAAATGGAACATTTATATGCCAAAGGTGGAATGTGAACAATCATATAGATCAAAAACTTTCAGCCTTTCTTTCATGGACCAGATACATTTCCTTCCATGGGCTTCGAACAGACATTCATAAGCACGACTAGAAAACGTGAATTGTAAAAATAATACTAGAATGTATCTAAATATATTATTAGTATGAATACGTCCCTACATTATAATTAATTTTGAGAATATCCCCTCTATTCGCGCGAACTATCTCACTTGATTAATGATGGCAACAGGGCTGTACAGGGCATTTTTGTTAGTCATTATAGCAGACTATAAACATTCTCACTTATAAATACCCATATACTCGTACATACAATATTTTTAAGTATGTATTTCTGCTATCGGTTGAGTTTGCAAAGACTATAATAAATTAAATATAATCGTTCTTTTTGGTAGAATTCTACTTGTGAAAATGACAAAACGTTCAAAACAACACAATCTTAGATGAAGACGTGCGGGAGTTTTCCGAAAAGTCAATGTCAACCCACTGTAAAGCGTTTGAAAATAGGAAATTCCGAAACTTAAATGGTGCACATTCCTGGCTGTGCTGTTTTTTTTTTTGACATACCGCATCAATCTATCACCACACAAGCATGTGCCTGCATCGACATCCATGTGCTTCACTGTGCCATGTACCAATTTAACAAACTGATCTGCCGCTGCGACTGCCCCTGCTTCTACAACAATTTTGCATACATAAATATTTATGAATTTATTAAAAGTGTGTCTCGGAAAGCAATGGTGGACTGTAGGCCTTGTGCCTGCAGCAGGAGCTGATTTGCTGTTGCAACCAACAAAATGGCCCGGACCTTTTGGAAAATGCGCAGTTTTTGTCACTTAACCGAGCGCAATGGTATTCATGTGCTCGGACAGAGCAATCATTCTCCTTCTCGCAGTGTTATGCGGCCCACACAGCCACCGAAGCCACGACTACAACTGCCGATGCGTTCGAGAATTGCAAGCTTTTTTGAACGCGTACAATGACCACTTGCGAACGAGCACAAAGGACCTCGAGCTTATTGCTTTTTGCGTCAACCCGGCGTATTGTCACCCACAAGTGACAACAGCATTCGAGCGCCACCGCGGACTACGTAAGTTCAAACAAAGCTGTCAGAAAGACTCTTCTGGAATCTGCTCTGCTGCGGTGCTGAGCCGCATACCACTTTGCATAATGCATGCAGTTGTCATTATCAGGGCAATTCAATTGTGTTTTGTGTCTAATTTTTGCGAGTAATAAAAATTTAAATTTGCAACTGGATCCGTGCGTTCGACTGGATCACACACAAATGAGAGCCGGGCGGCGGGTAGTGTGAGGTGTGATGGCACTACCATGCTTTTATGGTACTATCGGCACCAAGTGCATTTGCAATACCGTCGTCGAAGCAATTTAAACTTCATGTCAAATTCAGTACGGCATTCACTGAAATTGATGCATAATTTCCCACCACCATTTCCGTTGCTTTGTGGAGTTGCTGCCTGTAATGGACTTAAAGTGGCGCGTAATTACCTGAGGTGTTAATGAGCATTAGAGTGGATGCGAACGATACAGCTATGTAAAATATTGTTAAATAAGGTGGAGATATCGTGAATACAGCTAATTTTAATAAATTGTGTAGCATAAGCATATCAGTTAGGAAGATGTACAAGGATACTTAAGGTGTTCTAATGACCACCTTAAGTATTATTACATGGTTTCAACCAATATTTTGTTTTTAATATAAACAAAAGCGAAGCTATTATAAGTAGAAATAATTCAATTCTGCGATTTACTAGATTGATCTGTTCAGGATTATATATATTGATCTGTTCAGGATTATATATATAGATTTATTTTATCACAATTTTCGAATATTTAATTGAAACTAGGTATGTGTCAGAAGCATTAACCAAAATCTGTATAAACAAATGAGATGAAACTTATTTATTATCACCCTACTTATGATTTTTCATGGCCATATGGTGCAAACGAATATTTGGCTATTTTCGAATCGCAAAATAATGATATTTTGACATCGATTTATAACTATGATTCCCAAACCAAACACCAAGAAATATTAAACAGTAGACTACTCGTAGTGAAACAGTCGCATTGAAACCAAGGCGACCTATTGGACACCCAAGCCAACGCATAGTTTTTGTAATGCTTGCGGCAACAATCCACACCGATTGAAAATGTAAATATGATTACTATTTTTTCCAACATATTCGACCGTTTCAACGAAATCTTTAATGAAATAAACATATATTTGAAAATTGCAGAAATGTTCGATTATTCTTTAAAAATTATTTTCCTTTGATCTATATCTATATGGCCTTTGTAATAAGCATTTTCGCTGGGATGAAAACTACCTATACTTGAGTAGTAAAGAAACAATTTTTGGCAAATAAAATAATAATTCTTTGATTATCTATTTGGAGGGATGTCGATATATCCAAAAAATAGTTAAATTTTAGTTCGGAGTGTCTTGTATATGTGATTAAAACGACAATGGTATCAACGCCGATAAACTTTATGAAATTATTTTAATTCTATAAGACGAAAAAAAATTTATTACTCGTATACCTGCAAATATATTAAAATTTGTTTGTTTGTTATATATTTGATATATATATATATATATATATATATATATATATATATATATATATATATATATATATATATATATATATATATATATATATATATATATGTAAATATTATATTTGTTAGATATTCTGAACATATGCAACTTCTAGCTCTTTTGTATTATTCCTCATAGTCTCATCTCTATATAAGTATCATCTGTATTGTACCTCTCATTTTTATACTTTGACTTTCAATAAAACAGTTGACATGCAAACTTCAACGCGTAAGGTTTTCACTCGGTACACGACAAAAATAATATTATATTTTGTTGAACATGATAATAAGATTTCCATCTCCCCAGAAAATAAAATAAGTCAAATGCTAATAGTATTTATAGATATTTCTCTGGTTTACCTGTTTTAATATTATAGATATGATGAATTATTTCTTCACTTAGTTACTTAGATCATTAAAAGTTAAAACTACATTACACTGTGGATCTACATCACCTCTTTATTGGAAACCTTTGCTTTCGAGAAAACCCTATCACGGTTAAGTCCAATTATTAAAAATAAGAGCGAATTATAATGGCTCATATATGAAAGCTATACCATCTTTGATGACTCGTCCTAATGATGACTTGGCATGAAGAAGATAACATTATCGACGGGAATAGCATATTCTAGATCTAGTTTGAATGTATTCAGGTATATTTATGATTTTTTTAAAATACTTCAATATAGAAATAAATCTCGGAAGTGATAATTTATACTCCTAAAAATTTCGGTAGTGAATTGAAACAAAAACGAGTAAAGAAGTCTGAAGTCGAGTTAGACCGACTACGAAATACCCTTTACCTTTATAGTTTATAAACCTACGCTCATACAAAAAAAAATGTACGTGAGATATGGGATCAACACGATTTTTTCTCCATGTCGGTTGAAATATTACACCTATAATGATCACTAAGTTTCATTGTTGAATTCTATAATGCTATAGACACATTTGTTGATGTATTTTGTAGAGATTTCGAGTTATGAATATAGTTAACTTGGTATTGTAGTTATACTTCACATTTCCATATGCACATATCCGTACCTGCTATGGCCATTATGGAATTTATAAATAAAAAAGAGCTCTACGGCACAAAATTAGTTTAGCATTTTTGATAGTAAAGGTTTGAAGGTATGAATACTACTGCTTGTTGGTCAGCGGGAGGTAGTTGATACGGTTCCTACCTCCAATACATGAGAGGCTTTCCCCTATCCGCTACCTGGGGACGCGTCCTCTAGGAGTTACAAGCTCTCCCGAGGAACCTAATTAATTGTACCTATTACTATTACTACTATTACTACCTAAATCAACTAAGTTAGCATACATTAAATAAATAAGGAACCCTATTATGATGAAATTGTAACACAAACTGCATCATGGTAACTGTAAATCGCTTCCTAAGTTTTCGCCTAGATTGAATTACTGTCCATAATAGATAAATCCCAGTCTACGTGAGTATTTTCTGAAATGGTACTCTTATCTCTACAGAGAAGAGATATTAAGCCGTTTTCCGTTAGGATGTCTTCTACTTGGTCACAGTCACTGCCACGACATATATTAAAATCTCCTAATAGAACAATTCTCTTATTGGCAGAACAATCGGCACTTAAAATATTTTGTAGTTCTATTGTTAGTAATCCTGACGGAAAAGATGTATTTCTATAAAGTACTATTAAATGGATACGTGGGCGGATTGATATTGAAGCTACCTAAGTCGGAAAAAAACATTTTTTTTTTCAAAAACCATTTATTTCTCAACATAGTCTAATTTTACTTCGACACACTTAGTAAGACGATATTCCAACTTTTTTATACCATCTGAATAATACGATTTCGGGAACCCCTCAAAATACGCGTTAGTTTCGGTAATCACTTCTTCGTTTGAGATGAATCTTTTTCCTGCGAGTCATTTTTTCAAGTTTGGAAACAGGAAAAAGTCACTAGGAGCTAAATCTGGACTATAAGGTGGATGATTAACCAATTCTAAGTGTATTTCACGTAATTTTAGCATCGTATCTAATGCTGTGTGAACCGGTGCGTTGTCTTGAAGAAAGAGCATTTTTTTCTTCTTTAATGTGGTCGTTTTTCCTTGATTGCATCAATCAATTGATCCAATAATGCACGATAATACTTTCCTGTGATTGTGGATCCTTTTTCAAGATAATCGATGAGCAATATTCCGTGTGCATCCCAAAATACAGTGGCCATAACCTTGCCAGCCGATTTCACTGCCTTCGCCTTCTTCGGAGCACTTCCACCAGCTTCCACCCATTGTTTCGATTGATTTTTGGTTTCAGGTGTGTAGTGGTGGACCCACGTTATTAATCGATGCCAAAATCAACAGGATTACGCTTTATCATGTCCAAACACCGCTGTGAAGTGGTCTGTCGAACTCGTTTTGTTCGACACTGAGCGAACGCGGCACCCATCTTGCCGATAGCTTTTTCATATGCAAATTTTCATGCAAAATGTTGAAGACACGTTCATATGATATGTTTACCATTTCGGCGATCATTCATAACGATATCGAAGATTTTCTTGATATTTTCTTCAGTAACCACCTCTTTTGGCCTTCCTGTTGATGGTATTTTTGCAGTGCTTGTTCGGCCGCGTTTAAATTCAGCAATCCAATATTTTACCATGTAATCTGACGGAGCAGACTCACCGTAATGTTTATCGAACTTTTCTTTTGTCTCTTTCGCCATTTTCCCTTTCAAATAATAGTGTTTAGTCACTGCACGAAATTCGCTTTTTTCCATTTTTCAAGAAACACAAAAGTTGCTTACTTCAAACGACTACAACAAATAAACCAATTGATGAATTTGGGTGAAATTTTAACAGCTGACGTTTGACAGATCGCAATTTCTAAAAAAAAGTGTTTGTGTTTGTGCTGCCATCTAGCGCTAGGTAGCTTCAATATCAATCCGCCCTCGTATCTCTAGATTTATATACAATGATTTCAAAAGTGCATTTACCTTCATGTAATTTCTTGCTATATAAATACTGAACTGAATCTGCTAGCTTAATTTTGACATATATATAATAATACCCTTTGAATGCCATCAGACGATTATTCATAAGAATAAAGGACGCTTGGTTATAAAAATATTTTAAAAAACAGAAAAACCGTCTTTTATCTGGACCACCTGATTTCTTTTGTATGACTTTATAAAGTCAATCAAATTTTGTTAAAAATTTTGTATAGGTCCAAAGTTTTAAGATCCTACCTACGAGTATATAGCTCATAAAGTGCATCTCTAATTTTCTTATTTTTGTTTTGTGTTTTATACTATCACTCTGAAGCTTCATATGAAGTTTCGTTGACGCGCCTTGCATAAGGCCCCAAAAATGAGTACTGGTTAATTGTGGGCGTGGCAGTAGTAATAATCTCTCCATTTTTGGAATGCATCATAGAACAGATCCAATGTATACAGCTACCAATGTGTATTGTATAGGTCGTAAGTTATAATAATATATCAATAGTGGGAGTGGCTGTAAAAGAACACGCCCATTTTTTTGGGTGTTGTTTAATGTTGGTACCCGCAACTTTTCTGTGAAATTTCGTTGATAAATACTCAATAGGAACCCAGTAATGGTTTTTGGTTGATTGTGGGCGTGGCAGTAGTAATAATCAGTCCATATTTGGAATGCATCCTAGAACAGCTACCAATGTGTATTCATATATCATTACTATAAGCATAGATAGGGTAGTTGCTTGTAAGTGGGTCCTCAAAGTTCATTATATGGGAGGGAGGCGTATCCTTTCTCTGATCGACCCCGAATCTTGTATATGGCTTTCTAGGTTAGGGACATATATAAAATTTCGCCGAAAAATATTGTATGGGTCGTTAGTTATAGTAATATGTCAATAGTGGCCGTGGCTGTAGAATTAACACGCCCATTTTTTGTGTGTTGTTTAATGTTAGTACCCGCAACATTCCTGTGAAATTTTGTTGATAAATCTTTAATAGGAACCTAGTAATGATTTTTGATTAATTGTGGGCGTGGCAATTCTATTATGATCCCCATATTCTGCACACACACTATTATGGACCCCATGTATATTTCTGCAAATTTATATATTATATTTATTCCGATCCCATCAATACGAGCATAGGTAGGCTAATTTTAATTTTAGACTCGAAAATTCCTTATATCAAAATTGGGCGTGTCTTTTCCCTGATCAACCCCATTTGCAGCAGATAGCTTTATAATGTCCACATGTTCCTTCAAGTAAAATTTCGTCCGTGAATCTTTACCAGATCTTATGTTATTAATATTTGTTAGTTGTGGGCGTGGCAGTTAATATATACCGCCCACTTTTTGCACAGTGTTTAGTATGACCCACATCTCCATAACTGCCAAATAGTTATTTTAAAAAAGTTGTAAAAAGTTCCTTCTGTGGGAGGTAGGCGTGGTCTTTGTCCAACTCGGCCCATATAGGAATCTGGTTCTGTATCTTTGTCCAGACTATTCTTTTGCAAAATTTCATTAAGATAGCTCCAACGGTGTAGGAAAAAAATGGCCACAGAAGGACAGACAGACAGACGGACAGACAAACAGACGGACAAATGAAAAATAGCTTAGAAAGTGATTCTGATCATATCTGTATATACACTACACCTACCACGCCTCCTTCTTGAAATTGCAACCCCTCTCAAAAGTAAAAAATTAGTAAACCTTATTTACCTTTTTTAAAGGTAAACGGGTATGAACACGGAACATTGTCCAATTGTGTACAAATCTATAGAGCGTGCTGCGGTCAATACGCGAGACACTTGAAAGTGATAATTCCAAAATAACAGAAAAATCGAAAAAGTGAACAAAAGAAAACTCGTTTAGTCCGCTAAAACAAAAAGAATGCTTTTGGCGCGCTGGGTATTATCAGCAAAATTTAAAAGCCAAAAAGTAGGCAGTGATTTTCTTAATTTTTTGAAGTTTTTTTCTCTCTTCTTCTTGATACGATAATTGTTAATAGAGTTACCAAAACTCATTTCAAGAAAAAAGGAAGAAAAAAAATAAAATATTAATTAAAAAAGGGGAAAAAATAATAAAAAAATAAAAATAAAATAATAAAATTCAAATACTGAGATATGTATAATGAACCTCCTCTTGGTGGTGGTCAGCCACATGACGGAAATTACATAATAAGGTTGCTTAACCAAAAACTTACTAAAATGGAGTCAAACTCAAACAGGAAATAATAAATTTAAAAGCTGAAAATATGATTTTTAAAAAAATCGAAAGAGAACAATCCAAAGAATAACCAAGCCATCCAGCTTCAAAGCAATGTATGTTATGAAACTGATGAAGAGGAACTTTCACGTGAAACCGATTGTTTCTTGAAAGCGAGAAGGCCAAATAAAAAGAGACGAGCAGAATCGTCTCCTGAACTCATTCAGACTTCCTTAACTTCTTCCAATATTTAAAATCCTGGTAAAAAAGTAGAGCATAACAGGATTAGAAAGACAAAACGAACGAAAACCTGTTATGCTCTACTTTTTTACCAGGATTTTGAATATTGACAAAGTTATAAGCAATTGAGTGAATAAATCCACTCCATATTTTCCAAAATGCATAAAAGAAAACGAGAATTTAAGTACGTAAACAATCCAAATAATTTCTGTTACGTGTGTGGCAATTTTGTCCTCCAACAAAATAGACGTAGATTCACCGATTTGGGATTTGGATTTATTCACTCAACTGCTTATAACTTTGTCATTTTTCGGTCGATTGTCTTCTAGTTGGTCTTAATTCTTACGTTAAAGTGTCATCTTTACGTACCTGAAGAAGAATTTTTTCAACGATTTATACTTTTCCGCCGGCACAGAATCACTATAAAATATTATTTTTTTGAAAATGTGCCCTATTTTCATCGATATATTTTGAACCGCTTTACCAATTAAAGATCCGATTATAAATGTTTGTTCGCCATCTTAATACCTTGTATTGCGTCCAAATCAGACATTTCTAACTCGAGATATGATTTGTCACGTGAAAAAAGGTCGAAAAAATACAAAAATTACAATATCTCAAAAACTATTCCATGAAAAAAAATTTAACCTTGATTTTCGAATTCAGCAGATGAAAATACATAAGAAAAGTCACTTTTCATCAAATGTCCATGAAAAAAATTTTATTTTGTAAACTAGTGTTATGATAACAGGAGATCATGAGTATCAAACTCTATACAATTTAATGAAAACATATTCTGAAGAAGAATTTTTTATTAAACTGCTAAATAATGGAGTCTTAAAGTTACTACATTTGATATTGACGACTACAGGTCTATCACAAAAGAAATCTCAAGTATTCCTGGCACAGCTTTGCGAATAAACAATCTCGACACATCAAAGTTATTGCGAAATATATTCACCACTCATATGATCCCAAAGACATTGTTTCTAACCTGAAGAGCCAAGGATTCAAATCATTGAATGCCATCAATAAACTGTAATTTAAAACGAATCTTGATATATTTCCTCTAAGGTTTGATTCAACTGATGATATTCAAAAGATATATCAAATAATAACTATACTGAATTGTATAGTCACCAACTGGCTCGAGTACGCCACTCAAAGCTCATACCTCAATGTATCATATGCCAATCCTTTGGCGACACAAAAGATTACTGTGGCAAAACACCATGCGCAGGAAAGCACAATTCAATTCAATGCAATAAAACTGGGCAACAACAACCAATATGTTGTAACTGTGGCGAAGCTCACCCAGCCAACTATCGAGGTTGCGTCGTTGCGAAAAAGCTCGAAAAGATAAGAAAGAAAAACACTGGTCAACTCCTCAGCATCGAAGCAGTTATAAATTAGTCAACTGATATAAAATTGCAAACAATCAATAACAAAAAATCTAAAGAAGATCCAAATAGCAGATTAACCTATGCTCAAACAGTGGAAAATAATAATAAAAGTGAAAACGGAAGTGAAATAATGTCTCAAATACTGAATAAACTGAATAACCAGGAAACATTTTATACTTCACTAGAGAAGCGACTTACAAATTTAGAACAATCAATAAATTCAAAGACATGCCTAAACAATTAAGGATTATGCTTTGGAACGCAAATGGGAACTAGAACTCAGATTGCAGCACAGAAATATAGATGTGTGTCTGTTATCACTGATGACTGTATATAGTCCTCCAAGACACAATATCAAATGTAGTCAGTATGTAGATCTTATGAACAAATACAAAAATCGTTTTATTCTAGGAGGATACTTCAATACACAGCATACAAACTGGGGATCGAGGCCAATAACAATTAAAGGTAGATCACTTTTAAAAGCTATTCAAAATAGAGACTGTGACTTTATCTCTACTGGTAAGCCAACATGTTGTCCAAAAGATCCCGTAAAAATTACCGATTTACTAGATTTTTTCATAATATAACAAATTTATCCATACAACTGGTTAATTGAAGATGGATTAGAACTTACCTTAACCGAGAATACCATTGAGATAGAAAAACCTAATTTTTTATTAAACAAAACAAAGGACTGGGAATATTTCCGAAAACTACAGGAGGATCAAGTTGATACATCAGTTGAGTTGAATAGCGCCTTAACTCTTGAAAACGGAGCTCTTACGTTAAATAAAATAATTCAACAGGCAGCCGGGAATAGCACGCCAACATATAGCAGAATTGTAAAAGGATAAATATGCAAAATTCTTAAGAGATCAAATCCAAGAAAATCGAAAAATTCGATGCACTAGACGAGGTGATAAAGCATCTTTAAATAAAAAAAACAAAGAACTGAGTTTGGTAATAAGACAAACAAAGAATGATGACTTCAACAGATATATAAGACCGTTATCTGACGAAAGAAAATCAAACTATTCCTTGTGTAAATGTACGCGTAATATAAAAAGACCAGTTGCACAAAATCCATCAATCAAAGATAACAACAACAAATGGGCCAGAAGCGATGCGGAGAAATTTGAAGTATTCGCTAGTAGTATAAATATGACAGTACTAGACCACATTTTTCATACAAAATGCGGTTCATGCCAACTTGTCTCTTTCGGAAAGCTGAAGTATTCGCTGATCACCTTGCAAGTATCTTTACAATAAATGAAGAACTAAGCGACAGCGTCATCGAGCAAAAAGAATGGCTTGACCTAGAGATAGAAATCCCATATACATATGACGGGGAAGTTTCCGAAACCATTAACAAGGTTCTCAAATCAAACAAATCACCAGGATTTGATTTAATAAATACAGAATTGATGAAACAGATTCCAAAAAAATTTACTCTCAAGATTTCGCAAATAATAAACGCCGTATTTAAATTTAAACACATCCCTTATATACGAGTATGCAAAGTATCAGAAATATTATAATGATCCTCAAACCGAGCAAACCGATATGTAATGTAGCCTCATACCGGCCAATATCTCTGCTGCCGAAGATCTCAAAAGTTTTTTAAAAACTGTTAATAAAACGTTTAATGCCTATAATTGAACAAAAATGTATTATTCCTAAACACCAGTTCGGGATCAGGACAAACCACTCAACCATTGACCAAGTCCATTGGATTACAAACGAAATTGAAAAAGCGTTGGAAGAAAAGTAAGTATGCTCTGCGATTTTTTTTAGATATATGGCACGCTGGCCTTCTATACAAAATCGGAATGCTCCTACCAAACGAATACTTTGAAATATGAATATACTTTTTTCAGAATAAAAGTTAATAATACCACCTTTTCGAAACTACATGAAATCAACGCAGGGGTCCTGCATGGAAGTGTGCTCGGCCATTAGCTCTATCTAATTTTCGCTAGTGAGCCACCAACTTGTAAGCAGAAATAAATAACGTCGTAAGATGGACTAAAAAATGGAAAATTAAACTAAACAACACTAAATCGGTCCACACAAACTTTACAAATAAGAATACTCAAAATATTGCTATCTTTATCGATGATCACAGATCCCATATACAAATACTGCCAAGTACTTGGGTATGACACTCGAAGCTAAGCTTCGCTGGAAAGCACACATTAAAAAGAAATGGGAAGAGTTGGACCTGAAATTTAACTCGATAAAATGGCTCATAGGACTGTGAGGAGCAAATTTTAGGCGTAAATTTTCCCCTACATATTTAGGGGCCAAGTGCTTAAACAACCAACCCTAAAATATGCACGTAAATAGTCCTAAGACTTTGGCATCTCCCACTTGCATTGCTAAAAAGCACACACACACAACCGCCACCATATTTAGGGCAGCAGCCATCATACAACTGAGTCTAAGGCACCTCCCAACATAGAAATGCTACCAACAACAAGTGTTATACTCTGCTTTCGGAGAACAGAAGACACGGCCAAAGACAATATACAATAAGTACTCTTTCACGCGGTCACAATTAAGTGAGACAGTGGAACTCTGTGATAAGCGACGAAAAACATGCAACGAAGTCAACAACGCAAGATAGCACAAACAATTGTGCAACCGGCCGACCACAGTTAAAATAATATGAATGTACAACAAAAGTGCATAACACACTGATATGAATCTACAACAACAGTGCTTAACGCAATGATATGAATTTACAAGAGATCGCGACAGAAGTTTCCGACTGCATCACTTCGGAGAGTAACCCACTAACACCACCCAAAAACGAAGGCAAAGCACAAAGTGGAACACGACAGACCGATCGTTAAGCGCTCCAACAGTGCGGACACAGCATAAAGAGGAGAAGCAGAAATAAATTATATCCTAAATATTTAATATTTTTAAATATTTATATGCGATATAAAACAACAACAATGTGCTGAAGGTGGCCCAAGGTCAAATTCAAACAAGAAGAACAATGCGGAAAATAGTAGCAACATGCAACAGCACGAGATAGTGCCACAACAAACTACAGTTCCCGCACAACAACAATTATTGGATGATCTACACTGAAGCTGGAGCATAAAAGCACGTGCAAGTGACAACTCAGCCTCTTTCTTTCGGCATCAGGCAAACAAGACGGCTCTTTCTTTCGGCATCAGGCAAACAAGGCGGCGCTTTCTTTCGGCATCAGGCAAACAAGACACATCGCATTAGACCCTTTCCGACGCACAATTTTTCGGACTCCTTAGTAAAACAAATTGACAAACGCTACAGAAGCTAAGGGAATCTGAAAGAGATTATGGTTTATAATCGATTCTCTGCTAGAAACCCAAATTTACTAACGCTACCGAACAACTTAGCAAAATCTAAACGAGTCTATGTTGTGCAATCGCCATTTTCGTAGAATTAACTTTACAGATATTTAGGGAGACATAGAATTCACCTGTGACCGTATTTAAGTATTTAAAAATAAATAAAAACATGCTTTTTACCCGTAGTTAAGCCTTTTTTAAATTAATAAATAAATAAAATAATTAAATCCACGTAAATAAGTTTTGAATACTTTAGATATTTTTCTGTAAACAACTCCTGGCAATCCAGCGAGCTTACCTCGGCGAAAAAGCGACGTTATAGGACGTTCTATCACTTAAAAATAAAATTTGCATATACAAGCAACTGTTGAAACCAGTCTCTCTGGGGCTGCGCTAGTCAGAACAACATTACTACCATTCAGCGATTTCAAAACAAAGTCTTGAGATGTATTACCAGTGCCCCCTGGTACATCAGAAATTGTAACCTCCACCTTGAAGTCGGAACAGTGAAGGATGAAGTAAAACGGTTTGCTGAAGCTCATGCAGTCAGACTAAGTTACCCTGTTAAGGAAGAAGCATCTAATCTGCTAATTACGAATAGTATAAAACGCAGATTAAAACGCACTAAACCTAGTGACCTGATAAACCAAACGTAACATATTAGGGAGTGGTCAATAAATACATTTCTAAAAGAATTGCTTCTTAGTTTTAAGGTAACTAGTTGCAGTAATATACACATTTTATAATATAAGAATTCATTTTATAAACTTATTAAATAAAAAAATAACAAAAGCTTAAAAATAAATACTTTTTTGTGTGGTTCAATTGTCGACAGGTGTCTATAAAAAATCTATTATTAATCTGATGTGGAAAGACCTTTTGACATTAACATTCAGTGTACTTTGGCAAATAATGATTATTTTTTCATCTCCATTTATTTAACTACAATCTCTCCAGCTGGACATTCAGTATTACTTATATTATAAATTATTATATATTATTAGGATATAAACATGTGTAAAAATTTTCAGTAGCATTCAATACATTGATTTCATTCGTTCTTGATAATTGTTTAGTATAATTATTATTATTAATTACAATTAAAATTATAGTTAAGAAAGCACTAGCTGCCAGGGCTATCGGCTTTGGTTTAAATTAATCTTAGATAAAATATAAATGTTTGAACTTATTAAATTAGTTTTTTTTTTTTTTGTAGATTAAAAAGAGTTTGAATATTTTCTACGGAAGGTTCACAAAGCAAATTCATCGGTCTTCGATTAGAATTTCTGGAGCAGGTGATGAGTGGGCCAATCTGCGAGGATATGGGAAACTGTGAGTTGGGAAATTCGGCAAAACTGGCATATAGCTGGCGATTCGTTTTTTAGCAGATGTCCGTGCATGATGTTTGTGTGTCCTAACTGAAGTCTAACGAAGCATCTGTTCATTGCAGGAGTGGTTGATGATGGCAGTATTACGGCAGTGTGGTTAATGTTGAAGGACTTGTATTCATGATTGTAGTTCTACCAGTTTGTGATAGTTTTCTTGATGGCACAGGAAGAAGCGACCTTTGCTACAAATTTTTTTCGAAAGGCATAAACGTGGAGATTTCACTGCTAATTTCGCTGTTTTTTCTGCGTATTCGTCTCCAGTTGTCCCTGCATAACCTGGCATCCACATTAATCTCACCTTCTTGCCTAGTTCAATGAGCAGTTGCTGTGTGAAGTAAGATTAGTAATAAATGTATTGTTATTCAGTGACCAAGGTGGATATTTTATGGCTAGAGTAGGCAGAGGTGTTATATCTAGATGAGTATGAGTTACCAGATCCAGTACTTCGCTAATACCAGATTTATGCTTCAGGGGTCGCTTCCGTGACTTCAGCAATTGAATCTCTTTGGAGAGCACTGAGTTTTTGTTACTATAAAGTTTAGGAATTTGGCGGCACATAATAAACAGTATTCGATCTTCAATACGGCAAGCAAGTTGACAGTACGTGTAATTCTCATTAACAATCGACGTACGTGACTTTTATAATATGATAAATACTTAACTATATTTAACAGTTTTGTTTATTAAAGTAAAGAATTAATTTTTTTATTAATATTTTTTGCTTTAGCAATACTTCCTCCCTCTTTCGACTTCCAATTCCGAAATCATCCAGCAGTCTCAAAATACTGCCCTTTTATAGCTTAAATTATTTCTTAATTTCCTATGAAATGCCGTCTTGACAATTTCATAGGTATTGTTTTGACTTATATACATAACTTTTAACCTGGCAACTAGGCATTTTCTTAAGCTATTACAATGTTCTCTAAAATTATTTTTACAGTCAAATACTAAACCTATTATTTTTAGAATATTTACATTTACAATTGTAATGTTAATAGGATTGCAGTTATGTTTCTGACAAACGTGCAAGTGTTTGCACTTATTTATTGCAATTTTAGTGCCAGAATTCTGGGAGCAATTGTCGATTATTGCTATATGCAATATCGAAGTTGGTAAGAATTTCAATTTGGATTTTTTTTATAGGTCCTCTGCGTAAAGACAGTGAGTGATGATTTTATGACTTAGAAGGAGCCGACTTAAGTCATCAAAAGCTAATAACAATAATGTTAACGACAATGGGGAACCGTGTGGTATACCATTGTGTAGTGGATAAATTGAAGAGTGAACATTGTTGACTCTGCAAATAATTTTCCGATTTAACAAAAACATTTTTATGTAATTATATAAGTTTGGACCGATTTTTAGCTCATGTAGCTTCTTTAGAACAATGTGAATACCAACTCTATCGAATGCCTTCTCAAAAACAATCAATAGAATTAATATATGATTCTTATTAGATAAGTTTTTTGATATCAAGTGATCTAAATAATATAAAGTGATCAAGTGGAAGTAAGAAACCACATCAAACGCTTAGAAACTATTTTTTTTTAATAGCTTGCTTATGCAGTATATAATAGTGGAATATCTTTGTTTGGCAATCTGATTGGTATAATGACTGCGTTTTTAAAAAATTGAGGAATGATGCCACTGTCAAAGATTTTGTTCAAAAGATGAAGTAGACGGTTTTTAAAGGGTCTAGGAGAATTTTTGAGCATTGGGTGAGTGATTTTATCGTAGCCTGAGATAGTGCCAGTAAGGTATTTTATGTTGGCTTCAAATTCATTGAGATTGAATGGCATATCCATAATGTTAGTTTTAGCTGGAAAGATTGAGTCATGTGATTGATTTGACCAGATCTCTGTGGAAGCGTTGCAGATTTCTGCTGGAGAGGACTTTGTGGTAGTCGGTGTTGTTATTGATTGTATAGTAAACGGGATTGTAATTTTAGACCCGAAAGTTATTTATATCAAAAGGGGGCGTGTCATTTCTCTGATCAATCTACTTTTTGGCAATTAGCTTTATAATGTCCACATGTTGCTTCTCCTATCGTATAGGTTTTAAGGGATGAATATTTGTTAATAGTGGGCGTGGCAGCTAATATATACCACCCACTTTGTGCAGAATGTTTAGTAGGACCCACATCTACATAACCCAATTGCGTCTCTATTCCATCAATTGGAATTAGTCATTTTAAAAAAGGTGAAAAAAGTTCCAAACAATATTATCGCAATTCGTATGTAATGCAAAATATCAAATAACACGTTATTTAGTATTGATGTACCTACCTACCGAGGCTATCCGATTTAATTAAGTATGACTCTCTGCTTGGGTTTTGTCTACTGCTATTATTGTGCCAGAAGATTCAGATCTTGGTCGCTGCGTTCGTAAGCTAGTGGTAAATTCAGAAAGTCCAAAATATGTAGAATTTTACACAATGAACTCCCAAAAAGGTAGTTGCAGTTTAATTTACATTAAAATTTAAATTGCAGACAGACAGCCTCGATAAAACCCAACATTTATAATCCATTTAATCCATGAAAGCGTGTGCTTTGCGGAATTTATGTACCTAGGACTATATACATTTAAAATGTTCAACCTAAAAATGTAATGATGACAAAGAACCACTTAAAAGTCATAAACTAAAATGTAATAAACTAAAACCAAAAATTGTGTCCCAGCCATTATGAAAATATTACCCCCAAACATATCAAGCACATGTCAATGCCAAAAATGTGTGTTGACATCCACCATACACAAGCATCAGCTGCTTGCCACACGCGCCATGCATGATTAGCATAAACGCATTAAAAAATATGAAAATTTGCATATATTACTCTGTATTTTGACATTGTCGATGACACTTGAAACCCACCACCACCACCGTTTTCCTGCAACACACGCAAGCGGCACAGGCGAAAAAGCTAATTTCGTAAAAGTTGTATTGTCAAAATATGCTCCAACGCACAGTGTTACCGTATTGCACAACGACTGGTAAAATGTAAGAGCAAATATCATAAAGTATATGAGATGATCATAGGAGAGTCCACCTACAATATACATAAAATATATCAATTAATTTCGAAGAATATTAGTAAGTATTTGAGAGCATTTTGTTTCTGCAACCTCTATGTACCGAAATATGTTTCTTAACTTTTTATGCACATTATATGCAGGTGATATTATTTCACCACTTTGTGAATTTTACTGCAAATATCGATTACTTACTTATGTGGCCCAATCACAGATTCTGTGAATACAACCCACTATCTGGTTACGGTCAAATTTAACAGCGATCGCCAAGCGCGTCTTCTTTGCGTGCGACTTCTCGACTCCATTCTACCAAGCGTGGTTAGGGTTCCATCGACTTCGTCCTTCCATCATGGTCGTCCTCTACGTCGTCGTCCAGCAACTTCCGTTTCGAACATCTTTTTCGCTGGAGCTTCTTCGTCCATAGGCCCGACATGCCAAAGTCAGCGCAGACATTGTATAGTGATGCGCCTGACTATGTCAACACTAGCGTAGAGCTCGTACAGTTCATGGTTCATCCGAATACGGTAGACGTCGCCGACACGAACAGAACCAAAGATTCTATAAAGATTATTCATCTCAAAACCCCCAAGCGCAGCTGCATCCATTTGCGACACAATCCATGCTTCTGCGCCATAGAAAACCACGGGTGGTATTGACCCTTGTAGAGTGTCAATTTTGTCGGTCGAAAGAGGTCTATACTACACATTTCCTTACTGAGCCCATAGTAATACCTACCAGCAAGCATGATTCTTCGTTTAATCTCCAGGCTAACGTCGATTTCGGCGGAATCAATGTATATAAATTACTTGACAACTTCAAAAGTGCAATTGTCCGCTATAACATGGGGTCCTAAATGCCGCTTATCTCTGCTGGTGGACAGCATATAATTTGTCTTGCCCTCGTTCACCGCCATACCAACTTTCGCTGATTCTTTTCGAATCGCGGAAATGCAGCAATTACATCAGGCTTACAACATTCAATAATATCGATGTCATCAGCATATGCGAGGAGCTGGACCCTAGTGCCATTCCGATATACACCGCCCTTCCGCAGGACCCCTTCCATGATGAAATTGAAGAGGTCGCACGGCAGTGGATCACTTTGTCTGAGGCCGCCCACGGTATTGAATATTTCGGAGAGGTCACTTCCTACCTTAACAGAGCTGGGCGTACTGCTCAATATCATTCTACAGAGCCGTACTAGCTTTGCAGGAATACCAAGCTCAGACATAGTCACATATAGGGAATCCCTTATTGGGCTATCGATAGCTGTTTTATAGTCGACAAAGAGATGATGAATGTAGATCGGTTTCTCGTGGATTTTTCCCAGGATTTAGTGTAGAATAATCTGGCCAATGGTGGACTTCCAAGGTCTAAAACCGCACTGATAGGTTCCATTCAATGTTTTAACATATGGTTTTCGTCTATCAAAAAAATTCACTCGTCAGAACCATATATGAGATGGGAATAAGACTAATTCCCCGGTAGTTGGCGTATATCGTTGGGTCACCTTTCTTCAATATAGGGCAGAGGACATTGAGGGTCGAGTCGTCGGGCATGCTTTCTTTTAGCTATATTTCTCTAATGGGCTGATGCATGCACCCCCTCAGCTCATGACCATCGGCCTTGAACAATTCAGCAGGCAGTCCATCGGCACCAACTGCCTTGTTGTTTTTTAGTCGCTGAATGGCACTCGTTCCTCATCATAGCTAGGTGGTGGAATAACCACTCCGTCATGTTCAATTGCTGGTATCGCGTAGAATTCTACAGAGGGGGTATTGGTGCCCAAGTCGCCTGCAAGTAATTTAGAGAAAAGTTCCCTCCATAATTTCAGTGTGCATTGCGTATCCGCAACCATTTCCCATATACAGGTAGATGCTCCGGGCTGATATGATGATGAAGCCAACGATTTTCTCTGCGGCGGTACGCATGGAGTGGGATATGTGCGCCTAAAGTCCGCCGGCATCGTCGAGTAAAGAGTCAGGTTGGTGGAGCAGTTCCGAGAGTTGAGCGGAATAAACCTCGGCTGTCCGTTGTAAGTCCAGCTTTCCTTGCGTACCAGAGCGTTCGATATACGCATTCCATAATCGCAAGCATATCTTGGCTGCAACAAGATAATGGTCAGAGTCAATATTGACTCCCCGGAACGAACGAGCATCTAGTACGCTGGAAGCATGTCTTCCGTCGATTACAACATGATCAATTTGGTTTCAGGGTCAACCATGCGTCTTTGGGGATATCGAGATGTCGGAATCTGGTGTTACTAACTACCATGATTCGCGCTGTGGCGAAGTTGATTAGCCTTCGACCATTGTTCGATGTGGTCTCGTGAAGGCTGAACTGGCCAACAGTGGAGACAAATATGGTTTTTGATGCGACTTTTGCGTTGAAGTCCGATCATATGTATCCTCGAGTGTCCTGGAGAATGCATCCTTAACAGAATCATCCTTTTCCTCCGTCGGGGCGTGCGCCAAATCAGGCTAATGCTGAAGAATTTAGCCTTAATACGGATCGTGGCAAGCCTTTCGTTCAGAACTTTGAACCTGCAGACCATTGTTGGAAGCCTGCCGCGTACCACAAATCCACATCCGAATTCGCACCTCTCCGCATCGCAGCTATAGTAAATATCGTAGCTCGCGCGGTTAGAGCAACCATGTCCTGTTCATCTCATTTCCTGGATGGCGGTCAGCCTTTATTTTTTCGAGGGCTTTCGCCAATTGGATAGAGGCACCTTCCCTATTGAGGGTCCCGATATTTCAGGTGCATATACTTAAATCATTGTCCTTTTTCATTTTGCGGTGGTCGTCAATATTAAGAGGGTTCCCATCCGAGGCTTGTTTTTTTATCTTCACTGGTTTCGTTTTTTTGAGTGGCAGGTCCCAAACACTTGCTTCCAACCATGTTAGCGTCAGGGAAGACTCGCTGCATACAGCGATGCTGAGATAGCTGCCCATGTGGCTCCACGTGAAAGCTGTGGGTCAACTTGCTAATGTTTAAAACAGAGATCGCTCTAGCCATCACCAAGTGGAAGGCAATCAGAAACTTTACTCTGCTCAAATAAAAACCATCCTACAAATTGACTAAGGCTAAAATAAGGTTCCTCAGGTATATTGGAAATATTCTTCGTCGGTTGTTCCGATAATAAGATAATCGGAGCCGGTAATTCAGAAATGGACGCAGCTGTTTTCTCGTGTAGCATAAAGTTTTTTACAACTTGGTTGTATATTCCTTTGGAAGTTCACTGCATTCATGTCGTTTTATTCGATATTTGGCCACACTGGTTACACTGTGCTCCGTTCGTATATGTGTACGGATGGGTGTCTGCCTTTATATGGCCGTGTGTTGTGTATGTATGTATTTATATGCCCGCGCCTGTACTCTTACATACGAAGCACATTTGCCTACATGGTCGTAAAATGTAAAAAAATGGTGCACTCACTCAACGCACAAGTGTCCCATTTGGCTTCTTGGCTGACATGCAATTTCATAAAATAATTTCACATTTATGGAGCTTAGGGGCTGCTGGGCAAACACCCTAAAACAATAGCTGGAGTACTCGTATGCATAAAGTTTTTATGACCTCTTTTGGAGACTTAAACTCGATTCTAAAATGATTCGAATTAGATTTTGAAATATTTACCGAAATGCTGGATAATAAACATTTTAATGTTAGCTCAAGAAATACTGGATGATGGTTTTTTTTTTGTCTCAGATATTTTGAACTGCTCGAATTGTGGAATTTCTTGCATGCTTTCATATTTACTTATTACTGTAAATCTAATGCAAATGTGATAAATATCAAAGACTCTTTTCGCAGTCAAGAAATACAATTTCCGTCATTTGCAGCATTCATTTCTGATTCTCTTCCCTGTCAGTGGAAGCATAATAAACTCGTATAAATAAATAAAATACGATGAAAAAAATTCACATTAAATATTTCCATTATCGACGCCACCGTGCTGCAGATATTAAAAGGAAAGTGAGGCGTAGCGCATCGAACACACATGCACATAAAACCATTCACAGCCAAACAAAATAAAATGTAAATTTTTATTGATTTATATTTAATCGTTTTTAAGTGCTTCTCGCGGCATTTCAGCAGGCAAAGCGGTTCAGTTGACTCACTAAAAAAAACACCCGCTCACTACCATCCGCATTCGCTGTGCCACACGTGATGCCTGCACACTTCGGCATTCACAAAATGTTTTTTATAGACTGCACCGTGTAAACAAAGCTCCAGTGATATGAGTGAAAGAGGCGCGCCTCCTAAGAATTATTTTAAAGACGAGCAACCCGTCCTCGCGTATACGCTACTTATTTTTTTTATTCATTCTTTAATTTTGCTTCTTGTAACTTTACATCCAGTTGGTACATCCACGCGTCAAGTTTCATTGCTCGCAACATCACTCACAGGGTCTCTACTCTTGCTACAAATTGCACTATGCCCCCGTTCTGCTTGTGCATATTTCCAGGCGCTCTGAAATAGGAAAACAAGCAATTTAATGGCATTCGTTTAACCTCAAAGGATCAACAAAGGCACATTTACAACAACAACAGCGGCGTTTTACAGCAGCATTTGCCTGCACCAATATTTCATTTTCTTATGCGGTTGTATTTGCTTCTTCATCTTTTTGCATTCATCAAGTCAGAGCTCCAAGAAATTGCTTAACTGCATATTTACTCTCAGCCTTCCTTCAGTGTCTGGAATTGGAGTGAAAGGCAGTTAGTTGACGTATTTTAAAACTCTGAAAAGCAGGGCGTATAGAAAGGAGAAAAGATACTTGTGCACACAATTTCAAGTCTGTGATCATATTTTATTTATTTTACCGATAAAATACTATCCCTTAATATACTTTGTTCACAGCTGGCGGATCACTTTACCCGCTAATAAAGGTAACATTAAAAATATTTTCGATTTGGACGAATTACTCATAACACTAGTTTACACCGAAAATGTACATTTGATGAGAGGTGACTTTTCTTATGTATTTTCATCTGCTGAATTCGAAAATCAAGGTTAAATTTTTTTTCAAGGAATAGTTTTTGAGATATTGTAATTTTTGTATTTTTTCGACATTTTTTCACGTGACAAATCATATCTCGAGTTAGAAATGTCCTCTTGGGCTGCAAGATATTGAGATGACGAACAAACATGTATAATCAGATCTTTGATTGGTAAAGCGGTTCAAAATATATCGATGAAAATAGGGCCCATTTTCAAAAAAATAATATTTTATAGTGATTCTGTGCCGGCGGAAAAGTACAAATCGTTGAAAAACGTCTGGTTTCTCTTCATGTACGTAAAGATTACCGTAAGAATTAAGACCAACTAGAAGAAAATCGACCGAAAAATGACAAAGTTCTAAGCAATTGAGTGATTATAATCATCAATAAAGTAAAATACTGAAGATATCGGACAACTGGCTTTGTGAAGGAAAATATCAAGTTATTGTATTTCGAATAATGATATATATTTATTACATATATTTTTCTGCTTCAAATTGCAATGGGTTTGCCAAAAAGTTCGTGGCATTTTTCCCGATATTTTCAATTGCTAATAACTTTGGAAACACAGCTCGCACAACTCAGGAAACCCACTCGTTGGAAAGGTGACACTTCCAGCGTCATCATGACAATGCCCACACACATCTTTGATGACCCGTCAAAAATTGTGAGAGCTTGGATGGGAAGTTTAAACGCATCCACCATATAGACATAGCACCCACTGACTATCACTTGTGCCGATCTCTGTAGAACTCGCTCAATGAAATTAAGCTGCTTTCCAAAGAATCCTGTGAAAACAACTTAATTCAGTTTTTCAATGAGAAACAACAAAAGTTATTCACCGATGGCATCATGGTTTTACCCGAAAATGGCAAAACATTGTCGATAATAATGGATATTTGCTTTAAATAAATTCATTTCCACACTACACAGAAAACCAGTTAAATTTTACTTAAAAAACGCCACGAACTTTTTCCCACATCCATTATGTTAAATTCATATTTGAGATAAGTGCCTATTTATATATGAATATAGTCTTGTTTTCTATTTCTTTTCGATTGCAGCGACTACGGACTTAAATGAATACTAAACATGATAATCTAATATACTAAACATGATAATCTAATAATCGTTTTGTTTATATTGCAGAATTTAAACATGATGGCAGGAGTGACATATTGTATATTACACCCATATTTACCATTCAATTTTATACTATGCACTAATATTTATGTCCAAAAACTGTATATAAAACACACTTTTTATAAATTTCAAGTTATGGATATACAGTGGAGTCGCATGACTTGAATACCTGAAAAACCAATTAAACTCGCGATACCTTCAACATGTTTGAAATAATGTCGGTGAAAGATTACCAACCCTTGAAGCATTTGGATAGTATTTAAAAAATTATATATTGATATTTATTTACAAAACTTACAATCAAATTCAGAGAACAAATTAATTATTGTTGTTTGTTTTGAATGGAAAAATGCATTTGGTGCTGCCTCTCTTGAATTTTGAAGAATACTATTTGGAGAAAGCCCACGCCTACCTCCCCTATATAAAAATTTTACCGTTTTAAAATGGCTTCGGTCCAATTGACAAAATAGTAACGCAATTTGGTATTTATGTAGATGTGCATCATACTAAATCTATACAAAATGTGGCCGGCATATATCGATTGCCACGCCCACTATTAGCAAATAATCATAACTGAAGATCTATTAGAGATTTACGGATGAAATCTGATTAGTAGCATGTAGGGATTGTAAAGCCAACTACAACAATGGGATTGATCAGAGAAGGGGCACGCTCACTTCCATATACGGAACTACGGAGGTGCCCTGCCCAATTGTATTAAGTTGTGAACTTAGGTAGGAATAATGCCTGTGGAAGTTTATATATATTTCGCAAGAGGTTAATGACGATCATTCATAGTTAAGGTGTACATATAATTATCTCTTTCGCACATTACAATTATTTGTTTACATGTCTACGACGTTAATGTCATATTTCGCTGATATCTGACATCGTAAATTCCGTATACGCACAGCAGTATTAGGCCGTGTTCGTAAGGACCAGAAAAGTCGTATGCTGCTAAAACAATTAAGAAGTCGGAATATTTCGTTAAGAAGTGGGTGAAGCGGTAAGATGAAGGAAAAAAAGTAGATGACCTTCCAGATTATCTACTACTAAATTCTCAGGTTCAGTTTTCGGAATTCTTAAGATGGAAGCATACTAGAGTCATTCTGAGATAACTTTTAGTATTGAAAATTAGTAATAAGATTTAAATTCAGAGAGAAAATATACAACTATCTTGACTTAAACTGCTCAGATCTTAATTTAAAAAGTCGGCCATATGACTTATGTATACTTTTTCAAGGTGAATAATGATGAAAATTCATAGAAAATACTCGTAGGTATTTTACACTGTATTGATAAATTAAGAATTGCTCTTAAGAAAATTTACTGATATCATTCAAATGCAATTTCGGTATACTTTTAGGAAGAAAAAAATGTTTTTCATTTATCCCAACATAACATATTCAATCGCCCAACTATAGAAATTTACGCAATGAGAATAAAATCTGGTCTGATTTCAGATTTTTTAAAAGTAATATGAACAAATCCGTACTTAGCATATGTTCAAATTGAAAATAACAACGAGAGGAAACTTTAGACAAGAGATCAAAGAATGATACAGCAATAAAATAATGAAACTTATAATAAGATCAATAGTATGAAGTGAATATATTTCCCAACGGCCCGACATTGGAAAGAAAGACAACTAAATTTTAACTGGTAATATTTCTCAAAAATATTTGAATTATTTACTGAAGTTAAATTGTCAAATGTCTGCAATATGAACAAAGAACACGACTTGCCAAATCAACAATAGTCAATGCACTCACTACCAACACTTCCGTCTAGCTAACTCCCACGAAACTTGATGAAATCACGTGAAGGCAATTCAAACAAACGGAAACAATGAAAAAAGTTGCCTTTGCACAGTTTACATGACGCAGTTCAAATACAAATGCAAACAAGCATACGTATTTATGCAGGCATAAACAAAACACACACACGCAACCAATCAGGCGATTAGCGACGTGTAGACAAGAGATACTACGGGACACATTCTACTTCCCAGTCGGAAAGTTTGTGTGTCGTGAGAATTCCTTTTCTCAGTATAATTAAAAACTAATTATTGTTTTTCACTTCACCTGTGTTTAGTTTTCGATAAGTAAATCGCATGATTAGTCCTGACGTCTGTCTTAGGTAGAATATGCGAATTATTTGCATTGTCAAGAATAATGGAAGATTAAAGTTATTCAATGTACCAACCAATACATATTAAAGGGGGTCAAAGCCTCCCAAAAAGCGACCTCCTGTAGCATTTACTCAACTTTCGTATTTTCTGTTATATGTTGAAAATATGTTCGCAAGATAAGATTTTTATGAACCGATCGTCACGTCTTGCCAAGAACGCTGCCCAGTGCTTAGTATTATTTTTAACCCATCCAAACTGGAGATTCCCAATTATTGGGAAGAACTCATTTCTGCTAATATAGGAAGAACATCACGAATTTATAATTTACAAGAATTCTAATATTTCCAACTGGGTGTTGCATATGAACACAGTCTGTATATGAGAACGTATATAAAAGACCGCGTGTGATTTTGCCTTTAAAGCTGTTTACATTAACGATTTTTTGTGTGCTCGTTGCTGCTGCGCTCATACACGCTGCACTTGGAGGTGGGATGGCAAATAGCAAATAGCTTCGTAGTTATTTTAATGTGTTGGCAAATGTGACAAAATTAAGTTAACTGTCTCATTAACGAGATTGAAACTGAATGACATTTTGAGACGAGACTTTAGTAATTGAATTTAGTTAAACGTCATTTTGCATTTGGAAACGTCAAAAGCTACTGAGCACGTGTAGTTAAAAAGAAATTATGCCGAGAAATAACCAAGGAAAAAATGTTGGTTTTAACTAAATAATCGAGAGACTTACAATGAATTGTTTGGCTTTATGTAGTTTATGTTGGAGTATCGGTATATTATAAAGAAATTTTTTTTCTCGCAGAATTATAGACATACATACAAAAATAGATAATGATGAATGATGTATGAAACAAATACTATACTCTTTATAATACTTTTCCGAGGGAGTCGTTTACATCGTAGTTGATAGCGTTTTCTTTTCTACGAAAATATGTGACACTTCCCTTGCAGTACATAGATTTTGTGTTCGTTTCTCAAATAAGTGCAATCCGGCGTCTGGGCCGTGATTTCTTTTGTGAAAATATCATTCAGAGACGGGGTAGACAGTATTATCCTGTGATTGAGCTGATTGTGTGAATGCAATGGCACTTTATATACGTATGGTAGATAAAGATGACCAATATTTTTTTATAAATTAATTCAAATTGATTTTATTATAAGATACTCTTTTTTAATTTTTTATAATATTTTTGGACACAAACCGAAGCGGAACGGAATTTTCTGTGTTCTTTTCTAAATATAAAAATGTAACCTCCTGACAACGTTGAGTGCAACCCTTTCGCAGGATAACATTTTTATGTAGAAAAGAAAACGATAAGAGCTATCGGTAAAAATACTTATAAACAAAAGACAATTTCAATCCAATCGTTCAAAACAAATATTTCAAATACTTCAACTCTGAAGTCTCTCGCACCTACTCACCGACAAGTTGCAATTTATCTTTAAAATTTCTTTATATGAGAAATTGTTGGATATGATTCTTCTGTCCGCCATAATTGAATACTATAACACAGTTTAACAACCACTCAGGAAGAGAATTAAAAAGAGTGATATGTTTTATTTTTTTTATTAAAATGAAATACTATATTTTGTGCGTAAACCGCACTAAAAATTCCAAGAAATAAATTCCACTTGAAAGAACTTTCCTCATTGACATTAAAACTATTTTTGAAAAAAATTTTGAACTGGAAATTTAATTTTTTTACAATTTTATTATTTTATTTTGATTTTATGTCCATATACTATTACAGGAATCTGCGCTTCACACAAATTAAATTAAATTATCAAGACCATTAAACCCATTTCTGGCGTGCTTAGTGGATTTTTAAAATTTGAATTCACTCATGGAAGCTTTTAAGAAAAATCCGAACTGCAAGATTACAGAAGCGAGATGGTTACAGTTTTCTGAAGATCATGTTGAGGCTTTAAAATTAAGGAAAACTTATTCCACTTCCGAAGCCTGGCTTAATTTCCACAAGCATCAGAGTACAAAAAAAAAAAGAAAAAGCGCTGCCAAAACCAACATTTTTCTGGCAATTGGAAGTGTTCCGAAATGAGCCTGTAACTAGTCCCGAAAAGAAAAAGGAACTGCTATCGATAGCATCCTTTTTGTCAAGCGAATATGCACAATTTTGTATTGAAAATTGTCATGAGTAAAGCCTACTGCCTATATTTTACTTAGTTTAAAAGAGGTTTAATGTAATGTGTAATTACAAGGGCTCGAAATTGGCTTTTTATTTTTTTATTTCCGTAAAATATAGAGTGTTCGCTTTTTACTTGACGGGAAAAACGTTGTATCTACCGCTAAAAATGATGCTACTTGTAGTGAAACATCGTTGTATCATCCATTTTACAGAATCCATACAGCGTTATTCAACTAAAAAATATTGAATTAGTATTTTCGGCATTTAGAACACATTTCAATTGTTTTTTAACTGTAAAACTGTAAAAGTTCTAATAAGGGTTAATTTAATAAAAGTGAAAAAAGAGAAAAGAAATTTCGAATCTTGCGTCCTTAAACCGTTTTTTTCCTCTACTGAACATTTTTAATTTTGTCGGTTACAACGTTATTTGAGGCGACCATTCAATTGTTGATTTGTATTTCTTTCATATTTTTGATCAATCAATTAATTTCACCGCAATCTGTATTAAAGACGTCTTTGAAGGTATGTTTAAAAAACGATGAAATTGATAAAAATTTTGGTCGTAATCAATTTTAAGGCTACTTTAATTTAATACAATATACTTCAACATGGAAAATTAGCAAGATGTCTCAAGTTTGTCAATGACTTATGCTATTTATACCTATATTTATAATTTTTAGAAACTTACCTCGTACCTTTGGATATGGACAAAAAAAAACATTAATACATACCATACCATACATTATACTATTCCATACATTAGACCATACCATACATACCATACATAATAACTCAGTAATGCAATTATATGGAGACAGTCCTTCTATTGTTAGCAAATTTTCGGTTTTTTCCACATGTAAAAAGCTACACACTTAAATACGTACATTATGTGAGGCGTCAATTTCGTTGAACATGCTCAGAAAAGTCAGTTAATTAATAAATAGAATACTGCAGAATTTTTTGATATGCTTCGGCACACAACATTATTTTCCTTTTTTTCACAATTAAAACTATATTTGAAATTCCTGATTTTCCTGGTATTATTTCACAATTATATTTTTAATATCATCCAGCGACCACTTTAAATAAAGTTTGATACATTATTTTTAGTTGTTCATACTTCTTTTGCACATAAACACAAATTACCAAAGTTTTAATCCTAAATACTCTTATTCGACTTTGCTATTTCTGCAGTATTCCACAGTATACTTTGACTAGGTTAGGTGTATACAAATGTTTTAACCTGATAAAATAATTGATTTCATTTTCAGTTTTACAAGTTTTGCAAATTATGTCAATCTTTAAGAGGTGGGTTAATCGGCAGATTCCCAGACTCCTGGGTTTCCGAACAAATCAATGAGTGCAATTTCCCTGACAGAGCCGTAAATAACAAATTATTTGAAAATAAATTTATCTTTTAATTTATTTATGATCTCTGATTGAGAGCCACCATTCCTTTTCAATTACGAGAATAATAATTTTTTTGTGTGTCAATATTGTCCTGCTCATATTTGTGCCAGTCGTTTGCAGATACTCACAGCTTGGCAGGTGTTTGAAATTTATTCACCATTTAAATAAAAGTTTATGAAGTATATTAAAAAATGGTTGCTTTCAAATTATATAAAGTTATCTCAAAGACTTGAGAATGCTAGAATTCGAACTGATTCTCCAGTGAACAAGAAATTGGTTGATATAGTCTCATTCCAAACATCACACGTAGATTAAAGCTTGTGTATTATATTGATTATAAATGTGTGCAAAAACATTCAACAAAGCGGAATCTTACTACCAAACGAGCAAGTAACTAACGTACTGATACCTCTAAGAATCATCAATAGCCGTATTGAAGATGACATGATGAGAAAGGTGATACAACGGTGGAGTACTGCCAGATGTAAAATTGCAAAGCCCATGCGCAAACCGTACGGCACTCAGACCAAATCGATACTGACAGGTCACTGTCTAACGGTGGTACAGGATAAAAGGAAGGGACTCGCAAAAACAATGAATGTAGGAAATGTGGGGAGCAGAGCACAAGGGAAACTGTGGAGCATCTACTACATAACTGGGAGCCCCTTGGTTTGAAGGACTATAAGAGGTCGCACACTTAGGGACTTACTTTTCTGTAAGTGAAATTACATTCTCTAAACCGTGACAGAGCTTATTTAAAGTTTGAAATCTGACCTGAATTAGGAATTGATATTGCTTTTCTGTGCTTCGAATTTTATTTACTTTTTCTTAAAGTATATTTTAATAAAATAATCGTCATCAAAGCGATTAAATCATGTCCACACTATCCACATTTGAACATCGCTTTTGTGCTGCTTCCACATCGTTCAAAAAATAAAATTGCCGAAATCAAATTCCGTAATTAACATTTATGAGTATATAACAATATAACAGGCTGATCCAATGAGTAATTTGTAGAATTTTTATTTAGCCATGCACATCTCCCTCTTCATTGCCTCGGATATTTTTAACACATTAAAATTAATTCAGGTGTCAGCTAAAACTAAGCTTCCGCACTTTGAATGTATGAAAACAAAATAAAATGTATTAAAGAGGGATGTGGGGCAAAAATATTGAGTTGAATTGGCTTATGGGGAGCTGTCATCTAATCCTAGCACTGCGTTAGTTTTGCTTTATCCTTTTTTTAAGTTTGTATTTCATTACCTATATAAGCAATTGTCAAAGTGGATTGATAAGTACAACAACTGAATATATTTTGATGAATATCACAAATGATTTACGTTTGATATAAGTAGTGATGTACTCGTACATAGTCCTAAATCAATGAGCAAGTTTTGTATCAAGAAGCATTTTAATTTTGCAGACAGGGAAAGAAACTATTACACTTGGTGCGTTAAGCAATAGTAAATAAAGAATATAGAAATATATTTTGCAGGATTATTTGTCAAAATATTTGATTAATGATTTTTGCCAGTGAGCTCATAATTTATTTTAATTTTAAATATTTTATATTAGTTCATACTTAAAACTTTGTAATTCAAATGCAATTGCACAAAAAGTCGTTTATGCCAAATCAATGCAAATGAATTGCACATGTTAATCTGATAAAGAGGTTAATGAAATGAATTATGACAACTTAAAATAAAACAGTTTACATTCCATAAATTTGTAGCTAATGCTGAAAATAGACATGTGGATGTGAACACACAACGGTACGCCCACATACTGTGCAGGACGACAGTGGTGAACAGTAAATCAAGTTTAAGCGGCTAATGGAATTAATCATGTCCACTACAAAACGCGTTGTTCAGTATTTCCATCGCTTTTCTCAGAAAAATCTTCCCAATAATTAAGAACATAATCAAGGATAGAACATTTCAATGTATTATATTGTTATTTCTTACCACTATATTGAATCACAAAATTGTATTACGTTCAATTAGTGGCACTATTTCTAATTGCAAGTTTTGTACATTTGAATTCTCTATTACTGTTTTGTACATATATTAATAATTAATGAAATTTCCCAAATGTGATGACACAGGTGCTCGAAATGTAATTTAAATATTAGAATTCGCGAATGGCGGAACTTGCATAAATTGCAATTTATACACATCAAAACGGAAATTAAATTGCTCATAAAATTTAAATGCTGTCAGCTGTTGTTTTTATAATACACTCAAAAATAATAAACAATTATTTCATATGTACTGAGAAAGAAGAAAGTCGCTGGCAGAAATGGTATATTGATGAAAGAAGTATACGAGTTCGGTATTGAGCTCAATATGATTATACTTTTCCAATTTAACAAGCGATTATCAAAAGAATATTTATACATATTCATATTCAGTTACATATTAGCAAAATCCTGGAAAATAGGGCATAGATTTGAAAGTAAAACAAAGTTCATTTCCTTGTCTTTAATTTTTCTGTTAAAATATTCTATATTATTAGAGAATTTTAGTGCAATCGCTTGTGGCCACATGTGAATTCGAAAATATACCGTATTTTTGGATAATCACTATGCATGCGTTTTCGATTTACATCAATTCTGTTATTATTAATTCATTAGTGCAACATGAAAACATCAGTAAAAACTTTCATTCCCCCGCGAAACCGAAAAATATCTGACTGCTATCTAAGTTTAGTCATGAATAAATACGTGTAAAACAGGTGAGAGCATTGCAAAAATCTTTCATTTTTCCATGCTTTGCTATATTTGTTTCTGAAGCAGATTGATTTTGAGGCGCTTTTCACTGAGATAATTTTTAGGTGTAAATTTCAGCTGTACTCGTAAAAAAATTTAAATGAAACTCTGTCAAATGCACAAAATTTACTGCAACATGGTCGAAATGAAAATTTGCATTTTTAATTTGCTCACGCGCTTGTTGCAGCTACATTGAAATTTGTATGCTTTCGAGAGCACCCTCATGGAGAGCACTGGGCCGCAAGGAATGCGAATGGATGCGCAGTTGTTTACGTATGTCATGCAATATAATTGTTGCTAATGCAATTTGCACATTCGAGGCTCCTGTTGCTGCAGCACCCCGAGGGCAAAATGTCAAAACTGCAAATGATGCGCAACTGTTTCATTTTTATTCGTAAACTTTTCCGAACATTTCACCTCACTCATTGAACTATAGCAATTAAATGCTGGTTGCAGGGCACAAACACCAACACAGCACACCGAAGTGCAATTAATTTTAAATTTCATTATTATTGTTGCACATTCCAGCGTATCACAAGTGCACAATTGAATTGATATTAATATGCGAAATTTTTGCTGCGGGTACTAATTGAAAAACAAATAGAAATGAATTTTGCAGTTGGAGTGCATGAAGCGATTGGAAAATTTTAATTATTTATTTATTTAATCAGCGAAAATGCTGGTTGTGCTTTGCGGTATTGAGCTTATGATTTGTATAAATGCGCGAATGCAAATATACCAAGTGAAGGTCAGACCTATTTAAGTTTAACTAAACACTTTGTTGAAAACTAAAATAACTGGTTTACTTTGGCAACTTTACAAAGGAATAATTTTTCAAAGAATAGTAATTATGCAGTAATTCTGGAGGTTCGGAAGACCATCTTCCGTTATATTTGAAAACCTTACCCACACAATTACTAACAGTTCCAAGTCTGAAATCCGTATCGCCCATACAGGCCCCTATACCGATACTGACTTCAATCAAATTTATTCTAATTATTAAATAAATAACAAAATATGTCTGTGCAATAAATTAGATATATCAGGAAGTTTATTGTGGTTTATTTATATGGCTAGACATTTGGCACGGGATTATTTTGACGAGACTCCAAACACTTCACTCGCCGAAATTTAAATTAATTACGGTCAGAAAAGTCAACATCATCTCTTAAACGAGTAAAGAAGTCTGAAGTCGGGTTAGACAAACTTCGAAATACCCTTTACCTATTCTTGTGCGTGCGAGTTCAACAATTGGGAAGTTTTCTTCATAAATCATCATTAGGAGCATATTCACGGTAATTTTTGGTAGGGTACTTTCAAATGACTATATTGACCCCAATTCTTGTATATGGCTTTATAGGGTCCATATACGTACTAATATATAATTTCGTCCAAAAATATTGTATAGGTCGTAAGTTATAATAATATGCCAATAGTGGGCGTGGCTGTAGAAATAACACGCCTATTTTTTGTGTGCTGTTTAATGTTAGTACACGCAACATTCCTGTGAAATTTCCTTCATAAATCTTTAATAGGAACACAGTAATGATTTTTGGCTTACTGCGGGCGTGGCAGTTCTATTATGATCTCCATATTCTGTATACACACTATTATGGACCCCTTTTAATTTCTGCAAATTTTTATTCCGCTGGCATCAATACGAGCATAGGTAGGCTAATTTTAATTTTAGACCCGAAAGTTCCCTATATCAAAAGTGGGCGTGTCTTTTCTCTGCTTAGCCCCATTTGCTACAGATAGCTTTGTAATGTCCACATGTTCCTTCCCGTAAAATTTCGTCCGTAAATTTCTACCAGATCTTAAGTTATTAATATTTGATAATAGTGGGCGTGGCAGTTAATATATACCGCCCACTTTTTGCACATTATTTAGGGGAACCCACATCTCTATAACTGCCAAATAACGTTACGATTCCATCAATTGGACCGAAGTTATAGTAATTTTAAAAAAGTTGAAAAAAGTTCCTTATGTGGGAGGTAGGCGTGGTCTTTGTCCAACTCGGCCCATATAGGAATCTGGTTCTGTGTATTTGTCCAGACTATTCTTTTGCAAAATTTCATTAAGATAGCTCTAACGGTGTAGGAAAAAAGTGGCCACAGAAGGACAGACAGACAAGACAGATAGACGGACAGACAGACAGACGGACGGACAAATTAAAAATAGCTTAGAAAGTGATTCTGATCATATCTGTATATACACTACACCTACCACGCCTCCTTCTTGAAATTGCAACCCCTCTCAAAAGTACAGAATTAGTATACCCTATTTACCTTTTTTAAAGGTAAAAGGGTATTAACACGGAACATTGTCCAATTGTGTACAAATCTATAGAGCGTGTTGCGATCAATACGCGAGACACATTAAAAGGATTATAAATAGGGTAACCTTTTTTAAAGGTAAAGGGTATAAAAACCGGTATCCAAACGCTGTTTTTCAAGCACTAAATCATTACATATGATAAACTGGCCATGGTGTCCACGCTGTAGTTTCTGGATTGACTTGATCTTATATGGAAATAGGTAAAATCATTTGAAAAACACCCTATTAAATTAAATTAAATTCTGCACATGGTTACTGCAGAATTTGTTATTGATGTAGTACAATAAAGTAATTTATTTATGTTGAGTGGTAGTGAAATGATCCAAATTATTAAATAGCTTAGTTTATTAATAACAATCCTTTTTTTGCATACTATAACAAATTATTTCGGTGTAATGCGACTTTACCTTTTTTGAATGTTTTCGTTTAACTTCGAAATTAAATATACTGTTTAACTATATTAAAAGAATATTATTTATTAATTAATTAATATTATTTATTCATATAATTATAACAAACAAACTGATCCACAAAAATAGATTTAGCAGATATAAGCTCTGTTATTTATTTAAAAAAAAATCTGTTCAGCCATATTTACTCTGAAGATGGTTTTTTCCTACATGATATAATTAGGAATGACGAAAATTGATAATAACTCTATATACTATTTACTCTGGTTTATTGCAACTTTCCATTAATAAATACAAACTGTATAATGTTAATGAAAATTCCTATAATTGTGAACGCTCTGTTGTGGTTGACAAATGGAAGAAAAAGTAAGTAAATAAATGTCCTTTACATTATCTGAACTCTTGATATGGAAAATTATTATTCGAAGAATCAGTTGCAGTTTCAACATTTTTTAAAATATTGCGCTTTTATAACAGTTGGGGTATTTGTCTGCCGATAGCACAAAAACTTAAAAAATGTATCGTTTTCATAGTTTATAACCACATTTTATAGAGTTTATCTTTAAAGTCATGGCTTCTTCCATTTACCGTTTTTACAGATGCCGTACTACGTGATGTAAATGATAATAAAATTTACCCCAAAGAATTTCTAAATGGACTTTCTTTTTACTGAAATATTTAGAATCCCTTATTTAGATTTTAGATACAAATTTCGATAACTTTTAATCTAAGTAATCTACCGACATCAGTTATATCACATCATAATTACTATAGTCCTGCCTTTAAAATGTGTGGCTATAAAAATTGACCTGCTTGAAGTAATTGTCTTAAATGTTCATCACATCAGATTATATTTAAATCATTTAAAGAAATTAAATTTGTTTGTGATTTGCACATATTAAGCCCAAGTTTGAATAGTTTTCAGAAATTCGGACATGTTTCAATTAAAGCAGAAAAACGCCAAAGCATAGCATCCTTTGCTTCATAAATATATAGTTTAAAATGGTATTAAAATAATAAAATTTTCAGTTCTATAAAAATATTTATGGAATGAAAATTATAGAGGAAGACTAATTAGGAAGATTCATTTATTCTATACCTGTGTTTTTATTCTCACATTATTTAAATCACACAGCTAAAAATCACGTATATCATTGTTGTTTTAATTATATACGACATTTAAAATTATTAATTAAAAATATATTTTATTTAAAATCAAAATTTACAATGACAATGAATAGGAACAATTTCGCTCTGATGAACAAGTACAGAAGCAAATAATAAAAAACAATAAGAACACACATCTTATCATTTATTTCCTGACATGCCTTAGAGTACTTGAAGCTAATTCCCGAACATATCCTTTTAAATTTAATTACGGCAGCATATTCTCTTTGAAATAAAAATGAAACAAAAATGTTTCAATTGCTTATAATCCGCTCTCCAACTGAAACATCAAAGCGCTTTTCCACTTCATTCTAGCGGCACTGCTCGTCAATAAATTGTTGGCTATTCTTTTGAACATAATCAGCTTAACTGCATTCAAATGGCGCATTCCCAATATATTTAAAACACGTGTCCTGGTCAGCCCCAATGGTAAAGCGGGCTTCACTGTGTATATGAAACGCACGAACGTGCATCAGAAATGACTGATAAAAGAACGGCAAAGGAGAGAATAATGTCACTCAAAAGCTTGTAATCCCATGCACTTACCCAAGGATGTACACACGAGTGGAAAGGAGTGGTGGATGCCCCTCAGATTCACTCATAATAAAATCGGGCAAATTGATTTGATTTCTCGGCCATTCAAAAGACAAACGAGAAAACCGGGCGTAGGTAGGACGAAACTTAAATGGCGATATTGTTTAAACACGCCTTCATTATCACGATAATGATTGCATTATAGATAAACACGATCACTTTCACTTAATTTAACTATTACTAGAAACTACAACTTTGACGATTAAATTAATGCAATTGGTGATTTGTAGAAGAGGAAGACAGTAGTAAGGAAATGGCAAGGAAAACCAATAAGATAGGAAAAATATCCCTCATCACATCTAAACAGAAGTGTACAAATTATAATTAGAGAACATAATTCGAATTTTCATCTAAAATTTTTTATCGCTTTAGCTTTATTCAAAACTTACCGTCATCCAATGAGTCAGCTATCTTAGTAATTGAGACAAAAGAATCAAGAACTGATGTCGGTCAATATCTTCCCCTAGATTTTACTTTAATAGTTTTCGGAGACGAAAATTATTGTATTTTTTTATTGTCACTCAAAATGAGCAATAAAAAACTTGTATGGAATAACTCAATAATAGAAGAATAGATTAAAATTCAGGTCAGCCCAGTTAAAATGTGTATGTTTCAATAGAGAAGGATGAGGGAACAAAGAAAAATTTGATTAGGTTACTTAAACTTGATTTAAATTCTATAGGATATTATCTCAAGGCACTTGCGACAATTAGAAGAGCACAAATGAGAAATGTGAATTTCAAACAAAACTTTTGGAACAATGCAGTAGCCACGGTAGATTTCAAACATTCACTCATTGACATAGTTATTATGTATAATTAAGCTGAAACCTCACAGCTGGAAAAAAACCTTTTTCAAAAACTGGTGAAAATTGTGGAACAGTTATTATCAGTCAAACACACTAGACTAGAAAAACCCAATACTATTTTAGGATATACAGGCATTTTATCGATTTGTCGAGTTGGTCGATCTGGACGCTAAATCGATACCAATTATTTTTAATTTAATGGAAATCTTCTGCGGGAATTATAAACAGTAGCAATTTTTTTAATTATAGCGAATCTTTCAAGAGTTATAAAAAGGTGTTTGAAACATTTCTTCTGACTCCGCTTACCAACGTGACTATAGAAATATTCAAAAATCTACTCAGTTTATGAATTCACTGATTAACACATAAAATAATTTTTTTATTTTACATTAAGCATTCATTAAACATAGCATCCTAATATTAGAGATGACTAATCAGCAAGAAACACCTAAAAAATCTGAATCTTATAAAAATAATTAAAAAATCCCCTCTGAATGATATCCTGCGTGCGCACCTGGTATCCTGGAGATAAAAATTAAATGAATTCACAATGAAATGTGTGGAAAAGGGTTGCCAGTGTGAGCTTAAAAAAGTTTGTTCTTTGTGTAATTAACGCACGCATCCATACCTTTAACTTTGAGCAAGGCTTGTGTGAGTTTGCATATTCTTGTGCGTGGGTTTGGGCCTGCATTTGAAATTGAATCAAAGCATTCAGGTGCGCATTGAGTTCTTAACGGTTTTTGTGCACACTTCCGCAGCTTGTGTGAAACCTCCACACATTGCTCGTGTGTTTATATGGTTCAGAGCCGCAGTTAGAAAATTACTAAGGGGACGGATTTTTCCTCAAAGCTTAACATAATGAAAGCACATACGAGGATATAACTACAAACAGAGGTTTTTAGGTTTTTAGCCGGTCCCATGAAATTCTTCTTATTGCACAATCAAGGGTGTCCACAAAAACTTGTTCATTAAAAAGCCGAACAAATTTAATTGGTTTAACAATTAGACCATTAAATATTTGGATAACAAAGGGAATAACTTTATCCCTTATATGTCTTTTTCTGTATAAGTTGTTTTAATAAAATCGTATCTAAGTTATACTATCCATAATATATCATAAATATGTAATATAAGCAATGGTTCTTCACTCTAAAATAAATGAATGCAGATTATCAGGAAAACGAACTTATTTGCCTATTGGGTCTTGGGATATAATTCTGGTATAAAATATATATGTATTTCTTCTCCACAGTTTTCCTTATGCATTTTGTAAATTTGCACAAATATGTACTTCAAGAGAATTGAATGCATGGAAACGATGCTGTATATAGGGATGGTTCTTGATTATTTTTTATGTGTGAGGTAGTTTCCACCCTTAAATCCCCCTTTGGTTACGGGCATGGGTGTGTAATTTTTGGGAATTTTTTGACCAACTTTTTTGCGATCTGTTTACGTACACAGTCTTTCATATGTACTCTTTTTCAATTGTATTTCAATTTTTGCTGCGCTTTTGAAATTTTTGTGTGCCCTCTGCACTCGGAAGCGTTTGTAACAGACAAGCCACAAAATTCGCTTTGATTGTTGCAAAAATTTTTCATTTTTTCTTCTCCTTTTTGTGTTATCAATATTCTTGATTACAAACATTCATGCAGAAAGTAAAATCTTATTTAACCCTATACGCAATTGGCATTGCAATTGTGCGCCAGCATATTTCCCGCCTGAATTGTTTCCCTTTTTCACTGGTTTTTGTTTTTGCCATGTTTTGCGGTCTTTTGTGCAATTGACGTGATGATAATTACCAATTTCCAGTGTGCATGTGTGTAAGTGCAGATATATGCGGAAGAGTGTTTGTGTGCTATGTGTAGTCAGTGCCGCAGTGCTCATGTTGGAATCCAAGCCCCTTCCTTTCCACATTTAATCGTATTTGTTCTCTTGTGTGTGGGGAAATTAGGCAGTTTGTGGTCTCTGTCGTTCCTAGAGTTAAATATAGATTTTCCAAATCTGTTTCTTTTCAAGTATATTGAATATACTTGAAAATATTAATAAGAACTAAGAAATCCTTGGTTACAGGTAAGCAATGTGTAATTCGCTGAAATTAGCTGCACGGAATCGTATAAAGATAATAAAAAAAATCCATGCAAATAACTGGTAAGGATATTGTGAAACACCGAAGCATATAACAATTAGACGCACGGTTATAATATCAATATAAATATAGCTTACTAGAATATTTTAATTTGGAACCTTGGAACGCCTACTCTTTGGAATTTTCAAAAAATATTTTGTAGGGAACAGTGTTTCTAAAAAGCATGAACATAATTGAATAATTTCTTCTATTATGAACTGTTTTTCCCTTAACTGATTTAATCCCACTTTCTATTGTTATTGTTTATGTTCTTATACTTTTATAATATGTATATATAATGTGTATACATTATATCCTTTTACATACAACTCTCTCAAGCCACTTATACATAAAAATTAGTATAAGTAAGTATGCTGATTCACAATACTATAAGTACTTGTAAGAAGAGTAGATAAATTTACAAGTAGATGGATAGCAGATGGAATCAACACACACAAAACAGCAAAATGAATGTTTCAATTCTCGAATAATATAAAATGCTGAATATTTCAAAAAATCATATAGTTCATAACACGGTGCGACAAAAAAAATTCCCGGAAGTGATACTATTTTTCTGATAGGTATTATTGAGTACAACAAGAATCTGTATTTGAAATTTGCCAGTCACATAAGAATTTTGACATAGGTTAAAAAACCGGTTTTTCGTACCTCTATGCACTTATAAGCCAGTAACTTACTTGCTTATTAACCCATTTTCAGTTTCTCAACGGATTTGAAAAGAAGAAACTAGTACCTTTAGAATGGTGTATATATTGTTATGGTTGGCTTAAAAGCTCTTTGTGTATTTCTGCACCAAACACATTTTTTCCCCACTTTTTTAGATATTTTTCAACTTTGGCGATATTTTTACGCATTATTTTATAAAGGAACCGTAAAATTTTTTAATTTATTCAAAAAATATATTTCTGTGTGAGTAAAACGCAAATTTGTTTAAAAAAATCCATTATAATTTATCACTGAAAAAAAATCATAGTATTATTACTACGAATGTGAAAAATTTCCTGATCTATACCTTTTTTGGAATGTTCAAGATAGCATTGAAGATGCTATTCTTTAAAAATCAAAAAGTAAATAGTATGTTACAAAAAAGTCCTTCCCTAATTTATCTCAATGTATAATGACAACATTACTACAGTAATAATATACATAGAACTAAAAATACTAGAAAGAGCACTATCCCTAAAGTTATATTCTGATGATGCAATGAATATCTTTTAAAAATACAGAAAGATTTCTCATATCCTCGTTTAGGGCCAAGGTAATTGAGAATTAAAAGATATTAGCAATTCAGTAATAAATAATGTACATTGTTGTCTAAAAGGAAAGATTGATTAGTATGTAACATATTTTATTTGGATAATGAAGAGTTGGGAAAACAGTTGTCTGAACAGATTAACTCATCAGCTTAACTAGCTTCAATTTTTATCTTTGCAGCTTGACAATGGCGACTGACTTGAGCGAATATATCGCATCATATTTTATTAATTTCGGCTGCCTCTGAGATCAAACCGCACATTCCAGGTTTAAGGATTTTTCTGCGATGAAGATAGCTTCATCATTAGTTTTGTATTATAACAGATATAACAGCATCAGCAATACTGTTTCACTAATGTCATGAAGAAGAGAGAGAATGAAATAGCAACGGTAATTATTTTTATGTAACATCCATAATTTGAATTAAATATTTATTAATGTTTCCTGAAATGACTACGAGTACTTCGTCACAAAAAAAAAATCGAAATAGTTTCCAATAACTCGAATTTTAATTGCTTTGGATGATATGCTTTGCAATGGACCAAAATTGTACTTTGGATTTGCTGACTTTGCCTGGAACCCCATCACCTACCCTGAAATCACAGCATGTTGGGGTTAATGATGGTGCTTCAGAGCTGCAGTTGACTTATTCTATAGAAAAAATATTTACCTATTATGAAGTTTAATTAAATAAAATTCAACAAAATTTGGTACAGTTGTTGAATAGATCCCATCATCTTATAAATAAAAATAAATGTTCTATAATTCCACTAGAATTCATCAAAGCCATCGTCCAGGTCACCGGGCACTGAAATTCACTTCTTAATTTTTTCGTAGAAAACCCTGTTTATTGGAGCATGAAAAAATGGCTTCAAATTTTATTTTATAACTTTTAAATTAATTATAATTTTTTCAATGTTTTTAGAGAAGGTGTATTAAGAATTTTATACGAGAAAGTACTTATTTGGATGGGCGCGATGAAAATTTTGTAGTATTGAAACTTTCTTGAGGAGTAATGAGATAAATTAATATATCTTACAAAACTCTACCTTTCAATATGTTAAATGGAAAAGTCTGCACACTTACTTGCGTACTCAACCATTCAAATACCGAAGAAACTAAATAGTTTAAAAAAAAGTTATGAAATTGCAATTCTTGGAGTGATCCTATTCTTTCATTTGGAACGAAGGCCAGCGAAGGAGATTCATGATCGATTTATTTTTGTTATAAAACTATTCGACTTTTTGTGAATAAATTCAAGATTTTGGTTGAATGCAACGCAAAAATTGTTGAAGATGCACCATGATCAGGATAAGCAAACGAGCAGTTGACAGGTGATTGACAGTGTATGAGACAATTTTTGCCACATGTATGGCAAATGAAAAGCCATACCATATTTTCCCCCAGCATCTGGCACAATTTGAATCGCAAATGATTAGGAATGTATTCTCTTGTTTTTACTGATGATGTTTTAAATCACCGAAGGATATTATAAATCAAAAGTTAACTGTATAACGACGCGAGGATGTACTTTCCGTCTATACCTTTTTGAAATTTGAATATGAAAGCGACTCCTTGGAATATTAGTTCAGGAACGATTTCCTCATCTGAAACTGTAATCAAACAGACTGGAAGAAATAGTGCAGCAGAAGTTATTCGTAGCCTTTGGTTAAATACTTTGAAACAAACTTTCCAAATACCAATACTAAAACCACTATTCTGGAGCAACGTAATAACGCCCATGACAAAAAAAATTTACATACAAGGAAAGAATCTATATTTAACCACAAAAAGTATCCAGGATATGACCTGATGCACCAATGCTCAAAGAGATTCTTGACTATGCAATCGGCTATGTAGTGAACATATTTAATGAAATAGTGCAACAAAAATTCTGAAACATAAATGATTGCATACTTTTAGGATCCCATTTAAAGTTTGAAAATAAGTGCATATCCCCAGATATGTATTTAAGCCAAGACACAATCCATGCAGATAAAAGTCTAGAACTTTATCAAAACTTCTTTCGAGATGTAGGTAATGTTCTCGAAAATTCCGTGGAGGTGCAGATAATATTCTAGAATGTTCTTGAGCCTTCTTCCAAAGTGTAAATAATATTCTAGAATGTTCTTCTTCAACATTAGAGAGGTGTATAAGATACCAGCAATTCAATGTCGAGACACAGTTGAAAAGAAACCGCAGCAGTATGTACATCGGGCATTTTACTCGAAGCAGCAACACTTTTAATTGTGATTGAGAAGTAGTAAAGTGATTAATGAATTATTAAAGAAAGTACAAACTGTAATAAAGCAAACTTTAACTCTAATATTAAGTGTGTAAATAGCAATAATTAAATAAAGTTAGTTATTTTAATTTAGCCAGCGATTGTTTGATTAATACATAATCTAGTGGTACGAGTCCGGGTACTGAGAGTTCACAGAATAAGTGGGCAATTTCGTAACAATTGGTGTCAGAAGTTAGATGGTATATCTGTAATAAAGAATGATTAAATTTGAAAAACTGAGATTGGAGCAGCTCAAGAAGGAGCTTGAGCGCTTAAACTTGCAAAAATAAGGGCTTAAAACGGAGCTGCAGGTGCGATTAAGAAGCGCTTTAGAGGAGCAGGGTATAGACGTCGATGAGTGTGAATTCCAATTTGAAGAGCAAACGACATCTCGAGAGGAAGAAATACCGCAGGAAACTAACACGGGTAACTTTGACATGAGTGCACTCATCGGGGTAATACAGATGCAGCTACAAAAAAATGCTGAGTCTGTCGAAAAGAGTGTTGAATCCGTCGAAAACAGTGTTGCATCCGTCAACGGCAACTGTATATGAATCACCGGCACCATAGTGACACGAAAAATCACTATCGGCACCACAACAGTGATGCACGAGTTTGTAGTTGCGGATATTGTGGACGAATTAATCTTAGGTGTGGATTTTAAATACCGAAATACCGTTATCCGTTGGTGAGGATAAGTATGGAGGTATCCGACAAGCTATTGTATCGCAGCGGACAAAAATTCCACCACAGTCAGAGGCAGTTATATGGGCCAAAATGGACAGAGATGTCGAGAAGAACAAGTTATGGGTAGTGGAGACTGATGAAAATGTATACTAGACGACATAATAAGAACACCAGAGCAGAATAGTGCCAGTAAGAGTGGTCAATCTTGCACATACCGCTAGAACTATAGAGAAAGGACAAGTAATTGGAAATTGCCAGGAAGTTTCGACAACTGTAAACGGTGAGAGCCACCCACGAGACACGAAAATGAAGATACCAGCTGATAAAAAGGTACTCGACGTTTTGACGAAAGAATGGAGTAAAGACTTATCCACAGAGCAGAGGAAGACTGCCAGCCAAGTTTTGGCAAGATATTGGTCAGTATTTGCTGAAAAGGGTAAAAACGAAGGCAGAACAAAGATGGTGAAACACACAATCAACACTGGTGATGCCAAACCTATTCGTCAAGTGTCAAGAAGAATACCTCTGGCGAAGAGAGAAGAGGTGAATGTGTTACTGAAGTAAGTGCAGCAGAACAACGTCATTGAGCCATCAGCAAGCCCCTGGAGCTCTCCAGTGGTATTAGTCAAGAAGCAAGATGGCACCACACGTTTATGTGTAGATTATCGGAAACTTAATGATGTAACGAAGAAAGATAGTTATCCATTACCTCGCATCGATGGTACCTTGGACACACTTTCTGGTTCAAACTGGTTCTCCACGTTGGATTTAAAAAGCGGATATTGGCAAGTGGCAGTTGACGAACAAGACAAGGAAAAGACAGCCTTCAGTGCCGGTGATGGACGATGGCAATTTTTGGTGATGCCACTTCAACGCCTAATGCAACATGTGCTAAAGGGTCTGCACTGGAAAACGTGTCTGGTGTACCTAGACGACATCATCGTTATGGGAAAGGACTTCTAGGACTACTTGAAACATTTAGAAGAAGTCTTGATGCCATAAAGAGCTTCAGAGTTGAAGCTGAGCGCAAAGAAATGTTCATTCTTCACGAGAGAAGTTCTTCAAGAAAGAAATCAAGTACTTTAGTCACTCCTGAAGGAGTACATGCAGACCCAGATAATAAAGAATCTGTAAGGGATTGCCCGAGACCGACTAGTTTGCATCAACTGCGCAGTTTCTTGTGTTTTTGCACCTATTACAGACGCTTTGTTCCAAAATTTCGTAGATGTGGCTGGTAATCCGCATGAAATAACGAAGAAGAATTACCCTTTCGAGTGGAAAAGCGAGCAGGAGAAGGCATTCAACATACTGAAAGAGCTGTTGTGAACAGTTCCAAATACAATTCCTGGCGAAAAAAGTTTTTTGGACACAGATGTAAGTAGTTTCTGGATTGGAGGTGCCCTGTCGCAAGTTATTTACGGACATGAAAGAGTAATAGCCTACTTCAGCAAGATCTTATCAAAGCCTGAGCAAAATTACGGTGTAACACGGAGAGATCTTTTGGTGGTTATGCAGTGCGTGAAGCATTGTCATATCAAGCACTGTTGTACAGCTGAAGCGAAAGAAGGAGAGATGCCTGCATAATGGCTGTTTTACCAGTCGAAGAATGGATAGCGGAGAAAATGAAAGGAGAGCAACGAAATTACCTAGAAAGGCAAAAATCCTGTCAAGCAATCGAAAAGGAAAACGACCAGAATGGAATGAAATCTCGACTAAAAATCCCGTAACTAAAGCATATTGAGCTCAATGGAATAGCTTAAAGTTGCAAGATGGATGCTTAATCCGCCTATGGGAGAGCGAAGATGGAAAAACTACCAAGAACTTGATTGCAGTTCCCAAGGCGAGAATAAGCGAATTTCCCAAGAAATACCATAGTGGGCTTATTTATTTATTTTATTTATCTCTACAAATTGATCTTAGGACATTAAGGTAATAACGTTTTTAAGCTGTCCTAACGACATGAAGTATATATATATTTTCAATAATTAACTTAACTGGAACAATTCATTCCAAGGTAAAATGAAATATAAATTATAAAAGAAATTGATTTACACAAATAAAATTATAAAGTTTTAAAATTATAAAATTATATAAGTGGATGATTTAAACAATTAAAATTAAATATTGTTAAACGCACTCTCCGTAAAAAATATAACAACAAAACAATAAACAATAAGATAAATACAGATGACAATTTATGAACAAAGCAATACAGATTGCCCAGAAATTCACCGCGCCCGAAAGTAGCCCTCAAGTTCATTCCTGAACTGTACAGTGTTGCCAATACTTCGCAGCCGTACAGGAAGTGAGTTCCAGAGTCTTACTGCATACACGAAAAACTGACGATCAGACATAAGAGACGAGTTGGTTGCACGGGACAAGTTGGTTACAACGACAGGATCGTGTGAACCTGAGACATCTAAACAAATATGGAGTTTCCCGTGTGTAAATAATCTTGTGAAGAAAGATGATAGTCTTAGACTCCAAGAGTTGATCGAATGTGATCCCACCTTGTTATATTATTAAATAGGACATTAAGCTTTCGTTTGCTAGCTGCATCACAATTCGCAAAAATTTCACAACCATACAGCAATGTTGGGAGAAGGTAGGCCTTAGCCAACAGCATTCTGATTCCTTGTAGGGTGCAATATTGCTTTGACCACAGTGAACGCAGCATACCGTAAACTTTGCCAACCGTGGCAGCAACGTGGTTACTCCATGTTAGAGTGCCATCAAATATAACTCCCAGGTTTTTAGCCGCGTTTACACATTCAATCACAGACCCATTCATTATAATACAGGGTAGTATTGTGGTATCAAAGTGTTTCTTGTAAGTCACTATTTGACTTAGCAGGATTAAGGCAAAGCCCATTTTTCTTTGCCCAGTTATAAACATTAAATAAGTCCTTATTAATTTGAGTGACACAATTAATAATTTCGTCCCTTTTACAGCTTAGGTAAAGTTGGACGTCATCAGCACACAGATGAATATCACAATCATGCAATGCAGTCGGTAGATCATTTATATATATACAAAAAAGAAGAGGCCCCAATATGGACCCCTGAGGTACACCTCGCACTACCGACAAGAAATCCGATGCCTCATCATCACACTGACTGGGTTGGTAAACCGCTTGGGTTCTATCTGTAAGGTATGATTCTATCAATTTCACTGCGCCGGATGAGAAATTGTACATTCTCAGAAGCTTCGTACATAAAATATTGTGGTCAACACAGTCAAATGCCTTTGAATGGTCCAATAATACCAAGAAAGACACCCTATTTAAGTCAAGTGATGCGCGAATACTCTCCACTACATCAGTCAGAGCCGTTATGCAGCTCCTCCTTGGCATGAACCTAGACTGTCGTTCCGTTATAATGTTATTCTCTTTTAAATATTTTTTTAATTGTTTCGCCATTACTAGTTCAAATACCTTGGACAGGTATGGTAAAATTGCTATTGGTCTATAATCGTTATCAGACTTTGGGGTTGGAATAATTTTCCCTAACTTCCAACAATTAGGGAAAGTTGATGTCGTTATAACAGTATTAAAAATATGAGTTATGACTGGCAGCAGCTTAGGAAGTACGGCCTTAACAAAGACAGGGGGAATCTCATCAGTACCACAAGCATTTGACTTTATACCCAGAAAGCACTCCAATACATCTGACTCGTCAACACCACAAAACCCAAACATAATATCAGAGGACACAGAACTACAACAGTTTGCATAAGCATTCTTTTGCACTGCTTCAATTGGAAGATTGACAAATTTCCTATTTAAATCATTTAGGTCCATGTTAATGTTCCCAAAAGTAGCAATATTCCCTATACCTATGCTGCGAATATGTCTCCATGTTTGTTTACTGGTTACTGCACAGCTAAATGTTTTTCCGAAGTGGGAGTATTTAGCGGCTTTGACATCTTTAGTAACCTGCCTTCTAAGATTTCTGTAACTTTCATATAGAAGAGGTAGCTTATATCGCTTCCATCGTCTATATGCAGTGTCACGTATGTTAATTCTTGATTTTATTAGTAAACCAAGGCTGATCTTTATGCTCAACGGTGCGCACTTTCTTTGGGACAAACTCATCAAAAAGACATTTAATATTAGATTGTAGATATTCCACTTTGTCATTTACTGAGGGCATAAAATATATCAAGTTCCATTGTACAGTGTCAAGTTTAGAACACAAATGTTGGTAGTCACTATTTTTAAAATCTCGGTATCTCAAAACTTTGGTTGTCATATTAAGTGTAAAATGAAGCGTCAGAAAAATATGGTCATGTTTTCAAAAACAGGGAGTAGGGAGTTGTTCGAAAATTTTAATCGTTCTCAAATCATCAATAAAATACACGTCCAACACCGAACTGTTTGTCCCCGTAAAATGTGTCGGTGATGTTGTATTAGCGGAAACCAAGCCCAATGCCAACATTTCCGTGACCAGTCCGCTCTCAACTAGAATATTGCTATTGAAGTCTCCTGCAATAACAATACTTTGAAAGTCCAAAGAAATTGCCCGAATGTGATATATCAGTGATTGTATGTCAATTGTACGATTAGGTCTGTAGACACAGCCCACAAGAAGTCTTTCAACTCCATTGTCAACACTTAAAAACAAATACTCAATCTGACCTTCAGAAACTGATTTGCTATGGACTTTGCACGCAATACCATCCCTCACAAAAATTGCCACCCCGCCGGCATGAGTCACTCTATCCACACGAAACAATCTGTATCCATTCACACCAAATAAACTTTGCATTGATGGAATGAACCATGTTTCAGACACACAAACAAAATCAACGCCAGAACCCTCAAATAGATATTTGAACTCATCCATCTTATTCATTAAGCTTTGTGCATTTATATGGCAAATTTTCATTCCCATTTGTAATCTACCAAGAATACGAATAAGGTTATAATTACTATCTCTGGAACCCACTGATAGGTTAATTAGACCATTCGGAACAACTGTAGCTACGATGAGTTAGCAATGAGAGTATACGATCATATACTCTCCTTAATATTAATTTGGCAACACATACAGTTTGGTTACGATCTGAACTTAAGAGCAACCCGCAAGAGCATTTTAAAAGGTACAATAAATTCTGCACAACTGTGAACAATAATAACTTACTTAAGTATACATACTCATATATGGTATCCACAACAAAAAATATAAAAAAGTGTAATATTATAATATAAAAACAGTAATTTAAAATCAAATGATTGAATATAGGCTTAGCTGCGGACATTTGGGAATAACTAAAACAGTCAAGAAAATTAAAACACGGTTTTATTGGGTTGGTTCCCAGTAATTAGTAGTTGATTGGATTAGTGCTTGTGAAAAGAATACAGCTACCAAGGGGCCGAGCCGTCGCAGTCAGGCATTTATACAATGTGGGAGCGCTATTTGCGGGTATTGCAATGGACATAGCAGGTCCCTTTCCAATTAGTGATTCCGGCAACAAATATGTTCTCGTCGTAATCGACTATTTTAGTAAATGGCCAGAAGTATACCCAATCCCCGATAAACAAGCTAAGACCATTGCAGATGCATTTATCAATAATTGGGACTGCAGATTCGGAGGTTCCCTTGAATTGCAGTCGGATCAAAACAGGAATTTCGAGTCAGCGATATTCAGGGAAATGAGCGAATTGTTGAGCATACACAGAACTCCGACAACCCCTTTACTCCCGCAATCCGATGGAATGGTGGAAAGATTTAATCTTTCGCTTGAGGAACATCTGAGGAAAGTCGTGGAGAGAAATCAGAAAGATTGGGCGCAGCACATACACCTGTTCCTAATGGCATACTGATCGGCAATTCACGATACATCTAAGGCTATTTTGGTTGTGATATAAGATACCAGCTAAGACTATTTACGGTAGTGATATAAGATTACCTGCAGATCTGAAATTCGATGCCTATTCATCTACGGAACTTTCATGTAGCAGTTATGTAGCTGAAAAACAAAAGCAGTTGAATGAAATTCATGGAAACATCAGAAGGCGCACACAACGGATGATTGATAAAATGAAAGCCAGATATGATGTACGAGCAAACTCCAAGGGATTTCAGGAAGGGCAGCTAGCTATGCTTCATAATCCGCAAAGGAAAGAGGAATTATCCCCAAAACTAAAAACGCACTGGGAAGGTCCTTACAAGGTGATAAAACGGATGAGCGATGTTGTATACCACATCCAGTGTGCGAGAAATGTCAAGAGCAAAATGAGAGTCGTTCATCTCGAAAGGCTATTTCCTTATAAATGATGCAGTACTATCCAGAAGCGGAGGGCAGTAAAACATAAATGGTTACGTACTTTATGATTCCTTTGAAAGTTTGTGTTGCGATTCTGATGGATTTTTAAAACATTATAGTATTTAATTAGTGTTTCGATCATCACAGATCGTACTACAAATATTTTCGTTGTATTTTTAATTTCATTTCGATTGCTTAGATTGGGCGCCGATCTGCACTTGCAGAAACTCCAGAACAGACTAAATACGGCACAAAGAGAGCAGCTGCCGCTGCTTCGTAGCCCCGTGCCAAAATAGACCAACAGTTAAAGATGGCTTCCGCACAAATACGGTATGCAACTGCCTCGACTGTTCTCTCGCTCTCCACCGTATATCACCGGCTTTCGCACCGCACCGAATGATGGAACGCAGATATAGGCCGACAACATGGCACCCCAGGTACCAGGCGGAAGCCATCTGAACATTAGGATTGAGAATAAGTGCAACACCCTAGATATGTATTTAAGCCAATACACAATCCATGCAGATAAAAGTCTAGAACCTTCTCAAATCCTCCTTCGAAGTGTAGATAATGTTCTCGAAAATTCCTTCGAGGTGCAGATAATGTTCTAGAATGTTCTTCTTCAACATAAGAGAGGTTTATAAGCTATCAGCAATTCAGAGTCGACACAGTTAAAAATCAATCGTAACAGTGGGTACACCGTGCAATAACTTTTGTAATTGTAATTGAGAAGTAGTAAAGTGATTAATGAATTATTAAGTAAGGTGCAAATTGTAATAAAGTAAATTTTAAGCGTAATATTTAGTATGTATATTGCAATAATTAAATAAAGTTAATTATTTTAATTTAACCAGCTATTGTTTGATTACTACAGAATCCAGTGGTACGAATCAGAGTATTGAGTGTTAGAATAAATTGTCAGGAGGGCAATTTCGTAACAATACTTTACCTGACCACCAGTATGGATTTCGCCGACAACACTCTAGCATGCAGCAGGTACATAGAGATACCAACAAAATCTTGTCAAACCTGGATGAAAATAGATCCTTCATAGCCGTTTACCTTAATATAGCAACTACTTTTCACAGTGTCTGGCATATAGGACTACTTGCCAAATTAAAACAATTGCTCCAACATAATTTTACTTGACGTTTGAAAGCTGCCTAACCTGAGTTTTCTATGTCCAATTTGTTGATGCTTGCTCACAATTACACATATCAACTGCTGGCGTCTCTCAAGTCAGCTTACTAGGACCAATATTTTTTCTCATGGTCACATCTGACATTGCCAAGCCAAATGACATCGCCACTACAATGTCAGTCTTAACTCATATAATTGTATTGTAAAAGCGACAATCCTCCACATGAAACTTTATATAAATTAATGGATTGTTTCCTCTATTGGGTTATTCAACTAAACGAGGAATATAAATAATATACACAACAAAGAGAAATTAAACACCGATACAACTAAAAATTAACAACAAATTAATATATATGGAAAACCAAACTAAGTACCGTGGAATGTATATAGGCAACAAAGTGTCATGGAAGCACCCTATAGAGCGAGCAAATGAAAATTATATTTCGCAATTATACTGGCTCCTAGGGAAAAACTCGAAAATACTAATAATATATAAATTAATTTTAAAACAAATATTAGGCAGCAAAACGACTGTGGAAATTATTCAAAGGTTTCAAAACAAATTATATTTATATATTTGAGACAATTATATATGCCCCATGGTATGTACCTAACGATGCCATACTTAGTGATATAAAAATTCCTCTGGTTAGAGAGGAGATACGAATTACTAGTAATAAATATAATAATCTCCTCTTACACACTAATTATGAACGAAATCAAATAGTTGAAAAGAAAAACACCACCTGACGACAGTTAAAGTAAACCACTCCATCAGACTTATAAACCAGATTTTAAAACTAACTTTATTTATATGTACTATACATGCTACAAATATGTATAGATTTTGATTTCAAATTGGAAATTAATAAGCATAACAAAGATGGCTTAAGAAACTGTAAAAATTACATTAGTACTAAATGTTGTTCAATGCAATCAGCAATGTGCCGTTAGGAGGCTCAGAAAAAGATGTGAAATCTTTACTAATAAATTGAAGAGATTTTTGTACTGAAAAACAGGAATATTTAGATAACGGCTAATTTTCATAAGCAGATGATGCAACAATATCGTTTGGATTAGCCTTGGTCATTTTTGAGAGAATGGGGAAGATTATGGATAAATTATCTTTATACCATTCTTTTTTTTTTGTCTAGGGACCGTCGGTTCCCTCGACAGAGAGGGGCCCGGGTCCATGTTTCCCTTTATTTATAGTTGTACACTATGCACATGTGTTGAGAGTATATATTGTGTATTGTGTAAAGTATGGACCGTAACAACGAGAATGTGGAGTAAATTGCGGAACCGCAAAAAGTAAAAAAACTCAGAGAGAAACGAACACGTTTACGTCAGGCCGTCTCTAGTGTTAGTCGGAGACTATGAAATTAAATATAATATCTTTCGATAACCCACGATCCAGCCTATGTTATTTTTATATTTCTACTACATATATAATAAAAGAAAAGTTTAATTACACCATGTCTGATTCCATTGTTCTTCACATATGAGAGGTATTATAAATGCACGGACCATGATCAGGAATATCTACAACAGCAATCGTTCCATAAATAGTACCATATGTAAAATGTTGTTAGTTTTGGGTTATTTGAATGACCTTTATAAACAATGAGTCACCGGTCTTAAAGTCAAAAGTCAAGTTATTGTGTTTGTTGCATCATATTTATACATAATCAGTGTCCCAAAGTTTATGGAATTCATGGAAATCACTCTAGAAATGTACATAGTCATACATCTTAAGCTAGGCAAAATAAAGAAATATAGAACAAATCTTTTCCACAAAGCTAATTTTGTTGTTTACTCGAATATCAAAGGCACAACGGAACTACAAAGAAAAACTAAAAAAGTCCAAGAAAATATTTAACTTGAGGATGCATAAACCGTAAAATGGATTAAATTTCGTTTAAAATGTAAATTGAAAAATGACAACACTGCAACGAAAGAAAAATGAAAAAGTTAGCAAACACCTCATCAAAACATCAAAGAAAATCAATTTTTTATTTGCAGCACATGGAACAAGGCAAACAAATCTTTACCGAGCAGGTAGGTATCTGAGGGGACCGTCGAAGGACCAAACCCCTCAAATTTTATACTTGTTTATACACACTTTACACTCAAAAAGCAAATACAATTTGTGTATGAAAAAAAAACAAAAATAATGAAAATCTCAGATAAAGTCAGAGTATACAAAGCACGGCAAGCATGCCGGAAAATTGAGTTAGCACTTTAAATGCGGCGGAAACAATTTGCAGCACAGAATATTGGTCTAAATGAAGCCTCTCAAAGAAAGCGCACGCATTTTGCACCTTATCAATCGCAACGTCACACAAAAAATAACACAAACCGTGCCGTTAAAGGTAGCGTAAGTTGGGGTGCCCGTGCACTTTAAAAACCCATCAAGAGTAAATAAAAATGTTGGAGTCAATAGGCACAATGCTGACACATCATCCCCCCAAAATGCAAAATCCAAATTGCCTCAGTGGTAGAATACATTGAAAGTTATGGGGAATGTTGGTGACATGATGCGACATCACCACGAATATCAACCGCCATATCATGCACCTCATTCACTGCTTTCTTAGTTGCCAATTGCGCGGAGAGAAAGTTTCCCAACAGTTTATTTTCTTAGAATTGGTTCAAATACTAAATTTAAGTAGCGAAGGTGTGCATATTTTTTAAAAGGCAGCAAAAAGCACAAACGGTGAAATTTCGCTGCGTGCATTCCCCACTTTCAGTAATTTCCCCAAAGATTATTTCACATTCTCTGTCAGGCTGCTGTACTTCGGCAACAGAAATTCGCCGAGTGGAATTTTATATATGAAGGTTTAAACCGTATCTCTCTGTTACTGATGTAATACAAATTAAAGCAGACATTTGTGATTTATGAGGATTTTCTTAGAGCTGAAATGTTTGTTCTGTGATACACGAAGGGGAGGGGTGGGTAGTATGGTCAGTGGACCCCTCCTAGCTATTTTCCATTGCGCGTCTTCGCCACTCCTAATGGCGGAGGTCTTTCATAATGGCGGCGGTGGTGTCACACACCGCAGCCCATTTCTCCGGGCATCACGGGCTCTCCACATACTCCTTGAAGTGCCACTCTAGCACTTTCATAACGTGGGCAATAGAAGAAGACATATTTGGGATCTTCTATCTCTGTACCTCCACAGTTTGCACAGTAGGGAGATTCCTCCATGTGGAATCTGTGCAGGTATGCCCGAAAACCTCTGTGGCCTGTCAGCAATTGTGTGACGTAGAAACTCACCTCAACATGGGACCTGCTTACCCATTGCTGAATGTTGGGGATCAGCCTTCTTGTCCAGCGGCCATTTGTAGAAGTATCCCACTGGGCATGCCACTCTTGAAGGGTCTTCCGCTTTCCAATTTCCAAGAGCTCCTCTACATTTGTGGCGTGGGTCCCTTTGGCGTGGTAGAGGTTTATCGCTTCTTTCGCTAGCAGGTTCACGGGAATCATGCCGGCTATTACCAAGGTGGCATCTGTGGATACAGTGCGGTATGCGCAGATCACTCGTAGTGCACTTCTCCTGTATGCTGCCTCAATGGTGCAGACGTAAGCCTTCACATCCGCGTATCCGGCCCATATTGGCGCCCCATAGAGAATAATGGATCTGACAACCCCAGCGATGAGTCGACATTTCCGCTGTCTGGGTCCTCCCACGTTGGGCATTATTCTACATAGGAGAGAACATGTGTTCCCTGCCTTATCTCCCACGCGCCGCAGATGTTCTTTGAAGGTAAGCCGCGCGTCTATCCACACTCCTAGGTACTTGAGGTGTGGAATCGTGGTTATGGCACATCTACCAACTCTTATTTTCACTACCTCCAATACTCTGCGGCTCGAAACCAGGATTGCCTCGGTCTTGTGTTCCGCCAAGCTAAGTCCAACGTTTGCAAGGCATCTTTCGACGGTAGCCACAGTTCGGTTGGCCTCTGCTACCACTTCCTCCAAGTATTTAGCTGTGATTACCAATGCTATGTCGTCCGCGTATCCGATGATTTTGACACCATCAGGGACCTATACGCGGAGGATGCCGTCGTACATAGCATTCCAGAGTAACGGTCCAAGCACCGATCCCTGGAGAACGCCTCCGATAATTTTGTGCGACTCCACACCTTTTTCGGACAGGTAGAGCAGGATCCTATCGCTGAAGTAGCTGGCAATCATTCGCCTCAGGTAGATGGGTACCCCAAACTCTGCTAACGCTTTGGCTATGCGCTCCCAGCTAGCTGAGTTGAAAGCGTTTTTGACATCTAGGGTGACCACAAGGCAATACCTCTTGGTTCCACCCCTCCATCGTTTCCCCTGGATCGCTGTATTAGCCATCTGGACAAGTTCGTTGATGGCGTCCACGGTAGATCTCGCCTTCCGGAAACAATATTGCCGTTTTGAGCGCCTTCCAGATTTTGCAATGGCCTCATCAATCCTGTCACAGATGATCCGCTCCAGAATTTTTTCCGCCGTATCTAACATGCAGAGCGGGCGGTACGCTGAAGGGTCCTCTGTTGGTTTGTTGGCTTTCAGCGCCAGGACCAATCGTTGCCTCTTCCATCTCTTGGGGAATATGCCTTCTCTCAGGCAAGCGTCGTACATTTTCCTCAGTGGCTCTGGGTTCAGTGCAGCTGCGGTCTTGAGCACTCCGGTGGAGATTCCATCCGGGCCGGGTGCTTTCTGGTCTCCAAACTTCCCAACCTCCTGGAACACCTCATCTATAGTCACACTGGGTATTCATTCCTCCGTTTGCTCCAGAGGGAGCTCGTATGGGACATAATTCTATACTGGAAAGAGCTGTGCCACTATGCGTCTGAGCAACATTGGACAGGTTGGGGCTGGCTGCCTATAACAGGGCAATTCTCGCATGACAAGTCTATATGCCATGCCCCATGGGTCATCCTCAACTTGTGCGCATAATTCAGCGAATCTGGTGCCCTTGCTCTTCTTAATTGCCTTCTTTAGAACATTTCTGGCTTCCTTGAAAGCCTGGTGCTTCTGCAGGGAAACTGGTTTCCGTATGGAACGTTGATACCTTCTCCTCGCAGCATGGCATGCTTTGCGCAGCTCGCCTATTGCATCCGTACACCAGTAGACAGGTTGATGCCTCTCACCATATGCTCTCCTGGGCATTGCCGCGTCGCAGGCGTTTTCTACCTTCCTTGCCAGCTGATTCGCAATTTCTTCTGCATTGCCTTCCAGCACCAAACCTTCAAGCATAATTTCTAGGACGTCTTCGTCAAGGCTGTTTTTCCTCCAGCCTTTCAATGTCAAACCTATCCGCTGCCGATTCCGGGGCTTCTCCAGTTCGCAGATGATAGCTTGGTGGTCGCTGTGGGTGTATATGTCACTCACCAGCCATTTTGCACCCCTCACCAGCCTGCTTTTTATGAAGGTTAGGTCTATCGCAGAACTGGCACCTCCTCTGGCAAAACTCATCTCGCCGGTATTCAAGAGGATCACGTCAAGTGCTGCGAGTGCATCCATGAGGATATGACCCTTTGGCGTAGTCGGGCCGCAGCCCCATTCAGTTGCCCATGCGTTGAAATCGCCAGCAATTACTACAGGGTTCCTGCCGTGTGCATCTAGAACGAGTCTATCTACCGCCGACTCAAACTCATCCGTAGTTAGGCTTGGTGCCATGTAGCAACTGTAAACCGTAGTTCCTCCTATGGTTGCCCTGACGTAGTTTTCATCCCTCCTGACGTCCGCGAGTTGAGGTGGCTTGACTCCACACACCCATATTGCAGCTCGGCAAGTATTATCCTCGACCCAGACTCCTTCGTGCTTCCGACGATATGGTTCACTGAGCACAGCGGCGTCGATCTTGTGCTCTCTCGCCGTCTGCTCAAGTAGGTCTTGTGCAGCTGCGCAGTGATTGAGGTTAAGCTGGAGTAACTTCATTCAATGCGTTTTGACTCCTTTACTGCTTGCTTATACGACGGGCATATTCTGCATCCTGTCGAGTGGTCCGTATTCTTGCGGCCTTTGGTCTTGCAGAGTGCACAGTAGCAGCTCACCTTTCGCAGTTTTCCTTATTTTCTTCACTCTCCCGCCCAATTCCGCAAGGCGCGGCTCCGTCTTTATCCTTCACAAGATCTCCGCATAGGTTGTCACTCCCGTTCCCTTGATGACAATTGCATCAGGTCTGGTCGGCTTCGCCATAGCGAGTGTCTTCGGCTTTGCCCGGGGGCGAGAACGAACCATCGTCCACTTTGGCTTTTTCAGCACTGCGTCGGGTTTACCCACTTCTGGCTTGGTGGTATTTTTAGCTGCGGCGGCCTTCGCCATGGCCGCCCTTGCCGCATCCGCCTTCTGCCTTTTGGGTACCGCTCGGCTCGTCGGGCTGGTTCCGTCGTCTTCTGCGTTTTCACGGGGACGCTTCGGCATTGCAGCGGAAGCCGCGTAGCTCCTTGCCAGTGGCGACACGCTGGCTTGGACCTCCTTGTCCTCCTGCGCTTTGCAGGTTTGCATATGCTTGTCGGCTCGCTGCAGTAGTGGTGGTTGAACGGTGGCTATGCCATCGGCATCCCGTTCTTCTGCCACTTCTAGGCACATGTCGCCGATCTTTGTCGCCTTTCGTTTAATGTCCGAATGGACATTATGTCGCTCCGCAATGAAGCTGATGAGTGCCTCGACATGCCACTCTAGCACAGCCATTTTCCCCTTAGCATTCACTCCGGCGGCGGGTAGATTGCCATCTTCCCTAGCATGTCTGACTTACATGCCACTCGCATTTGCATCTCCCCCGGATTACCCA